>WQNJ02000062.1:31236500-32564500 GCA_016584745.2 Phylloscopus trochilus trochilus | reverse complement strand
TTGTATATGAGAAATTGTGACTCTAAGATAAGTGTAAATTAGATCTATTGGAAAAAGAGAAATCAGATTCTTTACTCTGGGAAGAGTGTGAAAATCAGCAAGAGGAAAAACTTACTGAGATTTTACTTCCAGGGCAGAGGGGATTTTCTAGGTCGAAGTAGAAACATTTTAATAATTAAATGGATGAGTTTAAGCTAAGTATGACCTAAGCAAGAAAAGCCAAGCCTCTTCGAGATTGGGCTAGAAGCATTCAGGCTTGTTTTACTCCCACAGTGCATCACTGTGGGTTACAGTTTGCTCTATACACACTGCTGCAGCAAAGTACATAACTAGTTTTCCCCAGTTTGCTAAAAAAAAAAAAAGAAGAAAGTTGAATTTTCCATTTAGAAGAAGTTTCCATGGCTCTGTTCCAGCAGTTCATGACACTGACATGGCAATGAAATGTTTTTTGTGCTTCTGGCAGGAACTTCTTGCCCTCCAGGAAGCAAGGAGCTGGTAGCTGCAAAGGGCAGATAAAGCCGTGCTGTGGCAGAGGTGGCTGGGAGATGGTTCCACAGGGCACAGCAGGGCAGCACCAACTGGGCAAGAGACGAGTGACAGTCCCCTCCTCCTCCTGGCTGGGGTGTTGGGCATGCAGATCTTGGGCAGTGGGTCAGGAATGCTGCTGCTGCCAAACTGTTTGCCCTCCTCAGGAACATGGGCAGCTTGTAGGAGTCATTGGCCAAGCATGGGCAGTACTGGGGCTCCTCTCCAAACACAGCCCAACCCAATTACTGTCCTGTTTGCTGTTCCCTTCCTTAGGAGAAGGAATGCTAAATAAGACTAATGTACACTTGTCAACCAGTGCGTGGTTCGATCTGGCAGATCAGAGAAAAGGGGTGGGTACTGCCAATAAAAGAATATTTGCTACATGAGGCAGCAACATTGACCTGGACATGTGGATCAGATTTAATATTCAGTCTTTCATTTTTCTCCTCCTTTAGCATCATTGCTTCTAATCGTAATGTATTACCAATTGGCTCAATATGACAAGGTGTTAAATTAGGGAAAAAACAACATTGGTGAGTTGGGGTTTTTTATTCCCTTGGATGCACAGGAAATCAGGGACATCACAGATATTGTAAGAATAAAATGCATCCTGATGCTATAGCAGCACGATCTGATTTTATGGTACTCTCTAAACCAGAAAACAAGTGGAGTATTTTTATATAAGCAAATATGATTCAAGAATCTGAAGGAAAAGTTTTTTTCTTTCTTGTACATGCCTAAAGGATTTAAAGTAATTGCTGAGATGTGTCTGCTTACTGAATTCCTAACCTCACAGAAAGATTCAACCAGTCTGATTTTTTTTTTTACTTCTAGTTTTTACAATATTTTACAGAGTATATAATTACAGTTTTATAGACAAATGATACAGACTGTATCATAAGATGTATATATAAAACAAAAAGGGTATATTACATTTATATAAAACTTTTCTTCCAGTGCTAAGCTAACGCTTATACTTTCCCTGCAGCCAGAGAGGCAATGATCCAAAGCATGAACAGACTTAAATGCATTTACTTCAAGCAAAGGGTTATGACCTGGTTTAACTATGTCCTGGAGTCTAGTTTGACTGGCAAGCATGTCAGAGTTTGCAGGGTTGGTGCCTTAATCCTCCAGGCCTTTCAGTGATATCTGACACTGTATTCACTCTGTCACAGCTAATAAATGGCCCAGTGGATGATTATCTTTAAATACTATAGCCACTGAAAGTGAATTATTGATGGACATTACCTCACATTACCTCACACCTTTGAAAGTAGCTTTTACTCAAAATAAAAGATGGATATCACCTTTTTTTGTTAAACTAAAAAAAAGTATATAAAATAAAATAATATTTCATCTATTTAAATGTGAATGCTAGTCTGAATTGAAACACTATTATTTATCATTTTTTAATTCTTGTATTTGATTTTGCAATTAAATCAATGCTTTTTTTTTTTTTTCCTTAAAAAAGGGAAAGAAAGAGCATACACTTATTGCCTTTGTGAATCATTTGGTGAATTAAGAGGATACTGCATGGCTTAATGTGAAAATATTGTCTTTCTGGTGCAAAATGGGAAATTTATTTTAGAGGGTGATTTTTCTTCCCCTTGTGTGTTTGGAAGAGTGCAACCTGGGACTTAAGTGGCCACAAACACAGAGGAACATTGGACAAGAGAAAAAAGTCTCTTTCTTACTGGCTGTGAGAAAGAAGAAAATGGTTTGAAGCAGCCAAAATTTCTACCTTTACCTAGTTTAGGAATACAGAGAAGGATCCAAAACCTCTTGTCCTAGAAGCAGAACTAAATAATTGCCTCCTTGCTTGACTGCAGGAAGAAAGTGAAGAATTTCACAGTTATTTTCAAAACTGGCTTACCTACTGAGCACCAAACCTGCCTGATAAGAAAGCAGGGATGGAGAGCCCCTCCACTTTTTGGAGCTCACATGCCTGGCTCATAAAAATGCCTGTGGAGAAAAATGTAGCTTCACACCACACGCCTTTCCTCGCAGCATGTGGCTGCAGGCACAGTACGCAGCCCCAGCCCTGATTAACTCCCACCTCTCCTGCAGCAGGCAGGGGCTGGCGCATGGGTGAGGCACTGAGCTCTGTATGGAAATGGTGAACACCCAGCATGATGGGGTTTGCACACAGTTAGTGGGAAAGCCTAGGAGAGTACCCAGCCCTCTATCAGCCACGGCACCAGGCCAACTCATCTCTGTGCTTTCATGGCCCCAGGGACTTGGCATCCCTTACCAAGCCTCTCTGAACCTCTTGAGCACTTCTCGCTCTCCACTGTACACTGGAACCAGAGATGTTATGTTGGGATATGGTATGGGTGTCTGCTGCTCTGGGACAGGGCACTTTTTGTACCAGACGTACTGCCACTTAGCACAGTGTAGAGAATTGAGAATTGTGCTTCTGTATTTTAGATGGAGGAATTGTCCTACAAGGAACATCAGGAGCACCATTTTAGATAGAGAAATTTCCCCTTCCTCTCCTGCCAGGAGAAGAGCAAACCTATGCTGCTCTTATCCACTGAAGAACTCAAGGCTTGCCTTTCTGGCTTCCCTGTCTCCCTGAGACCACTGATCACTTTTAGCGTATGTCACGTGTATGTCATTTGTGAAGCACCAAAACAAACTCTGGCATTCAGATTTGGAAGCTGCTGTAGCTGGGGTTCCTGCTCCTAAAACCTGCCCTCCTCAATCACACTGAGGGACCACCTCTCTGCTTCAAAGTGGGCTGAAGATGGAGAGGCATGTGAGGAATGCTGAGCTGTCAGATCACTTAGCTCCTCAGTTCATTCCTGCATACCTGCAGCAACGCTTCATATAAACTAGGATTTTGGGGTTGCGTATTTCTTCTAATTAACTTTAATTTTGAGCTAATTTCTGAATCAAAGAAGTTAGATCTCTCGAAAAGAAAACCCAAGAACTGACCATTTAATTCCACAGTCTGATCCAGGCCTGAGCATTTGGGTGTAAATCACACCAAGCTTGGCTCCATTCATTCATGCATGCATGTTGTTACATCATCCCAGCAAGCACTGGGAATCTGCCAATGTGGAAATCATCGTAGTGTGGGACCAAAGGACAATTAGACAGGACAGAAGCGTGGAAAAATTAATTCCAGAGATGTATAACTATATCTATAGATAAAGAGATACAGAGAGTTCTGTGTATGTATATATTTATAGCCACAGGCATAAGCAGTTTGTTTTTATGAGGGGGCTGTATGTCAAGCACTATTTTCCATTTACATGATGCATGTTTGCAGTAAGGCTGTACTAAAAAAGCCACATGATGAAGAGATGCATGTTTGCAGTAAAGCTGTATTAAAAAATCTGGGTACTGTGGTGCTGTTCCAAAACAGAGAGCTGAGAAATGGGCAGCAGCTGTTTCCTCCTCAGCTCTTCTCCTGCTACTGCATTATATACAGAGAGCAATTGCTGGTCACTCCATCTGTCTGTTTCCCTGATTAATAAAGAGATGGTCAGGACTTGAACCTACTGCTTATGCTTGGACTGGTGTTGCCATATTTCTGGTGTTTTCCATTGAAAAGCAGCTGTTAGGGCTCAGTGCTAGTGGGGAAGACTTGATGAAATCGTTGTGCAGAGTGGGCGTGGTCACTCTGTACTAGCAGCAGCCACTCCCAAACAGCCAGGACATCACCCACCCTCTATCCCGGTCTGGCCTGAGAACAAGCACTGCTCTCTTGGACAAAAATCTTTAACACTGGACATGTAGCCACAGAATGAAATAGTTCTGATGCTCAGATCTGTCCTCTAAAAGTGTCCAACCCTGTTGATATGATGGGAAATGTAGAATAGCCAGAGGATAACAAAGACAACACAAGTGGTTGAAGAAATATTAGGTCTCACCTCCCTTCTCTGTCTGCATAGAAAGGCAGGAAAAATAATTTCAAAAAGAGTGATAGAGTAGAAATTACCTTTTCATTTTTTTGACTGACAATGGGAAATTTCTAGGCAGTTGTGCTGGATTTTCAGAATAGTCTACCTAAGATTGTTTATTATTAAAATAATTAATCAGGCAACTAACTAAACAGCTCTTCATCATTCCTTTCTGTGATACATTTCTTCTAGTATTATAGAAAATTATTTTTCTAGACAGCATAATCAAGGTTTGCTGCCTCTGGTCACCTCTTTCCCACCACTTACTTGCTCTAAGACATTATTAGTGCACATCTCCAAAAATGTGTGCAGTTCCTCATAAGGGTACTGCCTGTGCTGATCTCTCTGCTATGTTTCTTTAGATGTCAGAAGCAACACTTTATCCCTCTGCACAATCACAAGTCAAGTAAAAATCACTGCTTCCCTGCCTTCTGGAGACCGATCTGGTTTCTGTTATCCCACATTTCTTCAATTTTTGTTTTCATATCAGTAAAAGCCCCGGTTCTCCTATTTCTGTCTTTGAAACACAAGTAAAATGCTTGAAACATTTATCAGGACCACAGTCATGATTTCAGGCATTTTCTCAATACCTGCAGAAAGAGACACTGTATTCAGCTTTTCCCTAACATGGCAGCCAGGCCCCCATCTCTCAAGGTAGCAATTTCTTGATAGAGATCTCTCAGTTAGAGCTGAAAAGTGCTTAAAGGAGAGAAAGAGTAAGTGGATAACCAGAACCAAGGTTGGAAGCTGTTGCTTCCATTTGGGTAACATCCTACCCATCAACAGATCTGGGCAAAGCAGCTGTTGCTGGTTCTTGCTGCCTTCCTGCAGGTGCTCTGGCAAGGCCCCACAGGAGCTTGCTTTGCTGGGCTGATGGCTCACACCCTGGCCATCTGCAGCAGCATTGGAGGAACCTGCTGGGAAGCACTGCCCTGCTTGGCATGGCCTGTGCCTTGCCTCAGTGCAATGCCTCTTGGCACTGCGGAGAAGGCTGCTTGTTCTGAATGTCACTCTTTGGCTAAAAAATTAGGCAGGGTGGTATCTGCTACCCTTTGTCCATCTCTGAGCATGGGAATAGAAGATTCAGCCTGCCTGAGTGCAGGAAAGTACTCAAGAGTTGAGTAAACTGTTCTAATGCTACTGAATCAGATTAGTTATTCTATCTCAGTTCAGACAATGAAATTCTAAGCATTACTCTCCTGGTGTCCTAGGAGATAATCTTCTGGTCACTTCCTCAGCTGTTGCTTATAACTTATGAGAGTATATGCTCTTTTAATTAATAATTCAGGAATTACATTTATTACAGAGCATTAGGCTCCCAGAGTTCAGAAGCTCTCTCTCCAATTCCCAGAGCAACTCAAAGAACTGTCCCAGGTCTCCTCTCCTTTATCATCTCCACCCTAAAACTTAATACATTAAGGGTTTAAAGATTCTAGAAAATTATTGCATATGCAATAATATCTTCAAATTTAGAAGGATCAAGTTTTTTAATCTATATTATTGAACTCCCAGCAATGACATTTTTTTTTTACTATGGCTTTTTCAGACTTGTGTTAGTTATATTGTAACTTTTACCCTACAGCTGCATTACATTTGCTTTGAAATTTAATTTAGTTTGTCTTTGAATTGATAGGCTGTTCATAAAACCAAAGGAACAGGGTAACTAGATTGTCCTCGGACTAAGTGAGGAGTGAGTGAACAATTACCAGGTAGCAATAAATTTCTCATTATGAATCTGAATTTGTGATTCCTCTCATACCAGTATCAAACAAAACTAGCTTTGCTACTCTCATGGGTTCTTTTGAGGAATATAGTACTTTATCTTATGTAAAATGGATTAATATCAAAATATGTTCAAAATAACCAGAGGAAGGGAACTCATTACCTAACAGAAAAATAGTGCAGTAAGCAAGGCCCAGGGCTGCCCTAAGGTGCTCTCAAATTCCTCTACTGCCATGACACTTTTTATTGAAAATGACTCAGTTCAGAGACCCTGGAGAAGAGACATAAGGTTTTCAAAGTCGATTTCTTCAGTTAAAAGCATAAAAACAGGCAGGATAAAAACATGTTTGTATGCATCTCTGCTGGATTTATTTAGTCTGAGATGGAGCAGAAGCACTACCTAATATAAGGCTTTCCTGTACCATGTCCTGCCCAGTCACCACAGCAAATCTTTCCTTGAACATTTCTGTCACTGGGGGGAAATGAGCAATGTCATCAGGAATGGAGTTTTATCCCTTAATTTGAAGACCATTGCATCAATCTAATTGCAAATAGTGACAGTAAAACTTAACGTGACTTGTCAGGAAAGACAAAATCCTTTTTTTAAATTTGTTTTTTCTGAGAAATACAATGTATGTTTTACACTGCAGCAGCAGACTCACCTCATTCTTGTGATGAGTATAGAAGAGTTAGAGGACATAAATGGAAAAATCCATGCTACAGGGCTAATTTGCTCTGTGTGGTCCCAAAAGAGTGAGACTAATATCGTACAGGAAATCTCCTGCCGTTGCACCAGCAACAGCCCATCTTCACTGCGTCACTGGCAGCAGGGCTCCCCTGGACTGGGATCAAGGATTCCCACTGTTGTGCTGTCTGGACCAACCCTGTGCTGGGTCCTACAAACTTGTAAAGGAAATTAAAGGTGGGTTTCTGGGTATAAAAGGACATATACAGAAGTAAAGTGTGGATGGGGAGCTGCGGGCCCCCAGCCAACATTGTAGGGAGAGCAGTTAAATCTTCCTAAATTTTGTTGAGTTTTCTCAACAAAACTAACTTAAATTTTTCCAGCTTAAGTCCTTTTCTAACTTAAATTCCCTGCAGCACCTAGTACCATAGTTTATGTTCATGCATATAAGAAATACCCTCTATGCTATTTTTTAAGCCAAAGCTGTTCCCTGTGCAGTGCACCAGCCAATGCTGCTGCCTTGTTAGAAATGTGTAGGGGCACAGTGACAGGTTACACTAAATAAAGCTCTGTGGGTTTCTGTACTTGGGAGTACTATATGCTCTTACTGTCCATCACCATCTGCATCAGGAAACACATGAATTCACTATTTTTGTCCACATTCCAACCGGTCATAAATTTTTATAGCCTAGTTTACTGAACTTTCCCATACAAATGCTGCAAGCAGAATAATGAAGCACACCAGCTCGTGTTTCAAATGCAACTCAGTTCAGCTAGCAATTTATCACGGGATCTTTTGCAGACCTCTTTTTGCAGGCCTCGTTTTGGTCTGCTCACAAGGCACATACCCTCACTAAAGACTCCCGTGTGTCCTGGCTCAGAGGGATGCGATTTGGTGGTCACTGCCCTGAAACGAGTGAATGTGCTCATTAAAAATGATTTCTGCTATGAAATGGAGACAAGTGGCACTTAGAACATCTCCTTGTTGTGACCCTTCTTCTCCCTGAGGAGGTAGGATGTGCAAACATGGCTCAGAGTAATGATAACTTATTAGAAAGAATGAGCACAGGCTGGAGGCAGGGAAAGGATTTTTTGGCTTTTGCTCTATTCAATGTATGTTCCTACATACTTGACTTGCATAAGTGAAATTGCCTGATGAGACTCAAAAATTTGCATTTCTGAGTATACAAGAGGAATGGCCTTCAGCTACTCAAATCAACAAAATGCAGCATCTCTGTGGGTGGATTAAAATGCAATTAAAATGGGATTTCTCTTTCAAAACTGTTCCTTTTAAGTACGTGTCTTCAGACAGTAAAATGCAGCATAAATTCGGATAGGTTATAAAATTCTTTCCTCAGGAGGCTGTATTAAAACATGCAAATAAATATAAATAATTTGATTTTCTATTAGGCTATTTTTTTCCTTTTACACCATGTTACTACATTTGGTTAACTTTTCTTAACAGAATTAAACAAAGTGGATATCCTGTCATGTGTCACAGACCATACCAAGTGAGGAAAATAATGCTAAATATATGTTAAATATGTGTTATTTAACTATTTAAGTAAAGAGTTTACTGGCAAATGAATGAAGTAATGTTTTCCTCACTACTAAGGAATATCTGATATTCTAAATGCTTGTTAGAATATGTCGGTAGGCTCTACATTTGGAACATGAGGCTTTGTCTGTCTGGCAGTTGCAGTACTCAGTTTGAAACTCAGAGATGGCTGTATATGATGAAGTTTGAAAAACATTTTTAACATAGCATCTACTCCTGTTTTAAATGGAAATTACCTTTTCTACGTATGCTATTGCTTTGAAATATTTTAGTTTGTAGAGACGACCAAGGAAGTTGCTAACAAAAAGCCCTAAAGCATGATAATTACTGCTAACTTCCTCTGCTTGCCCCTTTCTTCACAGTGTATTTCTTCCAGCAAAACACTGCAACAAAATGGAAAAGCTGAACCTTCCCCTCTGGAAGCCTTTTAAAAGGGAGGCTATAAATGTTTTATATTGCATCTCAGGGTATTATGCTGCTTCCCCAGGAGGCCAAGTGTTCAACAGGCAACCATCAAAGTGCTGTAGGTTAGTTACCTGCTTCCTCATTTACCTGCATGATCATGACATCCCTTACACTAACCACCAGTAATGAGTGGCAAGGAGAGTAATGTCTTTGGCTGCATGAGCACCTCTCATGGAGACAATTATACTTGCAAATGAAGTGATCTTTCAGTCACTGGTATTTTTCTACATCTCATCGCTGCTGATCAGCAGGAAGAGCCTTTACAGAAAGCTCCCATTTCCATCTTAAGGGGTCTTTTTCCATATTTATTTTATTTTTAAAAGAGACAATTTTATAAACTTGTGAGCCTCCTCTTTTCCTTCATCATTCACCCTATCTCTTTACAGCCACAAAAATCCTAGTGGTTTTTCATTAAATGGCCAAGCACATTAGGCATCGGTCAGGCGTTACAAGAAAATTATTTTAAAAAAATCTTAATCTTTTTGGTTCTTTTAAATGTTTTACTGCTGGCTATACTGAGAGTGACACTATAGGTTTTCCTAAAAAGAGAATTCTGGGAGAGCCTACAGAGTTTATGAGTGATGTCTACCATGCAACTGGAGGCATGAGTAGCAAAGGAGTTAACTCCTATGTCTGCCTAAAAATTCTATCTGGAAAACCCAGGACTGCCATGTTTCCATGTGATCCCAATAGGCAGCTTTCCACCTCATGTGAGACCTAATTGTGCAGCACAACCTCCAGACCCCATTCCCTCTCACTTCTGCTACATTAGGCTCTATGCTGATACTTTTATTATCAAAAAACCTGCAGACAATTATACTGTAGAAGGCTAGCACAGATTTTGGCCACAATCTTTGCAACCCATGACTGTCCATAAGGAACAGAATGGCGTTAAATGCATAATGGATACAGCTGTGATCATGGTAAGGAGAACCTTCACTGCTTGGAAAGTGACTAGTAAAAAGTAATTTGATACTACTGTTCAAATTTTAATAGTATTTGTTAAACTTCAGAATTAACATCTACAGCTATTAATGAGGACATTTTCTATCTCTTAGAATTACCACCAGAAACTCCTCTGTCTGAATCTGAAGGTGACCTTTGTAACTGTATAGGTGAGATATTAATGAAAGCTAATTCATTAACTAATTAATGAAAGCTAATTATGCCAGAGCTTAAAAGGAGTTGTGGAACTACATATTGTGTTTGTATTACTGCATTAAACGTCGAGCTGTGGCTTGTGTAAACAAGCTTAGGCCACTAGACTATAGGCAGCTCGTGGCAATGAAAAGTAAAATGTGATAAATTTCTCCATCCCAGTAAAATTTCTTTAATAAGGTTATGTCTTGTATAAAACAAAACATATAGATGATGAATAACAATTTCATATTATATAAGTAAAAAATATAGCTTTTACAGCTTCCTTTAATAATTACTTTGCAAATACTACCAGTGAAAAACTCAATGAGAATGCATTTTAATGAACTGTATTTTACAGCATGTTTCACTGCTTAGTAAAAGCATCTTTTTTTTTGGATAATAAATGATGTAGAACTGGTGTGATCGCTTTAATGAAGAAGGCCAACTTTATTGTTACTAAATAACTATACTGAAAATTATGCTGATTGCCAAAGCTCAGCTGGAGTTGAAGCTGGCCAGAATTGTAGGGGACAACAAAAGAGATTTTTCAAATATATTAATAGGCAGTGTAAAAATAACATCAGCTCACTACAGGGTGAGGATGATCACCTCACAAACCCGGACTCAGACAAGGCACAGGTGTTTAATGCATTCTTGTCTCTGCCCTCAACATCAACGATGGACCTAGAGGCTCCCAGTGCCCTGATCTGGAGGACCATGACTGTGACAATGGTCAACTAACATCTGACCCTGAAACTGTGTGGGATCTGCTGCCCCAGCTAGATCCCTGCAAATCTATAGGGCCTGATGGGATTCATCCAAGAATCTTCAAAGAGCTGGCTGGTGTCATCCCAAAGGCTGTCTCAATGATTTTTGAGCAGTCTTGGAAATATGGAGAGGTCCCAGTTGACAGGAAGATACTGAGTGTCTGATCTATTCACTGGAGCTATTGGACTGAAACAAATGTTTCCCTCTCTCCATCAGAAAGAACAAAAAAAGTTCTTACCTGAAGATATGTTCCAGAAGGGACAATTCTTGTCTTTCCAAGCCGTGGAGGGCACATAGAGCCACTCAGATGGTATGTGCATACCATCACAATGCAATCACTGTCTCACTTCATGGTTTTAGCTGGCAGATCTGCACATGGACCAGGCAAAGTAATTTGGCTTTGGACATTTAGGAAGCTGATGTCTTCATGACCTTAAAAACCTATGAGCATTCTCCAGCCTTTCCTCTTTTCACCCCTGCTCTACAAGGTGTCACAGAACCTGTGCCACAGACCTCATGCTTAAGTGTTCAGCCACTTCCTTCAAAAGACAACAAAAATATGTGTCTATAGGAGCAAATCTAGGGGAAAACTCCAGTCACAGGAAGGAATTGTCCAAGGGAACAGCTTGGCAAGCAGAGGCTTGTAGTTCCTTGAGTTAGTTTGCCTATTTCCTGAGCCAACAGGTAAAATAATTGCAAATTGCATTACATGTTCTCTAGGTCACAATGTCCTAGAAAAATTTCAGTCTTTCCTAAAGGGGTGTATGCATAATTACATATAGCTGGCATATAAATGTGAAATATATATGGAAAGCAAATTTGTGTCATAATTTGATGAGAAAATCATATTCACTTAGATGATGGAATTTTTAAGGATATTTACCTGCAGTACAAGATGAGTCTTAGGACTTACCAGGGTCTTTGGATGATATGAAAGTCTAAAAATCTGACATAAATCACACCATAAGAGAAGCGTACTAGTATCATTTTACTAATAAAGTAATAACTATTTGGTTTAGCAGCTCATTGTATTAAACATCTTTTTTAGTGATGAATTTGAAAAATTATGAGACAAATCACTATCTGCTTTCAGAACAGATGTAAGTCAATCACCTGTCTCTCCAAGCCTTTCTCTCCACTCATGAATTAAAACGTATCATTGATGCAACATGATCAGAAGCAGAATGTAGCTGAGCTCTTTCAAGGAACCAGAGGCACAGTGTCCAAAGAAAGCACGTCTACTTGTTTTCCTTCGGAGCAGAGTCAAAATTTACAAGACACAAAATGCTTTGGAAACCTCCTGCTGCAGTGTGTTAAGGCTCTTTTCCTTGTAAAAACAATGCATTACTTTGTGAACGAGTTGCTCAGAAGTTCAGGACATGCTTATTTTGCTGGCCAGGAATATAGTTAGCTCAGAGAAATCACCCGCTTGGAGTACTAGATACACATTTCTTAGCTCTCAGCTACTTTCAGATACTATACAGGCAGCTCCCACTGAAGCTGATTAATTACAACTCCATACACAGACACAGACCTTGGGAAGTTCAGCTCTTTTTGAGAAGGGTAATGTAAGGTGGCCAGCTGGAAAAAAGAGGAATGGAGCAGCTGCCCACCTGCCTTCCTCAAATGCCTGCTTACAAGCGCTGCTGTGAACTCAAAAGAGCTCAGTTCCAGCAGAGGATAAGTATTTGTTACAGCTAACAGATATCTTTGCACAAAATTAGCACATTTGGAAGCATGTGAAAGAAAATAAATGAAAGAGAAGCAGCACAGTGTTTACGTTACTTTGATACAAACACTTCAAAGCAAACTAGCCACAGTCCTTACGGCTGGCTGGGCCAGAGCATCTCTCAGAAGTTTCTGCAAATTCTCCTGCACAGACCTTTTTATCAATTTATTTATTAAAAGAAAGCTCATGATAGGGTTCATGGCTGTCCTCCACAGGGAATTTGCTATGAGCACAGGTGCTGTGCTGAGGGACTGGGCATGCCTGGCTGTCCCCAGAAAAGGTGCCATGGACTGGCTGGGCTTTGACAAGGAGCCCTGGGAAGGCACTGATGATATTCACAGCAGCATGGATTCTAGCTGAAAACCTGCTTCTGGTAAAATCTAAATCATCTGGGATGGTTTCATCATATTTCACTGCAGCCTTTTCACAACCTAATTCTTACTCACTAAATAGGATGTCCTTTTTCAATTATTTCTGTGTAAGAGATCTGTCCTGTGTTAGCTTTTTAATATTCTTTTAAAGAATTGTTACGGCAAAAAAAGAAGGTATCTTTCTGCTGTTTTTGCCGTAGCCTTGAAAGAGGCAGTCTCTCTGGCAGAGCAAATTCTCTTGCAAAGTGTTCTGTATTGCCACAGCTAGAGTTCATGTACACAAAACAATGCATTTAAAGCCAACTCGGGAATCTCTGCATTACATTGGAGGCTTTCCCTCAGTTTAGCTTGCAGCGTTTAGCTGTTTTAAGAAGAATTCTTAGGCCTGTCTCAAATTTCCTCATGTAAAAATCTTCCCTGGCAAAGCCCTCTTGTAATGTTAAGTACTTTTTACCCAAAGGTAATATTTATTAAGTGGTAAGTATTGAAGGAGGAGGCTCAGGCATTTGGGGGATTTGTTACACTATTCTGAAAGAGCTGTTGGTGTTACAGCAAGTAAAGTGTTATTGGAGAACTAAGAAAGGAAGTTCAGTGTATTAGTCTGCACAGCAATAATTATCATTGTTTATTTCTAGTAGCATTTGGATGCTCCTGACAGAGAATATTGACCCAGTGTACCAGGCAACTTCGAAATACAAAACAGAGCTACTCCCTGCTCAAAAAGTTCACCAAAAAAATGTCCCCAGGTGTCCAAGAAGGCCGATGACATCCGGCCTGTATCAGCAGTAGTGTGGCCAGCAGGACCAGGACAGTGATTTTGTCCCTGTGCTCAGCGCTGGTGAGGCCACACAGTGAGTGCTGGGTCCAGTTCTGGGCCCCTCACTACAAGAAGGACATTGAGATGCTGGAGTGAGTCCAGAGAGGGAAACAGAGCTGGTGAAGGGTCTGGAGTGCATATCCTGTGAGGAGTGGCTGAGGGAGCTGGGCATGTTTAGCCTGGAGAAAAGAAGGTTCATAGGTGACCTTATCATTCTGTTTAACCATATGAAAGGAGGATGTAGTGTAGGAGGTGAAGGTTGGCCTCTTCTCCCAGACAAGCAGCAACAGGACAAGAAGAAATGGCCTCAAGCCACACTAGAGCAGATTCAGGTTGGACATGAGGAAGAATTTCTTCACTGCAAGTGTTGCCAAGCATTGGAATGGACTGCCCAGGGACGTTGTAGAGCCACCATCCCTGGAAGTATTCAGGATATAACTCAGGACATGGCACTCAGTGCTTTAGATGGCATGGTGGTGTGTTTGGTCAAAAGCTGGACTCGATGACCTTGGAGGTCTTTTCCAACCTTAATGATTCTATGATTCTCTGATGGCATGTTTCTAAAAATATTGTTCCTAATGTAGGCAGAACACTTACCTATTCCTCCTTTAAAATACTTTATTGTTGAGTCATAAAGTCATGATTTGACCTCCACAAACTCATTTTTGCACTATTCACGAGTTCTGCTTTATATTATCCACTAGCAAAAATAAAGTTTCAAATGAAATCAGGTTAAGCTAGCTGTCTTTTCCCTCTCTTTTGCAAAGGCAGCCTACTCTGTTAACTATTTTATGCTAATGGAAAACTGGCAACTGATGGGCTAAAGAGAGCTGACTGAGTACCTAGCACAAATTACACCTTACAACATTTTTTTCTGTCACTGCTAGAACTCTGTCTCCCCAAGCAAATCTAAATTATCTTTGCCAAGAACAGTTTATCCCCAGAGCTTGAGGAAATACCTCTGAAGCTCCTTTTCTCTTTGTTGGAGTGCCCCAGGTCACACTGTGGATCACACATTTTTGTGATTTTGGAATAAGGATGGAGGTCTAGTCCTCCCCTGTAATCAGCTTGGTTTATGTCTCTTTGCCAGTACAAAACAGCCACCAAGCCAGGATAACTGGCCACAAAAGGATTACTGGCAGTGTAGAAAGACCAGATGCAGGAAGACCAAAGAGCCATTGCATGATGTCCCACAGGACCTCCTTCACTGCAATGGGTCTTGAGACCTGCAAGGTTTTGCTATAATATGAAGGCCTCTCTCTTTTAGAGTGCAGCAGATGGGCAATCCAGGACAAAAGCAACACTGGATCTTACAATACCTTTCACAGAAGGACCCTCACTCCCCTATTGCATTTGGAGATGGAGACCCTTTCACATTAGAGAAACAGGATACCTGAACAATGTGCCTGCCATACTGACACTCACAATGCATAAACACCCACTCTCCTGCTGACAAATTGTATCATCTCTTGGTAATTATCCTGTCGGTGTTTTGACAAATAAAAAGTTCAAGAATATCCCAGTCCCTTGCTTTTTTTTTCTCTGAAGGCATACCATCAGAGCGATGCAGATTTTAAGGAGAAAAAAAGTGTCAAAATATTGGCAGCATCCTCATGCTGAAGGAGCAATAAAAACAAAGTGAAGGCAAGGGAGTATTTTGTGCTAAACTATTCACCCAGGATAGGGTTCTGTCTGACTGTTTTACAAGTTACAGAATTCTAAAGCTACTCAGAAGGCTTAATAGATGCTAAAAATTGCCATGCTAGCCTGAACCATAATTCCTGTTATCAAAAGTGTTTATAGCAAAGCTTACTGCAATAATTAGTTCTAAACTAGTAGACTCTATTTCTTTCATCTAAAAAAGTGAACAAAGTATAAATAGCTTTCAATTAGCATTATTTACAAAAGCCTGCACATGAGATAAAACTGAAATATTAGTTTGCAGCAAGAATAGCATGGCCTGTATATAGGAGACGTGTTTTCATGCATATCAAATATGCAAGAATTTTAAAATGCACTACATAAATGTGTCAATATATAAATGTATGTACATATAAATATTGAAAACACATAAAATGTACTTTATTATTTGTGTCACTATGAGGTGAAGATATGAAGAGCAAAAGGGTATGGACATGTTTCCCCTCATCCTTTAGAGATAGTGACAGCAATTCACAAGCTGACCAAGTTGCATGTGTATCTCCAATTCACCTTGTATTCCTCATGCACTTAACTGCAAAGCGCAGATCAGCATATACTAAATTTTGGCTGATTTAGACAAGACATTAAAACCAACCATGAGCTGCAAATACTGTTTATTGGGAAGGTAAGAGGATGACATTCGTGTCCTTTTAGCTGGATGGTGGGACGCTGCTCAGTCAGAACAACATAGGCTACAGGAGAGGAGAGAGAGAAGAGAGAAGAGAGAAGAGAGAAGAGAGAAGAGAGAAGAGAGAAGAGAGAAGAGAGAAGAGAGAAGAGAGAAGAGAGAAGAGAGAAGAGAGAAGAGAGAAGAGAGAAGAGAGAAGAGAGAAGAGGAAGAGGAAGGGGAGAGAGAAGAGTTCACGGGTGTTATGATGCCCACATTTGACAGCTTTGCAGGATCCTTAGGGAGGGAGGTTATTTGCTATGATGTACTTTAAACACTTACTTAATTGTTAGGGTCTTTACTAATTTTTTCACTGTTTCTAAGCAATAATTTTCCTGTGGATTCCATCACAGTACCAAATTTATGCACAGCTAACCTATTTCCTGATGCAAAAGGTAATTTTAAGAGTATTTATCACATCACCTTTGGAAAGATGAACATCTAGGACTAAATTAAAGAGGAAAAAAATGTACCTACATTTTCTTCTAAAGCAGACAAAAGGCTTATTGCATGGGAGACAAAACTTTCTCCAAGCAGGAGGCTTTAGCAAAGGAACTTACTTGTCTGGGAATTAGGGAATATCATAAAGCAAATCCACCTTTAAGTGCAAGATGCTTTTTTTTTCTTATGCCTTCTCCCAGAAACATAAGGCAAGACAGTGCATACAGTATCCCTCAGCCAGTGTACACACTTCCCTTGGGAGGGAAGGAGAGAACAACAAGCGCTTCATGCATTACTGGAAGGCACATTGTGCTGTGTAAAAACTACAGGAAGAAAATGTATAGCACATTCTGGCATTGGTACTTTCTGGTGACCTAGATTAAATGTTAATGTGTGAATTAGCTCTGGCTTCAAAACACAAAACCCTGAATAAACCCAAAACCCTTAAATTTATGAAAGAAAGAAACCATACTATCTTCTACTTCTGCACCATTATTGCTGCCACATCCTTCTTCAGTAAGTATAAAAAGGACAGTCATTACAGGAGATTTTTGGCTCTACTACCTTTCTTTCTTAAACAGTTTGTTTTCTTGAAGGTTTTCCCTTTTCTACTTTTCCCTTCCACATGGCAGAATAATGGAAAATAAAATTGGGAGGGGCCTCAGTAGCACTGATGTATTATCCATTGATCTCCTTTTACTGAATATCCCTTCTGCAAATTTATGTTTTCACTGTTGAATGTATAACAATAAATAAATATGTGAGGCAGATATATTTTTGTGTACAACATTTCTTGAATTCTTATCAACAATAAGATCACTAACTACTGCTGAGAGCTGAGATTTTTGTCTATTAATTTGATTTACATCAGCCAGTTCTTGTTTACTTCAATTTTCCTTCTAAGCCACAGACATAGGCAGACATACAGATTGTGAGTTACTACATAACTTGTATACAAAAAGCCCTAGAACTGGACATGGTGCTTCACACCTATATCAAAAAGCATAGTTTGTATAGCTCTCTAGAGTGACTAATACTCAGTTTTGAGTCCTTTCCTGCCAGCTAAAATGATTCTAGCTGGTGAGAGCACTAGTACCATCTACTCTAAGCTGGTGCACCACTGCATCATCTGTGTATGTTTGAAATAGGTCACTTCAATTCACATTACTCAGTGTCATTTATCAAATCCTATCTGCTATCTCTGTGATTTTGATCAGAAAAATTGCTAAACCTACAAAATCTAGAGAGCTTTATTAAGAACAACAGTAACCCCTACTGGATTGTGATTGTCTCCCTGGAAACCTAGGACATAAAAAACACCTTGCACTGCTTTGTGGAAAAGGCATAGTCCGCATAACCGTGATGAAGAACGAGTTATTTCTCTGCTTGCAATAAATTTCTGTGTCATCATTTCCTGGATTAAATTGGAAATCCTGCTGAATTTACACTCAAGCTTGGTGAAAGACATCTGTTCCTCGCAAACACAAAATTCAGAGCATTTTTTTTGTATTTACAGATAAGTTATGAAACCGGGCATATGCCAGCTAGTTTTTTCTATGTTAAAAACTACAAGTACTAGAATATATTTCTTCATATGCTTGAAAATAAGGGACTTCACATATGATTACTAATGTAAAGAAATTACCACAATCTGCTGAATGCATGTCCTAAACTCATCTGAGTCCTGCTTGAGCAGATAAGAGTGTGTGTGGAGCTGTAGGAAGGAGGAATCGGAGCAGAAGTACCACAAGATATTGTAACAGAAACCTCACGGGCTCGTTAAACAGCATCTATATCAGTATCACAAATTCAGCATTCCAGCTCCTTCTGCACACATAGCATTTCTAACAAATGAAGAATATGTTAGCAGAGCTATTTTCAGTGACATTTTACTATCCTGTCAGAAAAGTTCAAGCATTGTTTCTGCAAGTTTTTTTCAAGACTATTGTCTCAGAATAAGATCTCCAGTTCATAAGTGGAAATTGGGCTACCACAGAACTCTTCAGTATATTGAAAAGCTAAACATAAAGGGATAAGCACCAAAAGGTGATGGATAATCTGCACTAGGGATGATTAAATAAGACAGAGAAGAAGGATATTCTGAATAGATAGTGTTACAGAGATCTCAGTTTGAGAAATTACAGAGAGAGCAAAGACTGAGGAATTTCAGAAGTTTTTAAAAGTATTTGTATTTTCTCTCAAGTGTATACTAGACATATACCTTTTCACATTGAAAACAGGTTTTTCTGCATTTTGTTCCATTTACTTTAGAAAGAAAACAAGTGAAATTTTCCAAAAGGTGTTCAAAAACGTTTGAAAATGAAGCCCCTTTAAGCTACTTTAAGAGCAGAACCCCAGACTGTGGCCACTTTGGAAAATCTTGACCACTCAGCACCAGTTTTTATTAACTTGCTGCTAATGGTCGCACTAGGTGTGCAGCAACATGAATCATGTCTCATGTGCTTCTCAGAGGCATACCCACTCCCTTTAGGCACTTAGGTCCCATTTCCAATCTGTGAAAAAAAAGCCCCTAAGCTAGCCAACAGAATGTACAGGACAGTGTGCCTTGGATTCTACTCCTCTTCTGTTTCCTCTAGTTCTACATTATATAAATACATTTATACATGCATGTGTATGTATGTAAAATACTTCTGCGTACATATAGAATAAAAATTCTTGTCTTCTGATGTTTAAGAATTCTTAGTCCCCTCCAGGCCAACTAAAGCACCCATCTCTGAAAAGACAGAACTAGAAAATTGGTGGGGTAAAAGTTCTGACTGTAACAGAGTTAAATGTGTAACTACCTGTAGGATTCTGTTATTGCTTGCTCATGACTGTTAGTGCAATAGCTTCTTCTTTTTCTTTTTCCATCTTCAGAAGCAGCTTAAATTACTCAAATGCTCCAATGTGGTGTCAGTTCATGACTGCTTACAGCATTCTGGCAATAAATGTTATTTTTTCTTATTTTGCTATTTCACTACCGTTACGTGATGTAATATACAGTGAATTATGTTGAAATGTCTATTTGATTTTTGTTAATGTCCATTTGACAAAAGAGTTCTTTATTGTATACATGCCCACGACATCACACAAAGCTACCCTGGGCTATGGCACAGCAGGGAATTTCTACTGGAATAAATGGAATATCTGAAGCAGACTGTGGACAGATACTAAGTGCAGTTCTGTGATAAAACTTGGGACAGATCAATCTACCATCTGCAAAGCCAAACATCCTTCTGTGTTAGCTGTTCTAAGAATGAGAAAAAAAACAATAATAACAATTTAGACACAAAACTAAGTTATCAGCTGTGCTCCTGAGACAACCCCAAAAAATTGTTCCTTCCTAATAAAAGTTTGGACATCTGTATTAGCTATCTATGAGAAAAAACAGACCATTCTTCCCTTTGATTTCCATGACATTACAATACAAACAATATCAGCAAAAGAAGTTGCAGGAATAAAAGTTTGTCAACTGAATGCTTTTTCGTACCCCTCTGGTCTTCACCTGTTTTCTCTGTTTCAGCAGAATTTTTCCCTAATAGTTCCATCTGTAACAGTGCCCTTATAATTCACTATGTAAATATGTATTTGAAAACTTTAAAACACAGTCTGATCTGCTAATTAAAAAATGAAAATATTCCAGTTAAATTCCAAATTGGCACCTAACTTGAAAATTAATACCATGTATATTATAACCAAAAAAAGCTATCAAGTTATGTCCAAAAGAATAAGAACAATTGAAGCACAACCTCTTATATTCAGTGGCCAAATTTCTTTCTACGGAAATCAATCAGCCTAACTATAAAGGCTTTGCTTTTTCATTATTCTATCATGTAAATTTAGAGCTTAACCATCAATTTGGGCTAAAAGGAATATAACTACACTTCTAATAAAGACCTAAATATCTGTGAGGATTTATAGTAATAAAATCAACAGAGTGAATGTATAACATTTATTAGCAATCTGGTAAATATTTTCATATTTTATTGGGGTTTCCCTCAAGAATATTTTTTAATTAGGAAACCAAACTTTGATCAGAAAAAGCTACAGCTGTTTCTTGCACATCTAAAATTTCTGTAACAGTGAAATGTTCTAGAACACAAGATTTCTAGCATTTTCATCACCCTATGTACTGAAATATTGCTAATTTATTCAGATGCTTTCATGCATAATTACTAGAAACACAAATCTGTTATTCTGCTAGTCTACCATCAGATAGGAAAAGCTATCTAGCGAATACTTTGAAAGATATAAGTAATTGTAAATATTAAATTATTAACTATACCACAAATAGGCTGTCTAAAGTACCCCTTTAATTTCCTTAATAGTTTGCTTTTTCTATTTAGGCTAACATTGGGAATGCAAAGCCTGATTTCAAGCTTTGCCTACGCAACAGATGATTTCTGGCATAGCAAGGTTTTTCCAAGGATGTGACAACACATAAATTGTAACACAGTTGAGAAAGTGAAAGTCCTTTTTAAGGACATACTTATACTGCAAACCTGTATTCTTCCTTCTAAAGGCTTGGTGGTTTGTTTTTTTTTTTTTCAATGTGGGAGAGAAGTGCTGTTAGGTTTATTGTGTTGGTACAAAGCATCACTTTTCTGCTACTGCTGTATTGACTTGGGAAGCTAACAGAGTACACTTACTCCTGTATCACCCAAGAACCCTCACCTCCCACGTGGTTTGTCTCTTTTCTGAGTGAAGTATCTGATAAATGCTGCACTCTCCTAATGTTCTGCTTTCTGTCTCTTCTGTTTTTTTACTGGACTTTTATTGTTTGATTTCAAGCCAAGCCCTTTGCCCCTTGTAAGCAGCATATTTGCAAAAAAAAAAAAAAAAAAAAAAAATTAAGTTATGAGCCTGATCTGGTCATTATTAAACCAACAGCACTGGATTAAATTCAATCTTCTATCATATTCCACAAGAAATTCGCAGTAGAAACACCTGCACTGCAAATATTGTCAGATGGGACACCACTTGTTAACAAAATGTTTCTATTTATAGCAACATGAAGAAATTAGAGCTGTACCTATAAAAATGGCCAGAATGCAATGAATGGATTCAATCGGAATTGTTCCTATCCATACCATTGCCACTTCCAGTGCTGACCCATTACGAAGAGATACCTCTGTGTCCCTTACAAGCTTCTCCCTTCCACTTTCTCTCATAGAATATAAACGACATTTAGAAGCTTGAAACCAAAATATTTTTCTTACCAAATGCTATTTTTCTTCATCATATGCTGAGAATGAATGGCTCTTCTTGAACATTCAGCTGCTAAAGAGAAAGAAAAAGTGCATATCAAATTTTCATTCTGTCCACTTTGACAAAGACTTTTCCACATTATGGCTTAAAGAGAAATAAAGATGCTAGACCTCAAAATATTGGTGCAGTCAGACTGATTTCTCTACCTGTGCAGATTCATGATACTCTTTTAAATGGATTTCTTGAGAAAATGAGGTAAAAAAGAAATTATGCAGATGCAGAAAGACTGGAGTATACCACAGGGAAAACGCCAGAAGAATAATGAGAGTTGGGATCCTAGTGCAGTCATATTTTGAATAATTTGCCATGCCTGTTTTCAGTGACATCTCAACAACAGAATGTGGGTCTGAACAGACTGCTCCGCTTGCTGCTATGTCACTGGGGACTGTTGCCAGTGCTTAAAAAGGAAATTACTCTGAATGAAAAGACTTAAAACTTGTTGCAAAACTTCAAACCACTTTTTGGGTGTCAGAATTACTGGTAATATTATGGCTTGGGGAAAATAAAAATTATCTAATAAAATAAAAATGATCTAATATAAAGCTACCTTGGTTGAAGGGGAATTTGGGGAATTTTCTTACCTGGCAACATCACCTATCCAAAGTGTTTTAAGAAAAATATATTAAAACTATGTCGATTCCTTGTGCTATTTTTCTAAGAAAATTTTAAGATTGTAACAAATAAAACTATCTCTAATAAAGTAGCTAAATCTTGGAAAAACGATCCTTTCTGCTTCTTAGCTGTGCAGTCTTTCATGAAGATTTACCCACTACTTTAGATGCTTTTCAGCTACAACTGTGTCATGCAGAACTTAGGGAATTTCTGTATACAAAACACATTTTAGAGGCATTTAGAACTGCATGTGTTTTATTGAAGAATGAATGAATAAGCTGCTATGGAAATAGTAGTCAACTGGTATCTCAGGTGTCGAAGCAAAGTAAGATTGTAAAATGTGCTTCAGAAGAACATTGAAGCTAATTAATCTTTAAGTGTTTGGTTTTTAACCATGTTCTGAAGTAGTGTGGGATCTACTTTTCTGTCTCCTCTGAGTACCACTGCTAATTATTTTGTAAAAAAAAAACAAAACAAATTTCAAGCACTGTTTATAGAAGGGAATTTAAGATCAAATAATGCATTGTACAAAACACCAAAGCATTCACTGTCGGTCAAACACTGTAAGGGAACATCATCCAACACAACACTGACACATGCTAAATGTTACATCCTAATAAATACACATGTAAGCAAATGACAAAAAATATTTTAAAGTAGCTGTCATCAGATCTCTAATAAATTTCTATTACATTGGCTGAGATACAAAAATAATAGTAATAATAATCTTTAGAATAATATGTATAGTAACAGTAACAACAGTTACACTTGCCCACTATACAAATACTCGCTCCACTGGTGAGAGAATGCAGTTAAAGTCGTTGCCTGTCCTTACACAGCTCTACAAATGCATGGCCATTACATCAACACATCACGGATAATTGCTTTTACTGTAGTTACTTTAAAGTATCTGTTAACAAAACTCAGGAAAGTGCCCAAGAAATGGCTTGGTTTGCTCATATTTTATCTATTATATTACTGGAGCATCTTAAGCAAGGATGACGCTCTACTCCTCTTGGCACTGTACAGGTAAGTGTAAGTTGATAATCTCCAGAATGACCGATACAACAAAGCACACTGTACAGCTACTGTAAATCCTAGCTTCTTACATGAACTATCTGATGTATACCAAGTATGAAGGGTTTGCATAGTGGCAACAATAATAGTTCTTCACACGGGGGTTTTCACACTATCCTTAAAACATGGGCAGCTAATATTCAGCCGGGCAGCCTGCTTTATAAGAATCACAAACTTAATTCATATGCCGTTAGCCCGATATTGCTCATACATTTAAATTACAGCAGGAGAATTATGCTGTCACTTAATTCACATTAATTGCAAAATATACTGATTTACAAAACAATAGTTTTACTTAATATCCATTCTTTTTTTTTTACTTTTAAGGATAAATCCACATAAGTACATAAAAAAAAAATTACTGCTATTAAACAAATCCAATTTAAAGCAGTAGAAAATTATTCAAAAGCAAGTTGTGCTACTTGTTTTGTCTGAAGTCACAAGATGAAAAATGCTTTTGAATAATACTGATGCCCAAAATAGATATTTCTTCTGATAGTTTAAAGACTATTTTATATTTATTCTTACCAAATGTATATATCTATGACAAAACTGTCACTTTTGAAAGCAAAAGGAATCAGCAAGCAATTCATAAAATTTGAGAGATGCTCAAGAACTTCAAGTAACAGTGACCATGGAAGAAGCTCCACAGATAAACTGATATATCAAGTCACATCACACTTTTACAGCTGGTGTACTTCTTTTTCCATTAAGAAACCATAAATAGATTAGAAAAAGTGCACTAATTATTGGCAGCCACTGCAAGGTTCTTGCTAACCTTTCTATATGTGCTCAGAGTTGCATCTTAAATTAGGCATTCTGAAGGGGGGTTTTTTTGCATGCTTTATCTATTTACAAGAAAATGCATTCCCAAGCAAGTAGTAAGCAACATACCATACTGAAGTGCACCTGTTAAATGCATTAAGATAAATGTAAAGTTCCATCAAGTTACTGGACATAGATCACTACAGAACTTCATAAGTACCAAGACCTTAAAAAGGAAACAGCAATCTAATAAATGCTGTGGTGATGCACAAGCCTTGCTGACCGCATGATTGAGCTGCATTTAATTTAGTTCAGGACACATAAGTACGGTTTTCTATAATAAGCCATTCCGTTCAGGTAAAATTTTCTTTAGCTTACCAATTCCACAATTTAATTTGGTTTGTTTTTTTTTTTTTTAATTCAGTAGAGAAGACTTTATGAAAATTCTATTAGCTTGTACCTTCCCAGGAAAGTAGACCCTAGCATCTATCTTGACATTATGCAGGTGCTTTCAGAGAGCAGTCTGAGGGGTTTGTGCCAAGTGAAACTGCTCTTGTCATTTAATTCTCAGTGTAATTAAGCTCAGTGTAATTCTCCTAGCATATATCATAAAATTGTCAAACATTTACGGCTCCAAGCTACACATTTGTATAAACTTTTATTCATTACTACTGCAGGGCTATTACTTTAGAGACTATAGTGCTATTCACATTCTTGGATGTCCATATTTTCCTCATTGAACAGCAAACACAACAGTTCTTGTAAGACTATTTATTGAATTTAACAGTTCAGACTGAGTTTAGATGGAGTTCAGATGCAGTTTGTATAAAAAATTCTGTCAAGTCACATAAACTGCAATCAAAAATAACTACAAAATAGTAAGAGACTTACTGAGATCATATATTTCCTAACATGTAAAACTATACAGTATTTGTGCATGCTTGTTATTTGA
Organism: Phylloscopus trochilus trochilus; assembly: GCA_016584745.2. NCBI lineage: Eukaryota > Metazoa > Chordata > Aves > Passeriformes > Phylloscopidae > Phylloscopus > Phylloscopus trochilus. The sequence goes on along the minus strand of WQNJ02000062.1, from coordinate 32,539,326 downwards.
TTTCCTTCTGAAGAGGTGTTAAAAGGAGTTTGGTTTTTAAAATCTCAAGATAGTTATGAAATGTAATCATCGCATCTCAATTCAGATATACAAGATCAAAACTGGCACAGAGGAACATAACACTTTTTTCCCAAAAAGTTGAGGCAGCTTTTGTTGAACGGCGTCTGCATCAGTAAACGTTTTATAAACTCTGGTGGCTTTGGATCATCAGAGAGAATCCTTTTTTTGTCTTTTGACATCTTGAAAAAAAATTTCCCACAAGTGCAGACAGGTAAGGAGGAAAGTAAGTAGCAGCTTGTTTCCTACACACAGCTGAACGCCATGCTCAGCAGTCCAGTGTCTCAAAACAAAAATAACTTGACATCACAGGGAGGCATATCCCCCTCGAGTTACAAGCATGTCTGAGACTTTTCAGGGGAGATGGAAGCAAGCACAAGGATAAAGCGTAAGTCTACTTTTCATGCATAGGTACTTCGCACTGCCCTGCATCCGGGGCATTTCGTCAGACATCTGAGTTGGAGCTGAGGTTTGTTAACCTGGGGTCTGCATTGATCTCATATCTGTAGTGGTAGCCCTCCATGTGATCCCTACAGGCATCTCTGATGTTGTGCATCCACTTTTTGATTCCTTTTCGGTTCAAGTACAAAACTAGGAGGAATATGGCCCCAATGAGAGCCAAGACTATCCCCAGGAAGACGTATGAAGTCTGTAGCTGGGAAGGCAGGTCTGTGGGCATGGAGCAGTTCAGGTCCGAGCCATTGATCTTCAGCAGGGCTTTGCCCAACATCTTGTCAGGGGAGGCACAGGTCAGGGCTTCTTTGCCCTCCACCTGGTTGCTCTCCTTGAGCCAGACCACCAGGTCCTCGATGGCACAGTCACAGACCCAGGTGTTGTGGCCCAGGACGATGTGCCGGAGCGCGGGCAGGCTGCGGAACTGGGCCAGGGTGCTGTTCCGCAGCACGCCCAGGGAGTTGTCGCTGAGGTTGAGGCTCTGCAGCTGTCCCAGGCCCTGGAAAGAGACATTTCGCAGGCCCACCAGGGAGTTGTTGCTGAGGTCCAGCTGCCGCAGGGCCGGCAGGGCAGTGAACATGCCGGCGGGCAGCAGCAGTAGCCCGTTGTCGGCCAGCTCCAGGCGGCTGAGGTTGCGCAGGGCCCCGGACTGCAGCAGGGCGGCCAGGCTGAGCAGGACGCCGTGGTCGCGCAGAGCCCCGCGGAGGGCCAGCTCCTCCAGCGGGCTGCCGCCCTCCCCGAAGGCCTGCGGGCTGAAGGAGACCAGAGCATTGCCGCTGAGGTCCAGCTGCCGCAGGGCGGGCAGGGCGAGGGAGCCGGCCTCCACGGTCTGCAGGTGGTTGCCACTGAGGTTGAGGGAAGCGAGGTCGGGCAGGCGCTGGGCGAGGAAGGCACCGGCCGGCAGATCGGTCAGGGGATTGCCGGTGATGAAGAGGCTGCGCACGTAGGGCGGCAGGTCGGGGGGCACCGCCGTCAGGTTCCTGTTCACGCACTTCACCGTCTTGGCCGGCTCCGAGCACTCGCAGAGGGCCGGGCAGCCGCCGGGCTGCGCCGAGCCGCAGCCCAGCAGGACGGGCAGCAGCAGCCCCAGGCAGAGTGCGCCGCGCCCCGGCATCGCGCCCGGCCCGGCCCCGCACGCAACTTTTCCCTCCGGGCGCCTCCGGCTCCGGGCGGTGCGGCGAGGCGGGGGCCGGCTCCGGGCAGCCCTTCCTTCGGGGGCAGGCGTTTCCCGTCGGGGGCTGGCTCCGCTTCGCTTCCCGCAGCGAGACCTACGGCAGGGGAGGAAAGGGAGACGGTAGCGGCGGGGCGGCGCGGCTCCTCCTGCCCGCGCCCACCCGCCCTCCCCCGGCCCGCGTCCCGTCCCCCGCTGCCGATGCGCGGCTCGCACGGCTGGCCCCCGGCAGGGCGGGAGAACACGCGGAGGAAGTTTTCGCCCACTTCCAGCTCACGCCACCACCTTCCCACCCGGCCGTCGACTCCACCGGCGTAGCACGGGGGAGAAGAGGAGGGTCTGACCCGCCGCCGCCCACCGTGTCCCGCGGCTCCCCACCTGCCGTCCCTGCCCCGGGGGCTCTTCCCCTCCGCTCCGCGGCCGCTACAAACTCCCGCTTCAAAACCCACCGCGGAGCGCAGCGGAGCCGAGCCCGGTCCCGGACCCCGTTCCTCACCTCCCTCCCCGCGTGCAGAACAAACTCCGCCGGAGCTCGCTGCCGATTGTCCCCAGCCCTGCCACCAACTCCGCGCCCACCCTCGCCGCGCCTGGCCCTGCCTCCGCTGGCAGGAGAAACCAAGCGCCGCCCGGCCAGGGGGAGCCACCGCCCGCGCCCCGCCCGGCTCCCGCCCGCCGCCCCCGCGCTCCGCTCAGCCGCCGCTGCCGGGCTGTCTCGCCCGGGAGCCCGCGGGAGGCTCCGCTCGGAGTCCCGTCCCCCTCTTCCCCCGGCCCATGTGGTGCTGCCGGAGACTCACCTTGCCGCCGAGCGGGGCCGCGCCATGTGGAGCCGCGCCATGCGGGGCTTCATCTCGGCTGGCTCGGCGCGGAGCGGGTCCCGCCCGCCTCTCGCAGGGAGAGCCCCGCGCTCCGCTCCCCGCCTCGCAGCGCCGTGCTTGTGCCTGCCCCGCCGCGGCTGCTGGGCGCCGCTCGCCGCGGTTTCCACGATGGGCGCGCTCAGGCCGGCGGCAGGATGGGGAATCCCGGCGGGTTCCAGCGCGGGGGTGCCGTGCCGGCTGCTGGCGGCCGCTGCCCCTGCCCGCCTACCCAGGGATCGCCTTTCGGGAGCGGAGGGAACAACAGCAGCCGCAAAAATACTCCGAGTGAGCTCCAAAGCTAAAGCAAAAAGAGCCCCAAACACCTAAACCAAAATAACACCAAAACTACACTTAAACCCACCGGGAGCTTTAGAGGTTCTAAAATAAATAATAATAGAGATTTTTAAGAAAAGAAAACGACCTGCAAATCGACAGCTCAAGATGGAGATTTAAACTTTATTACGGTGCGGAAAAGCCTGCAAGTACCTGTCTGCGTGTAAAATATTTACCAGCTTCAGTCGCTGTGGCTGTCCCAGAACCATCTGGCAGGACGGAACAACCCGGGTGTCACAAAGTCTGCTTTGCAACCAAGTAACTCCCTTTACGTTTTTCCACAGAGGGGGCATTTCAGGAAGTAGTGAATGGTGTGAGCTGCCATGTGGGCTGTATTCGGCCACTGGTCCCTAGAAAGTGATTGAGATCATTAAATAACGCCTAATTAACACAAAAGATCCACCAGTGTATACAATGTGAAACAGAACGTTTTGAGGCGATGACTCCTTTGGGCTTTCCTTATCCTTCTGTTGACTACCTACACAAGATTTCCTCCTCCCCGTATGTCGGAGTTACACTCCTTCTGCTTTCCTGATAAACTATGTTCCTTTTTTTGGTAGAGTCAGTAGGAATCTCAGAGCTGCCAAAAGCCACAGGGGAAATGAACAGATGAATCCAGTATGAAGTCTTGATAAAATCAGCCCCAGAATCTGGAGAATAATGAACTGAACCACCAGTTTCTGTTAGGGGTGTTCTCCTCCCTCCAGCCTGACAGTGGTATTATGGTGCAGCAAAGTGTGGGGTTGGGGTGACAGGCAAGGGCTTTCCAGCTGATAAAGCAGCACACTCTTTATATGAAAATTATGGAGAAAATATGGAGTGGCTGAAGTAATAGTGATACAAATGAGACCTTGGACAAATAAAAATTTGACTCACAAGCAGTTCCAGAGTTTTGAGAAGTTATTGCTTTGATGTTGAGTTAGAAAAACAGTGGCAGTACACTGCAGGAGATTTTAGTTGGTTGAGAGGTTGTTGACATGCCTCTTAGTATAGTACTCAGAAAAATAGATAGGTGAAGATACCCTGCATTTTTTTAAGAGAAAGATTTGTACTCCTAATCTATGAAAGTTTGTTGAGAAAGTCAAAGAAACACCACCGCCCCCAAGTTGTCCATCTAGACAACAGTAAAATTCAGTGACCAATAAATAATTTCCTAAAGGAGATGTCTTTTAAAAATAGGTACTGAATATATTATCAAAAATAAATCACAGAAAAATACTACGTCAGCATAACCATAACCACTTCTGATAAATTGTTTAGATACAATGTCATTTCGAATTAAATAATACATTTAAGAGTAATTACACTGCTCATTGTGCTGACCATAGTTTTCCTAGCATTTTGGGCTCTTCATGACTGTCTAGATGGGACTGTGCCTATTGTCCTTCACAGCAGGTTAGCTCTTTGTGCAGGGACATAGTTTATTTCCATCTCTGTGGAGTGATCACTGACAGGTGCTTGAATGTGCTGCAGCAATGCAAATAATAGATAACAAGTATTTTCCTATTCTTTCCTATTATTCCAGTAGTAAATTGTACCTGCTAAACCTGCTTAAGCTTGCAGGTGGAAAAAAAACCACTTGTAATCTGATTTCTCCTTGTTTAAATAGAACAACTTTTCTTAGAGGCATACTCTGAAAAGAAAAAAATACTTTGTGGTGAATTCATCTATACTGAGTGGATTTTCTGGATGTGTTTGTAATGTATATTAGGAAAATGAAAACATCCCAACCTTGATGTGTTTTCAGGTTAGTTTTGGCTATTATAATTGATTGATTTGTGAATTTGCATTGCACAGCCCATAGAACCTCATCTCATAGTTTTTTGCATAAAGGTTATGCAAAACTTCTGCCTGAGTTAAAGTATAGGATTTAAAAATATATTGTCTTGGCTGAAGGACTGAAACTGGAAGTTAATTTATCATCAGAAAATTGTTCCTGTGGCTGATATTTCCAGGGGTTGACTGAGAAGCTCATGTTAAAGGGTGTGGGGATTGAGACAATGCTTCAGTCTCTCTACTGCTCCAGGCTGAGGCTGGATGATGTGCTGGTCATCTGGAATCTTGAAGGAGACCTCTGACCATCCTTCTCCAGAAGGTTAAAGCTTGCTTCAGTTGACAATGATGAGATCTGCTTGATTTTGAAAATCAGTACTCCAGTAATTCAGCTTCCACAAAGTGAAAACAGGACACCTGCCTAAGGGGCTGCAGAGAATCATGGGGACAACCTGTGATAGCTGTATTACTTGATCATTTTGGCATTGCTATTCCCCTTTTAAAGCTCTCAGCTTACTAAAGAATAAAGTATTATTTGTAGATGCTCATGTCACTCCACTTTCCTTAGGAAAATCTGAAAGATTATTTTAGATACTGAAATTTAAGGTAATTAAGTTCATTGAGATGGATCCCATCCTAAATAACCTTCTCAATGCCCCCTTGGACAGATATTAAACAATGCTGTATACTCTTTTTGAGTGGCCTGACTGCAGCTGATGCCCAAGGAGTTGAAATAACTTGGAGTAGGACTCCATGCAATAATGGTAATTTTTTTTTTATCAACAGGGAGAGTTTTGTTTCTTCTTTGAAATGTTTCTACATTGCCTCAACATTGCATGAAGATACTCCTCACTTCATAGGAAGTGACCTTGGAAGGGTATTTGTAATGTGCTAAAGATAATAAACCAAGTGAGCAATTGCACAGAGACCAAAATTCTTTTCTTCACCAAAAATATCTTCTCACAAAAGTGGAAGAACAAGCTGCAAGTTCCGTCTGTTTCCTCACATAGACAGATCCAGCAGGTCCTCCAAGGGACACCTGTTTCCCTTGAGGCTTGGCTTCCTTTGAATAAACACCATCAGAATTCTTAAGATTATGTCATGTAACTGCTTAGGCAACCAAATGTAGCCTCAAATCCTGGTTTGAATTTTATTCAGCACTCACATGTTCATACCCATAAACATTCAGGCTCCAGTTTTCTTTTTAGGTGCACTTAAATTCATGTGATCATTTTTGATTGAAGCTATACAGAAGACAATTTTCAAGGAATCAATATTTGCATTTTCCTGTATGCTTTCCATTTTTATAATGAAAAAATGAAAGTTAATTTAATACAGAGAATGTTGATTTTTAATACTGTGAAAATATACTGAAGTTTGCCAGAACTAACAGAAAAAAAGATTTTAGCCGAAAGTAATCTTTTTGGGGTCTTTAAATATGCTACTTGGGTGTCTGTCACAGTGCACCATCTTAACTTCTGGGGACTCCTGGATGCTTAGCTGGGAGTAGAAGGGACCATAGGAGACAAAGTGCCCCCATTGCTTACATTTGTAAGCAATGCTGGAAACTGCTGAAACTGAAGACAGACTCCTTAGCTGGTCCCCAGGTTTCCCAGTAGTGTCTTATAGTTCTAACCTATTACTCAATGAGAAGGACACAATGGTGACTTCCTCCAGCAAAACCAGCTACCAGAGCTGGAGTCAGGGTTGTACTAGAAAAAAAGATTTGGGAAGAGGAGTTGCTATATTCCAGATGCTGCCACTGTGTGCTTATCCCTCTGCCTGTACTGCAGCTCGACATGTTCTGACATGTAGAGTATCTGCAACACGAGCCAAGCTGAATAACCGCTTACAAGTTCATCACAATATAACTGAGAATTTAACACGCTTAAACAGGTCAGACTAAGTTTTCAATCATGCTTTTATTCTTTCCTTGCTCAGGAACAATGCATGTCTTACTTTTAAACTATCTTTGATGGACTCTTATATGGATTTTAAAAAGGTAATTTCTTTTTTTCATTATTCTGATTTTAAGTATGCAAGTTTAGTTCTAAGACCTAGGCTATTTTCCAAGTAAATTCTACCTAGAGTAAATCATTACAGCCAGTAAAACTCTTCCTTCTACAAATTAAGCCTTCTGATTTTAGTCCTTCTGGAAGGGCCAAAATGACCTGCTTTCTGATTACTCCTTATTGCTCTGATTCACAGTGCAGGCTGGATAATATGAGTAGGCTTCAGCTGGAAAGCTTATGTATTTGTGTCCTCTTGGGACAACCTACATGTCTGAAGGCAAATCTGGGAAAATGGCTGAGTGGATCATTTGTTAAATTAGCATTGTTCTGGACCATGGTGACCTGCCCTACACACAGTCACTCCCAGCTGATGCTGAACTCAAAATCCCATTGTTTTGGTCAACTGGCAATGTTGTCTTTGTTACAGTGTGTAAGGAAGGCACCGTGTTGTATTGAGGTGCTGGGTTCCAGTTCACATCTGCTCATGCTTCCTAGGGGACTCTCAAAGGATGGCATAGGTTGGGGCAGAGCTGTAGGGGGGAAAGGAAGGGAGAGCTGAAATGTATTGCTTTCTTCTTTGTCTCCAAAAAGCAGAAACCCAGATCTGCAGGGAATTTGGGCCAATGTGTTCCTCACACTTCTCTCGACAGTCCCACTCGTTCCTCACTCCGCAGGCAGTGCTGTGCCAGGGCTTTGCAGCCGCTCGTGGTGCCAAGGGTATTTCCTGGTTTGCCCTTGCTTCCCTGGCAAGTCAGGGTGGCTGACTCCAGCACTCAGGGTTGTGGGAGCTCTAACTACAGAGGACTGTAAGTTGGGAGTATTTCCATGCAAAGCCTTTTTCATGAAAACATTTTCATCAGTTGAGACTGGAAGTCTTTGTAGGGAAAAGTTGAATTTTACAAATTCCCCATTAAAAACAAAACAAAACAAACCAACCAACCAAACAAACAAAAAAACCTCCATAAAAAAGGCATATAAAAGGCTCAGCAGATTTGAGAACATATGGGGTTTGATTCTCCCCTGTCTTACACATTGTGTCGTTGTTTTGTGATCTGACAAAGCAGACTTAAAATGCAACCTCTCTTCCTGGGTAGAATTCTCTTCCACAATGATTGAATACACAATACTAAAAAACTTGGTGAATCAGTCCCCTGCTTCTTTTCCTTCATGATTGTTGATAATTTATTACCTGCATTTGACCACTGTGACACATGTAGGTTTACACGGCCCTCTTCTACTCAACTCTTCCTGCTTTACTTTGCCTTCCCATCCTTCTCCAGCTTTAGCTCAAGACTTGGCACCTTTCTGGGTTACTACAGCTGAAGTGTTTTGAAAGGAATGCATTCTCAGAGATTGGAAGAGGAGGGGAGGAACAAGGGATAGAGGAATTTTTTTTGTGGAGGTGGCATATGCTGTCAGCAAAGGAGGAAGATACCTTCCCTCCCCTTTAGCATCCATGACTACACCTGAATACTGCATTTCATTCAGGCATTCTATGTCTGGAAAAAATGACAAGGAAAGAGAGAAGAAAGAGAGAAGAAAGAGAGACACAGAAAGACACAGAGAGAGAGAGAAACAGAGAAAGGGAGAAAGGGAGAAAGGGAGAAAGAGAGAAAGAGAGAAAGAAAGAAGGGGAGAAGGGGAGAAAGGAAGGAAGGAAGGAAGGAAGGAAGGAAGGAAGGAAGGAAGGAAGGAAGGAAGGAAGGAAGGAAGGAAGGAAGGAAGGAAACGAACCGTGATTTGGAGGTTAGATATATGCTGACTTATACAGAAAGACTAAAATAAATTTTAAAAGTTTAGGCAAAGACTTGCCCAACAAAAAGGCTTCAGAAAATATCTGTTTCAAAAAACAGGCTAAAATTGGGTGAAGAGGGAGCTAGTTGTAGTACTTCAAGTTCGGTAGGAGTGATTGGATGACATTCAGGAAACAAAAACTCACGCTTAGTGTAAAAAATAAACTTGCCTACATTATAGAATTCTGTCCCAAGTACACTGTATTAGTGGGAGTTTACTGTACCTTGCTAAAGAAAGTACTTGAGAATTCATAGTAAGTTCCCTGTGCTATCAGCTAAATGAACTGGTGAAGACATGACTCTAATACATGCTTACATTTCTGTCATGCCTGGAAAGAGTCTCAAATATCACAATGGCAGGTGGGTGTATGTGAATTTGTCTGTACGAAGGGCAACTCTTATTTTTTCTTGACTGGTTCTTGTAACTTTAGGAATCTCATTCCCTTAGTTCATGGCTGTGAATACTGACAGATTTTGTGCAATTTCTCACTATTACCTCAGTTCAAGAACCCCTCACTAGAGTCCAATCTTTACATGTTGGAATACAGAACTTGGAAGTTCTGTATCTATCTATCTCTCAGTCCACTGTGATGACAGATGAAAAGGAAAAAGAGAACTAATGTGGTAATTGAGTGTTTCTTAATTTTTCTTTCTCTGTTTTTGTAATGACATAGCCAAGAATCACAAGATCCTCTGCAATTACATGTACAACATATAATTATAGTCTCTTTTGGCACAGTTTTTCCAATAAAACTAAAGTCTGGATCAAAAGACCTCAGCTTTCTTTGGCTAAATTTGCATGCTTAAAAATGCGCTAGCTTGAATAATTTAGTGCAATAATAAAGCATGATGCATGTCAACACCAGCTAGCCATGGAAAGTTAATGTCACTGAGATGATCTATTTTAGTATCTTTTATGGGTAATATAATCTGTTTTACATTACAAAGTCTGTTATAATTATCAAGTTAATGTTGTATAAGGTTTGAGGTCTACCCCATTAGGTTTATTATTTCTGAATGTAAACTGGAAGAACTTCAGTTCCAGAAAGAGTCAAACTCTTGCTATAGCATTGGAGCAAAATTGGTCCAGCATATTATTTCTTACTGTGGCCAACACATTGCTGCAGAAATTAAATTCTGTTCAAACATGAACTCTCCAATATTTTTTCCAAACTCCACTGATTTGTGGATGAGGGATTTTTGAATCAGATGTCAAAAATCTTCAGTACTATGAATATGAGTACTGTTGGCCAATTCTTTTCACTTGAAAGTTTTTACAATGAAAAGATCCTGCATTGAGATATGCTTCTGTTTCAACCTGAAGTTCAAAAACAAAATCATGCATCCTTAGTGTTTTGAAGGTTTTAAAAACAAAGTAGATTAGTTACAAGTTTACACAACCCCTTTTCATTTTCTAGCTCTGAAAGATTTCAATCACAGGATGTCAAAAGAATGGGAAAAATGGAAGTGAAGCAGTGGTTTTTTACCACTGTTTCATTCTGTCAAACATTCAGTCTGTTTACACTCTGTGGCCAAACAGATTGAGAGATATAAGAATAAAGGGGACAAAATTCTAAAATGTCTAAATTTGTAGATATTGAAAATAATGAGAAACAGAAGACAATTGGGTTTTTTAAGTCTATTTTTGATCTATCTTTCCAGACAATACTATTAACAAATGACAAGAAAAAGTATTTGAACATTTTTCTGGGAGAAATCCTATTTTTAACCAATTGTAGTTATGACTTCTTCTGGCCATCAGAGTATGTTTATTAAAATATTTATTAAGAAATTCAAGATTTCCAGCCTTTAAAATGCAATAGATAATATAATGCTAAGCACATTAATTTTAGATTTCCATATATTTATTTGTAATACACTTCAGAACCATTGTGTATGCTTGGTGTTATTGAATAAACTGTTGGCAATGCACTTGCACAATATACATCCTGCAAAGTCCCTCAGAAAAATTAGTTGGATGGTTTCTTTGTTTCACAGGGCCTCCTTGTGCCATATTTAGAGCAAAAATGCCCTATAGGGCATAAAATGTCCTTCTGAAGCTCTTTCCCTTCTCTGGGTGCAGATGGCCTCTACAGAAAATGGGGCATGGACATGGAATATTTTGAAGGGAATACTACTTTGAGAGTGAACCATGTATACCTGCAACTTATTTCATGGATATTGAGAGCAGCAGAAACTGAGACTGCTCTGACTCTTTGGGACAGAACAGTCACAGCCTACAGCACAGACTAAGACATCCAATCCCTATAATCTTTTTTTCTACAATTCATACCCATAAAAGGGCAAAAGGAAGAGTAAAGTAAAAGAAGTAATTGGAAAAAACAGCTTCCAGTTGTGTATAACCTCAAGGCATTATGGACACACAGACACAGAGGTTCCCCAAGTGGATAAAATGTATTGCCAGAAACACAGAAGAGTGGGGAAAAGATGGCAGCGTCACAGCCTGCAATGGAGGCGATGCAAGATAACGTATCAAAGGTGTTCTTGCTGAGGATTTACTGCTTGGAGAGATTTATGACATGAAATTAGACCCAGGCTGGCAAGAGTTGTTTCTTTTATGACTAGGTTAAAATATTCTGGAGTTCGGGATGCTAATACCAAGTATATAAACATGACACTTGAAAAATTAATGTGCTTCTGGGGAAAATGGCTGGGAAGCAGTTGTTAAGATAGTTAAATCATCTTTAGGTCACACTGAAAAAAAAATGCACTGAAGTTTTCAGTGCTGTATATGCTTTATTGTTTCTCATATAGATGTTGCTGATGGTAGTTGTTTACCATAACTGACAATTGATCACACTGGGCTTGGAGGTCATGGCTGCATTTAAGCTGGACTAAATGATACTAAGCTATGAGTCCTTTCTTGAATGGAAATAACTTTCAGTATTTAATAGTAATTTTAATGTGAAAAAGAAAGTTTTTAGAATTTGCAAAAATACAGGGGCATGACTTGTTACATTTATATATTCCTATACAAATTAATGGGAGCTGCATAATACCTTGGCATTTTTGTGGCTGCAAGTAAAACTTTTTCTTTTCTTTTCTTTTTTTTTTAATTTACCATAATTCAGTGACAGAAAAGTAGTTTTCTCCCTTTTTTGTACTTAAAGTATTTTAGTTATTTCTTTCAGACAACATGTTTTTTCTGACATGCTCAGACAAACTGCTAACTCATGTATCTCTACAGAACTGCTGCAATCCAGGAAACAGAGCCAGGCAAGGTGGTAGGGGAACCAAAAAAGGGCAGGATAAATTCATGTGTTCTTCACTGTGTTTTTGACTGAAACTCAAAAAAAGTATTAAGAGGATCATAACTTATTGCTTACATATAGTAGGGATAGATTTTCTACATGCCATGACAGCTAAATCTCTAGTCAGCTAGCATTTTGTCCATCATTTAGTATCAGTTTGAAAAATGTCTTCACTTTGCCAACTCATGTTGCCAAGTCACAGTTCAGAGCTGCATGAGAACAAAGGCAAAGTCAATTGCTGGGAAAATTCAAGAGAAAAAAGGCTGGCCTCAGACATGATTTCATTTAATGCTGCTAGGACATCTACTGCTGGCTAGATCTGTTTCAAAATCCTGTATTCTTACTCTTCCTTCAAGAAACAGTATTTTAGCATACCTTGAATCCAGTGGATATGGAAAACTAACTATATAATGATGGAAGATTGCTTATTTATATATTTGCTCTGGATGGTGTGTGGTTATTTTTAAGAAGTGTTGGCCAGTGTCAAAAATGAGCCTGTGTAAGTAGAGAGGGAAAACATATTTGAAAAGCTGTCACAAAAGACTAGGACCAGCATTTTTACCAAAATGTACACAAGACAGATGATGCAAAGTTTGGAAAGCCACAAGTAATGTGACACTCTGCAGATGTTTTTAATGGGAGTAGAAGCCCTGTAGAAATGTTTTCATCTGATTGCAAAATTACTTATGTTGCAGGCTCAGAATTAAATTGTTTCCCAATTCAGATAGGACTAAGTAATTCCCAGGGTTTATTGTTGTCATTGACACTGGCAATACTAAGTGTGAAAGCTAGAATAATCATTTTATCTCAAATTTTATTCAGGTTTCTCAAAATAATTTAAACTAATTTCTTCCTCAGTTTAAGTCCTTTGTTTTCTTCAGGTTAATTGATAACAGGCTAATGAATAATCCATCAGCATGGGAATTCAGATTGTGTGATGATGAATTGTTTCATTCAGAAAAAATCCAACCCTTTTGCAAATGCTAACCTTGTGGTTCCAGGCATTTCATTCATTGTAAGTAAATTTTCAAGTCAGGGCACTTTGTAAGGCTTCTAACTATTTCTTTGTTACAGAGATATTCTTGTCCTCAATATTCACAGTTGGTATCTCTACAAGATACTGTTTGCAGACTCCTGATAAGTAGAACAGCACTACTCAAAAAATAAAGGTTCTAGATATAATATCAAAAAATCTCCCTTGGGAATAGGGATAAAATACAATTAGCAATTTTTGTTATTACTCAGTCTATAAGGAAAACATGGTATTTATGCTCATTAAATCTCAAGTCTTACCTTGCCAAATATAAACTTAAAGAAGGCTTATTAATTGTTCAGACAATGCCTTTAATAGGCATTGAATGCCTATTAATTGAACTGAATATTGAATGAACATGAATGGGGAGAATGTATCCCATAATTACTTTTCAATGGTAGCTTCTTCTTGTAAGAAAAAAAAAAAGTGCTGCAATTATTTAATCTAAAAATAAAGTTAATTTGTAGAAAGCAATTCTGAGTGCGTAAAAAGGTCAAATGTTGAGCTTCAAAATAAAAGAGAGCTAAATTTGTCAAGGCATGTGTTAATTGTATGTAACAGAGGTCTTTAGTTGGATGTGGAAGAGAACTAGTTTTTCATTCAATTAATTAAAAAAATAACCTTACGTCAAAGCTTGGACTAGATTTGAACAAATCATGCTTTTTCCATTTAAATTATATTTGCTAAAGGCTGGGACTTCTTTAAGCTGAGATGTCAAGTGAATTTTGATAGGAGCTTAATTTTTAGTTTATTAAGCCTACAACTGACTTTCTGTATCTCAGTGGTTGTCTTGTTTACCTGCAATAATAAAACATTGCTGGTTCTGGAAATCTAAGCTCTCTCATATTTATGCACTCAGGCTCGTTTATATTTTTAGATTAGTACAAACCCACTTTCTCATGGATCTATGCTGCCTCTCTGTAAACAAGCATGGCCACACGTATATAACTCCGTCCTGTGGGGAAGAGAGAAGATTCATAGGAGAAAGCCTTTGCATGTGGCTTTCTTAGGCTGTAACCTCAGCCATTACACAGATTCCCTTTTTTTTTTTTTTTTTTTTTTTTTTACTAACTATTTCCTCTCTGGCAGTGACGTTTGTCCACCTGAAACTGGGCATGATGTGTAATATGGAAATATTTTTTTGTGTCAGTAAGTTATGTTGGACTGTTGCACACGCTGTCAGATAGCATTGGCAATCAATGAGGCATTCACACTCTGTAAATTTTAACTTAATCAGAACTTTCTATTTGATTCAAAATTCATCACTTATGTTAGCTTCTTTTGTTTCCTATACTGGTTGCTCCTTATCGACCTGCTGTAGCTATTTTAATTTCTTTTGCATATGAGATTGCTTTGACTGTGTTAATATGATGAGACCTGCTATTTTTATAGGAACAGAGTATATTTTTTCTTTTTTCTTTTTCCATAAGAATGTTATATAAAACACCTGGCAGCCTAAGAATCCCAAAAATGCATTACGTGGAGCTGAAGTAAAAGTCTGCCTTTGTTGCAATGGGCAGAAATTATTTTGGGTGCAATGCTAAATGCATTATAGAATGTGTTACTTTGCTTATGAGATAGTCTTTGTAAAATCACAATAATGTGAAAATAGGTAAAAACATTATTTTTCAATGGCTTAGATGACTTGTTTACTTTTTTTTTTTAGAGTTAACATCTTTGAGCATTTTCCATTTTTGATGGAGCAGTTTTTATCATGTTTTTTATTCATTTTTGCTAAAGTAACATTTCTCCAACCTCAGATATGGTTCCCATTACAGTGACGATAAACTTAATTATAGAAAGGGAATAACTCTGCTGGGTCAGAACAAATTTAAAATTACAAAAGCTGCTTGACTAAATTTCAATGCTGATTCTACAAACAGCTCCATATGTTACATTCCTGTTCCTAGCCGAGTCCCAGGAAGGAAGCTGCACTCCAAACTGGGCATTGTCTATACAGAGACAGAAAGAAAATCATCACTGTACTAGCATTTGTATCAACTTAAATGTTTCTACTTGCCTGCTATTCAGTGTAAGAATAACAAAAATATAGATCCTTGGGATAACCCAGTGCTTATTTCTCAATACATTGAGATAATTTTAATTTATGAAAACAGATAATGAATTAAAAAAGACTACAGGTACTGCTTTTTAAAAGAAACCGTCCTGTGTTTTTCCTCTGGAAGGCACTGATTCTACTCAAGCAGAGTTAGTGCTGAGTTTTTTTTAACCCATTCATCTTCCTCATTAGTTGTTCAATTTCTGGAGTTTTCTGGGATCCTGGTTAAAATTATTCACTAGATTGCATCCCTTAGATGACACCATTTTATTGATGATGATATTCCTTTTTGGTACTTTGGTATCCGATATGTATCTATGACATCCATGGCTCTCTGATGCTCTCCTTCTGGACAAAGTAGCCCTACAGCTGTTAAAAAGCTTTTGTGATAACACGTAGAGCATCCTGGAGATGTCTAACGCTTTTCTTTAACCCACCATAAAGAGCAGCCTCTAGACAGTGTAGCTGATCTATTTAGTGTTAATGTTTCACAGTAATCATCAGATTTACGAACTCAGCTGAATCAGGTTTTTTTCAGTATCGTAATTTCTCACAGGGCAGCTTCGAAATTTACGTTTTGACAAACTGACTGTTACAAACTTGTGCAGGCTTTTTTCCCCTTTTTTCATTTTTTATCTAAATCCTTTGTAAGGAGAATGTGTTCATCTTGCTTTAGAGAATTAAAAAGTTGATATCATTTGGCAGGGGGGATAGATCAAATGGGAGACAAAAAAGTATTCTGAGATGAAGTGCCTTGTGAAAGGGGTCATATCTTACTGCTTTGAGTCAGCCCCATTTGCTTAGCAGCATGTAGAAAGTCTGACTAGCAGTGGTATATATGATTATTTTATAAGCTGCATTTATTTAAGTCTGAACTATGCACAAACACTATAAATGTCTACTGCTGCATGAACAGCACTACAGACACCGTAAAAAAAGTCCAATTAGATACATTACAGAGTCACAAACCTGAACTTTTTCCAGCAGCTGTAGTTTTATGGGGAGGCTGTCATGTGCCCCAGGAGACAAAGGAATGCTTTCCTCTCTCCTTGTGCAAGGGGCACAACGGGCAGCTGTTGATAGCCTGGTTTCCTCATTGAGAGGCATTAACATTTTCAATACTCCTCTCACAGCATGAGGCATGCACTGGTAGCATTCTCTCTTGCACTAAGAGAAGAATTTAACTCCCTACCAGCTTTTCAGGTGCATGAGGCAAATGCCTAGCACTTCAGCTATATAGTTATAGGCATTGCTGTACTTGCTGTGCCAGGTAAGTGTGCGATAGAATGAATTACTGCCGTTTGCTAGAGTGACTGAGCACTCTGTTGAAGGTAACAGGATGACATTTGTTCATATGCTTTCAGGAAAAACTCCTTAAAACATTCTAATGGACTTTCTTTCATTACATAGCTAGCTACATTTTAGGATCTGAGAGAAGCAATCTGAGATGAAGTGCATGAGGGAGGTCACACTGGAATTTTTTTCTGCTTTCTTGACTGATGGGAGAATAATGGGTTTGTTTATCTTTTGTCCTAGCAGCTGGTAATTCCTATCCTCCTTTCATCTCCAGATTGTTTTTTCCTTCTGCAGGACAGATTGGAACCACAGACCTAATCTTCTGCTACTTTATATCCTATGCAGCCACTTTCAGGTGTGTGTATAGTTCACCTTACCAAAATGACAATGCTTTACAGAGACATAAATTAGAAGATACAAGCAGTGAAAGCAATTTAAAGAGTGAGGCAGGAGATAATCAAGTCCCAAGGAGACAGAGAAACTATGTTTAAGTCTTATGCCATCTGGACACAACTTTTTGTGAGTGCTTATGAGTTTAAAATATCTGTAGGTGCTGAGGCATCTGAAGGTTCAGCGACATATGCCATTTTTATGCGATGAGCAGCTGAGTCCCAGATCAGAGATTTACTAGCTGTTAAAGGGAGACACCCCTTAAAAGACTGCAGCAGACAAATTAAGCTTCTTAGTTTTCAGAAGCTGCTTTTATAGAAGAAGTTTTCTATATTTTCTTCTCCTTCAGCTTGTCCTTTGCATAAAGCTATGCTGGCTTTGGTGTTTGGATATGTGCAAGACATGGCAAATGCTGCTGTGCAAGGTACTGGTAGTACAGAGCTCTTTGTTGGACAGAGCTGAGAAAAATCTGGCTGTAATCTTTCAGGCTGAAAAAGGCTGAATACAAAGATTTAAGTCATATAAAAGCAAGCAGCTGAAAGAAAGCCCTGAGGAGGGCTTGTAACAGCAATGTCCTTACAGAGTAACTGGTGAATCATCACTTTGACTACATGATGTCATTAAATCCCACCCATTTCAGCCTGTTTATTACAGAAATTGTGTTTTGTGCCTCACCCCTTTCACAGTGCAACATCAGTCACTTAAAAGTTTCTTAATGGGTCTCTTACCTCAAAATACCACCTCTGAGTGTTTTTTCCCCAGCCTTGTTTTTCTGTGCTTTGGTGAAAGAATAGCATAATGCCACTTAGCATAAAATGTGCCCTCACTGGTAAGAACATCATAAAGATTTTGTTGTGCTGCCATATAGCTGAGCCACGGCATAAGACAGAGACATTGCTGCAAACTCTTTACTAAGGCAATTAAAGAAAAAAAAATAAAAAATCACAGGTTGGCTCTTTAAGGATGCTATTGAATTATAGGAAAAACCAGGCTCCTTCATTGCATTTTTGCCTTTTCTTTTTGCTTGGGAGCTGAACCACGTCTGCTTAATGAGCTTTGGCATGAAAAATGATCTTTGTTTCTTTCTTTCTATTATTTTGTATAAAAATAGAGCTGAGAGAGCAAGGAAGAATACCTGAAATACAAATGGGTATGTTCAGAGAGAAATGACCAGTTTCCTCAAGATAAAGCAAATGTCAGGGCACAGTGGGGCTGGGGGCTGAGTGGCAGGGCCCTCACCCCTGGGGCTTGAAAGGTCTCATAGCCAGGCATCCCATCCCCACAGACAGCCAGCAGGGCAGGCCCCTGGGGTTTCCTTAACCATGTCATTGGTGGGTGAACTGATACCCAGCAGCTATAGCTGAGAGATGCTTCCAGTCCTCCTTTTAAAAACCATTTTAATCTGTGATTTTTTTTAACATAGTCTTTTCATATACTATTTGGCAGGACAAGGAGTCTGTACTCTTGTTGGTCCCTATTCCATTTATACTCTCATTATGTGAAGTGCTGAAACAGAACTAGTATGGTGATCCAACCTGGAGCTTCCTGGCTCAGCAGTGATTTTGAAGTATTTTCCCACTTACCTTGGAAATGTTACATACCTCTGCTAAAACATCCATTTGCAGTCTGGGCAGTATTATGCTATTATTCCAGTGTTATTGCCAATAAGAAAGATGTTAGAATTGTGCTGTGAGCTGTGTAACAGACTGTGGTGTATTCCACGTTTTCTTTCTTCTTGCATAGCTGGCCCACAAGATTCCTGCCTCTCCATCCTGTCCTCTGTCCTACACATTTATTGACATGTCTGTGCTGCAGTTGTTCTGTCGGACTCAAGCAGGTTTGTGAGGTTCTGCTGAAAACAAGATCTGATCTGATTTGGATTAAAAAGAGGAGTACTTTTGAAATCCACATCACTTCAGTGTAGATCTAGTGATGTAGGACTACAATATCTTCACTGATCTGAGAAGATACTTACTGGCTTAGTAAAAACTTAATTCAATCCTCTACATAATCTGCCCCAAAAAGTTTATTCTCTTAAAAAAAAAAAAATTAAAAGCAGCAAGCAGCAACCTGATAAGGCTTTTTCAAGAAGCAGCAGCCACATGTTCTGTAAGCAATTTACTGCTGACCAAACTTAAGCAGAAACAGCTAGGGAAGATGTATGCATGGTAAAAATTACTTTTAAAAATGAAGAATGAATCAATGAATGTTTTTGCATTTTTAACATCATTTTGAATTTCAAATACTACAGGTTTTAATTCATTTTTCAAAGTACTGAACATTCACTGAATTGCCACTTACAGATTCTGAGCACAAGTCTTTTTATTTCATTTCCAAATGATGTCAAATTAAAACAGTTCTGTGTTTCATCAAAACAGCATCAGAATTACTGCAGTGTCACTCTTTCTCAGTTGATGCTTCAGGTCAGTCTCCCTGTTCTGATAGTCTATCCAAGTCTGGAAATGGTCCTGCTGCCTGCCTGCAAGTACCTTGGGCAGGAGCTGAACAATATTTAGCACAGGGATAGCTTTTCAGGTAACTACAAAACCAGATAAATGTGGGACCCTGTGAACACACTCTGGGCCAGCAGAACTGTACATGATTAAGGGATAACTTCTGTTTCCATGATCTAGCAATGGGATTGCAAGTTTGCTTTAGCCCCAAAGAGCTGGATGGAGTCCTCCTAGTATGCAGTAGACCTTCAGAGTAATGGGTAACTTCTTATTTTCTTCGTTATCGGAAAAAGAAGGTGAAAGAATGGTCCAGCTTATCAGTGCCTTTCTTTTTCTCCTGGCTGTTGGTTATTAGCTGTCTTTCGTATGAGAAAGAACAGCAGTTTCTCAGCTCAGTGAGGAAAGCATATATATTCCCAGATAAGAGAACTGGCAAAACTAGGGAAGAACTAACAATTTTTCTTGGCCAAATGAAATAGAAATTTCACATACCAACTTCTCCCCCTAGTTTTGGTTCTGTAATGTTTGAATAGGCTTGAAAGTAGCTGCCAAAATTTCATTCTGTCTCTAAATACTACCATAACTATTTAAACGGCTAAATACAACATGAACTCATTTACTTGCAGTAGTTTGAAAAGATTTTTTCCCTGGTTCTGCTTCAGGAAAGTATGCCATATTCGCTAGAAATTTTAGTTTCTTAGACTGTATTTTCCCCTCACGTTTTAAGAATAATGCTATCCAAAACACTACTTAGAAATGCATCTTGCCATTCTTTTAATTTCTTTTTGGGTAAGCGGGATCAAGGACCAAACATGTCTCGAGAGTGGCATCTAGTGGCGCAACACGTGCGATGCCCTTTAGAGAGCAGCAACCACCTCCTCGCCCTGATTAAAGTTTGCTCCACAGATTTGTACCTTGGGAGGTCTCCCTGCGGGCGACTTGAGGGCTTCTTCCATCCAGAATAGCTGAGAAATACATCTAGAAGTTTGCACGGAAGATGATATTGGTCTGGGGGAAGAGATCCATGCCTTTAGTTCTGTTGCTAAGAAAGATTTGTCCTTTGCCTATCTGAAAAGATTTCCCATGTAATGAAACCATAAAGGGAGGTTGGTATCCTCTGAGAAAGTATTTAAGCTAGTCTGACACAGCAAATCAAACTACATAAGCATAAGGTCTATGAATTTGTGCTGGGAAACTGGAGAAGAATGTCCCAGCACAGCTAACAGGAACTATTTAACTACCTGGGTACTTAAAAAGAAAAGGAGGGGAAAAAAAAAATCACTTTCCCCGCCCTGGTTTCTAAATAACTTTACTTATGTTTGTGCTACTGTACTTGGGTGTTTCCACTACATTGCAGAACTCCAATTGACTGTCATGAAGATGTGAATCATCACCTTGATTCACGATCTGGGACATGAGATGTACCTTCCCAGTCAGAAGAGGAGAGAGAGGCATATCCTATAAACAGCCATGATTATCTGTAGGGATGTTATCTATGTGTAATCCACGGTTGTCCAGCACTGAAGAGTTTAGAATTAGTAAGGATAGGAGCTGGCTTGGTTCTTGAGAGCAAACTTTTACAAAAATGAGACACAACTATGAGTGCAGTGAGATAACACTAACATTAATACATTGTATTACTTGGGACTCCCATTTTTGGAGGTCTTAGTCCCAGGGCATGAAGCCAGGTAGCTGAATTTACTGGTCATTTGGGAAGGAAAGTAGGACAGAGTTGAGTGGTTTTTTGTAGTATTGTTGTTCAATCCATGCTGTCTCACAGACATTAATGATCTTTTGGGCTACAGTACTACTAAAACAACCCTTTGTATCTGCAGTGCTGTATTGGATGTTCACACTGCATCATCAATGCTAGAAGAGGAGACAGAAACCTGTTTCATACCTGGAAATAAACAAAATAAAAGCTAATCAGAAACAATTACATCAAACTTGGGATTACTTTATAAAAACGTAGAAATCAGCACTGTGTATGTAATCCATCAAATCTTGTGCATCTTCTTGGTGAAACTAGAACAAATAATAGACATTAATATTTCCATTTATGCTTATTACAATGGCAGTTCATAGAAATGCTGCTGGTTAACTTCTGCTTTTAGAATCTTTAGCAGAAACTCAAACAGTTGTATCAAAGTTGCTAGACTTAACGTTGAAAACTATTAATCAAAAATTTCCCTAAAGGTGTTAACTGGAGAAAAAAAATCTATACATTTTCTGATATATTCTGTTTGAAATACAATGCATGTACATATAATCTAGTTACAGTGGGCCTAAATGATACCTGGGTAGGTTGGAGTTGTCTGTGAGAAGAAAAAAGAACGTTTTCAGCTTTCATGTTTTTTTTCCCCTGCAGTTTGGCATATGTTGGACCTCTTGGAGTGAGTCCAGAAGAGGGCCATGAAGACAGTCAGAGGCCTGGGGCATGTCTCCTATGAACACAAACTGAGAGAGTTTGGGCTGTTCAGCTTGGAGAAGAGAAAGCTCCAAGAAGCCCTTAAAGTAGCCTTGCATTACCTAAAGAGGCCTATGAGAAAGATGGAATGTGATTATCAGGGAGTGATAGGACAAGGTCTAATGATTTCAAACTGAAAGAGGGTAGGTTTAGATTAGGTATTAGGAAGACATGTTTCACTAGAAGGGTGGTGAGGCACTGGAACAGGTCATTCAGAAAAGCCGTGAACGCCCCATCCCTGGAAGTGTTTGGTCAAGGCCAGGCCAGGTAAGAGTTGACCTGGTCTAGTGGAAGGTGTCCCTGCATATAGCAGGGGGCTGCAACAAGATGATGTTTAAGGTCTCTTCCAACCTAAATTATTCCATGATTCTATGTATTTTAAAAATTGTGTAAAAAGGAGGCTCTAATCACCCCTTTTATAGTTTTATTGGTATCTTCACTTGCACTTTAATCACACGCTAAAACAAAACCGAATCTCAAATGTTAAGTATTAAAATATTTACTGTTTCTTATACAACCTTTCATGCATAGGTTTCAACCCATTTTAGAGAGTCCTATTTGCATGCCACCTTCTATTTCCCTCCAGTACCTAAAGGGAGCCTGCAAGAAAGAAGGAGAAAGGCTATTTACAAGGGCATGTAGTGACAAGACAAGGGGGAATGGCTTCAATCTGAGACAAGAGGAAGAAATAATTTAATGGAGTATGAAGAAACCCTGGAACAGGCTGCCCAGAGAAGCTGTGGTTGCCCCATCCCTGAAAGTGTTCAAAACCAGGTTGGATGGGGCTCTGAACAATCTGGTCTAGTGGAAGGTGTCCCTGCCCATGACAAGAGATTGGAATGAGATGACCTTTATGGTTCCTTCCAACCCAGGCCACTCTGATTCTGTTTTGCTGGGGAGTAGTGATCATAAACTGGGACAATTTAAAGCAGAAAAGTTAAGTTACAGTTTTCAGCAGTCCCAGTAGAGGTGCTTACTTAGATTGTACTTGGAGACAGACCATGGTAGGAGTGAGGAAGGATGAATATTCTTCCCACTGCCTGATGCAGTATTTAGCAAGCCACTGGCACAGCTGAAACTAGGTCAAGAGAAATGCCTCGAGTTCAAAGCCTGCACTCCACAAGCTCAACTTGCTTGCAAAAGAAAACTGCGGTGCCACAGTTTTTGTTGCAGAGTTGCCTGCTGACTGAAGAACACTGTGGTGACATCTGAGTGTTGCAAGACTTTTTTGACTGTAGATGGCACTACAAGGTAAGTGCAAAGGTATCTCTCTAGTTGCTGTGGAGATTTCTCTTGAGTTTATCTATCAAACACTCTGATATCAAGGGAGCATTTTATGACTAAAGACCTAAAAAAGAAGTAAGGTGAGGCCAGAGGACACCTGTCTGGAGGTGATGGAAGGCAGTGCCATGATATCTTTTCCAACACACTATTTAATGGGAAGCACTTTCCACAACAGTGGTGAGTTGCTACAGGGACATGACCACATGAGTGGTTCTTCCAGGTGCTCCTGGCATCCCTGGTCATGTAGCTGGAGCAAGAAAATTCACACAGAATCACAGAATCACAGAAACACTAGGTTGGAAGAGACCTTCAAGATCATTGAGTCCAACCCAGGCCCTAACACCTCAACTAAACCATGCCACTGAGTGCCACATCCAGTTCCAGTCTCCAGCCATCATTTCAGCTAGGCCATGAGCTCCTGCAGAGATCACAGCGGCACACTTAGAGAGACAGGCTGCCTCTCACTGTGCCCAGTGCTGGGAGGCATGTCCTGACCCAAACCCCTGTCCTCTGCCACTCAGCCTGAGCACAGCAGCATCACACTGTCAGCCCAGCTACCATACCTGGGGCTCAGTGCCAGAGTGGGTGTCAGATGCCTTGTGCAGGGATAGCACCAACATAGCTGCATCTGGGCATGAAATGGACAGAAAAAAAAAATCAGCTGCACCATAAATAGGATGTCCACTAAGTCTTTACAAAAAGTTAAAAAAAAATCTTGTTTTTTCCTGTAATTGGAATAAGGCAAGAAAGGCTATTTCTCTGTTTCCACAGGTTCAAAAGATAGAAACAGATCCTCTTTTTCTCTTAGCCACCATGATCTTTCCTCTCCCTTCTCTGTGAGACTGCCAAAGACCAGCAGTGTTATTTGCCTTGGCTCTAGACTGAGATTTGCACTGGAAAGTTCGTATTAAGTACAGGAAAATGTCCTTGATTCTCTTGTCTCGTCATTCATCTCTCCTCTGCACAGAAGGTTGGTGCTCTGAAATAATCTAGAGCCTTCCTCCTTCTCTTCAGGAGGATAAGGGTGATGCAGGAAAGGCCACAAATTGAATTTTTTACTGCACTTGTACAATAAACTTTCCCCAGAATAATAATAAAAAAGCCCAACAACCACTTGGTTTAAAATCATGCTCTTCTGTAAAATATTTCACATCACAGCAGATAATACTACAGTAACTTTACATGTACTGCAGTCTCTGATTTTACTGAAGATTAACTCTAGTAACTATCCCTTTACCAGGTCTCACAGAAGTTCTTTTAGTACCTATGGTATGCCAATATAATTTTTGTTTCATGTGTGTTAGGTCCTTTATCGTAGGATTTTACAAAACATTTTTTAAAAATATGGGAATTCTGAACAAATGTGGGACAACGCATTGCCACCACACACCCCTCATATCACTGGTAACAAACCATCCTTTCTGCGTATGTGGATTACTACAATAACAGAAAATCTACCTTGGGCATCAGAGGCTTCCAGGGTCTAATTAGACAAGCTGGAAATTTTGCAAGCTAAAGAGGAGATGTTGGAGTTTCTGACACAACACAACTACACAGAAGGGTTCCCGTTCAGGCAAGATGAAGAACCTGTTTTGCTGGAGCCACGGTTTGCTTAGAGAAAGCTCCTGGATGCCACCACATCTCTATTTCCTCCTTCACAGGGGAACTCTCAAGTACATTAATCAGTTTGAGAAGCCCATATCCATCACCACTGTTACGTCCACCCTGTTTGATCCTTGGACTTCTCCACACTTCTCTGAGATTGTTATACATTAGGAATTTAATGACCCTGTCTGTTTGAGTAAGAGGATAAGCTTTGTTAAAGCAAGATGAACATAGTTTTAATAAATTTTGAGACTTTTTTTTTGCAAACTTTCCCCTATAAGAAGTGTTACACTGAATTTTTCTTTATTAGTTCTGTAATACAAATGTTCTAGCATCTTATAATATTTTTTTTCAAGTTCATTGAAGAGAAGGATCATGAGAAACTTTTTCAGTAGAAGTTAAGCCTGGAGCTGATTAATTTTTCCTTCAGCAGAGTATTACTGCTGCCAATAACAGTTATTACCCAAGGCTTCAGAGGACACTGGTAATAATTAGGCCAGCTAAGGCACAAAAATAGATATGTGAAGGCAGAAATCTGTCACTTGACATTTAGTATAGCTGAAAAGGAAAAAAAAATATTTTAATTTTTGATATATAGACTGAAATTATTGATTACTGACTTTAAAAAAATTGCCTTTTTTTTTTTCAACATTCAGGATCAATTTCAGATAGAATAAAGCAGAGAGTTCTTTTTTTTTTTCCTTCCTGTCACTTACATCTTCTCCTCTAATTCCTTCAGTAGCCTAAGTCTGGTGCAGACTACACTGGATGGATGGATAAGACCAATAGGTCACCAGAAAGCTGCCTAATGGGGTAACGTCCTCCCTATAGCTTAGATTTATCTCCCCTAACCTTAAATGAGTAGACACATTTAGAGCACAGTCAATCTGTAATTCTTCAACACTCAATGAACTGAGAAGCATATTAAGACAAAAATACACTTTGTAGGCTAGTTAAGTTGCTCAAAATTGATGTTCCTCCTCAAATTCCAAAGATGGCTATAGATAGTGGTTTTCCTTTTCAAGTGTCACTCTTCCTTTCTTATCTATGGATTAAAGTCTAGAGCTTCTATAAAAAGCCATTAGAGACATATTTTTTCCTATAATCAAATGTTTATTTCTGATAATTCAGATCTTTTCATCTCAGACTGAAAAAAAAGCCAGATGAACAGTTCTTTATTGACAGACATGTACTACGTGTGTCAGGAACTTACAAATCTGGCTGTTGGACTACCCAATTAAAAATACTCTTTGTGACTTGTTGCTGGCTTTTCATCTCCACATGCTGTATTTTTTTCCAAAAGACTTAAAACAGTATGTTTTTATGCAACCGTGTTGTAATTTTCCACAGTAGAAAAACCCAAACCAAAACAAGTAATTTAAACAGAGGCTCAAGTCACCCTGTTTGAGTTACTTTTGTTTTACAATATTAATTTAGCACCTCAACATCGCTCTGCAAATCAAGCTGTAGCATCCTGGTCCTGTGAATGGTGTTCATTAGTTTGCTGCTGCTTTTCCAGAGGTAGTACAAGATAGCAGGAATTTTATTACTGACCTATAGACTGGGGTCAATTAGAAAAACCTAAAGAATAAACAACAGGCAAAGAGGTTAATATATTATTTTTCCATGAATATATTAAAAGTCCTGCAAAGAGGATAAAGCATTTGCATAGAAAACCATTGCTAAAAGCCTTTGGTTATTCTGTCAAGATTTTGTATGACTTGGACTCTATCAGGTCCCACTCATGACTGTTATTATCCCACTTTTCTGTGTCCCTTGCTGCAGTTTTCTATTCTTTATAGTAGTATTTATTATGAAAGACCTGAGAGGCAGTCCATTCTTACAGAAATTATCTTTTTCACATAGAATGTTAGATATTATTCTACTTCAAGCCTCCTCATCTTTTCCCCACGCTCTTTGCTGCTCCAAAGTTTGTCCAGGCTACTCACTTGAATTTGTTATTATGCAACAAAGCATTGCTTACAACTGACTTCAGCTGTATTCGGACCTCCTTATCTCCCCAGATAGTCACCTCTGCTCTTGGGCCAGCTGGCAGCAGACTTGGAGCAAGGCCACCTCCAACCTTTATTTGTGACCGAAGCACGAAGAAACTCGCTGGGAAAATAATACATAAATAAATTTCATGGAGCTTGCAGGTTTAGTTACACTGGTGAATGGCTGCTGGCAAACTAAATGTTTATACAGAGAGAAAATCAGAGAGCAGATTGTATAGTTCACGTTAAGTGAGTCAGATGGCACGAGTAAAAATGCTTGAGATTCACCTAAATATAATTCATACTGAATCTTTCCCAGATTGAACTGCTGCAGAAGATCATGCATAACTTTTTTTTCAACTGCTTTGTTGTTTAAAAGATAGCTAGGTTCCTTTAATGTCATAATGCTCACAGTGCATGGGATAATACTGTGGCTTTACAAAACACATAGGAACTCTTACCATTACATTAATATCAATACATTGTTAATGTATTTCTTGAAAAAAAAACACATCAATTTCCTTTTTTTTTTTTTAAGGTGATGTTTGTTTTACTCTGAATTTTATGTTGGATACTGCTTGTCTTGGGTTCAGCTTCCTGCCCTAAACAAGTACACCCTAATCCTGTTCCAGATTAATTCGTAATCTGTGCCACCTATTGCATCATCCAAGACATCCATCAAGAAGAACTGAGCCCTCATGGACCCACAGGTAGTTACAAGGGCAGGTGTGCAAATCCTTGTGCACACACCAGGTTTGTTACGAGACTGCCCTGAGATGGTGTCAATAGTCTCACAAAAAAATCAAGCTGTATCTATTAGACCTCTTGCTCTGTCAGAGATAGAAACTGCTCTGGCTTAACATAGTCTGAATTGGCACACCCTTCTCCATGCTCTCTCTCCATTACTTTGAGGGGACCTATAGGCTGGTATTTAACTATTTGTTTTTGAGCCGTCCAGGAGAGAGGTGCCAGAAACCCATCCCCCTCCTTCGCAGCAAGACACAGTCCTTCTCCTGCCAAGACTGCCAAAAGAAGGCCCCTCCGCTCTCCCCGCTTCCCTGCTCTCCCGTTATCTCCAGCCCCTTCCCTAGGCCGCCTCAAGGAGCGATTCCCCACACCCACAGCCCAGCGGCCATCTTGGTTTAACCCCTGCAACACCGCGGCCGCCACGCCCCGCCCACCGCGCCGGGTCCCGCCCCCTCGTCCCCCGACCCCGCCTGTCAGTCAATCCCGGCTCGGCCGCGAGGGGCGGGGCTGAGATGGGAGCCGCAGCCAATCGGCGCGCGAGGTGCGGAGGCGCCGCGGCCAATCGGCGTTTCGCTTCTTCGTGGGTGCGGTGGCCGCTGTCGGTGCTCCCCGCTGAGAGCCGCGGGCCCCGCCTGTCGCCGTCGCTGTTGCCGGCGGAGCTGTCGCGGTAGCAGCTGCACCCTTAGCCTGGCCCTGCCCCGGAGTCACTGAGGATGAGCCCCCGCGCTGCCCAGCGCGCGTCCCGCCCTGCCCGCCCGAGTCCATTCATCTAGCGACTGGTGAGGGGCGGGCCGTGCGTCCGGCGGGGGAGACGCTCGGGGACGGGTCCTGTCGGAGGGGTCGGGACGGCGGCGGTGGGCGGCTGAAGCAATGGGGAGAGCTCCGGGCAAGGCAGTCAGCGAGGGTAAAGGGCAGCTGGCCACGTAGGATGGGAGGTGACCGGCTTCGTGGCTCGGCCGCCTGTGTCAATAAGTCTCTTGTGTCGCTCGTCGCTCCTCGGCTACGTGGACGCTTGTAGCGGGAGTCAGAATGGCCCCTTGCCCCTCGGCCTGCCCCTGGCTTCTCTCTGAAGCACTTCAGACCTTCCCGCGCCCTGGCACTGGCAGGAGCCTCTTGCCAGCTTTCCTTAGCTGTGGATTCTGGGAAAGCCTGCCGTGTTTTTCTCCTTCTTGGTGTTACTTACCTGGTTTTGGTAGCAGCTCACAGTGCTGCTGGATTAGACCACCGTAAGCCCTGGAGGGCCGAGGTCTCGTGATCTTAAAAGGATACTTCCATTCAGTCTTCCTAGGCAAAATAAAGCTCTTTTGGTTATGTGGTCAGTGTAGTTGTCTGTCTTTGTGGAAACTGGTCACAGTTTGTGGTTTACAAAAAACAGTAATCGCCCACCAACATCTGGTGTGGGTAGTCTACAATAAAACTGTAGCACAAGTTTACAGTTAGTTCAAAAACGTCACTTTTTCCCAAGATGGAAAAGTCCTTGACAGATTTATCGAATATAATTTGAAGTGTGGTGAAATTCTGATGCACTCTTGTGGTTTGTTGTGTTTAACTTCCCCTCGGCATTATCTGTTTCCATAAAGCCTGTAGTAAGATCTTGATGGGTTGTGGAAGTGACTGTACTTTCGTCTGTACCACTTTGTTTTAATTTTTTTAAACAGTATTAAGTTATTAAACATAAGCAGTCCTGAGTACTTCTAGATAAGCCCAGCACTGTGTTTCACAGTTTACTGTTTATGTATGATGGTTCCCAACTAGTAGATATGCTCTGACGTTTGTTGCTGAATTTAGCTACCAATGGTACTTTGGTCTTTTTTTGACAGATGTGTCAGCCTTTAATTGGCAGTGCTGCTTAGCTCAGCTAGGAGCAACTGAATTAGGGTTGTTGGATCACTGAATGTCTTATTCTGATAAGGATTATGCTGTTGTTGCTGTGAAGGAGGAAGTTACAGAAAATCTGGAGAGAGCCTCTAAAGGTTGCTTGTGCTGGGGTGTACCAGGGCACAGAGGCCCCATCCCAGTAAATGAAGCAGCTTGGATCTGCTGTGGCCCAAGGGATGTAGTGGGCATGGTGGAATGTGGTGTCTTTCAAAGCAAGTTGGATTTCCCATAGCTTTACTTCTGGACAGGTTGCATTTATTAATAACTTGAGTAGTTTGCTTGTTGTCCAGCCTGCTTTGAGAGACTTGTGTGCATTCGTCACTTGAAAATCATTCCTGACATATAATCTGAGTCTTTTATGAAATTTGAGCGAATGACTACTTTGCCCACTGTCAGGAGTAGAACGGACTGGAGTTTTGGTTTTTCTGCTCTGTGTAACAGACACACTATTCAAAGGCTCTGGGTGGTCTGCTGAAGCCACAGCTGAAGGACAAAAGTGATCCAGTTTGCTTGTACTCAGGGGCTGTTCCATAAACATTATAATTCCTAGTGGCTCTTTCCAAGTTTTTCTCTACTTACTTGCTTCTCTTAAAACTCGCTATCTGAACTAGAAGCAGGACTCTATCTGATACTTTGTGCATTGAGGAGGGCAGAACCCTTGTTTTTTGTGTCTCAATGCTCCTTTTATATAGTCAAGAAGAAGCTGCTTCTTTAAAGGTCTCTCTGTGGGAATTTCAGGCTGCTAAACCACTTTTAGCTACTGCATAGCTTGGGTTTACCTGTTTTTCCTTGTACATTCAATCACTTTTCTCCCCATAAAATACATTTTGTGTTCAAGGGATTGGAAAGTGTACATTTTTGCCCATTCTTCAGCAAATGTACAAGGAATTTCTGAACAGGTTAAGCTATCTTTGGATATGTAATCTGAGCAGGAATGAATAATCTAACTTTTATAAAGGCTAGGACAATGTGCTACGTGTACCTGAAAGGTGTAGTTGCTTTGTTTGTCTAGGAATTCATCTGTGTTTCCTTGAGGATATCTTGCTTAATGCCAGTGCTAAGCCTGTTATATTACTACCTAGCCTCCATTTTCTAGTCACCTTTGTTAGATTCTAAACTGTTACTTCGATATGTATTAGTGCAAGTAATCTTTAGGTAAGAATACGGTCAACAGAAAGTCATGAAAAAGTGGTAACATGATAGCAAATTCCCATGGCTTTATTTCTGTAAACCTTTTTTATTAGCTTACTAACCAAGTGCTCTGTGTAGTGAAGTTTGCTTTGGGTCCAAGTATTTTCAGGATTTCCTTGCTGTTATGGTTACAAGATTTTTGTGATTATGAAACAAATGTGAATGGACCAACGTGGAGAAATGTCAGCATGCTTGTTTAAAAAAAAAACAACAAAACCCTTCCATCCCACACTGGAAATATTTAAGATATTGCAATACCCTTATAAGGATGGACTTGGCCTTCCTGAAATGTGTGGCGTTGCCAGTCATCTCTCACTTCACTTAGCAACTTATTATCAAAAAGAAAAGAAAATTAATTTAGTACCTTCAGAAAAGCCATATTATTTTTACTTACTCTTTTTTAAAGGAAGGATGTTAGGATTGACAAGGAAAGCACTAGGCTTCTTTTCTATGAAAAATAGAAACCATTTCTTTGTTCTATTTTAGAGGAGCCAAATTAGGGGAGCTAGGTAATTTTTCGCCATGTGCATTTTAGATGTGACTGGTAATTAGTAAAATTAGTAACACTTAAAAATAAATTAATAAACCCCAACAGAAAAGCAGTGAATGGAATGAAGTTATGCTGACTTTAAGGTCTTGAGAAATATGTTTTTAGTCAAGCAGCCCAAGGATGGGTTTCAAGGCCATGTAACTAATTTGACAATTGAATTACTTTAATGCAGTGCACATTGAAGATGCAAACCCAGCAATCTGTCTTTGAGTGGCACTGAATTCTGAGTAGCTGAACCTCGTCTGTATTCTTTTTCACTTCCATGTAAGATCATAGTCTGTTTTAAATGAAAAAAGGCACAACAGCAGCTACCAACCACTGTCTTGGTACCAGTATCCACATCGATGTCAGACAGATTTTGGTAGCTCTAATACCTGAGTATAGGACAGGTGGGAGTTCCAGTATCACGTCAGATTGGATGCCAGAAACATACACTGACACTGCCAACCATGAGGTGAGGGTTGGTTGTTGTTTCCTTGTACCTCTGAGCTGTGGAAATGCTTTCTGGAAAAGGAGAAAATTGGGAATGCCTTGACAGCAAATATGATACACAGAGAGGTTTCTGGAACTTCACAGTGGGAGGTTTCTGCAAACTCTGTTTGCGTTTCCCAAATGTTGAGATTTCATGTCTGCTGTTTGCAGGAAGTGAAATCTATCACCATTGACCTTAGTCACAAAGGTATTTGTAGAATCTTTGTTCATACTCAGGAGAGATGTGCCAGCTTTGATTTTTGTAGTGACTTCTTGAGAGAAACAGATTTTTGAGACATCCGCAGTAGGTGGAGAGCTGCTTTTTCATCTGTAGGAGTTCTGCCTCCATAGGGTCAGATGATACATCTGACACACTCCTTCTTGGAGGGTGTCTGACAGCTCTGGTGCAGTGGTGCTTTGCCTTCTCTGAGGGGGAGAGCTGAGTGAGACAGCTCTACCTACCCACTTGCAGAAGGCGAGGTACCACAAACACTTTCTTGCTACTAAAGAATTGCTTCCCAATTGGTTTCAATCGTCTGAATTTTCTTGGACTGTGTATATGTGTAATAAATAGCTCATGTCCCTGAGGGTTAGAAACCCACTTGCTACTGAAACAAAATTACTTTGGGATACTCTGAACACTCCTCTAATTCCTTCATTTTTTGTGACTTTTTTTTCTATGATGTTAATTAGGAATCAGTTTTTAAAAATAAATTGAATTGCAGATAATACCTACTGTATCATAAAAGTGTTAAAAATGTTATGGCCTTATTTAGCTTTTTGTCTTTTAATAATTACAACGTTTAGAAGACACTGGTATTATAACATGGATGTGATTTGTGCTGGGAAGCCTACAGAAATATCTGCAATAATCAAAAGGTCACTGTGTTCTAGATCATCTTAATTCAAAGTTTAAAAAATGCTAGTGCTTCCCATTTTGTGCTTGTTTTGGGTGCTCGCTGTTCATTTGGAACTCTGTATGCTAGAAGTAACCATATGGCAGCAGAATGGTTTTCACACAGACCTGAGCTTCAATTCACAATTTGAAAGTTGTAAAGTTTCTCTTAAGGACTTCCTTTGTATAACAATCAGATCTGATTATCACCCTTTTTCAGATTTTGTTATAATGTGACAGTGTTTGTTACCAGTGTGACAGTCTTAATTGTGGGGAGGTGAAAACTTCATCTGTAGCCTTCCTTCTTGAGCTCAAGGTGTACATATCAATACACTAATATAGTATCTAGTTTCGGAATGTTTACAATAAAGAAAGGCTGGGTTGGAATGACTTAGAAAGAAATAATTCAGTAGAGTCAGGTTTCACATAGCTGCAGTAAATGTCATCATGATGGAGTTAGTGTGTGATAGGCAGGCTTGTGTTTCTGTTTACTGGCAGACTTTTTACTCTTCTAATGTTTAATTTGTTATTCATATTATTTTGGTATTTGATAGGCTGGAGCTCAGATGCCTTCAATAAGTTTTTGTCTGGCCTCTCTGTTCCTTTCTTGTAATGGCACAAGTCTCAGGATTTGCTTTCTTCTGGATCATTTTCTCATGCAATTCAGTGCCTTAGATAGGTGTGGATCTGCACAAAGGAAGGTATGGCACAGGAGACAGCAGGACTGCTTTCTTGGGTGGTGGTGCCACTTCATACCAGTTTAACAAATTAGTCAGCCTTATTTTATGTCTCCCCTGAGTGATTTTTCTTAATGTTCTTTTTATCTTTACCTTTATTTTTCTGTGTAGCACTGATAGTAATGTTTAAACAATGAGCTATATTTAGGATGTGCTTTGCCAGGCATGCATAAAATTTTTACTTCTTCCGCAACAATTCTTTTGCCTAGTGTCATATTGGTGAAATGTGATGAATTTTCCCTGTAGGTGTTGAAATGTTTGGGGTTTTTTTTGTAGTGGTTTTTTTTTGGTTTGATTTGGTGGGGTCTTTTGTTTCTACTTATTAGTTTTAGAAGGGTGTTTGATGCACTGGCAGTCTGAGTGTGCTAATAGTTACCTATCACACTTTGATTCATTGGAGCAATAAGTCAGGCTGTGTTCTTGAAATTAGAGCTTTTTTTCCAAACCTGTTAGAGTGATTTACTTCTCTTTATAGTCTGAGGCGTGAGAAGATCAGAGGATGAAAGTCCACACATATGTGATAAATTTCTTGTGTTACTGCAGAAGTTTGTATGTTGTTTGGAAAATGCCCTGTAGAGTGAACTGAAACTTGCTGTGAGAAATCTAAGCTAAACAGTTGTGGTCAGTTCTAGTCTTGGAAAGATTTCTGAGTGCTACCCTTGGTCAGGGATGGGAGACTAAACTGTAGTAAATAAAAATTATTTTTTTCTTGATTTGCCTGCTTGTTGAGCTTGTTTTGAAGGTATACACTGAACAACTTCTGGTCTATAGATTTGCATTCTGAATATTGTAACCCTTCTGAATGAGGTGGAAAAGTAATTGTTGAAGACTTTGTTATGAGATATTTAAATGAATACTCTGGACTGATTTTTTTTTTTTTTAAGTTTAGATTCCATTACTAATGTTTACTCTAAACTGATTGCTTGCAGCTTTATGGAAGTTTTGATTCATAAAACAGGAGAAGGACTCTGATTTCTCTTTTCCAAACAAAATCATATTTTTCTGATGTATCTTTGCAAATAAAGATATTAAGAAAATACGGTTGTGCATTCAGTGGCTTAAAAGCAATGGAAGCTAAGCTCAACCTTTTTGGTGAGGTTGGGGTCAAGGACTAGGATATGAACATTTATAATGACTGTTAAGCTGAGTAGGATGGGGGAGTTTCGTTTGTTTTGTTGGGTTTTTTTGGTGTGTGTCCCTGTCTTCTCCCCCATTCCTCACTCTGAGGGTTTGTTAAGATTTTTAGTTTTATTTCTTTAGCTTTCGAGATGGCATTGTTCAACTTTTCTTGGAATATTTCACTTGTGGGTAGAACAACTTTAAATTACATTTTGCACAGCGAACAAAAACATGAACTGAATCTGGAAGACTGAAGTGTGATTTTTGAGGGTCTTAATAGTTCACACTAAATTAGTGATGTACATAGTGATGTTTTTAGTTCAGCTTTTCTATTTTCTGGGTTTGTGTGTGATTTTTATACTGCAGTTGCACTTCTTGTGACACTTCTGACTATAACGGCACGCGTTTCGTAGGCTACCTGAGTGCTTCTGTCAGGCCTCCTTTACTTTTGAGAAACGGGATGCCAGACAAGGATGTACATGCTAAAAAGTCTGCACAGCTAAGCGGAAGTGCCCCAGATTGTCAATATATTTTCATGAAGAAGAATTCTTACTTTTTGCTTCTTTTTCCTTCTTCTTCCTCCCTTACCCCTTCCAACTTGGACCTTAATTTCTTCTTGCCTGTTTCAGGAGCTTTAGACCTTAGCCCTGCATGAGTGCTAACAGCCTGAATTCATGTCTTTTGTACAAGCTGCTTTTATTTGCTTTGATGATGTCCTCCTTCCCACCTTTCTGAGCAACTCTGGTAG
Organism: Phylloscopus trochilus trochilus; assembly: GCA_016584745.2. Lineage (NCBI taxonomy): Eukaryota > Metazoa > Chordata > Aves > Passeriformes > Phylloscopidae > Phylloscopus > Phylloscopus trochilus. The sequence continues at coordinate 32,504,691 of WQNJ02000062.1, read as the reverse complement.
TGGTGGAGAGGAGCCTTCCTGTTGATTCTGTGCATTAGAATTAGTAGGGACATGGGTAGGCGTTTGGGCCAGGGAAGAGAAAGTGGGGCATAATCCTTTCATTGCAGTTGCTGTGAAGGCTGGTGGTCCTTCCTTCTACCGTGTTACTGGCAATGCCTCTGTTAGCCATGGTGTACTCAACAGCTGAGGGGATTTTTTGGTGGATGGCTTTCCCCCTCACCTAGTCTTTTAGTTCAGTTCTTGCTTTCTGAGCAAGAAGTAATAATACAATTAGACACAAAACACTCAGAATCCTGAGGATCCTGAGGTTGGGAAAGCAGAATTTTTTGGATCTGGTTTACCTTGTAGCCTAAACAATTTATGTCAAAGAAAGGTAGGAGGTGCCTTTAGAGGGTGGGGTGGGGAAGGGAGTAATGCTTTTTTAAAATGACTAAATATCTGCATATAAGCTCAGATGGCATGGGGCAGGTTAGTCAGCCCTTGTCACATTGTCTTGTCCTGTACTTGCTGGTTTGATATGCAGTTAAATTGGTACAGTTGCAGGGGAAAAGTGTTTTTGTTTACTAATCTGTTCTGTTTTGTTCTCTTTCAGGTCTCCCTTGCAATTATGGAGTTTTAGAAGAATAAGGTAGTGTGGAGGGGGAATCCCCCTCTGCACTTTAGAGGTAGTTCACTTTTGGAATTTTCTATGGAGAAGACTATTTGTTATATAAGATGGTGAAATAAGAATTCTAAAATATATATATATTTATAAATATTTATTTGGATCAAGTGCCAAACATAACAGTACAAAGATTTCTAATGGCAGCTCAATAAACTTGGATTTACATCCTTGGAATTACAATTTTTCTGAGGCACTGTGTTGTGTACTGAATTGGAGTGCCTTGATACACTTAAGGGTTGTTCCCCTTAAGGAGAAGAGCAGCTTTAGAAGTGAAGATGAATTCTTACATGCCAGAGTGCACTTCAAAGTGTCGATCTCTACAGCATGCTTTGGATGTTATTTCTGTAGTCACCAGAGGAAGTGAAGGCCAGATCAAGGCCTTTCTCTCTTCTTACTGCTACAATGCTGCAACTATCAAAGATGCCTTTGGTAGAAACGTTATACATCTTGCTTCATCTTGTGGCAAAAAAGGTGTGCTGGACTGGTTGGCTGAGACCAAAGGAGTGGATCTCTTGGCAAAAGACAAAGAGTCTGGATGGACAGCTTTGCACAGAAGTATATTTTATGGATACATTGATTGTGTTTTGTCATTACTGAAGGTGAGTGATTTGTAGCTGTAGTTTTCCTTGGCATCTACAATTTTGAGAGTTGTATTGCTTATGTAAAAATGTGTTTTTGAACTTGACTGAAAGCTTCTTGAGGCTTAATACTGTGTTCAGATTGCAGTGCATTGATTTACATGAAGGTTTTCTCTGTTCATACAGTTGTCTGCCTTTGCCCATGCAGAAATCAGCACTGAGTAAGGAACCCTGATTAATTGTGGACTTCCTTGACGACTTGTTTGTGTGAATGATATCAGGCTCAGGATCTTAAAAGTAGAGATACTTAAAACTAAAGATACTCTGAAATTTGACCCTGCAGTAATTGTATCAATTGATGTGAGAGAACATAAAATAAGGGAAAATTAAATGGAGTTTTAGTTAGAATTTAATCTTACATTTAAGAGATAAACAATTCAAAATATGGAGTATTCTTTTAAGTGAATCTCCATTTCACTCCATTTCATTAGTGTTTTAAAAGAGGGCTTTTGCTCAGTCCCCCTTATTCCTTTCTTACAATTGCTGTTTCTTCCCATCCACTTAGCAAGTTGCAGATATTTTTGGTTGATCTTCCTTCTGTTCCTCCTTTCGCAAGTACAGCAAAGGGAATAGATGTTTTTTGAGATGCTCAGGGTCTCTTTAACTATATGAGAAAATTAAGTATTTGTGGTTCAGGGTTGTTTAAAAGCAAACCTTTTAAGGCAGAGAATTTTCCATTTTGAATGGAGTCTTTTAAAATGACAGTGACGAGCCATTTGTAGACATAACTCCCTGCTTTCTACAAGACTTTAAACAGAAAGGTGGCAGATCTGGTAGTTTTTAATTCTTGAGGGTCTGATAACTGTTAAATATTTATTTCATGTGCTGTCCCCTTACAGAGGGGAAGTTTTCATTGAACTTGAAAAAAGTAGATGTTTTTATAAGCATTGTACATGTGATTCTGTTCTCTAGAAAACTGGAAACTGTATACATGATATATGAAAAAGTATTCAGTCCTCTAGTGCATGAATGTATGTCTGTATCTTTGATATTTGCTAACAGGAAGCCTGTACAGGTTTTCCACAATGTCTTTTACTTTTCTGTCAGTTATATAAGTGAATGAGATTTTTTTGCTAGCCAACTCTGCTGATATTCTTCTAAGAAGCAGAATGGAACAGCTCATGGAGGGTGCTTTCTCTTCTAGTTCCTTAATTGAAGTCTGTCTGCTGTACTGTGTTACAAAAAGGATATGTTCTTAACGCAATATAGCAACAACAGGAACTGATTATAGAATAGAATTATGAAATAGCTGAGATAGAAAGAGATCTCTGAAGTCTAGTCTAGCCCCCATGCTCAGGCAAGGTCAGCTAGAGCCGATTACCTGGGACTGTGTCTGGTTGGATTTTGAGCAGAGCATCAGACATCTCTGTTTCAATGTTTTACTATCAGTGCAGTAAAAATGTGTTTTAGATTGAAGCAGGAGTTCTTATATGTTAGTTTGTGCCCATTCCCACTTTTTCTGTCACTGGGTACCTGTCACCTCCAATCAGGTATTTGTTATGTATGGTAAGGCTGTCCCCCTCTCCCATCCCAGACCTTCTCTAGGCTGGGCATCCCAGCTCTCTCAGCTTCTCTTTGAATGTCAGATGCCCCAGTCATTATTTTCATGGTCTTTTGCTGAACTTGCTCCTGTATGTCCTTATCTGTCTGGGAGTCCAGACCTGAACCCAGCACTCCAGCTGTGGCTTACCAGTGCTGAGTAATGCTTGCTGGCAGCACTCCCACCTGCAGCCCTGGATGCTTTCACCATTCTTAACTCTGAGCTTGCTGGCTTGTGGTCATCTGGTGGTCTACAAGAAACCCTAAGTCCTTTTCTACTAAGGTGCTATCTAGTCATTCAGCCTCCAGCTGTACCAGTTCACCGGGTTGTTCCTCCCCAGGGCGAGGATTTACATTTCCCGTTGTTGAACTTTATGTGGTTCCTCCCAGCCTATTGCTCCAGCCTGTCAAAGTCCCTTTGAATGTCAGCACAACCCTCTGACTTATCTGCCACTCCTCCTGGTCTTGTATCATCAGCTTTGCTGAGGGAGCAGCACTCTAGCCTCTCATCCAGGTTGTTAGCCAAGATGTTAAACAGTACTAGCTCCAGGATCACCCCTGGGTTCCTAAACTAGTTTGCATGACTGACTTCTGCTGTGGGCTGGAGGCAGTCTCAGCTTATTCTTAGGCTGTATCTAACTACAAGATTTGTCACTCAGCAGTTGAAGTTTGTTTCCACTAATTGAGACCATGTGGATATCCCTGTCAGCCTCTGTCTGCTTGTGAATATTTTAAACATCTTCCAAAATGAAGAATATCCAGCTGTTAAGTCAAAAGAAATAGGTCCATCTTTCCTGTCATATGGTGAATAAGTCCTCGCCTTGTTGCAGTGGGGTTGTCTTTATAATTTGGAGAATGTATGCTGTTGTTCTTCAGGGGAATGTTTTTCCAAGTAAAGTTGTATTTCATGTATTTACCTCCTAAGTGTGAGGCTTTCTAAGGTTTTCCTTGTATTAGCCATGACCTCAGGTACACAGGTACAGCCGTGTTGGCCATTAGGTTCTATTTGAGGCATCTGGAGTTCGTGGCTTATTCTCAGGCTGTATTTAGCTACGAGATTTGCCACTCAGCAATTGAAGTTTGTTTCCACTAGTTGAGACCATGTGGATATCCCTGCCAGCCTCTGTCTGCTTGTGAACATTTTAAACATCTTAAAAGGGAAGAACCTTTTGGGAAGTGATTGATGGCACTTGACTTCCTTCCTAAAATCAATGCTGCTGTAGCAGCACTCATTTGGATTGAGAAAACGGTATTTACAGAGATTGTCTCTCTAAGTTCTAAAAGAATGACCTGTTCATGCTTTGTACCTCTGAACCTTCCCTAATGCTCTTTTTCCTGGCTGTTTGTGTCCTCTTGCCTTTTCTCAGCAACGGTGAAACTCTGTTCCTTGATTGTTTTCAAGGTAATAGCAGGTTTTTTTTATTTTATTTTGTCACTTGTCTGGCTTGTCAACACTGATTCTGTAGAATGCCAGTTTAAGAAAATGCATCCTTTGATGCTGGTAAATTCATTTTCAGTGAATACCTGCCATTCCTAGATGTCAGTGCTTTATCTTCACATCTGTTTCCTATGTGTTTTGCTGGTTACAGTTTATTGCACAGTCAGCGTTGAGACAATGAAATCCATGTTAATATATCAACAAGATATGGCAGAACAGATTTGCAATTTTTTTTGTTTCGTTAGATTTGCTTATAGTTTACTTAATCTGAAGATTTTCTTTTATCAGTATTAAACTTCAATTAAAGATGTGTTTTGCTCCTTTAAGGTTTATCTGGTTTACTTCAAGCTGAGCAGTTAAAATTCACTTCAGTTCTTTTCCTCTCCTCTTTCAGCATGGCGTTAGTCTGTATGTTCAGGATAAAGAAGGTTTATCAGCCCTGGATCTTGTGATGAAGGATAGGCCTATCCATGTGGTGTTCAAGAAAACTGGTAAGACATAAAATAGTCTATTCTTTATTTTGCAATGAAAACTGTTTCAACAAGGTACAGTATTCTCTGTTTTTAATTGGGACTTCATAAATTGTGAGGTGCCTGATGCTAATATTGATCATCTGTACAATATTATTGGAATATTTGGTCATGGTACCTTACTTCTCATAATATTAAATGTTTTTAAAGTTCAGTTTTAGGTAAAAAAACTTCTTTTTTTTTTCACTTCACTTCACTTCACTTCACTTTTTAGATATAAATAGCAGTTGTTTTTTGATGTCAATGTGCACAATACTGGTGAATTTACAAGCTTCAGAGAGGATCTTTTTCATTACAGATCCTACGGAGGTCTACACCTGGGGAAACAATATAAATTTTACTTTGGGTCATGGTGGTCAGCAGGGTCGACATCATCCTGAATTGGTGGACCTTTTTCCTCGGAATGGCGTGTATATTAAACAGGTATTCTTAATGTATTCCGTAGGCACATTTCTTGGTCAGAACTGTGTAAGGGGGAAAAGGTAACCAAGGAGTTATCAACTGTCAAAGATTTCCATGGAAAAAAACAGTTCTTGGTGCCTTCTCCTCTCTGCCCATCTCCTTACCGCCCTGCAACCCCAATCACCATTACTGAAATTGTGATTCTCTGTTTTGGTGGGGAGAACAAGGGGGTTTTACATGATTTACTTTGGATATATGACTTGTATATCATTAAATACATTGAGAAGCTTGATAGTTCTGTGTAACTGTGTAACTGTTTTCAGCTGCTGATTTCCTGTGCAACTCCAGTGCTGAAGTGAAGTGGAATGCTTGGTACATGTTGAATTAAAATTCCTCTTGTGTTCAAAGCAGCATACGCCGTTAGCGTATTTCATGTAGCAGTACCTTTGTCTCTAATAACTTCTTGTGACTTGAATTTGAGAATATTTTAAAGTACAACTTGAAGCAAACATTCAGGGCAGACAATCTGTGCTGCAGTGTTAATGTGTTTTCTTTGGCATTTTTGAGACAGCATCGTGGACCTTAAAACTCAGTCTTTGTAGTTTTTGTTAGCTTATGGGGCCATGCTTGATCATATTTTAATAAACTGAAACTGTTTATCTCTTCAGGTAGGTTAAGGCAGTACCTAATATGTTTAAAGCAAGTATTTTATGTGTCCTATGATTTAATACCAGTATCTTACTTTTATTTTCATGAACATATCTTTATTAAAGCAGAACTTCTTCACAAAGTACTTTTGTGTACAGAAAACGGGCAAGTGTTTTCAGATTATCCAGGAAAATTAATTTGTCCTGTCTTGCCTCTTCCCCACCCATTTTTTGCTCTTTTTTTCAGGTGGTACTCTGCAAATTCCACTCTGTGTTCCTTTCCCACAAAGGCCAAGTGTATACATGTGGACATGGCCAAGGAGGGCGCCTGGGTCATGGTGATGAGCAGACATGCTTGGTATGCTGTCTTATGTCTTGTGGTCTAGTATGATGTTTCTTTTATTTCTAACAGCACGTCTAAAAAGGGAATTAGAGTTTCTGTCCGTGTACTTTCAAAATGAGTTTGCCATTGGTTTTGAACCAAACCCCTTGTTTCCTACCAAGTAACAGAAAAACTTCTCCAGTGCTAATAGTGAGGTGGCAGCAGAAGAATGTGCATTCAATTATAGTTTAACTTCAGATAGCTAGATGCTGTGGTCAAACTTGTGATATGGCTGAGTTGATTTAAAGGCCAGCTGATGCTAGATAAGTGGAAGCAAATGTTTTTTGGCAGAGAAACAGCAGTTCAGTACTGTGAGGCTTTTGTGGCAGGAGGAGGGGTGGTAGGTTTGCTTTTTACTAGACTTACGTAACTTAAGTGAAACGTAGTCACTTTTATTTGAATAATACATTGTTGCAATGCACAAAACTAAAATTAGAGAAGACTAAGACATCTTATCCTACCTCATAGGGTGCGTATTTCTTGCAGCATAGTAAATTTTAAAAATTTCTAATATCAAGTATCTGGTAGAACTTGATATTCTGTTGCTGAATGCTGTAGTGGAGACTGGAGTTCAAATTTTCTTCTTTTTTTAAAGAAAGTAATTCTGTTAAATTAGGATTCTTTTTCAAATTGCTTTTTGAAATTGTGATGTTACGTAGTTGAATAAAGGAGAAGTCATGTTAGAATGCATGAAGACTCAAAGATACAGAACTGCTTCCTTTTTCTGTGAAATTTCATTTGGATTATCCTGTGTTGGAGGGAGATAGCTTTAGTGTTTGTGGTATTTAAAATGCCACGTAATAGTTCATATTTGTTCATCTGTCCTGAAGATGTAGTTTCCAATCTGATTTCAGAACAGGTGGTTTAAAATTCATCTCCCCTGATAGCAAAGGACATTTCCCTGATAGCATTTTGAAGGAAAGTAATTCATCTTACTGCACTGAATGTAGTTGTTATGAGTATGTTGTGTGTTCAAATGCATTTTGTCTTTACTTCAGTATTTGGTCATGATTTTCTGTTGGCATAACTTTAGTTTTATAGATGGCCACTGGTTAATAACAAACCAGTATGTTTTTATATCAGCTTTTTTTCTTCTGATTCAGATTCCAAGACTCGTGGAAGGCTTAACTGGTCATCAGTGCTCCCAGATAGCTGCAGCTAAGGATCATACTGTTGTTCTAACAGAAGATGGATATGTTTACACATTTGGTTTGAATACTTTCCACCAATTGGGTATTCTTCCTCCTCCTTCTAATTGCAGTGTTCCTAGACAGGTAAAAATAACATCAGTCAAAGCTTAATTGTTTGGTGGTGGTTTTTTTTTTCTTAACAGGAAATAAAATGTGAAGATTATAAAAATAACTCCTAAACTTTTTCAGAACAGCAGTTTAATGTGAGTTCAGATAAATCTTGATTCTGTGTTATCAGACATCTCAGATCTTACTGTGTTCTGATAAATGTCTGTTTGTAACCTGAACAATACCAACATTTGTAGTGTGAAGTATGATACAAGGTACAACTGCCAAACCCATTTTCTTCCCTCTTCCTCAAATTGTTCTGTAACTGAAGTATTAATAGGTATGTATCATTTGAGAATCATGCTCTTAACTCCTTTTGAATAATTGGATGATGGCTGTCAGGGTTTGATCATTATGTCCTTTGCTGGAAGCACTGGACTCAGTGCTTTGGGAGGAGTGGTGACAGGAAAGAGGGGGTATGGGCATCAGCAACTTAACTATATTTCTATGCCTAAACTGTATATTTTTTTCTTTTCTTGTTTTTTTTTTTTTTTGTAAGAAGCTTTAACTTCATCTGAAGTAGTACAACATGGCACTATCAGTGTTGTGAAAGTAAAAAAAAAAAAAAAGATTGGCCAAAATGCAATAGGGTAGTGTTTTGGGGTACCATGTGTTCTACAATAGTGTAATGACAGCTCTATATCCACAGTATTTGCTTTGATTTTATCATCTTAATCTGGAAAAGTCAAGTTAAAGTGTTCTGCAGTTTAGGCCGTTAGGGCTTGCAGGTTTAAACTTCTAGCTGACATTTTGCAGCACCTGAGTCTTCTGTGGCTGTGCTATACATGTCCTGTTCAGTCTTGTTCAATGTCTTGTGTATGAAGTCAGCCTAAGGAGACTTGATTCCAATTCTGATTAGATAATACAAAAAGTTTAGTTCTTTTTGTCATTAGTGCAATAGTGCCCCACTTGACAAACTTCTGAAATAACCTGATTTATTAGTCTGTATGTGGATTGATATTAGTGCTTTGTTCTTAATGACTTTAGGAATTAAATGCTGTCAGAAGTTTGTACATGTGAAATTCACTTGTTGCTACTTAATATTAAGATGTACTTTGGATTTGTGCTTAGGTTCAGGCAAAAAACCTGAAAGGTAGAATGGTGATTGGAGTGGCTGCAGGCAGATTCCATACTGTGCTATGGACTAAGGAAGCAGTGTATACCATGGGGCTGAATGGCGGCCAACTAGGTAAGGTAGAAGCATTCTGAAAGTAAAATCTGGCCATTGAAAAGATGTTGTTCGTGCTTAACCTGTCATCTGTTTCTTAGAACAGAAGCTTGGGTGAAGCTTTTCTTTCTCTTTCTTTTTTTTTTTTTTGTTTTTTAACCAATCTGATGACATTGTCCCTTCACACTTCTTTCAAAGAATATTTTTCATTCCTACCAGTTACTTTCACATTTTGAGATGATAGGAGCTAGTCAGATTTAGCTCTCATTTGAACACTTTATAACTTCAACCTTCCATGTGTCTTGTGTGGTCCTGCGACTGCAGACTTTGAGGAAACAGAATGTTGCTGTTTTTGTTAGAAATTACTCCAAGGCATGCATGTGTCCTTTCAGCAATCTGGCTGGCACTGCCTTTAATAAATTACAAATTAGCCTTCACCTCTCCTGCTTATGTCCTTCTTTCATCAAGCACTGTACACATGCTACTGATAACTTTTTCCATACTAACTTTTTAAAGTGAAGTATTTGCCTGTATATAGATTTTTTCAGCAATACCGTTACCAGAGTCTTCATTTAACTCTTTCTAACTCAGTCAGGAAAGAACCTTTTAAAAATAGATTACCAACTAGTGAACTTGATTTATTGTGTGAATGGGGCCTTTTAATTGGTTTTATATTTTTTAATAAACAGGTATTGCTGTATTGGTTTGGATTTGCATTTTTGCAGTTCTGGGTTTATGTGCAAACAAAACTGTTAGCTATCTCTGGTACTTAATCTGCATCAGCTCTGGCTTCAGGTTCTAGCTCTTTTTGTGTTTCTGTGTTAACGTGTCAAAGGTATGTGAAAAAAAATTATCTTTATCAGAGAAGTATCTTACTAATGAATATCTTCTTATTTGTTTCTGCCTTTTTTTTTTAATATGCACTCATCATATAAGCTTTTTTGTGATTGCTTGTGTTTTTGGGATTATTCTGGCTAGCATGTGTGCCAGTGCAGTACCACAGAGAAACAGTAATTGAATCCTAAGTGATACTACCTGTGTCAGCTGGGCACCATGGTAGGCCTGTGGTGGTAGACCTTGCCCCCATAAGATATTTGAGCATAGCCCTACATTGTCCTGTGGCAGGATTGCTTCCTACAGGCAGCTCTGCTGCCTTTTTCTTGGTATCTGTACCCTGCTCTGCTCTGTGGTGCAGGCATAAGTGTCCTGCACACAAAACAGGATTATGCAGTGTATGAGATTCTTGATGATAGGTTTCTTATTGCAACAGAGCAGCAATGACCTGTTTTTATTTTACTTTTTCAGAGATCTTGCATTACATCTCTAGCCTTTTCTGTTTCATGTAACTGCTGTCTTCATGCTTACCTGCAGTTACAATAATTTTTTTTGCAAGCTTGTTTTTTTGTCTTCAAATGTCCAAAATAATCTGTAGTTTATGCCAGTGTTATGATAGTTTTACTGTCCTGAATTTTCATGTGATGAAATAAATATTTATTTTTGGAATCAAAGCAGTACCACCACATTAAATAGCTTCCCTGTTCAATATGCCTTACTTAATTTTTACATATCAGGTCGTGATTTTCAGGTGTTTGTAGTGAACTACACCCGAAGGTGTAGGTGTGATGATGGATCTCATCTGTCTAAATATTTTGAAGAAAAATTATCCAACTACCTAAAAAATCTTTTGGAATTTAAAGGTTCTTCAAAGTAGTGTCATAAAGTATCCCTTAAGTGCACAATGTGTGGAATGGCAAATAATTTTTTGGAGTGTGTTGTATTTTCTAGGTTATCTGCTGGACCCTAATGGAGAAAAATGTGTAACTGCACCTCGCCAAGTCTCTGCTCTACACCATAAAGACATCTCTGTGTCCCTGGTCTCTGCAAGTGATGGCGCTACAGTATGTGTTTCTGAAAGAGGAGATATTTATTTACTTGCAGACTATCAGTGCAAAAAGATAGCTTCAAAGTATGTGTTACTTTTCTAATTTGTCCTGAAGAACAATAGGGGAAGATTTCAATGTAGTTGTATACTTGCAAGCAATTTTAAAGATTTTTGTGCATGAAGTACAGAAAATACAGTGGTGCCCTGTGTTTTCTTCATTTGTAGTTCTTTCATATGAACTAGGGCTATCATTTTTGCTTGTTTCTTCATTTGTTTTTCGGGTTTTTTTTTCACAAGAGGCTAAGGTTCCACTTGCTGTTTACCAAAGATACTAAAAAAACCACATTGGGAGGAAATATTTTGTGCCATAAGTTTAAAAACATTGAAACCGGTATTTTTAATTCTTCTGTTACCCTGAATTTGTCTAAGTGCATCTTGGTAGAGACATTGAAGATCTGCTGTTCTGTTTATTTATATTGTTACAATTTTGAATCTATGATTTGAGATCTGAATTTCCTAAGTAACATGTAGATATAGTATGTTATAAAGAGTAATTTAGGTTGCAAGGCGGACGTTGTAAAATCATCTGGTCTGTATGCAAAAACCAGGTTGCAAAATCTGTTGAAGAAGCCTGATTCTTGACTCATAAAAATATTTCATCCTGTTCTCTTTTACTCAGTTTGTAATGACAGATTAAAATAGTCTTTTTTAGATTTCATTTTGCTCAGATAACTCCCTAGTTTTTCAGGTTTTCTTCAAATTCTAACAGTATTTATTGACATATTGTAGCTTAATGATTACCTTATACTTTATGTCTACATGGCTGTAAGTGAAGGTGTTAACACTTGTAGAAGCTTAATGCCATGTCTCATGCTCTTATACTAAGCAACTGAGAAATGATAATAAGTGCTTGATCAGCTATTTTGATCAGCTAAAACCCAAGACCCTAGCAATCCCCTGAGAAATGACCTGCTGGGGTAGGATAAATGTTTTAATACAAACAGCTGAATAAAGTTTTGTAATGATGAAATCAAAGCTACATCATCTACTGATTTTCACTCATGGGATTTTGTGAAGAACTTACTGATGTACAATGTGATATACTTAAAACCAAACAAAAGTTATAGTCTGCTGTAATATTAGCAGTTATGTTAATAGTACCAGTAGGATGAAACTAAACATAAGTAATTTGTCAGTGTCACTGCCTCAACTGTATTTTTTTACTGCTTGTCTAAGTGAAAAAGGTAACTGTCATAGAACCAACATTAAGTACACAGTAGGGAAATACTAATTTAACCTTTTGTATTCTTTCAGACAGCTGAACCTTAAAAAAGTTCTTGTCAGTGGGGGATACTTGGAATATAAAGTAGATACCCAGCATCTCAAAGAAAATGGGGGTCAAAAGATCTGCATTCTGGCACTGGATGAAGCTGGAAGAGTAAGTTGTCATAATTATAATTATGTAGCAGGCTGCATAGTGATTAATCAAGCTTTAAACATAAGATAGGACAAAATCGTGCACAGAAAATTACCAATTTCACAGAATCATAGAGTATGCTGGGTTGGAAGGGACCCACAAGGATCAGCTGGACCCACCAAGTCCAGCTCCTGACCCTAAACAGCACCATCCCCAAGAGTCACACCAGGTCCCTGACAGCATTGTCCAAATGCCTCTTGAACTCTGTCACAGTTGGAGCCATGACTCCTTCCCTGGGGAACCTGTTCCAGTGCCCAGCCACCCTCTGGATGAAGAATCGTTGCAGTAAACTTCCTCTGACACAGCTTCAGGCCATTCCCTCAGGTCCTGTCACTGGTCACCACAGAGAAGAGATCAGTGCCTGCCCTTCCTTGTCTCCTCAGGAGGAATTTGTAACTGCAATGTGGTCTCCCCTCAGTCTCCTCTTCTCTAAGCTGAACAGACCCAGTGCCCTCAGCTGCTCCTCACACAGCTTCCCCTCAAGGCCCTTGACCCTCTTCATTGCCCTCCTTTGGACACTCTCTAACAGTTCAGTGTCTTTCTTACATTGTGGCACCCAAAAGTGCCCCCAGCACTGGAGGTGAGGCTGCCCCAGTGCAGAGCAGAGTGGGACAATCCCCTCCCTTGCCTGGCTGGTGATGCTGGGCCTGATGTGCCCCAGGACAGGGCTGGCCCTCCTGGCTGCTGACTCATGTTCAACGTGCCATTGACCAGGACCCACAGGTGCTGCTTTCCAGCATCCCTCATTCCCCAGTCTGTCTGTACAGCCAGGGCTGGCGTGTTCCAGGTGCAGAATCCAGCACTTTCCCTTGCTGAGCTTCTTGTGGTTGGTGGTTGCCCAGCCTTCCATTTGTCAAGGTCTCTCTGCAGGGCGTCCCTGCCCTGGAGGGAGTCAGCAGCTCCTCCCAGTTTTGTATCATCTGTGAGCTTGCTCAGGATCTCTTCCAGTCTTGCCTCCAAGTCATTGATGAAGATGTTGAAGAGCACAGGGCTGAGGAGCCCTGTGGAACAACCCCACTAGTGACAGGTCACCAGTCTGATGTCACCCCATTCACTATAACCCTTTTTGTCCAACTCATGAGCCAGTTGCTCACTCATCCCATGATGTGTTCATCCAGCTGTGTGCTGGGCATTTTGTGCAGAAGGATCCTGTGAGAAACAGTGTCAAAAGCTTTACTGAAATCCAAAAAGATGATGTCAAATGGCTTCCCTTAGTCAGCTAGGTGGGTTCCCTTGTCATCAAAGGAATGACAGGTTTGATAAGCAGGAATTTCCCCTCATGAAGCCGTGCTGGCTGTGACCAATGACTGTTTTCTTTCAGTGTCTTTCTGTGTTGAAAAACTGTGTTTTTCAACACCTTCCAGAATAATTGCCACAACTTTACCACTGAATGCACTGAAGTGACAACTGATACGCCTGTAGTTTCTGGGTTCTCTTCCTTGTCCTTCTGGGACAATATTCATCAGTAGCTGGGACCTCTCTTGATTTCCAAGACTGCTCAAAAATCTTCAAGAGAGAGTTTGGGATGACATTAGCTAGTGCTTTAAGGATTCATGGATGAATCCCACCAGGCCCCATAGCTTTGTAGGGATCCAGCTGGAGCAGCAGATCCCAGGCAGTTTCAGGGTTGACTGGGAGTTGATCATTCTACAGTTATGGTCCTCCAGCTCGGGGCACTGAGACCCCCTTGTTGAAGACAGAGGCAAAGAATGTGTTAAACACCTGTGCCTTTTCTGTGTCCCTGTTTGTGAGGTGACCATCCTCACCTATAATGGGCCAATGTTAGTCTTACACTGTCTATTGCCATTAATATATTTGAAAAAGTTCTTTTTATTATTCTCCAGTCAATTTGTTTCTCTAGAGCTAGTGTTTTTTTTATATTGGGGCCATGGAAATATTACAAAAGTAATGTACAGAAGTTTATTTTAAAATTTATGGACTTCTAATGGCTTTTCAGTGAAGGTGTAAATTTTGTTTTTGCATACGCATTAGTCGTTACATAGTGTATGTGGTTTAGGTTCTTTTTGTTGGTAGGTTTTTTTTTCTTCTCATCTCTTCATCCCATCCTTACACCTGTCAGAAGTAGTCTATGGACTTGAAATTTTAGGGCCTTTGCTGAAACAAGGCTGTTTTGTAGATTAAATGTCCCTTTATTGCCAAAATGTTGCATCTAAACCTGGTGAATCATTTAGTGTTTAAGTGTAGATGCTCTGTTGTCTTTGAATTGGAATGCCATGGTGAATTTATTGTTTTCTTCCCTTTTTTAAGTACTGGTTTACAAGACCCTACAAAATCCCTTTTGTCGATTTGCTCACTGAGAAATCTCAACCTTCACTGCCATCTAGTGGTGTTTACAAAGAAGCTTTTCCTACTGAAATGCCTTAAGGAATGTTAAAAATGGAGCTTGTATATCAAAATAAGGAGCAGTGTGGCTATTTCCTTTTCTTTCCTTGCATTTGGCTGTATTATGTTTTGAGATGATCCTATCTTTTCATTAGGTCATTATTTTCCTCAGAGATTATCAATCATTATAATTCCAATTCAGTATTTGGTCATGTGAGGTGTAGCCTCTTTAGTATTGGTAGTGCCCCTTCAACATCTTTGGGACACTGCTTTAGCAGTAAGATACTACTTGTTCTCCTGCATCAGAGGAACAATGTCCACGTACATTTCCTATCTTTCCATGTTAAATACTGACAAGTACTGGGATCTTTAGTGCTTTCAGGCATTATAAATTATTGAGTAAGGAGAGGGATGGGATCTCAACACTTGTATTTCCCGAATCAATGCTTCCCGGTCTGGCTTGATTGCACTTTCTTTAAGGGAATACTCTTTAGCCTAGAAAATAAAAGTCACAAGGGGAATCTTGTATATACATACTTGATTAGAAGACATAAAGAAGATAGAGCCAGGCTATTTTCAGTGGTGCCCAAAGCCAATACTAGAGGCAGTGGGCACAAACTTAAATAGAGGAGGCTCTGTCTGAATATCAGGAAGCACTAAGGGTGGTCCAGCACTGCCACATGTTGCCAATTAAGGTTGTGAAATCACTATCCTTGGAAATACTCAAAAGCTGTCTGGACATGTTCCTGTGCAGCTGGCTCTGGGTGGTCCTGCTTGAGCAGAGGGTTGGGCTAGACAACCTCCAGGGATCCCTTTCAATTTCAACCATTCTGTGATTCGTAGGGCTCAAGGCAGGGGAAGGGAAATAGGTTACGCAAGTTCTTCTGTCCCTTCCTTGTGTAGATGCCAGCGGACGTGTGCAGGTCCTTCAGTAGGAGAAAATGAAGGCCTGACTTTAGCACTATTGATGCCATACTAGGGCCTTACCTTGCTTGGGGCTGTCTTTCAGATATGTACAGTGTACCTTGTTGAGGTCTTGCTCTGCATGTAGTGCTTCATATTATTGAGGGTTTTGAAGTTTGTGTTTGGTCATGACCTCCATTCCAAACCTTGACTGGTACAGAGAAATTTGAGATTTTTGTCAAACAATTAACAGGAAAGGGTTTAAATTTCCTGTGTGCTAGCTTTGAATTTTGTCTGATTTATAAGCAAACCGGTTGGACAAATCTGTAAATTAAGAACTAGATAAAACTTGTTTCTTGACTTGACACCTTTTACTCTTCTTGTCGAGATGTCAGTAAAACCTCTCTTACAGATGACTGCTGTGAAGATATTTGAGTATTTGGAGAAGCTTTTCAAATGCTCTTCATGAGCAAATGGATCTTGATGTCATGATAGATGTTCCCTGTTTTACTTGTAGATTCTCTCTAATAGATGCTCATAACACTTTATCCTAAAATTTTGAAGAATGCCTTTCTCATTTTATATCCAATTTTGAGATGATGTGTTCTTGTGTTTAGAAAAGTATTGTGTAATATGTAACTGCTTTTAAATGATACGAAGATTTTCTCTTTCTTCTAAAATTTTATATTACAGGTGTTTTGTTGGAAGTCATCTAACAACTCCATGAAGCAGTGTCGTTGGGTGTATGGTCGGCAAGTCTTCATGTCTGATGTTGCGTTGAATGGGAACGAAATCATGTTTGTCACACACGATGGTGAAGCCTTTACAGGGAAGTGGCTGGAAGAAGGCAAAAAAAGCATAGAAAAGAAAGGTTAGCTGTGATTTTTAAATACTTTTAAATCAGTAAAAATGTTTAATTGAATCTTTACAGTCTCTATCAGTATAATGTGGTGAGTTGTTTTTTTTTCCTCTGGCTGACAGTTTTTAGCATTGACTGATACTGTACTCTTTCCTCAGTAATACTAAGATTTACTTTGCAGCTTTCAGTTAAACTTTAGGTGGAGATTTCAGTTAAACTTGGTGGAGGGAAGAAAAATACTTCTGAAGAGTAATAGTAGCACAATGGTCTAGTGTAATGTTCTTGTCACATATTAGATGATGAGTCCTAAGAGAATTGGTATTGAGCAAAAAGGAGGAGCATATACTTCTTGCACTGCTAAGTCTGTGAAACCTGTTTCCCAGTCCCTAATCTGGGCACAATTCAGGGTCCAAAGCAACTTCCACCTTATTAACTTGGCTCATATTGCTGTAAGTAGGTCCTGATGGTTTGTTTTTCTACAAGGAACATACTTGTCTCATACAGGACAAGATTTTAAGTGAAACTGTCAGCTCTCCTCCTATATATTCTGTAAATAAGCAAGCTGAAGTCTTCATCATGGTTTAGCCTTATTCCATTACTCCGTCAACTGACATACAGAAGTCATAGTCTTGCCTTTTTATTGTGTTAATTGTATTTTAATTAGCAGAATCTTTCTGTGATGTATATTCACTTTCTTTTGGGTTTTTTTTTTTTTTTTTTTTGACAGAACTTGTATCAGGCCTTCAGCATTCTTCATGTGATGTGTCTTGTGAACATGATACAACCAGTGTGTATGAAAGAATTCGACTTCAGAAGCTGACTTTTGTCCACCGAGCTGTCAGTATTGCCACTGATCCGAGTGGCTCCAATTTTGCTGTATTACAGTCAGATCCTAAAACCAGGTATATTTAAGATAACAACAGCTGTAAATTTTCTTTTTTGTGTGTGTGTAATTGCAATTGAATAGTTATTTTCCAAACTGTGTTTTGGCTCATACAGAAGACACAGTAAATACAGTAATCAGTACTGCTAGAAAATAGAACTTTGTTAGTATTTATGTTGAAGTTATCCAAAGGCCTCAGTTTATGTATTTGCATAATAACAGACAGTATTGATGTTTTATCTGAAGTGTTTAAGGCAAGCATTTGCCATGTATTTCCTAACACACTCTGAGTTCTAAATATTGTAGAAATTCACCCTTTCAGTGATCACCAGTAATCAGCTTTTAAATAAAAGTGACAAGTGAATTTTTGTTTGTTTGGCAAGAAATGTATATAGTAAAATAATTAAACAGAATACTGGACCATGTTTCTTATGCTCTCGTAACAGTTTCCAACATTTGTGATAAATAGGTAAACATTAGCTTTTTTCTCTATTAC
This sequence comes from Phylloscopus trochilus trochilus, assembly GCA_016584745.2. Taxonomy (NCBI): domain Eukaryota; kingdom Metazoa; phylum Chordata; class Aves; order Passeriformes; family Phylloscopidae; genus Phylloscopus; species Phylloscopus trochilus. The sequence goes on along the minus strand of WQNJ02000062.1, from coordinate 32,487,142 downwards.
TTTAGTTTGCAATATGAAATACAGTAAGCATTTCTGTGTTTGCATGTTGAAAAAATGAGATGAAGATAAAATAGTGCTGATAATACTAGTACAGTATAAAGGCAAAATACTATATTTGATATTCTGAAGCTGGACAGGTCTTACTTATATAGTTTAATTTAATTGCCTAAATACCATATTATTAGTTATCTTTGTAAAGAACAGGACAAGAAATGTTGAGCAGTGCAGCAATGTAAGAAAAAAAAACGAAGAAACCAAATGGAAACATCATTATCCTCTTCATCCTCCTCATACACATACTATGTAAAATGTGATGGAGGTTGTAAATAGTGTTTGATTATGGATTTAATTTTGTTCTAGTCTCTATGAAATTCCAAGTGTGTCACTATCCAGTTTTGGAATGGATTTCGGCAAACTGTTAGATGAAACAGATGAAATGGACAGCATCCATGACGTGACTTTTCAGATTGGCACAAGAACGTACCCCGTGCACAAATACATCTTGGCCGTACGCTCCGACTTCTTCAAGAAGCTTTTTGTTTCCAGTGACAACCAGCTAGACACTCCAGACATCTACCGTAAAGATGAAGATGCTGTTGGATGTGATCTCTATGTGATTGAGAAGCTCCATCCAGACCTGTTTGCATACCTTCTCCAGTTCATTTACACTGATACTTGTGATCTTTTGACTCATGGTTATAAGCCAAAAATCTCATACAAAGAAAAATCAGATGAGTATCAAGATACTTTAATTTCTAATCTCAGCAAAATGAGCTTTGATGAAAATGTCAATGGGAAGTCTACATTTGAGATTTATAGAAATAATCAAGTGCAAGTTATAAATGAAAAACAGAAGAGCAAATCTAAAAAAGGCAAAGCTGGTGATGAAGCTAACCTCATTAAAATGTTGCAAAGTGCAGCAAAGAAGTTTGGGCTCAGCAATTTAAGTGGAAGGTAGGTGACAGGAAATGTATTTGTATTTTGATGAGCTCTCTATGGAGTTTTTTTATTGTAAGCTGATCTAACTTTAGTTGTTATGACAATAATGGAAATTAAGACACTGATGTTAGAATAGAATCCAGGGGGAGACGATGAGGGGATGCTAGTTGGGAACTGACTGGGCTTATTTCCAGTACATATAGGAGTTTCAGGTTGGTGGTTGGTGAGCTATTCCATCACTGTTTGGGCATCACTTGTTTTGTTTCTGCTCTTTCTCTTAGCATTATTATTATTATTTTCCATTCTTTTCCTGCCCTATTAAAACTGTCTATCTCAACCCACAAATTTTACTATTTTTTCCCCAATTCTCTCCCCCATCCCACTGGTGGGTGGTGAGGGCAGAGTGAGTGAGTGAGTAACTGTGTGGTCTTTAGCCAGACAAGTTAAACCATGACAGGATCCTCTAAGGCATGAGCTCTGTGGGATTTGATATCTGATATAAATCATCTGACTTTCCAGAAAGGCTGTCATGAAACATGAATACTTGTTATGTTAGAGACAGCTGATCTAACTGAGTTTTGGACTATATAATTTCTATACTGTGGTCTGTAGTCTAGCAGTTTTTTCAGACTTCAAACATGTTTAGTATAAAACAGCACAAAGCAAAGTCAAATTCAACTGTTCAACTGGTGTGATTTTTATGTTATGTAGTGAAACAAATGGAATTGAGATCAAATGAGTCTGTAGAACTGCATTAATTAGTTTAGGGTTTTTTTTTCTTCATTTGTCCTTTCAAAAGAGGAAAATGAGCTTTTTTCAGAGCAGTTTTCTTCACTGTACTTCTTGCAGGCACAGCCAAGATGTGAAGCTGCTGCTAAAACTGAGTTCTTAAGTAACATTTCCATGGTAAAATACTTTGCCTTTAAAAAGGTGTATTACTTTGTAATTCACCAGCAGCACTCCTGTGTCTTTACCATCCCATTCATAAGCCTCATTGATGAATTAGGATGCTAAAAAAGCCTGTGCTGAAACTTGTATCTCTTCCCAACCACTTCCTTTGCTCAGTTGACTGATATCGATATATATTTAACTTCTGGTTTTTTAACCCTGTAGTATTGAACTTTGGCCTTAATTATGCAGCGTAGGTTTCATCTAGGATAATGAATACATATCTGAGATGTGGAAAGAATGTCAGTTACATTTTACATCTGCCTTGAAGACTTTTCAAGTAACAACTGGCCCGCCCTTTCTATTTTTGTATGATGATTCATTTTCATATTCACAATGTGAGCCCACTGAAGTACTGCTACTTTGTGAAACTGTTCTTAACGGTTTGAACTGTGTACTAATTGTATTGCTTATTACTATTTGCAGGTTGGATGGAGTCAGGTTAGAGAATGGGAAAATTAACGTTGTCAACAAGAAGAATGGGAACAAACCAAAGTTAAATCAGAAGAAATGGTAATTTTTTAAAATCAAGTTTCCCCTACTCCACTGTCTTCCTCTTATGTCATCTCTGTACCTGTTTAGTAAGGGCTAAGGTTGATCCAGCTGTATTTTAACTTCTGGTATGCAATGTGTGGCGTATCTTTGTTTCTTTTTACGGTAGCATAATTTGTTCTTTGGGTTTAAGTGTCATAGAATGCCAGGAGAAATATTATGGGTAATCCAGTCAAAAGCAATTTGACTTCTGTAAATCTGCTTTCTGTGACAATGAGACTACATGGATTGGAAATCAGCAAATGCGTAGTATGTTTTCTAATTTGCTGTTAGCAAAGTGATGTTTGGTTTTTAATTCCATTGATGTGATCAAGTTACTTATAGCCAAAGTCCTGAATAGTCTATTTATCAAGGAAAAGCAACATTGCATGAAAGTTGCTTTTTCAGAAAATTCGGCTTCACTCTTAAAATGCATTGTCAAGGCCTATGGTACCTCCTGATATTGAGGAAATAGGTATCTTAATATGGAACATTTAAGATTGACTAAAATTACCTATATTTAATTTATTTAGTTACAGCATTTTTGAAACTGTAATTGACTGTGTCTTAAAGGAAATAATTCAGATGGAATTTTTAAAGCTTAACTTTGGACAAAAAAATTCTCTCTGGAAAGTATTGTGCCTACTCCTTTGGGTACATGTTCTGTGGTATTATTGAAGTTTAGGTGTGTTCTATTTCAAAGGATGAATCCTAACTTGCCAGAGTTAGCATTTATTTGTACAGTTTACAACTTGTAGCTCTTCTGAATAGTCACAGTTCTGATGCTATTAAATATCTTCTAGTTCATACCTCTGCGATGTGACCCTGAAATCTTTAGATGGAAAGGAATTCCCGTGTCATAAGTGTGTACTTTGTGCAAGACTTGGTATGTGTGTGTATTTTTATATATATATATATACATTTATATAACATAAGTTGTATTGTCTTTTTTAACTGTCATTTTATTGCATCTTGAACTGAAATGCCTTTCTTTACAGATTATTTTCACAGCATGTTAAGCAGCTCATGGATTGAGGTAAGTTTGCCAAAACCATATGTGATGGTATGGGTTTTTTTGCACCAAATAAGTGACAGCTTTCCAGTTTTTCCTATAGTAACATATCCTAAGTACTAGGGAAAAGGAGAGGCTGGAGTTTTTGATTCTGTTTGCAAGAAAAAAAACTTTCACAAGCCACATTTTTTGGTTATTCTATATTTGTACTACTGAGATTGTGTATTAAATGAGAGTAAAAATTGTAATACTGTTTATAGAAGGAAATTACTGCTCTTGTTTTAGGAGTTTAGTTTGAACTAATTCATGGATTTATAAAAAACAGTGATTGGACTATTCTTACGGGATACTGCTTTGGATGAATTTTCATTTTCTTTCTTTAAAAGATTTAAATAGTATGCAGTTTGGAATAGCTTGTCATATGTACTGAGTGCAAGAGAGAACAGGATCGAGGCTCAGTGTGTAGAACTCCAGATGAATTTTGCTGTTAAATGAAATAGAGGATATCAAGGGCTATTCTACTTGGTCACCAACTGCTGTTTCAAAAAGTTAAGATCTTTAATTTGTCTTGATTCCTGTTTGCCAGCTGTGTGTCAATACCCTGGTTGTTCCTGGACATTGTAATTTCCCTGATTACCTCTGTTTAACTACCTGAGCACTATTGATAATGTTTATGGAAAGAGAGGAATGGTGTAAGTGAAGAAGCATTTTTCTGAGATTGAGCAGCATGCAGGAGTTCCTCAAATTTCTCAGCTTTCTGGCAATGCATTAAGAGCCTGGTGAAGTACTGGCAGTTCTGTTCTGCTGTGAAACAGAACTTCAGTTGTCCTCCAGGTTACTGTGCTGTCTTCTCCTAAGTCATCTCTGAGAAAACATATTTGAAATACTGTGAGACAAATGATTGATTTAAGGGTTTTTTTTTTTTAAGTGTTGAGTGTCCATTTGTATCATGGTTTTGTATATCAGTATGTAGGTGATAAATTACCTATTATTTTGTAAGTAAATCTAAATCAACCTAAAATAATAAGTAAATATTTTATGAAGCAAGGGCTGTAGATGTTATATAAAAATCTTAATGTCTGTAAGAGATTTTTAAACTTTAGAAGGAAAATATGTCAGTATCCAGTAGCATGTTCTAAAGCAAAGTAAATATTTTAGTATGAAGCTTTACTTAAGTACTGCATGAGGTAAACAAAGTTGTTAAGCAGTGATGTTGCATAAACACAAAATGGTGACAGTTACGTGTTTTAGTGGCGAATGTTTGTTCTTATGAAAGCTTTACCTTAGTGTTTAGGATGGTTCTTCAAATGGAGGGCTTGATGAGGGCCTTATTTTCAAAGGCATTAACAGTAGTGACTACTTCAGTATTATTGTTATTTGGGAACTGGTGATTTCTTTAGGTCTTTTGACCTTGAAAGGAAAGCAGTTCAGTATTGCATGGTGGGTTCCTGTAGTTCCACTTCTAGGCAATTGTGGGTAAAGTAATATAATCAAGGAGGATTGTTAGAGTAGATGATCAATGTGATCAAAGATGAAACTGTTTCATGAGTATTTATTCAGAAGTTTGAACAGATTTTAATTGCTTTGCTACAATCAATTCTTGATTGAGAAACTTGGACAGATTTTTACAAATGCTTAAGTAATTTTTTAATTTTGAAAAGATGACCCTCAATCTGAGTTATTTTCTTAATATAGTTACTGTTTTAATTTTGTATTTTATTCCAATTAGTTAGCTTTTCTTACTCTTTCTATTTCTTCTTTTTTTCTTTAAATACTTCTGCCTTTTAGGCTACCTGTTCAGCTCTGGAAATGCCCATCCATTCCGACATACTACAGATAATTGTGGATTACTTGTATACAGATGAAGCTCTTGCCATAAAAGGTGCCATTAATACATTTTCAGCTGTAACTCTTGCAATTTTTGTATTTTTAAAATAGGAACTCAAACCTTAATATGCTTGTGTTGGAGTTACATTTTTAAAGAATCAAAATTCTTGGTTATTTCTTTAGAGTTTGTGGGGATAGCAGTATCCCAGGCCTTGTTTTACCTTTTCTTTAGTTTGTCAAAATGCAGTTTTCTTTTTCCCTCCTTCAAAAAGTGGACTGTTGATGCTCTTCTAAGCTATTCCTTTTCCTGTGAAAAACCCATAAAAATTTGCAAAGCAAATTTTGTGCTTCAGTAAAATCTCATTGAAGCTGTATGTTTTATAGTTGCTTTTGACTTGCCCCCAGTGTTTACATGATGCTTTGTTTTCCAGATTCTCAAAATGTGGAATTCATATGTAACGTTCTTGTGGTAGCAGACCAGCTTCTTATATCCAGACTGAAAGAAATCTGTGAAGTAGCCATTGCAGAAAAACGTGAGTCCTTCCAAATGTACTGTAAAGGGTTGGAAAATAAAAAATGGTATTTTTAGATTTTCTAGTCTTTTGCACCACAGAATTTGTGTACCTTCCTGCTAATACCTGCTTCTTTAGTCCAAGCAATATTCTAGGTTAGCATAATCTTCCATTCCTTATGCATCTTCTTCATCTCATGCTCTTTAATAAAAAAAAAAAAAAAAAAGTTAAAAAAAGAAAAAAGGTAACTGCCCCCAAACCCCAATGAAACCTTAATTTCATTGAACTGAAATTTCTTTTCTTTAAAATATGATAAAATTAATTCTGTTTCTATTTCTGTCCTTATATTTAGTGTTCCCTCTGTCCTCTTTCACTCCCCTTATTTTTTCTCTCTCCTTACTAAATTGGAATATTTGGAAGTTTAACAACTGTTTATGCTGTAAATGAAACTTGCTATATTTAACTTCTTTTCCTTTTTGCTTTGGACTGCTGGGTTTTAATATTTTGAAACTGATCTGTTTGTAGGTAGAACTTTTTAGTTCTGTGAAGCAGGCATTGCATGCAAGCTGCTACAATTTTACATGGAGCTTCCTACAGTTTATGGCCATTTGAGCATTAGATTTTTTCTAGGAATGGGGTAGTATATGATAACGTTTATTAACTAGATCATGCTGCACAATAAGTCTTAAAGTGGCTGTTTGATACTACAGCCAATTACCTAATTTAGTTTGTTGTGTTTTGTTTCTGCAGTTACCTTAAAGAATGCTGCTGAGCTGTTGGAGTTCTCAGCAATGTATAATGCTGAACAACTAAAACTGTCCTGCTTGCAGTTCATAGGACTCAATATGGCAGCTTTGCTTGAAGCAAGGTAAGCAGGAATGCAAATGTGTTCATATATTGGTTGTAAAATTTAAATATCCTGAAAAGGTAAAAGGATTGCCATAACTAATATGGACAGCCTAATGATAAAATGCAAGTGAATGCTGCTAGTTTAAAGGTAGGCTTGTTTTTGCCAGTTAGGGAGAGAGAAGCTAGTTAAATATCTCTTCAGACTGTACCAGTTCTGTAGTACAAAACCATATGTTATAGTCTGCTGTGAAGAGCCTCTCTTGAATTTGGTGAGCTTTAACATTAGGTCTAGTCTTTTTTGGGGTTTTAGAAGCATTTTTGAAGATGCATAAAACTGCTGTGGGGCTTTTCCCTCTATTTGGTTGTTTTTTGGGGGGATGGGGATTATTTTGGGGATTTTTTATTTGTTTTAGGATTGTTTGTTTGATTGGGGGTTTCTTTTAAACATGGTTGTTAGGATACATGTTTGATTTATTTTAAGTAGGTGTATTATATAGCTGCTTCATTCTCCAAAGAGGATGGGCTTGCCATCTGGTAGTCTTTTTGCTTTAATGTCTGCTATGAGAGCTGAACAGATTAATTTATCCTTGCTTTCCACAGTGGTTCTTCTAAAGTTCTGAGAAGCTGAAGGTGTGCTCTGGCCTTCCTTCTCTTTCGGAAAGGCCTTCAAGTTGCTTCTTAAGTACACATCATCTTCTCAGAGCAAACCTTATCAGCACTGATTGAAGTTCTTTTCTACCAAAACCTTAAAAATAAACCACCAAAAAAAAACCTAGCAAAAAAAAATCTCTATTATTAGTCCTCTCTATCCTTTTTGTCAGACTTCTTTTCACTTACAGAAGTTCTTAGAGATCTGAAACAGTTCAGAATGCCAGCATTCCATTGCCACATCACATCAAGTGGCTTCACTTGCCTCCTAGATACAGGAGTTCATTCATATTAGCAATTTCCCTCTTTGCCTCTTATAAAATTAAACATTCTAACCTTTGATTTTGGAAAGAAGAGTAAAACTGTAGTGATATTGCCTTAAATATTACTTGGAATTCAGATTTGTTTCATAACCTAGAAAGAACATGCAGCATTCTTACTATGATTAAGACTGTATCTACATTTCAGTGAAAATCAGAAAATATTAGTATTGGGTAGAAATACTTTCAGTTTGAGAAACCTGAGACAGAACTAAGTCCTGACAACTTTTTGCAAGGAGGATTGCTCACATGGACAAGACAGTTCTGTTGAGTCAAGTTTGTTGCCATAGTATTGTTTTTTGGCATAAATGTCTATGTTGTGTGTTGTGTTTGAGTTTTATGGAGAATTTACATAAATTTGGAGTATTTAGATACATGTCAGGAGGACAGTATGCAGAAATAGGTAATGACCACTTCTCAGTAACTTAACTATATAGGTCTGTTTTGGCTATGAAGTAGGTGGGAAAGTTGTGTGTTTAATCCTGCTCTACAACAAAGGACTTGATTAGTTTTTATTTTAAGTTCAGTGTCTTCCTTTAGACTCTGACCACCATGAATAGGTGATAATACCTGTAGGTGAGATTCATCCAAAATGTTCATTTGAATTTTTCATTAATGTGATTTTTTTTTTATAAGCTGCTAAGATGAATTTGGTTTTTAAGAATAATTTTTTTTAGGACTCTGGATGTCTTAAGTGATGAAGTTGTGAAGGATCTTTCTGTTTATTACAGGAAAATGGTAAGTTGTATACAACTTGAATGTAAACTGATTAGGTGTAAAATGAGAATAGATGAGTGATAGATACATACCTGCAGAGTCTGTAGGTGACAGGCTGAAGTGGAACATCTGACTCAAAAGATAAATTGCCTGCTGCTATTATCACTCTCCAGGAGCGGCTCTCTGATTTCATTATTCGCTAGCTACTGGTGCAACAGTGTTGTGTCTTCTAAATTAATTATTTATGCACATTAAACATATTAATGTTCTGTAATTAACAATTGTTGCATGGAACAGCATAAGCAAAACCTATGGAAAAGAGCATCCCTACTTAGAAGAAAGTTCAAAAGTTCAGGGTGATTATATAGATGTTAAAATCAGTAAGAAGTATAATGCAAAAACTGAACTGTAATGCAATGGTGAAAGCCAAGACATATTATAAATCAGTATTTTCAACTGTAAAAGATAAATGTTTGTAAAATCTTGAAGCATTTTTTGCCATAAGTTAACAATAGGTGAAACTCATTTTGAGTCTGTCACTTAAGGTATTTCTCTAATTTTGCTTAAAGATATAACTTAAGTTTATAAGCTTGTTAAGTAATTAATTGCCTGATCTGTGAAAGTGTTTTAAATGATGATCATTTTTGGTCCTCTTACATAAATTTGCTAGCATACAACTTAAGTGAAACTTAGTGTAATGGCTTTTACAACTACAGATTCCAGCTATGGTCAGGAGAGTAATTACTCCATATCCAGATGGACCTGACATAAGTTCTTTTGAGCCTGAAGAAGGAGAGAACTTCATCTTTTTAAGGGAAGAAATGAATACAGAACAAAATTCTCAGTAAGCATCTGTTTTTATCAATATTTTTAACTAGGTGAACTGTGTGTGGAATTCATCTACGTTTGCATTGGTGCCTGACTGTGTTTAAGTTCAGAATTGAAATATTAAGAAATGGCGACTTCAAAGACCACTCAGTTTCCTTAAGTTTTTGAAAATGTTGCAAAACCACAGCAGAGCCCTTTCAGTTTATAAGTAGCATGTGAGTAAAGGTTGCAAAATGAGCATTCACAGCGATGTTTGAGAGCTGTGCATGTGATGAGAGTATCTGTATATGTGTGAGACCAACTGTGCAGTTCATTGTACATCACAGAATTAGGAGAAATCAAAAGAGAAAAGACAGACTTGAATATACTATAGATCTGTTTGAAAAATTGCAATGCTATAAATTTCTTGATATTAACAGAATTGTCATGAATGAAATACAGAGCTTTGTGGTATGATAGGATGGCTTGGTAACAGGCTTCCCAACAGTGGGATGCAATGTCAACGTGCAGAGGAAACCTCACCTGCAGTATTGTCTACTGTTCTGAGCACTTGTGTCAGGAAAGGTTGCACTAAATGAACTAGTGTAGGTAAGAACTAGTAGATCAGGGAGACTGAGAGGCTATTTTGTATTTGACTTCAGGCCTCTCTGTGATTTTCAAGGCTGGGTGGTAGCTTTGAGGGAACTGGATAGTTCAAGGTTTAAAAAATAGCCACCCTAAGTACTGTAATGTAGTGCTGCAGGAAAGATTAAATAATTATATAGTTACTTAACAAAAAACTGCTTAAAGAAGCTTTGAAATAGTGCAATGTAGCTGCAATTCATATAATTCTGAATATCTAGTAGTTTTGTTAAAAGGAAAGATGCCTTTTATTTGATTTTGCTCTTCCTAATACCATATATAGGAGCACATGACATTTAGCTAATGTCACTCTGTATCTGCTTCATTGTAAAATTAGTATTATCACAATGGCAGTGTTTATGTTGGGGAAGAATGAGACTAACTGGCATTTATTGAACTTCAGTAATATAGGAGAAAGCAAGAGAGAAAAAAGTGGAGAGTTGTCTATAATTTACTTTATGTCAGTTGCTGTCATATGTAGCAGGTTTAATCTGACCTAGGTGGCAGTGCCAGCCTGTGCAGCAGCTGTATCTTCCACTGTCTCAGCAGAAGTCTGTGTGCCGTATAATAGTCCAGAGGCTAGATCTAGATTGGAAAGAGTTTTTTTCTCTTCCTTCTGGATTCTGTTTTTTCCCCCAAAATCGTTGATGAAATGGTTGTCCCAGTGCATAAGCAGAGCAGGAGCAAGCAGCTAGTGCCAGCTGCTGAGATCAGGTATTATTGCTTGGAATATAACTGCTGCTGCTGACTGAAAAATGTGACATTGACATGGGTAGTTCTGAAGGCTCAGTTTCTTTGGCTTTAATGCATTCTGTGGGTTTTTTGGTATTTCTCCTATTAGGGAAGCCCTTTTCAAAAAAGCAAAAACTAAGGCAAAAAAGAAGCCACGAAAACGGTCTGACAGCTCTGGAGGATATAATCTATCAGATATTATTCAGAGTCCAGCCTCTACAGGTCAGTGGAAAAGAGTTTCCTTTCAGGTATAAAAACAGAACATAAAGTGTAATACACAGTGCAATTTCTATATTTCAAGAAGGAAATCTTAGAAAGATTATTTCTTTTCTAGTGAACACTGTAGTTGAATTTAAATAGTGAATTCTTAAGATTAAGGGTTTTTTGAAAGTGTGTTTGTCATATGAAGTTTGTGCCCAAAGTTCAGATAAAGGCATGTATTTTATCAAATAAAGATGGCACACATTTTCTTGTGTGGTTTTAGTAAGTGGAACATTTCTGTTAATGTATTGTGGGATTTACTTTCTGAAACATAAAGAATAAATTAGCCAGTTTTTATTAAAAAGATGGTAAAAGAATTCAAAGGAAAAACATTGTTGTTACTTGTATATTGTGAGACAGAGGAAGAAAATTGGGAGTAATGTTATTCTGAAAAAATATTTAGGATAGCCAAAAATTTGCTTATACTTACCACTGGCTAGTATTCTGGACTAGGTAAACTTCTGGTTGTTTTATATTCATCATATAGAGTGAATAATTTTTGTGTTTGTTAAACATTGTTTAGTCTCATGGTTTAATAGTTCTACTATCTTTTCTTATTTCTAGGCTCAGTAAAACTGGATAAAGCTAACTCAGTAGAATCACTTCCAGAACTCCTAACATCTGACTCTGAAGGCAGTTATGCAGGAGTGGGTAGTCCCAGAGACTTGCAGTCCCCTGACTTCACAAAAGGATTTCATCCAGAGAGGACTGAGGTTAGATTTCCTCTTAACAATTTTTTTGTGTTTATCTAGTCCATCGAAAGCAGAGTTTGTGTTTTAGAGTCTTTCTAAGTGAAGCTGTTGTACTTATGATGGAGTAGACAACTCTGAGGAGTTATTGCTTATTTGATTAAGAAAATAAAGTCTACTGTTTGTAGTGTTCATTCAACAATTTTCTGCCTGATCTTTAGATGAAAGACAAAGTATGCAGTCAGGGTATGAAACCCTTTCACCCTAACAAGGAGATGAAGTCATACAAGGGAGCATCAGCACTGACACAGTCTGTTCCACAGTCCATTCCCAGTGCCAGACACAACTCTGCAAGCTCTCCCAATTGGGTAGCAACCAGTTTCAGGTGCAGTAATACTTACAGTCACTGTTTTACTCTTGGTAGTGAAAGCTAATAATGTTCTATTCTGTCTAAAAAATTAATGTTCTATTCCAACTAAAAAACTCTTCATAATAGTTGTATATTACTTGACAAATGAACTCAAGATTTTGGTAATTTAATAAAAAGAGTACATTTTGTAATCATTCACTGAGAAAAGCTATGCTATAGATAGTATTCCTATTTTTTTTAATTGCTTCCAGTCTGTACTTCTAATATCTGTTTTTATAACACCTACTTGGTTAATGCTATGTAAAGTACTTGAGAGTTTTCTGTGGAATCATACCATGCTTGGAGCCTTTAGAAGCTCCATTGTACTTTGAGATGCCTTTAGACTTAAACGGGCTGTAAAAATCAGCACCACAGGTTTAACTGGTACCATAAAAAATAGAGTGTTATTTTTTATCTGTAAGGAGAGATGAAGGAAGTGCTGCTTATGTTTTATTTCAAAGCCTGTCCTTGAATTGAGTTGTAATGCAGCTTAGTTTACAGATGCCTTTAAGTACACACAATTTAGAGCTTTTTGTAAAGCTTGGCAATGTCTGGATTTGATTCATGCTCATTTCTGTGGAAGTTTAAAATTATGTCATGTATGAAAGAGACTGATACCTGAAGTTTGAGAATGTTACTGATGTTTGTGTAGTGCTCTGACTACAAAAACTGTTTTGGTTATCATGTGAAATAATTTTAATCCTGTACTTCAAAGAGAGATCTAATTCAACCTTCAGGACAGAGCTGCGAGCAGTGCCTCTCCATAACTTAGCATGAGCATTTGACTACTAAATAAGTATCCTTATTTAGCTATCTAATTTTTTTTTTAAGTAATCATAGTTTTAGGTATCTAATTTTTTTGGGGATCTATTTTTTTTAAAAGTAGTCATAGTTCACATCTTTTTGTTTCATAGTATAATGAGCCTTGAAAGTATTTTTATAGTGTGTGCTTAAAAATGTATGTATTTATAAAAGTTTTGTCAGAAACGTTTTATTTGAGGTTTGCCATAATTGAGGAAACAGACAAAAATTATATAACCAGTTACCAATCCTATGTATGATTTTGAGGATTTCAGTGAAAGCTGGAACTGTGGAATGTAAGTAAAAATCAGTGCCTTGTAAGGTAACTTCTTATTTTTCATTTAGCCCTGTCAGCCCCCCTGCTATGGATCTGAGAACCATCATGGAAATTGAAGAAAGTATGCAGAAATGTGGAACCACGCCAAAGGCAAATTCAAGGTTGGTAAAAAACCAAATCTATAAAAAAGTGTGATAGGCTAGGTTGTTATGAATTTACTTAGTGGTTTAGGCCATTGAGTTTAAAAAAAGCAGGAGAAAAGTTGTCCTATTTGGTTTTGAACAGCTTTGTTTACTTCATTATGTTGTTTTCTTCAAGCATACAAAATATATCCCTTTATTTCACTCTAGTCTTGTTTTGTCAACTACTGCAAAAGAGCAAGTGAGCTAATGTCTTAAATAAGTAGCCTGTCCTGCTGAGCCTTTCTGTTTCCAACCAAAAAGAATTAATTCTTTTCCCTAGGACTTTGGGAATTACTTGTGCATGAGTACTGGATTTGAGAAGTTAATTTCCTGTCTTGCATTCTCTGACCTCTTCCAGAACCCATGTCTTGATGTTGACAATTCTTTAGACAGAAGCAAATGTGGTTCCTTGTTGTTAGAAGCATTGAAAGGCACAGGGAGATAAATGTGCTTCTTTACAAGGCAGTGTATTAAACCTAGTGTTGTTTAAGTGGCGACATATGGAAGAGAACAGGAGGTGACTCTCATGACCTTTGAGGTGTGGCTTTCTTATAAAGGAGAGTTAGGACAGTACTCACGGAACCTCATGAAGGCTCGCTTGCTAGATAGATTCAGAAACTGCAAACAAAACAGCCAAGACTGAAGAATCCAAATAGCTTAGAAAAGGAAATTGCTACAGGGTAGAAGAAATGGCTGTAGGCTGTTGTGTATATATATATATATATATTTTATGTATATATTTTTGGTTTAAGGGAGCTAAGCTTGACAGTCACAAGATTAGAAAAATCGTCTTCATCTAGTGGTTGTCCTTTTTGGATGACTTGATGCCTACCCTGCATGTTTTGATTTATGGACATTCATGTGAAGAATACTTCTGTGATGCTTTTCTTTCTGTCACTCTTGATAATAATTGATCCTTTTTTTTGCTTCCCAGCCATCTGAGCCCATGCCCCCCACTTACCTTTTGGCACTCTAAGAAAAGTACTTTTGTTTAGGAAAGAAATTATTTCTTAGTGTCATTTGCAGGATTAAAGGTGAGTCACCTCAAAGGACGCTGATCTTACATCTTCTTTCTTTGCAATGTCCATTCACAGCAGAATGGTGTCTCATGGAATCAAGCTTTCTCAGAAGCAAAGGAAAATGATTGCCCTGGCAGCAAAAGATAATGGATCAGTAGCTAGCAGCCCGGAGCCTACCACTCTAGTAACTGCACCACCTCCACCCACAAAAGTTGCAAAACTAGGGAATGCATGGTATGTTATAAATCAAATATCAATTCTTTTTCTTTGGAGAGTTTCTACATTTGTATCTATATTTGGAAGTAATCTAGAAATTCAAAGGTGGTAGGGAAATGCAGTGATTGCAGTTCAACAGTTCTTTGAAATTTTGCTCTGAGTCAGAAGACTACATCCCATCTGGTGCTTTCCTGTGTACAATGTTGTATTTGCAGATGGTGTCCAAGTAAGTCATAGAAGAAGAAGAAGATTGAGAACAAGCTCTGAAACTTAGTTATGAAGAGGTTATTGAAAACCATTATGAATGGTGTTTTTTCTCTGTCAAAAACATAAAGAAAAATGTTAGCCCTTCCTGGGGGAAGGTCTGGAATGACTCTGGACGAGAGCAAAAATTGACCCAAATTAGGAAAAACAAAGTTATCTAGGTGTCTCGGAGCTGGAGGGAGCTTGGATACATCTAAATTTTTTTATGATAGAAGGATGTATAGGAGGTTTAAAATGACTTTGAATGCTGATCACAGTAGACGTTTCAAACTATGTATTTGTAATGGGTTTAATTATTACAGGATAAATACCTATTTGCGTACTCTAAGTGTGAAGCAAATGTTCATTTAATGTTCATTTAAGTAAATGTGGCCATTTCTCCAGTTTTCAGAATGCCTAGACTTTTATTGCAGATTAATTTTGTACTGTTACCCTAGAAGAACTGTCAGTCTCCTTTCTCTGTAACTTACTTGGTTTTCTCCTACTTCAGTAGGAGCAAAGATTTCAGTATACCCATCACGGTTACTCTTAAGCTTTCTGCCTGCTCAATTGATTGTCATCCATGTACACCTAATACTAAAATTTAGGGTCTCATTTACTCCCCCAATCCCTTAAATTTATTCTGATATAATATTGGACAAAGCCCACAGTTTTATTTTAAAGAGGAAAGACAATGAGTTGGTTTGCGCTTAAGGATTCAGACTCTTCCTGATCTCTGAACAATAATTGAGACCCTGACAAAAGGAGAAACAAGGTTTGTAAGATTCATCTTCTGCAGTCTAGTGAGTGGATGAATTTGTGTCCTTAAAACTGGTCCTCTCAAATGCTTTGAAGAATATGCTACCTGCTTTACACAGGTGATTCTGCAGGTCAAGCAGCAGGTTAATTATTTGCATTAGCTAATGGAGGTGTCACAGGACTGTTACAGCTCTGAGGCTTAAAATTTGCTGGGAGAAACTGCTGGTTGAATCACATGTTGATGAGCACAGCAAACAGTGAATTATTCTATCGTTTATTTTATTAAAAAAATGATACTCCATGCACTATTTGTAATTTTACTACTAGTTGTAATTATCCGTAAAGACAATGCACTATAAAAATTCTAAAAAAATAAAGACAAAATTGTTTATAATAATAAAATGAGGGTGAAGGAGAATCTCCATCCTTCTATCAGGTGCAGTGATAAAAGTATAAAGGAAATCCTCAGGCACCTGATGTCTTCTTAATCTCAGTCCTTAATAGTGAGATCAGTCATTCTGCAGGTACCCAGCCCCATGGGCTGGAATGAAGCCCCCATAATCCCATCATTTGGAAATGGCCGGTGATGTACTGCATCTCTTAGACACACACAGGTCCATGGGGCTGAGTGGGATCAACCCAAGGGTACTGAGGGAGCTGGTGAAAGTGACCACTGAGCCACTTTAAGTCATTTACCAGCTGCCCTGGTCAAATACAGAGGGTCCAGGTGGCTGGAGGTGAGCCAATATGACACCCATCTAAAGAAGGATCAGAAGGGGAGCTACAGGCCTGTCAGCCTGACCTCAGCTCCAGAGAGGCTTATGGGGTAAATCATCCTTAGTGCCTTAACATGGCATGTGCAGAACAACCAGGTGGTCAGGTCCAGCCAGCATAGGTTTAAGAAAGGCAGGTCCTGTCTGAATAGTTTGACTTATTCATACTATTCATCCACTCTCTGATAGATAATGCTTTACCTATTGGCTGTTATTTAAACTGCAAACTGCCTATGAATTGTTCCTTGCTTTTAAAAAGCAAATAAAGACTGATTTTTGAATATCCCTAGATAAATGTCTCTAAAAAGTATATTGTGCTCTTAAGGTTCTGATTAAACACTTTTTGGAAAGTGTTGGGCCTACGGTGTTACACAAACCATCTTAGGTGGAAAGGCTAGGGTATATTTCAGGAGGATGGAATCCAATCTAACGCTCATGTGGTCACTGTGCGTGATTCCACACGTTCCTCCTGCATTCCTTTGGCTGCTGATCTGGAAAATACCAGTAGCTCAAGAGTTCAAGCACATAACCAGTGGGAGCTATATGAATTTTAAAAATTAGACCTCGCTGCTGGAAGAAAACATTTATTGAATAAACTTCAAGCTGCTTTAGGCAAGTGATCAATTATTTGATTGCCTCTGCTAGTTGTTCAAAGTATTTTTGTGTGTAAGGTAGAATGGTCGTGTTACTCATCTACTCTAATATTATATTTGCAGTGTTAGTCTGTAAATTCACAGTGGACTATTTAGTGCATTTGGCAGTCAGTTGAGCTTTCCACACATGCAATATAGTCAAAGCCATAGAACTTGTGTTCCAGTGAAATCAGATACTCAACTTGGATGTTGAATGCAGCGAAGCACACTTGCCAGAAGGGTGTGGGACCTTCTGGCTTTTTTTGGTTGACTGAAAGTCTGTCAAATACTGTGCCTTTTCCACCAAAAGAAACCTCCAGTTTCATAGTTTTTGGGGAAACTGAACCTATGTTTCCTGCTTTGAAGAAAAGTGAAAATTAGAAGGGAAAAATAAGGTATCGCTCTAGTAATACTTCTAAAAATGTCTAAAGTTAACTGTATGTTGACTTTATTAGTCCTCTAAACCTACTTTGATCAAGGGAGTGGGAGTGTTGCTTACTTGTTTTGGGCCTTTTTTAAGCTGAGGAGAGTCTACAGCTTCTCAAGACCAGAGGCATGAAGAAATTCGAAGTCTCTCTTGAGACTTAACAATCGTGTATCCTGATGTCTAGGTTGTTGATTTGACAGTATTCCAGCTTACACTTAACATCAGCAGCTGTTTTGCAACTCCATGCTTTGATGGCTTGCCGTCACAGCTTAGAAAAACTTAGTCATATTCCACTTTTTAAAAAAAAATGTATAAATTCGTGTATAAAAAATGACAACGTATCATACAGGACAAGCTGAAATTTAGAGCTGTCACATGTTAGGAAAATTTTGTATCATTTTTCAGACAAATCATTTTAGGCCACAAGTAATTATTTTGGATATGTTCACAAACTGAGATATTGGGAGATATTTGTGGTTTGGGTTTTTTGGGGTTTTTTTTTTGGTTTTTTTTTCCTCTTTGTTGCAAGTGGATCTGATTGCAGTACAGAATTTTCATGGAAATGGGTAAATCAAATCAAAGTAGGCTACTTAAAATATTACTAGCAGAAGCAGCTTCTGTGACAGCAGATCCCTTGGACCACATACCAACTCAGTATAATAGGTTTGGGGGAGGCCTGCTCAAGCACTTGCCTGAACTTCTGTGTGACAGCTGGTGGTAGGAGTAGAGAACGTGCAAAATAACTCTGAGCCCATGCATCTGGAGCTTCCCTTTCTGCTTTCTATGTCTTTTGTACTGCTTATCCAATACTTAAATTAAAACAAAAAAAAAATCAAAATTTAAGCCAGGGTGGTCTAAGATCAGACATAGTACATAGATTTCAGATGCTTTTGTTGTAACATTTCAGATACAATGTTGCACTTTAAAAATGCCTTCTTATTTGTTACCTTTAATTGTGTCCCGCCTAGGCATAGTTTGAAAGTCCTGGATTTGAGATGCTGCTCCTCTTAATGGTAGTTGCACAAACAATTGGCATTGTATGAGTAGCTTGTATTACTTCAGTAATGTTTTTAAATGCTCTCTTTTTTCTTTGAGTGATATTAATAGCAGAGCTGTTCTTTCAGAACATGTTCTGTGTATTTTGCAATAACTGGCACTGCTGTGCTTAGTAAAGTTAAATGTAAGCAAATATATGAAGAATTAATTGCAAAGCCTCAATAGATAAGAGAAGGACTAGTGGTAACTGCCTTGAATTCTGTAAAAAAAAAAAGGCTTTGGGTTTGGAAAGTGTTCATAGTATCGAAGATGCTAAATTGCTGTATTTTCATAATGCTTTATTTTTGAAAGATAATATGCAGGCTCTAATTCAGTAACTTATGCTTGGACAAGTAAAAGAAAATGAAGGGTATCAGTTTTATTGAACTTCACTGTGGATTAAGGGATTTATAGAGCCTCCAGCAGATACGAGTAACTCATTCAATATCTTGGGAAGAAAAGATCATCTGTACTTGACTTTCATGGTGGTAAACTGCCTGTGCTAGATTGACAGTACCTGGAGCATTGTCATTTATGAAAATACTTTTCAAGCACTATCACTTGTTAGTGATAGTTAGAAAAGGTACAGCTTGGCTAAGACAAGCCATCTATGAAAAAAAAAATTGCTTTATAAGAGGATGAGGTGGGAAAAATAGGTGGAGGCGTGGGGTTTGATTTAAAAAAAAATTATTCTAATGCAGTTTCAAAAATACTGGCTTCCTCTGTTCTCATAGATATTTAGTTCCTGTTCTTTATCTATACTACCAAAATGACATATTTTAGCAAATAGGCTGTAGCAGGATAATGGAGAACCTAAGTAATAACCTAAGCAGAAAAGCCTCTTAGCTATCTGAATATGGAATAATATGGAGTCTTGGAAAGTGCAAATCTAAAGTGCATTGGTTTTGTTTCATTTTTTTTTTAAAGGTCATCTTCATTACATTCTGCCTTGCCAAAGTCATTCCGTGATCTTGTGATGGAAGAAGAAAAATGTATGAGTGTGAATAATTCATCTGGTACTGGTATTAAAAGATGTGTCTATAAAGGATCTGAGGATTCATCAGTCCAAAACACCATAAGGTAAGAAGGCATTTTTTTCTAATTGGTCAACCATTATGTAAGAAGCACAATGACATGTTAAATTCTGCTGAAATATGAAGGAATAAAATTGTCATTTAAAAATAGAATTCTTCTGACGATTCTGTTAATAAGATTTTAGGAATAAAATGGTCTTAAGAATAGAAAGTTTAAAGACTTAAGCAATTTATTGCCACTGCTGATACTTTGTTTCAGGTTCAAAATGTTTGTGTCCATATAGATGGAGATATCTATATGTATATAGATAGATAAATATCTGTATATAAAAGCTTCAGGCTCCAAATAAAATATCTCTGTATGTGTTTGTTTGCATATGCATGTATATATAAAATGCTAAACCTGTATCTTCTAATCTCTGTAAAATCGGGTATTCATGAGCGTTCAGATATGGCATTCATGAAACATTTTGCTAAGGAATATTTTTGTGTAACCAATGAGTGCATAAAACCAGTTTATTCCAACACAGTTCTGGCATTTCCCAATCTGAGTTTTCTTAAAAGGTGATTTAATTGTTTAAGTGCAGTTTTTCATGGATTAAGTGGGCTTGCAGAAACATTGATGCACTGGTTATGTCTGTGTATTATAATTACCATGGGGCTATGGTTCTAAGGACAAAAATAAAGCACATGTGAATTACATTTCTACTTATTAGACAATACTGCTCTTTGGTCAGAATGTTTTAGCCATGCTATTATTGCTACCTTCAATAGAATCGCTGTTCTTGGTTAAAAGAACTGCCTAAGCTGAGGAAAGAATCTCAGCCTTATTCTTGAAGGTCTGGGTGACTGAACTGTTCACCCACCTGCATCTCTTCTCCCTTTCATCAGTAACTTTGAATGCTAGGCATTTCAAATATATTTGCAAAGCAGAGAGCCTGAAAATCTTTGAGACTTTACCACCTGCTATCTGGAAACACTGCAGGCGAGCTGACCCACAGTGGTTGGGAAGCCGTGTGTGACAGCACAACTGGCTGACTGGTGCCTTCCCTGGCAAAGACACAGCCCCAGTGTGCCACAGGGAGGTGAGCAGGGCAGGCTCTGTGACAGAAACCAGGATGTGCTAGGTCTGTTAGCACAAACAGGTGCATTGGGATCAGGCAAGGTTGACGTCAAATCTGCAAATCAAGTCAGGCTCAGGAACAGCAAAGCTGGGCTTGGCCATAGCTGTAGCATAGTTCAAGAAAGGCCTGAGGGACAAGAGCTTAAATGGTGCTCTTGAGTAAAGAGAGGGAGCTTCTGTAATCCTTCATACAGCTAGTCTTACAACGCCACTTTGGAGCAGCCTGACTCAAGTTTATGCAGCTGGGCTAAGAGAGAAGTTTGCAGAGCTGTTGTTGCACAAGGAGCTGTGTCATTATCTGGCTGTTTTTCTTATGAACTCCTGTCCTCCAATAACTGACTCCTCTGTTGGGAAAGGAAAGTTCTGCTGGGCCTCGCTTTTGGTTGTTCAGCTTGTTTAAAAACTGGTGTTTCCCTAGGACAGAAGTAGTACATGTTTTACTGCTATATAAAGAACAAAATGAAGGTAGGAATGTAGGAACGTTGTGTGTGGGATAGTGTCTGAGGAGAGAGGTAGGAGGCATTTGGAGTGTGTGTGATGGAGAGGCATTCCTCAGGAATAGAGTGATAAAGCTGAAGTTACTGTGTTGAGTGGAGGTGTGGGGACATGAAACACAAATCTGCAGAATAGGTATTGTTCTTTTTGTTGCTAGCACAATAATAAAACTTTTCATCATACGGGAGATGCCTAGGGCTAGTGATAAGAGAATTTGCACTGGATGCTATTATTAGCTTTGTCACAACAGCTCTGTAGTCTTCATTAAGTCATTTCTTTTCCTTTTGCATTGCCCTGTCTCATCTGCACAGTCTGGCCCATCTCAAAGTAGACTATTTGAGCTGAATCCAGGTCTAATACATTAAATGTCTGAACATGATACATTAAGCTAGTGGAAGCCTAGTAGATGGCTAAATTAACTATCATCACTTTGAAAAGAAGGCCCCTCCAAAGCTATTTCAGGTTGCTTTTGAATTGTGTCTGAAGATGCTTATTTCTTTCTATTATGTGTAAAGAGCCTAGGTGACTAGTTCTTCATCTGAAACTTAGGAGTGGAGTTACTAGTTCAAGGTGATTTTATTTTTTAACTGTACAGTTTTGTCATAGTAAGTTCTGATTTTTACCTGTGGCATTTAATGGCTATTCCTGTGAAGATTAATTATCCTTATGCCTTTTTAAGGGAAGGAAATTATACAAATGTAGAGCATAAGCAGTCCTCACCTGTTGATGTCAGACTTGGTGATAGGACACTGAAGATACTTGAATAACATAATGTTCCTGCTTTGTCTTTCTCCTTTGGATGAGCTATGCACTAATTAAACTGACAATTTTTTTATCTCTCTGGATGAGGGTATTTTGGATGGTGATGTAAGCATTCTTCTATGTACAGTCACCTTCCAATTTTTGCAATGCAGAATTTTTTTTTAGGTAAACCATGTCATGAATTGTGGTGATTTGAAATGCATTTAAGCCAGAGGCAGATCATCCCAAGAGCTGGGTATGTGAATGTGGCTGTGTTGTTTCCAGGGGCACCTCAGCCTTGGGAGTTACACTGTGCATGAGTAGTCCAAGCTGAAACATAGGCCTGACATGACTCAACTTAGTTGTGGCAGCCTGAGTTGTCTTCACTGTATTTCTCCAAGAAGCAGTGAAGAGTCCTAGTGGAAGCAAGTATTTGCAGCTTTGTGTGGGAATGGCCTAGTTCTGTCATGGCTAATAATCAGCCAATATGTAGCACATGACTTAAATGGTATAGCAAAACCCAGGAGGTTCTGTGGGAGACCAGGCTTTGTGTTCTTTCTCTGAGAGCAGTTATTAGATCGGGGAGGCACCAAACCTGACCTGGCGTCTCATGAACAAATACTCAAGAAGCACTAGGGAGCTGAGGGTTGGGACATTTGGTGGCTGCACAAGAGTCATGACAGGTTCAGCCAACTGAGTTAATCAGGTTGGTTCAGTACTGATGATACTTGGCTGGTTTATTTCCATGCAGAACCATTTATGTGTCTGCATCAGTCTTAACTTCTAAGACTTGCAGATTTCCAAGTTCTATATTTTTGAGGCTTTTTTCCCATTTTTCTGTATGTGCTAGCTTCACATTTCCTGTATATTCCATTTCTCCAAGTCATTTTGATGCCAGCTGAGGAATTAATTTAGCATGTTGAAATATTTGCAGTTGATTTAATATCTGGACTGAGTGTCTTGTTAGCAAGAAACACAGATGTACATATGTACAAACAGCTTCAAAATACTTGGACTTCTTCCTACATCTTAAAGCCCTATTGGCTTTAAATGAGGGAGATGATACTGATATTTACTTATCTTTTAACTGATCACTAGATTATGCTGTGATGCTGGAACTATTCATTCCAGATTTGGGAAATTCCTGTTGAGGTGATTTTTTGTTGTTAACTGTTTGGAATTTTTGGATTATTCGTATAGAAGTCATCAGGTTTGTTAAGTGTAACAGTTGAGTTGAATTAATTTATAGTAGTGCTGTGAGTTCTTTGGATTGGGAATGGAAGGAAGAGTGTAGCTGTCAAATCAGTTATTGTCAAATATGCTAGAAGATTAATATTATTTAAAGCAGGTGGAAAAAGAGATAAAATTGAGAGATAACATTTGTATAAAAGCACAAGAGACTGCCTTCATCTCATCTTCTTGCTTTTCTTTGGTTCTTTTCTGCTTTTCAATGTTGTTTTCTTTAAGTGCAGTAAAAGCTGGAAGCTCATTTATCATAGAATGGTTTGGGTTAGAAGGAACCTTAAAGATCATCTCGTTGCAAGCCTCCTGCCAGGGGTAGGGACACCTCCCACTAGACCAGGTTGCTCAGAGCTCCCTCCAGCCTGGCCCTGAACAGGTGAAGGGGTGGCGCATCCACACCTTCTCTGGGGGACCTGTTCCAGTGCCTCACCACCTTCTCAGTGAAGAAGTTCCTCCTAATATCTAATCTAAACCTGCAGTCTTTCAATTTCATGTGTTGTTGTGCCATTACATGTGCTTGTAAAAAGTCCCACTCCATCTTTCTTGCAGGGACCCTTCACATATGGGAAGGCAACAATTAAGTCACTCTGAAGCCTTCTCTTTTCCAGGCTGGACGAACCCAACTTTCTCAGCTTTTCCCTGGATGGAGACATGCTCCATACCGTTAATCATCTTGGTGGCCTCCTCTGGACTTGCAGCAAGGTCCATTTGTTTTTTCATGCTGAGGACCCCAGAGCTGGATGCAGCTGAAAAATAGTGCCCTGCTTTGAAATCACAAAATAATTTTGATTCTGTAGTTTAACCTCCTGCTCAAAATAAGTCAAACTAGATCGTGTTACTCAGGACCTGGTCTGGTTGAGTTGTGACTGTGTCCAGGTGTGAAGATACCCCAGACTTTTTGGGCAATATGTTTCAATGTATAATCCTCTCCATATGGTATTTTTATTTTTCCTTTTATCTCTCTGGGATTTACTGCCTCTTGTGTATGTTGCCTCTAATCTGTCATTGTGTACCTCTAAGAAGATTCTTGCTTCATCTTTTCTCCATCCTGCAGTTAAGTAGTTGAAGACAGCAATGAGATCTCCCCTTTGCTGCCTCCCTTTAGGATTAACAAAACACATTCTTCCTAATCCTGGATTTGTTCCAACCTGGCAGCATCCTTCTTGTATTGAGGAGCCCAAAATTGAGAATGATACTTTGTAGATGCAGAACATAATGATGAGGAATCATTTCCTCGGCCTGCCTTGCTACAGTATTGCAAGCACAGCCCAGCGCAGTTGGTTGTCTCTGCTGCAGAGGCACTGACTGGTAACATCTCCACTTGTTGCCGGCCAGAACACTGCGGGTTCTGCTTTCTCTCTGCGGAGCTGCTTTCTAGGCAGTCAGTTCTGGCCTGTACTGCCTGGTGGGGCTGCTCTCTTCCAAAAACAGAACTTTGCACTTGCCTTTGATATTCATTGGTTCTCAGTTGCCCATTCCTCCAGCCTCTTGAGGGGTTCTGAAAGGCAGCCTGGCATCCAGAATGTGTGCCGTCCGCAACCTCTCCGCAGCCAGCTGCTGAGGGTCTGTTCTGTTCTGTTTTACCAAAGATGCTTAACAGGATTGGTTCCAGTATCAGTCCCTGAGGACCCCCACTAGTACTTGGTTTCCAGCTGGGCTTTGTACAGCTAATCCATTTCCAGACCATTTTCCACCCATCTTTTAGTCCGTTTACTCAGTCCATATTTTTCAGACTGAGTATAAGGATGCATGACCTGGCAAAGTGCATAGTTTGTTTTGTGGGAAAAATTATGTTTTGTGACAAAAAGCTCAACACATTTAATTTAAATCCATTTTTGATGATGGATGTTAGATTTCAGATTTTTTGATATCTTGCCCTTACAACTTAGTGGTAGAAATAATGTTTTTTGTTATCCTTGGAATTATGTTCTGGAGAAAATATTTCAGACAGTGAACCTTGGTAGTTACTGGAATTCTCTTAACTTTCTATAGATTTTTTTCTGGTTTTTTTTCCAAGAGCTTGTGGTCACTTACAAAGGATTACCAAAGCATTAAAGAAAATCGAGAGCAATGTCGTTGAAATAACAACACCCTTAGAGTTGTTTGCAGTGCCATAGAACAATTCAAAAAATGTTTGCCAGCATGTCACAGTATGCTGTAACACTTTTTTAAGGTTCTGGAAATTGCAAAGGTAGGTGTTAAATCATGAGAATAGGGCCCTCTCTTCCTATTGGTGTAGGATTTTTCTGACAAATATCCTTGTCTCTTAATGAATATAGTGTAACAAAAGTGTACTTCTTTTTGTTGAGTCATTAACATTTTGCAACTGAATAAAATATCTGTCAGGAACTACATAAATATTTCAAGAATTTCTTTTCTATTCTATTAATTTTAGTTTTATGCTATTCTTGTGAATGTGGGAGGTGGTTACAGGATATGTACTGAAAGTCCATAATTTCTGGGTTTACACTCAAAGAATTTAACTCTAGTGAGATTGTAGCACTGGCTCTTTTGCATGAAACACTTAATTTGAATGCAAGGCAGTTGATTTTTTTATCTTGAATCTTTTTCTTTTTATCTTGAATTTTTTGTTCTTTCATATTAATTGCAAACTTTTACAAGTAGTGCTGTTAGTACATAACTTGGTTGGCTAATTTACATGTAAAAAGGCAAAACCCCTTTTTTTTTTTAAATAAACAACCAGAAATGAAATTCTTTTTTTCAAATCCTCAAACGTTAGGAAATGCCAGAATTAATGCCCAAGATGAAATTCTCTTAGGGTCTGGTAGTTAGAAATGAGAATCAGTGTTCTTTTCAGTCACAGTATCACACTTGAAAACAAATTCCACGTTATATCCTAATGGCTTTGCTCTGTAAAAACCCTACGCATTTGTTGTAATTTCCTACTGCAGTTTTGTGTTTCACAATATGATGTAGGAAAATGCTCTGCCAGTGACTTTTACTTTCCTTTCCTACCTCTCTAAAGGTGCAACACTAGAAGTAACCCAGGTCTGGAAGACAATGTTCTGGATTCTGCACAGCTGGAGAGTCATAAGTAAGTTTGCTAGTGGCTTAGGTTCTGGAACTTTTTTACTGTGTGTTATGCTGACCTTGATGTTGCCTCATAATGTCATTTGTTTGGGGTTTTTTTGCAGTCCTTGGTCAGCAGCATCACCAGCCAGCTCTCCTGTGACAGCACCCGTCATGTTCTCAGCTATTGTAGAGGAAGAGCTCCAGCAAGAAGCTGCTCTTATTAGGAGCAGAGAAAAACCTTTGGCATTGATCCAGGTAAAGTGCTAAGTTACTGCTGCTCTAAAGTAACATGAGGAATTTCTAATGGGTCTTTCAGAGATCAGTTATAAGTATTAATTATGTATTAGTACATGCCATTTACATAATGGTATTAAATATAATTTAATAATAACTTCACACTACTGTTTGATAAGGTAGGCCTCTATTAAAGTCAAAATGGCTGAGTCCATGATAAATGTATTTGCAGCATCAAAGAAGGTTTGTGTTTGGAAGGAACCTCTGGAAATTGTCTCATCCAAACTCCTGCTCAGAGCAGGGTCAGTTTAGAGCAGGTTTCTCAAAGCCAGGCAGTGTTTGATTATCTGCAAGGACAAAGACTAATGGCCTCTCTAGAAAACCTGTTCCAAGGACTACCCACACACCACAAAAGATTTTTAAATGCAATTTCCTGGTTTGCAATCTGTGCCCATTGCCTCTTCTCCTTTGGGCACCACTGAGAAGAGCATGGGTCAGTTGTCTTTATTCTCTCCTAGCAGGTATTTATACACTTTGATGAGATCACCCTAAGCCTTCTTTTTATCCACCCTAAACAAGTGCAGTGTGCTCGACATTTCATCAGTGTCAAATGTGCTGGGCACTTAATTGTTTTTATGCCATGTCACTGGACCATTCATTATATCCATGTTTCTCATGTCCTCGGAGGTCAAGAAGTGAACCCAGCACTTCAAGTGTGTCTCACCAGTGCTGAGTAGAGGGGAAGTGTCATCCATCTCATTTTTCTTGCAGTGCTGTCACTCATAGAGCACAGGAGGTTGTCACCCTTCTTTGCCACATGAGTGCACTGCTGGCTTAAAAGGCTAAATTGTCTACCAGGACCCTGGCTCCTTTTATGTTAGGCTGCTTTCCAGCTTGTCAACTCCCAGTATGTACTGGTGTCTGGGGTTTTTCTTCCCAGGAGCTGGACTTCGTGTTTCCCTTTCTTGAACTTCCTTGATTGAGATTCCTTGTAGCCCATTTATCCAGCATTGTCTGGGTTTCTCTGAGTGGCAGTATAACCATTGGGTATATCTGCCACTCCTTCCAGTTCTCTACTGCCTACAGCTTTGCTGAGGGTGCACTGTGTCTCTTCCTGTGGGTAATTGATGATACTGGCCCTAGTCTGAGTGTTGGTGCTGGCCTCTAGCTGGACTTTGTACCGCTGATCACAACCCTTTGAGATCACCAGTTCAGCCAGTTTTCAGTCTGTCTCACATTGCATTTATGAGGTCTGTTCTTAAGCTTGTCCACTTAAACTCTTAGTTAATACTTAAGTTGTACCACTTTACTAGGGATCACCTAGTGGTCATTCAGATCTTCCTGCCCTTTCTGAAGGTAGGAATGACTTTTGATTCCTTCTAGTCCTCAGGAATCAATCCTTATTTTTGAAAGAAACAAATTTTCAAAGGTTTTTTTGAGTGCGGTCTTGCAGTCATTTTGGCTGGCTCTGATCTCCAGAGCCTGGCATTGCTGGAGACCGATCTTTGCACTTAAGACCAAGAGGAAGGTCCCCAGCCTTTTCCATGTCTTTTTCATTCAGAAGTGGATCCATGTTGTCTTTTTTTGCTGCTGTAGAAACCTGTACTGTTGCCCTTCATGTTCCTTGCCAGATTCCACCACAGATGGGCTTTGACTTTCTTAATTTTTTTCCTGTGTGGTCACACAGTGTCTCTGTTTTCCTTCTGTGTCACTTCTCTCTGCTTCCACATCTTGTATGCTTCCTTTTTCTTTAAGCTTTGTCAGGAGCTCTTGTTTTTTATCTGGGGGGTCCTCCTGCCATTCTTAATTGGCTAGGAAGCTCATTGGCAGGTCTGTTCTTGAGATTGGCGGAGGTGATCTTTGAAATCAGCCATCTGTCCTGGACCTTTCTTCTTTCTGGGGCCAAATCCCATGAATTTGTCCAAGCAGATGTCTTCATCATCTTCTCCTCAGAAGTCCCAAGTTGTTTGCTTTTTTTATTGTTCCCAGCTTTCAGGATCCTGAACTCCAACATCTTATTGTCACTGCAGCCAAGGCTGCCCTCAACTTTCACATCCCTGACCGGTCCTTTTTTTTGTAAGCATGACCTCTATCAGATTGTCTCCCTTGATTGTCTAAGAATTTTTTACCAATGGGAAGATGTCTTAGAGTGCTTGTGTCCAGCTCTTGCCTTTCCAGCAGATATCAAGGTGCCTCAAGTTTCCCATGAGGAGCAGGCCTGAAAGCATGAGGTTTCTTCAGGTTGTCTGAAGAATGCATCATCTATTACTCCTTCCTGGTTAGGTCTGATACATTCAGGACCAGTTAAGCCAGTTCATGACCGTGCCTGTGGTGTAAATGTAGACCTGACACTGACATACATGCTCTTTTTTTCCTTCCAGATTGAGGAGTGTGCTATTCAAGACTTACTAGTCCACTATGAAGCTTTTGACAACCCTGAAGAATTTGTGACCGTTGAAAGGGCTCCACAGGGACCTATAGCAGCACCTATGTGGAACAAGCACTAACTTGTACTCTTCACAGTCCTCCCTTCCACAGTTCTCACAGTTGTATGTGCACTTTTGAAATTGTAATTCTTCCTACAAGTAAAACAGGACTGGAAGAACAAGGATCATGTAATTTTTAACATCAGCATTAAAACACTGCCCATAATCACTAAGTATTTGTTAAAGAGAATAATGTGTTCACTGTGTCCTTTACCCACAATATGTATTGTATGAATGTTTTGAGAGCATTTCTTTATTGACACATATAATTAATAATGTTACATGAGGCTGTCGGTTTGGAATGTATTTGCTAATCTTAAGTTTTAAGGGGTTTTTTGTTAAATTAATGGGTGAAAAGTTTAAACGAGTGTTTCTTTTGTGATTTAATGTGGAATTGAATGCGCAGAATTAAACACCTTTAAAGTTTGGGGGGTGGTGTGTCCTTCAGACCTTTCTTGCAAATTTGGAGTATTGGGAAATAGTTTGTGCTTGAACTACATGTAAAAGTCCAGTTTGACAATGCAGTTTTTCTTAAGTTACGTGTGCAAGTCCTGGTTCTCTGGTTGCTGTGGCCAGCATGTTTCCCTGTTGTGCCCCAGGCTGTGCCTCCGTGCCCGGCCATCGCCTGCACTCGGCTCAGCTGTGCTTGTTTGTCGCTGCTGTGAGTGAGCCCGGCCTTGCAGCAGCCAGCTCTGTCTTGAAGTAAAGCACACAGCTCAGAGAACGTGGTGCCACTTAATTAGCCCATCTGTAGTCTTACTCTGGTAAATGTGGTACGGTTTTAGAGCTGCTGTGTTTGGGGATGATTCACTTGAAGTGCTGAGGAACTAAAAGATCTGTGTATATGTTGTTAAAGCTATAGGGGTGAGTGCTTGACTGGGAAATTTGCAAACACCTAAGCTGCAATGATTATCATAGATGGCTTTCAATATTGTGTTCCAAAGTTCTCTGTGCCTGGTTGAAACGAGTTTATAGATAGAAAAAAAAAAGGAAAAAAAAAACCAGAAAAAAAAGGTAGCCTTATCTGCAATATTTTGTCTAGTTTGTCTTGTTTGTATAGGTGTGTTTGAACCTGTACTTCCTCAGTAATGTCAGTACTCATGAACTCTGGAAAACTGGAATGGAGAGATCTACAGAAAATGAATGTAAAGAATTGATCACTGTGTGATAAAAGAATCTTGAAAAAAAGTGATGTAGATATGTCTTAATGATTTCAGGTCAAGCTACACCAAAAAAATCCCCCATAAAAATTGTAAAAACCTGCAATAAACGGTAAAATCTTGATTTATACAAAGGTAGTATACTTTTATGTGCTGTCTATATATAATCAATGATTTAGGTAACTAGAGTAATAGATAAGTACTTCTTTTGTGTCAGAAACAAGAACTGTTGACATTTTGAAGCTACACAGGCAAGGAAAGATGTAGGTTTTAATTCTGTTTTAAATTCTACTGGTAATTCATTCACTAAGCTGATGATAATACTTGCGTTAAGGGGTTTACATGATTCGGTAAAGGGCCTTAGGGCCTGCTGAAACTATCCTCTGGTTTAAAAGAAAACTCAGTAATGTGAGAAATAGCTATAGAAGCAGCAGGCCTTTCCAGGTGGGAACCTAATTTGTTATCCAATGTGAAATTATCGTAAATCTGCTAAATACGCCGTTGAAAATCTCATTCTCCTGAAATTTTAAGAGGATTGATGTTTCCACCATGCCAAGGAGCTTGACTGCTTTCAAGTTGTGGTCTTATTGTCACAGTTTGTTTAGGCATCATCACTGATTATATGTAATATTCATAAAGGGAAGTGAGGAATTATCAATGTACCACTCTTCTGGAGTTCAGAACACTACTAAACTGCTGTGGTAGAACAGCTTTATTAAGCACAGAAAGCTGGCATTTTCTGGCTCAGATGCCCAACTCTGTGGCCTTTTTTGTTATGCCAAACATGAATTCAGCTCTAATCACATTTTGTCATTTCTGGACTTGTTAAGTCCTTTAACGTGCACCAAAACAGGGTTCAATTTCCAGGTTCTAGTGAACATAATGCAGCACATTAGAGTTTGCAGTAAAAAAAACAATATTTAGCATATAGATATATAGGAGATCTATTGCAACTATTTAGTGTAAGAAATACAACTTTAACAAAAGGAATCTAGTGAAGTATTTGTTATATCTCAAAGACAAAAATGAACCATCCTCTGAAACAGTTTCCTTGAACAACTCTAAGCATTTTGTCTTTTCTCCTTCATCATTCATTATCCCCAACTTCAGTAAGTTCTTAAAAATAGATAAGTAAAACTTGATTTTTTTCACATTCAAATGGAGAAAAAAATATAAAATTTTAATAATACTGCACTACCTTCAGGACTTGCTGTTACTGTGTCAAAAGCATTTGAGGAACGTAGAAGTTTTCTGCACTGTATATTGAAATTAAAATGTAAGTAAAGTGGGAGATTTCAGTCAGTTATAGAACCTTTGCTGCTTTTATTCCTCAAGGATATAGAGGTTGTTTTTAGTGACTAATCTGACAGCATTGTTGAATGGAATTTCCATATAAGGACTGACTGCAACCTTTCACACAACAACATTGACAAAAAATTACTATGTTTTCTAATTTAGCTTGTTAGAAATCTGGATGATACCTTCCTACCATATGTTTTCTAACTGAATTCCCCATCCCCCACCTTGTGGTTAGCATAAGTTGTAGGTGGCAATAGGATATATTAGCTGCATATTTTAAAATGAACACTTTTTACCTTCAAATGTGTCCATTTTTGTCCCCATGCCCGGCCCCCCCTGCCTTTTTTTTTGATTTTTAGTAATACAGAAAGAGACTCTGAGCTCTTTTGACAGTGTTCAGCTTGATGGTGTTCACTGATTGTTCTGCAGTTGAAATAATGTTCTGCAGCCCCTTGGCAGCCTGAACATTCCTCCTTACCCAAAGAATTGCTAGCTCTGATGTAAAGACAAGTCAGAACAGAACACTGGGCTGTTAGATCATATTCTAAATATAAAGGTAAAAGATTTGCACAGGAATAAAATAAGCCCTTGACTTGAGATTGAAATGCTCATGTGCAGGATGTCACCAGAGACACTGTTACTTTGTAGTAACAGGAACTGTGAGTTAAGGTATCAAATAATCTCTGAATGTATTCCATCCATTTTTACTCCAAGAAAAGTTTGTAAAACTCCACTGAAGAGCCTGCTACTTAAACTGAAGGGAAATGTTTTCTCTCTCTATCGCCTGATGTGCTGGACACCAGTCAAGTGAGATGTTGAGGCATACAAAAGATGAATCCCTCCTGTCAAGGCTCTACCTGGGGTAGACCTCAGAAATGGCAAGAGGGAATGGACTATTTTTGTAGTGTTTCAGGTGTCTAACCTTGAGAAAAAACTTTATTACTTGTAGAAGGTAAACAAATTTACACACAATGTATGTTTGAAATGAAGGGGTTTTAGCAATGATTCAGCAGAGAAGTTCTTGTGAGTTTAGGGAGTCCCTCTAATGGCTTTTGAGATTTTTCTTGTATGAGAGTTGTATCTGACACAAACTCTACCTAGAAAGTTTTTTGCTTTCCAGTAAAATTCTTCCTGAGCTACAGTGGCACCAAAAAATGCCATTTTAATAACAGCTTTCAGATACCTGCATGGACTTACATTACACTAGTCCTTCAGCACTGGGAGCTCTTGAAGGTATTGCCTGGAGGAAGAGAGCTGGGTGTGAAGAATGTGCTGAAGATGAAGATACTCCTCAGGTGAGGTGTCTTGTTCTAGCAACAATTCTGCTTTCTGTTCTCTTTACTGTTTTTCTCTTTTTTCCTCTTTTTCTGTTCTTCATTTTTTCTCTTTCTGTTCTTCTGTTTTTCTGGTTTTGTTTTCCTTTCTCTATTTCTCTATTTCTGTTTCTCTTTCAGTCTCTATCTTGATTTCTTTTTCTTTTCCTCTTGTTTTTGTTTATCACTTTCATTTCATGCTATTTCTTTAGCATGACCTGTCTTTTATCCCCTTTTTTTGAGGCATCTGAATAACATCACAAAGAGAAAATTTTTGTAATGGCTTCAGATAAGGACTGGCAGGAACTAATACTAAAAGTTGAAAGTCTGCTCTTTAGATCAGCCTTGGAGACTGCACTCTAGGTTATCAAGGCGTTGCTTAAAGTATGTTTTATATCATGTGATTCAAGTGACTGAAGTGCTCACAGTGTTCTGTTTCTATACAATATATAGATTTCAGTCAGGCCTGAAACATGAAATTGGGCCTTGTTGGGTGTTGTGTGATTGAGCTGCGCTCACAGGCATTAGAGTTGGGCAGTCAAGTGAGGGGAGCGTGATGATCCTACAACAGCTTCTGAAGACTCTGCAGGGGAATTCTCGGGGTTCTGGTGTCTGCTTGGGCTAGGTCCTCTGCAGCTCCATTCAGAGCACGTGAAGGTGCCTGAATTTACAGTCTCAACCTTTGCAAAGAGGAAAGACAATTCCTTCGTTCATGTTTTCATGGGAGCACCATGAGTTTGTCAAAAGCATTGGCTTTGTGCTGAGTGCGTTTTCTTTGTGCGGCTTATCTTGGAGGATGCGTTTGAGTGGAAATACCCACTCAAAGTCAGGCCCCTCAACAGGATTGATAATCTTGTGGAGTGGAAGAACAATGCTCTCATTCAACTGCAGTTTTTTTGGAGGAAATTGATCCAGGAAGATAAGAAACTCTGAGTCAAGTGATGTTTTAGAACTGATCATCACACTCCTCGATCTTGATTTAAATGAATTCTTTGTAGATCTACAGGGTTGTTTTAAAACACGTCATTTTAACATTTGGGGTCAGTTTTTCCAAATCATGCATGAGCTTTTCAGATAATGAAGATAATAATGTAATTGTTAAAAGCCTGGGTATATTTGGGGGATTTTTTTCTTGTTTCATTTGCATAAAGGATGAAAACAGATAAGCAAGCAAGCAAAGGCAAGCTGACCTTACAGCAGACTTAAACAGATCCTCTGCATTTGCTCTCAAGTAATAATGCACAGCTGAGGGAAAGCTGAGAGTCAGTTTGCTCCCTAATAATAATAATAATAATAATAATAATAGTAAGTCACAATTTTAATGAATAATTCTCAAATAATAGCATGAGCAGGGAAAATGGATAGAAAAGCTTTTATATCATTCTCAGTACTGTAAGATTCCTTTTTTTTTTTTCCCTTTTCTCACTTCTATATTCTTTTAAAGTTTGTTTCAGGAAGATAGGGAGAGCGCAACACCTGAGCCTGGATTCTCAACTAATTTCTCACAGTAGTAAACTGTTTCCAGATTTGTCTCCTCAAACTGCATGTCATTAAAGTAGAAGGGGGGTGGGTCTTTGTTCTTCATGTAGTTGTTTCACCATCCTGTAATTCTGCAGGAATATGTCACGTATGTTTGTCAGGCAGTGGACCCTGACTACAAGGAAATAGCTGCCTGTGCTGTAGGTTACGTGGCTGGGAGGGTGCCAGGTGCCCTTTGCTTTAAGCACAGCCGCTGTACCTGCTGCGTGAGCACGGCTACAACCCCTGCACAGTAGGTGAAGGGGCCGTGAGAGCTGTGCAGGAATACAAGCTGCTTGCTCCTGCCTCTTGCTCATCTCTCTCCAGTCTTCCTGATTCGTCAGCTGTGACTTCTAGGGAATTTTTTTATCTACTTTTATAGGTTTGTTCTGAAGGGGGCCCCCCTTTCTTCAGATGTCGTAGATGGCAACACAGCACGTGGTGGTGAGAACTGTGCTCGTGCCATTTGGTGACACAGCACTGGGAATAACTGGTACGTTAGCAAAAAAGAAAGGTATAAAGGATGTATGAAAGGTTTTTTATGTACACATACAGATATTTTTGTTCACCTGGCCTTCTCTATACTGCCTCTATTGCAGCAGAAGGGAAAAATGTACAGAATCTAAGTCCTTTTCCCACTATGTGTATTTTAAGATGTTTACAAGACACACTGCCCATGTTCATGCATACTGCAAAGATGGAATTGGGCTGTGAGTGCAGTGGGGCTTCCAGGATCACATCTTTGTGTTACAGAAATAGCTGATAGCACGTGGGCTGAAGGAGAATGTGTGTGCATGCACGTGTGCATAGCTGTATTTACTTATGGTTGTAGAATTGAATTATATTGCACCATTTCAACAAATACAGGTAATGTGTTATCTCTTCCCTCCATCTCTGTGTACTCAGTGGTAGTGAACCTTTTCGTCTGAACTTTATCTATGTGCTTTGCAAATGTTAACGATTACGTCTCACTGTATTTGTGAGGTACACTAACTCTGGACTGTTAGCCAACTTCCAGGTGGTGGCTGTCAACATGCAAGTAGGAAATTGGTTAGTATAAGGCTAAGCAGTACATTTATGGTCATGTCCTGAAGGAGAATCTGGAAGTTTCTCCTTCTTTTTCCATTCCATGTGGAGCCTGAAACTTTTCTGGGATCAGCTCTATAGGCTAAATGCTGAGAGGCTGAATGCCTTTCAATCAAGACTTGTTCCTCTCGTTCTCTGACCCTGTATGTGAAACAAGTGCATCTGCTGCCAGAACAGGCTTGCTCCACAAGAAGAGGTGGAAATTCCATTTCCAGGGCACTCTCTCTTCTCACTGATGGCATCAAAAAATGAGGTTTTGGCTGGAATTTGGCTGAAAATTCATTTTAAGTTGCAAGCTGCAATTTTTTGGGCTACCTTTAATTAATTCTCATCTTTTAGTGTCTAACATCTTCTTTCCTAGAAACATTAAACCCAGGTTTTACTTAATCCTTTTCTCCCTGCTACTTTGCAGCTTCAGAATGAGCAGCAATAACTGAAGATCTAGCATTGATAAATCTTTGGTGGACAAGAACATGTGCTACTGTGCACTGCAAGCTTACTCTGTGAAGTGCTGTTGTATGTATTAGAAATGCATCAATTGCAGCAGGAACTATCAGGCTTTCACCATAAGTGGCAATGACCACATGTGCGTGATATTTTGGTTTTTAATGAAGTGGACTTGGTATAAATATTCCTAATATTACTAATGTTCCCATATAAAAATCTTGCCTGCATAGCAGTCATTAAGCTGTGTTGTTCAGAGCCCGAAATGACCACCTTAATTTCAGTAATGTTCAAGTTGATGTAGTTTTGAAGCTGAATTTAATTTCTCCTGGGTTGTGCTTTCAAACCTCATGTAACTTGTAGCACAAACAAGTCTTTGATGATATGAAATCTAGCCCATTAAGGGGTGGAGATTTAAAAAATTCCCCCTGAAAGGAGCTATAAAGAGTAAGATTTACACTAAATACTGACAAGGCTTTATGAAAACACAGAAGAAGAAAACTGGCTGTATCAGAGGCATTGTAAGTATGTGCTGGCTCTCAAATGTGCCTTTCTTCTGGTAATGGTAGTGCCCACAGCACTGGCACAGTGGCTGCAATGCTGGGTGTTCTGTCAGCTTGTGAATTACTTCAATAGTTTTCTTCTGAAAGCTGTGATGCTTTCAGTCTTAAATACAGGAGATGCCGTGCCTGCTGATTCTCAAGGGACTGAGGCAAAGAAATCATTTAAGAAGCACACCCAGTGTATCAAAGGGTAGCTCCTATGTTGAGTATAGTGGAATCCATCCTCACCAGAGCTTTATAAACCCAGTATTTTTTTTTATTTTCTTTCTTATGGGATATGCAGTTGTAGTGGCAAATGGCAAAAGAGATTTTAAGCCCATTGAAAAATAAACATAACTGCGGACCTGGTGGAAACTTTTGTTGGAGCATGACATCTCTTTTTGCAAGATGTTGGAAGATGCCACAGAAAATCTTCACTAGCACTTTAACACCTTGCAAGGTGTTAGACTAAGACCAGAATGCTTGAGTGTTTCTGTGCCTGTGTAGTAGTTCTCTGCAGATTTCAATATCTACCCCCAAGCTGCTGAGATGCACTTGTAGCAATTTGGGTTGAGCACAAAGAGGAGTTAGATGAGCAAGTTACAAGAACTTTTATTGTTTCTTTGCTTTTGAACAACAAAATATTTTCCCCTCCACAGCATAATCTTGATAATGATTTTTTTCCTGTGGCTGTCTGTGTAGTATTGTGTTGTTGATGAGGTGCCTGTCAGCCCATTGCTTCAGCCTGTGAGAGTCCCTCTGGATGGCAGCACAACCTCTGGTGCATCAGTCACTCTCCCCCGTTTGGTTTCATCTGTGCTGACAGTGCACTCTGCCCCATCATCTGGAAACCTCAAGGTGAACCTCTCATTTGGCTTTTGTTTCCAAGTGTGTTGGATGCTTCTGTGTCCTTGTGGGAATTATGATTTGATTTTTTAATTTCATTTTTATTGTTGGCTGGATAGTAAAAAATGCTTTTGTTTGCATCAAACAGTGGGATCTTTGAAGTGAAATGGCCCTAAATTTGGGGACAAACACTTGACTGCTGAGATTAGCTCAGTGGGTTAGAGCATGGTGCTATTAACACCAAGGTTATGGGTTGGTATCAGCCATTGAAGAGTTGGATTTGAGGATCCTTGTGGGTCCCTTCCAGCTCAGGATTTTCTGTGATTCAGCAGAGTAGGTGAGTAGAATATAACCAATACCGTTAGTCTTAGTACCACTGTCTCCTTTTCATTTGCTCAGGAGTGTTTCCATTTCTCTTCATTTAGGGTGTTCACCCTCTTGCCTTTTCCTTCCCTTTGGTTTGGATGAGATACCAATATTGGGTGAAAGAGATCTTTACTGGCTGTACCCATCTTAGACCTCACCACCTACCTGCCTCCATGTTTCTGTGTTACTGAGATGTTAGGTGAAAAAAGCTGTCAGAGTTCACTTACAGATGGTGTCTTTGTTTACTTGATTCAGTTGTTTCATTAGTGGGAAAGGAGATTATCTGTTTATCACCTTTCCCCACATCTGCATTTATATGTCTTTCTCAGCTTTACTTAAAGGAGTTGTTGTTAGGGAGTGTCAGCATGGTCAGAATTATCCTTAATCAATAATTTAAAGCAGATTACCATATCATTAATTGTCTAACACTATAAAATATATTTATTGCTATTACTGTGATTCTGTTGTTGCAGCAAGGTCGTGACCAGATTCTCAGAAACTTTACTGCAGGGACAGAAATATGAAAGTCCAGCCAGCTCTTAAAGCTTAGTTGTTAAATAGGAAAGGAAATCAATCTATGAACTAATGCAGGCAATCTACTTTGGATAGGACTTCTTACTGGTATTATGGTAAGATGGGTATACTGGGGATAGGGAACTCTGGAAAGAGAATTTTTGCATCAACTGTTCTTTGGCAAGGAAAGCACAGGAGCCTTATCTCCCCATGTAGCCGATGGAAGGATTGTTGTGGATGCCTTTGAAAGGAGCAATGTAGTGGACTGAAAATCAGTGCTTTGCCTTACCATATTTTAACTCATTGCTGCTTTTTTATTTTTGTCTTAGTCTAACTGGGTCCTCCTGAAGGACTGTAAAGCTGTTTGCTTTAGCTTTGTATCTCTGGATACATAGCTGAAGAATATTTTGAAAAATGAAGTGTTTTTGCAAAATAGTTCTCTGTAGACCTACCTGCTTTAGACTACTGCTGCACAAGATTTTTGCATGAAAGAGTCATGACCTGTCCCAGCTGTAGGCATGTGGCTGTGTGGAAATAACTTACACATTCTGCTCTTTAATATGGTCCTGTAAACAACTGTGGACTGCTTATCATGGTGAAGATATTAACTGAACTATGATGTATGGTTCAGGAATTCTTTACGTTATGGGATTGGGGTTTTTTTGTTGGTTCATGGCCTGTTTGTTGGAGCTGGTTTTTGGTTTTTTGTCATATCCATTGCTCCATCTACCACCCATCCCTACCTGAAGTGAAGTTACAGATGAGAAATGAGAAGGATAGAGACATTTACTATGGTTAGGGATTGTGGGCTGGCATATGAAAGGTCTCCTCCCACTTCAGTCAAAGAAAAAATTAGATTAACTCAAGTAGTAGTAGCATGCTGTGCATTATTATTTGGACACTTATTTTCAGCAAGGATGATGGGATCAGGTAAAAACTGTTGAAAATGTCACTTTCTGTTTCATTTTTTGTCAGTTCTGGTATTTGGGAAGAAACAAGAACAGTTCCATGTTTTCATTCTGGAAATATCACTAATAGCTCATAGCAGCTGGAGGAGATGCAGTGGGTAAAGCAGGGAAGTACAAACATATGGCAATTTGAAAGATTTGTCATTGAATAAAAGTTGATGATCTTTTATTTATTAAGAACATCAGTCAATGTCCATTCTGGAAGAAGGAAGATTTTATGAATAGGAATGTAGTATTTCTTTAATTAACTTATTAGAAGTGTTCAGAGTTGGATGTTTGTAATGCTGCCTTGGACTCTGAAGCAATCTGCTGACATCCAACACACTCAAGAGCTGGCTTTTTTACTCTTGCTCGCTTTTTAAATAACATTTCTTTTGGATTCTACTGCTGACAGCATAATGATGATTAATTTCACTTACTGGAGTTTAACCTTACCGAGCAGTTCATGGGGAGAGAAACTAAGTCTTAAGTTTTGTGAAGTCCAAATGTGCAGAAAAACTGGAAAATGTCATGAAAAGGGTCCTACAAATGAAATAAAAAGAGTCCTACATCCTGTTGAGCTGTACACATAGAATATTTCCCTTGTGGCTTCCCAGACTTTATCAGATACTAGCTTACCAGCCCTGTTTTCCCAAAACTATCTTTGCCTTGTATATCTCCAGAAAGTATGGCTACTTCTTCATGTGCTCTCGTGTGGTGGTGCAGCTTTGGGTGTAGAGGCAACATATCGAGCCTGAGCCTTTGCAACACTCCTGGCCTTCTTCTATCAGTTTAACATATTTTAGATCAGGCTGAAAGGGAGAAAAAAAACCCAAAAAAACCCCAAAAAACACAAACAAACAAACAAATCCCCAAAATACACCCTCCCCCCCCAAAAAAAAACCCAAACCCAAACCAAAAAAACCCAGGTTGCTTTTATTTTAATGTGTTGTGTGTTAAACTAGCTGAAACATGGTTTTACAGTAGTTACATTACCAAGGGCTGTTTTAAGGTTTTATGATGGTATTTAATGATAAGTACTAACTATATAAAGCTTGCTTAAAAGGAAAAAAAAAAAGGCAGGGATTATTTTCTCATTAAACCATTTTATGCTCTTGACACATGCCATGGAGGTTACAGTAATTTCTAGAGAGTACTATGGAGGTAGAGATACAGGCATGCAAGCAGTGAAGAGGGGAATGGAAATCTGACTGCAATCAGGAACCAGTTTCCTTCTCATTCACTGTCACTTACTCACTTCCATGGTAGGAAATGCTTCCTAATGAGAGGAGTAAATTTTGGGAAAATTGTCTCCATTCCCTGTTGCTAAAAGTGGTTCAAGCAGATAAGTTGTCACAGAGACTCTTTTGCTTCTCTCCTGTTTTGTGTGAGACAGGAGTGAGACACAAGAGTGCAGAGTCCTGGTCCTGCTTCTTCTTTCACATGTTGTTCTCACCAAGTAAAAAGTCCTGAAAATTGTTTTCAGTTTCTTTATGTAAGACCATAGTGCCCTGTTCAGGGAGACTGCATCACTTTTCCCTCTGTCATATTTGTTTGAGATGTAAATTTAAAAATTGAAACACCTGTTAGGGTAGATTAGCCGAGTCTTTTACACATTTGTGTCATGGTTTAATCCTGACCACCAACTCAACCCCCCACAGCTTCTTGTTCATAAAATACTTCTGTTTTTCTTTCTTCATCTTCGGTTTTCTTTTCTCTGCTTTCTTTTTTTCATTTTTTTTTTATTTTTTCTTTTTTATTTTTTCCTTTTTTTTAATTTTCCCCTTTGTTTTCAATTTGTAATTTTTTTCCTTTTTTTTTAAACCTGTAAATATTTCGCTGGAACTAGTAATTTTAAAACCTAAACCCTGGTGCTAGTGCTGTGAGCTGTCATTATCTCTTTGGCACTTGACATCTGCAAGTACCATGACCACTTAACCTGGTGTCATGGGCTGAATTTGGCCATTCTGACTTTTCAGAAAAAGCTTTCCCCTTGATAGGGGCTCAGACTTTTGACAGCCATTTTGTTTCTGATGATCCACTCATCTTTTAAGTGATGCTTTCAACCTGGCTCAGCTTTTCTCTGTGTTTCTTGTCTTTATGGACACAGAGAGGAATTCCTCTCTGGAAGGGCCAGTCTGGTAGAATAATAAATATGCCCACTTGGAAACCTCTGCTTAATTTTCTTGGTACTTTCTAGTGCCTCTCTTAAAATTCTCCATTAGTTGAGAAGGTGATGTTTTCTGTTTGATTGTGAGGTCAAAGTTCCAGTTCAGTCGATGTGTTTTCACATAGCAAGGTCACTGTCTCATCAATTAGCTATCTACCTCTCAGTCACTTTAGTGAAGTACCTGTTTGGATTATAACATTTTTGATTAAAAATGAAACAGAAAAAAAAATACACACCAAACCTCCCACAACCCAGAAATCAACTAAGTGGAAAGAGGAAAAAGAAAAACCCCAAACTCAAAAGAACCCCCTCTACTCTTTGGCTATTATCCTCTAATATCCTTTGCCAATAGTTTTTTTACCTACTCTTAGTTCTGGCTAGCTTTTGTCCAGCAGATGTTCTTTCCAAGTATTTCTTGACCATCTCTTGATAATGAAGCTGCTGTGCAATCCAGCAGCTTGCAGCCTTTTCCTGGAGTGGTACTTCTGCTCTGCCTGGCAGATCTCATGCTGTATGCTGACTGCCTCCTCATTCATTGCTTTATTTTTCAGGATGTGGTAGCTGGCTTCCAGCTCCCATCAACACTCAAGCTGCAGTGTGCTGAGACAGTATCCTGTGACAGCTTATTCCATTTGTTGTCTCAGGTGGCAAATGAACTTGGAGGTTTTTGAGAAAATATCAGGTAGTTTTATACCCTAAGTTATTGCTCTGATAATGCAGTAGCATTTTTACCTCTTTGGAGTCAGTGATAGACAATGTGTCCCATATACTGTTATTGACTTGTAAATAAGCTGTTTTTATTCAATTTTATTTTTTTCTATGTCTTAGTTTTAGTGTATGTCTCAGGTTTAATTACTTTTTTTTTTTCAGAAGTTGTGGCTTTTCCTCCCTATGTGAAATTTCAATCTTTTCCCCTTTTCATGAGTCTAAGTGTTGCTTATAATAAAGCCCCCAGACTCATCTTACTGTAGGTTTAATTTGCACTGTTTAGTACAGACTTCAGGATGGAAAAAAAAAAAAAGTGCTGATTTTCTCTTTGGTTTCTGTTTTCCTGTTCTGTTCATTCACTGCTGTCCTTTTATGTTTATTGGTGTTTTTCTGAAGAGTATGACTAACCTTTACTTTTTACTTTTTGTGTTTCATTAATGTCACCTGTGAGATAACACCTCAGAGTTATCAGCAGTTGAATTTGTTCCTGAAACCCCTGACATGGTGATTCTCTGCATAAGGTTTTTCTATTAAGTTTTCTATATGATATCACTGCTTTTGTAGCTTTATTTTTTCTTTATTTGTACATTTGCTATTGATTGAGTGCTGTTTCATTTTCTGTGTTACTTGCATGCCCCTTTCTCCTCAGTGTTCGTTGTGTACAAGCTTGTTTCTCAGGTCTGTGTAAGTCTCTGCTGTTTGCTAGAGTTTGCATCTTTCTGTGCTTTCATTTCAGCTGTTGCCTTTTCATTTTCTGTTACTAGTGCCATCTGTTCATCTCTGGAAACTGGGTAGTTACACAAGCCTTTTTTCATAACTTGACAAAATATTATTGTGTGGTTCCTTCAACATCTTGATAACCCTGTTCAAAATGTCTTTCACACATGCAATTTTTCTACAGCTTTAAACTGCTTTGGAAAGTTCCCAGGATTCCTCTCCCTCATCCCCCACAATATTCTGTTTCATTTAAATGCCCTGGCATTGCGTGGCACCAGTTTTTAATTGCTGCTCTTTGCTCCACTGCACTTAGCTTCTCTCTCCCAATCTTCTTTTCTCTTCTTACTGCAATTGCATGGTACCTCTCTTTGTCTAGGGAAACACTACTTATTATACAGCTTCCCTTTAAAGTTCATCTGTTTGCAAACAAGAATCTGATCTACTAACAGATTGTCATAGGTTATATTTTATTTATGCATTTCTTTGCAATATTCGTAACATCTGATTTCATGTCTGTTTCTGCAGTCTATAGCCAGCTTTGCTTCACCAGGGAGCCACAATCACACTCCATTTTTTTTCTAGACTTCTTATTATTTCCAGATGCAAACAATTGTCTTTTTTAGCCTACATTGAGGTTTTTTTTTTTTTTTTTTTTTTTTTTTTTTTGTTTTTTTTTTTTTTTTGTTTTTTTTTTTTTTTTTTGGTTTTTTTTTTTTTTTTTTTTTTAATACAATTTAGAAATGGGATTGAAGTTTACAATCTTTCCTGTGCTTCTACTTGGGCTTGTAAAACTGTGATCAGACACATCTCTGGTAACACTCTGGTAACACGTAACTCTGGTAACACGGTTCCCACTGTGCTTTGCTAATTGTTAGCCAGCACATTTGGACAGTAAAAGCCATTTCATACACACCTGGGATTTCCCCCTATCTGATACCCTTTAATGTACTGTCTCATATGTAAGTTTCCAACAGTTAGTGTTAGTGTTTTAAGAAGCTTAGTTAAATATCTGTGAAATCAGATTCAGAGAAGTCACCAGGACTTGAGTAAGATAAGGTAAATCAGTAGAGGGACCCTGCCAGCCCAGGAAAATAAAAGTCTTTCAGCTACTTCCAGCAGAAAATCTCCCGTTCCAAGCATGTCTCCTTTATCCTGTAAACTGACACATAATTTTGGAGAACAGAGATGCAGCTTTTTGTGAGAAGCATGTGTGGAGCTTGCTGTGGGAAGCTCAGCAGTACATTTCTGTCTCAGGAACACATCTGTCTGTTTGTGCCATGGGCAGAGATGGACAGTGCAAGGGAAAGTCTCTGCTGAGTTCTCTCTCCTTATGGGCTTTGCTACTGGACCAGTGGCTCTTCCAATATATAACTTCATATTCTTACCTTCCTTTTCTGTTCTGAACAAAGGAAACTGCTTTATATTAAAATTAAAGACTGACAATAACACTGTGAATTACGCATTTCAAAACTCAGCAAGTTTTGAGATTGCAACATTGACCTAATCAAATCCTGATGTAAGTGCAAGTCCTTGACATTTAATGCACACAGTCTACTATTCAAAAGGCAACTGACAGATCCATAGGTCCAGTAAAATACTCTGAACAGTTTTGTCTCCTACACTAGTGGGTTGAGTTTGAATCTTGGTTATTTTTGAATCTTAGCTTCAGCTTCCAACCATTTGCTTTGTGTGTGGGGCCTCAATGTATTTATAATCCCAGAGGATGTAACTATGTAACTTTGTGAACTAAATGTGCTGGATTCCTATGATGATTCTTATCTTTTAGTTATTTAACAACTCCTGCTTGAACATTTCTGAATTTCTTTTCTTTTCTTCTTGAAGTCCTTTTTGTGTGTCTGCTACAGCACTTCACAGAAGTCATAGTATAACCAAATGCTGAGATATATAGTTTCCCTGCTTTTCTCATCTGACTTGTTGACATGTACAAAAATCCCATTAACCCTTCAACCTCATACTTGGTGTTTATGTTCATGTCATCATCCCAGCTTTCTCATCATCAACTGTTTCCTCAGTTAATCTCTCTTTCTCACATGTGGCTTTCATTTTTGACTCTATATGCATGATTTTACACCAATGTGCAGAGTTATGTATTAGCTGCACATACAGAGGCTGCCTGATGCAGTCAGAGGTTGCAGTGGGATTTTGGAGCATTTCCTGTTCTATCTCTGTAGTAAAGAGATGCCTGTAAAAGTGGGC
Organism: Phylloscopus trochilus trochilus; assembly: GCA_016584745.2. NCBI lineage: Eukaryota > Metazoa > Chordata > Aves > Passeriformes > Phylloscopidae > Phylloscopus > Phylloscopus trochilus. The sequence continues at coordinate 32,442,701 of WQNJ02000062.1, read as the reverse complement.
TGGATTTGCTTTCCTGCAGGTGTGTGGATGAGGTGGACACATTTCCTCTGAAAAGTCATTTCACATTGTAGAAAATACCACCACTGAAAAAGGTCTGGAAAAAATAGTTTAGCCTCAAGAAAAGAATAGCAATGGATCTTACAAAGAAATACAGGTACTCTACACAGCTGGACCACTGAGGACTCAGCTTAAACACTTGAAAAATCCTTGTATAACAGGTATGATGAAGCCTTGCCATGACTGCCCTAGGCAGTCTTAATCACTGATGTCTTTAAGAATAGGCAGTATGAGGGCAGGTGTAACTAATCCCAACTCAGGATAAGGTGAACTGGGTTCCTATCCCAGCCATTTCTTCCATTTCTCATGCAGATAGCCTCCTGCAGAGTACCTCACTTGAAATCATGATCAGTACCCTCCTAAAAAGGGAGCACATTCTGCCACTGCTGACATCTGTATGAAACCGAGATCTTTATACAGAGACAGTTATATGAAAAGTTCTGCATTAAAGGCTGTAATTACTGTGATGAACTTTTATATTTTTAGTTAGGAGCTGTGATTAGTGTTTGATGTTCATGAATCATGCAGGTGAGCATTCAGACTTGCCACTTATTAAGAACACTAGCAATTTTTTCAGGACAAATTATTTTAGAGTAATTAATAACAACGCCAGAGAGCTACCAAATCTCCACAGATGAATGCTTGGAGGGAAAACAATTACAGAACTAATAGACATCAAAACATAAATCTCACGTGCCATGGCTGAGTAACAAGATTTGACTACCAATTTTTACTGCTTGGAAATGAGTTTTCTTTAGGCATAGTCAGAAGTTATTTTAATTATTTCAGTTTATTTCTGGAAGTGGCTTTTAATATGCATCTATGTACTTAAAGGGCCATTCAAAGTAGTTAGAGCTTGGAGTTGTCTCAATGAAAATAATGTACTAACTCTGTGATGCCTGTGTGAATTTGCATAAAACAACCTGACTGTGATTTAGAAAGTTCAGTAGCTGAAGCCAGAGCCAGGTGCTTTTTTCTTGGCAATCAGGAGAAGTATAGCACGTAAGTGCTGGGTTTTAGTGGAGAAGTACAATAGCAGTATGGATGTGCAAGTGTGCATGAAAAAGTAAATCAGGTTGACACAAGTACTGATTAAGTCTGTTCCATTTTTACAATTTATAGTAACTACATAGTCTCTTTAGCCCTGATCTTCTTCATATAGTGTCCCTAGTCCCCTTAGTTGCTCAAAAATAATTTTTGGACAGCTTCTTAGCACTTTCTTTTGTGTCAAGTCATCTACAGAAGCAGAAATGAAGCCATTCTATGATAAATGTTCTGCAGTGCTTAACCTCATAATTAGGTATAGTAGCTGTGGGCTTCAGTTTATGTTCTTCTCACCTGAATAAAGCAGAGTGTATGAGACTGTTTTGGTAAGAAATCACAATATCACTTAGAGTTTATATGTAATAGCTGACTTTCTAGTGACCTTTTCTTGAAAAAAAAAAAAACCAGTAAAAGAGGAATTTTTGTGAAACACAGTGATCACAACCCAATCAAACTGTACTACGATATTTTTAGTTTAAGTGCATTTCTTGTGGTGATGGTTTCCCAAAGTTTTTTGTACTCACTAGTAGTTATAGTTAACTCAGTCAAAGTAACTGTGGCCTGGCTGGCTTGATTTTATTCCCCCTGTCCTTTTGAGTGTCACTAAGCAGGTTCAAAAATGAAGTCTAAGTGAAGGAAATAAATTGACATTTATTGAGAAAAGCAAGAGCAATGTTGAGCAGGTCACTAGAGAAATGCAATGTTTCAGTTTGACATTGCTTGGGCCAGACCCCATCGAGAGACAGAGAGATAGTGTGTAGCACAGGAATTTAGTGCACAGGCTTAGCTTTTACCACACATACCATTTGTATTGGCCCAGAATAATGCAATCCACTTGTGTCTGATCTCAAGGTGGATGAGGGGAGACTCACTTTGCAATAAAGGAGGATGCTTAGAAGTCTGATAGGGCAATGGAATGTTGCATTGGTCTATGGATAAGGCATGTACAAAACAAATCAGTTTTGAACAAAAAGTAAAATCTGCCGTAAAAACGTCCTCTTTACCTTGAGGAAACTTTCTTTCTGCCTTCAGACCTCTTGTTCTGTCACCCCATTTACCTCCACTGCAGCTGGACTTGCAACTTCCCTCTAAGAACATCTCCCATGCCTATACTTTGTAGATCTATCGTTTCCCCTTTATTGTGAGAATTATACCCACTGACAGCTCTGGAAAGATTTATTTAGATTCTAAGTTAATTGATTAAGATATTTGTGAAGAATGGTTACAGAATGTGGCTGGTATCCAATCCCACCAATTCCCTGCTCTCCAATCACAGCTTTTGTCCCTCCTGTTCTTGAGAGGAGATTTAGTGGACCTCTGAATCAGGAGCCTCTACCAGTGAGGCTTAGTTGTGAAATTGGAGGTAAGGAAGATTCTGAGCCTGGGACCAGAGCAAGTGTCTGTGGAGGGTTTGAATTTCTCTGTGCCAGCACCACTGACGTGTACCAGTAGAGCTGAGAAATCGGGACTTTCTTTTGGACTTTTCTTTTGGACTCCTTTCTCTTGGACTTTTTCAAAGCAGCAAGTGGATCGCACTTGCTTCTTGGTCTCACAGTTCACAGCTCCGTAGGACTTTTTCTCTGCTAATCATGACTACACAGATTGTTTCCTGAAGCCACACCACTTGCTGACACAGGGCAGGAATGTGAAAAACAAGAAGGCTAGACATCTCAGAAATGCCAAAGGTGAAAATCCCTGCATAACATGGCTGCTTTTTATGGCAATTTAGCTAGTGGAAATGAGGAGGAGAGCCAAAAAGCCTTTCACAAGTTAGAGTTCCACAGACCACAAACAAACAGTGAGTTCTTGGTCTGGAAACTGTAATAGAAACTGGCTCAGGCAAGGCATCTCAGAACAAGATCCTGTGGCTGTACTTTCTCTCGTTATCCCTCCCCATTTCACACACACACACACACACACACACATACACAAAAAAGCACCTCAAAAGTCAGTGCCTTGGTTAGCACCTGACCACTGGTAAATGTGCAGCCTTAATTCATGGCCATGCTCTCTCTAACTCATCAAAGGAAAGGCCTCAGACTGTCCAGTGGTTGAGATCTGGGTAACAGGAGAAACCTTGCACAGGGGTAAGGCTCTGTGTACTGGCATTAGAAATAGCTGGAAGGAAAACTAGTGGTTTTGATCTTTGTGGGTAAAAATGTCCTGAATATATTTTGAACTTATTTCTGCTCTGGCCTGAACATTTCCTCTGGAATCAAAATTTCTGACTGTTACCTCCAGTCTGAGTTCTTGCTGTATTTCCTCATTTTCTTTCCTGCTATATTTTTTTCATGTCACCTTCCTGTGTGATGCCTTTTCTCTTACAATTCTTGTCATCTCACCATTACGTGATAGATTTCTTCCTTGTTTTGTTTTCAGAAATGTGTTTTAGAGACAAAATACAATGTAATTTTTAAAGGTCCCTCCTTTCTCCTTTCCTGCTTGCTGTGTCTCACATCTCCCACCTCCAGCCTCCCAGCAGGTATGTTTAAGATATTCATGTTTAATATAACCAAAGTGTTTTTACCAAGTCTGAGGTAGTCATGTAAAGCACTGAGGATTACAGCAATTTTGTGGTGTGTACAGGGACTGATGGTGATTTCTCTGGAAAACAACCTCCTCCTCTGCTGAATGCCTAAGAGTATTATTTCACAAAATGTATACCTACTTAAGAAATGTCAGTCTGTAGGGGAGCAGCTGGAAGCCAAAGCATGTTATGACTCTTTGCCTGCTCAGCTACTCTCTGCTGGTGTATAGCTGGGGTTTGCAGCCACTCAGCTTACCATAAAGAGCATATGGAGCAGTTTGAATGTCTGGGGGAGGAATGCTCGCTCTTAGCTCTTACTGCTAAATGGAGTGACAATATCTTCTGATTATGTTTATGCCAATTAGTCCCCAGCTGTGAACTCAAGGTGGGCAGCAATCTCTCTGTGCCTGCTGATGATTGTTTCTCAGAAGTGTGGAGTGGGTGGGAAAGTTTCCAGGAAGGAATGGATTTGTCTTTGGTGCATCTCAGGTGTGATGTACCTAGTGCCCTCATCACGAGCTGTGAGCAGGAGTAACCAAGTTTGGGTCTGAAGATACAGTCAAATTTCTGGAATGTTTCATGTCATACTGACTTAAACAAAACTGAAATTCTGAAAAGTACAGAATAAGAAAATATCCCATGGATAAGGGGCATGTCTGAAGGCATGGTTGGTTCCCCTGGGCTGCTGAGATGAGACGTGCAGTTTCCAGTCTAGCTATCCTACTAACATAAAAAAAGCAATGTCCTATCAGTCAGTTTTGAAGCTCTTTATTAAAATGTGCATTTGGGGAAAAAATTGAAATACTGGGTCATGCCCACCTAAGGCAGTTGTGTTCACAAACTGTTTTGTGGTTTTTTTTTTTTTTAATTTAATTTAATTTAATTTATTTATTTTTTATTTTTACATATTTCTTAACCAAAGTTTATTTTCAATATTTTGTCAAATGGCTGATGGAAGTCTAATGTTCAAGTAAGCTTTGCTGCATAACTTTATTTCTTCACTGCAAAATTTGATGCAAATGAGTACTGAGAGAGCACTGTCTGCTTTGGAGTCAGACTAATCTTGCTGAAGCTCATGTAGCAGAAATCCATCAAGAAAAATCACTGGAGGAAATCTACTGCTTGAAGAGTTAAGCTAGAAGAACTTCACATTGTGTGGGGAAGACTGGGTTAATATGGTAAGCATGTTTTGAGGACATTTTTTCCGTATGGATATTAGCCTTACTTAAACATGAAAGGTAAGAACACTTCAGACTATGTACTTGCAACCATTATCTCAGTTAATTACCCATTCAAATTGAAACATTTAGGGATAATCTCCATTTTGTAATTAGAGTTATTAATCTGTTCTTCTGTTTTTCCTGCACAACTCATGGCTCCTAGATTACTTTGAACTTTCTTCCTAAGGCTCTGGCAATTTAAGGATCTCTTTTATTTCCTTATCAGATTTGGTACTGTGTGGGGAAGTCTCTGTGTGTACACGGAGCTGGTGCTTTGCAGCTGGGTGAATGCGTGCAGTGATTACAGATCAAGACTACTGTTAATAGCACTCACGGAAGGAGCACGGAAGGAAAAATGATATTTCCATATAAACAAAAAATAATAGAGCCTGGGAAAAGGTGTGCAAATAGCAGACATCTAGATAATATTTTCTAACCTCCTTTCCACCCTGATTATAGTGCTCAATACTTATTAGTGTCATGTAGAACTGGAGATGTCTTTACCTTCTTCTTCCTCTATTAAAGGTATCCTTTCATTTTGCCTCCTCCCTCAAAGGTGTCTTAAACTTGATTGTTTACTTCCTTTTTTCATAATCTTGGATTCTTCTAATGTCTCATATTCAGTTGCCACCCAGAAACAGTTAAATTTATTGCATTTAAAATACTACCCACTGTCAGTGTTATTAAGTAAAACAAACTATGAAGTGAGTACCACTTAGTAATGACCCTTCTGATGTTTTGCCATTCTCTGCAGAAGTTCTCACTTTATCCTGTGTTATTCACCAGTTTATATCAGCAGTGACTGATGCAACATGACAAGATGACAGCCAGAGCTTTGCTCCCTACCAGCCAGCTCCACCACTCATGAATGCTAATAACAGCACTGGGAAGTAACTTGTGGAAGAAGGGCTTGTGTTCTGCCTGCATTGCTGCAGGCATCTCTAAAGTTACCATTTTTATGAGATTGCTGAGTGATGAATTTCAAATGCAAAAGATATTTTACAGGGAATTGCTTCTGAAGTGTGCTATTTGTGACACTTTTGATTGCCTTGGGGCTATGTCTAATATCATGAGTCACTAATTCAAGTGCAGAATGTTCTAATGGCATATTAACATTAATGAGAAAATACTAGGAAATCTGAAGACAGCCTGAGCACATCAGTAAATCTCCTACTTGAAATTTTGATGAAGTAATGGCTAACTGGGCATTGAAAGGTTAGCATGATTGAGACAGTAAAATTCTCTTTTAAGGAGTAAATGGTTTGATTTATTGGGCTCTTTCTGTAATTTGGCTATCTTTTCTTTTAGTAAGTCTATCCTATTTATACACTCTTATTGTTTTAAATTTCTCCTCATTTTTATCTACCTCTGTATTCTTCTAACATGTTTAACAAGTCTTTGCAGTAAAATAGAGAACATTTGAAATTCCCAAGCTCATTGTTCAAAAACATTTAAACACAATTACTGGAGCTGTTACAAGATATTTGTCATAGAAAACATTCAAACTCTCACCTGAGAGAGACCTCAGACCTGGAAGACTCATGCTGGTTTTATTCTTAAATTAGATCATGTTGCCATTCAATGCAGCTGTGGTATGCAGCATCTCTTAGTGTTTACAGCTCAGTTGTGTTCACTAATTAGTAAATTTCCTCTCATTTATATGAACTTTATTCTGATCATGGTGTTGTCAAGATTATTTCAATATTGTCTTGGTTTGGAAAGACAGGTTTCAGCTAGGCAAAGCTGGAGTTTCCCTTAGAATGGAGATTCCCTTAGAATCCCTCACCCCTGCCAAATTATAATTTTGCAATTAAGGGCTTTCAGGCAAAGATTTGGGAATAGGAATAACATTTCTTTACTAGGAAGATTTACAATATAAATGTAGTAGAAAAAAAAAATAAACAAAACCACCCAACCAAACCAGCAAACAAACAACAATTTTGGAAAAACCTGACAGTCAGAGCTACAACCTGACACCCTGTTGGTCAGGGTGTTGGAAGCAGTCCAAAAGTGAGTCCTCCTAGAGTGGCAGAGGTGGTTCTGGTGGAGTAGAGAATGGTCCTCTAGAACAAGGGTCCAGGTAGTGATGAGAAGGGGTCCAGTCTTCCTCCAGGAATCGGGTGAAGCTGGATGCTGTCTTGATCCTGTGGCTCAGTTTTATCCAGGTAGAAATGGTTGGCTCCCTCCACTGGGTGGAGCATCTCACAATAGGATGATGTAATGTGGAATGTACTGCTTTGGGGTGGGTATAGTTTGGGGATGTGATAGTTTGGGGAGGTGTTTAATGGCCCATTAGCAGACAACTATCGGTGGTGAAAGAGATAAGAAACAATGCCCTACAGTTGGCCCATTAACAAAAAGCACCCGCTCTACTCCTCCCAGAGTAAAGAAGAACAATGCTTTCAGGAGATGAAAATAGAATACACATTTTTGTTTTCCATAACCCAAGACAATTCTACATATCATATCTTTTAAATTTAGACCTAGGTCTATATTTTAAACAATCTCTTCAGTAAAAGGGAAGTTCTTTAAAATGTTTTTCAAATAAGGGGATAGGCCTTCTCCAACCACCCGGTCTTCCTGTCTGCACCCAAGACCTAAAACATGCGAGCAGTGAGAGGCCATGGCACAGGAGGACATCAGATTAAAGATGAGGAGGAGCTCCATTTTGGAGGTTGGATGTCTCTGAGACTGATGTTTTCTAGATTTTCAGAACATTGTAGCAAATTGAACTCATCAGGCAAAACAAACACATTAAAACTGTATCCTTTGTAGAGCATCAACTGATTTGTTTGAAAAACACCTGAATTCCTGAAATTTCTAAAGCACCTGTGTGGGTCTTAGTCCATATATTTAATGCCTTACACGTGGTCTGGTGTTCCCTGTGGACTGGGTGCCCATTTTAGAAGATCATATTTAAGGAACCCTGCGAGTGCTTTTAATTAGGTGTTACAGTAACTGGCAGGTGGGCTCCATGTGGGTAACTGCTGAAGGAATACAGAAGGGCTACTCAACTTATAGCAAGCAGGCTTCTTCAGCAGCTTTGTTCGGGTGGATTAGTAACTCTTTTTCCTGGTTTCAAATCCTTGGGCTTCTGAGCTCCTTGGCTCTGGAAGGAGGAGTAGGTCAGGTGTTCTTATAGGGCAGGACACTCCTTTGGGCAGTGCAAAAGCAGCCTAATCTTTCTTACCTGAACTGAGTAAGCCCTCAAAGGTAGAGCCTAAGTTAACAGCTCATCTTAGAATTGCAGAGTTACTCTAAGGCAAACAATTACTGTTTTCCTTTTTATTTATTTATTATTTTGTTTTGGTTTCTAAACTGCAAAAGGTTCCATAGCAAAGGAAGGGCAGCTGAGCTCCTTACCAAAGCAATCAGGGCTGTGACAGACTTTGAGTCTATCAAGTGCAGCTAGGATGCTGTCTGGGCCAGGGTGCTGCACAGGGTACAGTACAGGTACATAGCTAGAGGACTCTGCATCACCATTTCAGCCCACACTCAGCACAAAACCCTCTGAAAGCTTGAACACACGGTGCTCCATGTTGATGCTTGAAGAGCTTTATCCATTGTGCCAAAAATGCTTTGTGGTAACAAAAATCCCCATCAGGACTCACTGCAAGTTGCCTGCAGAGAGCAAGAATTTGTTTTGCCACCATGATTGCTGGCTGAACAGACTCAGTGAAACTGAGAGTTGAGTAGAGATCATAAATTTTAGATAATTAGACATCCTTTGGAATTTTCAAAAGTTAATAATTTCTTGTTCAAAAGTTAAAAATGCTTGTGGGTATTTATTTAAGTAGACTCACCTGTTGCATCCATATGCATCTAGGTGCATACTTTTAAAACACAAGTCAAACAATTTAGAGGGTAGAAATCCAGGCCAGAGTCGTCATCTGCATAAAACACTTCATTTGGGCTGTGAAAAATCATGCACTTCTTTCTTTTTTTTTATTATTTTTGTTTAGTCATCAGCTTTTACTGTGGTGCAAAAGCCCTGTTTGCTCTGCCTTCCCAGGTCTGCTGGTGGCAGTGGGCTTTGGTGCCCGGGAGTCTGGGACATCAGGCAACGACCTCGGTGTGAAACACTTCTTACTGAGATAGGTTTGTTGGGGTTCTTTTCTGACAAAGAGTAATAATTGTCTATTAAATAACCAGCAACCCTATCTGGATATTGTTTTTTTGACTTTTACACAAGAAAAGTAATATTTGTGCAGGGGAGAAAACCAGTCATCCCTGGTCTTCCCTGTTGGCTCTCATTACTGTCAGGGACTGCCTAAATTGTGGTTGTTTAAGATTTTAAACTTTCAGAAATGAGTAATGTAAAACTTTGGGTTTTTTTGGAGATACTTGATAAGAACTAAACATACTTGGCTTTTTATTGCTTGCTGGGATAAAATATCTACAATCATAATATAAGAAAATGGTCTACAAAGAGCCCATTTGAACAGAAGAAAATTTCTTTTTAAAAGCAGTGCCACCATTCATTCATAAGAAAAGTTTTAGTGGCCTCATTTTCTCATTAGAAAAGACTTGTCTCTAACCAGAATGCTGAACTCATCTAAGGTAAACATAGTTTATGATGACAACAGAAAAATTTTGCTGGCAGAAATTCATGACATTGCAAGTCATGAATTCCTTCATACATGAAGGAATACTTTACTAAAGTACTTCTCATGGAGGAATTGAAAAACCATTAAAATTTTGTCACTTACGAAAGAAATAGATCATCCCACTCAGACTCTGAAGTACAAAAACTGGTGAAAATTTCTAGTGCAGACCTGAAATGATAAAGGAAAGCATCTTCACAGTGTAGAGGCAGACAGATTAGAAATAAAAATTCTCTTTTGCCTGTATAAGCTACAAAACCCCCTCTTTGTACAGCTTTAAAAACATACAGGAAAGAAAAATGAATTCTTAATTTTGTTGGGCTTTTTTTTTAAGATATATCTAAATTAGTTTGATCTATAGCTAATTCTTTAAAAGCACTGACAAAGATGTGGGTGTTTTTGTTGAAAGATATTTGTAACATCACTGCTTGATTTGGATTAATGAATCAGAAAAAGCTTTTCAGCATGGTCTGTTCAGGATAAACCTGAGATCATTAAGGAATCTTCCTGTGCATGCACCACCTCAGTTGCCCATAAACCAAAGCATAATGAGGTGAAATGTTTGTCTCTACATATTTATTTACCGCTCTTGGATGGTTCAGAAAAAGGCCCAAATAATGTTTTTCCTGGTCTGAGAGGTAGCTTTATTGTCCTCTATTGGAAAGTTCATGTTGGTCCAGGAAGCAGGATTTGGACTTCATTTTGTTAGAAAAACATGTTTTACTGCATTCTGAGTAATTTCCGTTGGCGACATTTATGCTTTTGAAAGAAGGGTAAATAATGCTGTGTGGAGCTTCAGCACCTCTCATGGGAAACCTATCTCTTTTCATTAACTTATGAAAACATAAAACTAGGAAATGTGGCTATTGTTTATGTGTGAATTGTTGAGCTGTTGAGGATAGAGATTTCAGCTTAGCTCTTAACAGCTCTCGGCTTATCTCCATTGATTTATATTGATACACCACCACGCTTTGGCCACTGAAGCACTGAGGAGGGGTTTGAAGTGAAATACCACTCTGTCAAAACAGCTATCAGGAGATGAAAAAGGGAGTAAATCCAGAGAGGAGAAATGGGTTGAACAATGCAGACTGTGAGAGGCTCTGTTGTGTTGTCTCTGGCTCCCACAGAAGAGCAATGGGAGCAGAGAGGGCAACTGAGCCTGTACGGGGATGGTGCTTCCACACAAGTTACAGATGCATTGCTTTAACACGTTTAGCACTGTTATCACTGTTTGTACTATCACCTTGTGTTTACTATTGCACACATCTCCTAGTGCTATGTAAGGTGGTTTGTGCTGCTCTGAGGATTCCTATTCCTCTATGGAAGGAAAGAAATTGGGGATTAAATGGTTGCTGAAATGTTTAATTAACAAAACCACGGGGCAGGAATGAGTGTGAGATGCTCCATTCCTGGAAGTGTTCAGGGCCAGGTTGGACAGGGCTTTGAGGGACTTGGTCAAGCAGAAGGTGTCCCTGCCCATGGCAGAGGGTTTGTAAGTAGATGATCTTTAAGGTCCCTTCCAACCCAATCTTGACACTACACATCTGCTGTGCACCATGGAAATAATTTTTTTAATTCAAAAGCAGGAATTGGCAGAAAATTACAAGCACCCACACCCTGGGCTTTAAGTTTTAGACAGGATAGCTGCTGTGAATCATTAGTAGCTGCTGGTGATTTTTTGTTCCTGGACTGTTATATCCTTTTGAAGTCAATTATTGAGACTGACAATGGAATACATTTTTGTTCCTTATTAGAAAATGTTTAAGTTTAGAAGATTATGTGGTGTTGGGGCATCTGTGATGCTTTTGGCATCATCGTTTTTTGCTTGTGGTGGATGATGACGGTTGCTCCAGTGGAAAAATGTCATGTGATGCTTGTCTATGCCTTCTGCACAGTAGGGATCTTGTCTTTTTTTGCTTGACCACAGATGAACAGATATATGGTTGGAGCTATCTGCTGAGTTTTGTATGCATGTATGCATACTTTGAAATAAACCAAGTGAACAAGGAACAATAGCTCTCTGAAGCTGTGTTTTCCTTGGCTACGCCAGTGCCTGGAATGCATTTTAAGCCAAATATCTGTAGGGATGTCCCTGAATGAAAAATATGGGCTGCCCAGACACCCTTGTTGCTGTGTCTGTTCACAAGGCTGTGGAGAAGCCATCTGAATGCTTTTGGCACACTGATGTCTAGTGGCCTTGCAGAATTGTGTTTATTAACAAGTGAATCACTACATTGTTTTGGAGACTGTTGAGTCTTAAGAGGCAAGAGTGTCTTGCCCAGCAGATTTTGGAGCCTCCCTAGATTCTGAAATTGAATCTGTGACACCAAAAAAAAATACAGGGAATAAATAAGAAAAGAACCCTATATGCTGAAGGGTCTCTCTTGGACTTAATGGACCTGATGTGCTCTCTAGAAATTCCTGCCATGCTAGGTGAAACTTTCCTAAAAAATTCTTCTCTCCCCTGTCTGTTAAAATGGATGTAGCACTTCAGGTGTTGTCAGTTATCAGCCAGCAGAGAGGGCAGGGAGAGAGATGGCCTCATTGCACACGTTCTGGGGGATCTCCCCTCTTCCAGGATACTGGACTAGGAAGGTAACAGCGAGCATCTGAATCACTGCAACTATTAAAATGTGTTCCAGAATCTCATGGCAAATGTAAGGTAACACCATGTACCTTACAAAAGAATTTTTCAAGATAGATTGCATAACTTTTTTCAGAAGGCCAGCAAATCCCTGAGTATGCAATAATGCAAATTATGTGTCTCAGATCTGCTCTTTTTTTTTTTTTTTGGGGGGGGGGGTGGGTGAGGATAGGAAAAGAAGGTAAGTAATGAAACAAAGGCATGTGCTCAGTACTACTGACACAGACCAGACCAGCAGCACTAAGGAGAGCATCTCAAGTCTGCAGGAATTGCTGGGTGTAATTCTTGCTGCCACAGATGGCATCTTTACAGCACTGATTTCAGTGAGGCCTTTGGTGATTACAACAGATCAAGATTTCACTGTTTGTTCTTGCTCTGGCCCGCACTCACTTGAAATACATAAACACTCAGCAAAAGCCACTGATTTTAACAGTTCTATCCATGTCTGTAATCTTAGGTGTGTGCTGAGATGGGATTGCCTCTCCCACAGCACCCACTGTGCTGCATGTTTGCTACTGAACTGCATAAAATAATCTTGTTCCCAGGCTTCTGCAATGTCAGTGCAGTTATTTAGATGAGTGCTCAGATGAGATAATTTCGTCTGAAGCCAAAACCAGATATTACTGACGATAAAAGGAGTGATCCCAGAATCCACTCTTTGGGGCTGAATTTAATTGGGATGGATTCTGAAGACTGTCTTATCTTCATGAAAGGGTTGTTCAAGTTTAAGTTGATTGAGAAAGTTTGTTTAGTCAAATGTATCCCATCACCTGAGTGGATACTGCAAATAGAATGAAGGGCTTCACTGACAGATTTTTAGAATAACCAAACAAGTTTTTGAACTCAAGGAAATAAGACAGACTGGTCAGATGGAGTTGCCCTGAGACCTGAATGAAATTTATTCAATTGATGCTGAATTTGATTCCTTGCTCTACTCTCTGGTTTCCTATGGGAATTTGAGGTATACTTCAAACCTGACTATTTCACTTTTACCCAAGATGAGGATTGAAGTGCTGTCACTCCTCTGGAACTAGAAACAAATTCCATTTACCCTCAGCATTGTTGGTGCTTTTGTCTTGTTTTTCAGAATGGGGATAGCAGCAATTTTTGCTTTCAGGGATCTTGTAATGGAGCATAGATTACTAGTAGTAAGTAGCACAGATACAGCAAAACCAATTGCCATACAACTTTGAAGACAGTTAAATTTGTGCATTTTGTACATTTAGCTCAGATGGGTGAAACCACTGTGTGACAAGAAGAGCTCTGAGTTATTGAGAAGGCCTGAAGGATAGTGTTTACCTTTGTCTTTTATTTCCAGCCAGCTCTTTCAGGGGAAAAACTGTCCAGTTTTTGTCTGTCAGATGTTTTGCTTTTGTTCTCTTACCCTTGTGAGCCCCTGCAATTCCATTTGTCTGTTCACGCACGATTCAGGCCATGATGGATGAATTGTTTGAGCGTGATGGTGGAGTCGAGAAAAGTCAAGACTCAGACCAAAGTCCAGGGGAATTTTTGTTTGCAAATCTTTTGGGCATATTTCCTGTTATTGTCAGTGGACTACATAAAATCCAAATTAAACTAGGAAATATGAAGAAGAGAAAGAAGTAAGGAGGGAAATGATTGAATGTGGGCAAATTAAAGGAACCAAGATGGTGTTCATCTTCATAAGAGGAAAGTTTATTTTTTTTCTAGCTTGCTTATGAGACTTTTTGTGATGCTATTATCATGTGCATTCAGTACTTCTGAAAAAAACGGAGCTGGGAGTTCAACAGAATTTATCCCAGTCATTGCCACTAGCTCTTACTTGTTTGACTTTAGAAAAGAAGTCAAACATTGTTTAATCAAAGGACAAAATCCAAATTTATCTTTAATCCTTCGTATTTTTTGTACTGTCTTACTCTGAGCATGCTGCCAATAGGAAGGGAGGCTGTGTTAGCTGTGGAATAAAGAGATGTTGTATTTGTTGGCAAAGCAAATTCCTAATTATTTTCTTTGTTCTGCTTTGGTATTCTGTTTCTGAGGTAAGCTCCAGAGAGATTTCTTGGAATTTTATGCACTCTTGGCCTAGAGTAAATGGATGTCTTGAGATTTCCAGCTCACCACTTGGATGACAACATATAGGTCTGCACGTCAAGAGAAAGACCTGTCTCTTATCTGCTGTGCTGGAGACGATTTATTGTCTTGGAAAAATGAGATGCTTTCTATCCAGTTCTCTGGGAATAGAGGCATTCCTAAGCTTGCTTGTTGGCACCAACAAAGCAAATGCCAGGAAACTCGTAGTATTCTTAGTGGCACACAGCTTTTGCTTTGAATTTCTTGTAGAAATTCTTGAAAGTAACACCCTTTACCTGATTTATAGCTCTGAAAATTTAACTTTGTGTAGCAGGCTGGATATCTTCAAAAAAATGATTAAAGAAAATATTTTGCTGTTTCTAAGGTGAAATTTATTGATTTTTTTTAAAGTAGTATTTATATTAATCAAGGGTTCCACCATAACTATGAATGGTTCATAATTTTAAAACAGCTCTTTTAGCTCTTTTCTTTACTCTAAATTTTGGTTCTCCTACATCTCTAAGACCTGTATCCAGCTGGTGAAAACATGAATTTTGATAAACCATATCTGTAGTTTTCCCATACACTTTAAAAAGCTTGGAATTGAATAAAGCCAAGGATGTGGTCCCAAGATACACAATAAACTGTAATTTATTTTTTTTTTGTATAAGCATATAAATGCCTTTTTCTCCTAGTCTCATAGTCACGTGATTCTTTCAGCTTTTCAGAACATTATATTTAATGCAAATGATTAAGAAATGTGCATTGTGAAATGTTGGAATGATGAGGATTTTGTATGTACATTTTTTCTTTAAGGACTAAACATCCCTTTGGAAGAGGCTTTTAAGCACTTAATCTTTCCCACAGTTATTCTTTGCTTTTGCTCCTGAAATACTGACAGAAAAAAACCCCTTAACTACAAAATGCACTTTCACCTCCTGAATTTCATTGTTTAGTGGAATTATAGTGGAACACTTTCTGTGTGTTCCAGTTCTGGAAGCTTTTTATGTCTGCATCAAATTCTGAGCATGTATGTGCCCTTGTATTGTTGTGTTGCAATGCTCTTAGCTGTCTTGCTGAATTACAGGCAGAACCCTCAGAAATAAACCCTTGAATATATGTAACTCACTCCTACATCTTCTTCCCCCCCAAAAAAAAACCTGGCCCCCTTCTCTCACTGAATATTTTGAGTAATATTAAGCAAATTGCAAAAACTATATGAGAAAAGCAAAATGACAGTGAATTCAAATCTACAAGTCTTCAATGTGTCGATGTCACTGAAGAGGCACAAGTTCATTAGTTACCTAATATTTAGAAGAGTGCTTCAACAGCAAGAACAGAATACTGATGATTGGATGAATAGAAGTTAAATATATCTACACTGCTACCTGGGTTGACTTGCTTCCCTGCAACCAAAAAGAATTTATAGAATTAAATAATTTTCTTCTCCTTATGTGATATCTGATCGTGCTTGGAAAAAAGGAGGTAAAAAAAAATTACAAACTGTGATGTTTGCATTTAAGTTTTCTGCAAAAGCCTCTGGAGAGCACACATGTATGACAGCATCTGTCTCCCAGCTATGAGTGTAAATGAATGGTTGTATGGCTAACATGATTTCAAAGCTCAACATCATCTAATTTTGCTGCTTGATGAGCTGGGCTAGACAGTGTGTTAGCTTTTCAAAACACATGAGGAGTATCTAGCATGTTTAACAATAAAAAATGCAAACAGAGAACATTCAGGATTCTTCCCCAAAAGCTGTGAAGCTTTGAGTGGGCACCATTAAAGGACTGGGGAGCAATGAGAGATGAGGACATATCAGCAGATTTCTCTTCTTCCACTGAAGCTGCATTTCTGCTGGGACTACCAGCCTCATCCTCACCTGAGCTGTGCCTGTGTCACCCCTCTTTTCTGCTGTGAGCTACCCTGCAGTCAGCAGGCAGAGAAGAGCCCTTCTTCTGATGCAGAAAGGGAAGAGACAGACAGAAAGAAGAGAAGAAAAAAAGGGAAACCTTTCCAGTAGTATTGCAATCTAAATTTCCCTCCCCTCCATGATACCTGGCTGTTCTTAATTAAATATTTGTTGGCAAATACCTCAATCCCATAGGCCCTGTGCCAGTGTCATCTTTGTCCCTTGTTGTTTTCCAGTAGCTGCTTTCTAGGTTTCTCCAGACAGCTGTTGCTTGCCCCTCAATGTCATAGATGAGAGAGCTGCAACCTGAAACAATAGATATTTTCCTACTCACTCCTGTTGCTCTGCTGTGTGGAACTCTGTTCCTCCTCGTGTACATCATACTAGGAAGGGACCTCCTTGCAGGTGTTGAAGGCCCTGCCAGTGACATTTGTCATCCCCAGGGAAGTGCTGCCCAGCCCTGTGCAACCTAACAGATTTTGGGGAGAAAATATACTTCAAACAAAAGGTCAAGAAGGAGCAGCTGCAGCAAGCTGATAGCCAGCTGTGATAAGAGACAAACTCAGCTCAACAAATGCAAACATCTAAATAATGTGGAAGCAGCAGCTCATGTTAAGTCATGTACAGTAGAAGGGAGGTACCTCCTTCCGTCTTGAAAGTTCACTTGTTTTTGACATTAGCCTTTAATTATTTTCCCAAAATTGTCAAGTTTCAGGTCTGTCATTTTCTATAACCAACATGGTTCCAAGGTAAAACTACAGTGTCAGGAGCGAACTTGAGAATCACATGAAAGAAAAATCAAACCAACAAGCAAAGAACTTCACGCTGATGATTCCAGTGAAAAAGCAGCTCTAAGTTGCGCCAAAGTTTAGTGTAGAGTTTTAAATTTCCAATGTACCTTGAAACCTCCTTGCTTCCTCTGCTTGGAACATGGCCACTACATTTGCTTTGAAAACTTTCCTTTCCTTTAAAACTGTTTGCAATAAGTGGCCATATGGAGTCACAGCTTTTATAAAGTGCTATGGAAACAGAAACTCCACTGCTGTTTTGTCTTCACAATGCTTGTCTTTCCTTGTTATTCCCACAGAAATACTCAAAGCTAAAATTTCAAAGCAGAACTTATTGTTATAAGATAATGCATATAATTTCTAGCAGTCTGCTATCTGTTTTTTTCCTCAAATATCTCAAACAGCTGGTTAAAGACTCTGGTTAGCAAGCTTAGAGTTATGGATGTAACCACACTGTTCCTGGCTGCACAGTTTCTTAGAGGCAGGAGCCCAGCCTTAATCTGTGTCCCCAAGGGGTCTTTTGGCCAAGTGCAAGTTTTTGACGTGATTCTTCCTCACTGGGTATGTGAGAATTAATTTTTATTGTATTTAGTGAAATTTTAAAGGTGTGAACATGCTGCTTGGTTTTAATAATCTCATTCCACATTTAACAGCTTCAGAATGAATGAACTGATGCCTCAAGCCAAAGCTGAGGTGAAACTGGAAGCCTCCTGAAGAGCAGACAGCAGTACAATTTAACACCTAATGGTGACAAGTAAGGATCCCTTGGTTTCACAAGGTTTTTTCCTCCATTTTTTTTCTATTTGTGTCTATATAAGCAGGTAAGGGGAGTCCTGGGGTAAAGGTTAGGGCATTGTCCTTTGATCATTTGAGTGTCAGCATGCTCTCAGGCATGATTTTGGTCACTAGTAACGAGCTTGTGTCTCAGTAGTGCTCTGACATGATCCATGCATGTTATGGCCCAGGATTATTCCTGATAAGCAGTTTGGACAGGGATTCTCTTTTGTGGGAGAAAAGAGAGGCAGATGGGGTATGGGAGAAGGATGCAAAGTGTGGTGTAAAATCTGAGTCAGAAAATCCAGCCTCCTTGTAGCCTTTGATTACCAGGTTTATATAAAAACATCTTGTTGGCTTTAGTGAGGGACAGGTCTGACTCTTAGCTGCATCTTTGCTTAAAGCGACTTCATCAATCGGCTCTGTTATTTGCAACCACTTCCCTTTACTTTCTTTTCATCTTTTTTAGAGCTCTATTTTCTTTCCATGACCTCCTTTCCTTGAATTGCTGTGCAGTGTTTGCCTTCATGTCCTTGGCTGTGACTGCATCACTAAACAGCAATCAGCTGGTTTACAAGATTTGTGGAGACCTGCAGTGAGGGCTGGTCCCCTTCTCAGCAGCCATGGCAAACTGTTAGCATCAGCAACAGTTTGTTAGCCAAGACTTACCGAAAAGGAAACTGGGCTGTTTCTTAAAACCAATATAGTCACAGAGACCAAGAAGTTTCACCATCTCTCTCTTAGGGCGTGATGGTCAACTTCTGTTGACATCAATGGAAAGAGTCTTCTTTTTGAAAGAACCACTGAATTGGACCATTACTCAGAAGGAAAAGTCACAGTTATTAAGTCACCCACGCCTTTTTTTTTTATGTTTTCCTTGGAAATCTGAACTGTCAGACCTTCTGAGAGTGATCATGTCTTAGGCTGATGGACAGACAAGTGTTTGGTTGTTTGGTATACCCCTGGTCTGCTGCTCTTATTGCTTCATTCTAGGCTGTGTTGATGCACTCAGGACAGAGTGCTAGCAATGAAGTTCCACAGCTTTTACATGGCAGGTCCAGTATGCAGGGTTGTTTTCACTTGGGAAGCATCCAGATGTATTTTGGAGATAGTTACAAAAGTACTAATTCTTTTCCAGAGATGAAGTTTTGTCTGAGGTGGCGACTGTGATCTTCTACCCACCTACATCTCTAGCAACTAGTTTTCAAGGGCTAATCTGTTCTGCTGGATGCCATCCAAGCGTGACAGTTGTGGTGAGAACTGAGTCAGAATCTCTGGTGGCTCTGAATTGCCATCAGATGTGTCAGAGCTGTATCACAACATCCCTCACTTCTCAGAATAAGCTTATGATGGTCTCTATCAGGGTCATGTCCCTGTTTGAATACCAGCAGTCAGGCCTCTGCTCCACATTTATGTAACTTTAGATCTCATGCTAGATTTCCATTATTTTCCCACAAGTACAGCAGGAGGAAAGGATGTGATACTGAGAATTATATTGTTGAAATGTTTTGTGTCTTAGTTGTGTGAATTTCCATCAGCTTTACTGAGATGTAGCAGAGGTGATTGGTGAAAGCTGTTAAAATGCAAAAGATAAGATGAGCTGTAACCCCCTCTGAGTCACTGAGCAGCAGGGTCAGCAGCAGAGCTCTGTTTTTTCAGCCAGTTTAATTAAAAAACATAAACTTTCTTGGTTCACTTACTTCATCCCAAAGTCTTTGCTATAAAATCAGATAGCCTGGGCTTCCCAGAAGCAGAATTTTTCTCTTTACTAGTGCTCTGTTAGGAAAAAGATTGTAACAGATTTTTGCTGAAGGAGGAAGGCAGAAATGCTACAGTGCAATTTGAACAGCCTGACTAACCTGAGCCCTACCCGTTTTCTACTCAGCTGGAACGTGCTGGCCTCCTCTAAGGGCTGTGGGGTCCTGCTGGAGGACTCAGTTGTTACTCTCCATGCCCAAATGGAGTCTGTGAACTCCAGAGCACTTGGATATGTAAGAAGTGATGAAAACTGCTGGAGCCTCTACAGCTCCCTTTGGAAAAGAGTCACTGTTCTCCCCTGGGGTAAAAAGAACCTTCTGAGTTATTGTTGAACTGCAATTGCATAGGAAGAGATTTGCTTGCACAGCTCTTTCCACTGGGCTGTGCTCTTCCTCAGCTTGCAGTGTATTTAGTGGGCTTCAGCTCCTTGGATGAAGTGGGATAACAAATGGGATTTCCAATCTGTCACAGAAAGGTTGCTTCCTAAACAGCTTTTTTCTTCTCTTAGGGAAAAAGAAAAAAAAAAGAAAAGAAAAAAACAGTTTCTTTTTCTCAACTGTGATTGAATTGGCACCTACCCTTTGGGCATTCAGTGTATTTGTGTTTCCAATGGTTTCCTTTATATTTTTATTAACTTCCCAGCTCCCTCCTTTCATTTTCCTGGTTTTGAGCAACCAGGTTCTCCACCTAAGGACGTGACTGCAGGGGGTTTTGAACTTGAAAAGGCAAAGGTCTACGGTGAATCACTACAGTCTTGAGAAAATGAGACATCAGTGGGAGCTTTTGATTTTGGCAAGTTTTTAAAATTAGACACTTTTTTTTCATCAGTAACACAGCTGCCACCCTTAATCTAACTGCTCTGGGATGTTTAGTGAGCCAGTCTCTGCTGCCTGAGAACCAGGATTGAGGATTTTTTATAGCAAAATCTATCCCAAGGGCCTACGTCATGGGACAGTTTTGCTATTGCAATTGAATTTAGTGTAACAACAGAATTTCTAATGAGCATGTTTTAACATTGGGTTGATGTTATCCTCACTGTATTTCCCTGGTTCAGTTTCCCAGTGAAAATCGAAGTCAGGTATGCCTCTTTGTTTTAAAATTTATATCTGAATTTGTTTAGGGAGTGTTCAGCTACTTTGATACTACCTTCACCGACTTTTAAAATAGGTAAACATTTTTGCACAATGACAAATTCAGTCAGTATAATAATAATTTAGGGTAGTGGCAAATCCTGGGAGATTGCTACTGGCATGTGTTTGGAATGAGATAGAATCCATTTTATTACCAGACTTGTGTTTAGCAGTAACAGAAAAAAAAACCAAAAAAAACCCTCCAAAAGAATACAGATGTGGCTGTTGAAGATGTGCCTGTGGAAGATGAGTGGTTGGATGGGTGCCTGATGCAATGGATGTGGGAAAATCCATGGCAACTAATTTGACCAATATCTGAGTAGCCTTTTTTCCCCATATCATGGCAGGACTGATGACAACATCAATAAGTCAAAGAGTTCCTTCTTCTTTTTTTAATTAGTGATAAGAAGTAATAATAACAAAAAAAGTTATATGCAGGACACATACGAACTAGAGAACATGTGTCTGTACACCAACAAATATGCAAAGTTAAGGTGACAGATTAGTTAACAATTCTATGGCAAATGTAGGTCAGTGTCCAGAAGCCTTGGTCTCTGAGTCCTCTTGAGAGAATATTCTGTTCTGAATCACCAGCCAGGCCTTTTGCTTCAGCAGGGTTTGTCAGCTCTCTCAGCTGGTACTCCATGTCAGGTTGTGATCATCTGTTTGTGATAACAGGGGCGGAAATGCCAGAAGGCACAGATGAACTCCTCAGAAGCAAGTATTCTATTTCTGTATAAATATCCCTTGCAATAAAGGGAAAAGGAGGAGAAAATACAGCAAATCTGTTATACAGTATCAGCAAAACTGTTGCTAAATAGAATGTTTTTATGAGCAGTCAGCAGATGCTGAGGTTTAGATATTAGCTTAGTGATTGTGTAATAAATTACAGTCATAAGACTCAGTTCACTTTCACCATCTTGTGCTTGTTTTAATGGCAAATAAAGATTAAGGTTGTTTTGTTTTTGTTTTTGTTTGGGGGGGGTGTTTTAGGCTTTTTTGTTTGTTTGTTTTGAGGTTGACTTTTCTCAGTGAAAATTCATATTCCCTTCTGGCATTCACCAGACTGCAACTTAAGTCAACAACAAAGAACTTTGCAAAAACCTCATTATCTTTTTCTCATTTATTGGTGTGACTTTTTCCTCTCTATTTTCAGGTAAATTCCTTAAATCTCTTTGTAGTATTTTGTGTTTAGACTCTTCCAAGGGCAACAGCTTAGTCAATGTAACATATAGCTAGTCCAAATTTTACAATAAATACCTTTTTAGGATTCTTTTCTTACTACTCAATGTAATTTTGGGGCTCTGAAGATGTGTGTAACAGTCTTAACTAATAAATTCAGAAAGTGATGGTTGTGCTGAGATTCAATGAATTCCTGTTGTCTAATTCATGCAAAGCAAGTCAGTAGAAAAAAACTTCCATTGGGCTCAGCAGAATTAGATCAAGCCCTACACCTTTGACAAAACTCAGATGGCTTGAAGAGCAGTGAATAAAATGATAGTTTGCATTTGCTTGCAAAGCTGGGAAAGGAAAGAATACTCTCTGCAGCTACTAAATGGATCTTATGCCTGAATTGTTTCTGGTTTGAACTGTCAAGGGAGAACACAGCACACTGGCTACGCATGGCTCTAGTCATTGTCTGCAATAATCAAGATACAAAAGATTTTGCTCTTTCAGACAATTAAGCTTCTCTCCATACATCTAAAAAAGAGATAAAATAAGATCTGGAAGAGAGACATTTTTCATTATTATCCCACTACCTTTTATCCTTTGTAGCTCTAATTTTAGGACAACTGCTCTTTCTGATAAAAGGGTCTATGTACCGCTACAGTCAGCTAAGAGATGCTCTTATTGAGCAGAGATTTTACTGTGCTCTGGGTTATTTTCTGTTTTAAAATGCTCTGGATTAATGGCATTTCTGGCAAACTAAAGCAACCTGCAGAATCCAGCCTACGAAGAATAAGTAGAGATTGTTTCACTTCTGGGGTCTGAAGTGGATCATATTTATAAATATTACATGCCTCGCCTATGTATATAATTTAATGTTAATTGAAATACTTATTAGTATGGTAAAAAAAGTTGAGTAAGTTTGGAGGTTCAACTTCCTGTTTTCACTCACAACCAAATGTGAAACATTCTGCTGATTTTGTGGCTGACAGCAAGTTGGTTGGTACAGTCTGCTGGAGGGAAGGGATGGCATCCAGAGGGACCTGACAGCCCTGAGAGGTGGGCCTGTGTGGACCTCATTAAGGTAAACAGGGAAAAGTGCAAGATCCTACACCTGGGTTGGGTAATCCCCAGTATCAATACAGAGTGGGGGTGATCAAACTGAAAGCAGCCCTGACCAGAAACGTTTACAGACATTGGTGGAAGAAAAATTGAACATTAATCAGCAATAAGCACTTGCAGCCCAGGAAGCCAATCCCCTCCTGGGCTGCATAAAGAGAAGCGTGACCAGCTGGCTGAGAGAGAGGATTTTCCCACTCCTACCCCACTCTTGTGGGGTGCTACAAGATAGAGCAAATCCATGGGAGAGCCACAAAGATGATCAGAAGGCTGGAGCACTGGAAGGTTCCAAGGAGAACTTATATCATCCTTCCACTTCCTGAAGGGAGCTTATGAGCACGACAGAGAGTTTTTATAAAGGCCTGTAGTGATAGCACATGGGGCAATGGTATCAAATTGAAAGAGAGTAGGCTTAGACTGGACACGGGGAAGATATTTTTATGATGAGGATGGTGAGACACTGGCAAAGGTTTTCCCAAAAAAGTTGTGGATGCCCCTCACTGGAAGTATTTAAGGTCATGTTGGATATGACTTTGCGAACCCTGACTTGGTGAATGATGTCTCTGCTACAGCAGACAAGTTGCACTAGATGGTCTCTAAAGGTCTCTTCCAACCCAAACCATTCTACGATCCCAAGTTTTTCAAGTTCTTGTTGTAGAAGTGCAGGAAAGTGCAGTAAATTGTTGGGAGGGGAGTTTGTGACCTCCATACTCTCATCACACCTCAAAAAACATAGAACACTTGGACAGCATTCATCTTTTTTAAGGCTGCATTTCATTTGTAACATCTGATGTAAATAAGTAAAATCTTTTGGATGCTAAATTCTTCTTATTTTGAAATACTTTGCAAATTTTCCAATATTGTGTTATTTTCCTTGCTTGTGGCGTATGTGTGACTGCAGTAAAAGAATATTGTGTGTTTGGGATAGAAGTACTCTCCTGTTTTATCTGAATGGAAATTACTCCTATGTGTGTGTGCCTTTTCAGTATGAGGTAGTTTGTGACTAAACAGCCCATTTCCATAAAGTGTCTTATTAACTGTTTTCCTATTTTAATTTTAATTACAAATTACGTTTGTAGAACACCTCCAAATGTACTTAAATAGCTTTCAAATGTATGGATGGGTAGATGACAGCTGCCCTGTTCCCTCCTGAGCCAGGGAACTCACCACCCTGCAACCATGTGGGGCAGCTCTCCAGTTGCAGGTCCTGTTCCTCATGTTTGTATGGCCACAGGCTTTACTGAGGTACTTGTTCAGTGGAACAGAAAATCCCTCGAAGCATACAGAAATATTTGCACTCTGTTTGCACTTTGCTGCACTATGAATATTTAGGGAGGAGGCGTGGGGATGCATTCTCAGCAGGTGAAAATGGGCAGGGCTTAGGTAAAAGGATTGGTTTTTTGCTCTGTAGCAGCTGTCCACTAGGATATTGAACATTAAATAAAATCTCAGAGTAAATGTGAGGGCAAGTTTTTAGGGAAAGCTATCATCTTACCTGTTTGTTACTAGTGAAAGACTTGTGGAAAACAGATGAACATTTACGACACTTCCAGAGAAGTGTTTTTGTGCTTGAAAACTTATCTATTATGCAGTGGCTACAGTGAGTCTAATGAAACATACTGCTTCTCCTTAAAAGAATTTACTTGCTATTATAAGCCACAGCAAGTAAAATGATGTTTGCTTGAAAAAAAATACGTTGAGAACCAAAGATGTATTATCACTTATGCCTGTCTCTCTTCTACTTTGTATGTGGGAAAAAACTTGCAGGCAACATTATCCCTAAATTAAAAGAAATGTAAACTGGCAGAGGCAAATCAGGGCTGTACAATTCAATCTTCATTGGAGATAATGCTTTTCACAGGAATTTGTATGAAAGCAGTTTTGGGATCCTCAGTTCAGATTTTTAATCAAGAATGAGTTGCAAGTGATACTTGCTCAATTGGACAGAAATAATATTCTTGATTGTCTGGCAAAGACCTTGGTTAAGCAAAATGTGTAGAGGAAATTACTGACTGTACAGTGCACAAAAATATTCAGCATTTGAACTCGTAGCCAATGTTTCCACTTCTGGTTTAGTTTGATCTGATCCTGTGAGATACTGAGCACAGGTGCCCAGCAGACAGAAGTTCACCGTATCAATAGGCTGAGGGTTTTATATTGGTTTTGTCTCAGTGATACTGAGAACAGCTTTCAGCTGTTGTGACAACTGCTTACATCTTTGATGCACCACATCATGCTGAACGGTAGTGATGAGTCGGGATTCTTCTGCCTCCAACAGTATCTGAGCAAACCTGGATAAAAGGAGAAGGTACCAGCTGCTGGGGTCAGCTGTGCCCTGCAGAGGGTCTGCTGGAGCCAGCTGGAACCCTTTGCAGCCCCCACTGCCAGCTCCTCCCTGGTTGTACCTGATGCCTTCCTGCCTTCCCTTTGCCTTTCTTTCCTTGTTCTTAGATCATGAATATTGTCTTCCAAGGTCTGTTTTGCAGAAATATTTGTCTGTAGAGGAAAGTGTAATAAATAAACTTGCCACTCCAGCAGGAAACATTAATTTAGTAATAGCTCCTATCATCTCCATTTGGATTCTATCTAGGACTTTGAGCCCTACCTTCCCATTGAGAAATCAAAAGCAGTTGTGATCTTTCCTGATCCTGATCACTTACACTTCTGGAGTATAAGTTGTGTCAAAAATGGCAGTAAGTGGAGGTGAGCAGGGCTGGACTTCATCTGTCACTTTGTCTTTCTCACTGGAGGGACATCTGCTCTCAGGCCTTCTCCATCACCACCTAAAAGATTTGTCTGCAGTTTGCCAGGCAGTTCTGGAACATGAAGCAAGGACCAGGGCTGAGGCAGAGCAGATCTGCTCTCCTTGAACACAGTCAGTAAGTGCCAGAATTTAGTTTACGCACTGTACTTCCAGCAGATGAAAGAACAGATCTGAAAGGGCTGTGGATGCAAACAAATATTAGGACCATCATTTTCAGATGCAGCCACCGCATGTCCATGCACCTACAGCAAATTTTTGGAAGCATTCCATGTTTCATAATCTCCAAATTGAGCAATGTTTATTGAATGAAACCACTCTTTTTAGCAGTTTTGTTCTGTAGCAGAAGATGTAGCTTTTGTGCCTGTAGTTGTAAAGGCTGGAGAATAGGTTTAGCTGCACTAAATTCAGTATGGCTTTCCAACATAGGAGTTAGAACCAAAGAAGTGTACCCTCCAAAGGACCCTCCTTCATTCATGTCTTCACACTAAGGACTTTGGAATCCAGAAAATTACAGGATTTGTAGCTGCAAAAAATCTAAAAAACTTTTAGTAGTAGCCTTTGATTTATTCATACCCAAATTTTACCTATGACTGAGCCACAAGACACTAGAATGTATATAAAGGTGAGGTGTGAAGGAAAAGTGTACTTGAACTTCTGGGTTTTCTGGAGAATTGCTGTGACAGGCTCAAGCTGTTGCTAAGAATAAAATAGGAATTTAAGGCAGTCAAGGATCATATGAAAACCTGAAATTCAAATTAATTAATACAATAGTAGATGTTATTTTAAAAAATTAACTTGTCAAATGAAAAGATCTGTAAAAACATCCTCAAGTTATGCAGTGTAAGTTCCTTTCCCAAATAAGTTTGATGGGGTTCACGGAAAATATGAATGTTAATCAAAACACTAAAACATATCTGCTTAAAAGATTTGGTTTTACTTTGTCATTGAGCCTTTTCTTAAAATAAGAAAAAAGGGAGTGGGTGGATGGGTCTCTTACAGAGGAATTTGAAGGTCATTTTAGCACAAAATCTGTATATTTTATATCTGTATAGTTTTGCATAATCTGCAGCATTTCAACATCTTCCAGATAGTTGCTTTTTATTTTAATTCATTCCCCACATTCTATGGTAAAAATACTTTTGTGTGTTTTCAGGTCTTTTTAAAAATTCTTCTATTTTAGTGTGAATGTGCAGTAAATTCAAGTCCAATAGGTGTTACATTTAAATGTGAGATATCACATCTTAACTAAGAGGCTGCCCAAGGTGGAACTTAAGTCTGTGGCCCTGGCAACAGCTTTGTGTTGACCTGAGAATGCAACATCATGGCAAAGGTGCTTTGGGATACATAGGTAATTCCTTTATCAGGTAACTTAAACCAATCTCTTGAAGTGTTTTGCAAGACAGGACCTGAACTTAAACTGAACTTTAATTCCTGTTAAGAAGCTGTTGTGGTGAGAAGGCCCCTGGGAAATTGCATCCATACTGACCTAAGTTTTCCAGATGACTTGATTCATTTCTGCTCTAAATATTTCAAAAGCTGTTTCTTCAGTAAGCTGATGAAATCTTGTTCTGAAAGTATGCTGGACACACACTACTAGAACATAATCCAGACTCATATATGCACATTAATGGTGAATACACTTATCTGAAGTTCTCCCTACTGCTTTCTCATGGGCAAATTTGGCATCTGAGAATAAAACACACAGAAAGCCTTTAGTCTCCCAATTGTTATGTAATTGATGACAGGTAATCTTTCAGTGTAGCATATATTACTTGGGGAGAAAGCTTATATTTAAAGATAATGGCTCCTGAAAATTGAAACAAAACCTCTCATTATCTGAGGAAATAACATGCCTAGCCCTGAAAAAGGAAATAAGAGACTATACAAGTGCAGATATTTTTCAGTGAAGTACAACATTACTATTCATAATTAGAAAAAAATAACCCAGTATTTTTTTTTTCAACATGTACTTTTCTGGGCCTGCTGCATTTATTGGTTTCAAGGGTTTTCATAGAGGTATGCTTGTGCAAAACCTGAACTGTTGAAAACTGTTACTTCTGGAGCAGACCATTAATATTCCTAATGGATGTGGACAAACTGATTATGGGGGAAGTTCTAACACAGAAAAACTTCTTCTTGATGAAGATGTTGTTCCTTTATACATGTGGGTGCTGTAGTCAACTCTTTATTAAGGGGAATAAATTGATTTTATATAACTTGCATCTCCAACACAGCAGATATTCCTGTTTAAAAGAAGCTGATGCTTTTTGCCTGCAGTGGCTGACATGACGGAAATAATAATCAATCCTCACAAAATTCTATGAACTGATCAATCTGAATGTTTAGCTTTAAGCAAGAGAGCAAAAACATTGAAAACTTGAGTGATATGCTCAAAATCACAGAGTGGCAAAATCTGAAATCAGGATCTAATCTGGGTTAACTGACTGTGCTGAGACCCCACTAATCCTCTCTTATAGAGGAAAGATAGAAAAGAATTACAAATTCGGTGGATATTCAAAATGAGTTTTGATCCCAAGTTGCCAGTTTGACATCTCAAAAAATTTCCAGGTTTGAGCCTTCTGCCTTGCAGTGTGAAGAAATAATGAACTGGGATCTGTATGAACAGAAATGATTTTGTTGTGGGGTCTATCTGTTGCTCTGCTGGATTATAAATGGGAATAACTTTTCTGTGATCCCTGTTTCAGTGCCCTACTGACAAGTGAAAAACGTGCACAAGTAGTGAAGTTTATTGCAAGTACAAATGAGCAACTGTAGAGAGATTATTCATTGCTCTGCCACAGCTCAAACAGAGAACTAATTCAGTGCAGATGCTGAACAAATGTTTTGAATTTTGTTGCAGAGGATGATGCTAGTGACTGCTGACATGGGGAATAACTGCTGTGTCTGCTGGACTGAACATTGTTTGAACAAAAGTTCAGATTGATGGGTTTTTGCCATTTTGGATCCACTTCATTAGCAAGGTAGCTAGGCAAGGGGATCCCATATGCCTGGGGCTGTGCCACAGTCACTTTGCTTGTATCCTCAAGCTATCAAAACTTGAAAGAGAAAAAGAAAATGGCTTTTGTTCAGCATTATGTGCAGTGCTATTTATCCTAGAAAGCTTCTCTGGTGTTGACATACTGGCTTGAGCTCTTCATCAAGACATACTGTAAGCTATTACAGTAATGTCCACAGGCTTAGAAATGCTCAAAGGATTTTTAAAGATAATATATTGATATCAAAGCTTCTTTCAAGCCTACTTTCCAAAAGAATCAGGTATTGTTGGTTATATGTTATAAAAACAGTAGAAGAACATTATATGTTTGCCAAAAGTAGAAAACAGTTTTTTGGAAACCTTTTCCTTACAACCACACTTGATCACATTAGCCTAAAAAACTAATTTTAAAATAATATCACAATGATAATTTCTATTAGACAAAGCATATCAGAGGCAGAGAAATAGAAGCTGGGAAAACAACTGCCAAGGAATCAGACTAGAAAATTTTCTCAGCATCTTCTGGATAAGACAAGTTCATTCTATAACATTCATGGCAGAGCTGTGGCAGAGAGAGAGAAAAATGGAGAAATCGTAGCTATGACAAATGTTCATTTGTCAAATGTGCCAGGATTTTACTTGGCACAACCAGACCTGTTTCATCCCACAGATGTGGGCCGTGGAAAGCATCTCTCATGCTGCCAAAAGAAATGGCCTTCATGGTATGTGTCCCCTTTGTCTAGTGGCATACGAGATATCCTATGCCTCAGCCTACATCAGGTGGAGCAACTACAGCTTACAAAGCCTCTATTGAGTTAGTGTAAATATATGCAACATGCAAACCAGGAAAGGACTATAATGGGAGAAACAAAATAGTTACGAATGTTAAAGGGACATGAACACTGAAAGAAGTTAATTGAAAAATTACAGGAGCTAATACAATCATAAGAAAAGAAAGAATAAGTGAATCAAGTGGAAACATCAAGGTAAAAAGAGAAAATATTTCAGAAGAAACCTGCAGGTACAGATAAATATATCAAAAGGACACTTGTTGCTTCTCATTAGAAATGTGTTCTGGAATACAACTACGAGCTAGTGATGCTTTTAATTCTTTCTAAGGCATTGAAAATTCCGTGGGATGGAGAGACACGGTAAACTGTTGAAATGCTACCTAACGTTTATCCTGCACTGATTCAAAACAAGCCATCCAAGCTTAAAGGAAAAGACTGCTCATCACTGGAAAATTTTAAGTGGCCACATGTGCAGATATCTGATGGGAGGAGAGAAGTGTGCCCCATGCTTCTGTAGGATGCATGGCCAAGAGTAGTAAGTGTCCTAAGTATCATAGTAAGCAAACTTCTACTATGATTGCAGTGGTGCTCTGGCATTTCAATAGTAACTAAAGGAATAACCTCATTTAGGACCCATGGCTCAGGGACCCATTAGCTCAGAACCCATTCCTAGGAATGAAAATAGACAAATACCCATCATGACAGGCTATTTTTGTCCCCTTTTTATCAGCCTCTGGAGACTAAACTGCTGAAGGTGCTGTTGGTCAAACTGGCAGACAAGGGGGCTAATGGCCCTCAGCCGTGGTAGCTGGTGGGATCCAAATGAGCAGATGATGATGGCATGGAGATGGTTTCCAGCTCTGTGAAGGAAAACTCCTGCTGATTTGGAAGTTCTCCTTGATGAACACCACATGTCTATACTGAACTTTCTCTTCTATTTATTTTAAATTTCCTATGAAAGTAATTTCTATGTGAAGGAATAAGGAAACTACGTGCTTAAAAAGAAAATCTAACTGTAGCTCTTAGAAGTATGTTTGTTCAACTGTGAAGTTCACCGCCGAAATAGGGATTGACAGACGTTAGCCATACTTTATCACTACTCTCCTGAATGCCAGGACTAGAAATGCTCAGGAGAAGCTGATGCCAACAGTAATCTGAGCCATCAACCCTCAGCTGAACATGTACTGAGAAGATTTATTCTTGCTTTTTTTTTCATTGTGCTTATTCCAGACTTCCCACAGCAGGACTTAATGAAAAATATTCCAAAATTCAGTGACAGTTCCAAGTAACTGACAGATGGGACAAAGTTCACCAAGAACTTCATCAAGGAAGAGGACACCTGGGATAGGATTTAGGAGAGATGCAGGTGATTATCTCTGCTACTGCGATCCTCAAGACCTTCTGTCAGATTGCAGCCTAAGCTGGGCATGTTTACTCTGTGCTGGCAATCTGCTCTTTGACTTTCTAAGCAGCCAAAGTCTGACTTCTTCCCTGTCCAGAACAACTTTCTTTGTGCTAATAGTGATTATGGAGCAAGAATTCCTTGCCTAAAACCTTAGGGGGTGCCAAACTTGAGCAGCTTTCTTCTGTCTGCCTTGCTTGTAGGTGTGACTGCAGCATATGCTAGGAAAAGGGCACATCTGCCCCAGGATGGTTTCATGCACAACATGCAGCAGCATTGAGGTTTGACCTCAGGCTGCCACTGTGTCCCTTTAATGCAGCAGTCCAGCCCATGCACTTAATGAAAAATATTCATTAAGTCTGTCACTCTGTCTGCTTGTGAGATATTTTGTCTGATGAGGGTGAGAATTGCAAGGCAAACCTATTTCAGGTCAGGAGAAAGCTTCCCCTCTGCTACTATGTCCCTTTGCCTATGAATAATTTGGCGTTCATTTTAGCATGTGACCTGTAAAATGCTCTTTAATTTCACCAGGTGAGTATTAGCTGAATAACCTACAAGCTCATGGTACATTGCAGCTCATGGTATGGAAAGTATCCAGGAGTGGTTCTTAATAAAAGGGATTTTTCCAGTTTTATGTCTCTTCATGACCTATCCCTGCTGTCTTCATATGAATACATAGAGCCATGTGATCAATACTCTTGGTTATTACTTTGATTAAAATCTTGAGAAAAGTAGAAAGACTTAAAGATTTCCTCCTGGTCAATGCTGTGTTTAGCTGCCTAGTCTGTCCATATTCTCATCACATAATGTTCTGCCTCTGATAAAGAAATAGACACAACCCATCTGATTGATTAAAGGGATGTAGTTGCACATAATATTGCTATAAATGTGCGCACTGAATCAGTCACAGACAGCATAATATACAAATAAGTTTTTGTTAAAGGAATTAACAAATAACTTTTGCTAATGGACAGCAAATGCAGGTAAAATTCATTGAAATAGCGATTTATTGCAATTATTTAATTTTCTTTTGAATGTATTTATATGCATAAGCAGAGAGAGTGTGGGATTTTATGAAAAAGGGAGGAATAATTCAGTGACTTTTTGTTTCTATACAAACAAAATCTGTATGCAAGCTTTGGAGACAGGGAAAAAAAAAGAGCAGAACTTTTATGCTTTCCAGAAGAGTCTTGATGCATCAGTCCTGATTTACTGCACTTTACAAGAACTTAGAGGGAAGGCTGGAGACATTCTTTTTGTACTGGGGAGTGCTGAATGGAATTTCTGTGGGGTACTGCTTTCTCAGTACTCAGGAGTGTGATGCTCACTACAACTGAGAGATGCTGCTTCTGTTTGAGAGGTAAGGCTGCATGTTTCTCTTCTTCTCTGGGAAACTTCCTACTCTGGAACATTAGCTTTAATCCAGAATTTATGAAAATCTGTTTAATAGCAGTGCAGAGAGTTGCAGAGCCATTTGTAACAGCCAAAATAATTCAGTCATGACCTCTTTGTGTTCCCATAAAACTGTTTTTCCCTTGGCATCAGGAGATGAGTCAGCAGTAGTGATAACAAGAGTCAGAGAAATGCTGGAAAAAACAAGTGTCCCAAGTATTTTGGCAGTGAAAAATTAAGCTTCAAAATGATTTCTTCATGGAACATTTTTTCTCTCTCCAGGACACCAAATTGACTGAGTATATTAAAGAAAGAAGAAAAAGAGGGAGAGAGAGAGTGAAAACAGAACTTGGATGGTATTTCTCAGTGTCTGCCAATATCTAACATGCTTTTGGAAATGTTGCATAACACAACCCACTATGAGAGCCCAGTTTGAATAGAGGTTAGTAATCCTTTCTATTTGGTGCTATGTTTGCGGTTTTGCAGAACTGACCCACAGGGCCTCATTTTTTGACTGGTGAAACAGGCTGTATTTTTTCTTAAGTCTATAGGGATCAGGAAATTGTCCTCTGAATGCATGCCTGACTAGAATTTGCCATCAGTTTACCAGCAGCTCTATTATTCTTAAGCCTATAGGACACTTTGAGTGATAGAAAACCTTGCATGTTCTCTTTTGTGAAGGAGAGTATTTGCCCCCAGTGATCAAACATAGAGGTAGAATGTCAAGGAACTTGCAACATGAAGTGTTATGTTTGAAATGATTTAAACAAGGACTGTTGCAAAGGTTTGGGTTTTTTTTCTGGTTTGCAGTGTTTTTAATATAATTTCTTAAGATATTTTAATCTACTCTGCATGACAAATTAAAAGCAGTGTTGCACAATGTCTTTCTTTCCAGATAAGTGTCAAAAATTTAAATTTTCAAATGAAGGAAGATGACTTCTAATACTGAGCTACTTTTGTTTTCATGGCCTTTAGGTAATGTCTATGAAGAAAAAGACAAGGAAAATTGTTGAAAAAACATCTTTTTCTTCATAACAACGAGAGACAAAACTGAGGAAACATATTCCTGTGTGTTAGGAAGTTTGTGTCCAGGGACTCTCCAAGGCTGATACCAACACTGAAAACTGCTGCCCAGGTCTGAAACAGGCAATCTGCCTTCTGGATAGCAGTTTGGCATGGGATGGATAGTCGTAGTGGGTGACCCCCTTCTGAGGGGAACAGAGGGTCCCATATGACCAGACCCATCCCACAGGGAGGTCTGCTGCCCCCCTGGGGCCCGGGTGAGGGATATCACTGAGAGACTCCGTATCAGTATCAGGGACTGGGCTGATTCAGCCCTCTGATTATTACCCACTGCTGATACTCCAGGCTGGCAGTGATGAGACTGAAAAGAGGAGCGTCAGGGCAATTAAAAGGGACTTTAGGGCACTGGGTGAAGTGGTTGATAGGGAGGGAACACAGGTAGTGTTCTGCTCAGTCCCTTTGGTGGTAGAGAAAAACAATGAAAGGAATAGGAGAGACCACATTATCAAGAAGTGGCTCAAGGTTGATGTCATCAGCAGGTTTTGGGTTCTTGGATCATGCAGCAACTTTTACAGCACTTGGCCTGCTGGAACTGGATGGGCTCCATCTCTTTTAAGGGCAGAAAGATTTTAGCTGGTGAATGCGTGGAACTCGTTGGGAGGCCCTTAAACTACGTTTGAAGAGAGAAGGGGATGCAGCTGGGCTCTTTGGAAGCAGGCCCAAGGGTGATAAGGCTGAGTTAGTGGTGAAATCAGTAGCCCAGCTGAGGTGCATGTATACCAATGCACGTGGCATGGGTAACAAACAAGAGGAACTGGAAGCCAGGGTACAGCAGCAATGCTGCTGTAGTTGCCATCATGGAAATGTGGTGGGATGACTCACATAGCTGGAGTGCTGCACTGGATGGCTACAGGCTCTTCAGAAGAGACAGGGAGGAGAGAAGAGGTGGAGGGGCAGACCTTTATATTAGAGAGGCTTTTGATGCCACGGGTATTGAAACTAATGACTATGAAGTTGAATGCCTATGGGTAAGAATTAAGGGGAAAGCCAACAAGCTTGACATCCTTCTGGGAGTCTGTTATCGTCCACTCATCCAGGAAGAAGAGGTGGACAACTTATCCTGTAAGCAGCTGGAGAATGTTTCAGGAGCACCAGCTCTTGTTCTTGTAGCCACCTGGCTTTAACCTACCAGACATCTGCTGAGAACTTAATACAGCAGAAAAGAGGCAGTCCAGGAAGTTTTTAGAGTGTGTGGAGGACAACTTTTTGTTGCAGCTGGTGAGTGAGCCCACCAGGACAAGAACAATGTTAGTTAGACTTGTTTGCAAATAGATATATGGGGTGGGGGGAGATGTGGTGGTTGGAGGCTGCTTGGAGCATAACGATCATGAAATTATAGAATTCTCAATATTTGGTGAAATTAGGAGAAACATCAATAAGACTTTTACATTGGCCTTCTGGAGGGCAGACTTTGGCCTATTTAAGAGACTTACTCAGAGAGTTCCTTGGTCCTTAAACACAAAGCAGTCCAGGAAAGGTGAGAGTGCTTCAAAACAGAGATCTTGAGAATGGACTGTCCCTGTGTGCTGAAAGATGAGTTGATGAGGCAAACGTCCAGCCTGGATGGGAAAGAAGTTTTGAAGGAACGTAGGAACAAAAAGTGGAAGTATCATCTTTGGAAGGAGGGTCAGGTCTCTCAGGAAGTATTTAAGGGGGTTGCTAGGGATGTAGGAAAAAAATTAGGGAGACCAAAGCTCAGTTCAAACTTAATTTGACAACTTTTGTAAAGCATAATAAAAAATGTTTTTACAAATATATCAACGGGAAGAAGAAGGGGAAGACCAACCTTTGTTGTCTATTGGACGTGGGAGGGAACTTAGTAACTGCAGATGAGGAGAAGGCAGAGGTGCTTAATGCCTTCCTTGCCTCAGTTTTTAGTGGAAAGGCAGCTCGTCCTCAGGACAAGTGTCCTCCTGGTTTGGTAGATGATGTCAGGGAGCAGAATGGTCCCCCTGTTAGCCAGGAGGAGGCTGTCAGAGAATTGCTGAGCTGCAGGGATGTTTGTAAATCTGTGGGCCCAGATGGGCACCATCCCAGGGTGATGAGGGAGCTGACAGGTGAGCTTGTAAAGCCACTCTCCATCTTTTACCAACAGTCCTGGCCCACTGGTGAGGTTCCAGATGACTGGAAACTGGCCAATGTGACATCCATTCACAAGAAGGGTGGTAAGGAGGATCCTGGTAATTACAGGCCAGTTAGCCTGACCTCAGTACCTGGTAAAGTAATGGAACAGTTTCTACTGGGTGTCATCACGCAGCACTTACAGGATGGCCAGGGTATCAGACCCAGCCAGCATGGCATTGGGGACATAGGTCATGTTTGACCAACCTGGTCTCCTTTTATGACCAGGTGACCTGCCTGGTGGATGCAGGGAAGGCTGTGGATGTTGTCTATTTGGACTTCAGCAAGGCCTTTGACACTGCCTCCCACAGTGCACTCCTGGAAAAGCTGGCAGCCCATGGCTTGGACAGGAGCACTCTGTGCTGGGTTAGGAACTGGCTGGATGGCCAAGCCCAGAGAGTGGTGGTGAGTGGTGCTGCATCCAGCTGGTAGCCAGTCAGCAGTGGTGTCCC
Source organism: Phylloscopus trochilus trochilus (assembly GCA_016584745.2). Classification (NCBI taxonomy): domain Eukaryota; kingdom Metazoa; phylum Chordata; class Aves; order Passeriformes; family Phylloscopidae; genus Phylloscopus; species Phylloscopus trochilus. The sequence continues at coordinate 32,406,908 of WQNJ02000062.1, read as the reverse complement.
TCAGGGGTCTGTGCTAGGGCCAGCTCTGTTCAATATTTTTATTGACAACAGGGATTAGGGTACTGAGTCTTTCATTAGTAAATTTGCAGATGACTCTAAGCTGGGAGCGTGTGTAGATCTGTTGGAAGGTAGGAGGGCTCTGCAGAGAGGCCTGGGATGGCTGGATGGATGGGATGACATTTAATAAGTCCAAGTGCCAAGTCCTGCACTTTGGCCACAATAACCCCTTGGAACATTCTAGGCTGGGGACAGTGTGACTGGACAGTGCCCAGGCAGAAAGGGACCTGGGGGTTCTGGTGCCAGCAGCTGGCCATGAGCCAGCAGTGCCCTGGTGGCCAAGAAGGCCAGTGGCATCCTGGCCTGGATCAGGAATGGTGTGGCCAGCAGGAGCAGGGAGAGTCATTCTCCCCCTGTACTGGGCACTGGTGAGGCCACACCTTGAGTGCTGTGTCCAGCTCTGGCCCCTCAGTTCAGGAAGGACACTGAGACACTTGAACACATCCAGAGGAGGCAACGAGGCTGGTGAGGGGCTTGGAGCACAAACCCTGTGAGGAATGGCTGAGGGAGCTGGGGTTGTTTAGCCTGGAGAAAAGGAGACTCAGAGGTGATCTTATCACTCTCTACAACTCCCTGAAAGGCGGCTGTAGCCAGGTGGGGGTTGGTCTCTTTCTCCAGGCAGCACCAATATAGGTTGGATATTAAGAAAAAGTTTTTTTACAGAAAGGGTGATAAAGTATTGGAATGGTCTGTCTGGGAGGTGATGGAGTCACCATCCCTGGATGTGTTTCAAAAAAAGATTGGATGTGACAATTGGTGCCATGGTTTAGTTGAGGTGTTAGGGCCGGGTTGGACTCAGTGATCTTGAAGGTCTCATCCAACCTAGTGATTCTGTGATCTCTTTCCTGAGGTTTGAGGCTTACCTGCCACCCAAAGTTACTGTCTTTAGAGTTTCACTCATGTGATGGACCCACCAGAGTCCCCTTGCACAAATGTAGATTGGGGATGGTCATACCACACCTCTGACAAAAATCTTGTCAGGTCTTTTGTTGACTGGATTACGCATGTTTGCACCTAGAAGACTGTGCATCCAGTTGCTTCTGGATCAGGGGACTGGAACATCTCTCTTACAAGGAAGTGTTGAGGGATCTGGGCCTGTTCGGCCTCGAGAAGAAATGACCGAGGGGTACTACATCAATACCTCTGAGTATCTGAAAGGCAGGTGTCAGAGGATGTTTCCAGGCCCTTCTCAGTGGTGCCAAGCAGTAGAACAAGAGGCAGACACTGAAGCACAGGAAGCTCCACCTGAATATGAGGAAAAATTACTGTGTGGTTGACCAAGCCCTGGAGCACATTGCCCAAAGAGACTGTGGAGCCTCCCTCTCTGGTGATGACCCACTGTGGTACCTTCCAACCTGACCCATTCAGTGAATCTGTAATCTATCCTCTCAGGTCCCTCTGGTAAAGGATTTTCCTATGCTAGTGTTCTGTGTAGTTGGGATAAAGGAAGCTGTTTGGTACCTATTTACAAAAATGTAACCATCCAAGGGACTTTCTTGGGATAAAGAGGAAAGAAGGGGCTTGGGGCACTATTGAAGTTAGGTGGCACCTGAAATAGGGAGTTGAGGCTCCCTCTGAGGGTTAAAAATTGACTACTTTTAATAGACTGTAGAAAATATTTGTTGCTGTGACTCTAAAATGTTGTTTACTGTAGTAATGAGTCTAAAAGGACATAAGTGTTTCATGACTCATTCCCCTAGAACTTTGCCCTCAGTATTTGCTACTTGAAACTAGTAAGTGAAAACAAAAGTGAAAATTTGTTGTCTTGTTTTATTGTTCTGGCTGGCACTGTCCTGTGCATAATGCTCAAGATTCTGACTGTTCAACAACAAAGTCTTGACCCATTCTCCTCACAGTCATGAGATTGTCTGTCAATCTGTCATCCAATTATCTGGGATTTGGATGAAACCTGCTGAGAGGAGTATAACATTCCAGCTTTATTCAACCTAGAGCTGTGAGAAATATGTACCACAAAACCTAAAACTTTTCAAGTGAGCTTGTGTTAAATATCAAATGCAGGGAGGGATTTATTGTTGGGTCAGATTCATGTAAAACTCTACTTCTGACATACTTTTGACCTGAAACCTGATGATGCTCAGATGTTTTGGCTGAAGTTACTTTGAGGCTACAAAGCCGAAAGTTAAAGAAAAACTCAGAAACTGAAAAGGTGACATGAAGGGCTCAAACTTAACCCCAAATCTGCTTCAGGTTTCATGCTGGATTGCACGGGTGTTGCTTAGCCTTTCTGCTTCCAAGTAAACAACAGGAATATTACCAACACATTGCAATCTGTTCATCAAACATGAACGTGGACTAGAATATTGTAAAGCCTGAAAATAATCAAATAATTTTATATTCCCAGAAAAAAAAGCCATGAACTATGAGGATAAGAGTGTTACTGGTGATTTCCTCAAAGATTTGCTCAATTGTATGGTTTATAATCCCAACTGAGATAGAACTTTGTTGGATATTTAATCTGAGTTGTTAATTGCTTGGTGTTGCCGTAGCACTGTCCAGCCATCTCAACTTTTGATGACGAGCAGCAACTTGGAAATAATCCCGTGCGGTATATTTTTGTCCCCTATTTTAAGTTTATATTTTTTTCTCATCTCATATTGCATGAGGAGTGGCTACAAAAGATCAACACACAGTAACAAGTAGGAATAACAGCAGGATTTGCTTAGTTATTTTGCCCAGACTGAATTTAGTAGAAAACCTCAATCAGATGGAGAAGAGGCTGTGTTGCATTTACAGATGAAAATATTCTTGGGAGAAGAAAGCTTTTCTCTATAAAAATGTTACTGCAGAGGATCAGAAAAACATTCTCAGCTCTCTCAATAGTCCAGGTTCTGAGAGCTGTAGTTCCAACAGGCCCTAGGAAAGAAGTCAGTCGTGCAGATGTATGTGAATTCTCCCACATGAGTAAAAGCAAAGGAACTTTGACATGCTGAATCCTAACTTTTATTCAGCAAGGAATTTTCTGTCTGGAGACAAAGAACATCTTATTCTCTCCCCTGCTGACTCTTGCTGCTTACATTGCCTCCCAAATTGGAAGCTGCAGTATAGATGTGCAAAAAAGGATATGCTTTGAGCATACCTCAAGGGTGAGCTGTCTAACCAAGGAAACAATTTCATTCTATCTGTTGTGCAAAGAGTCTGGTGCTACAGAACACCTATTTCATTGCTCAGCAGGGAAAAATACAGCAAGGAGAAAAGACTCTGAATGCTGAAACTGCAATACATTAATATTCATAGTTTCTGTGCATAGCATTTTGTAGTCTGGTACAGAATTACTTGCCTTTAAATTGGATAGCTGAAGCTCCAGCATTCTGTTTTTGTCACTGCTTCAGATAGAACTCTAATTGAATCAAGGAAGAAAGAGGACATGAAATTCCAGACTAGATCTGTTGCTTGCTGCAGAGTGGGCTATGTTTTCTAATGGTTTCCATCACACACCTTGCATTTGGGACTCAGGTGCACAAAGGGAATTAGGAGCTTTCAAAGGGAAGACTGGCAGTTTTAGAAGTGCTCTCTGAAGAGGAAGAGTGTGGTTTGTCCAAAAACACACCTGGGTGAAGTGGCACCTTCAGCATAAGCAGTTATGTTAAATTGTGAATATCGTGGTGCTCCCAGAAGAGCATGTCTAAACTAAGAAATCTTAAAGACTGTCTTGCTGGCAGGAATGTCACATTACTACCACAAATGGGAAACAGCTCCAATAAGAATGATGGTCTTCATTCAGCAAATTTTAATGATAAAAACATCCCAGCTAAAGACAGTGGACATATTCAAGTGTTTAAAATTAACCATATGCATATTTATTGTGCAGCATTTTGGAAAGGCAGAAGAAAAACTGAACTCCAGATGCTCTGTTTCCTTGCTGACATTGTTTGTAGGTTGAGAGTAATATTTGTCATCAAAGACAAACAAATGGAGGATGACTCAGTTTCACCCTTGCTTGGAGGGGAAGAATCCAAAGGGAATTGTATTTCTCTGTTTAGAGAACCCACAGAAAGTGAGGTGAATTCACGTTTTTCTGAAGCTGTGAAATGCAATCCTGTTTAACAAGTTTTTCTGCAGCTATTATTATTTCAGTCTGAGGTTTCTAGGTCAAACACTGTTGAATCTTCTCTCACAGTGAAAATCTGAAGGAAAGGCTTGATATTATGATTTCTTGAGGAAACACAATAGCTGTAGTCTCATATATGTTCTTTCTCAGATCAATGAAAAATACTTTTCTGATAGTGGCAGCACCTCAACCACAACTTTCTGTTACATAAGCCAAGAGTAAAAGATAGGTCCCTTGCAAAGTCAGTGAATTCAGTGCAGATAAAACAACTTTTTTAGTAGCCTTACCCCCTCCTATTGAAACCACTGATGTAATAGTGACAGCTTATTTTTCTTATGTTCTTGGTGTCTTAGTTTTTTTTCACAGATAGTGAAATACGTGGGAAAACAATATATTGAGCAAAATGAATTTTAAAAAATGGAAGATCACATTAAATGTCATCTGGGTAAATAAATGAAATTTGCAAGATTCAAGTGCTGAATCTCCTGAGCTCCTCAGAGTTTCTAAGAAATATCCTTCATTATTTTTGATCAGCTCACCTTCCCTGATAGTTAAAGCTTTGCTAATTTTGTTGAGTAAGTGTGTGAACCAAGCTTGAGGGATGGTGACAAATTAGCCATAAAGAACCTCATAAGTAGCAAAGGACCATTAATCCTGCACAGTTTAAACTTCACTTTCAGCAAGGTGAGTAGGAGAAATTAGCTGCAATTAATATCTTTTGATGATTGTCAAATAACTATTAGAAGGTGAATATCTCACGGTACTGAAACACCACCTTTCCTAAGATATGTCAGCACTGAGCCTCTCCTGTGTTAATCATTGGTTTTCCCTGAGCAGAGAAAGAAGTGTTGCTGCTAGGTCTCAGTACAAGATTTGCCACAGGATTTCGCCAGGAGGGAAAAATAGCTGGATTGAGGAACTAATTACTGAAGGGATTAAAACAAAGGTGGGGTGATCCTCACTAACTTCTGGCCAGCAAGGGAGAGTGAAGGAGGGAAATGCTTTAAAAGAAAACTTCTGAGTCACATTTTCTGAACTGTACAGCTGCACACAGTTTGTTGGAAGCATGAGATTTTGCTGCAGAAAACTCCAGTGGGAAACAAGTCTGGATCAGGGGGCTGGGCAAGATAAGTACAGGGCCCACTTCAGTCATGTAAACCCTCATGATGGATTTCTATTTTCAGTGAAAAGTTGGGTTGGATACTTTTGTCATAAGCAGCACATAAGGGTGTTCAAAGAAAACTAAGCATGGCAATATTCAAACCGAATCTAAGAAAACATGCTTCAGTTAAATAACGTATTTGAAATATATTGGACTCTTTTTTGTGATTTTCCTCAGGGCAGTATTAGTGCAATAACAAAACAGATGAGACTGAAGGCTTGATTTAAAAAGTTTGGGTCTTCAAGGACAGATTTACCGTCCAGTGAGGCTCTGCAGGCTGGTCTTCCCAGGCACAGCAGCTCCCAGGTTTGGAATGATGAGGAAAGAACCTTGGAGTGCAAAGCAGTCCAACTGCGGCCGAACATAAGGTCACAACCAGGAACATATGAGATGAATAAATCTTTATTGGGCAGGACTGCAAAACATTAGGTAATGGGGCCAGTGACAAAAAAAGAACTTCGTCTGAATCATACTCTAAAATGTGCACAAGAACAGTTCAGGCTTCTAGCAAGGGGCAAAACATGTTTCTGGTGCTGATAGGAAAAAAAAAAGAAAAACTAAGCAAGGGGTTTCTTATGCCTGTGCAAGTACATGCATTGTACACATCCACAGCATTTCAGTCCACGGGAGCTCATGATATTTTCTGTAGTTAAGACTAGATGCAAATGCTGACAGAATCCTTTGTACTTATTTTCTAGCTTCCATCACCATATCTGTCTTCTGCTGGCTTCTCACCTTCTTTCTCACCTACAGATGGAAAAATCACCCGAGAAAAAACCAGAAAAACAAAAAGCCCCAACCTAACATGTCTGGGGAAGTGTTTCAGTGCTTACTTTGCCCTGAACTGGTTGATAGTGATTGATAGTTAAAATATCCCTTCTCCCTCTCTCTATGGGGAATGAAATTCTGAGAAATCTTTACTCGCAACGAATGAAACACTTAGTTATGAATCATGTTGGAATTAATTTTTCTGTTGAATTTGGCCCAAGGGAGATGATTACAATGTTGAGGGGCTTGCAGTCCCATCTCTTCAGGTCAGACACACAAGAGCTTGTGGGATAGAGGTTTGTGCTCCTTCTGGAATTCACTACGTGAAACATATACCATGAGCTATTTCCTCAGAAAAAGGACCTACCTCCTGTAAGGGAGGAGAGCTGCTAAGAGGTGGTGAGGCTTTAAAGAGAAGGTAAGGATGTCGGAAGGAATCACTCCTGCAAAGTGGATCCAGATCTTGGGCCCACAGTTGATTCATTTTAACGATCTGTGTGGTGACTACTGCTCTACCCAGGGCAGGGACTCAACCAGAAAAACTGTGACTTGTAGCTACAGTATGGCAAATATTAAACAGGTTTCACAGGTTACAAACCAAGAAAATTAATTTAGTGCACACAAAATTTATGGGATTCGACACTGGTTGATGGGATGGACACCCCTGGATGGGGATTGCTGTCTTCTTAGTTGTCAAACATGAATGACATTTAATACAAAGAACTCTGACTGTGAAAATGTTTATGTGCCCAGAAGTAAATTTAATACTGTTTGGCTTCTATAGACCAGCAATTCAGGGTGTCTGAATGACATTAATGGTTGGGAATTTGGGTGTTGAAAAAAGAATTTTGTACTGTAAAGATATTAATCCTAGACAATAAGATATGAGCTCATGTACATAACCTGAAAACTGAGATTTTGTTACAATCTGTTCTACCTATTTTACTATTCATTATTGCCATATAAACTACTGTGTTTGGATCAAACTAACAGAAGCTCCCACTTAGTCTAATATGATTTGTACACTTTCATTCAGGCAGCCTCACTTTTATTTTTCTTCAACAAATTATGGCAATATGACTGACAAGAATGTCCACATACACATCTGAACTTAATGTAGACTTAACCTTAAAGTAAGCCAAGGAGTATCTAGATGAGCTGGGGAATATCCTTCAGGGCAAAACAAAAGAGACCCACATGTATCAGGCTGGTGCTATAGATGCCTGCTTTTGAAATGATATTCACATATCATTTCAATACAATGAATTCTTGTCTCTAACTGAATGTCTAAACTCTTCTTCACCACTGACATTTTGTCCACTATTCCTTGTGCTGTTAACTATCCATTTGGACAGCTTCTGTAGCTTCCCTGTACAATACTTGTAGTCTCTGGAATATTTTATTTTAGCTTGGCCAAGATTAATTCAGCTTTCTGTGAAGTTAGCAGTAGTTCAAGGAACAATCATGCATGTGTGTGTGATATATCTCTTTTCTGTGCAAGATGACCTTGAATACCTTCACTGGCAATATTCCTGGGAAGAAGCAGCGAGTTCATGTCATGTAGCAATGTATTAGTTAGTGGCTTCATCCTGCTTTCCATGTACATTGGATGGGTGTGTAGTGTTCTCTTCTGGCATGTAGTTTGCACATTAAAATCTCTTGGGATTAAGATAGTGAACTCCTGCTCAGGAGGAGGGGACATGCAAGAGAGATGCTGGATTTTGTAGCCCGCTCAATGCATTATTTCAGCTGGAATCTTAATTTCCAGGCATGAGAAATTAGTTTACAAAAGGCACTGAAGGCTCCCAGGGCAGGCTGGAGGAATGGGTGAGAGAGCTGTCTGCCTCCTAGCACGATGCAACGTATGCAGATGAGAGCAGGGGAAAGAGAAAATTAATGCAAAAAGCCTGCTTTCCTACTTGGTACTTCCACTGAACTTCTACTCTGTGGATCACTACAGATGCAAGAAATACCAGATGTCTCTTGGTTGTAGCCCAGATTCACTCACTACAGGCAAATCACCCCAAATTTTAATATTCAGGAGACTTTAAACAGGCTGGTCCTGCAACACTTTAAGTGAAACCTACAATTGAAGGTTGAAAGCCATCATCAGTTAACACACTTTGGATACTAACACCAAAATGGGCAGGGCAACACATCATCTGTACGGGGACTGGAGGCCCAGCAGATTTACCAGGAAACCCCTACAGCAGTTTTGTGACAACAGAACTCCCCCCTCATCCCGTCCAAAACACGTGTTAAGGTGCTAACAGAGAGACCAGATTAAAACTGAAAAAGCACAATTTAAATACTTCTATTCGTGTTTTACTCCAGTGTGTTGCATCAGTAAAATCTGAATGCAAGCTAGGGATTTAGGAGTACAGTGGTAGAGTTTTTTTGAAACTGGTTTGGAAAGTTTAAAAAAACAACTCTGTTTTCTATTTAAATAAGGCTGTTTTATTTCTTTATATAAAAATATTTCCCCTGCATTTACAGCAAAGCAAAGAATTACTCAACTGCATAAATCCTACCAAAAAGCAGCCAGTGTCTTCAATTTCCCTCCTTATTTTAGAAGAAAGCACAGCCCTGCATTCCTATCTCCAGGCAGTGTGACATGAATCACAGAATTGTTAAGGTTGGAAGCAACCTCTGGAGATCATCCAGTCCAAGTCCCCTGCCAAGGCAGGGTCACCTAGAGCAGGTTACTCAGGAACATGTCCAGATGAGTTTGGAATTCTCCAGAGAGGGAGATCCACAACCTCCCTGGGCAGCCTGTTCCAGGGCTCTGCCATGCTCAATGTGAAGAAATTCTTTCTCATGTTGAGATGGAACTGCTTGTGTTTTATTTTATGGCCATTGTTCCTCATCTTGTCACTGGGCACCACTGGAAAGGATCTGGCACCATCCTTTTGGCACCCACCTTTGAGTGCCTCTCAGTCTTCTCTTCTCTAGACTAAACAGGCCCAACTCCTGTTGTCTCTCCTCATAAGAAAAGGATACTCAGGAAGACACATGATCCATTTCCACTTCCACCTTCTCTAAGGCCTGATTTGCTTTGTGAGAAATTCTGACTCATATTCAGTCTGAGAGAAAACTTAAAGATGAGAGTTGGTACATGCAGCTATATTTTTGCATTCTAAGGTAGATGAGGGGGAAGAGTACAGAGCTAACATGCCGTGCACTGGGTGTTCACATGCTTGTTTATTTTCTAGGGATTGATAAAATTGCTAATGACCTGCTTTTTGAAGTTTATCTATATTCCTGAGCTTGCTAATTTTATTCTACGTGACAAAAGTATCCACTGTATTATTTCAGTTGTTAAACAAAAATCTCTAGAACAGGTGGGTCAAACACTGACTAGGATTTTAACTCTTGCATCTTACTGGTGTAATAAAGGCAAAATCCCTGTTTAGTCCTGTTACAGGTACATATCATCTGTAAAATGTTGATTGTTTCTGTGTCATGGATATTTCCTCTTTGAAACAATCTGATCTTCATAAAGCACATTTAAAAGAAGCTGCACATTAAAATCTCCTTCCCCATGCATTTGTTCCTACCTTTGCAATTCTGCTCAAGCTGTCTCAATTTTGTTGGTGCAACCATATTTAGGGTTGGGACAGGAATGGGGCTGGGGATGGAAGGAATGGCTAATGAAATGGAAGGCAGTGAGGATAGGAATGAATGGCTGTAGGGAGTCTCCTGTAAGTGGAACTACTAATGAAAATGCTTGTGGGCACTGGCATTTGTTTTGTTGAACATGGAACTTATTGATTTGAATCCTTCTAACCAGGTCAGGAAAATGACAGATCTGTGGAATATGGATACTTAGGTGGTGGGAAGGAAACAATTTTGGCAGCTTGGTTCTGCAATGGTCCTGTTACTTGGCATTCCACACATCTGTGAATGAAAGGTTTCCAAGACAGTTATATGGCAGCCCTGTGAAAAGGAAGTCAAAACATCTGCTGGTAGAGGCCAGCATTGGCCCTGGTACGTTGGCCTCTATCAGCTGGAGGTTGGTTTTAGTCCTGTTGCAAATACTACCTGTGGAAACAGAATCTGAATGAGTCAGCATAAAATGGTCCTTTTGAGCCTCAGTCTGGATGGTCCTACATGTTTTCAGTCAGTTTACTAGACTGTCAGACACAAAATTATTACGTTTAACAATAATGTTCACTTGAACTGCAAGGCTCTATAATATTCTCATCTGCCAATGTTTTAATTACAGGGTCGCATTCACTAAGGGAAACTCAAATTAGAAGTGGATGAATGGATTTTGATATGAAGGGGAAGATTTTCTTTCTTTTTTTTTTAATTTTGCTTTTTCCTTTTCCCAAGGAAATTACATTCTTGGGAGAGCTGCATACCAGAAAGACCAAAATGGCCTCTCCTGAGCCATAGGGTGGAGAAGGCTTTGCAAGCCAAAGGTCAGATGCAAAGAAACATCTATTTATAAGTGACAATACATAACAATAAAATAGAGAAAAAGATGATGTACAAGTGGAGAAGGGATTCAGAAGAGAGAGGCAAGGAGAGAAAGGAAACTGTGATTTGTAGTTTTGTCAGTGATGAGCGAATGAATATTTGTGCAAAGTAGGTCAAGAAGAGAAGAAAACTGCAGTGGTGGAAGGATTGGGTGATGCAATAAAGGGCAGGGTCTCTCAGTCTGTAACTGATGGGATTGAGGGATACCAGTGTTTCCATACAGCTGGATTTGTCAGGGAGGTCCCATCGTGCCAGAGTCTTCTACTGCTCCTTCTGGGAGCTCTTCCTAAGTGAGGACTGAGTCTCACATTAGGTTACAGGGTGAGAGCTGTAGCTTCAGAATCACAGGCACATAAAGAGCTGTGAGGGAAGAGAGGCCTGAGCAATCGTGAGTACGTCAAGATGGGAACTCAACTTTGATACAGAGTGCACCTCCAAAATGGGAAGAAGAATGTTCCTTATGCACAGCTCTAAGCAATCTCTGGTCTCTGTCTTTTTGGCAGAATAATCTTGCAGTAACGCTTTTTTTTTTTTTTTTTTTTTTTTCCTAGATATGTATAGCTGCTCTGAGAAAGGTTATTAGATACAAGATAGTACGGTATCACTGACATAAATTGCTTCTGTGTACTGAATTACTATAGATATTCACCAGAAACTGCGTGATTCTGCTCATGACAAAATCAGCTCCCAAGCTTTCCAAAAGCAGTTTTTCTCTGCAGACTCTTGTCGAGTCCGTGTAGCACCAGGAATCAGTGGGAGTTTTGTGTTTGTGTGTGTGTGTGTGTAATGTGAACTTGGACACCATGTTCACAGCAAGTTTTGTCACTTGAAGATGAAAAAGGTTCAAAATATTCCTTTTGTTTGGCATCCCTCAAGTAGGTTAACATAATTTATGTGTACAATATGCCACGTTCATCCAGACATTTGATACTTCACCAAGTTTAAATGAAGAGAGAGGCATGAATCCAGTCCTTGGAACTATCCTGTCTGCCAGACTGAGGGAAACTGAGCTTATGCAGAATATTCAGCCTGAAAATCGACTTGGTATGAGACTTTGGGGTTTGAGGAGTTAATGGCATTGCTCCTTATGCTTACTATTTCAAACTTAGCCTAGCACTCTACAAAAACAAATAAAGTCAAATGTGAGAGAAGCAAATAGTTCATACCCTGAAGAGTTAACCTTTTCAGTTTCACAGAACTATTAAATGAATTTCTGCATAAATCTGAGTGCTCACTGAAGAGGAAGGCCACAAAGAACCAAACAGAATTAACCACGACCAGAAAAGCATGAAAGAAAAGGAGAAAAGGTAGAGAAATGTAAAGGTAGATAATGTAGCTACACTGGAAATCAATGCAAATGCCTATGTGTACTTGCAGCTTGGTGCTTATGTTTGTCTACTTTTAAAAATTATATGAGACAACATATTAGGACACCAGAAAAAAGGAAAGTGTGAGAATTGTCTGTAATCTCAAAAAGTAGATGGTGGCAGAAAGTTAAAAGGCACACAGAATTATATTAAGGAACTTTTAGGGAAAATCAAAAGAATACGTGAACTGAGAGAAAAAAATCATTGCGGTTATATAGGTGTCAAAAGTAAGGGAAGGCCTATGCTTGATGGAAGTGGTAAAAACCATTTACGACAAAAAAAGTCCATTTGGATACCAGACAGCCACAGCTTGTGATTTATGCAAACTTGGAAAGGAATACAGAAACTTAACCCAAACACAGTAGCTGTCATAAGAGATGCACAGCTCTGGAAAGACAGCAAAACTTAAATATAAACGAAGCGAGATGCGGTTGAGCTCTGGCATAACCGTGACGGCAATTCAGCCTGCGGTTTGCTCGAAAGCAGGAGCTGGGGTGACCGGCCCGCGATACGTCTCACGTGATCCCCACACACGTGATGCATGGTGCAGAGGCACAGAACAAGGGGACCCACAGCTCTACCTTGAAAATTTCTTGGCAGATCTGGGTGGACAAATGTCTGCTAGTTATGGTTAGGGTATAACTTCCAGTCCAATTTTTTTTTTTTTTAATTACTTATGGCATTCACAAATAAATTGTTTTCAGCTGAAACTCCCTCCATTGAGTGCTCATTTTGCCAGGTCCTTTAAATTAAATCCATGAGTCTACATAAGGATTTTTCAGTAATGGGGGGAAAAAGTACCTTTTCTTTTACGATCTGCTAAGACCACTTCAGCTTTAGAGGCAGAAGGACACATACTGAGCCTTGCAAGTGAATTGAATGACTTGACTAATACCTGCCCTGCAGTAATACAATGAAACTCCTGTTGATTTTCATTCAATGGGATTTGCTCATTCTCAAAGGAACGCCTGGATTTTGTATTTTTTCTTCACAAAAATGTCAGTGACAAAATATGACCATTTAACTGAGAGATCTTTATTTTATAATTTAAGATAGAGCATAGCGTAAGGTTAAAAATTTAAATTTTCAATGTTTTTCTGCACTATTGTGTTATCTTCTTTTTCTGACTCTTTCATTATACAAATTATAATTAAAAAACCCCAACCAACCAAAAAAAATCCAAAAAAGTCCCCAAAAATAAACCTGAAAATAACAAACAAGGAAATATAAAGGATAAAGGACAGCTATGGTTTTCATTAACAGTGCTTTTGTGAGCTCATGAGATTATCCTTACATTCACCCTTGCTGTAATACCTGTGTCTATGAAAAGGAAAGTAAAAACTTCATGTCCATTAGTCTGACTTGAGTAGTTTGAGAGTATTAGAAAAAAAGAGTGAAAGCTATTGTTGTGAAAGATAAAAAATGCAATCTATCTTTCAAAGGAAGACTGTGCCAAGCTGATCTGATATTTGAATGAGATAACTTCCCGTAGAAAATATGTTAGTTATTGAAGGTTTGCCATTAACAATGCAAAGAACTTTATCATCCAAAGTGTCAACATATTGAATAGAGATTTGGTTGGTCCCAAGTCTGAGAGTGGGAAGGCCTTGTCTCTGTGAACAGCAGAGGGGGAAGCAGAAAGATTTCAGTAATGATAATGATGTCATGAGGAGCAATGATGTTCACCTGCTGTGAGTAACTTCAGATTTCTGACTGACAGAGAGCTAAAATTCAGGAGCATCTCTGTCTTGAAGACAAATAATCTAGTTATGAAGATGGAGCTTGATAACCATACGGCATGTTCAGTTGCAGTCGCAGACAGCTGAGCCTAGGGGAATCCTTTCCACTCTCAAGTTTCTGTACACTGGCTATTGCTGTGTGAAATGTTGCTGTCCTGTGGGTGTACACATGTGTGCTGATAAGTGAAGAAGCAAACTATGCTTCTGATTATTTCAGAAAATGCCTTTGGTTATTACAGAAACCATTTATTATCCCATTTCCTAGGACTAACTACAAAAAAGAGGAAATGGAGTTTTGAAAGCATCTTGTATTCTGGTATCCCCAAGAATGTTGGATTCTGAAAAAAAAAATCATGTTTATAGAAACTTTTATTTCAGTTTCTTAGCATTCAAGCTAGGATAAGTGGGAAAATACGATTTTTTTTCCCCATCTTACTTTGTTTCAAATGCTACAGGGTACATAGTTTAAAGTCTTTCTGGTTTTTATTCTTTCCCTTTATTTAGTGGTCTCCTCACAAATATGAGAACACCAAAGGTGTGAAAACTGTGCTCACCACTATGGTTGTGATACTCCAACATCTTGAAAGTTGTTTGGTCTTAGATTCCTCATCTGAATTCTTTTTATGTCTTGGCTCATGCAAGCCTGTTCCTCTGCACACCCCTTGGAACCTTGGCTTGCCTGTGCTCCTCTAGAGCTCTGCCACTTTTATTGAACATTCAGAGACAAATATTACAAATGGATCTTTCCTATATCAGTTCATTACTATACTTTCAAGTTCTCAATCTGCAGTGTTTACAGGATACAGTAAAATACATACTGGTTGACTTTCAGAAATCTTTTGATCTCTGAAGACACTCTTAACATGCAGTGGATGTGAAGTGCTTTATGCCACTCAGAGAGAAGTGTGCTCCATGAAGGAATCAGCCTTTTCCATTGCACTTGCAGGCTCTGCTTATACTGGAAATTACACCATGCCAGAAGACAGATCCAGGCACTAACTCCATTGTCTACACTGTTAAATTGTTCGGGCAGTCCCTGGAATGGTTTGTCCCTGGGCAGTCAGCCCAGGCCTCTTCCAAACAGTTCCTGGGCATGTTTTGAGAATTAGCACGGGCCAGGCACCATGCCCAACATGTAGTTTGGATGCGGGCACCCTTTTTTGGATGATAATAGACTTCACTAGTGCCAGATGGCCTCAGAGCCAGAGGGAATAAACACAGCCTGATTGCATATGCCATGTGCTCGTGCAGAGGATCTCTTGTGCTGTAAAATGATAGCTTGAATTGTGTGTACGTGCGCATCTCCATGTTAAGAAACTGGAACCTGAAAGACTGGATTTTACAAGGGGCAGCCTCAGACGGGGACTCTGTGGCATCCAGGAAGACAGAGTGGGCATTATGCAATGCCTGTATTGCTGAAAACACCACAGGCACAGACCAAACCCTGGGACCGTATGTCCAATGCACCAACTCAAATGGACTCTAAGTATAAATTGGCTTTAAGGTCTCCTGGGCACCCTCTGGCCTTAAGACATGTTTATGTCTCTTTGCTGTTCAGTCTGCCTGAAATAACACAGGGTCTGAGTTACAACCCACCAGATGAGTGTTTTTAGCATACAAATTAGAAGGTGTATGTTTTATGTTTTAGGATGTGGTGTGTTCAAAGATGCAGCATCTACTAGGATGCTGTTACAAGGCTGTGTCGTTGGGAGAGAGCCAAAACAAATGTACCCTTGACCATTACGAACTGAGAGCAGTTCCTGTGATGTTCAAGCACTTCCCAGCAGAATGCTTGTTGAAGTAATCCAAACCAGAGGTGAGAAATTACTTCATCAGGGGAGACTGATCAGGGGCGCAGTGTGTGGTTGTCACACTGGCCCTCTCTTACTGAGATGTACAACATACTCCTTGGTGCTGTGTTTGTGGACATAAGACCCTAAACTCTTGAAGAATCCTTGCAGGTTTTAGGTTGTCTATGAAATCTCTGAGCTAAAGTACATTTTTTCATGCAGAGTAAACTCTAAAGGCAGAATAAGAGAAGATCTCTGCATTGGATTTGTTGTTTTGTATGATTACCAGGGGCTCAAGTAATAGAAATTATTAAATCCTGAAGAGCTAAATTCTGCTGAAAAACACATGGATGTCCAGGCCTGGAAGTGTATCTGCAGAGTCCTAACTGTTCCAGTTCCACTGGAGAGTACCAATAAACTCTGCTGACATTTGCTTTATCCCCATAGTTTTTAAGTTATACAGTAGATCATATATATAGGTTTGAACATAAAACCTACTACCCTTTTGAAACATTGGGATTAAATATAAAGTTACTTCTCCCCTTTTTTTTTCTTTCAAAATCATAAACCTGTGTGGAAGAACAAACCTTGCTACAGTATGTTTACATTAAATAAAGAACGCTTCAGGAAAACCTTCTAATTAAGGAAAACTAAGAGGATAAAACCTGTTCTGGATGTGAAAAAATTATGTTAATGATTATTATAATTAGCAATGATTAGTTTTATTAGTTCTTTTTTAAATCAGTGGTTTTAGGGAATTTGGAACATTCAGGGATAAGCATGCGAACAGTGACTGAGCACAGAGAGTATGCATTTGAGAGAAGCTTTTTGTGATTAGAAGCTGTTGAAGTACATTGCAGTATCGTGCATATGAGCATGAGCAGTTTGTTTCATCTTCAGATATTGAAAATGTCACTGGAAGTGGGAAAATGCATTGCTGTTACAATTTTTTGTCATTTTTTTAGGTTCATGTCAATATGTTATCTGAGAGCTGATTTATGAGGTAGACATCTCGACTTAGTGGGGGAAAGGCAGGTGCCTGGAGACAGTATCTTCTTCAGCTGAAAATCCAGTGCTGAAAAGTGAGAGAAGACAAGGCCAACCAATGTCTGCAGATAGATTTACACAAAGAGGAAAGCATAGTTAATCATCATGCCAGAAGGAGATGTATTAATAATATGAGATAAATTTTCATTACTTGTTTATGGGGGAAAGGTGATGAGTGGTGTGTGTATGTTACCTGTTAGCAAGAAAATAATATTGATACCTTACCTGATAACAGAAGTGGGTTTTGGGTTTTTTTTGGTGTTTTGTTTTTTTCACCCCAACTTTTCAGTGTGGCTCATCAGTATCCAACCTACTCTTGCTTCATAGAGAGGGATTGTGAAGAGCAAAGTCCAAAGTTCAAAGAAAAGAAGATCTTTTTCATTGAAGCAGGATAGGTTTGGCTTCCTTGACAAAAAACTGGATTTTCAGTTCAGAAACAGCTGCACAGTCCTGGAGACACCAGAAATATTGCTGTCTTCAACTGTATTTATTTGGCTGAAGAAGGTTACATGGTTTCAAGACAGCTATATAACAGAGGGAGACATGCATACTTCTTCCGTGTTATATACAACAATTGCCAATTTTTCACCACTTCTGCTGCAGGAGTGCCTGCTGTGCCCTGGAAATGCTTTTTAAATATTTCTGACACTGCTCAGGAATAACACAGCATATATTATTTTTGACAGTTTTTCACAGACACAGTCACCTGTGGATGCCAAAATGAAGACATTTCTAGAGATGCTGGACAAAAGAAATGGCTTCATGACCTAAATATATCTAACCTGTCAAGACTCCTTCTTATACACCTTTTTGCTATAAAAAGCTGTCAGGAGAGTAGCCACTGTCATCTCCTTACACAGTGTTTATTTCTATTTCCATGGAAAAAATATTGTGAGATTGGTATAAAGGGCATTTGAGGGTATGTGCAGGAGTCATACTGAAGGCATACAGAAGTATTTGCTGGTGTGCTCTGAGGCAAACTCCTGGCTGAGTATTTGTAGTAAACACTGCTATATAAAAGGGAGGCACTAGGCATTCCACTGAGAATGGTACAGGTTTCATTTCAGATGCATATTTTACCCTCTAAATGCCTGCAATCCACGGTCACCAGAAAAAAAACTGCCCCACTGGGCAGTTGAGATGCAATTGTGTTATTTCCCAAGAACAATTTCAATTTCACAGCCTGCACAGTCCTTTGGGCATATGAAAGCTGCAGACCTAAGTACTATCATTTTACAATGTTTCATGTGCAATGAAGTCACCACTTTCTCATGATTCACAGAAAAATAAGCAACTATCTTTTACTCACGCTATCTGGTTTATCTCATTTTCTGTTTTACTACTCTCTATTTTTACACTGACTGTGCATCAGCTCCATCTGTGGTGATGGATCATAGATTTTAATCACTCTTTGGCTTACCACTTCCTTCTTGTTCAACAAATTGAAGTTTTTAAAACAGAAGGCAGTTACTTATGAAATCAAGCGGTCAAGTTTTGTGGATAGTCTCAGTTTTATGTTGGTGCATACTGCAGTTCTCTTGTGAAAGATTAGCCTAACTGTCATTTGACACAACTTTTATTTGTGATGTTTTGAACAAAGAATAGCAGACGCATTTTTAACAATGTAATTGCCTTTCTATTTCTTGGTTTGGTTTCAACTTTTAAGACTTCATTATGTGAACAAAGTTCAGATTTTTTTCCCTAAAATTATCCTCCTTTAATAAAGGTAAAGAGCCCTTCCCTTCCCTTCCCTTCCCTTCCCTTCCCTTCCCTTCCCTTCCCTTCCCTTCCCTTCCCTTCCCTTCCCTTCCCTTCCCTTCCCTTCCCTTCCCTTCCCTTCCCTTCCCTTCCCTTCCCTTCCCTTCCCTTCCCTTCCCTTCCCTTCCCTTCCCTTCCCTTCCCTTCCCCTCCCCCCCTTTTTTTTCTGAATAAAGAGAATGAATTTGGACAGTAAGATTATATAGTGACAGATGATAGAAAAAGAGAAATACATTCATTTACAACACAACTCAACTTCAATAATTAGTTACAAAGAGCAAGAAAAAAATTTTAGGCCAAAGTTCTTCTTTCCTTAATGATTCTTCAGATTATGTCTAGAAAGTGCAAAAGAAGGCCTTTCTGACTGCAGCTTCCCAAAAACTTGCTATGCTTGAAGCTAACATATCTAAGAGGAAGAGTGCACAAATAGAGAGGGATAAAAAAGCATCTTTCATAACTTCAGCTAAGGTTCATGCACTCTGTTGCTTTTAGCTGTCATGTTCCACAGGCATGTAGTGATATCCACAGCCACTGCACCCCATTTCCTGTGCTTTGAGTACTGCCAGTCCTGATAACCAGTGTGAAACCCACAAGTGGGGGGAGGACTCACAGCCTACTTACTTCACTGAGAAGAAAAATAAGGGGTGGTATTAAAAAAAAGTTAAGGTACTGGTAGGAGACTCCTGCTAATTGACAGGTCCACTATGAAATGTTGGGAGGTGTTTGATAATATCCAATCAGTGTTTATAATTGTAAGCACAAGACACATTTCAGTCACTAAACAGACCCTGTTATACTCTAACTCTGCTTCCTCTTTCTCCAAATGAGATAATGATCAGAATTACTCTTCAGCAAGAACACCAGGGAAGGGGCTTGACTTGGACAGAAGAACTGGGGAAAAAATCTGTTGGAAGGGTGAGCATAACAGAAGTGCTGCCCAGGGTGCATGGATGTTGGGGGCCATGAGGTCATCAAAAGAGAGATAATCGTTAAAATTTTGTAAATTTTGGTACAAAGTGGGAATGATGATCAAAATGACAAATGTCGAAATGGGGAAATTAAAGGGACAAAAATACTATTTCAGACAGGTGTATTTTCATAAACTGTCAGTTGCAGGTGGTTGTGAATTTGGCCTAGCACTTCCTGAGACTTCTTTGTTGTACTGTATATTGTACTGTATACTCTTTGTGCCAGATCTTTCTCTTCTTCATGCCTCTGTTTTCAATGTCTGATTGGCACTCAAAGGGTGCTTGCACAAAGTTGATAAAGCTTGCTCTTTCTAAGGCTACTGCTCACTCCAGTCATTACATTGCACTGGTAGCTACCTAAAGTAAATCTACCTAATAAATAAATAGATAGCTCTCAATAAGGAGCTAGAGGTATGGGTCAGGTGAGCAGAAAGGAGGAGTACTGCCAATTTGGCATTACCTCCCTCCCCTTTGAGCATGGAGGTGGCCTACTTGATCTGAAGCTGCACACCTGTTTCCAGACTTAAAAGAGGGCAGCAAGATCAGGCAGCTGACTTCTTGCCAGCACCTCTGGTGCAGTGCAGAAAGGTGAGAAGTGGTGAGTTAGACCCATGTGATCTGGTTTAAGTTACACCTAGTCAAAGAGCTGTGTGCAGACAGCCTCTCCTTGCAGACGTGCACCTCCTGTGAAGCAAGCCCAGGCGCGACCGTTCCCTGTAATGCCACTTGTTACAGCTCTGCAAAACCTGTGGCTAACCTCCAAGCTTCAAGAGTTATGTGTTTTCATCATACATTGTTGTGAGGCAAGATGAGTCCCTTTGCTTGTCAGAGCCATTGCAGCCTGTTCCTCAATCTGGGCTGATTTGCTGCAGATGAATTTTTGGTAATACTCAGGCTACTTTTTGGACCCTGACATTTTCTTCAGTTAAATTACTAGAAACCCTCCTGTCACGGATCTGTTTAATTTCAAAAATTATTTCTCAACACCTTTTTTACTCAGTAATGATTAACAAATTTATTTTTCCAGTACAGATGTAGCTAACATCTATAGCTAAACATCACTTAAAAGTGGTAGGTACAAAGGAGGTATTTATATATAACTGAATAGTGATGGTGGTGCTGTTTGCCTGGAGAAATATGCAGCTGGCTTCATTGATATAAGAATTATTTCTCTCAACATTTTTCATAATTAGACAGATCAGTTTGTTTGTAAACTTCTTATGTTATTTATGCCAAGTTATGTATATCCTGAAGTTTTAATAGAAGTGAATTGAGGGGTGGTTTTCAGTTGTTATGTCTATTAGTTTGTTTGTGTGTGTGGTATGGTTGTGGTGTTTTTGGTTTTTGTTTGTTTGTTTGTTTGGTTTTTTTTTTGTGTGTGTGTGTGTGTGTGTTTGTGTTTTGTTTTGTTTGCTTTTTTTACCTTGCCAAAAGTTAAGGTATAAGGCAGAACAGTCAAATTATACAGGAGTATGTCTCCCCGAGTAGTATGTCTGCTGCTAGGGCACAGAACATCAGGAGTGGAAGAAGAACAGGAACGATGCTTCAGGAAGTTTTCTACCTTAGCAGTGGGTATAAAACAAGGCACTCCTGCTGAGCTCAGATCTATTCATTTCACACTCTGTATCTTTCTGGGATGGAGCCTATTAAGAGTATTATGCCTTTTGAAAGTGAGATTCTTATTTGCTGGCAGATATTCAGGCTTAGGTAATTTGTGCTGTCTTTATATATATGTCTACATGGGTGGCACTTTGTCTATAACCAATCTCACAGTCCATAAGTAATTGTCACTTATTTGGCTGCTAGTCTAGCGAATGGAATTAAAAAGGACCTAATGAAAATAAATTTTTGTTAATAAAGCTGTGCTAGTTGGTTGGAAACCATCTTCTTTAGTCCAACTGTCCATGAAGGCATTCGTGGGAAACTTGCCCTTGGAGCAGGAGAACAAAGATCTTGTGAATAGTTGCCTAGCAGTGTGTGGGAGTTGTCACTAGGATGAGGAAAGCCCAGCAGAAACTCATGGATTTGCTATGGCAGAAAGCAGAGGTACAGAATAAACAGTCACTAGAACAAATGCCAAGGGGTTTGGTTTGCACAGTTCCCATATGAAGAATCCTGGCTCAGTACCCTCACGCTCCCTGTGGGGGCTCCATTTGGCAGTCCAGCACTACCACCTTGTTCTCATATTGTCCAAACCCAGTCCTGTTTATCAGCCCATCAGAGAGGAAGCAGATAATTACAGTTTTTGAAAGCAGGGCTATTTGTGGGTGTTGCAATAAAGGGAGCTGCTGTTTAGTCAGCAGTGTCACCCCTCTGCTACCACAAGGCAGAAATAAGCTGCCTGTGTTCCTGATGCAAACACAAGGCAGGGCCAGTGATGTACTTGACTTCTCTGGTACCGTATCAGTGCATGATTTTGCTGTGTGACACCATCAGCAATGTTACAGCATTCAGGAAAGCTGAAAACCTTCCTTTAATCTTCAGGGGAGCACACCAGGACAAACCCATTCCAGATTCTCTCTCTCTTTCTCTCTCCTATTGCTTGAAAGAAATGCTCTGCCAACTTTGACTATTATAGACATACACCTGAATTCCAAAAAGATAAAACAGCAGCATTTGGCCAAAAAACTGACCAAAGAGAAGTACAATCCAAGAAAGGTGTAGTTTTGCTTGGGAAGCAAAAGTCACTTTTGGAAGCCATTTTTTCTCTAACCCTGTTTCTAATGTAGTGATGCCTTGGCAGAAATTTTCCAGCTCCCTTTAAGGTATTGCTGGGATCTGGCCTTGTGTGATAGTTTTGACCTCAGTGGGAGTTAAGGACTCTTAATAAATCATTAAATCATGTCCTTAGAAAGAGAAAAAATATTCTGTCTTGCTAAGCATCCAGAAAGCAAAACCAAAGATAGTTTTAAAGGTGAATGAGACCTGGGATATAAATTAAGTCATTATCCCATCTTTATTATAATCCATTCCTTATCATAAATCAGGAAATGTATTTCAAGATAATTACAGATATTTGAAAAGGTTAGTTTAAGGAAAATATAACACAACATTCAACTACCAAGGACACTTAGGAAAAACAAAATGGATAATCTTCATTTATAAATGGGGAATTTAATTTTATTGGCCTGTGTATGTCACTGTAACTATATACATCTGAAACACACATTTACAAAATTAGACTGGAAATTTTATCTCTGTTTTCCAAGAAGTCTCCAACTCAGGAAGTATCTGAGCCTGGACTTTTGGGTGGCTCACTAGAGTCATAATGGGCATACAGAAAATGTCTTTAACAAGGTCTGAATGTAATTGTACATTTCATACTTTCAGAGCAGTTTAGGTCAAACCTGTCTTTGGACTGACTGGCCATGAAGCTGAGTATGTGATCACCTGCCTAGAGCATCTGAGGTGGTGGCAGTGATACACCATGGGAAAAATGTATGCTTGAGACAGAGATGAGCGGATGGGGAGACTGATGGAGAAAACCTTCATTCAGTGAACTGATTCATCTGCAGAAGAAATTGCTGAAGGTCAAACTTATCAAAACACGGTTGACCATTTGACTGTACAGTGTGAGGTACCTTCATACCTTAATAAATGTTTGCTGCTCTAACTGGTTTGTTTTTCTTTGTAAGTTTCCATCCATTTGTGAAAGTCTGTTTCCAAAACTGGCTTAGAATAACTGTTCTCCATGTTAGCCACCACAACAGACTTCATGTGAAAGTTTAATCTTCATGATCCTCCTCTCCTATGTTAAACCATGGATATTTAAAATACATCTCCTGTGTATGTTAGAAATTGTAAATCTGGCATCTCTGTTGCATCTCCAGGACTGAAAGTGTAATTTGATTCCTAAACCTTTGTTGTCTATTTGATGAATTGTATAACCTGTGTGAGCTGGCTTTCCAGTATGAATTTGATTTAGTAGCTTGGGCATCGAAGGAGCTCTGAACCTCACACACTCTCAACTCTTAAACACAGACTCTGTGTAGTCCCCTGCCTTTCTTCAATTTGTGGAATTCTTTGGAGATTCGGATTTGAAATGACAGAAAGTGTTTGTTTAAATCTTTCCAGTTATTAGACAGCGTACCGAGATTTACTGAAGTAGAAGGGTAAGTGCTAGTAATTAATCAAGGCAGCCTAGCTGTGTTGGTGCCATGGAAGTGAATGAGTTCCCAATAGGGGATTTAAATGAAAAACATTAAGTTTCAAAATGAACTGGATGAAGTCAGGGGATTAGAACATAATTCTTCCAATTCTGGCAATTTAAAGAAAGAGAGAACTTTTCCAGAGGAAGGAACTGCATAATGCATTGATAGGCCATCAAACTCTAATTGCAGGTTATTAGTTAAAAGTGACACCTGGAGATTTAATATTGAGTATTTGCATGCAGGTCACAGGATGAAGTTATATTCTGAAATGTGAGTGGAGGCGAATTTAAGTCAACAACACTTATTTGGTGTGAATGCAGCCCAACTGTATGTCACTGGAAGTGAAAGATGGGCCTGCAAGGACATTCAGGGCACTTTGTCTATTCAAAAGGTCCAATCAAGGTTGTTTCTTCACAGAGTGAGGAAATGTCACAACCACCCATACCACTGAAGGTTTCCCTCCTCTCTGCTTATCACCTGGGTGTCATTGCTCTCACTGGCGGTTTTGCAGGCTGTACAAAGTATGCAAAGATTAAAGAACATTACAGTCACATACATTTTCAACCACGTGAGTTTTCCCCCTGCACAACTCTTTTATTTTCTTGACACCTCTGCAAGGGCAGCAGGAGAAAGCATTTGCAAGAGGACTGACTCCTTGTGATCCTGCAAAACAATGGACTGAAGACACTTACCAGTGACAGTAGAACACTTCTGTTTGGTTATTCTTTATAGCACTTATGCAAATGTTTTCAACTACAGCTGTGGAGTTGCACTTTTTACTATATTTCCTTCGTATTTTTCATAATATTTGGTTGCATGATGTGAATTCCAGTATCCAGTGAGGCTGATGTGAAACACATTTGCCCTGCAAACCAAAAACTAGACCTATGATCCATCATGTTGTTATGCAGCAATGCACATTATAGACAGAAACACGGCGGCTGGGAAAGACCACTAGTAAGAACAGGCACTTCTGAGACATTAAAATAAACATTAAGCCTTGACCTTTTGCTTTGGTTATCATGCAAACGGAAATGTCATTGTCTTGAGCATTTATAGAACACAGTTTTGAATCTCTTTTACGTTTTTTGTAATAAATGGTGAGCATCTGTCACCTGCTGCTGAGGATGAAACTGCAAAGCAGAAAGAAACAAGTGTCTTTACACACACACAAAAAAAATCTTGCTTCTTATTTTCACTGTGACTATCATGTGAGATTTTTCAGTATCTTCAGTAGGATCGACGTATCAGGGGGTTTTTTGTGACAGTACAACCTGGTCTTGTTTTAACCAATTATTATTTCAGAAGGTGCTTTTGGAGTTGCTCTGGGGAAAGGGGCTGGAAAGGAAGGCTGACTATCTAAAAATCCTGGCCTTGTGACAAAGCTCGACAGTTGCTAGTAATTGAAGGCTGGAAATGAATGTATTAAATTTCGGTAATTTAAAAGTATTCCTATACTGATGCTTTGTCATGCAGGAGAAATCTGTTAAAGGGGAAACATGCTCTCTAACTGCCTTGAATGCTCAGTATAGGAGTTTCAAAAATAAATGACAGTAAGTTATGTATAAAAGCTGGTTGAGCAGAGGTTATACTGAAGAATGTTCAGCCCTTCTCATCATTCCCTTCTTGAAATGTTGTTATGCACTTTAGCTCATCTGTGTGCAATTTTTTTATCTTTGTGTCCATCGCTTTGGGACAGCAGTGCAGTTGTTAGGACAACAAGACCCAAGGCATTTTTATTCCAGATTTCTGTCTCAGTCATCAAGAATAGATGCTTTGAAAGAGTACAAAAAGCTGTGCCATATTATGTAACTCTCTTGTGAAGACAACTTGAATTTTTACTATCCTGATTAGCTTTATATCATCTATAAGTTCATTACTTACTCAGTAGTTCCTGTATGAATCTCTTGAACAGTTTTTGCTTCTAAATAATTCCTGAGGTAATTATTTTATGCCCACTCTCAATTTTTATTTAGCTACAAATACACAACAAGCCTTTCTTTCTTCCTTATGTCATGACTGGTTTGTTTCTTGCAACTTGATGGGGAAGTGCCTTGTCAACAGTTTTCTGAAAATTCATGCAGTTGTGTAAATCAGACAGTCATTGTCAATATGCCTACTGACCCTTCAGTGAATCCTAATAAATACCTATGTATATATGATACCTGTGACTTGACTTTCTGCTGCAAAAGCTGCTCCACTACAACCAGGATATCAAATGCTGAGCAGCTCCATAATTTCTAACAGCTCCATATGCACAGAAGTCAGACTTTCTGGTGTATATTACTTGCACTCTCTTTCAATCCCCCTTTAAAAGAGGATTTTTTACAGCTGATACTCTCCATTCCTGAGGAAGGGTTAGTCAGTAAGTGTTGCCACTACAGCAGAAACTCAATAGTCTTATAGATTGACTATTGTACTACTTGCTGTTAAATGCAATGGAACCCAAGTGATTCTTTACATTTATTTTATCAGTCTGCTGATAAATGTTCCCTACTGACCTTTTGGTAGTTCACCAAACTTGACCCTTGTAAAGAAAGTGTCTGTGAATCTCTCTAAGCTTTTCTTAAACAAATGTGGATAAAGAGAATTCATCTAAATTTTTTGTTAGGACTTTACATTTTTTTTTTTTTAGTTCCATTAGGTCTGTGAACTGTACAAATTTTTTGCCAGGGAGGAAAGAAGTGCTTAGTTACTCAAATTAATCTTCAAAATCTGTTTTCATATGCCTTTTATGGTTTTATTTGGTTTTTTAATCTGAATTTATTCTCTTTTTTGTTTCCCTTCTTAAGGTAAGACTTCTGTGTCTTGGAGGAAATCTTTCTAACTTTAAATGTCTTTGTTTATTGTTGTCAGTGGTTCTGACTTCTATGTCTTCCTTTAAACTTGTTTTTAACAAGCTGCTTATTTTTTGTTGTTGTTGTTCTTTTTATTTTTTAAATTAAATCTACTTCATTCTTCTAAATGCTAAATTTGAATATATAGTAGTCATAATTACAGAGCAACATTTCAAAAGTAACATTGCAAACCACATCTGGTCTGCTTAAGACTAAGCCAAACTGCTTCTTCACTTGTGGGTTTTCTGAGTAGTAAGTTTAACAAGTGGTCATTTTAAGATATTTAAAACTTGTACCTCTATATCATTTCTCACAATGACATTCCTTCAAGTTTACATGGGTATAATTGAATTCTACCATGTTTTTTTATTTTTCTGCTCTGGCAACTTCTCTGATTCCTGTCTAAGCAGGTTAGTCACATCACTGCCCTCCTGGCTGGCAATACCAAGACTCCTATTAGGACAAGGCTGTCATAACTGTACAAATGGCTGTGTTCCTTCTGGGTGCAGTCAATTTGTTCACCCTATTTTCCTCATTTAACTGTGTCTGCTCCCTGCCAGAGAGAGCCAGTGAGCTTGGGTCAATGACCCAGAGCTGGGACAGGTTCCAAAGATTGCCTGGAAGGCCTGTCTGACCAGCCCAGCAGAAAAGCAGGGCAACCAAGAGGGGCACGGTGGCTACCCCAGCTTGGGCATCTCCTTGGGGCAGGGGCCAGCTGGGCTGTGGACCTGTCGTGGTGGGGAGCCAGGGACTGGCTCTGCTGTGCTGCCAAGGGGACCCACAGCCCTGGGGGCCTGGGCAGGGGCAGGCAGGGCTGGCAGGGACTGAGGGCACCTGCCTTTGGGGCACAGCTCATTTCCCTTTGCTCTTCCTTCACTGACCTCGGAGGGAAGTGGCAGCACTTTCTCTGTTGCTGGCAGTACACTAGCCCAGGAAAGAGTTTCATAGTTAAGAAAGCAATATACCTTGTTACACCTACAGTGCTATTTAAATGTTTCTTGCCCTTCTTGTGGGCTGACTGCCATTTATTTGCTTTTCTGATAACCATGAAACCTTCAACTTTGGCCTCCTTCTCTCCCCATTGATTCCCTTCTGAAATCAATAGTGTCCTTGGTCAATATATGATACACAATAAAATCCTGAACAACATTTTGCTCTTACATATATATGGGTTATTTCAAAATAGGAAGCTGGTGGAAGCCAAAGGTTTAACAAGCTCACATGGTACTGAATTTAATTTGTTTTGATATTTTTTTCTGGAAAAAAACGAAAAACTATTTTTTCTTTGCTCTATGCCAAGGAAGAAAGATCTGTTCCAATTTTTTTTTTTTAATGGCCTTTAATTATAAAATACATACTGTTTATTAGGAAATTGTAGTTTTCCACATGAGGCAGGAAGATCAGTTTTTATATGTAAATTCACAATAAATCCAAAAAGCATATGCTAGTTTAGACATTGGAGGACTCTGAATTGCTTTCTAATAACATCACATATAAGAAAAGGATGCCCAGTGTAGCCAAAGGGGTTCAGATTGTGTAAACAATAATAATGCTTTCCTCTGTATGTCAGAAAACATTGTGTGTAAATTCCCCCATTGATGTGTTTGGAAAGGTAATGTCCTTAATTATCCACATTTTTCTTTCCTCAAATAGTGTATTTGAGTGGGTAATCATCAGATGCATTTTTAATTATGATCACATTGCCCTCAGTTGTGCCTCAGCTCTTTTTTTTTAGCTTCTTCCTGAAAGTTCATTCTCAAATCAGACCTTGTTTAATTCTCTCAAGGTCACTGCCTTGAGCTGTACAAGTGAGTGTACTACAAAAACAGCTCTTTCTTACATACAGAAGTTATAGCTCATCTTTTATGCCTAATTTCCCATCACCTTGAGAATGCTATTTTGGGTGCAAATGCAATTGCTTTTAACATTATTTTGAAACACACTATTTAAAATATATTGTGACAAAGTTCTCATAGCATTTCTATTTGGTAGCAGCTGTTGGTGAATTTTGCTGTTTCCTCCTTTTTACAAGCAGCTTTGACTTTCCCTACTTCTCTAGTGAAATTATTCTTCTGTTAAAGTGGTAGAACTAGCATAGTTTCCACAACAATTCACTAGGGTCTATTAAATACTTCCCCTTAATTCTCTGTAATGAATTGTGAGTTTCATACAAAGAGTGCCTAGGTTTCCAAGGGAGAAGTTAGAAGCTGGCAGTCCAGGGTTTTTTGCTCATATGGCAAAGAGCTAAAGGCATCCCTATAACTGAAGAACAAGACAATGCCTTTTTGGCATGTTCAGTTCTATTAACTGCTCCGACAGACTGTCTTATTTCTGAAAACATCAATTAGCCTGATCTGTAACGTGGTTAATATTTAAATATGTTTAGTTGGAGAGTGTGGCTGGGGCAAGAGATGGCTTGAGGGTGTCTCAGGACTGGTCAGTAACACTCATAGACTGTGTGTATTATTGTCCTTTGATATTGTGTCCTTTCATATTTAGCACATGTAAAACCCCACCACTCATCAGCAACAGCCTTGTCATGGTGATATTCTATGTAGCACTCCATGAGCTTAGAACTTCCTTTGGCATGTGGAGAGCTCCATGGTTATGGATAACAGGGGGCTTAAAAACTAATGTGGTATCTTTCAGAGAAATATTTTAGAAGAATTATCTATTTATTTATGCACTACCTGAGAAGGGAATAGGCACATCAGCGTCCCCCAAAAGCCTCAAAGACAGAATTGTCTGTAAGCTGGCATTCTTACCTATTATATACAAAACTTCTTGTTGACATTTTCAAAGAAATCACAATTTTTTAATATCCTGATTCAGCTTTGAAAGTGCAAAAATCCACCAAAAGCCTGTAGAATTTTCAAAGTGTTTGGCACAAAAAACTCCATAACTTTAACTTCAGATAATATACTATCAGTAATAGTTAAATGAAGGGAGAAAATATAAATAGAATTTAATAGGACTAAGTTCTTGTTATGATTATACAAATTCAACAGATAAATTTTATTATTGCTACCCCTAATGAAAAACACAAAATACTTCCAAAAGTGCAAATCTTATAAGAAGGGCTAGAAAGAAGAAAAAAAATCTGACCTCGTATCTCATACTGCTTCCTCTTTAACTCCTAGAAATGGCAAATGCAACCTTGAATTTTTTCTTGATGTGGGGAGAATATAGGAAGGTGAGATGAAGGAAGGAAGTGTAGCTTCTTTCTTCTTGCTGTTGCCATAGTTTCAGCATACTTTGATAGCAAGAGTGATGCAATTTTTTTTTCCTCTCCCAAGATATTTTGTTTATTAAAAAAAAAAAAAAGCCCTGGAAGATCACTGTGTGTTTAGCCAAAGTGGAGACAATCTCCAGACGTCCTTTCCACAGCATCAACCACTCTATGATACACTCCTAACAAGCCCGTTTAGAAATTCACTAATTCCAATATTCACAGCCTCACTTCAGCCTCTATTTTTTGTTGCAAGTTGATAATTTAGGGATTTCCTTGCAAAACACATTTTTTCAAGTGTATTTTCAATGATGTGCCCATTTTCTGTCTGGATAGATAAAGTCTCACTGTATTTGGCATCAATTTAGTAATTTGAACGGGAAAGTTCTAAATTCAGGGCTCTGGAACACAGCCCTCAGTTTCCCTTCAAACCCGAAACTAAATGTCTACAGCAGAAACTTGCCTGGGTGTGGGATTCCTGAACATACAGCACATTGTAACCTTTTCTACAAACTCTGTTTCATGATTCAGCATGCTGAGGTCAATACTTTACAGTAATAAGCGCTAAGATGACACCAGTTTGCATGGGCTGCATTCAATTTGGGCTAAAAAAAAAGGAACAGTCAACCATATAATTACATAGAAATGGGATTCACTGTACGGTGAGAAGGTTTCATCAGAGCTCGTGAAATGCAGTCATTATGCATTCTTTCTTTCCTACAAGACCATTTATCTCTGCTAACAAAGTTCTTCACCGATGTATTTGCAAGGCTGAAGCTGGGTGTGTTCCTTGGTAGAGATGCACTAAACTCCATATAGACAGCAGTAAGCAGGCCATCTTTTATTTCGTTTTGACTGTGGCATAGAGGATGAGATTCTGAAATATAGGAGAGCCGATTGTTAAAGTCTTGGCTGCAGCTGAAACTTCTTAGTGGTACAACAACTTGTGGCAGTTTCCCGATAGAGCTTGGTGCTCGGCATGTGGCTGGGTATTGTGGCTTAACAAGTTATCACCATCAGAAGTGAGCAGTGGCTAGCAAATTGGCAGGGCTGATGTCTTGTTTTAAAAACATGAATTCTCTTGCAGCTATAGTTACTTCTGCAGTTCTTGTCTGCCTGGCTCTGGGTAATTGCTAGTTGGGATGGTTCCACCTATGCTCATTGTGAATTTGGTTTCGAGTAATAAAGTTTAAATCATTGACCTTGGCTCCAAATTAGAGGATGATTTTGTAAAATGTTCTCTTGCTCCCTCACCCATTTAGCAACCTCCTTGACCTCTGTGGGCTTGATTACCTTGAAATGCAGAGTTAAACCTAACTTTGTTTCCTGATGATGGAGTAATTGGTATATTGGTCCAGTATAATTTGAAATTATTTTTTCTTTCTATCACTGTTCATGGAAACCTTCAAATTTTTCTTTATTTATGTCTCCATTCAGTTTTTGCTTGGTGCTCTTTTAATAGGAGAAGATGAAAATACTTCTTAAAAATATTAGAAAATATAAACATCTACTTGTTTTTCTCTGACACAAGCCTCTATCAGCAGGACCTCAAATTACCTCCCCCATATTGCCCTGGATGTCAATCGAAATCTGGTCCCATTCTCCCCTACCCTACCTCTCTTTTGCCTCTGAAACTGTTTTGTTTCTCTGAACCTTGAACACATACTTTTGTGCTGCAAAATGAATCAGATTTGAAGGTTTCTGAGGGGCAATAAGAACCTTTTAAATAGCATCTCCTGAAGCTTTCCTTTGGCAGTGAGAAGAAATCAAAGGCAGCAGTTCTGCTGGAACTAAAATGAACTACACAGAACTTAAAAGTTCTTGAAGTATCTCTATCCAAGACTACCAAGTGCAGATTAAAGCTACTTTGTTCCACCACTCTCCTCCCCCAGAATTGCTTTCTGTTTGTGTCATTTGCCATTTATACATCTGCTCATACTAATAGTTACCTTTTCTTTTCAACTGTAATTTCCTTGTTGTTTGTTACTGAGAGATTACAATCCAACCAAATGTCTTTGATGAACTACTACTGTTTTATCTATTGTCTCTTTTCTGGACAATCCTTTACCTAGAGTAAACAGGGACAGCTTTGCTGTTCCTGGTGAACCTCTGTTACTTTGTGTTGCACCTGATCACATTTTCAAGCTTGTTCCTCCCTCCCCACACCCTACTTGGCCTTACACTGGTATAAAAACTAAATGAAATTCTGGCCATGGAAAACTATTTTTGTAGTTCTCTTTAAGAGACAGTTCTTAATATATATATATTTTCAACAACTCTTGATATTAAAAAGAATATTTTTAGGCTCTCAGTGTTGGCAAACATTACTAACAAGAAGTGATCTAAATTCTTCATATCATGGACCGCACTTCCCTCTTTATCTTTCCTGTGTAAGACTAAATTGCATGCACAGCAATATTATTATTATTTAACTTTGGAAAATATTGTTAGCTAACCAAATGCTAATTGTAGTTTTTGTACCTGTTGGATATGTTGAGAGATTTTCCTCACTGTCAACTATTTCTCAGAAATCATATACATCTGTGACAATCAAAAATGGATAGAGTGCTGGCCAAGTATAATTTAGAAGAATCTGTTAAAGTCTAGTCCTCAACCCACCACAAAATGTGAGATGTCTACTGTGCTAAGCAAACAATGAAATTTGATCCAAAAATGCAGAATGGCAACAACAAAATGGTCATAATTAATTTGGTGTTGAGTAACCAATTCTGTTGCAAAAAAAAAAAACCCGACAACTTTTACTTTAGTGTCTGACTGATGAGAATTTTAGTTTTTTCCACTTAGAAGTCACAAAGTCCAATCTGGAAGGCTTTTGCCCACTGGGATCTTAGAAATGGAGAAACAATTTAGGTAACAGCAAAAATTTTAAACCAATTTAAGGAATGCTATATGAAAATACACATTGACATAACTGGATATAATTACAGCAAAAGGGTAATATACTGCTTCTGCAATCAGACAAGCAAAGTGTAACCAACGCAGTAAGTACAAGCAGTACTGATGATTTAGAAGAATCTGTTCAAGTCTAGTCCTCAAACAATTCTTGTATTAAACATCTGTAATGAACAAACTAATTTCATATTTAGTCTAAGTCCAGCAAGCCACAAAAAATTTTCAGGGCTAAATCTGACCCATTGCAACAGCCATAATCTATGGGTTATTATTATTATGTTAAGTGCACATAATATTTTTCCTTTCACTTTGAAGTTATTCAATTCCTGCTAAACTGACAAAGCAACTGAAAAATTGGCATAAAATAATAACTTATCAGAAATGAATACAAGGATAACTAAATTGTTTTCTGTGTTTTAGTCTTGCTGTGTATGGGCCTAGCACAAGGTGTTGGAACATCACATGTTCACCACATTCTCAGCTGTGGTCCTTGCAGAACAAGGACACTGCAGTGAGTCATGGCAGCAATGGAGCAGCAGCAGCAGCAACATAGAACTGCATTTCTTCTGCTTTGTGTGTTTAATTGTACTGACTTTCCTCTCACCTGTCTATTTGTCTTCCTTCATTTTGATAAGGTGGGGAACATTTAGTAATTGTTGAAATGTCCTTGCTTCATGTAAGTATGCCTTTGCAGTTTACAAATTCTATGTATCTCTATCTATTAATTTCCATTTGATAGCTATGTTTTGTTTGTGAAAGTAGAAAGTGAATGGCAGTCATAAAAAGATACTCAAAGAGGTTTAAAGAACTGTCAGCAGGTTCTGAGTGCAATGCTGTCTATATGAGGGCTGAGCATTGTTCAAGCTCAAGTCCCTGACTCCTTCTATCATGACTCTGTAGTCAATGGTAGCAATTTTTTAGGATTATGTATTTGGGTAAATAGAGATAAATACTTACCACTGGAATGTGATGATGTCCTTCTTGAAGTTGACAGTGCTGAGTGTGGTACATGCTTTCTTTATGTTAATTAACCCTGAAATATGTCAATATGTTTCTCAAGGATAAACTTTCCATTAGTTATACTTAGTTTTATATTTCTCCCCCCCCATGTCCTACAGATGGTCTTGGGGTATAATGCTTGAGCACATAACCTGGTGTTATTCAGTGTATTCAGAAATACATGCAGATAAAAGTAAGGAATGCACTGTGTAATCTTGTCATTATTTCAAAGTAATTTTTCTCTTCAGTTCTATAGCTGAATAGGTCTGAACGTGTCACCCACCTGGGTTTATTATCTATTCACTTTCATTGTTTATGCTCTAATGTATGGAGAGGTTTAAGACATGAGAATGAAAGCAAGGTCTGTAGGAAGGCCTGGGATTTAAATCTTTATTTTAAAGCTACATGTATTTTAACCCAGGATCTCCATAAAAAATGCTCAGACCACATGTAGACAAAGAGATTCTAAAAGATCTCCATTTCCAACACCATATTTCTGTGAGCTCCCACTTTAACTCAGTGCTGGCTCAAAACAGCACTTCTCATAGTGAAAACCCTCTACTTTGCCTCCAAGGTGTTCTGGCACCTCATATAGACACGTCAGTCTCATATAGATGTTAGGGCTGCCTCTACATTCCTCTGACCCTGCAAAGTTACAGTATGCTCCCCAAAATTCCTGCATTAAAATCTTTACCTCAGCTTGTCATGAGTACTTTTAGCATCTGAGTGCATTTTGTTTTCCTATGGCCATGTTTTCCTAAGCACAGAGTAGTGCCTGTGTGCAGTTTCTGGGTGCCCTGGGAACCCATTTACCCTTAGCCAAGTCATAAAAAGGTCTCAAAAATTGTGTTAAAATTGGATGGAGAAGGTCTTAGTAGAAAAATTTAATTTGTGGTAAGTTTGGAGAAAAAAAAAAGTTGTGGTTTTTTTTTTTTAATTTTTGAAAAGTATTCACAGCATGGGAGTGTTTGAACTACATATGGAAATACCTTGCTGAGCAATTTGGGACTGCATTAAAGCAAGGATTAGCAGGAGTTTGTAGATCTGCAGTGATTACTAGTATTCTTCAGTAAGTCCCTAGCATTTTCTCCACTCAAAATAATTAAATTGATGCAATAAAAAAGGAAGGAAATCCCACTTCTAAAATGAACACACTACATTGTGTGGTGCTGAGAGCAGAAGTGGTTTGACTAACCAAGTAGTTAGGTTAATCTGCTCTCCAGCAGCAGGTCTCAAGCTGAAGGAGGATCTACTGTTGATGCAGGTTAGTGGTGATGTTAATACAACCCAAATTTAGGACAAAAAAAGTATGCAGTATCCTGAATAGTATTTCCCTGGTTTTCATCTCTGTTGCAGGTGTGTTATTCACCCTTCCATGTATAAGAGTACACATTGAGTACACTTTTAAGAATCACTGGTTATAAGCTTAGCAGGTTTAAGTCCAGTACTTTGAAAGAAGGGGAAATAAGCCCACTTACTGAATTGTTTGTGCTGTTTCTCATATTCTGACTGGGATTGTTTTGAGTTTGGTATCACTATCCTGTGCTGCACTTGTAACTATTTAAATCTGAACATTTACAGGATGGAAAAGACAGATACGATACTAACAATAATCTTAGGACAGATTCTGTGAGTGATGTTCACTGGGTAGGAATTCCCAAAGAATGTTGTGAATTATGTGCATCTGTCTAAATCTGCCTGAACAACCTCACCCTGCCAGGAATATTTTAAACTCTGGTTTGCTACATTTCTCTGGAAAGACTGCATTTCTTTAAGCAGACAAAGATGAGTTTTCCCTACTTAAGATAATGGGGCATCAGAAGTACTTATGAAATTTAATAGGAGGCATTTTAGGGGACTAACAATATATGAATAAAGGCATCTTGCCTTGCCCTTCTAAATGGTTATTTCTTTTACCTAGAAAAGTGTGAAATGATAAAATTCACTCTATCCTTTCAGAAAAAGGATAATGTCAGGATTAAAATTAAAAATCAAAACGAAAAAATTCTGAGTGATTCTGAAGCTTCCATTACTACAGAAAAATATTTAATTCCTGAAATACCCTTGGAAAAAGTACCCTGTAGTTTTAAAGTTAAGTACATTTACTGCAGTGGGAACAGAGAAAGTGTGCCTATGTGTGTTTTTCTTTGAACTTACTCAGCTGTACTGAAAACACAATATATGTCTCTGGTGGAATGACTCTTCCATTTCATATTTCTGGGTAAATCAGAACCCAAAACCAACGGCAAAAGCTAGTGATCTTGTAGATGAAGAAAACGCCCTGTAATTTGCCATGGGCATCACAGCTCTTGGGATTTAAATCTTTATTTTAAAAATACATGTATTTAAACCCAGGATCTCCATAAAAAATGCTCAGACCACATGTAGACAAACACTGACTAGACAATTTACCACATCCTATGCAATTCACAACTTTAAAAGACATTTAATCTTTCGCTTTTTACTTCTTTTTAAATGCATTTTTCCAAAAATTCTTTGTTTCTATTTTTAGCAGTAAAACATTTTTTTGGATAAGACTCTAGACATACTGTGATTTGAAGGAAACAGGTACATTCCACATGTCCTGCCAGAAAATCTACCAATTCCCTAGTTAGTGTCACTGCTGGAAAGAGAGGGCTAAACAGATCAACTCAGTGAGAATGGATTAGCTGTGCAGGGGAATCTGACTCTCTGGATGAGAGCAGACTATTTTAAAATAGATTAAGAAATAGAAAAATCTGCTGAAGGAAGCTTTTGGGTCTCTGGAGGTATTCTGCCTGAAGGCTGATGTTCTCAGTTTGACTGCCGCGCAGGTACCGGCAGAGAGACACAGGCATTGTACTTTGCCTTGGAGTCTTTGTATGTTGTACAAATGGCAACTTGATGTAAAAAAGTAGTCTCTAGCAGCAGAGTTTGGAACTCAGGTTTTCCTGTTTTCCAGAAAGTGCCCTCAACGGTTTGGCTAGAAAGTAACATTCCTGGCCTAGTAAATATTGAATTCCTATACAAAGGTGGAGCAGCTCCAGTAGAAAGAACTAACCCCACCACATTTCCTTCAACCCCACATGGTCTGTAGCTCTGCTATGGGACCACTCTGCCAGGCCATGAAGGAGAAGGCCCTAAACTCCTTTTACTGAACACAGCCTAGGACCCAGGGTTCTCATATTCTATGTTAGTGTGTTAGTCATGGACTTGCTGGTTAAAGAAAAAAAAAAAAACAAACCCAACCAAAACTAAAATGGCTGCCCTGTCATGTTTTAAAAGAAACCTATAAGGTTAAGCTTTCAATTCTCAGGGGAGGATTTAAGGAATCGTTTCTCACACTTTCTTGTGTGTGGCCTTGTGTTGATGTCTGCCTCTGTTTGGGTCACTGCAGATTTATATACAAATACTTCCCTATTGAATGGGAAGACAATCTAATGAAAAAGGACTTAAAAAATTCTGATGTGCTCAGTGTTTCTCTTGTTCTTTCCTGGCAAGGTTTTTTTTTCCTGGCAAGGCCTCCAAGATCTCTGTGTAAAATTTATGGGAAAGACATACTGACTACAGTAGAGAATGATCCCATTCAGGATCAAATAAGAGAAGTGGATATATACAAATCCATGGAGACTGCTGAGGGAACTAACTATCCTCTTTGAAAGGTCAGAGCAATTGAGGGAGGTTAAAAAAGTCAAGTATCACACTTATCTTCAGAACAAACCAAATAAAAGGGCAAAAAAGACCACTGGGGGGACTACCAGCCTCACCTCTGTCTCTGGGAGGTTGTGGAACAAATGATCCCAGAAGTCATGTCCAGGCACATGAAAAACAAGATGGTGAGAGGGAATAACCAGCACAGACACATCAAGGGAAAAAAACCCCATGTCTGGTTGACTTGTGTCTTTTATGAGAGGAGGGAAAAGCAGTGGATGGCATCTCCATTGGCTTTAACAACACAGTCTCTCTCCTCAGTATCATTGCAGTTCAGCCAGTGAGATAAGGACTACATGTGAATTACAAGTGGGTGAAACCCAGCTAGACTGCTGGCAATCTAATATTTTACTGGGAGGACCAGGAAGGTAGAACTGAGGAAAAGTTATATTGTAAAATCTAGTATTTCTGCAAGTGTTCTCTTAACTTATTTGATAAAGACAATAATCTCAAAATCCATGTATATAGTCAGGATACAAAAAGAAACCTAGGTCCCCATTTCCACATTGTTGGAAGGAACTGCTTAAGAGAAAAATCAATCTTGAAATATTTATGCACAGAGTTGACATAAAAAGCATCTTAAATCAACTAGAGAGGGTTTTTTTTCCCCTAGTATTTCAACCCTTCATTGAACTAGTCATATTAAATGATTTCCAGAAAATGTAATTCAAGAATGATCTGACCAATTTTGAAATATGTTTTATTTTAAATGCTATGACTAGATCATACTTAGATGTTTATAAATTATGTTACTTTGAAAGTGGGACATAAAGCAGCAAAAAGTGCTTAATAAAAAGATTATGGTGTCTTGCAAATGAATAGTTGGGTACTTAATGTCAGGATATAGAATGTAGAAAGTATCATGTAGAAAGTATTGACTATTCATTGAAATTAATGCTTATGGTGAAGTGGGTATTATTAAACTTCAGAAAACAATCTTTATAGTTTTTGAAACAGTCTCATCCTGAAAGATCATAACATCTCGGTGATTAAATGAAAATGAGATAGTAGCTATATAATGGCAAGCACTACTGAATTAACTTCTAAAAGAAATTCACTAAATGCTTAATATTAACACTGGGCTTAGAGAAACACAGCTGCAAAGAATTTCATTGAAATGGCAATGTTCAAACTTTAATTTGATTTTAATGGAAAAATTATGAAAGACAGCTATTAAGACTAGATGGGGAGATGATCACTATCATTCTTTTATTAGTATAACCAAGGGGCTTAATTTTCCTTAGCTCTTTAACTGTTCTTTCATCTTCTGTAGTTCCATGCTCTGCTTCCTAAGAACATGTGTTTATCTAAATATGTTTAGATGTAAGCTGGATGTAGGATTTTCAAACCAAAAATTTTGTTTTCAAATTATAACACTCCTCATTTTTATATGGACAGAACAAATCTGTTTCTCAGTGGTCATGGGCAAATGTTATTACCCCACTAGAAGTATGTATGCCAATCCTACCAAGAGGGTTATTTGTATTTTGAAGTTATGTCTGTTGTCTAGGACGTGGGGAATTGGCCACTGGCAACCAGTCAGAACCATTTAAGGGAAGTATTTGCTCATCGGTTTTGAATTTGGAAATTGTGGGTTTTGAACATCTCATTCATTAATTTTGTTAGTGATGACTCAAGTCTCACTAAAACTTTTTATTCCCACAATTACTGAATTGTGCATTGTACCCTTTTTAAATGACTGTGTCAGATTTCATGGAAATGTCTGCGTGAAGTGTGCTAGACACTATTTTTCCATGCTTAAAAATGGTAAAAATTAGAAAAGGCATTTTTTGTTATTCCTTGATGTAAAAAAAAAAAAAAAAGGTACAAGAAAAACAGATATTTTGCGTGAGCAATTTGTGGAAATGTGAAGAACAATATAAGATACAGAGGTGTGTTGACTTTAGTTAGAGTAAAGCTTAGCCAGCTCAAAGGTGAGTTGCAGTGGCTCACGTTCAGCCTGGGACTGCAAAATGTCAGGCATAGCATGGAATTGATGTAAAGTGGATGTGTTTGCCTGAACTGGGGAATGTGGAAAGGACTTTCTGCTAATGTAATTAAGCAGCTTTAAAGAACTCAACTGGAACATTTTATAGCACATAAGTAACTGAAGCAAAGGTGCTTCTCTCTGCATTAATACTAGCTGACACGGCAAGTGTTTCTCACTTCACAGGCTTCAAATGCGTAGAAGTCCTCCTTACTGAAAGAGTTTGAATTCTCTCATGCTCCTCCAGAGCTGGCCATAGTCTTTACTTTCTTAAAATAAACCCAGATAGGTAGGGTTGATGTGTGCTTTTTAACTAGCATGCATCCTTATGAGAGGGAGAATTGTACTCTTTTGTAGTGACTTGAATTTATACACTGCATAAATTATTGCATTGTTTTGCTTTCTTCTTGTACCTTTGTGTTTCTTCTGACACTTCAGCCTTCAGTAGTCTACAAGACTACTGCGTTTTCTAGAAGACTAATGACACTCATGTCACAAAATGCTAGTTCACAGTATAGAGTAGATTTTTACTAAAGAAAAATGCTCAAAGAACAAATAATGTCCCAAATCAGAGAATAATTTATGAGTTTCAGTAGTGTAGACAGGGGAAATTTTAAGAAAGAAAAAGTTTTAGAAAAAATATTTTTCTTTTAGGAAAAATATCTGTTGAAAAGTCCTCTAAAATTACTGCAGTTCTACACTTAGATACGTTTTGTCTGTAAAGTGGCAGACATAACTATGCCAATGAATAAGGAGAATGTCTGCTATAATATGTGTTGCCCTGGTAACTAAATTGTAATTATTCATAGAAATAAATTCAAAGGCCTTAGATAAGCAATATTCAGAGTATTTGCTACAGTTATATCAGAGCCTAAATATAGATAATGGAGTAAAATTGGATTTAGCTGCATGTTGTTCACACCCCTTAGGTATGAAAAAAAAATGGGTGCAGTCTCATTTCTTTGTAAAAATCTTTGCTCTGAATGTATTTATCTGGAAAAAGTGTCAGCTCATATCTTAAAAGAAAGTAGGAGAGCTAAGTGTGTGATGTGGGGCAGACAACAGAACATTGACTTCTGGAAATTAGTGTCAACCCACAAAACTGAGACCATTTAGCTATAGTTATAAAATCTGCCATTTGAACTTTTGTGTGAAATTTACACTCCAGCTACCAATAAATCAGTCTGCATTTCCATCTTCTTCCAAATAACCTTCGATGAGGTCATCCAAAAAGAGATAAACAACAATGTTTCATGGAAGTATGTGCCTCTGTTGTTGCAATGGGAATTACAAAATGAGGCATCTTTGAAAGATAACTTGAACATGGTATTTCTTTTTTATTTTCCAATAAGTGATGACTTGGAAGAAGATTTCTCAGCAGAAGCCAAAAGTGAAGAGTAAATGATATTTTTTCTTTATGTAATGTATATGCTGGTTATGTATTTGGGGAGGACTTGGAGTTTCTAAAAGAACATTTGCAATATCATACTGCAAAGTTTGAGAGACCATTAAGCAAATTGGAAATCCTATACATGCAGGAAATATTATGTTCAAGGCTTCAGTGCTTGCTATGATTAGAGTGCTCTTTGTGGGAGATTTGTTAATATTTCTTCATCCTGGACGCCTGCCAAGCTTAAGGCTTTAATGCTCTGAGACTGAGTCACGAAAGTGGGGACTGACTGCTCAGAGCTTGCTGGCTTGCCAGGAGGTGGGTGTGGGAGGTAGTATGCAAGTAAGAAAGAAGAGGGGCATGAAAAATAATCTTGACATTCTGTGATAATCTTTTGTTTAGAAGAAATAAGCCCATGGCTTCAGGTTTTTTATCTATTTTTTGAACTTTCCAACAAAACTGAGATTTTAGAGATGTGATCTCTTTTCTTGTTTCAGAAAGAATGTCTATGTGTTTGGTTAAAAAAAAAAAAAAAAAGACACTAGAAAAACAAGGATTAGCACATCACTGAATAGTTAACTACATACAGCATCTGTCCATGATAATTATCAAAAGAAATGAAAAGTTTGGCATGGACAATATTTTCTTTTTACCTTCTTTCATTTGCTAACCACTAGAAATCCCTAGCACATCTCTGCAAAAACTGATTTAAGCTTGCTGAAAATAGACTAGATTTTCTGTATCATGTTTTATGGATCTGGGCAATAAAGCCCCTGAGCATCTTTGAAGCATATGCTCAAAATCATTAGACAAACAGAAGTTGCACAGATAAAAAGAAATAAGAGCATTTGTGAGTTTCTTTAGCCAAATTAGATCAGTGTAATTAAGTATTCAAACTTCCTTAGAATATAGGAGGGGGCTGATAGGCAAAGGTCAAATACTTTTGAAGGGACAAATAGTAATTTATAAATTTGGGAAATGTTGCTGAAGATGGAGGTGGCTGCAGGGTTACACACAGAGCACTGGATCCTGAAGTCATTCAAGACAAGAAAAATGTCTGGAATACACCCATCTTTTGCATGTTAACATTCACCATGCCTGACTGGTGCAGGCTTCACAATACTGGTTTTCAGCTGGGAAATGAGGACTGAAGCCTGGGGAGCTGCTTCATTGGTCTCTCATAATAGAACTTTACACATCTGTGCTTGAAATGGTCTGAGGACGAAGAAGCAGAGGTTATTCTAAATTGCTCTCAGTGCTAGGTTTGCCTTTGTCCTGGTGTACACTGCTTGTGCTTATTCTTCAGCCATTTTGTTTTGTTCCAAAATTACTGTGCACAGCACAGTCCCTTAATGAAAACTCTCTGTGTGCTATGTGTGCTTGTGTCTGATGTACCACAGCCACAGGACATTCAAACATAGGTCTGAGAAGCTTAGACAGACTCAGTTATCTATCAGGATTGCATGAAAATTGACTTGCATCTGACTTTTTTGTGTGTTTAGTTCCATGTTCAGATTCAGAGATGGATGTATGTAACTGTGTAGGATGAATTTGATTTATGGCCATTGATTCTCCTGTGAAAAGTCAGAAGGTAGTGACCCAGGAAAAAGAGATTATGTGTGTAAATGGACATAAAAGGCTCCCTGTGATCTCTCACGGAGCAATTAATAAACTTTGGGAAAAAATGTGACCATTAACATTATAAATTTTTGCATCATCCAGAGAGCAGACTGTAGATCCAGTTTATTACCACATCTACTCCATAAATGAAATTTGGTCTGTAAATAAACACCTGGTATATAAAGACATGAAAACTAATAGCAATAAGGAAAATAGCTTTTCCCTTCAGTGGAGAGAGAGAAAATAACTTTGTATGTCCAGGAAGAGCCAAGGAATGAGCTTAAGAACTAGATCCTAGATCATCAGTTGGCTGTTAATTTGCTTTCTGACAGCCCAAACCACCTCTCTACTAGACAGCACCTAAACAAGGCTGATGTCATGTTCCACCACAGACACTGATCCCAACCACTGATATGAGTGAAATTGCAACAAAATTCTATTCTATTCTATTCTATTCTATTCTATTCTATTCTATTCTATTCTATCTTCTACTTTTACCCCAAACCTTGTCACCATCAAACATATCCTCTTACTGAACCCAGGGCATACAGAACACTGACCACATCCCTCTCATTTCAGAGACTTTAGATGGAGAAAAGAGAAAAAAGAAATATGATTGTCTCTTAAGAAGTCACAGTCCCAGCAGAGCCAGGAGTACAATGGTGTAACACAATGTGCCTGTTAAACCACGCTGCAAGACCTCACCAGCCACAGCAGTCTCACCCATATCAGCCTTTGCCTCTGCCAGCCACTTTCTGGAAATGTTTTTGTGCTGCTTTAGTTCCAGATGACATATGGCACAGCACAGATGGAATTCTGGACTAGCTTTTGGACTGCTGTGGTGATTACCTCTCCAGTCAGTGAGGGTACAGAAGTGGTTTTGCCACTGATGAAACTCTCAGGTCCTGACACCAGTCAGAGCTGCTCTTCTTGACTTTGCATTATCCACAGACCACTTGCATGAGAAGTAAACTCCTGGTGAGTTTTCAACAGAGGATGTGGCAGGATAGATTGTGCTCTTCTCTGATGATTTGAAGTTTCCAGAGCCTGTCTCTGCTGGCTGCCTGCCTTCCCAGGTGTTTTGCACTTGAAGAAGAAAAAAGACTCCAAAAAAACCCCTCAAAGTCCAACAGTTATCATAATCCTTTTAATAGTCCTGAACTTGAGTGTTATGTCTTCTCCCTGCCTGCCTGCCACTATAAAAAACCCCAAGTGTTTGTAACCCAGACATTATTTCCTGTTGGACTAGCAGTTTCAAGATAGCCTGACGTGAGGCTCAATAGCAATAAAGAAAGTTACGGAAGGTTATGGGGTATTTCAGAGGAGCGGAAGGGCAGTGATGTTCACAGATGTTATTGATTTAATTTTATTTATGAATTGTGGAGAATCAAATATTAGAGCAGAAACAACTTGCTAGTAAAGGGAAAATTGTGTTTACCTAACCATCTGTTTCCATACTGCTTTAAGTGACTTACAGTGAATCTGGAGGAATCTGTTGTTCTGTAAAGGAATGAAAGAATTCGGTATTTTCCATCAGAGATAGAAGGATGGGGACATACTGTTTCTGTCTCTTCCAGTGTTAGTCTGCCAGCCTTTACCCCAAGGTAAAATCTCATTTTTCTCATTTAATTTTTTGAGACTTTGCTGTTGAAATGCTGCATTGCCCCTGCCTGACTCACATGTGATTGCAGCTGCTCAGCATATATATGCATGAATTCACTCGATTTCAGTAGGGAATTTTTAGGCTGAACCCTGCATATTATATATTGAGAAACCAAATCAAACTAAAATTAAAAAAAAAAAAAGGAAAGAGATAAAGGAGGGAAAAGGAATGGAGAGAGCCTAAAATGTCCCTTCAATGCCATTATAAGATGAAGGTCTATTTGAAGGTTCTAGGGACAATAATGAGGATGTTTATTTCCACTGCACCTTTTACATTTTAATCTAAATAAACATTGCCCTAAAGCAGGAAAGGAAATGATTCTTCCTTTTGATGGTCTCTGAGGTAAATCTTTCACCATGTTGTCCAACTCTCTTTCTTTCTTTTGTTGCTGTGAGTTTTTGTATATATATTTCCAAGGCAAATATTTCTCCATCTCAGGTTAAGGCTTTTGATTTGACTATTGTGTGACAGTTTCCTGGTCTTGAGAGCATCCATCAGCCCTGGGACAAGGGCATTTTAAAGGAATTGTTTTCCACTGTAAAAAGTATGGACTCAAATGCTGCATTTTGCAGTTAATTTTATGAATGAGATAAAACCTATTTTTTTAGGAATATGAAGAGCACAAAGGATGCTAATATGTGTATGTAAATATGTGTACATATGTATATAAACAGCACATTATATGTATGTATCCAGACTAATGTGAAGGCCTATTCCTCCTTTCATAGGAACAAAGGAATTTTCACATAGATTTTATTTTATATAACAGGGGCACAGTTACAGCAGCCTAAAATAAACATTGAGGCCTTGACTGAAGTGTTTAAGCATCTGAGAAGCATATTGAATTCATGGGGCTTCTTCACATACTTAGGGTCTGGCATGTGTGTAAATACTTCACTGTAGCAGGGCCACAAGACCTCAATTCAGCTCTTATAAAAATCAGTGGAAAACTTCCTTTTGATGTTAAAAGCAGTTGGATGTGTTTGCAGTGTGTATTTTTTATGCTAATGCAG
Source organism: Phylloscopus trochilus trochilus (assembly GCA_016584745.2). Lineage (NCBI taxonomy): Eukaryota > Metazoa > Chordata > Aves > Passeriformes > Phylloscopidae > Phylloscopus > Phylloscopus trochilus. Next base: position 32,362,209 of record WQNJ02000062.1, on the reverse strand, counting down.
AGTGAGCCAGCCATATTGCAGGAACATTTGGTACACGTTAAAAGTCTTAGGGTTTATGAGCAGTAGCAACCTTACACCAACAAAGTTTATCCAGATTGATTAAAAAATGTGAATCAAAGGACATTCTCAGACTGGCAGAAGGCAGCAAGTGCCTTCCAGAAAAGGCAGCATGGACTGAGGTGTGGCTGGGGAGCCACAGGGCACGGTGGGGGCCCACAAGGATGACTGAAGATGATAAGCTCACTCCTTGCACATATCGGGGAGACAGATGTGTTGTCACACCCCATGTACACCTGGGAGTGTGGGGGAAGTCCTGCTACAAGGAGCTAACCCCAGCTGGGGAGGAAGAGCAACATCCATCTATCTCAGAGACTGGCACCCAGCAGGTCCAAGTTTCTGGAGGAGAAACCACATGCTGTGAGTTGTGCAGCATAACAGCAAATATAAAACTATCACTGCCTTGACACCAAGCCTGCTGAAAAGGCTTTGTCTACAATTGTGTAAAATTATCCCAAGCAGACCAATTTATCCCAATTTAGACCAATTTATGGTCTCATTTTCTCTTGCATCAGTTGAAGGGCTGAGAAGATGCAATGGAGGAAGGAGCAGAGTGGCACCCCTGGGAGATACACTGCATGTGCCCCTTTGATAAGAGCTCGGGGAACTGAGTGGGACCTGGAAAAGTGAGGTGTTACTATGCCAGCTCACACTCATTCCAGTTCATGGAATACTGCTTCTAGGCATTTCTTTAGCAAGAAAATTTGCAGAAAAGACGGAGAGGGCAATGCAGTTGTAATGGACATGGTTTGGTAAAAGATGACAAAAATCACAGGTAAAAAACTCCATAGGGACACCTAATTACTTGTGGCATTTGAAGGAAATGGATTGCAAAGAGTACTAGATGAGTAATCTAAGGAGATAAAAGGAGGTAATTAGGAATTGGAACTGCCTGGATATTTTCAGAATTTCAATATGGGGAAAGGAAGAGATGAAAAATCATTCTATTTTGACCTGTTCTGTTGGCAAGGACAAATGTAACAGAGAGGAAAATTTAAGCTGGCTGATATAGAGAAAAGCTGTTCTGATCACAAGACATTTAATAGAAAAAAATGGCAAACACTTCACTCTATTGCATTCAAAGTAAAACTCAGCAAAATTGAAAAAAACCAGAATGTAGGAGTAGGCAAAGAACGAGAAACAAACCAAACAATTTTAAGGGTGCTTGATATATGTATTTTATTAAGGAATCGATTAGGTTTCTGTGCATTCACTTGTGTAAATTCTAGATATCTTTCCCTTTATATATGCTGGTTAGTACACTCAGGCTTTTTTTGTCTGTCCAGGCTGAAATTCAGCCTCAGTTAATACTTGACTCTCAGGTGTGTCAATACTCATTTGGGCTGAGTATTTCAGTCTTATCCTATATGACCTCTGTTTCTGTTAAGAGGACATCTGCCTAACTCTTCATCTGATAAATAAAGCACCCTTTTCTACCATCTTTTTGTATATGAAAGTGTTCTTTGTCTTTCATTCTGCCTTTTCTGTAATCTCTCCCTTCTTGTACTTCAATTTTTTTCTCAGTGCTTTATGACAGCCTAGCTCTGACTGACATAAAACCAAGAGTTAGTTTCCTCGACAATCTTCCTAAACATTTTGCTTCAAAAGATACAATAACATATAATTTGATTCCTTTTTTGCTCAAGGCTCAAAGATTTTTTGCCTGCATAAGGGTGGAACATAGAAAAGTCAAAGGTAAATGGATATTGCTCACTGGGCAATTTTTCAAACTAGAAAACCTAACCCAAAGGTAGCCCTTGCCAAAATCACAGGAAGACTTGGCAGCAATGACATGTGCTTCCTGCCTGTGTGACATCCTCTCCCAGCCTCTTCCATCTATAATTGACATGGACCCACAATGTCCTCAGTCACTGTTTTGAGCCCATCTAGTGCTGCTTCTTACTTGTTCCTGTCTACATCTGAGGAGTCACTTTCATTCTATTTCCTAATTATTTCAAGTTTCAGTTAGGTTAGCTGGGACAGTATCTGATAGATGGACAACCTCAGGTGCTGATATTGTGCAATGTTTGTTTAATTGCCTTCGTATAATTATGCTGTTTATTCTGTTACTCAACTAGAAAGGATATGCTGTTTGAAGTTTAGATATTTGGTTGATAAGTGGAAAGATAAATGTAATAATGTTGCCAACTAGAGAGAGTAATCTAAAACTGCATTGACTAAAGGACAGCTATGTTACATAATTGTGCTGACTGAGAGCAGGAATCAACTCTATTATTACCCAGATGTGTTGAAGTGAGGAGGGCTGGATTCACTTTGAGAGGCTGAGCTGATTTTGCCATCCTTTCTCTCCTGGGTGCGTATATTACAGGTTGATATAAAGGTTGATAACCTTATCTGGCCAGGATAAGGTTAGTTTTTGCAGTAGCCAGGAGGGGATGTGGGCCAGTACCTGGAGGTTATTCTATACCAGCTCATGTCATTTTCTGGGGCTGGGGTCCCTTCTGGCTGAGTAAGCACGGATTGAAGAGAGCAGTCAGGTAGTGCCACTTCCCTCTGTTACTGATATGATTGCTCTTACTGTTTGTTTGTCTTATTCCATTGCTCTTTCCAGTAAATTGCTCTTATCTCAAACTGTGATCTTTACCCTTTGTGCCTCCAATTCTCTTCTCCATTCTGCCTCAGGGGGACTGAAAGGGGGAGAGAGGGGTGCCTGGTTTGAAGTACTTCAGTGGAAATACTAAAATGGGAAATACTATTTATAAGTCACAGCAGCCTTATTTAAATCCCTTTCTTGACTCTTATGCCAGCACACAAAACATTGCTACAGAGATGAATAAATGATTCCCCTTAAAACTATGTGAATCTTGGGATAGAATTTACCTACTTCAAGCAAAAGAAACAAGTGAGTGGATGTGGGATTTCCTAAAGATGAGACACAGAGGTCATTGTGCAGGTGGGGCTGGAAACCTGAGTCTTTAATCCCAGGCATCTGCTTGTGTTTGGCAAGGGAAGATTTCTTGCAGGACGTTGGAAGATGTCTTGTTAGAGGTTGTATGCATGCTTAACAAGTTCTAAATGTTTTTTCAGGTATTAGTATTTAAGTGATTTGTGAACACTAGCTGTTTTGGCAAGGAAAATGCTATACAGCTTCATGGTATCCAAGTGAGATTTATTCTTCTAGCATGGGGTACTAGTAAATTGGATGTTGGCCCATCTAGCTTTTTGATAATGACATAACGATTGTTAAGTCTGACTACCTTGATAAGAGCAACAAACCTGAGCTCAGAGTTTCTCCTGTTGCTTCTGAAATCCCCAAGTGGATTAATTTATACTTAGGATGTTCAGTTCTTTCAAGGGTGTACCATTAAATATGCTATTGTAATGTCAGAAGCCTTAGAGCTAAGCTCAAACTTTTCAGCAAGCTTAGAATTCCTGCAGCTTTGCTTTGTAAGGCAGGTGGAAGACCAGTGCTCAGAGCAGAGAGCTCCAATCTGCTGCTCCGGTCTTCTCACATCTAGGCAACATTTCATACGGGAAATTAAGAAAAAAAAATTATATTTTGATCTTTTCTATTAGAAATTACCAAAGTCAGAGATGGAAGTCTTTTATGTTGCTTTGTACAGAGCCATCATCCTCTTGGCTAATGCCCTCCCAGCCTGCCCTCAGGACAGCAGTGTAGCTATATGCTGGCTGGCTGGCAAACAAACTTACCCTTGCCTGAGAGGAGAGACAGCAGACACACAGGAGCCACATGGTGCTTTGTTATGCTCCCTATGCACTTGGGTTAACTGGACTTTTTTGGTTTCCTTGATGTGCAGCTGACTTCTTTTCGGATGGGAGAGCAGCGCTGTAGGCACTGGACAAGAAAAATCCGTACCCAGGAATCAGCAAGACTCTTCTAGCTCCTGGGTGGGGAGGAAGGGGGAGACTAGCAAACAGGGAGGGGAGAAAGTCCATTTCCAGATAAGCATGTTGAAAGGTTGAAAACAGGGAGAAGTGTGATTTTCTGCTCAAAGTTTACTTATTGATAGGGACTTGGTTCTTGGCTGCTTCTGCATCTTAAAGCATATATTTAGAATTTGTAGAGCTTTACGTTCTGCTTTAGCAAATTATAATGTCAAGTGAGGAAAATGGTAAACTATCAGGACACTCACAGGGAAAGACATCTCTTACCACTGTGTTATATGGGCTTTTATTCAATTTTGTTGTCAGGAGTCCTCATAATTGCTTCAGTGTTGCCATCATGTGAGCACACACACACACACACACACTGTATTTGATTATAGATTTAGCTATCTGTCTTTATACACTAATTTCCTGCACATTGGTAGGATCATGGAATTGATATGACCTCTTATAAGCAACTAATATGAAATCTCACTACAAGAAGAAGCTTCATGCTGAAGACCCTCCCGATCTGCACCACTGGAATTTCTTACCTTGTGTTTGTGAGATATTTTAGTTTTCAAAATATTCTTTAATTCTGTAAGAAAAGTTTTCCTTCCTCTGTTACAATTAACCACACACACAAAATAGCAGTGAATACATATTTTCACTTTTTTTTCCTCTGTCTCATTTTTGCTTCATGATGTTGTAGTACCTGGCACAGTTGGTTTATTATTTTCTGTGGATGTTCAATTCCTTGTTTGTACTGCTTTTTTTTTTATCATAGCAGCAAGAAGAAAGTATCTTTTTTAATAGGGAGAAGAGAATATGATTACTAAGACACAAAAACTATATCATACAGAAAGAGGGGTTAAACACGAAATTGTTTGACCCTAAACTAGAGTTTAGTAACATTTCGATTTCTATAGATTGTGATTTCAGTTCTTGTTATTAGAGAAAGACAATATGAAAAATCATGTCAATTGAAGGTTATACCATTCCTTTCCCAGACTTATATTTTCCTGTAGGAAAGGTACTGAACTTTAAGATGTATATAGTTGTACTCTGTGATGCTTGTATCTTCCTGGATCAGCAATTTTAGTCATATATTCAATAAAGATGCCTATCAAAAAGCACATACATAAAAAAAAATCTTCTTTGGACATAACAGGTTTGACTGATTTCACTTTGACAGACATCACTGTCAGAGTATCATTTAGCTTTAACCAGGATTTTTAAATTATGCAATATTTGTCAGGAAATTTATACAAGTTTCTTTTATAGAGGTTTCCTAAGGTTAATAGCATGATCATAATTCTTGTTTTACCTCTTCCTCCTCTGTAAGGCTTCAAAGAACAGGAAGTATCCTTATGCTGATAAACAGCATAAGAGATTCATTCAGAACCAAGGCTAAAGTTTTAAAGGCTCATCCCAGAATAGCATTAGCAAAACATACAAGACTGGTGTTCATACTTCTTTACCTGCTTTTTATTAAAAAAATGTTTGTAACAGAAGAGTTTTAATTATGCTGTGTCATAGTTTTGGATCATACTTCCTGCTGCACTTTCAGACATTATAAGTTAGTGTTTTTCTATTAAACCAGTGAAGCTGTATGTCCTGGGGGCTAGATTAAGTGACCCACATACATCTGGTGCCATATGAGATACACTCAAGGAGCCTGCCTGGCCTCTGACTGCCCTTGCAGATGGGTGTCTGCTGTCCTCCCATGTGTCCTGTGTTACATCCACCAGCTCAAGCGGCATCTCAGAGGACACTCCACACCTGTGGCAGTCAACATACCAGTCCTGCCTCCCACAAGCTTACTTCATAAGTTTTTGAGATTGGAGAGAAGGAACAAATAGATTAAAATACAGGTCTTCTGGAAAATCTTTGAGGATTCTTCTTGTAGTGATTTTTTACTTCAAGCCACCTGTCCCTCCAATTTATATCCATTTTGACCTGACAGCCACTTCTCTTACTTTTCTTACTCTTTTAAAAGCGCATTTAGTGAGTAAGTGCTGGCAAAAAGCCTGACCTACTATCACCAAGTACTGCCATCAAGTCTGATGTATTAACTGTCTCAGCAAACCTGCAAGGCTAATAGGGAGATGCTTGTAGCTGTTTGTGTCATATCCTCATTAATCCATAATGTTGGAACACAGAAAAGGCTTGGGAATCTTTCTCGGTAGAGTGCATAGTAAGGATATTCTTGCCTTTAGTGGAGCAAGAAGAATTAATAAGCTTTAAAAATACTATTCATCTTCTCTTCTGCTAACATATTTCTGTGTCAACTCCTCCTACTCTGAGTGAAAGTTTTAATGTTGAAATTGCCAGTATAAGAGAATAGCTTTTGTGCCTTTTCTGAAGATGGGTAGAACCAGATAATGAAAAGAAAGTACTAATAATTAAAAGATACAATAACCTCATCTGATTGATGGGAGTTCCTTTCTTCCCTAGGAAATGTGGATGATGGGAATAAACTATGAAAAATTATTTCATACTCTTTTGTATAGTTTCGTAATACTAACATTTCGTAATGCTACAACACTGGATATTTTTTCCCTTTCCGAAAATATATTTACTATTTCAGTTTACCTAGATATTTGGCACCACTGACATCCTGGAGCAATTAATTCCAAGATCAAATTGCATAACAAGATTTATATCTGCTACTTCCTGATACAGGTAAATGTCTCGTTGCTCTTATTCTTCTGAGAAGGAATAGAAACATAACTTCTCTGAAGTTTTGCAAAGACATATGGTTCCACACTTTGTAGGTCTTCCAGGTTTAACAGTTTTTCTATTTTGGTGACTATTTTCTGTCACCTTTCTCCAAATCCTCTCTAACTGCAGAATCTGCATTCATACTTCGGGACCCATTAATGCTAAGTATTTCACTGTTATATATCTCACTGTTATTTTTTTCTGGATTTCACTCCACTATGGTTTTTCATTCACTTGTTGTGTGGTTTACTTTGTAACCTAGGCTTTGATTTAAACTAATCAGGATCTTAGCAGAAGTGTAAAAACAGCATATTGAATAATTGTTGGAAAGTTGTCACTAGCAGTTCCCACATGTTTTCTGAGTCCTCCAGTAAGATCCTTGAATGTGTTCTGATATCTATTTATCCGGTTATGCTTCAGAATTATAACTCTGAAATGTGTATTAATAGTTAATTTAGCATTAGTCAAAGAAAATTGATTATGAAAGTGTTAATAGATGGTGCCTGGGTAAAATTCTGGTTTTTACTTACAATATTTGAAATTTACTGGTACTAATTTGTTTTAAGCACTTAAAATCATATAGCCTAGCAGAGCTCTGGCCCAAAAAAATCTTTGCTAACAAAATGAACATGGGTATCTTCGCCAACTTAATTATGAACACTTTGTTCTCAACCATAAATCAGTATTAACAAATCCCTGCATTCATCTGCAGCTTAAAAGTCAGGCACCCTGGTTGCTGGAGGATGGCTGTCCTGCTGGGAAGCAGCCTAAAGTCATGGTGGTGGAAGGGGCTGAAGGTGGAAGAATGGTGTCTGCATGTTACCACCAGCAGACACACATCTCTGAGTTACCCGGCTTAGCAGAACCAGCAGGCATCTATGAACAGCAAAGAGCTATTCCAGGATCACACAAGTCTGAGAGCAACCCTGGCTTCCAGTATGGGTCCAACTGGCTGTATTCAAACACTTGTCTAAGTCCCATGAACTGCATTAGAGTGATTCCTTTATTTTCTCTGTAACCTGCTGATGTTCTTTTCAGGTTTGCAAATATAGTTCAACAAATACTAAATAAGACAACTAGAGGAGAACTTCTGAATTTTCAAGGTCTGTTTTCTGCTATCACAATAAAAATATTTTCACCTCACTGATTAATGGCTCAAGATTGAAACCAAATTGGTTTTGTATTGAAAAACTCTTTACCAAATTGGTATTCTACTCACTTTCTATAGAGTATCAACCTTTAACTAAAAAAAGCTTTTATCTGATTCCTTACAATGCTTCCTTCACAGCTAGTTTTGATGAGCTGAGATTACTTTTGTGACTCCTTTGTTTACTTTCTGGCCCTGCCAGACAGCAGTCCTTATCTTGCTAAGTCAACCTCCTGCAAGCAGGAACAATGATTTCTCTGGCCTTCTCCCTCTGGATTGACTCTTCAGTTTTCAGATATCTCAGTAGGCTTCTCTGCATCTACCTCAGCTTCTTTTCATAATCAAGGTATTTCAGATGAGAGCTTAATGAATATTATTAGTCATTCAATAATGAAAATGACTATTTTGTTGCATTCTGGGGTTGTATTTGGTAAGGGGTTTTTGTTTGTTTGTTTGTTTGGCTGATGTTTTTGTTTGTTTTGTTGCCGTAGGTTTTTTTAAATGTTGTTTTTATCAACATTTAAAATCAACAACACAAATCTGCCCTGAGATCAAGCAATGTAATCTTTCTCACCATTCATTTCAGGGTATAATTTGTTCCTTGTTTCTTCCTGCTCAAATTATTTTCCCTTTCAAAACAAGAAATCTAATTACTTCTATAGGGAATCTGTTTACAGGCTTTCTTGACAATGCATCCCCACTTTGTGTAATTTATCTTAGAATTGTTTAGCTTGGAAAAGACATTTAAGATCCAAGACTTAGCCCAGCACTGCCAAAACCCAAATGCCACATATTTTAAATACATCCGGGGTGGTCTCCACAACTTCCATGGACAGACTGTTCCAATGCTTGACTACTCTTTCGGTGAAGAAATTTTTCCTAATATCTTCATACCTGTTATCAGTAAAAAGGGCCTATGCAGAAGGGCCTATGCAGTCTGTGAACATAGCCATGAAGCCATAAATATTCAAGGAGTTATCTAGAGATCCTCTAAAGAACATATTCTGCTCCTCCATCTAACCACCCATACACCTAATAGTCAAGGATAAACTATTTATAGTGAATGTTTATTAGTCTTAGCCATTTCCCCCTTCTTTGCAAATTATTCAGAAAAGGATGATGATTCTTATGATGTAACCTTACTTAGAATGAAGGTTAGGATGTGGCTGAGTGCATGGCTTCTTTCTAACTATTTTCTACTAGTCCTGATTTCCAAGGAAAGAGTGAATTAAGCAAATAAGAATTTGGTTGCTTGCTGTGGTGGCAATTCTTTGGAAGGTGAAAGCACAAAGAATGGGGAAAAAGGATTATTTGCAGAAAAAAAAATGGGATCCTAGAAGATACAGGAATGGACCCACCTCGTGAGCCAGAAGGGAGTGACTGAAGCTGCTTTTCCATAGGATAATAAAGAAGAGGTTAAGAAAAAAACCCAAAAAACATTGGAAATCCCAGGGAGAAGGGCCTGGATCTTGTGATGGAGAGTTTAAGAGACAATATTGGAAGTAAGGGGAAATAACTGACTTTGACACTGAGCTGTCACTGTATTTTACTATACCTGGTCTCAAAAAAGATATGTTATGGAGTATGCATAGGTAATTGCTGGCTAATGGATATTCCAGGATAGCAAATAGATTTATAGGCAAACAATTCCTCTTCACTGCAGTAGCCAGCTGTATTGATTTTCCTTCCTTTGCTGCAGTCACAGTTGTCCTTGCAAAGCATTGGAACCCTGCATGTGTTCCTACCTGTGATGGGGACCCCTGCACAGCCTCATTTTCACTTGCCCAAGGGCTCAGCAATGTCTTGATGCCTTTTCTCTTGAAATAAACTGCTTTCTCTCCTCGCCCTGTGTGTGTCAGGATGTGTAAGTGTACATTCTGACAACACCCACACAGTTGCATGCTTGAATAGTAAACACGAGGCTCTTATTTAAATGTTGTGAACTCTTCAGGAGTGTGGCTTTTGCTTTGTTTGCTGAGCCATATTTAAAAACACTTTCCAAGACCTTGAGGAACAAGTAAAATTGGCAACCCTTTCTGCAGTACTCCTTGTCTGTGGCACGCCTTGGTTGCCAAAGCTTTGCAGGTTTGCAGGGTGCCCAGGGAGCCCAGCTGCAGTGAGGTAGAGGGGCAGACAAGGGGCAGTGCAGCTTCTGATTTCTCATGCTCAGCACTATAGTCACAGGTTTAACATGGTGTTACAAAGGGAAAAGAGAATGTTGATTTTCTGTCTCTAAATGTAATTTTTTATATTTTTAAAATAACTTTCTACCTGACTACGACTTTGCAAAAGGCAGGTGATAACGTCAGAGTACCAGAAGCTATTGTCCCATAGTGAACTCTCTGTATCACTTACTTGAGCCTAACAGTACATATTGCATGACATCAGCAACCCAGTGACTCATACACTGTGATACCATAGGTGTGTTCCTATATCCTGGAGATCAGAAAAATCCCACGCAGAAGACTTGGCTTGTTTTTCCCATCTTGTTATGGAAACTGCGTGCATAGGCTCTAATAGCATTAAACAACTGTAAATGAAGTCTTTCTGTTCCTTATCAGAAGATAAACTGCCTGTTTAAAAAAGGTGTTGCCAAGCCCAGGAGAGCCTCTTAGAAGGCTACAGGCTGCTGATTGCAGCTGTGTAGGGGGAAATATTGTATGTAAAATATTTAATATTTCCATAGTGAACACTCATAATCCTGTTCTGGGGGAGAGTCCAACTAGTCTGAAGCATCTGGACACATCTGAAGACTGAACAAGATCAGTAGTTTGATATATAGCAAAAAATGTATAAAAAAGGATGCAAATTGCCTAGTTGCAGGGTGACACTACTGCTCCTCCTCCTTCTACAAAAATAAAAATATAGATAAAAAGTACTTTTAGGCAGTTTAGAACTTTTGCCTCTAAAAAAACAGCAGCAGGTGGTTTCACTGAAGGCATTTAACAAAGCACTGTTTTCCTCAATTCTCATTTATTTTAACAACTTCTTACACATCTCATGCCAACTAATTTGTAAGATAATGACTTTTACCTGCTTCTCTCTTTGATCTCACTGATAACTTTTCCATATAATACTTCGTTCAATTCCTCTTCATGGCATATAGATATGGAGGAGGCATTAGGGTGCCTGCTGAAGCAGGCTGGAATGGTTCCACAAAACTTCAGAAGAAAAAACAGGGGAAAGAAAACTTGAAGGTTGAGTGTTGTGGATCATTGGCCACACCTCAAAAGATTTGGTGGTTTAATGAAGGAAAGACTTGCTTTGTTATTTAAAAAACAGGCTAAGAACCTTAAAAACCAGGCATACTCAAGAAGTTTCTGGAATTTTCTATTTCTCATCAAAAAAAGGGAAACAACACATAGCCTTTTGTGTGGCATTTCAGTACTCCTGCTTCTATTCCCAGCTGAAACAGAGAAGTGTAGAGTCACAAACAAATTCAAAATAATGACAGCATTGCAGTAAGAGCATGCTGAATCTCACATAAATGATCTACACTTCAGGAAAAATTTCAGAAAGGGGGCAGCAACTGAATTCTGCTGTTACCTGGGTCTGCTACATCTCATGCTGTATGGTGCTTTTGAGCTGTGAATGACTGGGGCCTGTGGAAGTAGGAGGTGCTCTGTTTGTATTTGTATTTCCATGGCAATGCAACAAAGGAGCTGTTTGGTCTTCTCTCCTCAAGAGACCTGCCAAACCACTCCTCCTTACAGAGCAAGCTGGAAGGAGGAATATAGTTGGCATTCTTGTGGAAAATGTAACCTTGTTTCAGCTTCATGCAAGTTGTAGACCTGCATTCATTCGAGTGTTTAATGAATATTTTTAATTACCAAGAATTTAGTGTAATTTTGTACTGATGCTTTGAATGCTTGGTTGTTGAACTGATTCTTGCTTTTTTATGCACTTTCCCATTTTTTTGATATAGAATAGATTAGGTTGGAAGGGACCTTAAAAATCATCTAATTCCAACACCTTGTCATGAGCAGGGACAATTTTCATTAGACCAGATTGCTCAGAGCTCAATCTAACCTTGCTTTGAACACTTCCAGGGATGTACTTGAGTGTATCTCTGAAGGTTCATTAATTTGATATTTTTAACACTGAGATTTCTGGATATGAAAGCCCTCTACATGCCCTGCTATAAACTTCGAAGATATGACTTAGACTGGGAAAATGAAGCACCAGAGAGGTAAAGAAGAGGTTTGCAAGTCTCTAATATTCTGAAGCCTGCTTAAGGTAACTGTGTTGGGAGAGGTTTTACTGGGCTCCATAGAACTTCCTGCTCCCTAAAAGCAGATCAGGATGTAGAGGGGTATGGTATCCACAGATTTGACCCCATCTCTCAGCAGTTCAATAACAGAGTTCTGAAGAGCCAAAGAAGGCCAGGAAAAAAAAAATCTACCAGCTTCCTCTCATCCTTTAGTTGCAGAATACATTACATAAGTATGGTGGTCATATAAGGCAGCACAGCAGACTTGCAAAAAGGGAGGTCACACCAGGGTGCCTGTGCTTTATCGAGGTGTTTAACCAGGCAGCTGAGCCAGGCTGCTTCCTCGGCTGGCTCAGGACAGCTACACTCTCGCTGTCACCTATCCCGTTCTCCTTCCTGGGCTGCTGCTGAGATTTTCTAGGATCCTGAGTCAGGTGTGTGCCTGCTCTGACACTTCAGCTCTCACACAGTACTTGCTGTCTGTGTCTGCTAAGGGCAGAATTGCAGCATGATGAATAGCTGTGATTACTCCGGGATGTTAATGGAGCTGGCTTTGGAGCTGGCTTATTTAACTGAGAATCTCCTGGTGTACTTCTGGTCTGATATTGAGAGTGATTTGGGTTTAACTGAAAGCCTAGTGAAGCCAGCTGAAGTCTTTCTCTGGGTTTCAGTGTATGTGAAGGTCTATAAGAGAATGAAAGAAATCAGTTTTAAATACTGTATGGTATTTATCTGAGAGAGCTTAAGTGCCTGAAACCCAGAAGCTGAGAGTGTGAGTCAGTTAAGGGATGATAAGCAACTCCTCCTTGTGCCTTGAATGATGGTGTTACACTTTATGATGGCAGGAACAACATGAGAAATGAGAAAAGCAAAATTTTATCTGATGTGTGAAATGTCATGAGGGCAAGTATCACATACAATCAGTATGAGCAGTAAACTGGTTTGACTGACAGAAACTCTCAGTTTCTAGAATAAACAGGATCACATCTTTGTACAAAACAAATATGAAATAACCTTTGTTTTAGAAATATCTGTGACTAGTCTAATCCCAGGTAAAGTGTTGTATCCTTTATTTTCCTGCAATCCAAGTTTTAAATAGAAAAGTATAAAAATTTATTCTTCTGTGTCTGACACTAAATAATTCAACCAAATACTGTAGCTGCCATGAGAGAGGATCCTGTGAACCACTCACTTATAAAACCAGACTGGTTAGCTAGAAACTAAGTACTTACAGGAAAACAAAATGTTTTTTCAGCATTTTGCTACATGTTTTGGGTGCTCACTGAGAACAGACATAATTATTGGTATTTTTCCCCATGACAAGGGTTTTCAATAGAATTTTTTAAAAACTGTAACTCCAAATTCCACATGAGAGCAGTGAGAGCATAGTTGCAGAGAAAATGTAAGTTAGTCAGGGTCACAGTCTTTGCATTTAGATGACTACATCTAATTCTTAATGGTGTTGTTTTTATACCACCATTGTCTTATCTTTCTGTTCACCTCAATCACATTTCCGCACTTTAATTCTTAATAATTAAGGTGAGAGGGAATCCTAAGTAATTTAAGTGTGATTTTTGTTAGAGTGTCCTTCAGATTTCTGCCCTGTGCCATTATGCATAAACACAATGTCACTCCTATGAAGTAGCATTTCTGTGTGGAAACGGAATATGGAAGAGGCCTCGTAGTCTCAGCAGGTGATCAGGGCCTATGTAACAAAATCACAGTCCCATCCCTGAGTGGATTTCAGCTAAAGGTTACAAACACTTGCATAAGCTGTAACTTTCCTACAGCACATAGCCCTGATGACATCATGTCATTTGCTGATATGATGTATACATGTAAAGTTATGTAAATGTCTAGGACTTGTTCAGAACAGAATAGGGCTTGTTTTGAGTGTCTAAATCACTACCAGTACTAAGTGGAACATTCTGAGTTCACCTGAGTTTGTCCAAAGGTGATGTTGATTATCCATTTGCTTTTCTTCTCTGGAGACCCAAAGAGACAAACCAATTTTTTTCTTGTTGGGATCTCATCCCTGAATTTTCAAAACTCTGGTACTCACTCATACCAGTGAGATTCACTTAGTCAATTACAAGCTTTTTATCAGCTTGGATTAGCATCAGAACAAATTGCTTTAGTCTTCCAAGGATCCTAGAGAAAAGTCAAGTTTGGTTGTATGCATCAATATTGGTGGTAAAATAGGGTAGTCAGGAAGGTAAAAGTACAAGATTAGATGCCTATAAGACAAAGTAAATAATATATCTTGCAAGCAGAAGTTTCTTCTTACTGCAGAAGTGACATAGTTCTGCCTAAAGACTTTTTCTCAAAGCAGGCTTTTCTATTTCATTTAATAGCAAGTATTACATACATACACAATATTTACTGTGGATATGTTCATGCATAGTGTATATTTCAAAGTCTAAAATAATATCTCATATCTTTCCCTGGAGGTGATTCAGAAACAGCAGATTTATTTGATCAAATTATGCTATATTATTACGTTCATTTTGGTGAAAATATTTCATGCTTAATATGGGGAAATATTATCATATGATTTCCTGGATGTATTTAGTTCATACATAGCAGATATTTTTAAAAATAAATTTTGAAGTTGTTTATTTTGCTTGTAAGCAGTTCCCACTAAATCAGATCCAACCCAAATCTACTCTTTCCCAAGAAATGTTTCTCTGGATAACAATATATTTTCAATCTGGAAATTAGGCTTAAGATTTGATTGCAGGAGTTGAAAGATTGCTGTTAATGCAATCTGGCATTTTAGACTATTTTTTAAGCTGCAAAAAATTGAAATATTGGAATCAACTCGGATATAACAAATAGCATCACATGGACTTACAGAAAATCTATGGATGATTTTCATTAAAAATAATAGGAGGAAAAAAGTCTGTATTTTTAAAATGGTCTTTGAACAGAGATTTGAGCTAGCTTTTAATGCAGTCAAGTCAAGAAAGATAACTAGGAAGAAAAGATTATTTTTCCTCTCTCTTAATAAACCTTGCTTCTACTGATGCCCATGCGTGACATCCTATTTTTAGCTGTCAGGGAAGCAGTGAAGCATATGCAGCAAAGTGGAATGCCCTGTTCCCATGCCTGACTCTCCATATATAGCTACTGCACTGCACTGTTCTTTCCTGGCACCCACTTTGAGGGTTTAGCTTGAATTTTCTTGTCAGAATTGCCTCATCTGAGAGCTGTCCTCATAATAAACACTCAGGCAGCTGCTTCTTCATGGCATCCACCTTCCCATGAGGATCCACAAAGGCTGAACACTGACTAAGCTCAGCACGAGTGAAAAGATGCACAAAAATCATGTGCAATGAATCCTCAGCCATCTTTCCTCTTCCCCCCCCCCGCCCCTGTTTCATCTTGGTGTTGGTACTAAGTACATCTAATTTTATTTTCTTTTCTTGTTATTTTTGGAACCAAGTTTCAGACTTGAGAGACTGCCATGCAAGGAGATGTGTTTTGGCGCTTCTGCCAGTTGTGTTCTGTGGATTATTAGATCAAATCCAGGGGTTGCCAGATGACTAGTCAACTTATTACAGAATAACAAGGCTCACTGGAGAATTGACAATGCCTTTATAGTCCCCTCAATGAATTGTCTGTAATTTTCTTAGCTTACAGGACAGATCAGTTTAAAATTTTCCAGTGTTACTTGAATATGATTTTTAAGAGAGTTTTAAAACCAACCCACAACAAAAACAGCCTCCCCCAGCCTCTAGCATTTAGGCCTTTTAATTTTTCTTCAGAGTTAATTGCCATCATTTAAAGAACATTTTGCCCTGCATCATGCAGTACTTTATGCCTCTCTGTATTAGTGGAACAGGGAGTGCTAGTAAAGAAAGACTTTGAAGCATAAGCAGCGGTGGAAGTATGATTCAGAGGGTTAGAAGTGTGCCACTTAGAGCACTGTACAGCTCAGTACAGCCTGAGACCTGTAGAAGTCTGTATTTTTCTCTCCTGAGCAGGGCCAAACTTATGTAACACTATGTATTGATGCAAAGGAAGGACTTATGATGCAGAAGTCACACGCTGAAACCAGCGGTTCGGTTGGCTGCTCCTAGTGTTATTGCAGCTACACCCTTACCTTAATCCAGCCCAAAACTGGATGATGCAGTTTGCATTTTTTTCCCCTGTGCTGACTTCAGACTGGCTTCATCACCCCTAACTTCAGAAGTTAAAAATTAACTGTCTAAATCCAACCTAGTCATGCAGGTCTGCCTGCGTAGATAACAAAGAGAAACAAGACGTTGCTGGTTTCGATTCCTGATGCAGTCACAGGCACAAGTCTCCCTGCCCTGAATGGTCTCATTTTCAGAAGCACCTGGTTTTCCAGGATTTTTGTGCAGTGGAGAAGATGAGTGCAGCTGGTTAGAAGCTGATTAACCTTGCTTATCATGCCATTTCAAGTGTCCTCCTGTGCATGAGCCAATATTTCCCCTGTAGCAGGGCTGTAGCTACTGTTTCAATTGACAATTTATGCTCCCTGCATGCTTTGTCTACAAAAAGGGAGGCTAGGAAAGAAAAGGAAGTATGGAAAGAGCCTTGAATTTTAGGAGCATATAAAAGGCAAAGGCTGACATGTTCACTCACAAATCCAGAAAACAGCTGCATGGTTTTAGCTGCACTTGTTTTTGTATTTGGATCAATTCCATTCATCATCTTGGCCAGGAACTGTGTCTGATTTAGATATATTTGTTGCACCTCTGGAGTTTAAAACAAATACTCTAAATAATATTTTTCTCTGTGTTATTGCTCTATGACCAGAATGATACCCAAAAAATACTACTTTCTGAAAACATAGCTTAGTAGCAATTAGATTTAAACACTTTCAACCACTGCACTAATTACCTACTTTAAATAAAGCCCACATTTCTCACAGCAGATATCAATCCGTAGCTATGCCAAATTCAAGCCACTTTGCATGCACAATTTCTCTCTGCTTTTTTATCTCAGAAGGCTGTGGGAGAAAAGAAACATATTTTGAAGTTTTCTTGTTAATGACTGTTTTTGTCATCTGCAGGGCACTGGCTGTTAGCAATTTCTTTCTGATCACTTAGTGTATTTATATAATATCAATATTAACATGAGATTAGGCAGAAAACAGTTGTTGCTGAGTGACTGTTAGTGAAAATTGAATTGTTTGTATTAGAAGAGTATGAGTAGTGTATTTGCTGCATTAAATTGGGCTGCTGAGATAGGGGAGACATTAGCAGGGATCTGCATGTGAAACTATGCCAGTCTCCATTTGCAAAGGTCTTTAACTCATGCTGAGCACAAACCTGACTGTGCTTTCCACGGGAATGTTAGAAAGGCTCCAGACATTACTGCATGACAGTAATATTACTAATTTAGATATTCAAGCATGCTCATCAAACCAAATCAAACCATACAATGTGACAGACCTCAGACTCTGGACTTCAGTCATGAAGATGTGTTTCACATCAGAACCCATGCTCTGACAGTAGGACCCACAGAGATGTTGATTGCCACTTAGAGTTTGCCTGTCCTTTTTCAACCAAAAGCTGCACTGCTGTAGCAGTACTCTGTCATGTTTTTAATTTAATCGGTGTTAGTGAATGTTAAATTGAGTCAGTGGTTTGTTCCTTTAGCCCAATTACTAGATCCAAATAGTCTTTTTACCACAAAAGAAAATGTTAATATCAATAGGCTACACAGCAGGGGTTCAAGGCATTCTAGGAAGAGCAGCTAATTATTGCTTTCTGGGTATTATCTGAAACAATGCCTTATATATTGAATGCCGTCTGGATTCTGTTTGGTTGGTTGGTTTTGGCTTCAGTTTCAATAACCAAGAGCCCAGTTCTCATTTCATGCTACTATTCACTTTCAGGTGGGTTGCTTTGCAGAGTAATGAAGCTGTGATTTATAGTTAATGAGACTCAGATTCATCATAACATATGGCTTGTATTCGTCCTACTTTAAAACACCCCATTACAAAAGACATGTTCCCTTTCAGCTAGTGCCATGGGTAGATAACTACTGGGTTCCTCAGCCTATGGTTCTGCTGATATTCAGAGTAGTTCTATCTTTTTGCATGTCTCCCAAAAGAAAAAGGAAAGAAAACAAAAAAGGGAGATTGCAATTTTCAAGTATTCACTTGTTTTGATGCTACAGATGTTGATTTGAACTACAAAACATGGCAACAGCTTGTTCTGTAGTATTTTAAATAAGTGTGATTTTTTTTTCAGTATTTTGAGGGTCAAGTGATAAAACCTAATATTTTAATGTTGATTTTGAGTGTCTGACTGGAAATCAAGTGTTTGTTGGAAGCAAGAGAACAAGGGCTTTGAAGAATTCTTGTACAAAATACAAGGGTAAATAAAAGTGATGGTTAAATCAATATTTCCTTTTATTTTTCTAATTTTTTCAGTCTATAAACATAATCCATGAAAAATAGACCAAAAAAAAAAAAATCTGTATTCTTCTAACACAAGAGTTCCAGTTCATAGTTGTGATTATTCAGTACCATCAAGAAGTTAAGATGAGAGAGCTGAAACTAATCACTCAGATAAAATTCGGTCCACTTCTGGTTAGTGTATCATTAAATAGGAGGCAGGTGGAGATGATGAGATCTTAAATTCCTTTGAAGATAATTCATTCCTAATGACAAAGCAGCAGAATTGTGCTATATGTGCTTGCACTTAATTTCCTAATTTTCAATAACAACGTGGAAGAATTCTATGGCATTACTGAACTCTTCATTTTGCATATCTTAGTTTCTAATACTTAGATTTGTTTGGTTGCTTGTCTCACTTTTAAACTCTAATATTTGTGAAGGAACATTTGCCCCAATGTTTCTAGAGCCATACACCAAAGCCTATACACAGCAGGGTCTTTGGACAGTAACCTTCACATGTTGATGACAGTACTTATTGAGGAATATGTATTTACAGCCTCAGACAAAACAAGGAAAATTACCTGTGATACATATCCTCTGCATAGAGAAGAAAGGGAGTGAAAAATGAACTGTCTAAAAACCTTAAGGTGCAAGTACAAGGACTAAAATGAGGCAGGGAACATGTACATCTGGCCAGAAAACGTAAAGAATACCTTGCTCCAAACTGACTACATGGTTAAATCCAAGGAGCTTGGATTTAAGGTGCAGCTGGTTTTTGAAAGAGCTGTCTAAAAAAACCATGGGCTGTACAAGGAGCAAGGACAAGCTTTTTTCCATGCTCTCCACCTGAGTTAGGTGACATGCTCTGGTCAAAATCTGGCTCTACAGAAGTTGGTCTACACCATTTCTTCCAGGCAGCCAGCATTTCTCATCCTGAGCTTCTGTTTCCCTCCTCACATTTTTTTTCTTTTCTTACCTGTGGTTTTCAACCTGACCAGGGCATCTGCCTGAGGTGGTGCTGCACCGTGGGGACAGCACTTGCTGTCTTTTTCTCTCCTTGTGCTCTGGGGTATGCTGGCTGCCTACTGAGTGCTTGCAGTGAAATGCTCTAACATAACAAGGACCTCTGAACAGAGCCCTGAGGTTCTCCTGTAAAATTAATCCTAAAACCATTTCATATGTGGATAAACTTTAAAAACATACAAACAAACAGAAAAGCCATTTCTTTAGTTCTGCATGAATCCTACTCCCCAAAGGTGACAGAACACGTAAAAGAGCCAGCAACACATGAGAAAAATGTCCTGAGGAGGAAAAGAAATCTTCTGTAAAAGCTTCGCATTCAGCAAGTTGCTGTTTAGTTCCTGTGTGAACAATTAATCTTAAAACAAATATTTGGGCAAGAGGGGATTGAGCTCTGGGAGGTTTCATAGCTAACTAAAGTTGAATGAAAACACACACTCCCTGACTTCTTCAGGCCAGTATTTCTTTTTCACCGTTTCCATAAAAATAACTAAGAAAAAGTATCTGTTACAATGACCCAGGTTTTGCCATTCAAACGTCCCTAAATTACAGGCTTTCCCTCTGAGACCATTTACAATGGGGTACATAATGCATGGCTGTGTTACACCCTACTGCTCTTTGAGTCCAGTGTAACTGGTTATTACTACGTTAAAATGTAGTGGTCTGGTTCAAAGGCTTTTCTATAAATAAATATCTTCCTTGCTGGGCAGATGACAGTCCCTACCAGTAGCTCCTGTGTTAACAGCTCTCTAGTTTTTAGCTCCTCAGCTGAGCATGGCTTGGAGCTGTTTTGAGAAGTCTGTAAATGGCTGGCAGCTGCAAGGTCTTGCAAAACCAGACTAGGATCAGACTGGAAATCAATAACCTTATTACACTGCTGGTTCTTATTCTGGTTAGTATTTCAGTGGGGGTATTTTTTAATTTCCTGTTATCTAAACTTCCTGAGTTATATTTAGTTTTAGATAGAGGAAGAGAGAGGCCACAACTGTTCTGCTTGGGACACAAAGGCTGTATGCTGTGTTTGTTCTGTCATGAATGCCCCTATCCAAAGTAACAGAAAAGCCCCACTGGCTGCAGGAAGGGCAAGGCACTGCCTCAATAGCAGGTAGATGCCCTCGGATTTTCTCTCTGTTCTTGGTTATGCTGTATGTATGTGTATCTAGTCTCTGGAGGATGTACAAAGCATAGCCAGGGAGTACATAAAGCACCTGTACATGCTGCTGTGCTTTGCTGTGCCCCAGCAGTCAGCAGAGCTCTCTGCTTTTCTCTGCTTGTTGGCAGCTCCGCCTGGAATAAGAGCTCAGCCGCTCTTGAGAATCTCTTCCAGCGAGGGACGAGTGCTGCCTCCCTTTACCTGCTAGAAGCCATGCTCCCTCTGAGCCTCCCAGGCCATTTTTGAATAAAACAAAATTGGTATCACTACACTATCAAAAATAGGTGAAATAAAAATCCCCCTATTTTAACAAGTTGACCTTGACATTCTATTTTAACTGGGGTCTCTAGGGAAGAGGTTTGCTTGTGCTGTATGTAGTAACTAATGGACTTCTGATTACTGTAGGCTCTCTGACTCTACAGTAACACAAAAAAATAAAGGGACATAAAATTATAAACAATATGTGGCACTGTTGGAAAACAGTGCTTTCCATTTTCAAGCATGGCAAAAGAAAAAAATACAATGTAATTCCTCTTTTGGGTGCTAACTTGCAGTAGTACTCACCTCACGTCAAAAAACCATAAGCTGGCTTTTCACAAGACTAAGTTACAAGTATTGAGAAATTATTTAAAAACAAAAAGGCAGCAAATTATTTGGTGTTGGTTTGGGATGCTTTTGTGCTCATACCTTAATTTTTAGGCTTTATATTTTCAAGATTTTGTCTGCAGTGTTGGGGAGAGGGAAGAGGTATCCAATATTTTTTCTTATAATTGCATAACTCAAAAGACTGGCTCTTTATTGAAGCATGAAATATTTCATTTGAATAAGGAGAAAAGAAGCCACAACATAGTTAGAGAAAGAGTACACTACTGCGAGCTCTGTGAGAACAAAACTCTTTAAGCATATCCTGAGAAATTGTGAGGTTGCTTTAGGATTTCATGAGAATCAAAAATTTTTTTTTTCTTTTTTAATTGCTTAAAGGCTTCTGAAGTAACTTCAGACTCTCAACTGTTCTTTCAAAACCATGAAAGCTGGCAATTTACCTCATTTTAATGACAGACACTTTCAGTAGACGGTGATTCTTAAAAACATTGAAAATCGGAAAAATTAATGATAAAGAGATCACTATGATCTGGTTGATTCAAGCTGCTCACTCTAGACCTTTTTGTCATAAATCATACCCTCTTTCATATTCTTATGAAAGAATATCATGACAAAGAATCTTAAAAAACCACGTTATTGCTTCAAAGGATGCTAAGAAAAACCATGTATCACAAGTCTTCAGTGGCTAGACACAAAGTGTTGAATTGACATTAGAATTCAATGATAGATAGAAAAACAGTGGTGTTTGTGTTTTTTGGTGTGGTTTTTTTGTTGTTTTTTTGTTTGTTTGTTTGTTTTTCTAATTGAACTTCAATTCAGTTCTGTGTATTACTTTTTTGAATTTTAACATTTTTAAAATGCCAACTAGGAGCTTCTAACTAGTGACATCAACTTTAAACATAGTAACTACTGCACTTCTCTCCAGTTTGTGTTCCTCCACTTACGCTGCGTGAACTGCTACAGGGAAAGCAGCTCCAAGGAACAGGAGACTTTAGCTGCCTCTAAATTACTGGAAATGTTCTGCTTATATGCCATAATGAAAGGGTGCACATACAGGAGATGCTTCAGCAACTGCAATCTGCTGCAATTATAGCAGATACAGCTACACCAGGAGACCAATTTAAGTGAACAACATTCAAAACACAAAGCCAGACAGTCCCTGGGGAATTTCAGCTCTTTTCTTCTTTAAGGACTAGTTTTCCCAGACATGCATGGCCCTCTCCCTCCTCTTCCTTTTTGATCTTGGTGAACCTGTCCCAACTTATAGATGAAATTTAAAACTAAGATCTTCATCACTTGTGGTCACTGAAAATCACAGGGCATTTACAGTAAGAGCAGGGTTCCAGCTCCAGCATCACAGACACATTTCACTGGGAATAAAAGCATTTTGGGGCTCTTTTGGGAGACCCCTTGTGTCAGGGCTTTCCAGGCTGCCTCTGCCCCACACTACAGCCTTACAGACACAGCAAGAAGGGAATTGAATCTCAGTCACCTACCCACCAGTCTGGGGATGCTCCACTGAGCATGGGCCGTGTGAATTTAATGCAATTAGTGAAAAAAGGTTATTTCTGTGCAGATGTACATTGTGTACTCACAGCCACTGAAATTTCTAGTTCTGCAGGAAGGAAAGGTTCTCTAGTGTTCACAAGATCGTTAAAGAAACTTTTAATTTCAATAACAAAAGTATTTCACTGTGGCACCTCTGAACTGGTGGACATCTAGAAAAGTGGACTATTTGACACAGAAAACTTCTCCAAATTCTAACTTCATAGGGCAATCATAGCCATCTTCAGTTTTTGATATTTTTAATATACTATTCTGCTACTCATAAGCAAAAATAATTTTTCAAATCATTCAAAAATATGATTTATTTGTCCACGAAAGTATATAGGCATAGAAGAGAGATTTTCTGTAAAAAAATTGTCTTGTTGTGACTTGTGAATGAGGAAAAAAGAAAGAAAACCTTAAGGAAATGTATGTTTTGACAGACATCTACACATAATTCAGAAACAATCGACAGCAATCTTGTTCAGTTCTACAGAATTCTCCTTCCTTCCTCAGAACTGAAAATATGCTGTTCTTATTTTATCTGCTTGTTCTTTTATTGCAGGATTATATTTTCATTACTGGAATTTCCTGCTTATATGGTGATGTACAAGCCAGGATTTTCTTGGCTGTTACCAAACTATTTCATTTCTTGTTGAAGAATTGCAGAACAAATAGTGGTTAGAGGCTGGTGTTGGGCTGCTCATTCCTTCACATTACTTCTCTTACGAGTTTGTCTCCCCTCAATACCACAATGTCTGAAGAATGTCACATTTTTCCTGCTTTGAATTATATGGTTGCCCTCTTGTGAGATGCAGAGTTTCTAGGTAAACTTGGCCATATTGCTCTGCATTTGAGTCTTCTTGTTTTCTTCTGAATAAAAATTAGCTCCAGTAAGATCAAAGACAACTTTGGCAGTTCAGGAAAAAAAGCAGCACTGCCTTTTTATTCTTTTCCATGTTTATTTTGCTGCCAGTTCTCTTTGAAAATTGCCCTTTTTGCCAAGGCTACAGTTTTGCTAAATGAATTACTATTAATACTATTCCTTGTTTGTTTTCACAAATGGAGAATGAAAGATGGAAAATACAGAAGTGAAAAGACTGTGAGATATAAAAAACCATGAGAGTATCAAGAAAAAGGTGAAGTGTAGCCAAAGCATGTAGGCTGGTCTTTGAAAGTCCTCCCAATGGACCCACTGAGGTGCCAGATCTTTGGAGTCCCTTCACAGAGAGCTGGCCCTTGCAGCCCTTCAGCTCAGCTTGGAGTATCTTGAGGAATGAGTTTCACTGACTGCACTGTTGAAAAGGTGTTATATCAGGCTGGATGGGGGGAATAAGGCCTTGCAAGTGCCATCCTGTGAGACCACAACAGCGACCAAGTGGTGTATGTGTTAGTGTCTGAGCAGGATACTGAAGTAGCTGAATTTGCTTCTGAGGGGCTTGCTGCCAACTCCCATTTCATGTGCTGCTGTGAGCTTCTGAGAGCTACAGAAGTCTGGACCACTTCAGTCAGGTCCTCATCCTTCAGCACACTGCTAGCCAGGAAATAATAAATTAGACATGGCTCAATATGGGGTTCTATGACAAGTGTGGATAGGAATCTGTCAGGATCCTTTGCAAGCTTAACAATATGCTAGTCACTACTGAGGGCTGCAGAAACAGCTCTTCATTTTTTAAAGGCCAAAAGCCTGCCATATGGCCAGCACAAACTGTATGCTTCCTCCGTGTGGTAACTAGCTGAAAATCACAGACTTGTAGAAAAAATGCAAGGTGGGTAGTCCAGCCTCCTGCTCCGGGCAGGAAATTGTTCAGGGCCATGCTGAGTCCAGTTTTGAAAACCCTCAGGGATGGAGACAACACAGCTTATCTGGGCAGCCTGCCACATTCTTTGACCACCCTCGTGGTGAGGAATATGTTGTCAGGATTGTTTAATAACTGAAAAATGTATCTCTTAACTAGAGAATTTTCTGTAAAATGCCTTCTTCAGAGTGCGATATTTTCTGAGAAAATGACAGTCTCAGAAAGCAAGGTCATTTAAAGAGTTTTAATCCTAAACATGAATGTTAAATGGCTTTAAAATTCCATTTTCTTCTAGGCATCAAGTTTTCTGGTCATGTTATATCACCTAGGATACAATTCTTATTGTACATACATTTTTTTTTAGGGGAAGAAAACAGTTTATGATACCAGTGGAGTGGTCTGTAGGTATAAATAGGACTGTAAAAACCATGTTGTAACAAATCTCATAAGAATTTCTGGCACCACTCTGAATTCAAGTGCTTTGGTAGTTTGACATATATGTGAATGCATATGTTTGTATAAATGCACACTCACACATCCATATATATACATCCATACGTATATATGGATTATACATTTATGTCCACATGCACATCCACATATCTGTAGATTCACATGCTCATATTCATTTACATGGATATATACATATATACACATATATTATATACACACACACATACAACAGGTCTGCCATCACACATTAAAGCTTATTCTAGGCAGTAAAGGCACCATGAGCAGACCCAAAGACTACCAAGATTGCAGCCAGTGTCACCTGCCTGCACGAGACAGGGCAGGAAGAGCTGCCAGGCAAGTGATGAAGCAGTACCTGGACAGCTCAGTGCTCCATAGATGGAGGCTGGCTGTTTCTTTCGCACGTTGCATGAGAGCTGTTGGAGATGCTTTTGGTATTACTCACCTTGGCAGGAAAATTTTCAGCCAAAGGGAATGTATTCATAGGTACTCTAGATGACCAAGAAAGCCAATGGCATCCTGGCCTGTG
This sequence comes from Phylloscopus trochilus trochilus, assembly GCA_016584745.2. Lineage (NCBI taxonomy): Eukaryota > Metazoa > Chordata > Aves > Passeriformes > Phylloscopidae > Phylloscopus > Phylloscopus trochilus. The sequence goes on along the minus strand of WQNJ02000062.1, from coordinate 32,336,729 downwards.
TCAGAAATAGCATCACCAACAGGGCCAGGACAGTGATTTTCCCTCTGCACTTGGCACTGGTGAGGCCACACCTCAAATCCTGTATTCAGTTTTAGACCCCCTTTCATTGAGGTGCTGGAGTATGTCCAGAGAAGGAAAACTGAGCTGGTGAAGGGTCTAGAGTGTAAGTCCTGTGAGGAGCAGCTGAGGGAGATGAGAGTGTTTAACCTGGAGAAAAGGAGACTCAGGATAGACTTTATTACTCTCTACAATTCCCTGAAAGGGGGCAGTAGCCAGCTGGGGTTCAACCTTTTCGTCCAGGCAACCAATGACAGGACAAGAGGAAATGGCCTCAAGCTGTTTCATGGGAGGTTTGGGTTGGACATGAGGAAAAATTTCTTCACTGAAAGGGTGGTTAAACATTGGAACAGTCTCCCCAGAGCAGTGGTGTCACCATCCCTGGAAATGTTCAAGAAATGACTGCATGAGGCATTTAATGCTATAGTTTAGTTGATGTGGTGGTGTTCAAGCAAAGGTTGGACTCGACGATCTCGGAAGCTTTTTCCAGTGTTAATGATTCTATGATTCTCTGAGAGAAGAGCCACAGGATAACTACAGGTGTGAGTGTTATGACTTTCTGCAAATGCATATGACCAATAAAGACATCTCTGGTGTCCTGCCAAGCTTGGAAGTGTGTGGTGGCATAAGAGATTATAAACAGAAGCACTGAGACGTAAACAGAATGACAATGGGCTGAAAAGGCTCCTGATGCTGGGCACTGTCATTTACACAGCTGCCATCACCTTCTGCCACTTCTCTCTTCCACTGGCCCACAGTGCCAGCAGCATGTGTTCAGATTTTTCTACTGTGGACTGAGGAACAGACTGGCCTGAGAAATAATATGCTCTCTTTTTTTTTTTTTTTTGGCTGATTTATCCTTATTGATTTGCCCACCTGGCCATGTGGGTGCTGCACAAGCAGTTGTGCTGGCAGTGGTGACAGAGAACCATGAAATGGTGGGGTCAAAGTCTATGTGGGCCACTCCTACAGGCACACACACCCATGCATATTTGAATCTCCATCTGGTGCATCAGGAAAGGAGAAAGGTGTCCTGCACAGTGGTCTAGGAGAGCAATTCTGTGCTGGAATGATGGAGATGAGCATGTAGGTGCTCTTCCATGCCTTCTCTTCTCTTCTCTTCGTTGTGCATGAGCTGCTTTGAGCTCTCTGATCACCATCCTGAAACTACAATTTATTCTGGACTGAAGAACAGTCAAAACAACATCACCATTTCTCCAGAAGACTCATGACCATTGTATGTACATCAGATAAACAAATCTGTATACATGATTTCTCTGCTTGTCTTTTCATTGTTTCGGCCAGAAAGCATGCATTTAAGAAGTGCACCTAAAAGCACTGTCTGCCTATAACTTGATCTCAAACACTGTCTTTCTCTTCAAGCTTTGCAAAAGGGAAACAAGTTCATATTTATCATCAGCTGAAAGCTCAGTTGGAAGTGAAACAAATTAAATTTAATGAGGACTGCTTTAATTCTCATCATTACTGTCTGCTCACTGTTGTAAAAAAGTTTTACTAGGCCACTTAAAATGCCTAGATTAACTGTCTTTATTCTTTTCATCCAGGCAAATCCTTTTATATGGCTAATGAAACTCCATCCCTTGGTATAAATGTACTCATTACTTTATTTCATATGACATCCAGTCCTACAATATCACAGTAGTCCACAGCAGGTAAGTTGATATTAATTTATTTTTGTGCTGTTGTTTCATAATTCTGATATACTGGAATGTTAAAAAAATTCCTACCTCTGCTTAAAAGGATAGGCAGTAACTTTCTATAAAACTTGCCACTGATGACATGAAATAGCATTGTTGCTTGTCAGAAAAGAGGCTGTAGTTCAATTTCTGTGGTTGAACATCAGAAACAAATCCAGAAACAAATTTTATGTTTCTAATGGGAATTAAAGCTGTGTGACTAAGAGGACCAGGTGGTCCCTCACAGCAGAATCTGGACTATTGTTTTTTAGATTTATGTAGGGTTTCATGCCTATCCCAAATGTGGCCTGCTAGTAATTTCTTCTGCTATTGTTGCTTAAGGTCATCTATAAATGCAAAATGTTTCTCAGCGGGTACTTAACAGCAGTAACCTAGATAAATATTTTCATTTACATAAACATTGTCTGAACAATTCAGAAAGTGTAGTAAACAGTCTCAAATCCCAGAAGCAATCTAGACATTGCAAGAATTACATTGTTTTTTGAAAAAGATTGATGTTCTACGTTATTTCATTGGTCATAGTCCAACACAAAAGGGTGGACTGATGAAAGAGATGCTTAACACGTCCAGGGTTTGTGTTGCTTTCTTTTTTCTAACTGTGCTAATAGCTGAATTTCCATTTGTTTTTCAAATTTTCATGTACTCTTACGCAATAAAAGATAATCTAACTGGACAGGCGCAAACAGTGGGGACCAAATGGCTTTTAAAAGCAAATCCTGAACCAAAAAGCCTCTCTATAATTGTAACAAAGTACTAAAAAGGAATGGAGTTACTTTCTGCCTACTGACAGCACAAACATTGTTATTTCATTGGGAATAGATGCCCCTTTAGAGCTCAGTAAGTTTGCATGTGAGTAGCTGCAATCCTCTCTATTTTCTTGTATATGCTCTTCATGGAGGAAATTTACTCCTGGGGGACTTCTTGGACTCCAGCCCTTCACCCGTGCAATGCTGCACCACAGGTCTATGCCAAACACAACCAGGCTCCAGGCATTTCAGAGAGGCTAAAGCAAACAAAAAATACACTAAACATGGGGTGTGGGGTGTTTGCATTTGTCAGCAGTAACATCTTGTAAGATCAAACAAGAAAGAGACACTTTCTGTACACAGACACTTTGTCTCCAAGGATTTAGCTTTGTTTCAAACAAGCACATGTGTGTGAATGGAGAGGTCTTAGTTCATCTCAGAGGCAATCCCCACTTGGTGTCTATGTGATGCAAGCTGAGTGTTGCTCTTTGCAGCTGGACATGGCTGCCTCCCCCTCACTGTCCAGCCCAAAGCCTTGCAGATAATGAGGATTAAGTGGAGTGGGTATGACTGAGTATGTCTCTGGCACAGGTTCACTGACATGCTGTCTTCTAGGGCTGCCATACCAGACTGAGAAAGAATGAAATAAACATGAAGAGGTGAATATCCATTACTTGGAATACTGGTGTTCTGTTAGAAGAGAAATCCAGTATCCAGCCACCGATTGCCATTGCCTCTGCATGTATATTCCATGCCCTATGCTCTGTGTATGTTTCACAGCCACAGCATGTGTGTCAAAGCAAGGCCCTCTGAGCAATTGCACTGTTGCTGTGATCTACTTATACTGTATCTCAACAACTAATCCTTCTAATCCTCAAACAATTATTTTAGCCAATACTGTAGCTGTTCAGAATTAGTTGACAGCATTTGTATAGTTCACACTTGATTTAAGTAATCCTTGTTTTATTTTAACTCCCACATATGAACACTTTACAAATTCACTCCAAGGATGGGACCACAAGCACATGCCCACATACATGTAGCCATGTAGTCTGTTTTACATGTTTGTGTTATAGTTTAGAACTGACTTATTATGGTGTTTGGTGTTCAGCTTGGGGCACTTGAAAGGTACTTTGATTTCAGGAAGCACTGATCACCCTACAAAAACCAAGTCCCTCAATAAGGGGCTCAGATTTTGCATCTGCATCCACTAGTACTTTCTAAAAGATTATGGCAGATGATCTTACAGCTGAGGGTTCTTCTGTGCTCTGTCACAGGACACAAGGTGAGATTAATCAAGGACCTTCAGAAGTTAGGGTTATCTTGTCCTTACATACTGGATGGTTGTTCATTAGCTGGTGTCTGTCAGTTGTGGTGACCACACAACTGTAGGTACATATTTTGTCAGCTCAATGAAGAAACACATTTCCTCCTTTTTTGCTTACATATTCTGTAAGATTAAGTGGATCATTACTGACCTGAATATCCTACAGTCTTTTTAGGAGAAGATGATCTTTTTATTTCTCTCTGTGAGCGTGGCAATTCCTGCTGCTGACTGCAGTAATTCCTGCCTCCCAATTATTATTTTACTGGTTTGAAACTGCAGCTTGTGAGTTAGCTCCCAAACTTGTGCCCAGGCATGAGCACTTACCTTTCCTCAAAGGTACCTCAAATAGTTTCAGATTCCTCAGCTTCAACTGGGTATTGCCTCCTGACTAAAGAATTCAGACAGTATAATTGTGACTTTTTTGAGTATTCAATGATTGCCTTAGGATTTTCAGAGATTGACTGTCCAGGTACTACAAACTTGCTTCTATACTAAATGCAAGGAAATAGATTAAATGCCATGATGATCTTTAAGCCTGTTTTTGACACTGTCTCCAGCTAGTGAAGGAGCTTAGGCCCAGCTGAAAATTATGCTAGTACAGCTTTTTGATGACAACACTTCCAAGTTAACTTCAAGGGGTACAATCCATCTTTCCCAGAGTAATTTCCACTAAATTCAATTTCCTGCATCATCATATTGTAAAGAGACAGGAATCTACTTATTCACAAATTGCTTTGAAGACTCTGAATGCAAAGGCAGTGAATTACACTCATTTTATTGCTAAAGTTCAGCAGAAAGAGAAGGTCTTTAATCACTCTTAAAAATATTTTACTGGGTTTAATTTTGTGTAGTACTCCTTCCAGGTCTCTGATATATTGTTCAATATAAATCAATAAAATAAATACTTGATGAAACAAATATTTAAGCAGAATTAGTGTAGGTAGGGCAAGAAAAACTAATTAAGTATAGAAAAGGAAGAAAGAGAGGATGAGTTGTTTCAAAACCAGGGGCAGGTATTAAGACCTAGCAAAGTCCTGCACTGAGTTTTTCAAGTTGAATAATATTCTGCTGCCGTCTCTAGATCTGAGCATCCATGCTTAGTGAGCAGCATGGTCAGTTCTGTGTGGCTGAAAGTGTACTCAAAGAACAAAATTTTCTTGCCTGTCATCTACTTGCACTTGGGCAGCTCTCCCAAAAGCATCCTCTGTCCATGTCTCTGTGCATGATGAGACAACAATCTCCAGTCCTTCTGGCTTTTCCACAAGCAAACTGGGGAGTGGAAAGATAAACTGCCTAGGGCTGCCCCACACCAGAGCAGATGAGACTGCTGCTCTGTGCTTCCATGTCTTGAGGCTCTCCCTGAGTGCTACTGGACATGTGCACAAGAAAAGGCAGATGGTCATTTTCAGATTATTTTCTCTGGCATGTTTCTGTGGCACACTTTACATCAGTGTCTACCCTGACAAAGGGCAACAAGGCAGGTTTAGAGGACAGCATGCTGAACTGAAGAAATTCATTAGGGAATGGTAAAATACTTTTAAGCTTGAGGCTGTTGTCCTGTGTTATTTCAGAGATGAGTTGGTGCCTTATATTCCCAGCATTGGTGATCTATCAATGTTGAACAATTATTCAGAAAGGCCTTTTGGGTCTGCTGTCTTGCTGACACACCCCCCACACAATCTTGCAATCAATAGCCTGCTGGAACTGCTTCTTTTGGACATTTCTTGCACATCTCCTGACCAAAGCACTAAATACTAATTCAGAAATATCCCAGCTAAACTGTCATGTCACTCAATAAGTGACTCGACTACGTTACCACAGTTTTGTCAGGATTTCTTAGAGGTTTTTATCAAGCAGAATTAACTGTTGGAATTTTAGAATGACACAGATAATATTGTAGTGAAAAAAGGAGAGGGGAGTTAATTTATTGCAGCAAAGAACCACTTGTGGCAGGTCACTACTGTTCTTCACACTGCACACTGGTACTGTTTCCATTTTTTCCAAAAGAAATTATGCCAACTGTAGTCAAAATATTTATGCTCTTACTGAAAAGTGTGACTTTTTATTAAGATGGAATTATTTCACAGTTCTCATTTTTACTGTCAGTATACTTCTGCAATTAAAACAATTTCAGACACCCAACCCCTCTGATATGGAGAGCAGTTGGGTGTCTGAAATCGCACTGTTATGCCAAGAGTAAAATTCTGGACAAATGCTGCCTTGAAGGCACCAAAAAGGTCACTGCAAAACAAGTAGCAACTTTTTCTTTGCTGGTTTGCTTATACAAGAGGTAACTAAACCATGAACTGAAGACATGCTGCCTCCAGTGCATAGCAACACTGTAGACTTTTTGTACATTAGGATGCAAGTTGTATAATTAATTTGTCTAGAAAAAAAGCTTGTCAATAGCTGGAGTTTTGGCTTGCACAAAGTCACACTGAAGTGTCTTCTCTGCCTGGTGAGCAGCAGGAGCCCATGGTCTCCATTGCTGAAAGCCAGGGCTCCTGTGTCAGTCTAATATCCTGGTCCAGGTGGTTTTTGCTCACTTTTCTGATCATAATTGCCACCTTGGATCTTCCTTTCATTTTGAAACTCAGGCATGTGGATGATGATGAGACACCCTTTAATGAGTTCATTCTCAGCAAGCTCTGTTGGTGACCACCACTTACCCTACAAACACTGCTCAGCCCTGTGCCTTGAGAAGATTCTCACACTGTATTCTGAATTCTTGTTTGGCAAAATCTCCCAGGGAACAGTAGGAGTTTTAACTGAGTGAGGTTTCTGGGATCAAACCACAAATAAATTATGTTTGTTGCCTTGAAGTCATATGGTGCTTGTCTGATAATTTTAAAATTACGAGTTAAAACTGAATCTGAGAAAGAACAGGACACTGAATTATCAGTGTAGTATATAGAAAAAACACCAAGTGTTCAGATTTCCAATGCAAAACTGCACTTTTTATGCTAGTGTTTTCAAATGAATCAGCCTGAAACTTGGCTCCAAGTAGTAAAATATGCCACTTTGAGCTAATGAGCTTCTAGTCTCTACACTTGTTTGCTAAACCTGGCAAACAGGGAAGCCTAAAGCCTTAATTAACGTCCTTGTGATATGAAGAGGCAAATAATAAAGCAGCAAATCAATTTGCAGAAGTGAAGACAAAAAGGCGGTGGGGAGCATTGGAAGAATTTTGTACGTTCCTATGGATTTCTGTAAAACTCACAAGCAATGCTTTGAAAAAGCAAGGAAAGGAGAAAGCAATTTTGGCCTTCTTTTAGTTTTGTTTGCAGTCTCAGGCTAATTGTCCCCTGTAAGCAATTTAATAGAGGAGGAAGTTAGGTCTATTAAGCTGCCCAACTACTTCAGTGTTGAATTTATTGCAATGTTTGCTTTAAAACAGATCTGCATGTTTCGTATAAAATACTTCCAGATTTGAGGTTTTTACTTTCCAAACAATCCAAAACTCAGCTGGTTTGTTACATATTTAAAATTTAGTTGCATTTTGTTGAAAAGTTTATGAGAACTTCTTCTGTATTCTAAATAAAGATGAGTGTATTAAGTGAGAACTGGAGTTCCTGACTTGGCCAAAAGTTACATCTATCTGAGACAATAGAGAACTATGAACTCTGCAATAAAAAAACTGATGAGGTTCTCAGGGCACAAGGTGTTTCCTCATCTCTGACCTTTCTCTCATTGAGTCAGATACAGTACTTGCCAAACAGGGCTTAATTCAGGTCAAACACAGCCACCATTAACTTTGAGGGAGTCCAGATTTCCAATACAGAGGTGGTTCTCTACCTGATGACCCATATTCTATAAATGCTCATATTCTCTCCATTTCCCAACTTGAAAAATGACCATAAGTATAAACATTCCGGGCACTTTGGCTATCTGGGAATTTAGATCTTTGAGGAACTTAATGGGATTACCCAAGGGATGAGGGACTTACCCATGTGAGAAGGGGTTTAGGGGAGCTGTGCCTTAACTTGGCAGTGATGATCTGCATGTGCGTCAAGAACAATTCAGTTTGTGTTCTCCTTCTCAGCCACTCTACGACACTAGACTTTAACAGGCTATTCTGGGAGGAGTGCCTAAAATGGCAGTGGTTTTTACTCTGCTCATACATTGTTTTCCTGGAGTGCTGGTGTAGCAGAAGGAGTTGTCCTCTTTTTTGACCCTAGATATCTGGTCATCCTGTGGCTACAGCCGTAGTTCTGGTACCCACAGCAATTTCTCAGGCTAAAATTTATACTGTTTATTTTAATATTTTAAAAAGCAAACCTGCCTCTAAAAAGAGAAAAATGTGGAGTTTTCTTTGAGAGACAATATGAAATGTCTTAGAAAAGTAAGGCTGAAAAACTCTGTTTCTGTTAATTACATTTTGTGAAAATAGAGTAAGAATGAACCAGAATTTTAGCCAGGTCTGAGTATTCCCATATGAAGTAAACTCCTTATGCACTGATGTTAAAAAGCAAAACAGAGGATTGTCTCTGATTTGGTGTCTGAAAATAGAGGCATTATTTTCTGTAGTACAAGCAAGGCCATGCCATTTGCTGCCAATATGTATTTTTTTCCCAAATCCCTAAAGTGCAAGAGTAGCACAATGTAAAAGCAAATAATAGTGTTTTAGATAGATGGATCTATTTATTTAATAAGCTTTTGCTGTGCAAATATTTGTTTTACATAGGATTTTAAGTATTTTAATATTTTTTTAAGTTTTATTTTCTTTTCAAATAATTTTACAGAACTGATTGTTTTGGTAGTCCTAGATAAATGTAAACAAATACAAAGCCCAAGTGACAAGGTAGAAGTCCCAGATATTTGGGTTTTGCCTGGGGAGCCCATGTTTCTGTGCATATCATGGTGATGATAGCCCATTCCACAAAAGAAGTGTCAATACCTTGACCATAGTTCAGAGGTAAGCTGGAAACTCCACTCTGTTCTAAATACCTCTCCAGCTCATCTTCCTATATACAGAGGGGACAATTCACTGCTTGTGGCCTAAACAAAGTCAGGAGCCACAGGCAGGCTGGGACTTCACTCTGACAATTTATTCAAATTAATAGTGGATGTCGCTCTGGGACACAATGAACAAGGCAGGGAGTGATTCAGAAGAGGCTGCATGGCCCTTGCAAGCAAGGGGCGCATGGTTTATTTCTCTACTACTTTTATGCTTTTTCAAATGTGCCCACCTTAGAGGTGGGACTTTTGGGAACCGTTGGTCAGTTCCAGAGACCACCACACTAAGTCCCTCCTCTGGGAACAGAATGTGGAAACACACGGTAGTTTACATTGTGTGACCTTGTGTCCCAAAAGAGTGCCTGGGAACAGAATTTCCCAAAACCAAAACATGGTAGGCACGAAGAATGGCAACAGTGGATGCCTGTTATGACATAGAAAATATAACAAATGCTGACGTCTATGGGGATGCAAGCAGGTATTTGACTCTACAATGGGGGTAAAGGAGTTTAAAATTCTAACATCCTCCAAATTTGTATCTTGGCTACAATCCAGCCTCTGAGTAGACAGATGAATTATCCATGTGTCAATCCTGTCCCCCTCTGTTACACCATTAGATACCACTGCTGTTGGCTGTGCAGGCAACCTCGGCACAGACACTGAGGCAGTAAACAAGGGATAAAGGTGTGGAGAACAACTAAATACAGCAGCTATTGCATTGAATGCAGCTGCCATTGTTTCCCATGAAGGAAGAGGCTGCACTGTACCAGGAGGAGACAAGGGAAAAGAAATAAGGGAGGTTTGGCAAGAACATCCTCTTAAAGCAGTGCTTTTTTTTCAGAGTTGTAGTGCTGTTTGTTTCTTTAAAGAGTGATGTCCCTTTGATAGCACTCTGGGAGAGGATGAGGGTACTGGATGAGGCTACCTGAGCTGTGAGTGAAGCTCTGCAGGTGGCCACCCATCCTCAGCTGGGGACTTTCATCAGCACCTGCAGTCAGGTCCCAAGCAGGCATCTGGTTCCAGCTCCACACAGTGTGGTCCTCACATCATCTGAAGTAATTTCTGAAATACTTTGTTTAATCATCTTTCAGCAGCTGCTTTAAAATTGTTTCAGAAAACCAAAGTAAACACCCCTTTGGAGTGAGTGGGTTCATTCTCCTGCATCCCAGGGAACACAAGCAGGAGGAAAAGGAGCTGGCTGCAGTGCCACAGGGTAGGCACTGGACTCGTGTACAACCCTGCTGTACAGCAAGCACTTCTGCATTGCTTTGCAACAGCTTGCCATTCTAAAAGCCGGTCCAAAATATTCAGTTTTACTAACAAAATTTTGCAGAATTTTATCTCTTTTTGGTCAAGGACTGAGCACATTGATTTCCACTTCACAGTTCCATTTACATGGAAGATATAATACAGGCATGAGATTCTACAGCTTTCATTATGACTGTCCCTGTTTTGGCATACAATTTGATTTATATGTTATCTTTTCCCATCTCTAAACTATGTATTTTCCCTTATACACACACATTCATATTAGAGAGAACATGAAGATGAAGTATGGTTTAATGAGGCAGGATGTCAAGACACAGTAAAGAAAAAAAAGAAAAAAGAAAACAAAAAGGAAAAGACTTAGCAGAATAAAGGCGAGGTTTTTTTCCCTTTGGTGACAATAAAGGGTTCTGACATATGGCTTAGATCCATGGGAACAAATATACTTAGCCTGAAAAATCTCAGAGAAGTCTGTGTGACCAATTTCAATTCAGATGAAAAACATATTCCATAAAATAAGCAAGTGTGCTGTTTGCAGTGCAACAAATGCCTACAGTACTAACAGGAATTGTGAAATCACTGGCTGTGACTGATCAGAGTTCATTAAAAATAAATCTTGGCCCAGCAGTTTTAATAAACAGAATGAGCAATAAAGGCAGCAATGATTCACTTATTTCCCCTGCAGAAAACTGTCTGATTTTGCATATTTCACTCAGTCAAAGGATTTCTGATGAAAAAATCTGATTCTGGCATCCAGTTTAAAAATTCAAGTCTCACCTATCTGGAGGGAAGGAAAAGATAGGAGGCAGCAGTTTTCTCAATCCTTCAGAGCCTTTCAAATTTAACTTTATTTAGAATTTGTGTTGTCATTTAAGACTTTGAGGGGAAAACGAATGAACAAACAAACAAACAACAAACAAGCAAACAAACATATCAAACTTGCATTTTCTGTTCTGCCTGATGAGGAGTTTGAGAACACAGGTATAGAAAAAAGGCTTTTCTCACTCTCATTGAGGACACTCCCATTGAGGACAGCTCTGCCTGGTGGCTGAAGGGCTGTTCACAGGGAACCAAGTGCTGCCTTGGCTGGAGAGCTCACCATAGAGGGGAAAGGCAAAGCAGTTTGGGAAATACAAATAGCGTAACAGCATTGTATATCCATCTCACTGGCCAAGGAAGGAATGGATTAATGACTTGTCCTGGAAGTAGAGTATGCATTTGAATGCTCCATCACACATGTAGGCTAAGAAAAATCAATGGAAGAGGAACAAAAGTTAACAGCACTGTGCTGCTCAGAGGCACAAGCACCAAGGTGCTAATGCTCCCCCAGAAGCTGACTGCTGAAGTGCTCAGACCTCCACCCAGGGTGGAGTGGCACTTACCAATGCTGAGCACAGCCCAGACACCTGCAGTAGTGCTACAGATCTAATCTGGCACAAACCCCAGAAATCTAGCTTGCTGCTTCCTGGCTCAGGAAAAGGGGAGCAAGTAGCACATAGGCACAGCACCTGGGTGAAAAGGTCACATGCTTCCTCTGCATTTTTCATTTGTTATTTTAATTTTTTACCTCATACAACAGGAACAGCAACTTGACAAAATCAGTTGCAGAGCACAGTCTCTGTGTTACTTACGGCACCCACAATGCAAAACAAGTATGTCATCTGCTAATGCTAGCTCTTCTCTGGCACTGGGACACAGAGAGAAATGCAAGTGGGGGGACCTTGTAGATATTATGGAAGTCCAGTTACAGTATCACTGCCCAGAAAGCAACTAGAAGAGGAATTAATATGGTCAGAGATATTTTGTTCTTCCCTGCCATCTCTCTTTCCTTCCCCGCTACCTTCCTTCCCCATTGCTGTCTCCGCACAGTCCCAAGTCTGGTTGCAGTCTTGAGGAGCAATAATCCCCACTAGAGCTCCTCTGTCCTGACATTTGATAGCTCAGGAACCCAGCTCTTGAAACTTAGGACAGCAGACGTCCATCAGTAAATACACTATCAACAGCAAGCTCCTCCATTAAAATAAGCATACAGAAAAATCTGAATATTGGCATGGCAAATACAGCTGCTCTAAGCCAAGACCATGCAATTTCCAGTCAGCCTTTATCAGGCAATTTCCACGTTTGGGTAGGGCCAGTGCCAAATTCACTGGGGAGTCAAAGAGACAAAGGTATGGTAATCCTGGTCTGAAGCCCAGTGAAGTGGGTGGAAAATCACACACTGGTCTCAAGGTCCTTTGTAACATACCTGTAAGTGGGGAGGAGCAGAGTACCCTGTAAAGTACTCTGGCGACCTACCATAGCGACTCTGGGTTTGGGAGAAATATCTTTTTTTAATCAAAACACTTGCTGTGCAAGTGCAAACTCAGAGTGTGCGTGCAAGAAGTGATGCCCGGAGGGTATTGGTCATTTATACCCTAAGATAAACGGTTTAACAAAGTAACAATGTTTACTTTTCCTTTGCTGCAGCAGAACACAGAGCACCTCCATGAAAGGTCACTGAGGTTAAATAAACTACACTTAGTCACATACCTACAGCTAAACCCCAGGGCTGCTCCTGTGCATGAGATGGGGTCTTGGTTATTCTCCTGGGTATAACAACTTGTGCAGCTTATTGCTTTGCACCTTGTATCTCTAATTAAAAAGGGCAAGTAAACCAAAGGCTCATGTGAGACTGATACAGGTCAACAGATGTGTTGAAGTGTTAGTATATTCTGATGACTTCTCATCACTGGGGTTTCTCACATACAAGGCTTTGTGCCAGAATTGATCCTACAAGCCAGCATGTGCCCAGAGGGACACATCACTCACCTGTTTTCAGGATTTCCCTTTGAAAGCTGATTTTGTTTACAATTTTCATTCATTTTCTCATGACTGGCAACATGATGAGTAATAAATGAGGTTATGTCTGGTAGATTTGATAGCAGCAGCATGCTGCAATGATTTCTGTCCATTTCTGAGCTAGTCAGAGCAGGGTGTTTCTTAGCCTGTAGTATCCTTAGCTGTGCGGCCTACTGCCTAAACCCCTCATTTTGATTTGATAAAGATCTCTGTGTACCCACTTTGTAGGCCTTAGATGAAGGACAGTCCCTGTTCACCAAATCCAAGGAAGACTGTGGGGAGATGAGAGAGACATGGCTGTGTTTTTCCACACAATCTGTTATGGTAGCAAGCATTCCCCTGTAATGTTTGCTGACAGATGTTCAAGGTTTGGAAAAAAAATCTGCTTTCAGCTGATGGCTTCACCACCACTTTTGAAATAAGTGTTAGTTCCAGGCTCCTGAGTTCATGAGGGCAGAGAAACGGCAGGAGGAAAACAGATGAACGGGTAACAAGCGGGAAGAACAAAATGGGAAAATAAAACCATGGTGCTGACAGAGCAGACAAATGTAATATCTCTTGGACAGCAAGGAAGAAAAAAACACATAGATTTGGATGTGAAAGAGCAGTGACTCTCAAACAGCTGTGTGTATCACTGAAGCTAAACCACCATGGAGGTCCAAGCTCCTCACCAGGCCCTGGACTGAGTTGATGTTGTTGCTATATATGTGCCACATCAAGTGCCCAGGAGAAGCTTGGGGTGGATATCCCTCCTCAGGGCATTGAGAGGGCATCTCTGAGGCATGGGCCGTCCTGGGAGAACATGGGGACCTGTGCTTTTGTGGAGCCTGTACAACAGTTTGAGCACAAAGAGAAGTGTCTGGGGAGTTGCTGACACCAGCAAGAGGTCTCCCATTAGTTGATCCAATTTACCAGTCCTGGCTGTGGCTTGGGGCATGATGCTGCCCTGGACAAGAAGTTCAGTGTGCAAGGCCTGGATAATCATGGATGGCTTTGCTGGGACAAACAAATTCAGCAAGCTATCTGAGTCCTGTGCATAACAGTGGGAATGAGGCAAATAATAATTTTGAATGTGAGATGCTGCATGAACCAGGCACGACAGAAATTAAGTCACTTCTGAATTCCTGGCCCTCTGCTAGGATTGGTCTTGCATCTGGCATAGCCAAGATTTTCTAAAAGAGTACTAAACTTTCCCGACTATGGCTTGAGCAACTGGAGCATGGAGGAGAGGATTAATCTCAAGCAATGAGACTTCATGTCATTGACAGTTTGTTTGGGTTTGGTTTTTTCAGTTAGGATGACAGAGACATGCGTGTAGGAACTGGAAATCCTGCAAGTGCATCCATTTCAAAACACTTTTGGAAAGGTTTTCTCTGCTCATGGACAGACTGTAGCAACATGATCCCTTTCTGTTTTCACTTCCTTCTTCCCCTATCCCAAGCTGTCAGGAGTGACTGGAAAGACTACTCACAGTCTTTCTCAAACTTTCCATTACCTGGCTTTGTCTTTCCTTCTTCCTTCTCATTTTGCCATCTCAGATATCTACGAAAAGATTAAAAAGCTTTTTTAATCTGAAGTTAAAAGCAAACTAGCTGTGCTATCACCTTGCACGTATTCCTATCCTCCCTGGCAGTATGGGAGTGTTTGTTTGCTCACTGTGGATGTTGCAGTGATTTGTATGTCTACATTTAAAGAAAATCGAATCAAAGGATTAATAATATACAACCAAGTAGCATTCCTTTTTGAAAAGTTGTATCCATACCCCAAAGTGTTACTTGAGTAGCAGATTCTGAAAATATGAACTTCAATATGAGACTAAAAAAACATGTCAGTTTTCAGCTTTAACTGATGCTGAGAGAGGCTGACCTAGAACAGAGGCTGGACAGAGTTAAAGGAATAAAGTAAGTATTTACTAAAAGGCTTTCCAAGGATACACCTTGGGCAGTACAAGAGCCCAGCCATGGCTCTGCCCAAGATGGACCCAAGATGGATGTTGCCAGGGACCACTGGTCACGAATTTTCACACCTTTATAAGTTTTGTCCCATTTACATATTGTTAATTGTCCAATTACAGCTTCAGGTTATGAAGTCCCATCCTCCTGGTTTGCTGTCTTCAATTCGCCGTTGTTTATGCTTTTTGGGCTTGAGGCTATAAAGGTTGTCCTTGGTTCTCAAGCTGGAAAAGGATTGTTTTGTCTAACTACCCTGTGAAGAGAACTTGCTAACACTTAATATGAAGTTCAGAGTCACACACCAAGACAGTACAAAATCTAAAAAACATGAAAGCTAAAATTTAAGGCATCATAACAACCCTTCACATTACCTGTTTAAAGGTGCATATATGTTGTTTCTGCACTGTTATTCTGAAAGACAGATTAATTCAATAAAAGAGCAGCATATGGGTTTTTTTCCTATGTGCAATCCTTTTTACAAATAACATTCTCTAAAAGACAGGCAAAGTTTAAGTTTTCCTTTATGTGGATGAATCATTTGGCCATTTGAATAGACTGAACTAATAGGAATTCCAGTAGCTTGAGCCCTGTATACCAGACAGAATGACAGCAGTGCATAACAAGGAGTGTATCGTGTGTGTGTATCCCTCCTTTAACAAATCCAGTTCTGGGATATCAATATTAGACAGGAAGGAAAAATTCTAGATGAGGAACTACTCACTCCATTGTCTCTGTGGCTGTGGAGGTAATTGTCATGAATTACTCTAGAATATTTTTTGAGTTTTCTGTAAGCCCTTTGGCCCTACATTTTTTAATTGAATCTTTAGCATTTTATTAAAGGGTACAATGTTTTCCCAGGGTGTACTGGAAGAAAAATGTCTCAAAATGGAAAAACTAAGTACATTTTCCGTGATTTATGCCATTGACTCTGCAAACATAATATGTAGAGCAGAACTTTGGCAGGTGTTAATCAGTATATTTTCCTTCACACCAGTAGAGCTGCTTCAGTTTATACCAGCTGAGAATCTGGCTCTGTATATTAAATAAAAAAGTGGGTCTGGCTTCCTGATCTTTTGTAGTAGACTCACAAAACTGTTCGTTATTGAGCTGTGGGCTTGAAAAGCAATCTCACTTTTCAGCATTGGCAGCAGGCTGAAGAAATGGGAACATGGTGTGCTGAGCTCCTGGGTAGAAGAAATGTTTTCTTCCAAACCATAACAACCTTTTTGGCTATCTGAAGAAATATGTTCAAACTTCCTTGCCAAGGAAAGGTGGGACACTAGCCAGTTACTACATGAAGACTTTGAAAATGGAGGGAATGACAAAAGGGAGAAAAGAATTAAAGAGGAAAATCTTCTTGTTCCCAGATGGGTAGCTAAGGTGTAACTATTCTTCTCTCTGTTTCGGGATCAGAAGCACAAATTGACCTGATACATGAAAATCAATAATTTTTTTTTTTAGTTCATTGTCTCAGGTATTGTATCTGGTTTTCACATGACTGCAAGGTTTTAAAATAGGTCCAGTTAGTTTCCAAGAGTGCCTTCATATGGTATTTCTGATCCATACATGGTTCTGGACCAAGCTCTTCCAAAGTTCATGCACACTACAATTTTCTATATTTGCAAACTATAGTCTGCACACTATAGTATCATTTACTATAGGTAAATCCATTGAAACCCTGCCTAATGTTCCTGACTTAATGAGGTGAAGAGGCAAGACATAATTTTGGGGAAGAAACCAGGGATTCTGGGGGAAAACAGGAACATATTTTGGCAGAAATTATACAAATGTACATGTGTATTAGTAATACAAATTGTCATTTGCAAACAATTGCTTTCAGAAAAAAAATAGTGAAAACTTAGGTGGAAGTTGGAGGAAAATTGGGAAGCTGTATAAATATATGCACACTATTTATTTTTCCTAATCCTTAGACAAGCTTCTTTCAATCAAGACAATTACTCAGGATAAGCTCAGAGGAGTACTGGTTCTTATGCAGTGAAACATGAAACAAGGTTCTCATAATGTGAGCTCCTGTGAGATCTTAAGGTCACTAAAAGTGAGCTTCATATAACAAATTTGGGGGAAGGATATAAAATCTTGATGGGTTTGAATGTCAGTCTGGTGTCCACTGACTGTGCTTGGATATTGCAATTGCTTGTTTTGGAAGGAATGTATCTTTGAGTATACTAAGCACACTATTTTAAAGATTAGATCTCTCTTTAATAAGCAATATTTTGTTACCCCAGAATTTTATTATATCAGACTGATCTTTAAATTATGTTTTCTGTTATTAGAGTTTGACCTAAACTCCTAAATAGCTCTATTATGTCCAGTGACCTCATTCTTATCAGGTTTACAGGTCAGTGGTGAATTAAGCAGCCGGCTTCCTGCTAATTAATCCTATTTAGTTAAAGAACTGGTAGACTGAATTATCTCTGTTAAAAGGAAGTTTTTACATGATTGGCACCAGATTACTGTTATGAATGACAATCCCTTGCAGCTCTGACATATAATACATAAGCAGAAAGGTAGAAGAGCAAAAAAAGAGGTCAGCATACAAATGCCTCTTGTTCTTCAGGGTTTCCCTATGACATGAATGACCAGAATTATTAAAGCACCCAGATGGAACTTTGAAATTACACAGTCCCTGCCAGGTGAGTCCAGGTGTCTTGTCAGAAGCCCAAGTCTCCAGCTGGTGTGACTGTAGATGGGAGAGGCAGACAAAACCAATGGTATATTTCTGTACACAGGCCCTGTATCATTCCAGAATAGCAGCGGCCTGGCAGCATTGAACTCTGTGTGTCAGGAAGCCTCTATCAAAATGTCTGATACTGAGATTGCACAGCTTGCTACAACTTTGAGGCCCCAGATAAGCCTTTTTTATGTCAGGTTTTAAAATCAATGGGCTACATTAACTAAAATGATCTTGTAGAAAATACATATGACTTCAAAAAGGGTAGGGCATTCAATAACTGTACATCAGGCAGCAGAAATGTATTTGGTGGTTCTAGTCCATGTTGGGTGAGCTGTAAATGAATGCACCAACAGGTTTACAGCTGCTTCTCTTTTATTGTTTTTCCCTTTACTTTTTGCCTTTAATTTTTCACCTCCATTACGCCTTTCGGGCCTTACTGTTTGGTCTAGAGTGAAATGGATGAAGTGTGTGGTAGGCAGGGCTCACCTTGCCCACAGGCATTAGGAGGGGAGCAGAGAGGGGGAGGAAGAAGGAGAAGACGGTGGCTATAAATGACCTTATTTTTACTGATTATGACTTATCACATGGAATTTGTGGAACTATGCCTATGAGAAGTACACATTTAATAGGACAGCAATTGGCACAGGGGAGCAAGATTAGCTGTTCTTGGGATTGCTGAACAATGGATGTGCTTTTGCCAGAGCTGCTCAGGATAACCCACCTGTGCAGATCCTGTGTTACCCATCCAGCAGGCTTTACTGCCCAGAGCTGCCAGAGCCCTGGCATCAGCAGCATCTGGACACCGCAGCTGCGGTACCCAGCTTTGAACAAAGGTTGGGCAGATGCCACTCCCAGAACGCTGGCACGAACAAGCAGGGGCTATAAAGGTGTGTGTTCACTCTGGTCAGGATGAAGAAGGTCAGGGTTGAGGAAAGCCCATAAAAACTAAATAAATAGAAGTCAAATAATCCACGCAGAAAGATTATTAAATCCTGGGTCCTCTCCAAGGGACATTGAGGTGTTTTCCTCTGCTGGATACTAACAACAACCCAAACACTTGTGGTTTGTGCCACTCCTTTAGGATTAGAACCAGAAAACGAAATCCTTGGTGGATATTTCAGATGGAACATGGCAGAAGCTGCCAGATGCTTAAAGGCGACTGCTACATTTGTATTATTCAGGGTGAGTAGGAAGTTTTCTTTTAATATTTTGGACATCTGAGACATCAAAAGAAGATGTATGTTAGCTAGCAAGAGGAAAAGAAGGCACAATTATTAAGTAAAAAAGACTAATTTAGGGCTTCAGCTCCACTAAAAACTGTTTTAAGGAGCTAAACATCCCTCATGTCTCCTATAAAGGACCACTGCCAGCTAAAGAGTGACCATGGTGTCCAAGCACACAAGGCCCAGGCCTTAGGTGGGCATAATTAAAAACAAAAGGTGATGAGGAGTTCTTTACCTGGGTTGTCAACAAGCTGACCATAATGTAACAAGTCTTTTAATGTTAAGGAAAGGTACCAATATCTGAATGCAAAATGATACATTAAATTACACGTTTTGAGATTAATTTCTAATGTATTCTAGTGTCCAAAACTGAAGAACCTCTATTCAACGGCACGAGAGATATGTGAAGTAAATCTCTTCTGCACTAAATTTGCATTGAGAGACCAGAGCAAGTTCCATTTCTTTATACAGGAATACAAACACATACAAACACAAGCAAAAGAGATGATGAATAAGATGGACTTAGAATACATGAAAAGTTGTGGCTGCTGGTGACTGTTCTTTGTCTGGGCTGTGTCTGAGGGCTACAAACATTTTCCTCATTAGTGAGTACCGAAGATTTATGAATTGCTCTTAAATGTAGGGCATTTGTGCAGCAGCAAAAAGCAAGAATTCAAAAATGTTCTAATGTAAATAATTAATTTTTGCAAAAAATAAATAAACAAGCAGGAAATCAGATTCTTGAACTTTCATTAGCATCTTTTCTATGTGGCCGGAGTCAGTCACTTCTGCCTTTGAGGACCACATGTTTGCTGTGCTACACTGTACAATACAGCCTAACACGTGCACAGTGCAATTCATTTGAGCTAAGCTGAGCTAAGTATAC
Organism: Phylloscopus trochilus trochilus; assembly: GCA_016584745.2. Lineage (NCBI taxonomy): Eukaryota > Metazoa > Chordata > Aves > Passeriformes > Phylloscopidae > Phylloscopus > Phylloscopus trochilus. Next base: position 32,317,065 of record WQNJ02000062.1, on the reverse strand, counting down.
CCAAGTACACTTCTGGCTTTCATCATGTGCAGTTAAAGCACTGACCTATTCGGCTCTAAAATGAGTGCATGGGTGTTTTTTCATGCTTCTATATCATAAGATGATCTGTGAAAATCAAAGGAGTCAGTTCTGTACTGCATGGCTCCTACCACACAGACTTAATGTACAATCTATTCTGGCACTCATGTACTTCCAAATGACACATAAACCTTTAAGCCTTAAACCAACTGACTGCACATTTACTGGCATGGTTATTTTTAATTCTCCACCTCATTTTGCACACCAGTAATAATCTCATGCCTGGCAAATTGGGATGATCTGGCTTAAAAGTTCAGCTGCAGCCATGTTAAAAAGACCAGAGGAAATGGATAGCTCATCTCTGGAAAATGCAGCCCCTTGGAGTAACGCCAGAACTCCTTAAAAACAAATCAGCTCAGGATTACAGTTTAGTAGAGGCAAAATGGCGAAATCATTTCCAGGCTGTTTTTTGTCCCACTAACTCCCATGCTGTCATTAGCCGAGAGCAGTTTTGCCCATCCCTGGTTTTGTGCATTCTCCAGGTGCTGTGTTTTGAAGGGCACGTGATAATTCTGTGCCCTTAGTACATGAGCACGTAAACAATCAGAGGCAACCACCGCTGAGTAGCTGCTGGAAGTGCTGCAAGAAGCCTCCTGGCACTTCCATCCCAGTCCCCGGCACGCCGCCCATGGGAGAGAAAACGTAGGAGGAGGCAGCCAGAGATGAAAGCTGGCGGAGCAGTTGCAGCTGCCGTCAAAGCAGAAATGGCATTGGTATTTTCCTCAGCTAGATCTGGGTTTCCTCTGCTCCTGGCGACCACCTCTTTGATCAGCCCACTCCCCTAAGACTCAGGGCTTCTTCCTCCATCTGCCTGCTCACCTACTCTGCTGCTTGCTTTGGGCTTCTCTTTGACTTGTCATGAGGTCAGTGGACATGCAATGGGGGGATGCCAATGACCCTGCCTCTTCACAGGACTGGCACAGAATGACATGGGGCTTCTTTGGCCTCTGGGCACAGCCAGGGCAGGTGTGGTTTGTAATTAAACTGAGTAAGACTAAATTTAGGTGTGGAGAGTGGTGGGTTATGAAAAGCTGCACACTTTGATTAACAGGAACACCAAGTCACTTTGCCTGCAGGGGATTGGCTGCTTTTAAGAGGTTGCTGGTTTACGTATAACAATGATTGATTTAAGACAGATGCTGGAAGGATGTGCGCAACACCAGCGTTTATTGGGCATCTGCTACTTAACAGCAATCAAGGTGCAATTGTTCAGAGCAACAACGAGCTGCAAATTATGCAGTGGGTATTAACATCATAGACAGATAAAAATGTATTATCTGCATCAAGTGGGCACAGAGTGTGATGTAAGTGGCAGAAAAGGAATAATGCACCTCTGCTTCCTTGCTGTGGATTATGAGGTTGGATGGCTGGCAGGGCAGCACCTATCACAGGAAGGTTTTTTGTATGAAGCTGCCTCATCAGTGGGCTTGCCAGAGACACAAGACTCATACCAAAAAAAATGTCCTGGGATTGTTGGGTAGAAACTGATGGGGAATCAATCCTCTCACATAGAGAAATTCTGCACACCACCTTCAAGAAATAATCCAGGGTTCTTTGTCAGGTCTTCCGTGCAAAAGCACAGATTGTTTCTTCATAAAATTCTCTGTATGTAGAGCCAAAATCCTTCCCCTATTATTCTAGTAGGAATCATAGCAACATTTAGCATGTGGAATAGAAATCTTTCTCTGAAGCTCTGCATTAGTACAACAGGTCTCCAGGGTACAGCAATATTTGGAATTCAGTGGCAAATGAAACAAATGTTATGCTGATAAATAAGAACCTCTGGGGGTTAATTTTGAAAACAAAGACTATTCTTCAGCAGAGGAACAAGAAATAGACTTAAAATATTCCCACGCCACTCACTCTGGCTTAATTTACCAGGTCACCTTGCAGGACTGTAACACTCGGCAGCACTTTCAGATGCACAGTGGTATAATCAGAAGAAATTCCTAATGTTGGGGAAAAAGACTTGAGGAGTCTGGACTGCAAAGGAGCTGAGGCTGTTGCTCAGAATAAGATTAGGTTTGTATATGAGTAGGAGGCAAGCTCAGGGTTCCATTTCAAAAGGACAAAATTTCACAAACTGTTCTCTGCATTTTGGCTCAGATAAGCTTAGAGGATTTGCACTGTGATGGGGAACATTTAAACATCAGGGCTGACAAGGAAGGTTCCATTCCCAGTTCAGCACATTTTTACAATCCCAGTGGTGGGTTGAGGCTGCACTCTGTGATGACTCCTCCTAACTCCTTAGCAGAGCCCACCTGAAGGTTTGCATGTCCAAAGAACCTGTCCAGAAAAAAATGAGAGCTAAAAGTACGATGTAGTGCTGCGACTAAGAGAGTTTTTGCACTTGGACTTCTAGTTTCTGCCCTTTTATCCTTGTGAGGGCTTCACAGTTAAAAAAAAAAAAAAAAAAAAAAAAAAAAAAAAAAAAGAAAGAAAGAAAGAAAGAAAGAAAAAGCATAAATGTGATAGTTGCCCTTATTTCAGTGTTAATGTTATTTGTGCCATACTATTTTTATCTACACACAAAGCCAGCTTATGGTTCAGAGCTCAGCTGGGATATTGCTGAGCTCAGCAGGACTGAGGAGCCAGAGCTGCTGCTCTGAAGAAGAGGCTGCTCCTGCCTCTTGGGAAGGGGGCAGCAGCTGATCTCCAAACTCAGCGGGAGCTGGATGTGGGATCTGGTCTGGTCATTTCCCACTCAGGGAAAGGCTTCTGGCCCCTAGGTCTTGCTGATTTCTGAGATATTCAAAGGCAGTGAAACCTATGTCTCAGTGGCACAGCTCAGTCAAGATTTTTGTGCTCTGGCAACTGCTCCTCAGGGAAGCAACAACTCTCCCATCTGCACAGTAAGAGTTTGTAGTTCTCTCTGAGCTAAAACTGGGTTGCAGCTGCTGCTGTGCTGCTGCCTATCCCTCCCAGCAGTAAACAGTGCTGGCAATGCTCTGCTGGTGCTCAGGAAGGGCTGGAGCCCCAGGGTCCTTGGCTTGCATTGCACAAAGACTGGTGGTAACTTGCAGCTGTGGTAGGCGATGGCCCTTGATGCAGCTCATTCCATTTGGGATCCTGCAGGGTCTCAGCAGGAGAACTGGCAGCACAGACTGGAGCCTTCTCCTCATCAGAGGTGGCTTTCTTCCCTTCTACTGAGGTGGTGGCAGGGCATAGTGGTACAAAATAAGCTGCCTAAGGTATTGATATGTATAATTTTCACATTCCTGGAAGAAAAATCTTTCATGGGAAAAAACATCCTTTTTTTGGCACTGATGACATGCTTTCCTTTCTAATTAGGAAAAAAACCCTGGTTGTTTTGTTTGTTTGTTTTTGATTTTTTAATACCCTGTTTTTTGCTTTGAAATGTACTTGATAAATTGTCTAGTTTATTTTTTCTCTGTACTCTGACTAAATACTCATCTCTGTCATAATTTTGCTTTTTGAACCTAGCATACCAAAACAGGGCATAGTATGGAGAAGCAGGTTTTCCTGTGAAAGAAAAGGAGACCCATGGAAGAAAAAAGAAGTTTTGTAGTTGGTGCTGTGGCGAAGGACATCACAGTATTCTTTTTTGTGAGAGCAGTGCAATTCCAAACCAGGTCCTTGCTCCAGCTGCCATCATTAGCATGTAGATAGCTGAAAATCATCAGTGGTGGGGAAAGAAGAAAGGATTAAAAAAAAAAGTTTATTAACATTAAGGATGGATGCCTACTGACATCTTGCAATTCTGGAAAAGCCAAGGCAGCACCAGGATTCAGGTACAATGGCAGTACTCACTGGCCCAGCATGGTGGCATTCCATGGGCACCTGTGAAGTTGTTGCCTGCTAAGGCGTCTGACACAAAATTTTCCAGAGGGGGCCAGAAGCTCCCCATGTCCTCTTTGTAAGACGCAAGAGACTGGTATTCTCCAGCTCTTTGCTTCTTTGGATGAGTGCTCTCACACCCTTTTGCTCCATTGCTACACAGAGTTTTGGTTGTGTTCCTACTTGCACAGTCCTAACATGTTGGGTTTCATTCTTTCATCTTCACAGTTCGCAGACTCAGGTGATATGTAAAGCCATGTGGGATGAAAGCTAAAGAATTCTTATTATCCCTCTGTGCTGGTATTTGTCAGTATTACTTCAACAGGCAGTTTTAACAGGAGGAGCATCAAATCTGGAGATTATATTTCACTTTTTTATAGATGCTAAGAATAGCATTCTGGAAATATGCATGTCATTTCAGTGTACAAAAAATTTCAAGGCAAACACTCACAATCTGTGCAAACTTGACTTCTGACTAGCAACATAATGCACATTTTTAACAGCAAGGTTAATTGGGTAATAAAACACATTGTCAGCAGTAATCCAGTTAATTTCCAGCATTTATGGACTGTAATCTAGACTGAAAGGTGACCTGACTCCATCAGGAGTCATAGTACTGGCAGTGAAAGCACTTGGTAAAGCAACATTTGTTTTGTAGTAGGTGAAACTCCATTATGCCTTTGACTCTGTGAAACCAATTCTGTCTGAATGAACAGTAACCCAATTTCTGTTAGTTCATGTTGTGTATTTTCACTCTACAGTTTGCTGTTCCAAAAGCAGAACAGCTTGTTTAAATCTGAAATGATGAGTTTCTCCAGTACCCCTGAATAAAAGGCGTAATGCTGAAATCCACCGGGGTATTCCCATGTGAGCTTAATGCATTGTGGGGTAAACAAAACATGAAAAGGTAAAATCAGCATAAAATCCTACAAGTCAGAAGCAAATGGGGTTGCATGAATGCATGAGTCATGAAACATTGCAAGGGTGTCTTTCCTATGGGGGTAGAAATACTGAAGCTTTAACTCTCCTACATACCAATGAAAAATGTGGCCTCTTAAAAACAAAACAAAACCAAAACAAAAAAACCCCAACAAAAACAAACAAACAAACAAAACCAACCAACCAACCAAACAAAAAACCCAAAAACAAAAACAAAAAACAAAACCCACAAACAAACAAAAAAAAAAACCCAAAAAACAAAAACAACAAAAAACCCCAAAACAAAACAAAAAAAGGGAAAGTCTTATTCTTGACTTCCATATGACTAGGAATACCTAAGATCTTGTATATTTAATTTTTATTGCAATTGGACCTCAAGGGCCAACACGGGCAAAATCACAACAATATCTCAGTGTAAAACATAACAACCTGAGAGCATGGCTATTTTTTTGTAGGTCACCTGGAGAAAAAGGGTTTGACAGACCACACCATCCTGTGCTTTGCAGGCTGGGATGGCTGCCAGCCTGGCATGGAGGAGATGAGAGGCTTCCTGTTCTGTTCCAGCACCAGCTCCAAAAAATCCTGCTCAAGAGCAAATGCTGATGGGTTTGTCTAATATAAGTTACTGCAATGTACTGGTGTATTTAGGCTGTGAATTTCCTAGATGAGGCAGGAATAGGTCTTTTGATAGATAAACCTTTTGGTGCCTTTATCTCTTGAATTGGCAAGAATTGAATTGTTGCAGCAATGCACGTGTTGAATGCTACTATTTCATTTAACGCGCTCCCAGCAGCATTGCAAAAAGCCGCTGGCAGGCCCATCAGAAAATTCTGATAATTTGGCCTACTTCAAACTGCACCTTTTCAAACATCACAGTATTTAGTCCAAACATTGACTTTTTTCCCAGGATGAGTAAAACATCTTTCCAGTAAAATCTGGCAGAAGGAAAATAAAACTAATAAAAGAGTAGTACTTTGAAAGCACAAAGATTTCTATTATTTATCTTTGAAAGATCATTTTCTAGTATCTCTGATTTTAATTTTATTCAAAGAACATTGGCATTGACAATTCTAGTACTGATTCCTAGTATTGATTATTCCATCACAAAACGTCAGACACGGAAGTAAATTTTGGAAATAAATCATTGTGAGCTATAGAATATCAAGGTATCAGAAGACCACTTTGTGAATGCATGCAAGAGAAAGACAAAGCCCTTGGATAAAAAATTTAATTTGAATCAGATTTGAATACTTTTGTGAGAAAAAAACAACAAAAACACAAAACAACAAGAAAACCCCAACAAAAACAGACTTTGAACTCTGCTTCCAAACCCGTGCTCAAACTTTTCTCAGACTAGCTCTGAGGAAAGATATGAATCAAACAAAATTTGGAATAGATTTCAAGTGTGTCTGGTATGCAAAAGATCTTAAGAGTTTATTCTGAAGGTACTTTATTCTGTGCTACTCTCAGTAACAGTACTAGTCCTTTTGGTACTCAAAGGTATTTATAGAAGTCTCCATTTACTGTTTTCAGAAAAATAATTTTCAGATTGTGTATGTGCAGTGCAAGGGTGAGGCTGGGCTGTTTGAATCTGATGACTTTGTGTTAGCTCCCAGGATTTCCCACCCAAATCAAGTTCTCTGAACTTTTGTCCTGTTGGCTGATGGCTCCTTGAGCCCTGCCCACTCTCTGGTCTGGGGCAGCAAGCAGCAGAGAAGAGCTGTAGCACACTCAGCACTCCGATGGGCTGCCCAGCTGAGCAGCAGGGCAATGGGATGGAGCCTGCAGCTGCCCAGAACACCTGCCAGCAGCTGCACATGGGGTGATGAGGAGGGAGGGAGAAGGCTACAATTTCTGGAGCTGAGTTGATACATTCACGTGCTATCTGGGTGGAGAACAACTATGAATATTCTTCAGTCCTATAGCTGCTGTTTCTAGCAAGATAATTGTGTAGCAACACAGTGAATAACATAAAGAACTTTTCCGGTGATTGCTGCCCAGCAATGTCTTTCCATCTCAACAGAGAGCAAAATTTAGGTCAAGATCTCATTTTTAGTGTTTTAGTTGCCGTTGGCCTCTGTACGAGATAGGGCAAGCCAGCTGTGCAAAGGCACTCGTGAGCAGAGACAGAAAGCGCCGCTGTGCCAGGCCTGGGTGGGAAGCTGCAGCGCTGCTGTATCCCTGTGCCACCGCCAGCACTCCCACTGCAGCCAGGGCTGCTGAGGGGCCCCAGGGCTCCCCTTGCACAGCCTGTTCATCCACGCTTGACACACTGAACATTCAGCCACCTGGAAATTGTGGCTCTCGATGTCCATCTTGCTACAGACTACTGCTTTTTTATTATTATGAACATCTATTTGCATTTTAAACATTGTCAAAGGGATGTAGGGAAAATCATCATGATGGTACTTGCTGTTTGTCTCTCCAATAGGAATAACTTCTCTGAATAGAAGGAGTAGAAAAAAATAAAAGAAAGGACCAATGACATTACCAAACTTTCCGTGACACAATTGTGACAAAATTGTGCTGTATCTTTTTTTCTGAACTCCTTATGAGGCTGATTTTTGGACTTCCCATACTTCTTTGTTCCTGTCAAACCAATCCAAGCTGCTGTTTTTATTGTGTAGTAATGATAGCAGTATTGATGTTTGTTAGCTTTTTAACAAAAACAAACACCTCTGTCTGAGTCAACACTAGTTTTTGGACTGAAGTAGTGTTCCTGCTCAGAAGTGAATCCCCTGACTGTCTGTAGGTAACACATGTTGGCAGTGTTGGTAAAGCAGCTCTTCACACAAACTCAATTCCTCTTGAAAAAAACGAAATGGGAAATTTTGCTCCTGCTGGGCACCAAATGGGAGCCAATTCCTAGACTAGGCACAAATGAAGAGTCACAATTTCTGGCTCTTTTTTTCTGCCAGAAAGAGTATGTTCCTCTTTTAGGCACCACATCTTGGGCAGAAGGGAGGCAGAACAACATTACAGTCACAGTTGATGTAGTTCAGTCAATAAAATACTTAAATTCCTAAATTTAGCAGAGCTCACCTGGAGAGTACACTCTGCTACGTGGCCAAGCTGAATGAAGAGCTCACACTGAGGACTTTATTAGGCAAATACATACAAGAGAAACACATTTATTGCTATTAATTTTCATTTGTTCTAGAGTAGGACTGAGAGTATGGGTGAGACGAAGGGACTAATTGAAAAATATTGTGCGAACATACAGAAAGACATGATTCACGTCACACATCGTGCATTCCTACTAATTGCTTGGGCAGCACAAACAACCTGAGTGAGTAATACAATCAAAATTCTGTCAAAGAATTACTGCTCACACTGACAATTTAAAAACCCCCCACCTTTTCCTTCCAAAAGTAAGTTTGTCACTAATGGGACAGAGTGTCTTTATGAGCTGAATTAATGCGTTTATTAGCAGCAGCATTACCAGTACTAGTCATAATTAGAATAATCTCTGTAACTCATAAAAATAAATTTCTCATAAAGTAATTCAGCCTAATTCAATTTCTTGCTACAATTCTTAATGATTTCTACTGATTTAAAGTGATGTGGGCTTTCACATCCATGTAGGACAGAGGAGTAAAAAATCCGTAGTGTATATATACCCTAGGTAAAGTACTGCACTGATAGAGTCCTATTTCTCTTCTATTTCCACTGTTTATTTAAATATATATATATTTTATCCTTTATCTGGTGTCCATTAATTAGGGGAAGAGATGTGAAAAGAATAGCACATCCGTGCAAATAATTCCTAATCTATACAAAGAGTGAAATGATTAATATCCCTTGCACATTTCTGAAATGAAAAAACATAAATGCAGTGATTCTGACTGGAAACAATTTCCTCTCTTCTTTCAGGTGAGTGGGAGGTGATTTGCAGGTGCTTACACCGAGAAAGGGAGGGTGAGGTGAGGACAGGGCTTGGCTAGCCCTTTTCCTTTAGCAATGCCCAGCAGTGTAAAGGTCTTCCTTCTGAGAGGCATTCACCTTGCCTTTAGCAAATCAGTGTTCTCCACGATGAACTTTTGCCCATTTTTCTTTGTAAGTGGGCAAGCGATAGCAACTTAAGAGAGGTCAAAAGTCACACTTCATGGGGAAATGAATCAAGATCCACATAAAATAGCATTAAATCCTACTGACCAGTGTAAATGCCCTGGTACATTGTGCAGTTTTCAAAATACTGCTAAAATTTCATTGCAACATGCTGAGATACACAAGTTAAATGAACTGTTGGTTGCTCCCAGACAGGAAATTGTCTCAGTTTCTTGGAGCTGGCCTTGCTTAATACAGGATGAGCCTCCAAGTCTGATCTTTGTCCTTGCTCTAGAAATCAGTAATCCAGCTGATTGCTGATCATGATAATTTGCTTATAAATAAGGTGGTAGTTACCCCTTTTGAAAGATTAAATCATGTGCCCTAGTGAACTGTGGTTCACCTGAGTGATGCCAGTCTGGGAATGGGGTTATGTTTTAACCTCTCCGAGCTTCCTAACCACACAGGCAGTGATGCCTCAGTGCTGCAGGCAGGCAGCCCCGTGGTGGGACCCCTGCCAGCCCCTGCCTCGGCTGTCACCTGGCTGGGCCTGAGGAGCCCCGGGCGTCTCTCTGCCCTGCAGGGAGACAGGCCGTGCTTGTCGCTCTCCTCTCGGGATGCATGGTCAGTGCAAGGAGATGCTGTTCCTGGTCCCAGGGGAGAGTGAGGGCTCCCTGTGCCCAGCAGCAGTAGCCAACGGCCCAGTCTCCCAACAACCAGTCGCAGGCTCCCCTCAATAGGCTCTCCTGCCAGCAGGCCGCTTAGTCTGAATATTTATTTTATATAACGGCATAAACTGGCCAACCCTATTCAATACGCTGGCAGACGTACAACGTTTTGCTTCTGCTGTTAAGCTGCAGTCACTTGTACACATTCGGATTTTAATAGCTTTCTACTTTTTTATTTTTTTCCCCTCCTATAACACACCAACACAAAGCAATACAAACACTTTTATCGCGCCGTGAGTGGCACGGGGAGGGGGCGGCGGAGCCGCATGACGGGGCGCAGGGTGGAGTCGGCCCCGCTCGGTGCCTGCTCCGGAGCGAGGAGCAGACACGAGCGGCTGCAGCCATGGGGAATGTGGCAATGGATCAAAGCCCGAGCCGCCCCCGGCCCCCAGCCCCGCCCGCCGCCGCCGGCAGGGGGCGCCCTTGCCCTGCGCTGCAGCGGCGGGAGCGCCCGACGGGGCGGGCACAGCGCGGCGGGACCCCCCCGCTCCGGGGGCTGGGATGGGCCTGTCGGCCTGAGGGCTTCCCGAGCAGCCCCACACTCCTGACCCCGTCCCGGGGCGGGAGGAAATGGAGGGCGCGCTAAAAACGGAGTGGGGGGAAGGGGACAGTAAAGCCCGTCGGGCTGTGTCGCCCACCCCCCTTTTCGGCGAAGTGCTGGGTTGAGGGAGCCGCGCGTCACGTCGCCGCGCACCCCCCTTAGCCCCTCCTGCCGCGCGTCACAGAGCTGCGAGCGGTGACGCAGCACCGGCCATGGCCCCCCCGTGTCCCCCAGCACCGCATCCTGCCGCGCACCTCGCTGTCTGCAGCGCGCTAGCGTGCGCGGGGTGCTGCTGCGTGCATCGGCTGTGTGCGCTTAGTCTGTTTTAAATAGCGTGTATACATGTTCCAAATAGTATCTGTCTTGAAATAGTATCCATATGCGTATAGTATCTATATGTATGTTTAATAACTCTATGTATGTGTAGGTACGTAACAGGTGAAAAACAAGCAGATGCGTTCATCGTTATTGAAAAGAAAATGCAAATAAAATATATGGGTATGTTTATATAATATGCTTGTCTTCACGTCATTTTTACGGCTCCGCGGTTACCCAAGTTCTACTCTATAGGCAGGATGCTCCTCTGGAAGGCACCGACTCCTCCGTGCTCTTCGAGATGTCTTTTTCCTCCCCTCGCCGGCGAGGAGGGCGGGCGGGCACGGGGGAAGGGGCCGGGCCGGGGCCGGGGCCGGGCAGGCACGGCGTGATGCCGCTGCGCTGCCGCAGGCGGCTCTGGAAATCTCGGTCAGGAGCCGAGCAGCGCAAACCACACGGCCCGGGATCCTCGGCATCTGCTCGGAGAGGGTCCTTGCCAAATTCCGTCGCTCTGGTATGAAGTTTGGCTGAGCCTGGGATGACCGGGAATGTCGCGGGGGTGGGGGGGAAGTAAAAAGGCAGATAAAAAAAAAAAAAAAAAAAAAAAAATTAGGAATGAATGGCAGCGCGGAGCTGGGTGCCCCTGGGCGCGCATCTAGGCACGGCGGGAGCGGGAGGGGCCGCGCCCCGCTCGGGGCAGGGAACGCTGCTGCACTTGTTGCCTGCCCGGAGCCGTGCGGGGGAGGCCGGGCTGTGCTGCGCGGGTCTCCCGGTGCGGGGCGGCCGCGCTGGGCGCTCCGCCGGCGCGGAGGGGCGGGAGGGAGGGAGGGAGGGAGGGCGGCCCGCGGGTGCGCGGGGTGTGGGCGGGCCGGGGGCACCGCCGAGGCCGGCCATGCAGATACAGGGGGCGGGACGCGGGCGCCGTGACTCGGAGCCCCGGAAGCGCGGAGAAACCCCGTATAAAAACTACTGGGGACCTTTCCCGGCCAGAACTACGAAAGCTCCGGAGACGGCGGCAGCCTGCGGCGGCAGCGAGCGGGGCGGCCTCTTGGGCGGTGCGGGGCGGCCTCTCCGTCGGCGCTGGGCGGCCTCTGTCCCGGCGGGAGCGCGGAGAGCGGCGCAGGCAGCGGCGCTGCAGGTCGGGCACCTTCCCTTATCCTGCAGCACCACCTGGCTCCGGGGGGTTTTTTCTCCCCCCCACCCCCCTCTTCATTTATTTATTTTTTAAATCTAATCAGTTAGTTGCTTCCCCCCGCTTCCCCACTGAAAGAGACGGTCGCAGGGGAACGGAGCTCGGGCGCCGGGTGCGTGCAGCTGCTGACCGCTGGCTTTTCCTCCTCTTTTGCCAGGCGCGGAGAGAGAGAGTCCCCGGGGGGCCGGCGGGGAGCCGGAGCCGTGCCTGGATCCAGCCCGGGGAGGCGGCGGCCGCTCACCATGGCAGACGATGAGAAGGCCGGCGGGAGTTCCGCGGACGGCGGCGAGAGCGCGCAGTGCAATGTGCTGAGCTGGGAGCAAGTGCAGCGTCTGGACCGCATCCTCAGCGAAACCATCCCCATCCACGGCCGCGGTAACTTCCCCACGCTGGCCATGCAGCCTCGCCAGATCGTCAAGGTGGTGCGGAGCCGGCTGGAGGAGAAGGGCATCGGCCTGCGGGACGTGCGGCTGAACGGCTCGGCGGCCAGCCACGTCCTCCACCAGGACAGCGGCCTGGGCTACAAGGACTTGGACCTCATCTTCTGCGCCGACCTCAAAGGAGAAGCCGAATTTCAGACTGTGAAGGACGTGGTCTTGGACTGCCTCTTGGATTTCTTACCCGAGGGGGTGAATAAGGAGAAGATCACGCCTCTCACACTCAAGGTAAGCCTGCCCTCTGCCCAGACGCCCGGAGCGGGCAGGTGTGAGCGCCTGCCTGCGGGGAGTGGGCACCTTCCCCCTGGGGATGCAGGGGTGCCCTCAGGGACGCAGCTCCTCCCTCACACCCCCGCGACACACGGGAACCCCGAGCGATTTATTCACCCCACGCTTAAAACCGAGGAGGAGTTTATAGTGAAGCGCCCTGACCGGGGCTCCTCAGGATTAATTAGCTTTTTCTCCCTCCCGACTGATTTGCTGGGAGCGTTGTTTTACCTGGGGCGTGTGCCAGGCGCTGCACATCTCTCTCCCAGCTCGGCTCGGCGGCAGCTTGGTGTGCCGGCCCCGGCTCCCGGGTGCACGGGGAGCGTTAGATGGATTTAACATCTGCAAGAGGGAAACCCCCGTCTGCAAGGCATGCTTCCAGGTGTGCTAAGTGCCCCACTGAGGAGGCATATTCCCTCTTCTAGAAGACACGTTGCTTGAGTCAATTAGACTGAGTCCAAATCCTTTCAGATTTTTAGAGGGCTTTTTTTTGTTTGTTTGTTTGTTTGTTTTCATATGGGACTGATTTAGGGAACCTGCACTGGTAGGATTGAGGGGAATGAACATTTGCTAACTTGTTTTTTGGGAAGTAGAGGGAAGAGTGGAAACCAATAAATAACATTTGTTATCAGATTGTAGTAGTGACCTTCTGCGTATGGGTGCAGGCATATTTGGCAGATGTGCCGTGGACTTAGTCTGTAGATGTATTTAAAAGTGACTGAACAAAGTAGTGTTGCTATATGCTTCCCTTACGTGACACAGTCCCAGCAGAACACCCTTCCCTGTCATACCCTTGCAGTGACAGCATTTTGAGCCCTCACATTAAGCACTTATTCTCTGGTTTGTATCTGCAGGCTGCATGAAGTCTTTTATGAAATGCAAGTATTGGGGGGGGGGGGGGGGGGGTTGGGAAGGGTGAGCAGATGCAGTGAAGGAGAAATTTCTTGGATCTTTGTCTTGATTTGCTCATTTTGTCTTTCTGATTATAGGAGGCTTATGTGCAGAAAATGGTAAAAGTATGCAATGATTCAGACCGATGGAGTCTTATCTCCCTGTCCAACAACAGTGGCAAAAATGTGGAGCTGAAATTTGTGGACTCTCTGAGGCGGCAGTTTGAATTCAGTGTCGATTCCTTTCAAATCAAGCTGGACTCCCTGCTGCTTTTTTATGAGTGCTCAGAGAATCCGATGACTGAAACTTTTCACCCGACTATCATTGGTGAGAGCGTTTATGGGGATTTCCAGGAAGCCTTTGATCACCTCTGTAACAAGATAATTGCCACCAGGAACCCAGAAGAAATCAGAGGAGGTGGTCTTCTGAAGTACTGCAACCTTTTGGTAAGGGGCTTTAGGGCAGCCTCTGAATCTGAGATTAAATCCCTGCAGAGATACATGTGTTCGAGGTTTTTCATTGACTTCTCAGACATTGGCGAACAGCAGAGAAAGCTGGAGTCCTACTTGCAGAACCACTTTGTGGGATTAGAAGACCGCAAGTATGACTATCTCATGACCCTTCACGGTGTGGTGAATGAGAGCACAGTGTGCCTGATGGGACATGAGAGGAGACAGACTCTGAATCTGATCACCATGCTGGCCATCCGGGTCCTAGCCGAGCAAAATATCATCCCCAACGTGGCCAATGTCACCTGCTATTACCAGCCAGCCCCCTACGTAGCAGATGCCAACTTCAGCAATTACTATATTGCCCAGGTTCAGACGGTGTTCCCTTGCCAGCAGCACACATACTCTACTTGGCTGCCCTGTAATTAAGAACCGAAATCAGTAGACCCCGTGGGGAGAACTTTTTTCTAAGATGTAGGAAGGGGCAATGGGTCCCTCTGAAATGAGGTGTTTTGTGCAATGATGATCTGCTCTAGTTTTCAAGCTTGAGACAAGCTTGTGGTTCTTCTAATAATTAATGGGAGCATGATCAAGAAAGAACCCCAAAATAATTGGATCCTACCCCAGAGCACAAGAGGCCTGTCATTAAAAGCAACCAGCTTCTCCTGAAATAAGTGAGGGAGGAATGCTTGATGACAATATGGGTTGGCAATATCTGCTCCCATAGCTTTGGCATAGAGAAGGTGGGAAAGCCTTATTTTCTTTTATTTTTATTCTTACTCTAGAATGGGATCTGTAAAAGGGAGAATATGAAAGAAACAAAACAAAACAAACAAAAAAAAACAACAAAAGAAAAAACTTCGCAAAAAACAGTTCTATATATATTCAGGAGTTAAAAGTTAGAGGCATAAAGCAGAGATAAGCTGAATAAAGTTGTATATTGGAATTACTGCATTTGGGGCTTGCAGCAAGTGCCGTCTATGGATTGACCATGTAGAATGTATAGCTTGCTTGACTAGAATGCTTTACCAGAAACAGCTTGCTCCAAATGAACAGTAGTGGATTGGTACAGTTATAAAAACAGAAACACGTACGATGACAAAGTCCATTATTTCCAGCTGTGTGCATGCCTCACATTTTAAAAATGTGAGAATGCTGGAAAACCAGCTGTGGCGAGAAGTATATACTTAAGGACCAAAGATTTCACAAAAAAAGTTATCCAAGCAAAGAAGATACAGTAGAGTATATATATATAAATATATATATATATGTAAAAGGAGATGTTCCTATATTTGTACACACCAATAGTAATCAAAAGTGCCTGATGCCTTCATAAAATTTGAAGTGAGAAAAAAATATATAGTTTTGTGGTTTAACCATGCATTTTGTTTTATCAGGGACACAAGGATAAAAAAAAAAAAGCAAACCAACCCGTAAGCTTGTGAATAAGTGGTGGAGGAAATGCCCTATTTTTTTTTTTCTTGACAAATACCTGTATAGAGTTAATGTTTTGTCGGTGTGCTATTATCCTAGGTACGTGTGTGTATGTGTATATATATGTTTGTGTGTGTATATATGTACATGTTATTGGTGTATATCTATATATATACACACACAATATATATTAATGTGGTCTAGGAAAATGTAGCAATTAAGGAATGTTTAAATAAAGTACTACTTGTTTTCCAGTTTGTAACAGGATTTCATAGGACAGTGGGCACCTTGCAGTGAAATTTTACCCACACCTGAGAAATTTGGAGTAAATGAGCCAGTCAGGATTAAGGTGGGATTCAGAAAATGTCTTTGGTTGCAAGAACAAGGATTACAGTAATTCAGTGGGTTGCTTGTGAGCCATAATAATTCCACAGATGGAGAAACATGACTAGCTGATTTTTTTAACTGTTTTGTACTGTAATGCCATTTTGACATTTAACCCACTAATGTTGTGACTGCATACCTCCATGATGTGTAATTTCAGTGGAACGTGGATCAAAGATAGGTTTATTTAAACCCCCTGACAGCTAAAGAATATTGTATTAGTTGGTAATTTGAACACTAATTGTTAATATTTAAAGGAGTATTTTTAATAGAATGCATTATGCATTCCAGGACCACTAGAATTTAGCAAATGTGAAATGAACCCTTTTTAAGAGTGTTGCACGATTGCTTAAAATTATATTTTATATATATATTATATATATATATTTTTATGCAAATATTAAACATCTTTGATCTGGTTGTCACACTGCATTTACAATTTTAGTACTGTACTTTATTTAAATGGAATCACTTTACATTGGAACAATAGCTATTCACTTTCATTTCCTCTCCCGAAAGACCAGCAGGGGGAAAAAAAACCAACCTCCGCTGCTGTTTTCACTTCAGTGCCATCTCTGAAGGTGTTAAATTCTTTGTTGTGCTTTGAAAACCTAATGACTGAGTGACACTTGACTCTGATATTTTGCTTTTTCTTTCTGAGGGGGGGGGGAAAAAGGGAATTCAGGCTTTTGAAGGAAATCCGTCTGTGCCCTGCCTGGTCACAGGTACGGTCTGGTGTTGGAGTCAGGGGCAGAGAGAGGGAGAGGACTCGTGTCCTGGCAGTGTATTTTCCCTATGGAGCGAGTAAGGTACATCTATTTTTGTCGCGCTTTGTACTTTTCACTCTGCAGGCACTTTAATAGGAACCCGATTTGTTTACTGAAGCACCTTCCCTTTGAATCCTTCAGGAAACTTGAAAGCTGGTCCATTGCCATTCCTGGCTTTGACGTGCAGACCTTGTCCCCACCTTCCCTTCCTTTGGTGCTGGCTGCAGCCTCCCACGGGCTTCTTGTCCCGGCGAGGTGCCCTCCAGCCCGCTGTAGGGTCCGGGCTGGGTGCTCCTGACCCACTGGCTCCCCTTACCTCCTGCTCCTGGTTTGCTAGCGGAAGCAAGGGGAGGGCTGGGGAAATAGGATCAGCTGGTAATGTGGTATGTCTTCTCTCCCACAGCTATTTACAGCAAATAAATGACTCATCCTCTCTTTAAAAGGGTTTGAGAATCTATAGCTGTGCCACAACCACAGAATGCTGGTAATACATGATACAGCGCTGTTTTCCTTTGAAGGACCCTTTATTTTTGCCATTGCTTGAAAGAAAGTTTTGAATTACTTCCTCTCAGCTCAAATCTTATTGTGGGTTGGGTTTTTTTTTTTTTGATTGACAGCAGCTAGTTACCTTGTAGTGCACACAGCAGGGCTCTGAGCTAAACTGCACCTTTTGGCATTTGCATTTTGATACATATATAATATGTTTTTATATATATTATATAGGTATTCCAGATCTGTTTTACATATGTTAATGATCAAGTGGTGGAACTGGTGGAGCTTTGTTTTATTTGTGACTGGTGGCTTAAAATGTGCCTGGTGTTAGGGGTGGGAAGGCATGAGTTCAGGCCAAGATTAAAATAAGAACCCCTTTTCAAAGCTGGTTTATTTCTGTGGTTTGTACACCTTTCCCTCCATAAAGTCTGACTTCTTTTTAACTGTTTTTTCCCCTCCTCTTCAGCACACTGGTACTTTTAAAGTTAATAACCGTGTTCTTGCTTTGTAGACTTGATCTATCCCATCCAATCAGCTGTAAGGTTAGAGCTTGTGCTACAGAAGACAGTGCCCCTTTTAAAGAGCTGAACTGATTAAAGACATTGACCTGATTACAGTAAAACTGTTTGTGCCACAGCTGAATTTCCTGCTAACCCACAGGGCGCTAAACTTGGTTAAATGTAACGATCGATAAACAACCAAGAGCTTTTAAATGTTTTTTTTTTCTTTTTTTTTTTCCTTAGATGTAGCTGTCCTCTCAAATGCAAGAACATTTATTTTAAAAATAGGAGGGCAATTAGAAGACCAAAAAGATGATATTTTTCTAGTTTCTTGTATTGCACTTAAAATATTTTTTATCTTGCACAAAGGCCTTCACACAAATCCTCATTTAGCTCTTATGCTAAATTAAACGAAATGCTTGGTTTGCATCACATCAGAAGCTCCTACTGGTTCAAAAAAGGCGCTTTTTTAATTGAGAAAATGAAGTGTGTTAGATAAAACTGCACAGAAGAGGAAAAATTGTATTTGCATATTCAGCTCCTATTTGAATATATTCTTTTGTATGGTTTTCTTTACGCAGAGAATTTCCCTTGCAAGAAAGAAAATCAGTGTACTGTTTTGCTGTTGTAATAGTGGTTTGCTAACAAAATAAATAGTAAAAAAAAAATAGCCTGCAAATTTCAAGACAGCTTGGCTAAAGGCACTGCAGGCTCCTGCAGTCTGTAGGAGTCTGTGCAGATTTGCTTTCCCTCAAATTTCCTTACAACTGTTGCCTTCTGCAAGGCATCCTGTTGCAGCAAACTGCTCCTTGGATTGCTCTTTTGGAACATTTTGACTATAGGCTTTGTCACAGACAGAAAAAGAGCTGATGGAAAACAGACTCTAGAGGGAACAGATTGTGAATTTTGTTTACAGCATCCAATATTTGGATTTTTTTTGTAAATAAAAAGAAGTTATTTTTTTCTATTGATTTGTGTCTGCTGTCTTCCGTGTCTGAAATAGCTCTGGCCTGCTCCTACTGAATACCAAGTTCGCTTTCATTAAAAGAGGACAAGGGCAGCACTTTTCTGAGAAGAGTAGCATTCGGCTGCTTTCCGATTGGAGCACAGAACATTTTGAAAAGCCCTGCCTCATGCCAGCCGAGTTTGGCTGGCTGTACTCAGCTGCAGAGGAACCTCCCCAGCCACTGCCAAAAATATGCACTCCAGCACCAATTGGTCCGTGCAAATGGTCCGAAAGATGAAAATGAAAGGGTGCCATGGCCACCCCACGCCCTCACTGTCCTCCCGGCTTAGGTTGCGGGACCGGGGCCTGGTGACGGCTGCGATGGGTGCACCACAAACCACCATGCTGGCAGGAGTGCGGGGCTCCTGCTGTCTCTGAGCTATATTTAGTTGGGGTGGCATCTCCACCTTACCATTTTGGTAGGTCCAGGGGGCAATGGTGAGCTGGTGCCTTATGGTGGTGCCAGCTGTAGCGGAGGGGATGCTGCAGGTCCCAAAGCTTGGGGCGCTGCTGGGGAAAAGGGATGCTCATGCCTGATTGATTCAGCTGCTGAATCAGTCCACTTCTTCCTGCAGATTTAGTGTTTACTCTTCTTCCCTGCCCTACAATGCTGGCCTTGTCTGCAGAGGTATTTTCTGTTTTCTATGTTTACAGTAGAGATGCCTCAGTAATGAAGGCTAATTTCCTCAAAAAGCACTTCAAGGGAATATAAAATATTAATTTACAATGCTCCTGGCAATACTTTTTCAGCCATGGTGCCTCAGACTGACCCACATTTGAAAAATATTGGCTAAGAGTCTGCAGTATGTAGCTCTTACTAGACTCATTCATACACCATGCTGGTCTTGGAAGTCTCCAACTGGCTCTGTGGGAGTGTGAATATGCTTATTGTAATGATGAGTGAACCTATATTCCTCTGTAAAAACAAAACAAAAAAAAAACTAAACAACCAAACAAGCTAGTGGGATTGCTCGTTTTTCCAGGCACAGGAGCAGCCCCCTTGCCAAATGCTGGGTGCCTTCTGCACAGTATCTCCTTTGAAATCAGCCTGGCCAGGAGGGGAGGATGCATTCAGCATCCCTGCCCATACAGCATCGTCTTTCCTCCATATCACTGCCAGAAAAGGGAGGGGCACATGGCCTAACCTTTCCTGCTGTTAACTTGCTCAGTTAGGAAATATTTCAGGCAGTTTGACAGAGGCAACTACCCAAACACACAGATGGAAACTGGGGGATTGGAAACCATCTAAATCTAAATGCCTTTGCTTCTATCTCAAAATCAAAGCCCAGATGGATGTTCTTATGCTTTGGAGCAAGTTAATTCCCATTTCTCTGCTTAAACTTGGGTGGATTTTTCTGAGAGCCAGTTGAGTGTCTGGAGCTTTGCAAGTCCTCTTTCCCAAACTGAGGACAAGTGTGATGTGGACACAGCCAACTGAATGCTGCTTTAGAATGTTGTGATTTTCAGGAGGGAAGAAGCAGTCAGTACTGAAGAGGAGGGAGGGCAAAAGCAAAGTGGGACAGTGGAAATCGCCTGAGCAACAACACCGTGGAAAGCTGGAGGAGACACAAATAGATTACAGTAGGAGAGGAGAAATAGCTCAAGTCTTTAACTTCTGCTCACCCTGCTAAAATAAGTCAGATCAGAGAAGCTGTCACTTATCAAGATAAGTTACGGTCTGTGGTTTTCTTTGGCTGCAGCAACACATATTTATTTTATTGCCATAAAAAAAATTACTCAGGAACCCCTTTACTCAGGAATGAAACTGGGTTTCTAGTTTTTATAGAATTATTTAGACATTTAAGATCATCAAGTCCAACTGTTTACCCATCACCACCAAGTCCACCAGAATATCATGTCCCTAAGTACTACATCTACTTATCTTTAAACACCTCCAGAGGTGGTGACTCCACCACGCTTCCTAGGGCAGCATGTTCCAATGCTTGACAACTTTTTTGGTGAATTTCTTCCTGACATCCAAGCTAAACATCCCCTAGTGCAACTTGAGGCCATTTGCTCTTGTCTGTGAAACCTCTGCAGCGAGTTTTGTAGAAGTTGAACACATCTTTTTCCCAAGTGTTTGTGTGGATCTAGTCATGCCTTCCTGAAGTTGCCACCAAGCAAACTCCTCCCTTTTATTTATGTGTTTTTAGTAAAATTCAGTGCATGTGGATGTGTGTACTTAGGTAAAGCACATCTTATATGCTGTCTCATTGGAGCTGCTGTAGTTTTGCAGCAATGCCCTGAATATCTATAGATGTGTGTCAGAAGCAGCTCTGCAGTGGGGCTCCAGTCTGCGTGCAAGGATCAAGAGCACAAAATCAAAATCTGTACATTAGAGAAAAAATATTCATCCTTCAAAAGCCTGATAAGCTATCAGGAGCAGACTCATCTCCTACACACTTACATAGCCTCAGGCTGTCCAGAGAGTGTGTTTTGCGGATGCAAAATTTCTCTATTTCATGTGGCTGTTGCACGGGAATGTGCAATGACAGTACTTGCCAGAAAATTTTCTTTTTTTGCATTGTTTGGGAAAAAACCCTATGTCCTAAATACACACCTAAATATTGGAACCACAACATTGATATTCCCCATGGTGAAAACATTCCTTAGATTCCCATAATGACTTTGAGGGCATAAATTCCTGTTTTTCAAGGGGTCATTTTTCTTAAATATACTTTTCCTTCTGCTGGACTTAGGGGTGAAAAAGTTTTATGAGTGAACAACTTTCCTGGGTTATTTTTTTTTTTTTTTGTGAAAGTGGAGAAAACCAGAACAGCCAGTAGTTTTATAAAATGAAACTCTCTGGTATCTAACCTACACAAGGTCTCTTCTCTGGAGTTCCTCCCTTGGAGGCTGTAGTGTCCCTTCTAAAGCCACACCTAAAGACAGTAGACAATGAATGTGCTTTGGAGACATCCAGCTCATCCTTGTCTGTGTGTGTGGTTGCCTCTCTGCAGTTTGAACGAAGGTGACAGAGGTGCCTGGAGCAGGAAGACAGACATTTCTGAGGGAGATGTCCATAGCTCTGTGATAGTTTTCTCTTAGGGAATGTGTTCCTTAGTGAATGTGTGCTTGAAGAGGATTCATGTGTCTGCAGTGATTGCGTGGCCATCATTTTAACCAAGACTCCCTTTCTTGGCTTATTCCCTCAATCCAAGACGTCTGTGGAGTTCCTGCAGTACATTCTGATGTGGAAAAGTAATTGCAAGTAGACCTTTCCGTAATCACAACCAATCTTAATTTAACTAACGATTTGAGGAAAAGATAAAACCATAGTCCTTTTAGTTTTTAATCTTTTCTCCTTGAGTAATTTCTCATAGTTTCACTTCTGCATTGCTGTTCTCTGCTTCTCTGTTGCCTTCTCATCCTGATTCTTGCAGAAGAAGGAGGGACCAGCATCACATGCTTCTCTTCAGACTGTCAGTAATTCTGCTGGTCTCTAGTGTTTGAGAGGCACTGATGTAAGGTCGGTGCTAGATGGGTGATTAGGTGAGGTTCAGCAAGTAGAGTGGAACATCTCTGTGCAACCAGGTCTGCTGGGTGTCCTGTGAAATGCTCTTCAGAAATATTTCACACCAAGCTGTCCACTAGTAGCTCTTTGTGAGAGGGGAATTATTCATATAGCCTTATACAGTTACTTGAACATCTCAAGAAGTGCAGAATAACAGTTAAATGAATTCAAAATTTAGCAAAACAACAATTATGATTAAATCAGGGAGAAAATCCACTGCAAGGCATTTATTAAATTGTCAGCATGCAAACTAGTAAGAGAAGCTCTTCCTCTGCTTGAACTGTTTTATTTGGGTTTCAGCAGGCGGTTTATGGGCTTTGCAAAGCAGGCACTTGGATTTGGGTTAAATTACCCACTGAAGAAGGGTTTGCATCTCTTGTTCCTCACGTCAGTCTTTGCTGTTTAGGAAGCAACGAATACATGATTGTGGTCAGCTTTGCAACAGTGGTGTAAACTATGACTTGACTGATTTATGTCAGTGCTGTTTTTAAGTAAAACACTATAAATGTCAGCCAGTGTGGCAGAAGTGAAACCAAGAGTTTGGGCTTCCTTCTCACCAGCTGTGAATGGTTCTTTTGCATTTTTATGAAATTATAAAACTGAATAGTGCATCTTCTGTAGATTGAGCTTTCTGACATGCTTTTCATTTCTTCCCAAACATCTGTCACCAATAATGTCAAATATTTAAGGCTGTATTTTCTATTCTGGAAAAACCATTCTTGCCTGTTTTTGCTGAAGTCATGGACCCGTGTGGAGCCACACAGAGGCATTGACGCTGTGTGCTAAATGCTTTGGAAGCAGCATCTCCTTTCCTGTGGCCATCTTTATATATGCAATACTTCATAAAGTCACAGAACAACACTTATTAAAGTCACAGAACTTCCAAGAACTTGAGACTAATCAGTTTTCCTCCAAACCTAAACCCAGACAGCTCCAGGTTTGTCACCAGGGTCTTACAGACACAGCTTTCCACGTGCCCTTCTCTGTCCCCAAGGAAGAATATCTGTATCTGATGATTACAGCATCTACCTTGGATCAGGCTGTTGCTGTTCCTCTTAGGAATACAATGTTTGGCAGCAGAGACTCTGCAGGGCTGCACTGATGGCCATCCCAAAGGTCATCTACTAAGAAGAGAGAAAAAACAGCTTCCGTTTCTGATAGGAACTACTTTCAGTCTTTCTGAGAAATGCACACAGTATTGGCTCAGTGCTGAACATGATACATTTGTTTTGTGGAGTTTTGTGGGCAGACATATTTACCGTAGATCATATGTCGCATCACTTGCATTTTAGTTGTCATGGGTGCACATGATTGACCAATGAACATGGAAGTGCTCTTTAAACTCTGCTCTTTGACTACTCAGAGGGTATTCTCTATAGCAGAAAGGTGCCCTGCTAAAAGCTCCATCTTCGGTGTCAAGATATTTTCATGATAGTCTTCCCTGTGGGATAATGATTTTTTTGTCATCACAGAAATGACCTCTCACAACAGTGGGAACATCCATGAGTGGCAGGAAGCATCTGATGAAATTCCAGCCAATGCATCAGACACCCAAGCAGAAGCTGTGGGGTCAATAGACTTCTCCTTTGGCTTTAGCCAGCCTTTCTATCCAGCAGCAGCAGCAGCTGCATCAGTGCTTGAGGAGGCATGTGGGGAACATACAATGCAGATTTGGTAGCTGAGCTTGACCTGAGCATTACTTGCTACCTCTTTGTTGTCGAATGTTTGTTCTGCAGTAACAATCAAAGGGCATGACCAGGTTAGGACCCATTGTACCAGGCACTGTGCAAACACCTCTGTGCAAGTCTGGTCCCTTAGAGCTTCTCTGTGTGCAGATTTCAATGAGCTTATTTTTTTCCTTTAGCTGTCTCACAGTAAGTCAACTCATTTGCTTAAGGCAGGCTCTTGCTTTTTTAAGAAATGAAATATAACCTGCAAAAATTGTTCCCAAAGAGGCAATTTTTCAGAAAATATTATGGAATTCTGTAAATTTGTTCAACTGGTAAGTCTGTCATGTCATAATCTCAGTTCGCCTTCATGAATAACTGAATTCAGTTGATCTCTTAAAAAGCTGTGTACTTGATGTGATACTTTTTGTCAGAGACCTGAAATCAGTTCTATAGTCAATGCAGACACAGGTTCATTTCTCTTCCCTCCATCTTGAATTTCAATCACTTCAGGAGGTGAAATGAAACAACCATGGAGTAGTGTGCAGCGACATTAAATGGCTGCAGAGCCACAACCAGCAAACCTGCTGAAGAAACTGAGCCTATAATTGGAACCTCTCAAAACTGAGCTTCCCCAAAATGAGTGGGTGTCCTGACTGGGCTTATTGGTTTTTTTATTTCTATAAAGGTGATGCCATTTTTTTTTTTAGGCTGGCCACTAGACAAATGCATAGGTTACAAGAATTTCTTTAACAAGCAGAGATTGATTACTTTGCAGGCCTGCCTGCACCAGTCAGCTGGTGAATCAACCTCCCCATAATACTCACTGTTGTAAATCTGTAATGTACCAGCCTTAAACTGATAGAAGAGAGTCATTATCCTGGGACACACAGTCTCACTGAATGTGTATTTCTTCCTGAATATATCAAATTTTAGTGCTTGGAAAATTTTGAAATGCTAAGTTGTTTATGGACAAAAAGAAAGAAGGTTTAATTTGTTAGAAAGAAGGTTTAATTATGGAAAACCATTGTAAATGATGAGCTAAAGGGACAGCCTAATGACTGCCTAATAACAGTCCTTTCTGTAATTCAATAAAATATTTGAAACTCAGCTGTAAGTCTGTGACTATGGTAGTTCCAACCAGAGCTGTGGACTGTGGTCATGGCGCAGTCTGTGTTTTCATCATCATTCCCTGTTTTCAGGGTTTATAGTTCAGCTGTAAAACACCCATCACAAATTAGGTGAGTCCACATGGCTTAAACCCACCAAAGGCAAGAAATTCAGACTTAAGGCTGGAACTCCCTGTCCTGTCCCCCTGTGTGGTAGGGTGACTTTTGCTGCTCGTATCCCCAATCGTCTGCTCTGTTTGTGCTGTATATTCAGTTCTGTACCTTTAAAACTTGTTCTGGGAGCGAAGGGGGAGAAAGCAGCAGCGCGCAGTTTGTTTTGAGAAACGGCCTGACTCCCCCACGTCTCTCTCTCCGGCGTTCGTTCTGAGGCACGGACAGCGGTGGGACAGAGATCTCCTGTGCTTTTAGTTAGTTTAGCTAGCTAGGGCAGAGAAGACTTCCTGGACCTTGTTTTTTCTCTTCCTTTTTTTCTTGGGACTGTTTAAATCTACTCTGGACCGACAAACCCAGAGGAGCAGCGAGGGCTGGCACCTGTGGCCTGCCAGGCCTGGCCCTGCGGAGGGAGTGGAGCTGGTGAGAGACGGAGTGAGCTGAGCTGCACCCACGGCAAGGACTGTCTCTGTTTGCCATCTCTCTGCAGAGCGGCCAGAGGTTTTATTGTTTCATATTATTAATTCTTTGCATTTGTGGTCATTTTGTTTGTTAAATAAATAGTTTTTTCCACTTTTCTCTAAGGAAGTTCTTTTCCTGGACCGGCTGGGGGGAGGGGCCGTTTGGGCTTGCTCTTCGGAGGAACCCCTTCGGAGGTTCCATCTCAATTTTGCCCTAAACCAGGACACCCTGCCAGGCTACTGCACTGTGTCATGCTGTCAGTTGGAAGAAGTGGTAGCCTGTGGGCAATCTCCTCTATGCAGCTCTTCACATTAACACTGCTGCCTAATAGGAGCTATTTCTAAATATATAATTCCACCCCTTCCATCCCAAAGTATAAAACTGTGCATTACCAAGAGTTTGGCTCATGCCTCTGATATTGCGATAAACATGAGTGGGCATTTTCCCTGAAAGCTTGGCATCAAATATAGGAACTTATTCAAATAGGTACTGTATTTACTTTCTGAAAGGCATATGGATTTCTAAATGAATCAATTTATTAGGTATTGTTTAAATAACATGCCAAGAAAGACCAGAATGATACCCTTTTTTTGAAAAAGTATTTCAAATATTGCTCATTTTGGTTGTGCAATAGACAGAAACATTCTTGTTTGGAAAGGTTAGGCTCAGACCTATTTATTTTGCACCAATAATTTTGGATCCAGATTTTCCTAAACATACTGAAAACAAAAACTGGCAAATCTAAATAAAGATTCCCATTGATGTTTTGGGAAGCAGCTGCTTCACTAATCAGAGGTATGTCCAGTTGACTATAGAGAATGTCCTTCTTATACTGGTTCAAGCTGACTTTCCCAAAGACCAGTGATAGCTCATGGCTCAGACTCCCTCCATAGTAGGAGGCTAAGTCATTTCTACTCTCTTCTTTGCACAGATAAGGGCAAAAAAATCACATGGGCTGGCAAAGGCCTTCTGCCCTGTTCCCTTGAATTTGAAGGAGGATTGCAATAGAAAGTACAGCTTGCTGCTTTGTTCTTTGCTTCTTATCACTCCAAAGCTTTGTGGGCAGAATCCATCCTCAGTTTCTACAGCCCTTGCGGGATGCTGGCAAGAAGAGCTTAGAATGAATGTGGACAGGTAAAGGGTCACCATGCAGCTGGCCTTGACCTGTGCAGTAGCCATAGTGTACACCTAATTTGTTGGATGTGAAACAGGGGAAAAGTGATTTATGAAATCCTTTTTGAATACATCTGGATTATTCATATTTTCCTCGTACAAAGAAGAGCTGGATTTGGTGGAGCTGTAGGAAGAAACCACATGCTACTTGAGGGGAATCCAGGATATGGGATTTCCTACACTGCTTATAATGGGACACGAGGTGGCCAGGTTTTTCAGCCCAGGCCTGCCTGGGCTCTTTCCTTATACTGAACATAAAAGAGACTCCAGTCTCATATGTGGCCCACACAGCACTCCAGCAGCTGCCCCCATGGCAGGTCATGTTTCTTTCAGGCTGTCCTGATTTTGGATACAGTGACCAGAGCCTTTTGAACACACCCCCTCCCATCTTTGCACCCACTTAGGGACTTGAAATAAAAAAGAACAGCTCCTAGTGTTCAGGGAAAGAGGCTAAGGGAAATGGTGGTAGTCTGCCATGATGCAGAGCTGAGGGTCTCAGATACCATGGGGGGCACCCTGGTTATGGCTGACCTGTGTTAGGAGATGGTGAGTAAGTTGAGAGTTCAATCAGGAAAACACTTTTTAGCTCTGGGAGAAAACCTCAGAAGGGACATGGGGACAGAAAATAGCTTAGGTTAGCATTGAAATGAAAATGAATAGAAGGGATAGAAGATGCAGAAAATTGGTATTGAAACAGAGTTTAATGATAATTAAACAATTCATTTTGTCTGTCTCCACTTAATTTGAGACATTTTATTCCATCTGAAACAGTACAGAAAATTTTATTGCAATTTATTTTATTGTTTTAAGATTTTCTTGTTATGCTATTTTAAAAAGCAAAGTCAATGTAGAAATAAAAGAGTGATTTCCAAACTATAATTATATTAATTCTTATGACATTTTGTAGTCAAAATATTTATCTCAAGTTGTGGGCAAAATTTATTTTGAAATAACAAATTTTTCTTACAGAAAATGCATTTGTATATGCGTGCACACATGTGGCAGTGAGAATATAAAGATTGGATAATGCCTTTTAAGATTTTTGTTTCTTTTTTGTAATTATGTGATTTAAAAAGCAACATAACCCAGGCCTATTCAGCTGCAGTTCAGTGACTTCTGTTTGAAACCAAGGCTTTTTCACTGGTTGTCTCGTGCTCAGAAGAAGGAAGCATGTGCTAACAAAGCTTTCTGTAGAGAAACTTTCTCTGCTCATCACCAAGAACTGCAGAGTTAGCATATATAGCCTTTCCCACCTCCAAGGGGAAGAGTCCCAGGAGGACTATGAGTGAAAACTTTCTGTAAAGTTTCTTTGCTCTTCAGTCACTTTCAATTTACCTTGAAAGCCATAAAATACAATTCAGTTCATACATCTGGTGGAAAAGTTAGAGCAAGTGTATGTTCCTCATTAATCTCTTATGGCCTAAACTTCCTCCTTATTTAGTCCTCATATATTATTCCCATTTATTTCCTCATTAATCTCCAGTGGCCTTCCTTTTTGCAGCAGGATGCCTGCATGAAATATTTTTCTTCCTTCTCTGCTACATCCAAGGGTTTTGACACTGAAATTTTATGTGTCGTTGACTTTTCCCCAATGTGTCTTTCATTCATAAACCTTTGATTATCTATTTTTAAGGGAAAAACCCTCAAAGAAACCCTCAAAGAGGAAAAATATATGTCCAATAAATAATCCGGAACTGCTGCTGTAAGAGAAAGTTAATCCTCACAGCCATTATTATGTCTTCAGATTTTTTCTGTGACATTTATTGACTTCTCATGAAAGGCAGGGGGGATTTCTTTCTACAGCGAACACTTCCCAACTTGCTTTATAGGCATCTGAGTTTTGGCAATAATCCACAAAAGGATGTCTGCTGTCAAAAAGACCACATCAGGACTTCTGGCTTCCTAGCAAGAAATCATTGTGTCCATGGAAGTGCTACCCAAGAAGTAGCAAAGATTTTGGCCCCCTTCCTCATGATGCTGCAGACCCGCTATGGACCAGGTTTTTTTCCCACTGATGAGCCATGTGGTTTGGAGAGTGTGCAGAAACCACATCAAACCCTCAAAATACCTGGCATAACTGTTGCATAGCTCAGCTCCTCGCAGAGGTCACAGCCAGCTGTTGGGAATCTGCTGGAGTGCAGATTGGTGGGGAGGTAAAGCAGCAAAGGGCCTTTATATAATCTGTTTATACACCTGTACTCAGTGCTCGGTGTGCAACTCTAAAACTGTCAGTCCATGTGATGCCCTTAGCAGAGAAAATCATAGAGTCAAAGAATCAGGGAATGGCCTGTGTTGGAAGGAACCTGAAAGATTAGCTCATTAAACCCCCCTGCCATAAGCAGGGACATTTTTCACTTGGTCTGGTGGCTCAATACTCCATCCAAACTGGTCTTGAACAATTCCAGGGATAGGGCATTCACAGCTTCTCTGGGCAACCTGTTCCAGTGCTTCACCACCCTCACAATAAAGGATTTCTTCCCAATATCTGTTCTAAACCTACCCTTAGTTGAAGCTGTTCCCCCTTGTCTTATCATTACATGCCTTTGTAAAATACTTATCTCCATCTTTCTTGTAGACTCCCCTTCAGGAACTGGAAGGCTGCCACTAGGTCACCCTAAAGCCTTCTCTCCTTTAGGCTGAATAACCCCAATTCTCTCAGGCTTTCCTTGTAGAAGAGGTGACCTCTAATCACCTTGGTGGCCTTCCTCTGAACCTGCTCCAGCAGGTCAATGTTCTTCCTCTCCTGGGGACCCCAGAGACTCCAGGTGGGATCTCACCAGAGCAGAGCAGAGCAGAGCAGAGCAGAGCAGAGGGGCAGAATCCCTTCTCTTGCCCTGCTGCCCACACTGCTTATGATGCAGCCCAGGATAAAATTGGCTTTCTAGGCTGCAAATGCACATTGCTAGCTTGTGTCCAGCTTCTCATCCACCAGCACTCCCAAGACTTTCTTGGCAGGGCTGCTCATGATATGTCCATCCTCCAGCTTGTATTGATTCTGGGGGTTGCCCTGACCCAGGTGCTGCACCTTGCACTTGTTGAAGGACATGAGATTCTCGTGGATGCATCCTTGCATTGTAGCAATGACATTCTGCAATGTCCCCTTGCCCAAAGGCAGGATCATCTGTCCTTAAACTCTTCCTTACTGTGCACTCACAGCCAAAGCAAACAAATATCTAACATATTTTCTTGTAGCAAACCCTTCAAGCTGGATGGTAAAAAATTGGTTCATGTTAGCTCCTTTGCCCTTAGAATCCTCTGCCCTCCCTGGCTGGCAGCTGTAAGCAAATGTCCCTCACTGCCTTGCCAGGGCTAGGCAGAAGAAGATTGTGCTGGCTTTGGCTGACATAGAGTTAATTTTCTTCAGAGTAGCCAATATGGACTATGTTTTGGACTTGTGCTGAAAACAATATTGATAACTCAGGGATGTTTTTGTTTTTGATGAGCAGTGCTTGCACAGCAAGGCCTTTTCTGCTTCTCACCCCATACCACCAGAGAGGATGCTGGGGTACACAAGAACTTTAGGAGGCAACACAGCCAGGACAGCTGACCTCAACTGACCAAGGAACATTCTATACCATAGGGTGTTGCACTCAGCATATAAAGCTGGGGGAAGAAAGAAGGGCAAAAACATTGAGAGGGACAGCTTTAGCCTGCCTAAGTCCCTGTTATGTGTGATGGAGCCCTGCTTTCCTTGGGATGTCTGAACACCTGCCTTCCGATGGGAATGAATTCCTGGGCTTGCTTTTCTTGTGTGCATGGCTTTTACTTTCTCTATTAAACTGTCTTTATCTCAACTCATGAGTTTTTTCATTTTTACCCTTTGGATTTTCTTCCCTATCCAGCTAAGAAAAATGAGCGAGCAGCTACATGGGGCTGAGTTTCTGACCAGGGTTAAACCATAACAGAGATCCACCATGTTCCAAAGCTGTCAGATAATTAGCATTTCATATCTCAGACTAGCAGGAGGCAAGGTGTGCTGAGGATGAGAACAGACAAAGGATCAGTACATCTCATCAGGACCTGCCCAGGAGGTGAGGAGTGGAAAGATTTCTGTTTAAAAGGTTTGTGCAGCAGATGCAGAAAGAAAGGATCAGCAAAGTGAAAACTTCAAGCCAGCAGGTCTATTTGCCCCATGGAATTGCAGCACTTCTGAGCCCTTGGGCTGTCTCAGCACTGAATCTAGAAGAGGCTGTTTTAAGGTGCAGGCCTTTTGCTTAAGGCAGTGAGAAAAAGTAATGGGAGAAGTGACATCAAGTGTTATTGCTGAATTTTAGTTTCCTGCTGCCCCTGCCGTGTGGCTCTCGGTGTGCAGCTGTCTGCTCAGGAGGCTGTGCACCTGTGCAGGGCTGCAGCACCTACCACCCTGAGATCACTCTTCTCCAGGAGGAGACAAAGAGGTGATGTAAAACCTAAAAGCAGACAGCTGAGCAAGAGAGACAAGTTCTGGGGAAGACTGCAGGGATGAGTCTTGGCCTGATAACATCAAGGTGACTGCTTTCCTGGGTTTTTGTTTTTCTGAGCTATGCCAGTGTGAGAATTGGCATATCAGAGCTCAGTCCTGCAGAATTGCTTCACGTGTATAGTTATTGGAGATGGATACAGAGAGTTTGTTGCCTGCATTGTATCCTGCTGTTGAAATTGCTTTGCAATGTGTTCTACAGTGCTTCCCATGTACACCTTTTCTTATAAGAGTGGCTCCTTAGATACATCCCACATCTAGTCCTGACCATTAGCTCCTCCAAAATGATGTAATATATTTCCATTCCTCCTCTCCTTTCCAACTATTTACACTTTTTCTTGTTTTTCTGCCTTGAAATAATTTTTTATCATTTTCTCATTTTTCCCATGCTGCCCATCACAGTTGAATAACAAGCCCCTTTCCTCCATTTCTTTGCCATGTCTTGCATAGTGTGTCCTAAAGGTTTTAGTGTGCCTGGCAGCTAAATGTACCTCTCCTTTTTATGTTGGGTGGCTAATGTTGCCCCAAACAGATTTTTTTTTGTGTGTGTGTGTTTTGTTGTTTGTTTGTTCTCTTTGTTTTGTTTTCTTTCCCAGTTCTGCAGTGTTGTTCTGTGCTTAGGATGACTCTTACTGAAAAAAGAATGTAATAAAAGAAAAATTATTAGTAGCCCATGAACAAGTAAGTCCACTGAGGAGTGGGTACAGTTTATGAGGTGTTGCAGAGGCTCATCTGTGACACGCTTTTCACATTGCATTTTAACTTCCAGCTATATTGGCAGCCCCAGGCATGCAATGGATTTTGTTTGCCTTCTCCTTAGATGCTTGAGTGGAATTTGAAAGCATTTCTTGGAGCAGAATTAGTTCATTTCTGACATGCAAAATGTGCATTTGACCTGTTGTGCCACACACAGACTTTGACCCCAAGAAACAAGTCACCAACTATCTATTGAAAGATAGCAGGTCTGTGGAGTCCCATGACCTCACAGAGCAGAGCTAAAGGATGGAAACTGTTGGAAGGACATATCGCTCTCATAAAATCTCTTTGCTAGATCTGGGCATTCCCTGCAGATGATGCTGGCTTTAGCAGGGAGAGTAGAAAACAGGATGAAAGAATAGACAGGTTTTTATTCATACAAGTATAATTTTGAGAGCGTGTTCTGATCACATGGCATCTGTAGTCTTGTCCCTTTTTAAAAAAAACTTGAGGGAGACTGTTTCCAGTGTCCCCATTTTTTTGGCATGGTTAATGGGTGACAGTGCAGATTTTACCTGAACCGGCCCTGTTCCCAGTCACTCTTCTCCTGTCTGCCTCTGGGGTCAGATTACCTTCTTGCTACTTTTAACTCCTCAGAGATTTGTTCTCATCTTTAGGCCTTGGCTGCAAACAGTGCAGGTTATACATAAATTGTAATGAGAACCACAGAAGTTTCCTCAGGGTAATACAAATGCAAAATTCAATAGGTCATGAGACACCAAAAACCCTCACAAAAAACCTTTGAGAGTTGCCCACTTGTCTGGAGTTTCTACCAATAAAGGATGTCTTAAATCCCCTATTCCTTTTCAAGCTGACTACTCAGTAAAAACTATTAACACTTTGCTGTACTTCACATCAGGGAGCCGGAGAGCCAGACTTTGTCACAACTGGAACTTCATGTGCTGTCCAGCAAATTCTTTTCTTCAAAGTGAAAACTGACCTGAAAATTTCCTTTAGATGGCTGAGTGTACTGGAGAGTATGATATAATCCTGAGGTTTTCATGGAAAACTGATAATGGCTGCAGGTGGCATTACAAAGAAAAATGTGAAAAACTGAGCATCGCTAAAATCTGTATGTAAATTAAAGTAGTGAGAAATCTGAAAGATAATAAGCACAAAACTGAAAGTTGCACAGAGGCCTATATTTGATTCTGTAAATTGAATCATACATAGTTGTAGAATTGCCTTGAAATAACAAGTAAGAGTAGCATATTGATGAGAAAATAGTTTATCACTAAAAGAAATCTCTAATTTTCATAAAAGCAAGAAAATTTAAGAAAATCTGACCAATGAATTGCCATTGGTTTGAACGGGACCTAGAGCTGTTTCTTGTTCTGTAACAAGCAATTAAAAACAATTGTATCAGCTCACTGCTCTCAGCTTCCTCTGCTTCCTCACCACCAGTGATGGGTGTCCAGCATTCCAAGGCAGGGTTACTTGCAGTAATCCTGGTAATCTCAGCTCCTCCAAGATGCCCACAGGGGTTTTTTTTGAGATTTAAAAAAAAGTCATCTGTAAGAAGCCCTGCATTTCAGATTTCAGTGTGTTTGGTGCACAATTGTTTCTCTTCAGTTGCCACAATAACTTTATGTTCCTCTAGCCCCCTGAGATAAATACATTTAATTTCTACACTCTTGCTACCCAGGAGTTGGAAAAATCCTCAGGATTTAAATATTTCACCCAAAAACCTACTGAACTTAGTTGGTTTTGACTGTTGGTTACTCTAAGTAGGATTGCTGGTTGAACTCCTGCTCTTACTCACAGTGTTTATGCAATATAAAGCACATGCTCTCTTCTGGAAGATCAGAACATCTGGCATTTCTTCTGAGACTGTAGGGAAATCAAATCAAAGCACCATGTGATTCTGTGGACTTTGTCCTGGTGATTTATTCAGTGAGATAGTGACCATCACCTGCCTCATGGATGGATATGAGAACATATGGACTAACTTGCCATCTCAAAATCTGGATCTTTAGCTAGGGTTTATCTAAATATCTGAATCTTAACCATGTCGAAAACCACTCTGTGTTATTCCTCTTTTCTTGTGATCTCAATGAACCTAAAATCCTGCTATGAAGGAAGGAAAAAAAAATGCAATGAGATTTTATATGTTTCCCTAGGATAGTGCCTTTAAACAGTAGCATTTCTAGGCTGAATTTTCCAGCTATGTGCTCCACTGCAGTACCTGAAGTTCCACATTCTGAGAAACTGAAATAAAAAGCTGAAGACTGCTCATATAGACATTATTTTTACCCGTTAAGTCACTGATTTTTCCACATTAATGACAGGATAAAAGATATCGGGCTTCAATTCAGATTATGACAGTATTTAATGTCTTTTCCACATACAACTTCCAACTAGGAGAAGACTTTCTCTCTTGTTTTCATGGGAATTTTGTGAATTCCAGTATGTATATTTTTCCAGCTGTAGTATTTTATTTGAAATTGGAAATTGCCAATTGAAATATCACCTTTCCCATGGAAAAGTTGCTCATACTAAATCTTAGCAACATAAATTTATTTGAAATACTCAGGTTAGTTTGTCTCTACACATAAAGCAGTGTCCTGAAATCTGAAATCTGAAATTATTCTCCATAGGAGTCAACACCTGGATCTTGGCTTGTTTCCCCATAGAGAAATCCACCACTACAAAGCTGAAGGACAGAGAGAAGTGTGTTACATCTCTAGTCTAAGGTCACTTGAGGTAAACCTTTCTTTTGTAAATCTATCTTCTGACAAAAAAACAGCTCTGTTGAAGCATCCACCTGGTTTTCTTGGGAAGGACTGAATAAAAACAGCTACTGCTGTATTCATGGGCTTGAATTTTTATCCTCAGTCTGGAAATTGCATCTGGGGAAGCGGTTGACCAGGGAAAATCATGGCCTATAGGATACATTATATACTATATAGACTATATGCACTAACTTTCCTGTTAAAGAAAGTTTGTTATTACCTACAAAAACAACCTAGCATTTTCCTACTCCGGTCGATCTGTAAGTGTGAAATTCTTGATATGTGGCTTCTCCCATGCTTCTGTCATGGGGTTGTCACCTTCTCCAGCTCCTCTTGTCCCACAGCAGTAGCTCAGCCTTGCCTTCTCTTGTTGCCTGGAGCCTCTGGCTAGGCTGGAAAGAAGTGATGCTTCTTCCCACTTGCTAGGCTGCCTATCTGGTCCAGACTTGGCTCCCTGCAGCTTTGAACTCTGGCAGGTTAGCTGGTGCAGCCCACTGTGACATGGGGTATTGTCCCTAACAGCAGGAGTCTCAGGCCAAAACGAATTCAGTTTCTAAGTAGCTTGCTGCAGAGATCCAGTCTCTTACAAGTATGAAACTGGAGTGTGTGCACTGCATTGCCACCATGGGAACTGTACTGCTGCAAAAGCAGTGGCAGCCAGGCTGAGAGGAACCATTTGTCACCTCCTAAGCTAAGCAGCGAAGGATGCAGCACAGAGGTGCTGCTGTGAGAGACTCACTGCATGGTTTAAGCATTGTGTGGTCCTGGTAAATGTTAAAAGACAATGTGTGCAGTGAAATTGAAGAACAATCTTGTTTTAACCAGAACTGGTCTGAGTCTTTGGTGACTGCTCAGGACCAGTGCTGTTTTCCTTCATGTTCAGGCTGAGATATTTGGTTGCTTTCAGCACAGCAGAAGCTCTCAGACAGACTCTGCCTTCATCTGAGAGTCAATAACTTCAAGAAGTTGAGGGCTTTGAAGGTTGGGTGTCTTGACACTATAATGCATTGCCAAAGAGAAACACATTGAGAAGCTCTAGTGACAAAGGTAGGAAAAATAATGTAAGATTTACTGTTTTATGGCTGTTCCAGAACACAGTTTTCATCTATGACTTCTCCAGATGGCAAATATTTCTTGCTTATTCAGTGCAGCATGTCTGTGCATATGTTGCATACACATGTATGCATACATGCATATATACAGCAGCTTTTATTCTCACTGACCATATCTCTAATTGTTCAAGCTTTAAATTTTGTAAGCAGGCACAGCACAGACTCTCCAAATGTTCTTTTACCTTTTCCTGGAGTTCTGCTGCTTGTGCATACAGAGCAATCTGACAGAATTTTGTCACTACCATCTGTAGCTGCTGTATGCAACACTAAATTGAGTTAGTAATCCGTACCTGTCAGTTTTCATTCTGATTGCTACATGCACACACAAATTTCCTGAACAGAAAGGTATAGATAAGTCTTTGAAGATTGTTCACCACCTGTTTTTCTCCCACTTAGTTTCATTGCTAAAGAGCTATTTACCATGAAAGTTAAAATTTCACCAGTTTCCCTCTGCAAAGATGATCAACTTTTCTTTCCACTTCTCCTTGTGCCCACATAAGAAGAAAGAAGTACCCAAATGAATACTTCATTTTGCCCATAAAGCTGACTAGTCATATTTTGTTTCATAATCTTTGTGCTGTTGCTGGTCTCTGTTTAAATATTTTGGAATTTTACATGATCAGCAACTTGGACCAGATCTGATGGACTCTAAAAGGATTATATTAAATGCTAAGAATTAGATAATGTTCCATTTAAATAAAAAAATATCATTTTAGGGGTCTTTTGCTATGACATAAAGCATCTTTGACTATTTTGGAAAGAAAAGCAATCCCTAAATATAAAACTTGAAAAACAGATACTATAATACTCCAAAATAAACTCATCCCTCCTTTTGGAAACAGTTATCTCTCTTTACTCAAGCTAGACAATTTCATAAGTCATCTTCATTTTTTGAAAAAGACATCCTAGAATGGCTGGCAAATCCGGTGATCCAAAGGAAAGAATTTCTGGATGTTCAGCCAGTCTGATCCATGTTTTGACATTTTATGCAAGAGAATAAAAACTGGTTTTCCCCCATCAGGCTGCTATTACAATCATTTCATGCAGATCTGATTACATGTTCACAGAAAAGTCATCAATGTATTGGAAGTAATGAATAAGAAAAACTATTTCTGTTTATGCAAAACTTCTGGAGGCGCATTGCAGGTTGTTTGCTGTTTCATGGTGCAGCTTGTCATAGATCCAAGTTAGCAACACAGCACTGTGTAGCAAAACCCTCAGTGATGGCTGTTACTCTTAGCCTGGAAGGCCAAATAAAACCAGTTGTATCTACTCTGTCCCTCCTAGAAGATAGAGAAGCACATCCCCACACTAGACAGCTCAGGGAATGGTGAATGTGTTGAATGGACTAACTAAAAAAAAATAGAAAGATACCACATTCCCTTCTAGAGACATTTCAGAAACTCCTTTTTTTTAAGGTGAGATTTTAAGAAGTGTGTTTTGTGCAAGACATGGTGTGGGAAGAGGGTTTCACTTAGGCAGTGTTTCTTTGCGTTCTCACCTCTGGAAAAAGACATTCTTAGATTTTGGGATTCTTTTCAGAAGCCTTCGTACCAGGAAGACCTAGGATTCAACACATTAACCTGCAATTTCTGGCACCATCATGGTAACTCTGCTTCTGATGCCTTCTCTGCTAGTTTCTGACTTACCTTTCTGAAAGATCTATGATCTGGCTGCAGCATAGTGTGAAAAAATCCAATCATGCACTTTGTAAACTGCACAGTGTCTCAGGGAAAATAACCATGTTCTCCTGAATTTTCTCCTCCAACCTTTTGAGGTCTAGTTGTACGAGTTGGAGGTAGCTGATCCTGTCAGATTCAAGACAGACTCAGTCACAACTTGGGTGTCACACCCAAGCCACAAAAAACAGCTTGACTATTTTGGCAGACAAAGATGATGAGGAGAAATAGATGAAGAAACTGAAGACATTCCTTGATCCTAAACCCTGGCTCCTGGTAGCTAATGGAAAATCCATGATGCTGAGAACATTGGCAAGTTGGATACCTTGGGTGTATCACCCCTCAGTCACATTGTCACTGCTCAATGAATGTAGTGGATGAATGCAAACCTTCACATGTTCAATCTCCATTACATTGTGAGGTCTTCCTGCTCTGTGCCTTCAGCTTTCTGTTCCTCAAGATTAAAATGCTGACTCTCCACTTCTGACTTATATTCCACTTGGCCTCCTAAAAACCCTCCAGGTCATGCACATTGGGTTATATTTTAGAAAACAATAATGACAGGGTAATGACCAATCCCAAATCTCAACACCAACCCCCACGTCTTACTACCGAGTATAGTTCTTGCTCTAGCACTCCAACCAAGACCTCAGCTTTTAAGCCAGTCTACCAAACTGCAGCCACTCCATGAGTATTTTATCCTTCCTCCCCCTACATTGCCTGAATCAGCCCTTGTCAGGCTCCTCTGGCAAGCTGCAGGTGTATCTATGCTGGGGGAGAGAAGCTGTGTCTGCCTGCCCAAGCTCTGGGAGAAGAGGCCCAGGGGAGATGGGCGTTGTGAGAGTAAGCATGTGGTCATGCTGGGGGGTAGCTGAATCATAATGGCTGTAGCTGAACAGCTCCAGGAGCTGTGCTCTGCACTCCCATATGCAGCACATGCGTGCAGACACCACTCTCCATTATATTGATTTGTAACTACAGAAAACATTTTCAAAAGTGTCCTTCCCTTCCCTTCCCCTCCCTTCCCTTTTTAAGTGTATCTGCTGCAGTTTCCAGCTGAGTATTGGGCCCACTGATTGTGGTAAATAAATACCACCCTCTGAGGGTGCCAGAACAGCCAGTCCTTGTCAGCTACGGCTGTTCACTAGGTTGGCATGCACAAAAATAGAAATGGCCATCATGTCATACTTGCATGCAGTAGCCTTGGATTTCCTCCACCAGCCCACAGATTCAGGAAGTTCTTAGGTTATGGTAATATAATTACTCTAATACTGATTTTATTTGGCATAGATATATTAGAAACACAAGTAGCTCTGATTTCTTCCCTGGTTAGAAGTCCATTTAGTGTCTGATCAACAAACATAAGGGGAAATTAGAGTTTGACACTGATTTCAGTTAAAAATAAGGATCTAGGCAATCTAGGAAATATGAATTGTGTGAGGACCCTGGAAGCAGGACCATGTATACAGCCAAATTGAAATAGAAAGAGAGCAGAAGTGAGGTTTAGCAAGTAAGTCAGTAAAGGGAGAGAGTAAAGGAAGATGTTTTAAAAGACTTGTGGAATACAAGCAGTACAGCAGGGAAATACCAGAAGAGGGAAGACCACAATAAATGAGACAAATCTGTATGTCTGTGGATGTGTCAAGCAGGGAAAACATAATTTGTCTTTTACTTATGGGAAATAGCATTTTGCTACAGTAGAAGGGTTGAATGAAATTGAAAAAGCAGGACATAATAAAAACAGATTTTCATTGTTCCAACCCATTGACTTTGACTCAAATTCAGGTATGGCCCACTGGTTTTTGTTAAAGGTCCCAGTTTTTCATAAGAAAACCCAACAAGATGTGCTTCTCCAGCAGTAGTTCCTTCCTTGAAGAGTGAGATGCTTAGTCAGAGCACAACTTTTTTTTTTTTTTTTTTTTTTTTTTTCCCTCTTCACCTCCACAGACATTGATGGGATGGTGCCATCAGTGAGTCAGAAAGCTCAGATATAGTTCGGAGTTAATGTCTTTGTTGTTCAGTGTATATAATACTATAGTTGGTTCAATTTTTTTTAAAAAAAGTTTCTTACACTTTCTGTAGTCTCTGTGGTGTGACTAAGATAACTAAATATATTGAATAGGAGTTTGTAATCTATCCTGGGATGTGTTGCAATATCCTGAAAAAGTCCCCTTCTTCTGCAGGGCACAGCCTGCCTCATGAGCCCACAGAAGAACACTACTCAGAAGAGACGATTGCCTAAGGGTAGGACAGGGCCTGTGCCAAAGAGGAAGAAGCTGAGTTCTTGCATGGTGCACTGGGGCTGGGGCTGGCCCCACAGCAGCAGACAACAGTGGGAAAGAAAGCTGGAGTGCAGGATCCTGAGAACATGGCCAGCGAATCCTGCCCAGGGGACCAAGAGCAGACCCTCCGCAGCCAAACCCAACAGACCCTGGGACTGCAGATTGTCTTGACAACAGATGGATATACATGTTTGCTCTCAGTCTGAAGTCTGGTCACAGTCCTTGTCAAATCCCCAAAAATGCTGCCTTCTGCCAGCAAGCATTACTACTGTTTTATCTGGATGGAACCATGAGTATCAGACCTTCATCCAGACACTGGGGGCCACTCTGGATTTACACTGGAATAACACCAATGTTGCTGAGGTCAGAGTCTGGCAGTAAGTGAACAGAAACAGAAATAGCTCTGTATCATGCAAAGGAGGCAAGGAAATTTGTCATGAACTGTGATATGACAGAAAATCTAAGAAGGCTCAAGAGAATAGACAGACTCAAAAAATATTTTGTCTTTTTTTAAAAGACTTTTATGACCTATATATTTTAATACACAAAGTATGTATTTATTTGTGTTCATTACTTGAGCTTTATCTATATAATGAAAAGAGGGAGCCCAAGCTTTCCAGATTAAAAACCTTCATAAATCAAACATGCCCATTAGATGTTGTTTTGAAAGATGTTTCAACACCAATGTCTGTCTTCTACTTCCCTGAAGGTCTACATGGTAAAAGGATGGTAGGGTCCACCTAATAAAAAATATGTATATCAGAGTAGAACCCACAGATTGAATATCTCTGGGCCTGTGTAATTCAAGTCAGGACAAGTAATACATTATTTATATTTCTGCAAGGGAAATGCAAATAAAACTACAGGTTGGCAAGGTTTCTAATTTAACTCTAGGCCTTTCAGAGTAAGACATTCCCTACCCCCCCAAGCAGAAATTAGAAATGAAGGTAAAAATAGGGCTTAAAGTTTATTTTAAGAAAGAAAAATAGCACATAGAAGGATAAGTGAAAGCTCTCAAATGCAGAGAGACAGTTTCTGAAATTAATCCAAAAAATAGGAAAAGATTAGATTGTATTACTTTGCCAAAGAGACAAGTTCATCTGTTGTTGGACAAAAGACTCAATTCATTAAAAATTACTTAGGTGGATACTGATCTTTTTGATATTTCACCCTCTGTGCTGGAGTCAAGATGGTGATTTTTTACCTGATTTAAAATTGAAAAAGGCACTTTTGTGGCATAGAAGCTACATGAGAAAGTTAAAATAAAACATAAAGCCAATAGCCCTTTATATTGAATTAGAATGCTTCAGCCAGATATCTGGAGGATGTCAGTAACAATGTTTGAATGGGAATGGATCTGGGCCAGAAGTGGCTTTTTCTTCTGTCCTCTTGTGAATGCAAATCACTGTTCTTTGATTCATAAGCAAAAGTAAGAGAATCATGAGAATGAGAGGCCCATGCCTGCTTTAAAAAAAACAACAACCTGTCTTCCAGAAAAGCCCTCATGATAGAGTTGATCAGGGTGGGTAGGATGGGGAGTTGTTGCATAGGAACAGGGGTAGTATGAAGTACATTCTGACTACCTGTACAACCTCTGCAGTCTTTATCTCCACTCACCCTTGGACTGCTATGCTGGCTCTGCCAGTAAAGCTGCCTGAAAGCATGAGTTCATCTGTGGCATGTAGGTGGGAGCAGAGCAGAGGTCAGTGAGCAACAAGCAGTGCAAGATGTTGTCCTGGGGACAGTGCTGTAGGTTGTGGTCACTCATGCAGAGTATAAAACTCTTTGTAAATGCACACCTCTGACATCTCCCATCTTTTCTGATGGCTAACAATTGTGTCAGGTATGCCAAACCATGTCTTTCTTTCTCTTTTGCATTCATGTCAACAATTGGAAGTAATATAAGCAGTTTTTTCACCTTACACCTTTGTGAGTTACCTAGAGGAGAACAACCCTTGGCAAAACCCATGCTTCATAGAGGTACATTTGGTTAAGATGCAGGCTTCAAACTCTCTGTATACCAGCCACTCCTCTGCCTTTGTCTTGGAGTTTTTCAGGACCCAGAGTATTTTTTTAAGCAAAATCCTCAATAGGAATGCCATCATGAATCCAAATTGAAGGTATTCAAAAACAGCTCTCAGTTATGATCTCAGTGTAGATTCATAAACTTTTCAAAGGCCTGCATTTTCACCATGTTCTTTACATGTTGGAATTTCTTGGGGATATGAGCTACAAAGAGTTATACTAAGTAGGCTTGAAAGTCCCTGCCCAATTATGCATGGCCAGTACCCTGTCCTAAACAGATGTTTTCAAAATACACCTAGAGAAAAAGTCTTCTCATGAAAAGCAGGAGGCACAAGTAGCACCATTGAGAAGTGCCACACATGCTTTCCTGAAGTGTAAGTCATATTAAGTTGTCTAAACATAACTATAATATAAATAATAGAAAAGAAATAAGGTCATGGTCAAGGTAAGCTTAACCAAATCAACATACAGAATATACTGCTGTGTCTCTGTTCATTTTTGTAAGCCCTGAGAATCAGTACTACCACTTTTTTAGGAGGGGTAATGACATTCAGAAATAGTTTTTTACTTTTCTTTCCTCTGACTGTCATTTCTTCCTTTTTTAGTTCATACTAATTTAATAATATAAAATGACTCTTTCAGAAGCATTCCTACAACATAGCGTGCCTTGAGCTAGCCATTTCAGTTTAGTGATCAGCTCAAAACAGCTGTTCCCATCACCTTTTACAGTTGGCTGCCCTCCTTATCTTCATGTCCTCCCCACCTGCTTCCTGGATCTCTGGGGTTGAAGCTTGTTCTTGTAAGCCTTTCTGCAATAGCAGCCTGTAATATGTGTTTTGGTTGCTAATGCTATGTCCATTTAGGGAACTTTATATATCATCTATATCTATCTATATCCACTCACACACATATACAATCCACTCATACACATATGTATCAATATATATATAGTCTCCATAACTGCAGGTGCAAAGGTATGAGCTTTAAAAGCCCTTCCTCAGCTTGTCAGGATGTCAGGTGAATTGACTCCTGAGTTCTGTATACTAACCATGTCATTCACACGTAGGCAGAGAAGCATAAATAGTCTAAGAAAGGGAAAGATGTAAGTTGAAGTGGAGCTGCCAGTAAAGGTTTGTGTAGGCATGAAGGTAGGGCTTTTTCTTCAGATGTGTGGGGGACAGCAGCTCAAGGTTAGCCCAGAAGACCTGCAGAGTCTGTAAGGTTTTGAGGTGTGTGCTCTTTCTTCCTATGGAAAAATATAACCTGTCTTTGCAGCTGAACAACTTGAGGAAGGCAGTGAAAGATAATAAATAATGACATGAAGGAAATAATTTTGTAAGCAATTGAAATTCTGCTGAAGTGACTGTTTCAAGA
The DNA here is from genome assembly GCA_016584745.2 of Phylloscopus trochilus trochilus. Lineage (NCBI taxonomy): Eukaryota > Metazoa > Chordata > Aves > Passeriformes > Phylloscopidae > Phylloscopus > Phylloscopus trochilus. Next base: position 32,274,285 of record WQNJ02000062.1, on the reverse strand, counting down.
AAAAAAAAAAAAAGAAAGGAAAAAAAAAAACTTTTCTAAATGTATTGAACAGATCAGTTATTGGAGAACTACCAGTATGGTGAAAAGAACACCTCTGGTGGGCAAGAAGCTAAGGAATGAGGAAAAAAATCTGTCTTCTTTTCCAGTCAGTGTTCTTAAATTTCTCTAATGAGGAGTATATATATTTGCTGAGCCAGATTGTCTATGAAATAATAAGGATAGCTTTTGGTTGCTAGAATAAATTCCTGATGCGGCTTTGGCTGCAGGATGTGGGGCTCAATGAGAATCCCTGCTCAGGGATGCAAAGAGGTTCATGCAGTACAGCCATCAAAATGGATGATCTGGCTGGTAAAAGACATGAACGATCACAGGTAAAACTTCAAGCTCTAATACTCCAAGAAAAGATCTTGATTTCCTCGGGTTTACTCTCTCACCTTGCAGAAATCCATCACCACTTCACAGGATCAGACACTAAGCGTTCTGGTGGTAGGTAAAACTATGACTGAAAATGCAGTTGCTGTTTGATGAAAAATAAATGCCATCCTGCTGAGAGCAGCTACAGCCTTGGAGTCAGCAGCACTTGGAAAGGATGAATTACCCTTATAGCTTTCTTGAAATACCAAGCAATTTAGGAGCTCCTGGGGATTAATTTAGAACGTAAGGTGCCCTCAGGCACTTTCTGTCTCAGCTCTACCTGTCACACCAAAACTCAACCAGTGCCATTAGTTTTATATCTGGAAAATATTTTTCTGGTTGTTCATGTGATCTGCAAGGTTGTTTTGTGACTAAGTAGATGAAAGAGCTGGACTGATGTATTCAGAAGAAAAAATGGATTGCATTAAGTAAACTGTGCCCAAAATTTTTGTGTTCTATCCATTAATTGCTAAGTAATAATAACATCTGTGGTAAGGATGTATTATTTTACCCAGTTTCCAGTTGCAGAGCTCAAACTTTTTCCTAATTCTCAGTGCTAACTTCTGCCATTTGGATTATAAGATAGTGTGCTGAAAAATGAATTCTCAAGTGTTATGGATCTGCATTTCACAGCATGACAATAAAAGTCAAGACTGGTTTTATTGTAGGTGCCAACAAAAAGATGTCGACATGAAAGCTTTTGCATCTCAACTTCATAGTCTATGGGATTGATGAACGTTCATCAAATCCAGCCAAAGTCTCCAGTGTATTCAGTGTGCTAGATCAATGACTTGGTTTTTGCTTTTTTCTCCCTCTTTTTTTTATTTTTCTCCCTTCTCTCCTTCTTTTATGTATTTCCCCTTCTGCTGAACCAGACTGCTGTGCTGGGACACAGGTTTTATTGTATTGTAGGTGGTGCTACTTCCAGAGGTTTTGATAATTCAGGGTTGCTAGAAAGATAAAGATTAACAAGTTTGTAAACTTTCTGTCTGGTCTCTCAAGAGAGATCAGTAACAGTATCAGATGAAATCTTTGGAGTAATGGTTGCAAAACAAGAGTGTACAATCCAGAGATGCTTTTGTAAATAGGGGAATACTAGGCTTTTGGAAGATTTGTCCCAGTAAAGAATTCAAGGCATGCAGCTCAGTTCCCATGTGAGCTGGTATATGGGCATGTCTAATCCAGGAGACTGGAAAACACAATACTCTGTCTTGGCTGAGGGGTATGTCAAGATGTAACTTAATGGGATGGCTGAAAAGCTGAGAGGAAATGAGCCTGCTGGGTCATCTGAGTCTAAAATAATGATCAGCTGTTAAATTTCATTTTCATGAATATTTTGAGGCAGAGATAAGTTTTAGATACCTGGAAGTTGTGCAGTGATCCAGCTGGCTATCACTTCAAGCTTTTTGTGCAGCTGGCAATATGTGGAGATGAGTTTATTCTAGATAAAGGCAGATTACTAATACTCAATAGTGAATGCTGTTCTGTACTCTTTTCTTTGACACCTCTTCTCCTCCAGGTATGTTTTAAACATGTAAATTTCACTCACATGTGTGTTTTTCTGCTGACTGGATTTCTCTAAATCTTGTTGCTGGTTGCACTACAGTAAAAGATTTTAACTACTCTCTCCTCTGTGTATGACCTAGTGCTATGTAGATATTTAAATTTTGTTCTTTTGTTTAGTTATCAAGCTGTACAGTTCCTTTCTCAGGCTTTCTTCAGCCTTTCAAAAATAAAATTATCTATTTATATTTGCCAAGCAAGTGAGGTGTGGTGAGGACTTCATGAGACAGGGTAGACTGAGTCAGTCTTATTCTCTTAAAAGCAACATTTAAAATTGTTTTGTAAAGTGGATTCTTTCAAAACAGGCCTGTCTCTGTGCTCAGAGATAGAAGGTGTTGAAAGAAATTTTTACTTCCATTTTACATCAAAATTATTTAAATGAAGCAACTACAGAGTACTGATTATTATTTTGTTGCCTTTTTATCTCATGTTAAATCTATAGTGATTAGATAGTTCAGTGCATGGAGTACATTCCCATCTCTCACTAGATTGGTATGTATGAACTGCTGAGAAAGCCAGAAAATTCTCATTTTCTTTGCATATGGAGATACTATTTTACATGTAATATATTTTTTCCTCTGGGAAAAGCTTTTCTCATCTCTGTGCATTGTAATTCCTTGATATTTCTTAAGCCGATGCTATTGGCAGTCAAAAGCAGAAAAGAAAAAATTAATATCTAGAAGTGGGAGTGAGAACTTAGCTCAATGCAATTGACTTTCCTTTTCCTGGCTTCCATATTGAATCCTAAAGAAAGCTATTATGAGAAAAGTAGGGAAGGGGAGGGGTGTCTTAAAAACACTTAATAGATATAGAAGCTGAACCCACACAATACAATTCTGAGATCTTTTAGTGCTCCTGCCCTTGTTTTCTGTAACATTAAATGAAAATTCTGACAGTATTTGTAAATGAGTGATTACTAACACAGCACTGGCTAATAGTCAGCAGACCAAGGATGGATAGAGGCTATATTAGTTTTCACTGCCAGTGAACTTCTGCCCTAAGTTTGACATGTCTATTATTCCAGATCTGAGACACTCCTACCAGCAAAAGCTAGGATTCTATAAGCAGTACTATTTAAATCAAGATTATTTTTGCTTTTTTGAATTTGCTCCAAGATTGGAGAATGGGGCCGGGGAGGGTTAACAGCTTCTAGAAACTCAAATGCCAAGCTGGTGCTTATTCTATTTCTCCTTGAAAAGGATGCCTTCCATCACACAACATTTCTGTACTGCTTTTTCTACACCACTGCTTGTTGTTCATATATGTTATGGCAGAGATCCAACTGACTTCAGTAAAAGCGAGACCGAGAGGGAGAGGGTGGAGTGAAAGGTTACAAGTTCACCAAGAAGCTATTCAAATCAAATTGAATCATAGTATCTTAAATAAGTTATTTAACATTACCATGTAGTCTTAAATTAATCTACCTAATAATCCATTGATTTCCAGGCTGCCTATTTATTCCCTGCCTTGATGGGCACTTTGATGTTTTAAAATTTGTTATGTAAATCCCATGAGAAGTTTCATCTGAATAGTGTCACTGCAAGAGCTTGGTGGAAAATGAGGGGAAAGACTATGCCTCTAGCCATAGAGGATCTTGCAGTAGGTCCTGGAAAAGAGGACAAAAATATACAGTTTATCTCCCTTGAGTATTTTCTGCATCGTCTCCCTGTCTAATATCTAGGAGCATGATGTGATTCTTGGGGCTGTCCTGTGCAGAGCCAGGACCTGGACTTTGTTGATCCTTGTGAGTGCCTTCTAAATCAGGATATTCTATGATATAGCTTTCACAGAGGTCAGTTTGCTGTCTCTCCATGTCTTTCACAAGAGGCAAGGTTCACATAGGGTTCCTGCATCTACCATCTGCTGCCTTCCTCCATTCTCCATGGATAAATTGCCTTTGTAAAAATAACTCAAACAGAATTTTAAACATAAGACAAATAAAAAGTCGCACCACAGAAAAAAGATAAGAGGAAAATTTGGACTTGTAGATCTCATACATGGGTTGGATAGTGTTAAACATTATATCTGTTTCTGAAAGCATATGAACTAGCCTCTTTTTTTAGTAATATTTTAAATAATAAGTGTTATGACTTTCCTATTTTATTCCTTGTTAAAATGCAAGGAACTCTGACTTGGAAGAAAGCATTTTCAATGAGCAAGCTGGCCCTGCCAAGCTCTTGCTGTTCACAGCCTTCGTTTTGGGTCAGTGGGTTGTACTGTAGCAGCACCTCTTGCCATGGGCTGTGTCTACTGCTCACTGGAGTGGAGTGTTTTCCCTCAGGGGCAAATTGTTTCTCTTGTCTTTTGTTCATTTGCACAGCAACCTTCTCCCCCCAGCCTACTCCCTCCTCCCCCAGGAAAGCTGCAGGGAAAACTTGAAAGAATATCTCTATGTGTTTCGTAATGCTTTCTTGTTTTGCTGGCTGGGATTATATCCAGATACCATGTAATAGGTACAAATTAGACTTTCTGATACAGCAGTGTGCACAGGTGGCCAAGAAGGCCAAAGACATCCTGGCTTGCATTGGAAACAGTCTGGCCAGCAGGACCAGGAGAGGGATTATCCCTGTATATTCACCAGTGCTGAGGATATGCCATGAGTGCTGCGTCCAGTTCCGGGTGCCACACCACAAGAAAGACAAGAAAGAGGTGTTGGAACCTCTCCAGAGAAGGGCAGCATCATTGTTGAGGGGTCTCAAGCACAAGTCTTAGGAGGAGTATCTGATGGAACTGGATTGTTTAACCTGGAGAAAAGGAGGCCTGGGGCAAGCTTATCACTCTGTAGAACTCCTTGAAAGGAGGGTGTAGGCAGATGGAGGTTTGTCTCTTCTCCCAGACAGCAAGAGATAGAACAAGAGGAAATGGCCTCAAGTTGCACCAGGGGAGGTTCAGATTGGATATTAGGAACAATCCCTTCACTGAAAGGGTGGTGAAGCATTGGAACAGACTGCCCAGGGAAGTGGAGGAGTCCCTGTCCCTGAGGTATTTAAAAGACACACAGGTGTGGCACCTGGGCACATGTTTTAGTGGTGGACTTGGCAGTGCTGGCTTAATGGTCGGACTTGATCTTAGAGGTCTTGCCCAACTAAAGATTCTATGATTCTGCAAAGTGAGACTCCAGCACCTTTGTGACTGTTGAGAAAGTCAAGCATTGACATGTCAAACAGGAGCTGTGAGCTGCTGATTGCTGTTTTTAACTTTGAAGCTATGGAAGGCAAGCTGAGTGTGCCTTATGAACCTGCAGCCACATTCCTACTGGTGTTGCTGGCTGTCACACTTGGCCATTGTACACTGACTGCCTAAGGAAAGCTGTTTGTTTTCTTTTTCCTGACAACTTTTCCTGACAACTTGTACAGCTAAAATTGTAATGTTGATTTTGTGCTTATCCCTGGAAGCAATACAGCAAGTGCAAGGTGCAAACCTTTGGGGATAGACGGATTTGGAGGTGGATAAATCTACACATCTGTATGGCTCTTGGTGCTGGGATGCTGTGGCCTGTTCAAACATTGTCAGTGTGACTGTAATGTTCAGGCACAATGACATTGCAGACAGCAAAAGTTGTGGCCATATCCCATGGATGTGATCTAGGGCAAGTTTTAGTTAGGGGTAGAAAGCTCAAAAAATTTGTCCCAATTACTGTCAGGATCAATTACAGGACTGATTACAGCTGGGATGATAAGAGAAGGAGGGAGAAGAATAAGAGGGTTGATGAGTCTTGTGCTGTTTATTCTGATCAACATATGTAAAACATGCTATTAAGATGTGAAAGGCCTGACAGTGACACTGGGACAGGGACAGGCAGTGAAAAATTAATTATGATTTGGAGAGAAACTGGGATCCTGCTCAATTTGACTTGCTGTAGGCTGAAACCAGTAGTTCTTCTCCAAGCCCTGTCCTTCCCAAACTCCCCTGAGATGTTTATGCAAAAGCCAAAATTCAGTACCAGAAGTAAGGAATCTACCTCTGGCAGTACCAGGTGTCAGTGTCTGCTGCCTGTGTGACTTGATGTTGGAGCTTTGCACAGAAATGTTTATTCTAAAGGATATCAGAGTAAAAGGACAATGTTTGTTTAATTTAGAATATGCAGGCACTTCTGCCAAGAAGGAATCAAACTTAGAAATCCGTGAAGATACTCAATCATCTTTTTCTTTTTTTTTGCCCCCAGTATTCTTTCCTAGAGCTGGTTTTAGTCTCTCCATGTTTGCACAAATGTGTAGGTCAGTATCTTAAAATGCACTGCTAATTTGAGTTCTGCTTGCAGCTCTTGGTATAAAGAGGGTCTTTGAGGCAGACAGGTAATACATACCATTTCTTATGCTCTTCTAACTGACCTTTCATCAAAATATAACTAGGAGCCTACTAAGAGTAATTTAGTAAAATTGTTTCTGCTTTGAAGGAAAACCAAGTCACAGTGGGACTGTCAGTCTTTAGCATTACAGAGCTTCAAACGTTATTAAAATCTCGGACAAATTCTACTGAGGTTAACTAAGAGAGTCTGATAGATAGGGATCTCTGTTATCAGTTTACTTCTTATTAATGAATTGTATTTAAATTTCTAAACATTGTATGTTTAAAATATTATGTATATCAACAGAAGTTTGTACAAAAGACAATAGATTTTAGTTTAGAGTTATTCTTCCAATAGAAATACCTGGATGCATTCCTTAATCATAAAATAGAGATAAATTTTTTTTTTTCAATTTTCAGAAAAATAATGTTCCTGATGATAATGAACACGTACATTAAAAGGATTCTGCTACTATATTTGAAGACTATTTTTTTAATGACTTGGACTCATCTGTTATTTCATTTTTATTACTAGGCCTAAAGATTTCTTGTAATCTGAACCTGCAGTTACTTGTTTATTCCTGTTTCCACCAGTCTACAGAGTATTTATTTTATCAAGAAGGTTGCTCTGAGATGATTGACCTTATGTAATTTAAATATCAAATTGATTAACATGCTAGGATTGTCATTGATAATGCTAACCCCAAACAGATTTTTTTATTTCTTTTTCAACTTTTTTTTTAAATATTTTCCAGTGTTATTATTTCTGTTGTTTTGACTCTTAGTGAGGAAAAATTAATTTAATCTCTTTTTCTCAAATAAGCATTTAGGGACTGCCATAGTATATTTGGCAAGATTTTAGGGGATTTGTTTTTATCCATGGATTTCTAGATCTCTTCACTTATAAACTCACCAGATTTGAAGACTTAAATCCTTGGAAAGGGGTTTTGCCAGAAAATGTCAATATTAATAAAGAATGAAACAGGCCGTGGAGCAAATTTATGAATTCTGCTGGTACCAGCAACTATTATCTGTGCTGTTGGAAATGAGAAAATTAGGAGCATATCCTTCCTAGAGAATTACTCTGGAAACAGTGATATACTTGACCTCTGCCAGATTCCAGTAATGCCAAATATCTGATTAGGTGAAGCCAGTTTCAGAATTTGATAGCTACCGTGGGGCTTGTTTTGCCCGAGGTTAAACACCTTGTGGCTTCTGGTGGCTTTGCACTGCAAACAAGGAGGTGTGTCCTTGTGTCTGTATAATACCCTGTTAAGGCTGGGGTGTAATAGAGAATGCTACAATGTGATGATACTTTCTTGAATTGTCATTCGTGCTGGTTGCATGTCTAGACCCTCACTTTACAGCAGCATGGCAGCAGGGACAGTGTCCAGTGCATTTCACTTGTCAAAGCTTGTATCTAGGGGACATCTTTTCTTTTACAAGGAGGAAAGTTTTGCAGTTTGAATCTAGTTCATCATAGTTTGATGTGGCAAAAGAGAAAAGACATTTTTTTCTCAGCAGTTGTAACTTTAACAGTATAAGCAAACAAAAAAACTTCAGAGTAAACCCCACAGTGGCTGTGCTCAATGGAGATCTTTGGAGAAGATTCAGGCTTCCTATTGAAGGTGTTGGAGGCAGATGGATGGGGAATATGGTGGTTGGGTCTGGAGATTCAGTCAGGACTGCAGTGCTCCTTGATCCTCACTAGTTCTGTCGACTGGAGTTCACAGGCAGGTGTCTCGTGCATTTTGCTCCTCTAGAAGTCCCCTGAACTCCCTTGGTTAGGCAGCTCAGCCAGGACATACAGCTTTGGAAAGGATTGGTTTCTAGGATTACATATGCATTTTCCATAAGACAAGTAAAACTGAAGCAAAAGCCCTTAGAAGTTTAAGAAAACAGAGTTTGGGTTTACCCTTTTCCAGTGGGCACTGTAACCTCTATGAAGCAGAGCCTACCACTGTATTGCATTGCAGCCTTCTGGTGGAGTAACCCTCAAGTCCAGGGCTGAGCTCTGGCTGATTGCTTAAAAAAGAGATCAGAAAATGTGTTGGGATGAAAATCCTAGGCCCTTGGAAGGTCTGTTGAAAAACAAGTGTTATGGGCCTGAATCTCTTCAGGCTAGCAAAATTTGAAGTCAGTGTTTCCATTTCATGCCTGGATGAAGGCTCTTACCACTTGTTTGTCATCTCTACCTCCCCTGATCATGGTTTTGTACCAGTTGGGATAACTGAAGTTGCAGGTGGATGAAAATTTATATGGACCTGATTTTGGCTTCAGGGAGTTCAGATGCTGCTGAAATATTTACAGTTTTCCTCCTGGATGTATAGGTAGTGATCTCCATGTCAAAGCATTTGTGAACATCATTTGGACAGCGCAGAGATCCTGTGTGCTTTTGCACAGACTACTAGGGAACATGTTTTAATTACTGCAATAAGCACTTTTTATAGCTCATTGCCCCTTGGGACATGTTTAGCTTTCCAAAAGTGGTCAGAGAAGATCCCTTCTGTATAAGATGACAACTTTGGTGTGATGCCTCTGGTATTCATTGCTTCCAGTAACATGCAGGTGCTGTTTCAGGCCTAATTCTGTCAGTGTTTGTCAGTATTGAAAGTTTGCCTCATTAAGGCTGGAGGGGGGGGGAAGGTGGGAAGTACATGTATATTTTACACCAGGAGCTTTATTTATGTTGGAGGAGGGGCTTGTATTTTGTTCTGTTCAAGACATTTTTTTACCAAGCAAGATGAATTTCCATGCTCTCTGAGGCTGATGTTTTGTTCAAGGACTTTACAGGCTTTTCTGGAACTCTGAGCTGAAAGGTGCTGGTAGCAAAGCTGTTTATTGCTTAGGAACACTGCAGTTTTATCTTTGTTTTTGTTTGCTGAGACAATAAAAATTCTGCATAAGTGCCCTAGGCCATGCAGGCATAATCCATGAGCCAGGACATACAAGCTGACTTGCGTATTCCCTAGAATCTGCACTGGCTTGTCAGCAATGTGCACAGATCACTTAGTTTCTGACTAAGCTGTAGCAGCATTTAGGTAGGGAGTATGAAAGCAGAAGCCCAGGGATGTGATGCAAGCAGTGAATCAATGGGTAAGAAAAATTAAATTAATTACTTTACTGCTTGAGTGTTCTGCTATCCAGGATACAATGACCCTTTGTGATATTTGTGCTACCTACATAAATCCTGGCACAGTCAGGCAGTTTAAAAATAGTGTATGGCAATTTATGGTGAGAGCTTCTTTTTGTTATTTAAAAGGGTCTTATTGTGATTAGAAAAATATACATTCTTCAAACCTTTATGTTACTTCAGTTGCTCTGACTTACTGCTTTCTCCTTGCACTGTTTCCAGAAGTTTCAGTCAATGTACTCTCACTTCTAAAGATTAAATGCAACGTTGTCATGCCTATGCAGGTTTTACTGACGAAAAGAAATAAAATTTTAGAAGCAAGAACTGGAATAAAAAAAAGTGCAACTGAATAATGCTTCTTTATTTTAAATAACACCCTTGAAAAACAGAAATAATTGTTGCTGTGGCAGGGACATATCTCTGTAGCCTGTTGGAAATACAGTAAAGCTGTGACATCTTTGTGAACTTTCTTGAGAAAAGCTTTCAGGCACAGGTTAATTCTGTGCCTTTTCCAATTCACGCCTGAATTCCTTGATGCAATGGGATTGTTTTGTGTACAGCTTAACAAATATGACTAGTTTTTAGCCCTTTGTACAAGAGCCTAACAATGTGACTTGACATCTGCCAATGTCAGAATGATATGCCAATTCAGAAAAATTTAAATTACCAACAAGTTACACATGTTGTGCTAGCAAAGAATTAGCTTTCAGAGAAGCAGAGTGACCAAGCATAGTACTCTTTATTGCCCAGTTTTATGGCTGGGTTGTTGCTTGTTTGGGGTTTTTTTTTAAACTTGTTTTGTGAATCCCAGTTTTCTTGTTTGATATAATTTTCCTCATTGCTTTCTCTGTCAATGAATGGAGTAGTCTTGCTTCATAGCATGAAATCAGAGATGGCAATAGTGGATTTATTTACCAAGACAATTAAATAATGGAACAACTTCCTTTCAAGAAAATAATTTTCACAGATACAGATGGTCAGATCAGCCTATCTGCCCTCAAGTTAGGGACATGCTCTCCTGGTAGTGTGTGCTACAGGAGCATTAGTTTGCATTCAGACTGTGCTGGGGTGTGAACAGAGTGACTGCACTGATGGTAAAATGGTCTCAGGGTATAGACTGTAACAGAGCCAGAACCTCCACAAAGGATCTTTATCCCTAAGACAGCACAGTCAGAAGCAGAAATGTTCCCTTGCTTTAAGTGGATATAGATATTTAAAGAGAGCTGTATCATTCACCATTATTTTTACGGTCCCTTTGCATAATTTCTTTTTTTTCTTCTGTAAAGGGTGTAATAGGCTTTAGCAGTTAATGTAGTTCCATGCAGTAATTTATGAGGGCAACGGTGAAAGCAAGAGCTGAGACATATCCTTTATTCATTATAGACTTCAGCACAGGTAGGATAGAGCTCAAAGCAACAGGGAGAACTCAGAAGGAAGAACTATGAGCTATGGACCACAAAACTTCAGACTGTAAGTACTGTGCTGCTGGACTCATGCTGTTAATAAGGACACATCTTTGGGTTGTGCTGTAGCTTGCTGTTTTAATTTGTTTTTGCTCTTTGAGACTTTAGCATCCATTTTCCTTAGTAACAGAGTTTATGCATATGGGTGAGCCTAGGCTGTGCTGTGGCCCCATATGGTTCTGAGGTCATTTCATAAAACAGGTGTGGAGAAAAAAATTACATTTAGGTAGTGCAGATATGAAAGTCATAGGAGTTTTTTAACAGCTTTTAAATGCTTAAGAATGAACTGGACAAAGCAGAGACAGAGAATTTTTTCTACCTCTGTCCCTCTTTCCACTGACATCAGGAAAGATTTGTCCTTGAGACGCCATCCTGTTGTGGAACAAATATCACTACTTCAGGATTAGGTTGGTGCCAACTCACTGTTCAACTTAGCTGAACAGGATACTTTTTTTTTTTTTTTTTTTTTTTTTTTTTTTTTTTTTTTTTATGTGTATTTGTGTAGGGCATTTATCATAAAGCCTTTGTGGCTTCCTTCCTTTCAACTTATTTTAGCCCATGACTCAGGTGCTATAAACACTGGTACTTGTTGCACAGCTCCTGTATTGTCTGCTGCACCAGCCTGTATTTAAATTGTCTTAATGAATAGCTCAATGATGTTTTAGAAACTGATTGCCCCATCCAGTTTACAAGTGCAAAAAGTAGGGGAAACAAGCAGCAAAGATGAATTTTTTTCTATGCTCCTCTGACGGTACACTGTGATTTGGGAATGCAGCCACCTTCCTTGAAAGAAGAATGGTGCTTGGTTGGCCTAAGAGATGGTGTGTTTCACCCCTATGGTAGGAGGCGAGTCTCCTGAGAGGATCCTTGCCCATTAATGGGCAAGAAAATGTGTGTAGATACATAAATCTAGGAGACTTGATGATATGTGTTTCTTTCCATTTATTCTCTGCAGGTGATTTCTGCTCTTTATGGAATAAAAATCTCAGAGGCCCAGGAGGACAATTGTACTGACACTATAGCTTTATCACAGACTGACATAGAATTGGGCCTTTGCAGTATCCTGCTGCTTTCTCTTCTCTGGCACTTTCCAAGACAGTGATCGGAAGGCTAAACCTCATCTGGCTAATGAGAGAAGTCTAGTGCTTTGGTGGCTTATGTACTGTGCCCCTGGAGGAGAAACCATCAGAAGTCATTCACAACTCTGAGCCCTGTGTGTTAACATGGGGAGTTCCCTCATATTTAAACACTAATGTGTTTTCCCAGGAAAAATTAGAGTGTGAAGAAAGGAATTCTATTACTCTTGAAGAGTTAATGGAGCTATGTTGTATTCCCTTTTGGTATCCCCTCCCTCCCCTGTGAAACTTTACCTGTCCCCTGTCTCTGACCTATGGCCTTTGGCCATAGGTAACTCCGCCCCCTACCCTGAAAGGGATAAAACCCCCCTTTCCCTTCGGAGTCGCCCTCTTTTGCCTCGGGATACCTTCAGGAAATAAACCTTGGAACCACATCTCGGGGTAAGAGCCTCCTTTGGTTTTATGTCCCTATTCTTGGAGTTTCCCCCACCCTAACCTCCCTAAATCTGAGCTGGCACCGAGTCTCCGGGGGGCTGAGGGAAAGGGGTTAACTTCAGAGCTAAACCTTTTATTCCAGGCTTTCCCCTCTTGAGACATGACAGGCAGCACGTTTTACTTGTGGTTCACCTTGCAGGGATGATCAGGGAACTGCGGGCTCACGGCAGCTGCAGGAGGAAGTGGGGACTGTGGTCATGTGTGACCTCTGAGTAAGCTAGGTTTAGTAGCCATAGCCCCAGCAGAGAAGTCATGCTCTTTATAACAGAGTTTAGAGATGTACTGGAGGTGGCATTTCATCCCTGAATATCTTACATAATGACTTCATTGGAGTGACTTTGTGCTGCCTGCTGATGTACTGCTGCTATGGTATCACCTAAGCATTTTACCTCACAGAGCTGTTGCTTGCTACAGGTGAATATTTTTCTTAATGCCTAGACTTTTGAATTATTTCCCTATTTCAAAGCTGGATCAGAGCATGCACAAGAATTTTTTTTTTTTCTGTATGTGTGTTTGCTTCTTTGCCTTTTAGTTTGGTAGTCATCTGGTTGCCAAGGGGATATCTTAACATTATGCTGCTTTGCTAGTGCATGATTCTCTGATTGATTCTTTGGGAAACTGCAAGCTCAACTTGCCATATCATTTGCACAGCTAACAATTACAGTCTAAAAATAAGCTGGTTTCCTGATAGATTGAGGTCACCCTTTAGAGTGGTTGCCTCTTTCCACCTGGATCAAAACTGCTGGCAGAGATGTTCCAAGTAAAAATTAACAGTAATTGAGAAACAAAATTTCCATTTCAGCACAGCAGCTAAAGTTACTAAAACAGACATACAGAACTCATTAGCAAAATAAAAGGCCTTGACATAATTTGTCACAAGACAGTGAAATTGCTCTGCATTGATCTGTGCCAATGTGGGCTCAGTGGTGAGGGAGTGCTGCCAGTTCATCTGAAGGAGTTTGCCTCTTGCTGTTGTGCTCCTGGAAGGATTCTTGCTGGCAGATGTTCTTGCAGAGTTGTGCTGAATTTGTGCACCCTGGAGTCCCCAGCTCTTTTACCTCTCAGGCTGTTTAACACCTTGTCTTTTCTGGTTGTGCTAAATCTGCAGGACAAGATATTGTCTGCCACTGTTCTCTAGCAGAGGTCCTGAAGATATTGGCAATATCTAGTGGAAAAATGACTGAGTTTATTCCAGTTTATGAATTTACACAAATAAGAGGGTTTTTTCCCCCCTACTCCCCCATGCCCCCCCCCAATCTCCCCCCCCCCACCCCCGCTATTTTTAAAAAATTCTGCATATTGCCCTGTTAACAGCTTGGTTAACTGACTCAGACTTGAATAACTTAGGATAACCCCTAACTTTTGGCTGCCACTAACAGATCATGAAATATGGTGCAAGCTTATCTTAACCATCAAGAGAAAGCATTTCTCTCTTACACTGTATATTTTCCATTTACTTGGATTCCATAGTAGTAGCAACAAGCTCTTTTGCTACTCTTCTACTGTTTATTTTTCCTTTCCTTGATAAGAGATATACTGTATGATGCAATGAGGTCCTGGTGCTAAGCTGAGGGTGAATGTTGTCCTTTCTCTTTGAATAGTGCCTTCTGTTTCACATCTCAAAATTAGGAGCTACGGAAATCAGTATTTTTAAATAGCCTGAAAGTCAGCATGAAAGAATGAAGTGCAGAGCAATGACAATAAAAGCAAGGCAGCAGAAATGAAACAGCAGAAACAGCAAGGAACCTTGTATTTTGTATTGCCTGGTACCAAATGTGTCTTCTGTGCAAGAAATGATAATGTCTGAGGCTTGTCAGTGTTTGCCACCCATAGTCACACCTTTCCATGAATGAGAAATATTTACTTAATGTATAGTACTGGAAAATTTTTGGTTTTCTGCCTTCTTCAAAAGTTTCTGTTGCTGAGACACTCCTTTGCTGTAAGTTAGGAAGCTTGACTGATTGAACAGGTTTTGGTCATTATTTCAAATACTGAAGTTGTGATTTTATTGATATTAAAAATTTTACTTTGCATGTAGGACTGGTTTATGTAGTTGTGTGTGTATAAGAAATTTTATGGTTTGGGAACACAAAACTACAGTAACTCAATGAACAAATACAATATAAAATGTTTAGAGTATATTTAGAGGATGAACTATACTTACCATTGTGACATTCTAATAAGAAAGTGCTTCCTCTGAGGTGTGTAAGGCATCAATTATACAAAATTGGTCATCACCATTTTTGCAAATAATTGTGCAGTAACTGCTGGCACATACAACTTAACTTTTGTATCCCAGCAACATTAATTGGATACTGAACATTTCTACCCATTGTGGGAGCTTTAAAGTATACATAGCACTTGTAACCCATAAGCAATTTCTTAAATAGTGTAAATTATCATTTCCCAGAACTACTGTAGAATTTCTCTGGAATGCATTATAGAATTACCATACTGAGCAGAAACTGCTTATTTGACATTGGTCAGCTTTTGCTGCACTGGATCTGGACTATGGGACTATTGGAATTTTACAGACGCAAAAAAAAGAGCTAACAGAATGCAAATTTTAGGGGGTGGGCTACCCCTTTAATTTCAAAGTAATTTTATATCTGATAGTTGCTTATAATTTCAGCTGATTTCCAATATAATAATTTCATGAATTTAGCTACTGATGGATATATGTTGTCTTCTGACTTTTGAATCTTCAGTGGACAGTTTACAATTTCTGTATTATTAAGTTTTACTAAAATGTAACACCAGTAAAACACCTCTCACAGGTGTATTTTCAATTTCCTCCATACCCCTGGAAAGCCACTGTTCATGGTTTCTTTCAGTCCCTGTAACAGCAACATGTAATTTGAAGAAACTTATCTTTTTCAGACATCTATACAAGCATCTATGTACCCTCCTTGATGAATATTTACTCTTCTGTCATTTGAATTCAGTGAGCAGATTGGTTGTGTAGAATTCCTTGGTTTAAAAATACTGCATGAAATCTACTGCCAGATGTTTCATTTCTGCTTCATGTAGCAAGCAGTTAATGTATAACTAACAACATCTAAGGTGGGCCAATAAAAAAGGAAGAAGATAGAGAGATTGGAACAACCTATTATCACTCCTTTCAATGATATTGTATCGAGTTCTGACCTTGTTAGAAGTTTCATAACTTGTAATGTATGCACAAGGGAGCAGAAAAAAACAGGACTGGGATGCAAGGCTTGAAATACCAAAATCCAAACTTTGTAATCACTGACAGTAAAGCCAGCTAAAAACTCCTTAGCTGAGCAAAGGTGGTAGAGAAGAACCGTGAGACCTTGAGAGGACAAATAATAGGATTTAGGGTGTAGGGAGAACTCAGGAAGGTGGGATTGTGGTGGGATGACAGAGAGCCCCCTTATTAATATCACTACCTCACCATATCTCACATCAGGGCATGGCAGTCAGGCTGGTCTGGTCTCTGTGAGCCATCCTTCCCTTTGGCTGACCAAGAGACGTCCCTGCCGACCATTAACAACAGAGCTGCTGCGTTGGGATAGATGACTGGAATTTAATACGGCTGAGGAAACCCAGTAAACACTCCTTGCTGCTGTCATCTCCAAAAACCGAGAGTATCCTGAGTTTAGATCAGCATAGGGGAATATTTTCCATTTGGGGTAGAAGTGAAATGTTGAGAATCATAAAGTTATTTGAGTTTTCAACTTTGAAACTTTGGATTTTATTTCTACTAAATAATAATGCTCAAGGGATTTGAAGGAGCTGTTCCAGGAATCCTTTTAGGATTTCTTCTCTCTGGGAGATACAGCCCAAGAGGCAAGTTACACTGCTTGCACACCTGAAGAAAATAAGGGCAACTAGTGATGTGAGATGAGGAAGAAGAGTACCAAATTCTCTGCTGCAGAATGCAAGTAGCAAAAGTGCTCTGAGGAAACAGACTAATTATCATGCCAGTGATTTATATTTAAAATATTTCACTGGCTTTTACTAGGAATAAAGAAGGCTACTAAGGAACACATTCCAGGATGAGTAACTTCTCAAAAGTAGGTCAGCCAAGTTTACATTTTGTGATTCGACTGGTGCGGAAAACAACTGGTGTGATGGTCTCCTAGTAGAGACACAAACTCCTCATTCTGAGACATAAAACAACATTGTGTCCACTTTTTTTGAAAGTGTATTCTTTTTATTTATATGTAAATAATCTTTTTTCACAAAAGAAATTCTAGTTGAGACCTTTTTTTAAAAAAACAGAGCAGCAAAATATTATGTATTTCATATGGGATGAATAGCTTACTCGGCTATTCGTGCTTCCAGTCATGCAGTTCAGGGGCATTCTAACATCTTACATGATAGTTTTTCAGTCTCTGACTTCCACTTTGCTTGTAATCACGTGGGGTTTTTTTTGGTTTTTTTTTTGGTTTTTTTTTTTTTTAATTGAATTTTTATTTCCAAACTAATTTTGTTGGCATCCTGATGACTGTATTTAAATGTCATCGTCATCAAGGAGCTGAGAAAAACTGATTTCCATTTATTGTTCTTCCTTGAAAAATTCTTTCAGTGGTGCCTTGTTCTTTGTTTGTCTTTATATCAATCACATACTCATTTTACATCTTTGAGATTTTATTTATAAGAAGTCATCAGCAGCAATCAAAGGTGTGAATGAGTTTTTGTATCTTTGTATTGACATGGGGCTGGAAATACAAAATGAAGGCCAAATGAAAATGACTGCAGCATGAGAGCTGCTCATTCAGTCAAATACCCTACGTGGACCAGCTGCCAACATCTTGTCACTTTTATTATATTCACACCAATTAAACTGCTCTTTTCTTACAACTCTCACTGAACTGATGAAGTCAAAAGACATTTAACTCTCGGCAAAGAAAGGTCTGGGTTCAGTTTGTATTGCTCAATGTTCTCTCTTTCTGTGAGCAGGCTACTAGTAAAAGGCAAAAAATGGTATTTGTAAACAAAGCATTCAAATGCTTGGACTCCTTTAAAGAATTTATAGCAGAATCCATGAACATACAAAGGAGACTTGGCTAATACATCTTATGTGGTTTTTGTAATGCTACTACTCAAAACCAAAGAGTCTAAGTTCCTACAATACAAGTTCCTGCAATACCCTTACAAGGATAAAAATGTTTTAAAAGCTGGAAAACTATGAAAAACTCAGGGTTTTATTGGAATATTTCAGGACTATGTGCTGGGATCTACAGTGCTCAGCATCTTAGCAACTGGTTTGAGTAGTAGTGGAGTATCAAAATTTGCTGATGACACCCAAGGATTCAGAATCTTAAAGACTGGGTGAAGAGAGTCACAGAAGTACTTGCTGATACCAAAGAATAAAATAGAAGCTGAAGTTTGATCCAGTCAAATTTAAAACAAAGGAGATGAAGAAACTATCTTAATCCTGAGTGCTCTGTGCTCGCCCCTAGGCCGATCTCTTTTGGTGCCTGGGAATAGGATTTGGGCCAAAAATAGGCTACAAAAGCATTACTTCACTGATTCTCAGGGAAGCCTGGGGAAAAGCAAACAAAACTAGTAGACTTAAAGTGAAAGTACAAAATATTCTATAAATCAGTGTTTCTTCTAATTAGGAAACACTTTTTTTTTTTTTTTTTTAAATATACATTTCATATTGTTTAGTTCAAAACTATTTTTTATGGCTGGAAAAGGGAAACAAGGGAGGCCCAGGACTGGGTCCCAGGACTTCATCCTGGAGAGAAATGACAGAAGGCCATACATGTGTAAGCACTATGAGAAGGATTATCTGGGAACAAGAGTTCAGGGACTTGCTCACTAGAGAAGATAGGGAGCACTGAATGAGCTTTACAGGTGAGGTAATTCACCAAGTGAGCAACAACTCTGCCAAAATCCTTACCATGGGACGTTGTAGACATCATTTTATGTCACAACTTTGATCAAGGCAATTTATGTAAGAAAATACATCTTAGCACTTAAATTCAAAGAAAGCAGTATGATTTCAGGAAGCTTTGGTGCCTGAAAGCACCAAAGACTGGAAGGCAGTTCTGGGAGAGCAGTGAACTTCTTGCCCCAACAGGGTCTTCCTCAGACCTAGCTGCAGTTTGTCCTAGTTAATTGTAGGGCCCTTGGGCCTGACCTGGTGTATTTGTAAGTAAAGA
The DNA here is from genome assembly GCA_016584745.2 of Phylloscopus trochilus trochilus. NCBI lineage: Eukaryota > Metazoa > Chordata > Aves > Passeriformes > Phylloscopidae > Phylloscopus > Phylloscopus trochilus. Next base: position 32,255,717 of record WQNJ02000062.1, on the reverse strand, counting down.
TGATAAACAACAGTTTGTTGATTAAAGATTTGCATTTTTTTAACTTTCATTGTATTTTTTGATATAACAGGGCAACAAGATATTCGCCAATATGCCTTACTCTTACAACAAAAAGCTGATGTATTTCTCTTGTCTGTCAACCAGAATGTACTTCACCAGATCCAGATGTCTCAGAAAAAGTGAAGCAGCTGAAGGGTTTTTTAGTGGTGTTTATATCTTCATAAAATAAGGTTTTCCTTTAAAAGGAAAAAAATGAAAGTGGAGTAAGGCAATTGTTTTCCTGTTTTTACAGATGTTTCCTAGAATATTCTTTTAAAGTACTCTAATCATTCATTCCATTTGGATCTGAGAAATATAATTTTGTTTTATTCTTAAGGAAGAGTGGTAACTTAATGTTATGAACTTGGTGTTCTGGCTCCTAAATTTCTTTTTCTGCTTCACTAGTCTTAAAAGCTGTTGATAGCAAAGGAAGCTGAAGGAGATTGTGGAACAGAAGGAAATGCTCTGTGAGGCAAGAAACCTCTGTATAAAGAACAACCTCTTCGTTCTTCTGGAGATGGCTCACATGAATAATCTGCATTAGAACTGTGACCTGTTGACTGAAAAAACTAGTGAGCTTGTTTGAAAGTGCAAACATCCAAGTAATTCTCATCAAAACAGCTGGTTTTAGGCTCGTTTTACTTCCCCCCTGCTCCTGCTCGTGTGCTGTCATATGGAAGGGGAATAACGGATGACTGTGAATGAAGTGGTGGCTTGGACCTTTCTGTGAACTGGAAAAAATGGGAATACACGTAATTTTGGGTATATAACACTGATTATCCATGCACAAAGGAGCAGTAAATGGATAGCCTACCCTAATAATAACTCATAGGAGTGAGTAGCTTTTCAGAAAGCATGTGGTTTTATTCCACTGAGGAAAGCCAGAAATATTTTATGGCTAAAAAAAAAAAAAGAAAAAAAAAAAGTTGTTCTCTTGTTCTCTTGGGTTTTTTTTCCTGCAGCTCTTGGGCTTTTTTTTTGCCATCAAATATGTCTACAAGTGAAATCTTTAGCGTTTTAATTCCTGCAAAATTAGTTTTCTGTAGAAATTTTTTAAGGGTGTTTATTGACACAGTTTACGTAAAAATGAAAACTACTGAAGAGGTGGGAACACCACCTTGTGTTCAGATAAGGGCCTGTCAAATCAGTTGCTCCTCACAACATCCATAGTCTGGTATGATTTACTGGAATGTCCTTACTATGAGAGAGAAGATAAAAGGCAAAGGGCCAGAATTTCTGGTCAACATCAGCAAGCAGGGAGGTCAATGTAATAGCCATTCCATGTGATCCCACAGTAAATACATAGAGAATCAAGTCCAGACTTGCAGTGAGATGATGTTAACTTCCACCAAAGTGTAACCTAGCCAATAAATCATTTGTGTGAAGACTCTGCTTATGCTGCAGAGCAGTGATTTTGTCTTCCAGAAGCTTACATAAAATGGCCAGGCTTGTGGTGAGCATTGACAACAAAACCTCCTCAATTTAATGTATACCTCCTATTGGAATGAATTGTACTTTTTTACTGCTCTTGAACAACCGTAAAGCAGGATGTTTAAATCACTTAAGTCAGCTCAAATGAATTACTAACAAAAAATCATATTTCCATGTGACACAAAGAGAAAAATGTAATCTTCAGAAAATACATCCTTTAACATAAAGTGCACTATACTAGCATGCTTGGGTTACATTTGTAAGATACCTTCCATGAATACAAGGGATATATGTGTTAGAGTTTGTTTGGAATAAGAATCCAGAAATGTGTTTCTGTGCTAAAACTAGATGGTGACAATTAAAAGGTGTATGTTGTCTGCTCATCAGTTCACAGGCCCAAAATGATATCCCCTTTCTCCCTGACTTTAAACTGGTCCTTTCTGCATTCGTTTGGTCTTCTACCTGGTAGTTCCCCCTGCTGCTGGTCTGCTGAAATATCCTGCTTCTGCATTTCCAGGCATGATTGATTAGATTCATTCTGATCATTTCCAGTCATCAGAAAAAAATCACAAATGTGCACCTCAGTGACAGATTTGCTAAAACAGATTTTCAGTTGATTATGAGATGTGTATCCAGATGTTCCGATAATGAGTGACTTGGGAGCACTTATCTGCAGCTTAAAATTTCATCACATTAGTCTTTGTGTGTTACCTCATGAACATTACAAATGCACAGCTCATTAATGCTGATATGTTTTGCTCTAGAGCTCAATAATTTCAAATGCACTTCAGATCTGAAAAACCAAGGCAAACTCCATGTTTTGTTTGCTGGTTACTAACCTGGTAGATGTTTGGGAGTTTTTTTCTGCCAAAGGTTCAGTGTCCAACTGCTGTCAGATACAAATTATTTAATAGGGGAAAATATCCCCCACCAAACCCTGGCAAAGTTCCTAAATCCCTCTGTCCAGGATTAATTTTTTTTTTCTTTTGATTTGATGGGTTTGAATGTCATTGTTAACATTGATGAACACCCAGTGCAATTGCCTAAGATGCTTCTGCAAAAAACTAGTCTCCTTATCCTAGCCCTTAAAATGTGTGATCTGAATGAAAAGGCATTTACAACATAAAAAAGCATTTCTATGTTTTAATGTAACTTTTTAAATTCTAAAACTAGAAGATTGTATTTTTTAGTTTGAGAACTGAATTTTATTAGTCTTGAAGTTTCTTAAAATTGTTTACTAAGTATTTCAAAAAGTATAAAATATTCTAATGACTTTTTCACCTTGTTCTTTTGCATTGTAGATTTATTATCCTAATTTTTAGAACTTATGTCCTGGTGAAAGTAGATGTTAAAGGACCTGAAAAAATAAAAGTATTTGTAAAACAATAATTTTATAACTCTTTTGGAGGAAAATAAGACTATTTTTTACTCATTCCTTGGAGTTATAGAAATTCATCACCAACTAATGTAATTTGTGTCAGGTATCTAACAAATCAGTATCATTACTGATCATTATTTTGTAAGAAATATTTTTTTTGATAGTGTGAAGAAGCAAAAGGTATCACAAGTCCAGTTTTAAGGGAGAGGAATTAATGACTTTTTGAGATACCTTAAAATCATTCAAAGGAATGTTGACTTTCTAGGACAATGCTACTTTCCAGGATTGTCTCTGAAGTTGCCTTTGGCAGTACACTTGAGTGTGATGAAACATCTTTTATGCTTATGTTCTCATCCAAAAGGTTGAGCAGAGGGAAGTGTAGGCATTAGGAGTGTGCACAGCTGTCAGTAGCAGAGGTGAGAGGGAACAAGAGCCTTTACTCAACCCAACAAATATTTAAAATGTTTTCTATGTTATTCTGTAGCCAAAACAATGCACAGTACCTGTTATGCAGCACTGATGCATCTGCAAAGTGAGCTACATTTAAACTTGGGAGAAGGATGCTCAAGCACTTTCATGTTCATGTACCACAGGAACTTTTAACAGTGATAACTGCCTCTGGAACAACCTCCCCAGAGATGTGGTGGAGCCTCCTTTGCCAGAGATTTTCAATATACTCTTGAGCAGGTACTAGATAATTTCATCTAGACACACTTTTCCACAGAAGGTTGACAAGGTAATCTTTCAAGGTCCTTTTCAACCTGGGCTATTCTAAAGTTCTGTAATTCTCCAGTGCAACTTTTTCTCTGCTAAATGCAGAGGTAAGAAAAGATGTTAATTTGCTGGTACTGTAACTGTGTAAAAAGTGTGGGAAGTATTTTTGGAAAAGTCAAGGAGTTTTATTTGCTGCTGTTGATTGGATGTATTCCTTCTGTATCTTTATCAAAGCCTGGTTAGATCCCTCAGACTTAGTCATGAAAATAGGCAGGAAAAGGAAAGTGTAACACTAACAAAATAAAATATTGTGTTTGAGAAGAATAATGTTCTTCTCAAACACAATATTTAAATTAACTTATGTAAATAACATTTGAACATACAGGAAATATAGGTTTATCCTGACTTAACTCGCTGCCAGTTGAGGAAGAGTAATTAATCACATTCATGGTTTTAGCCCCTGGCAAATGGAAGTAAAAAGCTTAACTTCACATTTTGTTTCACTTCACATTTATGATAGGCAGTGTGTGTACTTGAGTCATTACCATCTGTCAGCTGATGCACAATAATTTATTAAGAGAGGATATATGTTCACATGATTAAAAGTAATCATCATGGCTTAATATATTGGTTTTTATCACTTTGATGTCTGATTGTGAATGCCCCTAGTTTGCTATGACTGTGTAATATTGTGCTGTGCAAATTAGCAAAAATCTCATGGTAATGGGATTGTCCAAAGATGTTATAAACTCTCCATTCTTGGTGGTCCTTTAAAACCAGGATAGATAAACATCTGTCAGGGATGATGTGAGATGAGCTGATTCTGGCTGTGGACAGGGAATGGACTAGATCTCTTGAGACCTCTTCCAGTCCAAGGAGTCTATGATTCTAGTTTAACTCAATGAAATGCCACAGAGGGATTTGTGCTAATTTAATTAAGCTGGCTTTTAAACAAGTTAACAGATGTTTACACTTATAGATGTAACCTTTTAAGATCTAGAGAGCGCATTCTCTTCCATTACTTCACTGTGTGCTTTTAATTAGAAAACCTTTCCCTTACTGTAACTGCAGCATGTGTAAGTCCATAGTACAATTGTGTATCGTTCATGCAACTTTTATTCTGTCCATCATAAGCATATTTGTAGTAGGGCTTTTTTATTTACTGTGAGTCATGTGCTGTTTTTTCCACTTTGTTTATGCTCTTTTCTCTTTCCTCTATAGGTTTAGCAGCCTGCATTTTGGAATCAGAGGAGTTTTACCCTTCTGAATATTTTTCTCGTTTTCCCCTCCAGAAACCTTCAGTTAAGTTGTTGTTGTTGGTTTGGTTTGGTTTTTTTTTTAAACTGTGACTTCCCAAACTTCATCACTTGTTAGTCTGAATCATTATCAATACTGATAAAGAAGAAATATATTTTCATGGGCAGCAATCTTGGTGGTACATACCAGAAATTCTAAAGTATTTTCAGATGCATCTGAAGTCTGGATGCAGACTGCTTGCAAATAATTAAAAGTTTGAAATCGTACTCTTCATCTCCTATGAGTTTGTTGTAGATAAAAGCTTTTTTTTTTGTTTTGTTTTGTTTTGTTAGAGCAGGGACAGTGAGAGGGCCTAGACTCTTGAATGTGCTGATATGTTCTTCAAGGCTGCTATTCGGTTTAGTGGGTTTTTTTTGTTGTTATTTGTTTGTTTGTTTTGTTTGTTTTGGTTTTTTTTTTTTTGTTTTTTGTGTTTGTTTGTTTGTTTTGTTTTTGTGTTTTTTTTTTTTTAATTAAAATGAAGCTTCATCAAATTGTAAGTAGAATTTCTCGACTGTTTTTGTTTTGGCCTAAATTACAGATTAAAGCAATGTTTCTCACTTCTCACTTCTTTAGATCCCTGAATCTAGACAAAATTGATTGAATTTTTCCCCACCAACCATATGTCCATTTATATGGCCTTTAAAAAATGAATAATAGTCATATAGCATCAAAAGAATTGTAGCTCGGGGTTGTTTTACTTTATTTTGTTTTGTTCTGGTTTTGAGCACTTTCTGGTGCTTGCAGTTACTTGGGTCTCTGGTTCAGCTGGTGGTCTCCCAGCCAGCCTGTCATCTTTTTCTGGTATTCTGAAAACATCAGCCTAAGTGCTGCAGCTGTAATGATGCATCCCTAGGCACCCTCTTGATCTCTAGACATTTTCACCAAAGTAATTGCCTGCTATTGCATGAATCTTTCCCCTTTCTGTGACATAATTGCTTTTCTTGAGGTTTCTTATATTGTACGTGAAAGGTTTTAAGCTTATTATAGGGTGGATGGTGTTTGTTTTTGGTGAAGTTGTGGGTTGGTCTAAATTCTGCTGTATGGTTACATTCTGTGCTGGGGAACTAGATTTGATAGCCCTGATCAGATTAGTGGGAGTCCTGATCTCATTATTGTTATTTGTAGTGCTGCAGCACCTTCCCTAATGGCACTGCAAAAGAAACAAATTGTCCCAGTCATGAACTAAAGAATTATAAAACATAGAAATGAAAAGTTCATGTAATCCTGCTTAAGCAGAATCAACTATTCCCTAATTCCTCTGTGTTGTATGGTGCTAGGCAATATAGTGGTTTTCCAAACACTAAAAAAATTAAATAAGCTATATTGTTAATTCAATTTTAGTACTCCTCTTTTACAATCTGTTCCCAAAATAGTTTGCTCTTTGATTCTTTTCTGTTGTCCTCTTTTGTGAGTGAGTAAAGCAAAGACCTCTGTGATTAGGCTTTTTCTTGTGAAATTGTCTCTTTTGTCAGCCTTTCACCCCTGACCTCACAGGGCAGTCTCTAAGAGATCTCTGAGCCCAAGCAGAACTCAACTGCTTTAATGGCCATTTGGAAACAGGGACATGCAAGAACTATATTTTGATGAAAGTTTTGATTTGACACTGCTTCTGCATCCCTGTTTGTTTGTTTATTTATTTATCATAATCCTGCCCTGGCCATTCTTTTCTGCCTCAGGCTTGACTGTTCTGTAGTGCTGGAATTATTTAATCTCTTTCATTCCAAAGAGAATTCAGCTCATTAAAGCAGCAAGAAAGATTTTCAGCAGAGGATTACAGGCTTAGGAGCCATCTGGGGGTGTATGCATACTGTGCATATGTCTGTGTCTGTTGGTGAAAAAGAGGGAAGAGGAAGTGACCAAAATAAGGAAGCTCCCTTATGTCTTCTGGCATAGAAAGTGCTATGGTTTTGTGTTTTGTTTTATTTCTTCTGTTGCCTCTTCTCAGAGTCTCTGTCTCTCTCATGAAATGGAAAACCCAGTCATAAAATTCTGACTTAAAAGTCAAAATGTTTTAAAGTTTCACTCCAATTTCATTCTCCAGTTGAGCCTTTTTAAACTTCTGGTCATGACATCAACAATAACAAACAACAGGAAGTGCTTTGCAATCATGATGACTAACTGGGTCCTTCTTTTCTACTTCTTTGCACAGAACCACTGAAAGAGATCTGCAAATGGATAGTTTAAAACACTGCAGTTTGTATCACTGCAGTATTTGTTTTAATATTTCATTTATTTAAATTTAAAAGGTTTCCTTTTTAATGAAAGTTGCTTTTTCCCACCACGTGCCTTCTTTATTTTAGTGAGTTAGGTTAGTTGAAGGGAAGTAGGACATAAGAGTAGATTAGTGTTTTCAATTAGCTGTAATTGATTAAGCTTGCTGCAGGAGATCTGTACTGAAACTAAGGTTGGAATCACTTCTCCTTCCACTTTTGCCATTGCTTCTATGCAAAAATGACATAGCTATAAATCTGAGGATATCAAGTGCCCATCTTGCCTTGCATTTGCTTGCAACACCTACTGATGGGTCCTTTTGAAAACTCAAGTAGGCAGTGATGAGTGTATGGAATTTGAATATCCCTGTACAGAGAAGCATGAAAAACTCTGTTAGTTGAAGGAACAGGCAAAGAATGCTGAGAATATTTGATATGGGTCACTTCACCATACTGAGGCCAGTACATTGTTGTGCCTAAGCTTTGTAGACAGACTTGTCCAACCTGTGATGAAGGCTCTGCAATGTCCCTAGGCAATCCTAATCCTGGTAATTGGGTATACGTATAAGTCATGGCTAGAGCCATTGAGAAAGTTATCTCCCAGGACATGCTGTTGCAAATCCAAACAGGGAGCTGAGGTTATATACAAAACATTTACTGCAATGACTGCAAAAATGGATATACACGCACATTGCAAATAATTATTTCTTTTAACTAGCATATGGAAAGAAACTTAAGTGGATTTTTTTTTTAATTTTATTGGCTTTTTAATTGTTACTGTTAATTTATGGGATCATCTTAAAGGAATATTTGTCTGAGAACGGTCCCCTTCTGAAGTGGGGATACATAAGAGAGTATAAATGTTTTGCATGTGGGACACTCTCTTTGCTACAAGTTTACAGCATAGGAAGGAAACATGGAAACAGCTGGTCTGGTGACAGCATTTAAAATGATTCTTTTCATGGATTGTTTTACATGCGATCCATCTTATTGAGAAGAAAATGGAGATGCCAAGAGGATTCATTAATAGGCTCATAAGAGGAGGGGGGAAACCCCTCTGAGGGTATAACAAGAGTGAAAGACCTGAGGGAGGAAGCAAGGGCAGCGGATTAGGAAGAGGTGCCTCAAGGAGACAGGAAAAATAAAAAAAAAGAATTACTGCAAAAGCTCTGTAAGATCCCAAAGACTCTGAAGAGAAATGTGAGAAGGTCATGACAGTGAGGGCACCAGAGAGCAGCCCTAACTGCTCAGTCTGTGCTGTGAGAGTCCATCTGGGGGTCTTCCCTCCCTCCAGGGTGTACTGGTGTGTTGGGGAGCCCTGGCTGGGCTGCCCACCCACACTCTCATGCTGCTTTTGCATCCACGTCTCCCTGTGGCAGCCCTTCCCCAACTCCATCCTCAGAGGTGCTCCTTGTCACTCTGTTTCTACCTTTCCATGAGAGATATGGACAGCACAGTGTCATCTGCTCTTGGAGCACAAGTCTTATGAAGAGCAGCTGAGGGAGATGTGTTGTTTATGCTGGAGAAAGGGAGGCTCAGGGAAGACCTTGTTACTACAGCTGCCTGAAGGGAGGTTGTTGAAAGGTGGGGCTGAGCCTCTACTTCTGGGTAGCAAGTGACAGAATGAGATGGAATGGCCTCAACTTGCACCAAGGGAGGCTTAAATTAGATTTTGGGAAATCTAAATTAATGTCTTCAACCAAAAGAATTATAAAGCATTGGAACAGGCTTCCCAGGGAAATGGTGGGCCCACCATCCCTAGAAGTGTTCAAAACACGTGTGGATATGGCACTTGAGGACACGTTTAGTGGTGAACATGGTGGTGGTGGTGCTGGATTGACAATTGGACTTGTTCATCTTAGAGGTCTTTTGGAAAAGATCTTTCATAGTTCTGTGGTCCAGACCTGGGGAGTGGGCTACAGTGAGCTGTGGCCTTGGAGACTGTCAGATCAGGCTTACAGGGAATGGCTGCTTACAGAGGAAAACACAGTATGTGTCTCCTGGGTTTGCCTTTGGCTCTAGAATTCTCTCCTATGTGATGGGTGAATGCAAACTTCTTCGTGCAGTGATTGAAAACATGGCTGCAGTCAAACTAAAAACACTTTAGAGCAAAAATTAGCATAAATCCCAATTTCTTTATAAAATGTTTCTGCAAGATCCAGTGAATTACTTGATTTCCTTGCCGTTTCTTTTGTTCTTCTGGTGTTGTTTGCAGACACCCTTTTTCACTCAGCTCCAGTAAATGAGCATTATGTTTGTTATCCTTCTTTGGAGCAGCCATTCACACCATTGGAGCAGATGGGAACTCTTTGGTTTGGATGCCAGTCCAGCTAGGTCCCATCAGCCTTATCTGTTCTGATGGACATGTATTATGGCTTACAATTTAATCAAATTTTTTCTCAGTTATACCTTGTTATTTCTAGAGGATCTATCACAGAAATACTGATATGCTGACCTGAAATAAAATATAACTTATGGCACCATAGTTTGCTCTAAGCTGCTGGGCCAAGACAGGCTTTTGAAATGCTGCAATTAGTTAATTGCATTGAGTGGTCTTACTGAAATAAAACTTTTAGTTAGGTATCGTCAGGCTACATTATGGAGCAATCTTTGCTCTACGTGTGTACAGCAATCATCCCTGGAACTCGTTAGAAGGAAAAGAGATGAGAGCATTCCTGAATCTTTTGAGATGTTGAGAGTAATATATGGCTGAGGTATAATCAAACAAACTTTAAAAAACCGAAACAAAGAAACATGAATATCCAACAGTTGTGACTGTTGTCCTTATCCTTCAGTTAGAATTTGGATTTATTTAAAATACAAAAAGCTGTAAGTCTTGCCATGCAGTCTTGCCTTTAGTTTCATCCCACCCCAAATGGGACAATGGAATTGTATATATAGTTTTATACAAAGTTTTATCTGCAATTGACAGAAGATATTTCAGAATGACTCAAAAGGCAGATAGTATCCACTGACTAAATGCAGAGTACTTAGTGCTTTAGGCAAGTGTCTGAAATTAGAGAAGATGAATCCAGACCTTGAGACATCAAAAGGTATTTCAGAGGAAATCTTTCAATCGTTGCTTTTTTACCAGAAAAAAAAAAAAGGAGTTGGTTAAAAATAATAATAACAATAATTAAAAAGTGATATATAAAGCTTTTAATTTATAACAATCCAATAAAACTGTAATTTTGCCTTAAGTTATCTTCAGTTTAAAGAGAGGATTGGAAACAAAGCCAAACCCACAGAATCTGACATAGGCCTCTGGCTTCCACCCTCTGCTTCTTTGCTGCCATGTAGAGAAGAAACACAATCCTGCTCCTATGCAACTCATGTAAATGAAGGATTTCTGGTTTGTAGCTGGCAAGCAGATGCTGACTTTATTGAAACAAAATAGCATGTCTTTGGTTTTTGATTTCCATTTGTCACTTAAAAGGGTTCTCAGATGAAAATAAGAAACTTCTTGCAGCCTGAGGAACCCTCACGCTGAATTCAATGGGTAACATGTCTCTGAGACATCAATTCCAGGACTTTGACTTCTGATTAGCCATCTGACTATACTCTGATTTTTTTTTTTTTGTGTTGCCATATTTTGGGAGTTGTATTTTGTGTTCTTAACATTTTTTTCTGCAGTTCATAATGTGCAAAAAAATTTCTTATCCACTGTCAGGCTATTGAAAATATTATTCTGGAATTATTGAATAAAAAATAAACAATTGCTTGCTCACAAATTTTAACTAGAAGCCTTCCTGGAATAAAAAATGTTTTAATCCCCTAGTAGGAAGTTCCTTTTTAGTGTATTGATAAAAATATTTGTTTACTCTACATGCTCTTTAGTAATTATTTTCAAAAAGAGTGTTTGATAAATACTGCAATGTTGGAATTAGTTCAGGTATAAGAACTTGGTTTTAAGTTTAATTTTTAGGTATACCACATAAGATATGTGATAATAACCATGTATCCAAAATTACAGTAGTTACTTAAATTTTTACTGTGTATGTATATCCATAGAAATTTGTGCATGAATGTGTAGATATGTGTGTTTAAAAATATTAATGTATTAATATAGATATTTTATATTTAATCTCTCTGTATGTGTATATATAGTTATTTTGGGATTTTTATTTTTTTTTTTGCTTGGGCAATGTCAAACCAAGTATCTATCCAAGTCAAGCATCTAAATGTCCATAGTTGTGTTCATTCTGCTGCTTTGCACTGCTGGCTGTTTTCTCTTCCTGTTTTCCTTTTCTGACCATCTCTGGCAGATATGTTTCAAAGAGGAAGATCACAGGTTCTCCTTCTCATGGTCCATGTTTTGAAACAAAATAACCTTCTGAATGCAGACAGGCTCTCTGTAACTTGGAGTACTAGTCCATAAATGAACATTATTTGCATAGAAATTGCAGGGTGTCCTGCAAAGGCAGACAGTGCTGTAAATGAGAGCAAATAATTTCATCCTGGTTTGAGAAGTCCTAAATTTGTGGTGAGTTTGTGCATAGCTGTCTGTTTGAGATAGCCTGAGGAGTTGCTGCTTCTTTGTTTTTCTGCCTCCCTTGTCTCAGCTCTACCCTGTACAGTTCCCTTCAGTCCATGGATGTGGATGAGATCATAGCTAGTTCTGCTTTTTTGTTTCCCTTTCTCTCTTGTCTATGTTTACAATAAAGCGCCTGTATTGAAACTGCAATGAATATGCAGAGTGAAGGAGGAACTTCTTTTGGTGCAATTCCTTTTCTTGGAGAAGTTTTTCAGATAAAGTTGAGCAAGACTCCTGAGGATTTTTTTAAAATTGCAATTGAGAAAGATAGAAGGAGGTTTCTCAATGTGTGTTGTCCTGGTTTCAGCTGGGGTATAATTAATTCTGTTCTTCATTGGTTCAGTGCTGTGTTTTGGATTCAGTAAGATAATAATGTTAACACACTGATGTGGAGGTCTCCCACAAAAATCAGAAAGGCCTAGCGATCACAGGGAATGACTCTGCTCTTTCCCTGTTAATGTAGTAAACAACTGGCTGCAAGGCTGGGGAGAGGCAGAAGGATGGGGGAAAGGTTTCTTCTTCTATAAATATTCTACAAATACCAGGGAATTTCATAGTGCAGCAAAGATCCACACCACTTCATAGCAGAGATTGCATCTTCTGAGAGGGCTTGTCTTGCAGACATGCTTCTCTTCCACTGGTGAAGGCTCCAGCTTTCCCTTCCTCCAAAGTTTTATGCTAATATGTCTTCCTGTGGTGGCTGGTGTATGTTGAGACAAATATTAGGAAACCTGATCTGTCTTTAGTGCAGTTTAGCAGTTGGAAATGTTCAGCATCACATAACCAAGCAGTTATTTGTGGATGACAGGCAAGTGCTCCACAGACCACACGCCTGGAACTTCCTGATTAATGCCTTTCCCAAAAGCTGTGCAGTCTGTCCTAACTGCTCCAGTCACCCCAGGGTCTGAATGCCTACTCCAGCTCATCACAGTTATTACAGGCAGCTGAAGCAGAAATGGCTCTAGGTAAAATTACCTGGAAATTTTCATTATAAAATACTGTTTTCAATGACTTATAGCTTCTCCAAAGTTTAATTTGTTTTCAACTTTCCACAGTAAATGCTTTATTCTTGTGGGAGGAGGGGCAGGAAGGGGCAAGAGAGTAAGGAATGATAGTGGGTAAGGAGAATAAATGGATAGACCTAAAAACTCTGAAGAACCTTGTCTATTTTTCTTTTCTAGAAATATGTGCATTTTTTACCTGCCCATTTGGGAGCAAGGACAATAGAGAGTGTTTGTGGTTCCTGTGGCTGTTCCTTTGTACATGTACCCATGGTTATGCATTTAGAAACCTGTTTGCAGATGGTCAGATGTGGGGCAGCTGGCAGTTAATTTTTCCAATGACAATGATGTGTGTGCTCCTACCCCTTGCCAGCACAATGTCCTGTCAGCAGGGCCAGGCTCTGAACCTGTCCCTTCCTCAGTGTCACAGGACACACTGGCCATCAGTTTGGCCGGGAGCTGCCACAGCGTTGGACCTGGGACCTGGGACTCTGGGTGCAAAGGTGCAAGCAGGAAAGAGAAGATGGAGCTCAGACTGTTGGGGGAGGAGCCTTGTGCAGATGGCAGGATGGTTGTTGGCATTGTGAAGAAGGAGGGAGTGGGACAGGAGGAGAAACAGGACGGATGAAGGGTTCGTGCCGAATGGTGCTGTAATACAGCTTCTTGTACTGCAGGTACACGTGCACCTGTGTGCACTTTTACAGAGTTCTGAACTGCAGGAGTGCTAATCATGTCTGCCATTTATTTCCAAGGGTCCAGTGCTTGGAGGGTAAATTTGGGCTCTGTCATAAAGGCAGCTGCTCCCTGCCAGATCCCTTCCTTATTGTGGCCAGTAATGTTGAAGGGCAAAAGATTGCTGAAGAGGAGAAGATGGCTTTTGTGATTTTGTCACTTGGTTTTGATTTGTAACCTACACATCTATCTTGCTAATTTTCAATCTCTTAGGGTTGTTTTTTTTTTTTTTTTTTTTTAATTTATTTAAAAAGTTATAACTTTATAAAAAGTTAACTAATAACTTTTTACCATAAAATACCTACCATGCTGATGATCTCCATGGAATAAAGACCTTATGAAATTTACTCTGCCTTCAGAACAGATTTTTGATAATAGCATGTGAATAAACCATGACATTATATTTTTAGATGTTTAAACATTTTGATCTGTTTTCATTAAGTGCTTTTTTTTTTTTTTTTCACAGGCTGGAGAACAGTCCATCCTGTGCACTAAATGGTCAGAGACTCTCTGGGGAGTAATAAATGCATGATTTGAATGAAGCTTTGTCTTGGCAAGTCGCAGAGAGAAGAAAAATGTAAAGTTTTCTGTGCAAACTCATATGGAAACTTCTTAGATTTTGAAAGTTTAACTGTGCTACCCTAGTACTGTATTCAATTAAAATTATTTATATTTGTTATTTAGGCCAATAGGAAAATTTTCTCTCTGACTCTTTTCACACATGTGTGTGCTCAAACATATATGTGTTTATGTAAAGTGTGGTTGTTTAGTATGCATAGAGATGTGTGAGAGATGGGCCAGAACTCTCTCATTCCTTAGCTGCCCCATGAGACTTTAAAAATTATGGTTTCCTGTTTACTTGTTAATTCATCATTATAAAATCCAAATGCTATTAGTATTCTCAGTGTTCCTGGTGAGTATCTGGACTTTTAAACAAATCCTTTATTTTCATAAAAGGAGAACAAGACTATTTATAGCAATCTGACATTTTTTAAACACAGAAAATGCAGAATGTTTTTAAAAATAATTCTCCCATCTTAATGGTAATTACTGGGGATATTTCAAAAACAAAGTGTTTAAACTGTGTATTGTATTCCTGCTATTTTTGAACCCTATGTTTAAGGTGTTACCACTGATTGATTCTGTAAGGTGACGGGCAGTGAGCTATGCTAACCAAAGGAAAAAAAGAAAAGGTTGACTTGGTGTGGTAAAACTAAAAAATGATGTTATCTGTCTGCCACCCACTGCAGTTTCCCTGCTGATTCTGAGTGCAGCCATCAGATCTGCTAAGTCAGTTTTCTTCTAAGTTCACTGAGGGTTTGAGACAACAATAACAATGATATTATATGTGGGCATTTTGATTGTGTTCTCTTGGGATCTTCAGAAAAGTGCAGGTTTGGATGGTTTGACCTTGTTGTAATTCACACGGAGCTTGTTCTGGAAATTCCAGTTTTCTGCCATTGGAACAGGCACAGCTCCTATCCTGGAGGGGCTTCTGGCCATTCCCAGACATTGTTTATGGCAAGAGTTCAGGAGGATGTGAGCCAACTCTCTTAGCTATTTGTACCATTTATCTCCCTGTCCCTCACCCAATCTTGGCTTTTTCCACGGTTACGAGAAAAAAAAAATTATAGACATCTTTACAACACAGTCTCTCCACTGATGTCACGAGCAAGCATAATCTATTCAATACACTGTGATAACTGAGTCCTAAGAGAGATTTCAAGTATGTGGTGGGTGACCTGCTTGTCACGTTTCCTCTCCACCTCTTTGATTTCCTCTCTCTGTACTCTACTCAGACTGTAAGGGTTATTCAGCTGAAGCATGTACATTGGAGTGAGTACATTGCATTGATCCCTGCTCCACCCAGAGTTTGGCTGGCTATCCCTCCTCTGAAGCTCTCTCACTATTAAAAAGATTGTTTGACTCAGACACTCAACCACTTAGTTCGAGTTACAAACTCCTTGTCTTTGTCCAAAGCTTCCCATGTAGAGGATGGTTATTCTTCAAAATGCTTTTTTTACTTTTGTGCAGCAGAAGACTTGTCATTTTAACTGTATTATGCATTTTGGGAAATGTTTAGCTGATTGGGCAGTGAGAATATCTGTAAACATTTGACAATGTAATTTTTCCCCACCAACAAACTTGTTCATTATCATGACTCTTTACCATTGCCTGTACGTTCTGGTTTTATGCCCCAAATTTAGTACCTAGAGATGTTACTGGGACACAAGGCATTTCTGTTCACTAAATGCTCTTCATGTATTTGTTGCAAGAGGAAGTTGGATCTCTACTAGTCCATTTGAATGCTTCTTTTGATATTAACCACACTGTGCCTCTTGATGAAAGGAAGACTTTGAGGGATCCAGCTGGAAATCTTCTTTTCTCCTTAGATCAATGCCAAGTTCTCAGCTGCACATCATGTTCCTGTGTATGAGCTGAAAGATAAGAAGTAACTTTGAGAAATTGAATCTCTCCTATTGTGGTACCTGGAGGCCAATTATTGCTTCAGGTGGCAATGCAATCTATCATTTACAGATCGTGTATTCCTGTCTTTGGCTGACACTGCTGCTTTTCTGGTGGTTGTCCAAATTGGATCAGGCATGAAGCATCTTGATTCCTTCTTAGGAATCATGCTACAATTTGTACTAATGCTTTTCCTGTGGGCCACTTGCCCATAGACAGATAATGGATAAATTTATAAAGTTTTGTTAATATTGGGATAAAATTCTTTAACTATGGGAAATAGCACTCAAAGAACAACTTCTTGAAAGACTTTAGGAAACTCTTCTATGGAATGTTTTAATTTTATCCATAGATCAAAGAAAGAAAATAACATAAAGAGTTTAAGTGGGCGCATAAGGAATACCAGGCTAATAGCAGGGTAGAAATAAAATAATGAAATCCCTGAAACTGTTTTTAAAATACCCCATAAAACAATAAATCTCTAAATAAAAAAAAAAGAACGTAACATTTATACTTTTCTATGAAATTGAAATCCAGAGATTATGATGGTTCAACAGTGAGAATACTTTTATTCTGGATACCAAAGGTTTGTGTTGAAAATACAAATAGAAATAGCTTTAGATCAGAACACATGCAATAACCAGACAGGTTTTGAGTCTGTTCCTTGTCTTGGATCCCAGAACTAATAGTATTTGAGTTTAAATAGCTCTACATCCTGTTCAACAGGACTATTTTTAAAGCAGTAGATGGATTTAAGTATGAAGATTGAACAAAGCTAAGATGGTTTATTTTTCTTAAGCCCTGATGCATGTTTTTAAAGTACATTTTGTCTATTTAATCAGCCAGCTCTTATCACTACATATCTTCAGAGAATTTTTTTCATTCCACTTTTCAGAAATGCTGTCTGTTTTCTCTCTTCTTTTTTTTTTTTTTTTTTTTTTTTTTTTTTTTTTTTTTTTTTTTTTTTTTTTTTGACAAAATTGTATAGGTTAATGATGTTAAACTCTTCTGGAAGGATGAAGAGTTTCTGATGTTTTAAAGCCTATCCATATAAAGTCAGTGGGTATTTTATACAAGAGCGTTCACTGACAGCAAGAATGTTTATAGTGCATTTTGCCAGGAGGCATGTCCTTAGCTATTTAAAATTGCAAAACAAACCTCAAGCCCATGATTCTTTATGAAAAGAATTGAAGTATCATCTCAATATAGTGTAGGTGGGACATACTGCAGTGTTATCAGAGATCTGAGTTACTCAAGCCTGTATGAGGGATGACTGTAGCTCTGTGTGCAAAGGGGAATAATTAGAAAGACAAAAATACTTGAGCAGCAAAAGAGAGTTTTAAGAGACTCTAAGGTCATTTAATTAGAAATTAAAAGGATGCCAG
The DNA here is from genome assembly GCA_016584745.2 of Phylloscopus trochilus trochilus. Taxonomy (NCBI): domain Eukaryota; kingdom Metazoa; phylum Chordata; class Aves; order Passeriformes; family Phylloscopidae; genus Phylloscopus; species Phylloscopus trochilus. The sequence goes on along the minus strand of WQNJ02000062.1, from coordinate 32,238,528 downwards.
TGCTTTCTCTTGCTTGAGAATTTGGAGAAAGCAAAGAACACTAGAGGCTAGACTGACCAACATTGGTAAAACCAAGCTGGAAGTTCTAAATATGTGGTGAATGCTTATATATAGAAGGCTTTCTCAAAAGACATGCATTCTTAGGCCAACAAAGAACAAAAACTCTCTCAAAAAAAGTGAATATGTGTTTTTTTCTTTTCCTTTTGTGCAAAAGAAAATGAAAGAATGGTTTCTGCAAATACAGAAAATATTCTGCATGTGCTAGTTTAATACTATTATTATTTTTAAATAATAACTTCAAAAATACATAAATATGGAATAATTTGCCTGAAAGAGTAAGTTTTGGGTCCTAATCCAATCCAACTGTTCAAACCGCATATCCTAACTTATGGGAGATTTTCTTGGTTTTGTGCTTAAATAAAAGGGATTCTGTTTAGTGCAGAAAATAATGAGGTTGCCTCTGAAGTGCTGTAAATTCTGAATTCATCTGTAACCAACAGAGTTTAGAAAATTGTTCCTCACCTTCATTCCTTTTTACATCTCTAAAGAGAGCTATTTCCCCTTGCCACCTTGTTTAATTCAAATCCATGCTCCAACAAATATATGACAAAAAAAGATAAACTACAGAAAGAATTTGCAGATAACTAGAAGTAGAAAGAAAGAGCTGAAGCAAGAAAGGACAAGATAAATTTGGTAAATAGAATTTTTCATTTTGGAGAAGATGTTGTATAAAGTAAAAAACTTTTTCTACATCCGCTTCAAAACCAAGGGAGAATTTAACAAACTGTGCATGTGTTTGGAGTGAATTAGTTTCTCTTTCTCTGTATATTTCCACAAACAGCATTTTTCAATAATCTGTGCAAATCTACTGTAATACTGCTGTTGCCTGCAAGAATCTGACATTAAAAATATTTAAATATTACCCAAGCTTGTAATGGAGTACTTTGTCTTATTAGAAACTTCATAAAAGATTTGTCTATAAATGGAAAAGAATTCTTTATGAAAAGAATTGAAGTATCATCTCAATAGAGTGTAGGTGGGACATACTGCAGTGTTATCAGAGATCTGAGTTACTCAAGCCTGTATGAGGGATGACTGTAGCTCTGTGTGCAAAGGGGAATAATTAGAAAGACAAAAATATTTGAACAGCAAAAATAAAACAAAGTTGAAATGCATAATTGTTGTTGCCATAGCAGTATATTTGAAATTATAGATGAATGATGAAGGTGTTATGGCTACTTGTCAGGAAACAGATGACAATGCCCTAGAGGAATATGTGGGAACAAATCTCTGAGTTCTGGTTTCTCATCATGAGGATAGAAACACCTTGGCCATGGTGCTGTCTACTTGTAATGCTCCCTGAAATTTGAAATCATGAATGTCTAACAGTGCAAAGGTTTATTTAGAAACAGCTCTTTGAAAAGCATAACAAGAGCAAATGCCAAAGCCAATTTCACTAGTGAAGGACCAGGGGCAGGTTAGAGTGCTCTCGGGGAAAGGGAGGAGAAGGCATGAAAGGAAATTTCATACATAGGATCTGGTCAATGCAATGACTGGGATTTGAGCTAAAATACACCAATTTAAGCAGGCTCTGGGGCTGCTTTTTATCTGAGAGCAAAAACTTCAGGAGGGAAGAGAGAAGAGATTGTAGGAAAGCACAGGCTTCTTTAAGGTGAAGTGTCTCTTAAATGTGAGCTAGGATGTGAGCTGTGAAACAGTGACAGAAGGGTGATAGTTTCACAGTCATCATTTCCTGTAGGGAGGAGCAATCCCAGCCCATTGTATTGTATGTATTTCATTACTATAATGCAAATATATATTAAGTGGTATTCAGAAACCAGATATTACATAGCAAAAGATGACATATAAAAACACAAGCACATTTAAATAGAGAAATCTTTGCATAGATAGAATGTAGAGACTCTTGGACAGTGGGGAGTGAAATTTTGTAGAGGACAGGAAATGTGAATACATCTTTATTTTACTCTAAATAGAAAAAATTAGATAATTTCTGCAGTCATGTGGGTTTTAATGAAGGAAGAATGTCCTTCTGTCTTCTGCAGAATGTTCATTGTCCCATTGGGGTCTTGCTTACTCCCCATGTCAAGGCTGACTACCCTTATCCTGCTTTCAAGATGTTTATGGATACCACTTCTCTAAGTTACTAAAGACTTACACATATTTGCTTTTTTTCTTACCATTTAGTTATGTTCACTATTCTTTGGTCTGGAGATGTTAGAATATAATTTTTAACACCTTTTTAATTTTTTTTGTAAAAATTATTTGGTTTTGGTTTTGGATTTTCCATCCGATTTGGCAATATGTTTGATAATGCATTGAAATAATACATGAAGAAAATTAATGTGAAGTATTTTGCTGACAAAATACTCTTGTTTGTTTAATTTAAAAAATCACATGTTTCTCTATTTTGTGTCATAGTCACAATCCAGAACTTCTTTACCAATATGGCTACTTGGGGAGGATCCCTAAACACTGGGTATCTGATTGTGCACTGGGTGCCACAGGTACCTGATATCTGCATAGGTATAGCAGGGAAGAGAGAGGAATCTACAGGAGGCCGGGTTACTTCTTGATTGTCAGCTGCCATCTGGGGGCCAGAGGTGATCCTTTAGGCACTGGACACCTGTGTTTTGCTGACAGAGCCCATTGACACATTTCTTTTGACATTCACACCCAAACCTTGCTCTAATGCAGCCATGGCTGTGTTAAATCTGCTGGAAGGCTTGCTATCCACAGCAATGTTATCCATGCACCACTCATGGTATAGAAAGTTTTTGTTTGTTTCTAATTTACTACGTGTTTAAGTCACAAGAAGCAAAGAAATATTTTGTAGTGGAGCAATGCTGATTTTTCCCATCTGGATATGTGGTTGTAATACTAGCTAAAACCAGGTAAATAACACACCAGGAAAATGAATACTGAGGGTTGCATTTACTGACTCTCTCCACATAATTCCATCTTAAAAGTTTCTATCAATTCTTCTTCCATTAGAGAACTGATTCTCAATTGTGTCATCTTTCTAGTAAAGTATTCTAGTAAAACTGTCATTGTATTTTCTTGTGTCTTCCACTGAGCTCTCTGGGGTAAAAGCACGGGTTTAATTTGAGGGCAATCAGATGCTAATTTTTAAAATGCTTCTTGTTTATCTGTGGTAATTTACTGCAAGGGAAATTTCAGTGGTACAAGGCAAGCATGAAAACAAAGCAGTTTGGCTCAAGTTTCACTCACACTCTCTGAATGCAGACTGTGCTGCATATGTAAATCAGATCTGTGGTCTAAAAGAAGCTTGAGGGCTTTAAAAGGCTCTATATGCAATGGTTTCTTACTGATCCTGCACCATTCCCACAGCCCCACTGACTAACAGGACACAACCTGGCCCCTGCCACTGTCCTCTATCTACAGTCCTGCTCTATTTCTTTGTGTATGTGAGGGGACAGAGACATGCCTGTCCTTCTGTTCAAGTCTTCCCCCTTTATCCCTGTCTGGCAGCTATGCCAAGCAAGAACAGGGCCATTTGAGACTTACAATTCGAAAACTAACCTGGCAATGGGGTGACAGTGGGCACAGCTACTCTTCAGAAAAACAAGGAGTTCTTTGAAAAGCAAAGTTAGAGAAACCGTGTTTCTTACAGCTTTACATGTTTTGATTTAACCGCAATGTCTTCAGCTCCTACTTCTCCTGCCCTTTTTCTATTACTCTTTCTTCCCCTCTCCCCAGGAATCATGTTCAAACAATGCTCTCCACTTTTTGTTCCCTGTTTGGCATGCTGTCCAAAACCCACATAAGTACTGTCTAGCTAGCTGAGCACAGCCTGGCATAAGGAGAAAGTATTTTTGGCTATCTCTGTATTTTTTTCACAGAGAGTTTCTGGGGAGCTTGCATCAGTCCCCTTTGAGAACTTATTAGCACCTTGAAAATCCGAGGTCACTTGAAAAGAGCAGGAAAAACCTGAAATGTTAAACTTCTCTGCATATCTTTATTCTGACTTGGATTGATATTTGCCAAGATTGTTTTACTTTAATTAGTTAATAGTACTTGTTGTCCTGGGAAAGACCTCAAGTGTTATAAAAGAGTTAGGGCAGCAGAGGGTTATTGCTCCACAGAAACCTGCTTAGTTATCTATTGCTAACAAAACAACTTATTCTGGTTGGGGTTTTTTTTTGGTTTGGTGTTTTTTGGTGTTTTTTGGTGGTTTTTTTTTAATTCAAAGTGGGATCTGTTGCTCAAATAGGGATTAATTAATATTTTAAGAGCTTTCTGTAATTTGATGAGGGTGGGTATCTCATTGACTGAGATAGATTGATACCCAGTCCTAACCTGTATTACATAAACAAATTAGTGATTTTCTAAGTTATTTTTACTTCCCTAATGCAACAAAGCCCCTTTGACACAGCTAGAGCTGCACATTGACATGAAGGCATAAGGTCTTTCTTTAAAAGCTGTGTATTACATTAAACTCTTCAGTGTTTTTGGTGACAGTGCCAGTGCCTTACCATACAAAAAACTGAGCTTTTATTATGGGAAGAGATCCTCTCTTTTACATTTCATTTGGTTTTCTGTTCTATAGATCAGATATTCTGAAAGAAGTATCAGAAGATTTACACTTGATATTCTGATACAGCTTTACTGGCTTATTACAGATTTACTGGCTGTAAACATATGTTTAACATTCTCAGAATAATTTTAGTACCACCATAAAATTCAAGATTCATAGAGAAAAAGAGCAAAAGGAGCCATTATGACATCATCCCTGATCTGTGGATACCTTATATTTAACCCAGTTACTAATATCTTGAGCTGAGTGCTGTAGAGTTGATTAATTAATATAATGCAGTAGCTCTTTTTGCACCTTTCACAGAAATTTAGAGAAGTTAATCACCCCAAATCTCCCTTTCTAAAGGCCATGGGTACTGTCTTTAAAAAGCATAGAATTCTCCATGTTATCTTTGAAATGAGCTAAACAGTAAAACTCTGACTGAAAGGTATTTGCTCCCTTTCCCAGTCATTTTTATTGTTCTCTATTGCATAATGGAGTATTCGAAAATCCCCATTAGAGCAGGGCTATCAGAAACACCTAGCATAATCCAGCGTACTTTAAAAAAAATCCCATATACAGATAGCATCATATCTTCTTTCTTTGTCACTTCTGTCTTTCTAGCTTTAGTAAGAGAAATCAGGTTTTATTATTTTTTCTCAAGGTTCTGACTACAGCTATATCCTTTGTGGTCTATGACATAGTTCACTCGTGGGTTTACCACCTGCTTCTGTGACTGCAGGGTCATTTCCTGTTATCTATAAAAAATAATGCAACTAGGGGACGTTTGTGATGACTGGAAAAAAAATGAAATATAACGGTGTGTGTACTCCTGGAAATAATTTCCAAGCATACAAAGGATACAAAGAAGTGTTTCTCTGGATCAAAATCCAAATATTATACATGACAATTTAGACCCTGGTGTCTATGTTTTCTCAGTCATCTAATTTCATGAATTTCATGAACAGTGTGTAGTTTGTAGTATCAAATCATAGCTGATAATGTTGAATGCTAGACCTCCTTGAGAAATGTCCTTTATTAACAGATGCTTTTATTAACCAAGCATGCAATTTTCACTCAAAAAGTGAAATCTTGTTTGCTTTTACTGTGATAATTTTTCCATTAAATTATTAAGACTGGTATTGATTGTCTTTCAAATCTGCTAGTTTTGCTTTTCTCATTGTTAATACAATCTTGTATCATCTGTTCCACCACCATGTCTTGTGCTGGTGCCATATGACCTTCTTGAAAAGATTTATAGTTTCCATTCTTCCTGAATTTTTACTGTGTTCCAGACTTGTTACACCAGAATATCAGTAACTCTGAAATGTCCAGCCATTTAATCAATCTTAGATTCCTGCTAGCTGACCCATCTGGTCTTAAAAATTATTTAGCCAGGGTCTCCTTATCTTTGTGGAACCAGCCACACTCAAAGCACTTGCATGTGTACCCACACATCTTGTGAGTCTCACCTTGCTCCAGTATAGTAAATGGAGTATTTATGTTGATCATAAAGAGATCTGAAACACCTGCCTAGTTTTCACACTGAGGTGCATCTTTGGGTCAGATTGTTCTCCACCTTTCCTTTAAAAATGTTCAACCAATTTTTGTTTCTGTGCCTATCTTGTAATGACTATTTTTCCAATGCGAACTTGAGCTTGAGGAGCAATTTATTCCCTTGCCTATTTTGACCTGTAGCCTTGTATCGTTAGCCTACTTGGATGAGCAGCATTTTCTTAGTACAGGGATCTGTATTTTCCTGAATTCCTTCAGGTCTGAGTTATGCTATGTTTATTCATGAATGTTTATTTGTATGTTTATTCATATGCTTATTCATTGGCATGCATGTACATATATATATGTGTATGCATGTTTGTATATATATATATGTATTTGTTTGTCCATTCCATCTTTCTAAAATAAACGATAGCCAGAGATATTTAAAGATGGGATTTTTGGCAAAGAGTTGCTTTCAAAGTTTAGACAAGAACAAGTGGTATTTCTCCGATGAGATGAAATACATGGCTTAAGTCAAATTATTCATATTGCCATTAGCACAGGGTCTCAGTATTATCTATACTTAGTGTTTCCTACTTGAACCTCTTAGTGACCCTCTTTGCATAAAAGTAAACTTTGCTTAGCTTTCTTAAGTGATAAAATTAACCTCTTGCCTTTTTCAGGAGTCAGGTATCCAGAGTTGTTTGGGAGGAAGGACATGCTTGCCTACACTCTTTTCCTTCTCTTTTCTGTCTAGGAATCAGATTGCAAGAGAGAAATTAATCACCTTGGCTTTTCTTTGTGCTCCACAGCATGTCCTCTTCCCTCAACACCAATTCTGCCTTTGGGACTCACACAAAAACAAACCACATCCCCCTGCACTCTCTCCTGCCCTTGGTACTGCCATCAAGTTTTTTGAAGGTGGGGCTCACTTTCCCCTTGATAAATGTTTTAAAATAAGTAAATATATTTGCCTATATAAGTTAGTCCTGTGCAAACAATTGTTATAGGGAAGGAAAATACAGAGAAAAACAAATGAAAGAGCTGTAAACCGAGATTTAAAAGCTCTAAAAAAAGAGCCTTTAAAAGAGCAAAAAGATTTCTTTGCTTCTCCTAATTGTGTAGTTATAAACCTGAAATGTGAAAAGTTTTTTGTTGTTGTTTTGTTGGTTTTTTGTTTGTTTTTTTTTCTCCAAACAAAGTTTTGTCTTGATCCTGCTTAGTAGCCTGATTAGAAGGGTGAATAGCATCATTGCAATGAAATATGGAGAGTTAGCTCTATGTTTGCTTTGGTCTTATAGTGAGAATCATTCATTGAATAAAGCAATGAAGTTTGTCAATAATACCTGCAGAATTATCTGTCAGGACCAAGTTAGGTAGAAAATATTTACAGGAACAAGGTCAATCACTACTACTCTGAATAACCATTTCTGTGTTTTCTGGAAACACTCACCACTCAAGTTTTTTCCTTTTTTTCTTTCTTAGAAGTCATCTTATATCTGCTCCAAATAGAAGATATTCAGCTCCTTTGATGAATTTGGCAAGGATAAGTGAAGCCACCATTTCATTGACACTACTTAAACAAATCACCCTCCTTGCTGACCTGAGGGATTTTGAAGTTTCTCCTTAGATAACAGAAAATATTTTGAAATGTTCTTGCTCTTCCTCTCATTTTATTTTTTCTACACATTTTACCATCCTGAAAAATAGGCCAATGGTGGACACCAATGGCAAGAAAACCTCTGAAAACTGCTGAAAATATAGGTGCTGCTAAAGCTGATGGATAACAAACTCAGTTGGCTTGCTTTGTGTCTGTAACTTGTAGGTCTTCCAGCCAGTGATTTCATTCATCTGGAGCTGGCTTGGACAGCTTCTCGTGCCACCTCACAGAGAGATCCTAAAATTCAGCTCTGATTAGAAGATGCCTTTGGTTGACTTAGCAGAAAGCTGCATATGGCAGCAGCCTTGAGAGTTTTTAGAGCATACTTTTGCTTGTCACTTGTGTTCCAGTAAATGTCAGCATAATTGAAATCCCCATGATCAATGTGTGTGCTTTTTTACAACTCTCTTTTTTTCATGCATAAATGCTTCCTGTTCTGCCTTCTAATCCTGCCCTGGAGATGCATAACAGTTCCTTATGACTATTGTTTTTCACTATTTTCACTCTCATCTCAGTCCAAACTCTTTCAGCTGTGGTGAGCAGACTATATTTGTAAACATTTCTCTCTGAGATAATGTCCTTCCTCACACATGTTTGCATATAAATGTAGTGCATCCTGCTACTTGAATGCTAGCACTGCCAGTGTCCTGGTTTAGTGATTTTGAAATGGGGTAATCATGATCCACTATTTCATTATTTTTGTAAGTACATAAGGAAAAGAGGGAAAAATATCCTGGATTTCCCTGTAGCTTTTATGATTCTGTTTTGTAAGCAGGGTGAAATCTTAAGTGAGCTAGTAAAAGAACTCTCTGATTTACACACAAACATTTCTTAGCAGATCTGTGACACAAGACAATTTCTTAGCAACTTGAGTAACTTTTAGTCCAGTCTCATGTTAAGATTGACTTTTCCCTGACCTTAGGATGTTTTTTGCAAGATTGATGATATGATTCTTTCTCAAATATCACTTTTTATTATTCTTTTGGATAATCTTTCCTATTCCTCTCACCATTTCTATGGACTGTCCTCTCGTAATCCTTCCAGAGCTTCATATATCATCTTCTACTGATGGCAGCCATATCTTACTACAGATGCAAGAGACTGCCTATGTGCATTACTGGTCCATATTAAGTAAAGGAATTTTATAACCTGCTCTACTTCTTTTTCTCCATCATAGATACCAGGTTATTCAGAAGCACAGACACTGAATCACCATAAACCAAACAGTTTTCTTTTTTTTCACTCTACAATTTCTGCTAAATCTTTTCGCCTCCATCTTTTCGCTTTGAGGGAAAAAATGCCAAAAGCATAGAACCCTCACACACACAAGCCCAAACATCAACCTCTCTCTTTCTTTAAAATGCTAGTTGATGTTGTGGTCATGCCCCATAGGGTTCCTGGAGCCTCTGACACCACTATTCCTCAAGTGGCCCTAGGCAGGGACACCAGGGTAGTCAGCCAAACAACCTCAAGCCTGGGTTTGGTTAAGCCCTACATATCCTCTCTATTAAACTCACTGCGTCTTGCCATCATCATGGACCTGTGCAGATTTCACTCACCATCTCAAATGTAATTTCTTAGGGCAGCTGTTTCACCTCTTTCACAGCACTTGTGATTCTTTTGATGAGAAATCTTTGTCTGATGCTTGTCTCTGTTGTGGTAATAAAGCAACCAGCACCTTCATGACACAGCAGATAACTGCTCTCCGGCTATGAGAATCTTTCTTGAACTTTTGTTGTCCTGTAGTAGATCTAAACAGTAAGTTACATGCTTCCACCAGGGTGGTACATAGGGGAAGAAAAGGCCAGATGAACTGTGCTCTAGGCCAAGAACTTGGCTATAACTTTCCCAAATGGCAGTCTAGTAGTGGTGGGGAATGTGTTCACTGTTCTCTTATGTATACAGTTGGGTATGCTTTTATTGACTAAGGTTTGACTGTGGAGGGTGAGGTGGGGTTTTTTCTTCCCTCAGGACTTCTGGGGCGGCAGATATAAAAATGAAAGGAGCACAATAAGAAGAATGAGTTTATAGAAGATAGGGTATGATGCAGACTCCGATTTTAGACATATTTGATGCTGAGAAAATGCTAACTTCTCCATGACTGTTTATTGATGATATTCTGCCCATGCCTCAGCTCATATCTGGGCAGCACTAATAAGTCTTATTAAATTAATTAAGATTTTCTGCCTCTCCTAAATAAAATATAGAACTTCAGATACTTCTTTCAGGGTAATACTTGAATATGTTATACAAACAATGAGAACACCATATTCTCAATTTGATTTAATCTTGAGAGTATCTATAGTAAATAAAGTAAGACATTTACTTATTTAAGTACAGTTCTAGCATTCCTAGGGGAAAACTTGAATGATCTTAAGCTTTAGTGTGAAGGAGAAATGTAGAAAACAGCATACCCCAAATAAATGAAGAAGCAGTAGAAAGTTATGCTCTAAGTGTGACTTTGCAGTGCAGCCCAGCTCCCAAGGAGCCTTGATGATATTGGCTTGCCCATACTCTGTTACTCAAGTGGGAAGTGGTGGGCCTGATGAGCTGATTTCAATTTCTTGCAGCCTGGAGATAAGGAACTGCATCACTGAGCAAGAGAAGTAAGTGGCTTGGAGTGGGTGTGTGAAGGGATACTTTTAAAGAGAGTTTGAAGGTACCAAAATATGTAAAGATTGGCACGTTTGATGCCAGGAAATAAAGTATGAGATGCCGGAATGCTGAAAAGTCCAACAGAGTTGGTATACTTTTGCCCTTAACATACCTAAGAGCATCAGGCAGGGATTAAGAGAGGGTGATTTATCTGAGTCATTAGGAGAAAAACTTGGGTTCCTTTATTCTGCCTTGTAAAGGGCTGGAACCATTTACCAAGTCAGGTGTGCAAGCCTTCATCCATTCAGACACACACACTTGAAAATATACTTTAAGAAAATAATCTCTGACATATTCCCTGCCTGTAGATCTTTTTATTCTGCTTTTCTTGTGCTTATCTTTTACACCACAAGATATTATTTATCATTATGATTAATAATTTGATTTCCAACTCTTTAAGTCAACTCCATATACAGCACTCCTCTTCCATTCAAGATCATAGTACTACTCCTGAATCAGAAGACAGAATTAGCTACAGGACATTTAGGACTTTCCAGGAGTAAAGGAAGACAGCCTGGGCATAGAAATTCTTCTCTCCATCTCCTAGCATAATGCAGACTTTCTTGGACATCCCATGCAAAAGCTAATCTTTCTTTACTAAATTCTTACTGTAAAGGGTGTGTTTTTAGTTCTTAGGGAAGTGATGTGAGGGTGTTGGAATAAAGTTTGACATGTTTTTGGTATGGATAGTATCGGAGATTTTACAAGAGTCATTCTGACACTGTAATTGTTCCCTTCACCTCACTTGGACTGAATTCTTCTGCTACATCCTATGATAAAAACCAAAGTGAAGGAATTATCTAGAACAGAAGAACAATCTTTCTCTATTGAAGGGTAGAAAACAAGCATATAAGAGCAAATTAAGTTCAAGTTACATAAACAGCCAAGTTGGGGAGGGGTATGCTCATTTAAATCATGAATGATGTGAAGAATGTGAGTAAGAAGTGATCAGTCATTGTTTTTGGGGGCAGAAAAAACAAGTGGGCCTCAGTGAAGCTTTCCTGAAGCAGGTTTAAAGGAAACAAAAAGAAATCTTTATGATGCATATTAAATTCTAAGAATCCTCATGGGACATTTTGGAGGCCAAAACATAGAGAGAGCTGGAAAGGATCTGGATAGATTAGTGAAGATTAAGTCCATTTGTGACTATTCCATGCAGCCATTAGATGCAAGCTTCGTGTCAGACACTCCCACTGATAGCTGGAAACAGGGGATTACAACACAGGAAGAACCCTTTAATGTGGGCTCTGTTCTTGTTCTGTTCTGTACACATCTGCTGCCAGCAGCTCTTGGAGAAAAGATACTGAATATATGGACCTTCAGTGTTGGATACAGCAGAGCACTTTGTAGGAAACAGCTGGTAGCTTTCTGGATCCCAGAGGAATGAAACACATCTTCACTTGGCTGTGTTTCAAGGAAATGTTTAATGTGAGATCTGTAGTGAACTTTATAGCTGACAAATGCAAGGCCATTTGGTTATAATCCTATTGTAGCTGTATTCCCTGGGTTAACTGCAGTGCACCAGGTGATCTTTCAGTTTTCTAGTGATTACATGAATTTAGTTGATAAAATAATAGTATTTTTAGGTATTAATATCAGCTGCATAGTTTGTGTCTCATGCCCAGCATAAAAAAAAAAAAAGCAGAGGTACCTATGGGTTTAGAAATGTGTCACAAAAGTAGTGAAAAATTGAGGAAATATGATGAATTAAGATGTTTCAGGTGCTACTGTACAGAAATATAACATCAGGTTTCACATCAGAGACCATTAAAGGCCCTGTTTCTGTGTTATTTTCTCAATTCTTCTAAAATAGAAACGTAAATACATATTTTCACAGTAGGAGGAATCCTATTTCTTCTCTACTCATTGGTGAAAAGAACTAAACCAGCATTAAGGGAAGGTGATGAATGACGTCTCAGGCTGGCTAACTGTAAACTAAAGAGTGTGCACTGCACCTGTTTACAGCACCTACTGACACACAGAAGACCCTCTAGGACATATTTGGCAGTCCTAGGCAATGATGAGTGCTGTAGTGTACTCTGAAGAGGACAACTCTTAGTTGAAGCTTTTCTGCAGTGAGAGAGGCAGGCACAGTTGAACGCTTCCCAATGCAAATTCTTTTCTCCAGTCCTTATCAGGTCTGCCCTGGGGACTGACTGCCAAAATGCCTGTGCCATCTGCACCTGCTAGACATGAGTGTGGAGAGGGGTGAGCTCTGTAGGAGAGCACACACTGCTTGAATTGAGTCTGTGTATGGGAACAAAAACTGTTCTTCCTGAACCAAAGAAGCAGCGGTGTGGCAAGGGCATGGCACCAAGCAGGAGCACCTATACAAATACATGAAGAATGCACAGCCAGATGTGCAAGGCAAAGAGAAAAACTCTGTATCAGGACATTAAAGGAAAATATTTACAGGAAACCCTCTGTGAATATTTCCTCATGGTATGAAATATATTCACTTTGGCAGTGTTTGTGCCACTCTGTTTTAGAGCATTAGCTAAAAATAAAATTAACTGGCAAGAATTTTTACAGATCTAGCAAAGGTCAAGCAACTATCACAAGCTTAGAAAGCAAAAGTTGTATTTATGATGGTTGAGGGCTCATGTTGAAAAGGGCACAGGCTTCAGGTATGTGACTCATGCAGTACCATGTGACCTCTTTTTCCAATGGAAAAAGGTCACGTTTCAGAGCGTAAATATTTTTAGAAGCAAGAAAAAAACCAGTTTAAAAATAATTTTTGCATATGGTTTTGAAGATTGTGAATTTCTCTAGAGAGAATAACTTAAGGAATTAATATTTTTAAGAAAAAATTGCTATCTTGTGACAAGCTGTCTACTGAACTCTGTCTTAAACAAAAAATGGATATTTCAGTTATGCTATTGGGACCTTCACTCCCTGAGACAATCAGTAAGATAAAATGGTAAACATTCTCTGTTGTTTTGGCATCAGAGCAGATGAAACTGAGCCTCTTAAATCTTTTCCCTGGAGATCCTGAAAAAGAAAGTTGCAAAGCAGTTGTAAGTTGCCTGTATATTGTAGTCAGCACACTGAAATTTGGCCTTTTTCCATGTGGAATTTAAGAATTGATTTTTGAAGAGGTGAATATTTGATAGTCCTGTATTTGGTTGAAATTCATACAGTGACAGAAAAATTCAGCAAGGAAATTCCTGTTTGTTTTAAGTGTAATGCTTCAAATACACTAAGAAAACAAAACTTATATTCCCTAAACAAAACATATTTCTGTCTCCCCTACTCAGAGTATCTGATGATATAGTAAATCCCCTAAGCTAATCAGTTTTTATTATTTGCTCTCTGTGTCTGTGTATTACAAAGACATGAAAACCCAAAATAACCAAGAAAAAGAAAACAGCAAAAAGACCTGGCAAAAAACACTCCCCAGAAACCGTCATGCACTCATTTGCTTTTTAAAAATTCTTTTTTTTTAATTCAAAAGCATATTAAGGAAGGCCACTCCTTATAGACAGCCTGGAATGATTACATTAAACATTGATAAACTTTTATCTACAGTATGAGACAGTGAGGAAAGTTCACACACCAGTTAAAAAATTGGAAATAATATTCTGGTACACAAAAAAAATCCATTAAATCCTACACTTTACATCCATTCCAGAGTCTTTATGAATCAACAAGGAAGATCAGCACTTGACCTGCCAGTGGTTTCACCTAAGTGTTGGCATTTATTTATTTGTGTGAGGGATAGAAGTAGCTATCCCCAAATGAAAAGCAGAACTTTAAATAAAAATCATGAAGGAACTGCACTCAGCTGCACACTAGTTTAGCACTCAGTGTTCTGTATCTTGGCCTTGTTCTGCTTTGTGGTCTCAGGGCTAGAAAATATATCTTGTTCCAGCAATTAAAATTTCATTTCACGTTTCTCAGGACCAAAATTTCTGGCTGAGATACTGCCAACAATAGAAAGCTAAAAAGTTAATCCAAGGGTGGGGCACAGCATTGAATAAATTGTATATATTCTCTCAGAGGTTGTTTTCTTTGCTCCATCCTATATCCAACACTGAAATAATAACATCTTTAACTAGGTTAAATTTACACTTTTTGTTCATTCCTTGGGAGCACATGACTTCAATGTGACAAGCCTCACATTTGGTCCTCAAATGGCTTTCAATTTTTTGCTTTACAGACAGGCTCAGCAATTTCATGGGCTCAGTTATTATGAACTTTGAAAAAAGATAATGTGCAGCCCCATCAGTCATTGAGTTAATTAAAGTCCAGAACAGAAATATTGTAACCAATGGGCCTGCTTGTCAACTTTACAAAAGTTAGACCAGAAATGTGCTTCCTGCTGTCCTATTGTTTTTCATCCCATGGTTATAAAAATCATGGTTAAGCCATGTTATCTGATCAGGTCCTTGTAAACCATATAATTCAATGAATCATTATTAACTAAACAAATTGTAAAAGGTTTTCACTTTTCATTGTCTTGTTTAATGTTGAATGTGCAGTTTGTTTTCCTTATGTTTCATTTTCCTTGTCACGTTCGCATCCCCATAACCTGCTCTGCTTTGTCTCATCTTCTTTAAAAGGACAACTCTGATTTTTGGCTTTCTCAAGTCATTAGATCTTGGCATCGTGGGGCTGATGATCTAACTCATAGATAATCTATCAAGACTCGGTGACTCTGAGTACAGATCTGAACAATGCTCTTGAACCTTGCAGAAAGGCTGATATTTTCAGATTATGGTCCAGAGAAAATACTATGATGAGCTGTTTAGAGTAGTTTCATGTTGTGTTCCTGTAGGGAATGGTTTTTCTCCCAGAACCCCCTAAAGCCTGTAGCCATTTAGTCTGAGCCTTTCTCCCTATCTTGAACCTATTGGCTCAGGGCCAGTTATCTATCCTGAGCCAGAGACTAGATAAACCTCTGCTTCTTCTTTGTTTGCCCTCTTCCCTGGAACCCTTCAAGAATAAAGCCTTAAACTAACCCTGGAGTAAGAGCTCTTTTGGACTCTCGGACAGGCTCATTCATGCACCTTTCTTACGAGCATTAGAAGGTAAAGGGAGGAGCTGTCTTGCTCTGTAACATATCATGGTTCTTTCCAAGCTGCAGAGTTCCTGAAGAAGGAATCAAAGAGTGTTTGATGGCAGCCTTGTATTTCTTGATCACCATTTGCAGAGCTTTTAAAAGTAGCCTGTAGATAACGAGCAATCCAAGGTCTGATACATGAACAGTGGCAAAAGCAGTCTTGTGTCATATGGCCTCAAACATAGTTAAGTGGTCTTCACCGTTAGTACTTGCATTTCCCCCTAAAAGACACTATGGGATGACGCATTTCTGGGGTCTATTTGTTGCAGTTCTGATTTTTTTTTTCCCCCACTGAGACAGAAAAACAATGAAGCCTCTAATACATTGGCTAAGGAGCTAATTCAAAAGAAATGATGGGGATTCAAAAGCAGGGGATGATCCACCTGCTTTCAGACCCAGCATGGTTGGACTCCTTTTATGTATCTATATCTATATCTAGATCAATCTAAAATGGGGAAACAGGACTGTATACAAGCTATTGTTTTATTATTTTTCAGATTGTTAGTTTTTTCATCACTAGATTAGTTATGGTACATCATACTGACTACAGAAGTAACATTTTGTTGCTTGCAAGAAGACAAGATACAAGTACTAAGTCAACCTCCCTATTGCAGGGCTTGGCTGAAAAGCTGTTTATAAGTCCAAACAGATGTTTAGAACAATGAAAAATTTATGGAGTGTATGTTTATCTTTAAAAAGAGAATATTTCAGAGTTCACTCAGGATCCAGTCTTTCCTGGAGGAGCTTGACTTGCCTAGCTAGATTAGAGAAAAACTCAATGATCACAGAAAGATATTTTTCAAATATCATAGAAAAGCTTCCTTTCTATTGGAAAGCAAAGACTTGCATTGTTCACTGTGGTTTTTTTGAAGATCAAAGCTGATAAAAAGTTTTTAAGCTTAAGTTTGTGGATTTTTTAAACTAGATTTTCAAATATATTTTTAACTGATTATTGCTCTTGACAGATTTATAGAAGACAGTGTAATATTTTTCATTACTTAGAAAAAAAATCATATTTTTCTCCTGTATTTAGAAATATTTTAAATAATGTTAATACTTACTGGAATGATCAAATATTTAGCACTGAAAGGTCTGTTGTACAGTTCTATGGGTCTGCAAAAAATAAAACTACCTTTCTATCCTAATATTATGCATTATTCAAATGTTACCTGAAATAATGGTTTTCTCTGTATATAATCTCTTATTTATATATATGTATAAAATGTTCATGTGTCAGTATTGATGCTTTTCTTTTCCCACATATTTTCCCTTTATATGTGATCTTTTTGTTCTAGTGATCCTGCCTAGTGAGTATTTCATTCCCTTTTCAAGCTATTAAAATTTTAACAAAAATATTCCATCTGTAGATAAACATTCTTTTGAATTACAATGTCATTAAATAAAGAGTCCTTCTGGCACGACAGCCAGAGTGAGTTCTGATAAAACTGAAGAATAAGAAGATCCATCAAATCCCCTCCTCCAAAACAATAATTTATCAGAGATTGTAGCAGCATCTACTGCCTGCATAGTCTTATACAGGAAAATACAGTTTTCAGAATGAAGTGATTCCATAATAAAAATGATATTATCTTGGCAAATAAAAATCTCTGCCTCGTTGCTGTGCGCGGCAGTTGGACTCTGTGCTTTGTCTTCTGTGAAGAAGAAGCATTAACATGTGACAGTATTATAACTTCTTGAAATGATCTCTTCATTATGTTGCAAAAAAAAAAAAAAAAGTATATGTGGCGATACAAAGAATGTTTTATCCGCAGAGAATGGGCCTGTCTCCGGTATCAGGGCTGACTATCATGTGCTACCCATATCCATGCTCCAAGATGGGAAGATGCAGGCTGGTTTTAAATTGAGAACTGCATAGCCACCTCACTTCTTCATCTAGAAGGCAGAATTTGTTAGCAAATAGAACAACTATTAGCCTGGAGGGGTTGCAGGCCTCTGTTAATAGCCTAAAATTATGGACAGAGTGTGATGCTTGATGTGTTTGATTATTGGGATTCTTAAATACTTGGGACAGGCATTGCTGAAGTGGGTAGAAAGAGCAGACAAATGATTCATTGCAACAGGCAAAGACCTGGGAATGCTTGCTGGTTTATACATCTCAGAAAGCACTGTAATTTCTATGCCACTTTCTCCAGCTCCAGTGAGCTGCATCAGTAGCTTCCTCTTAATCTGACATGGCATAGAGATGGATGTGCTGGATTTGTATTGCAGGATGGGGTTTGGTGTATACTGACCTCAGACTGCTTCTGGGTGAGGTTATGCTCATGGATGAGAAAGGATCAAACATCAGCTGGTGTAGCTGCCTCCTTATGCAGGCAATGAGTGTTGCATTTTTATATGCATGGCACGTAGGTGACTCTGTCCAAATTACTTTGCCCACAGAAATCCTCAGCCCTGAGATGAATACTCTTAAGGACTCTGTCTTCAGTGATTTCAATACATAGAGAAAGCAAATCACTCAGTAGAGGCTAAGCTCTTATCATCCCAAAGCTGGTAGTAATCCAAAGCATTCTTGGGCAAGGTGCTTAATGGGAGTAACAAAAAAGCAGCTGAATAGAAGCCAGTAATCCGGGCTCTGGCATCTCTGAAGGGAAAATAATAATAGCATATTTCCTTCTCCAAACTCTTCATGACTGCCAGCCAGAATACACTATGTAGGACAGTAATTTAATACTGTGTCATCTTTTCCTCAGATATGGTTTTGGGCAGAATTAACTCATGAAATAGCTATGAAAATTAACAATGTCATACTGTCCACTTGAACCAAATTCAGCCATGGGAAAGCCTAGGATTTTAATTTGACATGCAGATATATGTGAAGTTTACAAATTCTTGCTTTTTTGGTAAGATTTTCAATTAGTTATTTGAACTAGATATTTCCCTCCCTCCCCCCTGCTTCTTGTAACGAAAGAATGAGGACCCAGAATATATATTGTAGAAGACTTGGGGAAAGATTCACAAGAGCTCATTTATCTGTGCAACTGATTTATTTCCTCTGAGGTGGCCCTTGCCCAGCCCACCAACATATTCTCAGCAACTCAATCTCATTGCTCAACTGCAAAATGCAAACAAACGCAAACTAAGAGGAAGATACAAGAAGATACAACTTAAATAAACACTCCTCTTTCAAGTTTCACCCATGTGATATATGTTATATGTGCCTGGCACAGTGGGAATGAAAGAAAATTCAATTTATGATGGGAACACTGCTTTTAATTCAATAGCCTGGCACATTAATAAAGAATGATTAAATGTCAGTATTTGGAGAAGCCCATGTTATTCTAGAAATGTAGCATTTTGGTTGACAGTGTCTTGAACTCCTGTGAAGAGTAGCCCTTTAAATCTTGAAGTCTGACTGCCGTTTGCCTGGTGGGCTGTCTTATCTGATGGAATCACAGCCAACTAAGGGTCTCCTTATTTGACCTTAACTTTCCTGTTAACCACCTACAGCTTTAACTCAAGATGCCAAGAATTTTCTTGGCATCCTTCCACAGAGTGCTGGGACAGATTCTGTTTCTAGTTACAGCAGCATAAACTCTGGAACTAATCTATCCTCAGCCTCTTCAACCTTGTCTGAATCTCACACCAGTTTCTGCCTCCCTATAGATCTGACATCTCTTAATTCCTTGCCTAGAATGACTTACAGCTAACTCTTCTTTTTGGTCATGTCTTGTGTGTTTGTTTGGAAATTTTGCAGTGATCCATGTATTCATGCTGATTTTATCTAGTGGCCATCCAGTCTGACAGAACGGAGTTTAGTGTGTTTGTATAGTGAATATTTCATATATTCATAAAGTGTTAACAGCAGTACTTTTTCTACTACTTTGCCATTGTAGTTAGGGCTGGATGAATGGAGAAAAAAAATTCAAATAATACTTTTATGGTAGTTTCCTTCAGCTATCTCTGTCTTTAGTGTCCACAAACATTTGGCATGCTAAGTAAACGGACTTTAATAATCTAATTTGTTTGGAAGAGGCTGTAGTCTTATCCAGCCAGGTGAAGGAAAAAATGCTACATGACTTATTGTTATCTCAGTTAACCTTAAGAACTAGACTACCAAATATGGAACACCCAATGCACTCACTCTTGCCAATTAAAAGTTAAGCATTTGAACATACACACACAGAGTATTTAAACATCTAGAATGAAGTAGGTCAGTTTATGGACTAATCTTCCTAGGGCTGTTTCATAGGCAGAAAAGAAAAGCAAATCAATAGTTCATTATAATATACCTGTTCAACTCTGTTTTGTTGAGACTTGAGAATTTCTGTAGTTCAGTGCTCTGGACTTACTATTAAAAGCTTTATCAGATGATCTGCAAGAACTTCACAGCCACACTTGCTTTTACAGACTTGGACGTTAGTCTTATATCAAAAAAGTTATCTACTCTGCTATCCGGTGGGGTGCTCCGTTATGACATTCAAACTTGTGTGTAAATTGATTCAACCTGCATGTCAAATGAAGTTATGCTCTAGTGCCAACCACGGTCAGTTCCTGAGGGCATATCCCAACACCTCTGCACTGCAGTTCTGGCCCAAGGACAGTCTGTCTTCCATTTCATTTGGAGAATATTTTTTTCATTAGAATAAGGATATCACATCTTCACAAAATATTTGATACAGAATTTTATGGAGGAAAAGTTGAAATATACAATCTCTGTTTCACAGCAGATTTCTGTGGACAGGAATGCCTCTTACTGCCTGCCCTGCTTCATTGTAACAGCAGAGTGCCTGGAAATCTTATTTCTCACTGTTTTTATTCCAACATAAATTATTTTGAATAAAACATCACGTTCGAGTGAAACCTGAACCTGGAAACCCAAAACGTCAGGAGGATTACAACAGCCAGCAACTAAGCTAGTTCTTTCTTGTCAATATATTTGTTGGTTTCATATCTTTTCCTGTTTTGCAAAATAACTTTCTATATTTCTAAGGCATATATAATAATATGTGAGTAATTAATTCAAACTCCACATCACTAGAACATTATGAATTCAAACAGAATTGTCTATTTAAGGATGTTGAAAATGCCATAAAAGTTTGATTTTTGTCAATCTGCAACTATGGATAGGTTTTGAAAAATTTTGGAATATTTTTCTGTTACTGCCTAGGAATTTTTCCCTGTCCTCTTGCAAACAGGAAATGCACAAAGTAGGATTAGAGTTCATTTTAAGGAACGGGAGAGATAAATGTGTTTTTATTGATCCCTCAGTGCTCTGAGTCACAATGTTTAAAAGAACTGCTGCCAAAAAGTTAAATAAAAAATCTCTTTCCCTTCAATGCTTTCTAGCTTTATTACAGACCAGTCCAAGTGGGGCACATGTAACTAGAAATTGTGTGCCTTTTGAAACCATAATAATGGCAAATGCTGGGCCATATTTATACACAAATGTCTACCCCTACAGATGAGGGGTAAACAAAGAGGTTTATGTCAAAAGAAGGTACTTTCCAGAGTCAATGAATTTATTTTCAAAATTCATATTTTAATTGTTGAATCTACCAAGTAGATATATGCAGTCTCTCTTAATGGGAAAACAACATGTTTGTTTGTTTGTTTGTTTTATTCCAAAATAGTACAATATACTTATGTGCCACATTATAATTTTAACATATCACATCTTAGAAATGGAGTGGCCATTTTAGGAAGGGTGACAGCAAAATTTTCTGAGGCAGCCAAAGCTAGATAGTTCACAGTAAGGATGACCTGGCAGAAATGAATAGTCCTTGATTTGCGGGCAGATGGTCCCTGTGACCCACTAAATCCCTATAAAGTTTGTAATTTTTTTTTATTATGTTTTTCTATAGTCTTGGCATATTATCAGTGACTTGGTGCGTGAGATTAGTTGTTCTTTGGACTGCTCTTAGTGTGTTTCATTTTTCATCTGTAAAATAATTATTTGACTACATCAGCCAAAATTTTTCAAGAGAAGTGCTCAAACCTGACTTCTAAATATATTCTGAAGTATTGATATAAGTGTCTCAAGCTTCAGAGTAGGCAGAGGTTTCATAAAGCATCTAAAATCTCTGAGGACTGAGAGAGTTCATCAACTTTTAAGAACTGAATTAATTTTAAACAGGAAAAATGCTTTCAAAGGGCTCTAAATCAATGAGCCTTAGATCCTTCAGTCACATGAACATTTTTGAAAATGTTGTCCTGGATGCCTTTTGGACATGTGACAAAAGAACAGCAAAGAATGAATTTTGTAATTGATTATTTTGAATTTGTACAGGAAAGTTACCAGAGTTTAGCTTGTTGTTTTATTTTTTTTCCCACAATTTCATGTTTATTTTTAATTTCCTTAGAAAAATTCTAAAATTCTATAAAATATTTATAGAATATAAATATACTGTAGTAAATAAAAAAAGGTGTGGGCATCAGACTGTGGAAATTTTGGTCCAGGAAGACCCAATGCACTGAAAGTAAATAGACTCTCTGGGGCAAAAAGCATATCTACTTTTTGTCTACTATATTGTGACTAGAAGATAGTACTTTATTGATAACTTGGTGTGCCACAATAAAGTTAGAATACTGGTATTTTAATTTAAACTGTTCTTTTTCTAATTAGGAAGTGAATAAGAAGCCATTTTTAAAATTTTGATCTCTCTACCTAAAGAAGGTATGCAATCATATCCCAGCAAGGGTTTTGTATTTCAGTATAATTTTTGATGCATGTAAAATATGCTTATCCTCGAATTTGCCACCAAACTAAATGTTGGGAAAAAGAATCTTTCCATCCTTCATCATATTCTGCTTGCCCAGGGCTTCGTATAGGATTTCTCACAGCTAGTGGCTTCTGCTGTGGGTATTTGCTGTGCCCACCAGTTTTAAACTGCTACAGAAGAAAAGCAGAACCAGCAGTTTTTCAGAAATTCCCGGAGCCTGTTGCAATTCTACATTGCTGTTAGATCTTCTGCTAAAAAACATTCCCAAGAGTTGTGCTGGCTGGGCTTGAAGGCTTTCTACAGCTTCAGATTCTTCATGTGCTAAAGCAAGCTTGCAAATGGTCTGGGGCCACTTGGAGAATATGGACAGCTGGTACTTTTGTGCAACCTCACTGAGGAAAAAGAGAAGGTCAACAAGTGTGCTCTGCTCATTAAACTCCCTATCACATTCAATGAAATATTTTTTCAAGGAGTTCTAAGTGTCCACTGTGTTTCCTTGGTAGATAGCCCATGCATTTCTGACCAAACATGCTGCTAACTAGTTGAATTTTAAATTAGTTAAATATACAAGGAGTTGGTCCTGATCAACTAACTGTTCATGGGTTCAGAGTGAGAAGATCACGCTCCTAGACAGAAGTACTTGTGCAAAGAAGCAAGCAGCAACACTTTCAAGTGTAGAATAGATTTTACACTTAGATTTCACAGTAGGGTTCAGGTGTGCGTGCTTCCCAGGAATTTTAAGTTCAGCATACAGTCAGCTGCAGAATTTGGATGGGGATTCATAAAATCCTCATTCACAATTTTTGCCCCTTTCCTTCCTACTCATTCATTTTCTGCATACCCAAATATGAGAGAGAGATTATGGCATTGCGTTACCATGCTTTTTGACAATAGTATGCAATATGGTGAAGGAAAAAATTTAGAACAATCTGGCCATAATTTCAGTATTCTCCTCAGTTGATTTAAGCCTGCATCATAGTAGAAACGACAGACTAATAAAATACTGTATGATTTATGTTACTTTTCTGCTGACAACTCTTCTCCTTCTCACAGGCAAGGGTTGAAAGTGCTCATTTTAAGTCATCAAGAAGTTTAAATTTCTCTTGGGTGTTTTCATTAGCATTGGTTGTCCTTTGAATTTTTTTTCCTGAGTCCCTGCATGCTATGAGCCAAGTTTGATGCAAGAAGGAAACAAGGAACTCAGAAGCAATGAAACTAAGAAACAGTAAAAGAGGTAAAAATTTACAAAAAAAAAAAAAAGCTAAAGGAATGAAAAAGAGTCATTTTTTGTGTCTGACTGCTTCAGCATTGCTAGTTGATGACACCTATTTTTGTGACTCTTGAACTGAAGTCTGCTGACTCTTGCATACATGACTTCATCTAAATGGTGAAACTATAGTGCTGGGCATGATCAGCAAACGTAAATTTGTTTTTATGCAGAACTAGAGGTTTTATAAATTTTCTAACGTGTCCTCAGAGTCACACTAATTTTACAGAATGGACACTGAATAATCAAGAAGCCATGGGGAAATCTGGTCTTCCTGGAAAAAGAAATCACAGAATTAGTGCACACTAATTAACTGTGCAGCCATATTTAACCTTCAAATCATTGGCAGTAGAGGTGGGGAATCTATCATGTTTTTTCCTCATGTGTGAAGGCTTAGAATTAAGGACAGAGATGGTTTTTTCTCTCATGTGCCTTTCTGATTCTAGAGAAAAAAAAAGGACCAAAGTGACTCTGACTTTCTCAGCAGGCTTGCCTGGAAAAAGTTTTGATGTTGTCTGAAGGCAGGTTGTCTGCCCTGCTGATATACAGACAGACACAGAGATTTTCTTAAACTGATGTCAGTTCAAGAAACACATTATTGGTTTTGACAAGATAGGAAATAGAACCTTCCAGAAAAACAAAGTATAGTTATTGCTAATCAAAATAATATTAATAAAATAAAATGGTTTCACTACTAGAAATAGTTCATACCCATGTTTCAAATAAAAGGTCTGTATTTTCATATTTTCTTATATACATTTCATACTTCAGCATGCATTGCACCTGAAATCAGTTTATCTTACAAATTAACATCTTTATCTTTACAGTTGTTTATACTCAGAAAAAAATGTAAGTTTATCACACATACAGATGCAATAATCACAACCTGTCACTGATTAGGTTCAATGATATTCTTCCTATCAGCTGCTCACTGAGTCCTCCCTGTTGTCAGTTATTTATTCTTGATGTATGATCAGTCACCTGAATCATAGGGCATGGAATAATCAGCCCACTGATTAGATGACTGAAGTATATCTAGATATGTTTCAGCAATAAAAGGCAAAATATTTGCTGACAAGCAGAGATTTAGATTATCAGCTCTAGAAATTGTTTGGGTAAAATGACAGATAATATTCCAAGCTATATATAGCTAGTTTATGATCAAGCAGTACTAAAGTCTTCCCCCCTCCCAAGGAACAACAACAACAACAAAAGTCCCTAACAGGTACCTAACAGGTTTCCATACTATACAAAACCTTTGTAGAAATTTTTTTTTTTGATAGAAAAAATTTGTAGAAAATTATAAAATACGAGTGCAAACCACTTATGATTATGAGATTGTGATTTGTATTGATATTTGAGATTAGACATTCTCTGTGTTTATGGCTTTCCAAAGTTAAGAAAAAAATGGGCAGCTTTCTGAGGCTTGGTAAGAAAGACTGAGCACATTCAGGTATCTCTTGAAAACTGTTTGGTATCTGCATATTGCCATCAAAAGACATTTGTGCGTCATGCAGTAAAATTAATTTTGCTTGTCAGTTTATTAGATTGACTGCAGTGGGAGTCTGAAGGGTCTAATTTCCATTTATCTGACTAATTTTTATGATTTTGTTATATTTTCATTATTCTTAGAAGCAAGTACAAAGGCATATTAGAAGGGAAGCTCTTGCTAGCATGAGTGGTTGTCAGGATTTGCACTGCAGAATGATTCTGCAGATAAGGTGGAACCTGGGCTGTTCTCTGCCTGAGGAACATCTTTCTCAAATGGCAACATGCACTGTGATTTTTAACTTCTATGGTATTTGAGCCTCATATTTCAAATTGCATTCGCAAGTACTCAGATCTGACTATTTGAAATGAAATAATAACAATCATGGCTCTGAATAACATGATGTGTAATAACAAAGAAAAAAAAACCACTGTGGGGAGCAGATGAGTGAAGAATCTCCTTCAATTAAGAGAAATTTATTTTGTATATACAGGGTTGGAGGAAATGCCATGCAAATTTCACTGTCTCATTTAGTGTATATAAATTTTATTAGCATTTGAGGGTATTGAATTTAAAACTGAATTTAATTCTGTGGATCTATAGAGATCCGAAGCAGTATTTTCATAGTGCTGCTAAATCAGCAGACTGAGCATTGTGTGTAGCAGTTGCATTTCAACAGAATGAACCAGGAAATGCAGTTCTGTAACTTCTTTCTAACAGAAAAGATATCACTGCAATAGTTTCCAAGATTAATGGAATTTCTTCCAAACAAAATATTTGCACTAGAACATTGTGAAATTTGAAACTATAATTATATTGATAGACAAATGTTTCCTGTCTAATAAAATTGGCTTGTGAGGCATTGAATTCCTCCTATAAAATTTATATTGGTTTACATTTGTACAGGGCATGGCTAAGTCTGCAGTGAGAATCTGAAACAGGACCGAAACTAGGAGGCAAGGCAGCTAAAATGAAAAACAATCCTTTTCAGCTCTAAGAGAAGAGAGAGGTCCTGAAAAATGATCTGTTGAAAAGCCTTCATGGGCCAGATGCTTCAGCATGAAGAGAGCAGGTTCACAGGAAATTTTCCATCCAACCATCTGAAAACTACAGCTTATTCTGGGAGCAAATCCATCAGACAAACTGGACTTGCAGAGAGTTAGGATGCCTGAGCTTTCCAGGAAAAATTCCTAAGACAATATGAGCAAATTCACGTGAACCAAGATACTCAAGGAAATTCTAAGTGTGTTCTCTTGAGTGTAACCAATTATTCGGTTTCTTTCACCCAGGAATATTTTCAATATCACTGAGAATCTTCATATATTGCAGCCCCAAAGAGAAGCCCCAAGATGTAATGAAAGTTCAGGTTTTGGCATTTGATAATCACCAGTACATCCACTGCACCCAGCACTTTGCTCATAGAAACATTGCTGCAGTTGCTTCAGAAACTTCTTGATGAGCTCAGTCAAAAAGAACATCAGCTGTTTTTTCGGAAAGGCACAGTTGATGAGAAATGGCCTATATTTAACCTGTACTGTGAATGAGTTCTATGTTGCAGTGCTATGCTTTGTATTAAAATATGTCTTTCTTGCGCTGCAGAACAAACATGTTTGAGCAGTGTATAATTTCACACATACATAAGAACTGATGATGTTTCACTTAGGTATGTTGTAGAAGTACAGGATGAAAAACTTAATTTGGAGCTTTTTAAAATTTATGGCTCATTCTTTTTTGCTTTTTTACTTTTTTTTTTTTTTTTTTTAATGTAGTGCATTATTGAGTGTTTTTCTACTGGGAGTGAATTTTTCTTCTATAGGTTCATGGGCTCCTGCATCCTCCTATACTTAAATGAGAGTGAGGAAAGATACAGTCCTCATCTACCAATATCAGTTTCAGCACTAACTTTGAGAGGAAGCAGGTTGAATTTGGGGGACAGAAAGCAAAAGCCACGTATACTAGATGAATAAACTGAGGTGAGGCCAGAAGGAACACTAAACATCATATACTATCTTATCCCTAGCTGAAAGTAGTTTCTCTACAAGGACATTTTGTTGTAATGGCAAATACGCTTTCTTTTCCTTTTTCACTTTTCCTTTTTCTCTTTATCTCTTTTTCTTTTTCTTCCTTTTCTCTGAAGATTTGGAAAATTGAAAGATTTGAAAGGATTTCTACTTTTTGTTTTAAAGAGACCCAAGCAGCCTGTGGATGAGAAGGATTTGTCTACTGCATCTCCACAGCGTGCTGTTCTGGGAAACTGTGACTGGGGCTTAGTCTCCTCCTTTCTAGCAGGACAGCCACATGATGACCTCAGAGGGACCACAGGGCTGACAGACCTCTGGAGCATGCTACATGCTGTCCAGGATCCTGAGCAGCTGCATGTGGCTTCTTATAATAGATAGTCATGTAAAACACTGTTACAAGTGAGCTACTGTTTGTCTGACCTCTTTTTCTGGTGGCGAAATTTTCTTTTATTCACTGTTCCATCAAGACCTGACTGAATACTGAAAGTGGCCCTGATGTGGATATATTTGAATTATGAAGAACATGTGTTTTCCATTTTAAGGAATGTCAGTCTAAGCATTTAATTAGGAAGTAGGTACATCTGGTGCTTTAACTAAATATAATGTAGTTGTTGTCAGCCTTTTCAAGCAAAAATTTTATTTTCTAAATAGCCACAAATTACAAGCACAAACCTTGCCTGTAGTGTCTCATAGTTGTTTTAATTCCGAATCCAAAACCATAGCATTAGTTTGGGTTGTTTTTTTTTCTTCAGTCTATATTTCCAAAAAGAAAGGAGGAAACAAGCAACAGCACCAGAAGCATACTAAATGTTCTTGAGGTTTTTTTCTACAAGAAAGGATTTTGACTATTTGAGATCAAAAAAGCCCAGAGCACATCTGTAAATAATAGTTCAGCTGTCCTGAGGAAAATTTGTTCACTGGTCTTATTATCTCAGCCCTGTGTGCCTGCCTGTAGGCTAAATGGACAGATAGTTTGCCAAGGTGAAACATCAACATCTGGAATACAGAGTTTGTATTGGGTTTGACTTGGGATGCAGTAGATTTTACTCCCAAATTAAGATGGGCTGGCAAGCAAGGCTGATAGGACATCTTCAAGGATAAAACAGAGTAAAAGCTAAACTGCATAGCCCCTGAAGCTAAACAGATAGACCAGGGGTTTGTCTTCTGCCAATTGTTACTAAAAATAAAGATTTAAAAAAATTAAAAACCTAAGCAGTAAATTTTCATGGTACATCTTTTTATGCCAGTATTCTCCATCTCCACCATCAAAATTAGAACAAAGTCTGTTAGCTAGAAGAACATAATCTACTTCATTCCATTCAGAATCATAAGAATTATTTTATATGAAATCCATAATATACATCTATTACCTGGAAGAGAATAAGTCAAAGAGTACCCACATTGCTCAGAGTAGAAACCTTGACAAAGACGTCTGACTCCCCACAACAGATAAACCAGTTCCCAGTGTGGCAATTTCCTATCCTGTTTCTTAAAATATATATAGCATTTCACCTGAAATCTTGGTTAATAAACAAATCACAAAATTTCACACACTTGAGGGAGGTAATGTATAATTTGAAGAAAAGCAGGATCCCTTTTATTTTTATGACTTACAGACATATTTGGAAGAAAATGCAGCTCAGCATATATCTTCTAATATTAGATAATCATCTGTAGCATTAAGATAAGATGAAACGGAAAGCAAGTATTCCTGAGACACAGATTTGGTTCACGTGTCTATGAAAAGAACGTTCAGGAAGTTTCCAGACATTGGAAATCATTCTTCCTAAAACTGAAGTTACTGTCAGACTTGAAACTATATACTATATCCATTAATTCCTAAAATTAAATTAGTTACTGCTGAGTCCCGAGCTCTTATACAATTTTATGCAGTTATCTTACATTACCAATCCATAGTTTTAAGTTGCAAAAAATTCAAAAGAGATGCCGCCGTAATCAAATGATAGTGAATAAAAATCCAGTCTGTAAAATGAAACAATCCTTAACAGCTCAACTGAAATGTGGCCAGTATATTGGTTTAATGAACTCTGTAAACTCAGCTAATGAAGTTATTATGGAGTTACTGCTATGAAAATTGCTGTGTCATGAATACCTCTCTGACAGTCCAGGCTGGCTTGATGAGACCTGCTTGGCAAGGTGGTAATTAAATCCTGACAGGCAACAACTAACCAGGATGCACCTTGGGGTAATGGGCTGGCTGAGGCCTCAGCAATCAGGGGGTTGCAGGCCTGGAGCAGTGGGCTGAAGGCTGACGTGGAAATTGAGTGTTAGGAGAAGAAGATATAAACAGAGTGAAGCCCCACAGAGATGGCCAGTGAAGGATGGTAAGTGTCTTTATTGAAGGGGAAGAGCACAAGGGTCAGGTATGGATTCAGGAGAAAGGTGAACGGAGGGTGGGGTTTCAGGTGCATAAACAAATCACCTACTGAATCTATGAGCATCCCAGAATGGAGCTGGTGGGATGGAGTGAGTCCCATGCTCTGGAAATGTTCTTTGTTATTCTAGGTGCATTTTTCCATCTGGAGAGAGAAAGTGTCACAAAGTGTCTCAGATACTGAATCCTGAGAGTTCTCATGTTGTGGGTACACAGTCATGAGTCCATAACATGGACAGTGAGTCTTCTTCGACCAGTCTTCACACCTGTGTCAGGTTATGAAACCAAAATTGTGTATTCTATTTCATCTGCTGAAAGCAGCTGGGGTCTTTATCTCTTGTAACTCTGGGGGGAGAGGGGCAGATGCCTTCTGATAATGAATGGGCCAACTGTTAAAACCAGGTGGGGCAGTGTTCCTTATCTCTTCCACCACCCGTCCTCCCGCCGGGGGGATGTCTTCTGCTAATGGGCCACTAAGGCTCACCAAGGACACGACACATTCCATCATCCCATTGTGAGATGCTCCACCCAGTAGGGGGAGCCAACCATTCCTACCTGGATAAAAACTGAGACATAAGAACACAAGGTATCTGGTTCCACCGGATTCCTGGAGGAAGACTGGACCCTTCTCTCCATCACTGGACCCCTTCTCACCATCACTGGACCCTTTTCTCTCAGGATCATCTCTGCTCCAACAGAACCACATCTGCCACTCCAGGAGGACTGTTTCCAACATCCTGACACCAGGTGTCAGGTTGCATCTCTGACTCTGTCAGAGTTTCTAGGATTTGTCTGTTTGCTTGGTTTTTTTGTACTACTACATTTGTATTGTTAATATTCCTTGTAAAGAGCTGTTATTCCTATTCCCATATCTTTGCCTGAAAGACCGTAATTGCAAAATTATAATAATTTGGAGGGGGTGAGGGGTTTACATTCTCCATTCTAAGGGAAACTCCAGCTTTCCCTGGCAGATACCTGTCTTTCCAAACCAAGGCAACACCTCAAAGTCAAAAACTGGAAAGCTTGAGCTGAGAAGTGTAGGCTAAAGAAGAAATGTGACTAAACGCAGATAATGAGAACAGTCCATTGGCAAAAATCTGCTAAATCCTCCCAGAGTCCTAGAATGCTGTTAAGGAAGGTGAGTACCATTTAATAACACAATCAATAGAATGATTTGGGCTGAAGGAGACTTTAAAAATCATCTAGTTCAAGTCCCCTGCTGTGGGCATGATACCTTCCACTAGATCAGGTTGCTCAAAACCTCATCCAGGCTGGCCTTGAACACTTCCACAAAAAGAGCATCCACAACTTCTCTGGACAACCTATGCCAGTGTCCCACCACTCTCAAAAAATTTCATCCTAGTTTCTAATCTAAATTTACTGTCAGTTTGAAATTATTCCCCCTTGTCCTATCAGGACATGTCACTGTAAAAAGTCCCTCTCTATCTTTTTTGTAGGTTCCCTTCAGGTACCAGAAGGCTTCTACTGGATCTCACCAGAGCTTTCACTTCTCTAGGCTGAACAACTGCAGCTCTTCATGGGAGAGTTGCTCCAGCTCTCTGATCATCTTTGTGGTCCTCCTCTGGGGACCTAGTGTTAAGTTCAGGCTTTCCTGCCTGTGCTGCTGACCTACTGGGATTTGCTTTATTTTTCTTGCCCACAGTACATAGCACAGCACTTACAGCTCTGTCAGCAGTCACTGGCCAGTCTTGCATGTCAGGAGGAGAGACCCTCCCATGCACTTCTGACCTCTGGGTTTGATTGTTATCTGCAGGAATGAGATGACTAAGATAAAAATTTCTCAGCTGGTTCATAATGCAGCAGCTGAAGGACATAGGCTGGTGAGATGGGACCCATAACATCCTGCTCTCTGGAGATGGGTCGAAGACAGCACTGGACCAAAACTCTCAGTACCATCAAAGCAAATTTCTTCCACATTGGATAGTATTTCACCTGAAGAGAAGAGTATTAAATCCAGCTGTGATTTCCCTTGTGAAGGGCAGGGATTCCTCCTCAGTTGGTCTGTGTTTCTGGGTGTTCATCTATAAACAGCCAACATTACTGTAAGACCTCATCATTTTTATAGCAAAGCAGAGTTTATGCTCCTCTGTCAAGCTACTCTAATTGCAATATCAGACAAAATCTCAGAAGCATTTCAAAGCTGGAGAATGTGAAGAAAATAGAATTTTTATTCTCTTGATGCTGCTCAAATGTGGTAAAAAATTTGGTCCTTCTGAAGATGCGGCTGGGTGCATGTGTACCCACATTAGCAATTAGCTATTTCCTGCTATGCACTGGATTGAGCCAGCAATTTCCTTCTAAAAAAGAAGACCTAGAAACAATTTGACATGATAATTTGTTCCAGGGTCTGTTCCTGGATCCAGCCCATGTCAAGATTGACTCCCTCCATCTAGGACATTCCTCCCACATTATCCCATGTGGTAATGCAGCACATATCCTTGGTGTCATGCTATGAAAAGCACAGATGTGCCAGACCGCATTCAGCACAACCCTCTCATTATTCTAGGTATTGTAAACTGGAATATGATGATGAATAATAGTGTATCCTTGACACAAAGGAATCCCCATAGGAGGGGATGCTTTTACTTTACAGCTGCAGCCATTACATCCTGGGAAGAATGGTGAGTTCAGTGCTGGTTGCCCTCTGGGGCCAGTAAATATCAGAATTTCTTAGCCATTAAAATGGAAGAGATGGTTGTGAGATCACCTTATCAGGAGAAAAAATCTTCATCTCTTGGTAAAACCATTGGCTTGGTATAAAGAGAGAGGAGACCTCTTCAAGTTCACAGCTGGTGATAAGTAACAAGAGCAAAAGGCATCAGTCAGAAATGTCCAATGACACCGCTTTGTAGAATTTATCAGAGAAAAGTTGTTTTCCATAAAAGTTACCCCGTGGATTCTTTCACTAATTTGGTGAGAAAGAGGCATACAATAGTCTATTTTCAAGAACCCAGCTTCTTTTATAAATCAGCTGGAACATACTGCCTCCTCATCACTACCCAGCTAAGGATAACATGCAACTGCTTTTAGGAAATATAAAATAAGCTCATTCTTTTTTTTTTTTTTTTTTTTTTTTTTTTTTTTTTTTTTTTTTTTTTTCCTGAAAAAAATGTGTCACAGTTCCAAGGCAAGTTTTGGGGAAATGGGTGGGTGTTTATAGCAGTAAAATAACATCTTGAAATTAAATTTCAAAATCTCTTCCCCAAGAGATATAAACTCCATATCTTTGTGCATATATATGTACATATTTAGGGATTGCTTTACTCATCAGAGAAAGAGCCAGTGTTGGGAGGCTGGAACATGGCAGCTGCTCAGTAGCTGATGCTCTCACATTTTAAAAGAGGGTTAAAGAATAATACCCTCAAGAAGTGCTAGAATTCTATGTCAGAAGAATTCTGTGTCAAGCATAGAAACTCACTTGCATCCTGTCAGGGACTACTGGTAGCTCACCTGGCATACAGAATTGTAGCAAGCAAGTAAGAGTTGATCATATCAACATCATTTTCCATTTCTTTTTGTTGTGTTTTCTCTCTTCCAAATATAGATGTGCCCTTTCTGCTTACAGGTGGGACAGTCAGTTTCACACACATTATTCTCTGAATTTCTGTGGATGTTCTTATACTGGTTTTATATGAATTCCAATGTAAAATATACACTTTGACCATAGAGTTTATTTTCTTTACAATATTCTTCCTGGCAATAAAATTTCATCCAGTACAGTTTATAGTGATTATTCTAATATTTTTCCAGCTGATATCAGCCAGGACTGTGCCTCTGCAACCACACTAAGGCTGGCCTATTTATGTTATTATGCTCAGGGAATGCAAGTCCATCCACTTCATTGAAAACATTGTAAACATTTTTTTTCTTATTTCATGTCAGAGTTGTATGTTTTAGATTATATATTAAAACTTGCATAGTTACTAGACTCTTATGGCACAAAGCACAGGCCAGGCAGAGTTTGCAAATTTCATTAACATGTTTTGTGTTTAGTTTTTGGATGTTCTAGTGGTTTTTATTGTTTTAAAACATTGGCAAAAGTACAGACAACAGTATCAAAGCCCTAAAGGTTAGAAAATGCAGCCAAATGCATAAAGGACTCTTACCCAACCAACAAGACACTTAGGGGAATATATTGGCTAACAAAGAAGATGAGCAAAACTTTTTGTATTTTCCCACAAGCTGAACTGATTTTCACTGCAGTCCTTGTGGTAATCACTTACTCTCAGACACAAAAACTGAGCTACACCCCTACATATTTAAGTAAAGAAATATTTTTAAATTAGAAGGTAATAATTAATTAAATTAAAAAAATGTAGAAGGGTGAGAAAAAAAGAGGGTTATAACAGTACCAAATAACTACAAAACAAGGTATATAAGCATCTTAATACTAATGACTACAATCTTAAAAAGTTGCATGCTGTCATTTTTTTCTGCAGCTCCAGTGAAATGAGAAGTAAGGAAACTTGAATATGCAGCTGCATTCAGAGCACTGAGGAAGGAAGCTGGGTAGATTTCTAGGAATGCTGGAACAGACTTAACTAAATATGTTTCCTAAAGATAGACTTTATTTTGATTTTGGAAACTAAACCAAATTCCTCTTAAGCAGATTTTTTTTTTTGCTTTGTTTTGTTGAAGAGGAAGTTCTAATGTCAAGAACTTGAGGATAATATGAACAATCTTAATGTAACAGGTGTATAACTTAATATATGGCTTATTAAATTTTCCTAGATTTTATTTTCACATGAAAAGTGAGCACTGTGGTGTGTAGCCATTAGCTGAGTGTTCTCTTTGCTTCCCCTTCTTTGTTGTATTCTGCAAGAAGTTTTATGACGAGTCACACTATGGGGATGACTGGCTAAGGCATCAAAAGCAATCTTGCCTGAAGCTCATTTCTATATTGCATAAGATTTGAATCATACCAAATGTTTACCCTTATAATGCAGTCCTTGTTCTTTTTAAACTGCCATTGGCTGGTGCTGTGAATGACCAATTTGGGACCACACTTGCCTGCATTTATATCAAGAGCAAGCTTGGAATCAAAGAAAGTTGATTCAGATCCTCAGATGAAAGGTAGTAGGTTGCAGATGCATGCATTGCCCTTGGTTTAAGGATAGACATTATAAAAATTGGTTTTGGATGCAAAGGCTTTGAAAACAAGCATGAAAGTTAATAAAAATGTTTGATTGCCACAGATCAGTGTAAAAATGATGTTTCTGTGAAAAAATCCTTAATACTATGATGCTGTTGATATAAATGGGGCAGTAATACTGTCTGGGGGTTGTTTGAGGAAAAAGAAAAATGGTTTCATTGTTTACTTAAAAAGGACTTCAAAATGAGGAAGTAAAGGACTGGTTTGATTATCTTATTGCTGAAATTTTGCATCAGAGGACTTTGTATTAGTTGTTCTGTCAATAATGTCTTAGTCCGAATGGCAAAATCAGGAATGTGGTTATTTTTAGAAGTTACCTTATGCTTAAACCCACTAGTTTTAGCCTTATAGATACTTTTCCTTGGCTTGGGGGGGAGAGGGGGTTATTTGCAAGTCAGTAACCTGATCTGGATACTTGCAGCACGTTTTTTTCTTTCTTCATTACGGACTTTTGAGTTTTGTCTAGAAAAAGTGTGGACTACAGGAAATATGCTTTTATCGGGGGAGAGCTGTATTTATATGATATGAAGCCAAAGGTTTTGATGCCTTTACTGCTTCTGAGTTAATGAAGAATATTTCTTGCAATGTTATGCTATGAGTTTCTGTGGTGGTGTTATGAACAGTAATTTCATGCCTTTGTAAGACATTACTTTTGACTATTTACATGCTATTGCAAGCTTTTTTTCTTTTACTGCTCTCTCTGAAAATTTGTGAATAAATATATACTTCAAATTTATGGAAGTGGTGAGTTTCTATAAAAATGCAGAACTCCCTTATATAAGCGAGAAGAGTAAAGGAAAAAAAAACCCATAGAAAATAGAGTTGGCAAAAGTTTCTGGAGGTTATGCAGTCTATATTCAGCCTCAGGAATTCAACTCTGCCTTTGCCACCTCGGCAAACATTTGTCTAATTCCTCCTTAGAAGCTCACAGTGACAGAGATTTCACAATCACCCAAGGCAATCTGTTCCCACGCCTAGTGATTCTTGCAGATAAAGGGGTTTTTCTGATATCCAACCTGAATTTCTGTAGCTGT
This sequence comes from Phylloscopus trochilus trochilus, assembly GCA_016584745.2. Classification (NCBI taxonomy): domain Eukaryota; kingdom Metazoa; phylum Chordata; class Aves; order Passeriformes; family Phylloscopidae; genus Phylloscopus; species Phylloscopus trochilus. Next base: position 32,203,040 of record WQNJ02000062.1, on the reverse strand, counting down.
AATTCGAGTGTATTTCTTCTTGTCCTCTTTCCAAGGACATGAAGAAGAGATTATTCCTTTGCTCTTTGCGGCAGCTCTTTCTGTACATATAGACTGTTATCAGGTCTTCTCTTCTGTAGACTAAACAAACCAAATTCGTTTTCAATTACAGTTTAATGTTACTTAGCTGTCTGTGAGACGTAATGTGGAAGAAGCTTTTGCAACATACAAAAAGAAGCATTTGCAAAAAAGTGTTAGGACAGTTAAAGTTTCAGAAGACATACATGAAGTGTGCTTAGCTCTGCATTTCATGTGCTTCTGTCCAATTTCGTAAATTTAAATTTAGAGCTTTGTCTCACACTTATTTACAAGTCTCCAGACTCCACTCCAGAGCTGAGTTCAGGTTCCAACAACTCATATAACCAACAGAGTACTTTATTCAAGAGTTTTAACTGAGGTTAATGTTTTCTAAAAGGTCAGTTAAACCTGACAATAAGAACTATCAGAAAGGAAATAACAGTGCCTTAGCATTGGTCTATGGCTGTAAAGGAAGATTCTCTAGTTCAACTTCATAGAAAGTTGTTCTTAGAAAAAATAAGATAGTTCTTCCTATTGATATATTATTTACCCAGCTGGGTTGTTTGTTTGTTTGGGGTTTTTTCCTGAAAGGAATGAGGGGACTCATAACAAAAGTGATAAATATATTTAATTTGAAAAGAATAAGTGAGTAATCTTGTTAACTATTTCTAAATTCTTTCACATTCATGAGGATTTCAGAAATTGATATTCTGCTTCTAATAGAACCACAGAAACACGGAATATGCTGAGTTGAAAGAACCCATCAGGATCATCCAGTCCATCTCCTGGGACTACACAGGACACCTCAAGAATCACACCATGTGCCTGCGGGTGTTGTCCAAACTCTTGAACTCTGTCAGGCCTGGTGCCATAACCGCTTCCCTGGGGAGCCTGTTCCAGTCCCCAACCACCCTCTGGGTGAAAAACCTTCTCCTAACCCTCCCCTAACTCAGCTTCAGGCCATTTCCTCAGGTTCTGTCAGTGGTAAGGAGAGTGAAGAGATCAATGCCTGCCCTTCTGCTTCCCCTCATGAGGAAGTTGTAACTGCAGTGTGGTCTTCCCTCAGTCTCCTCCAGGCTGAACAGACCCAGTGCCCTCAGCTACTCCTCACACAGCTTCCCCTCAAGGCCCTTCACCATCCTCACTGCCCTCTTTCGGACATTCTCTGATAGCTCTCTATCTTTCTTACATTGTGGCACCCAGAAGTGCCCCCAGCACTGGAGGTGAGGCTGCCCCAGTGCAGAGCAGAGTGGGACAATCCCCTCCCTTGCCTGGCTGGTGATGCTGGGCCTGATGTACCCCAGGACAGGGCTGGCCCTCTGCTGATTCATCTCCAGCTTGCCATCAACCAGGACCCTCAGGTCCCTTTCCACAGTACTTATCTGCAGCCTCTCATTCCCCAGTCTCATGATTCTTAGCATTTAATGTTATCTGGGTTTTTTATGAAAGAAAAGATTAGCTAATCACATCATCACTAATGTCCAAGTGCTGTTCTTTAAACTGTTTCTCTTTCTTTTTCAACATGTACAATGAAGGGCTTATACAGTTCTTTTTTTTAAAGGACAAAACATTTTTCATGATCTGTTAATTTTGTTATGGTTAGCATAAAAAGGACTGACAGAGTGATAAGTTTTTATGGCTTCAGGTAAAATAATCTGGAAAATTTATTAACCTCAACTTGCACAAAATATTATTTGAAAATGTTTTATCTAAGACCATGTTATCTAATCTGTACAGACAAATAGGGAACTGGCTTGACAGCCAGTAATAGATTCAGGGGTGAGAAAAGACAATTTATAATGTGATATATAACTTGTCCACCTTGATGGTACAAAAAAAAAAAAAAAAAAAAAAACAAAAAAAAACACACACAAAAAAAAAAAACAACAAAAAAAACCCACCAAAAAACACACACAAAAAAAAAACCCAAAAAACCCCCAAAACCAAACCAAAACAAAACAAAAACAAAACAAAAACAAAAACAAAAACAAAACAAAAAAAAATCAAAAAACCCCCCAAAAACCAGAAGACTATGGAGTGAGGAAATGTTCTTACCTTTGTGCTTTGCATAAGTGAGAAACAGGCTGGAATTCTACCTTCAGATTTGGTACTGGATTTGGAAGAAGAGTGTAAAAAATGGAAGCAAGACTGGAAAAAAATTATACCATATAGTAAGTTTTAGAGGTGACTGGTGCATAAGCATGTTCAGAAAACAGCAGATATCTAAAGGGTCTTTAAAAGAAAAAATGCTTTCAAATCAGAAGTAAATTCACAGAAAATTCAATACAAATTCAAACAGGAAAGGAGTCACATATCTTTTCAAATGTGGTAGAAACAACTGAGATCAGGCACTCAGAGAAGTATAGGCTTTCCACCTTATGTGAGAGGTGTTTCAGCAAAGCACAAGGAACTAGGCTCTGCTGGGGGACAGCAGGGTGACATGGATGGGCTTTCAGCATGCAGGCAGTGAGAACAGATCCCTGTGGCTTTTATTTTTCAGAGTTGTAGTACTTGGCACTGAGCTTCAAACTCTGAATTATCAAGGATATGACTAGTAAGTTTTCTCTTCAAACACATCAGCTTCTAACTCCCTTCTACAAAAGAAGCAAGTAGATGTTTATCTCTATGCTAAGGTGAAAACCTTGCTTTTCACCTTACTCACACAACCACAGTTTTGAACTATTCCATTATTTTGTGAACAGCCTTGCTTAGTACTGGCAAAAAAAAGATTTTGGACAGAGAAAATTCAGGGAGAGACGAGCTGTTTCTCCAAGTTCAACTGTCAGGCTCACAGGAATTTGCTGTGTACTTCCGTGCACTTGAAGCATGGTTGGTCAGCTGCTGTCACCCACCAGATTCCTCTCTGGACAGAATTCCAGTGCAAGGAATGAAGAACCACTTCAAAGTAGCCACTGTTTTGTATGAGGAGGTCATTTTCCCACTGATGTGTCCAGTCCCCCAGGCTAAACTGTGTTCAGCTCCTCTTCTAGAAACAAAAGCCACCAGCCAAGTGACAGAAACCAAGAAAATTACTTCGTCACCACTCTGGGCAGATGCTTTAGAAAATTAACTTGGACTCCATCAAAGATGTAAATGTTTGTGACACTAAAACAGAAACTATAGGGAATACAAATCTGTCTTGCATTCTCTATCTTATGCCCATTTGTATAATTTCATTTGCTAAGCTTTATTTTTCTCCCCTAAGGTGTTGGTTGTTTTTTTTTTGGGGGGGGGGGGGCATTGTTTGTTTGTTTGTTTTTCTTAGCAAGATACCATAACTTGGGGCATTGCCAACACAGATGATTCTGTGTGCTGAACCCCCCTCCTTTAATCTCATACTTTCCTTGATGCCTAACACCTGGATGTCAGTTCATTTCTCTGTTCCTGAGTAGCCTGGCTAGGGAAAGCAAACGTAACACGATGCCCACTTCTCTTGTTGAAGTGGCTCTTCAGACAGGATGCAGCAAAGCTTGGCTCATCCATGGTGATCACAGACACTTTTCCTGTGTGTTAAGTAAGTCTAGAAGAATTGCTTGAGAAAAGAAATAAGCACCTGTTGGAGTATTCTTTTACCTTCACTTAAAGAACTGCTCTCTTCTGCCAGGTACTTCCAGCCAGGCAAAGGCATGAGTGTCCCTTGGGCTATCAAGGTTCCAATCTTCTAATGGGCTGCTCATCATCAAGGCCATGAGGATGCTTATGGTATGTGTTAAGGCCACACAGATCACTGATGAGCTCTTTCATTGCTCAGTGCTCTCATATTTCTATTCCACAACTCTGTATTGCACAACACAGGTTCAGTTCAGGCCACACTTGCCCTGGACAGAGACCTAACACATCTGAGTCCTTCCTTCTGGGGAACGCTGAGCCCCACATATGAGGAGGTGCTGTGGTGAAGGAGATGGAGCAGCCAGGTCCACATGCACTCCTGCCCTCTTCTTCCCTGGCCAGGGCAAATCAACCAGAGCAGACATCCTGGGCAGGGACAACAGCTTCTCACAAAAATGGTCCTTGTATAGACCATTTCTTCAGGGGATGTAAAGCACCTGTTTAACCACCTTTTATTAATCTTGTGAAGTCTGTTTATTGTTACTATTTCTCTTTCCCAGTTCCACGTAAACTCTGTTTCTGGTCTTTGTTGTAGTTTTTTCTAAGTAATACTTAAAAAAAATGTTAGTAATAGCCTCTCTGGTTTCTGTTTTGCCTCCCCTCCCCCTTTCTCACCAGCTCTGTTTTCTGCTTTTAATTGTGTTTTGCTTTTCAGGAGAAATGAAAGACTGTTTACTGATCCTGTCCCCACCCTTTCCTCTCCTGTCACAGCTGGTCCTTGAAATTTGTTGGAATAATAGCTCCGCATGTTCTGTTCCCTGTCCCCTCCCCCTGTCTCTTAGAAATGAGTTTTGGTATTGTTGAAAGATTCCAGATGAAACTGCCAACTCAGAATATCTCAAACAGACCCTACTGAAAGAAAATTAATTTGATAACTTATAAAAATATAGCTGCTACTTAGCTCTCTGTTTTAACAGTGAACAAGGGGTGAAGGAAGATTAGGATCACCTTGGATGGACCCAGTACATGCTTTCTTCTGTTGAGCAGCCTGGTATTTAGATGGACTATGTTGAATAAATTCCACTTTTTATCCATATGGAATATTGATGCAAATGGAAACAGACACCTAAGAGAGGAAGCCTTTTGTACGAGGGGGGAGAGATTCCATTATTTCTCTTTTACTCTGGACATTGAAAGTGGAAGCAGAAGAATAAACCCCTGGGAGTGTGGGAGGAATGGAGCTATGTTAGCAGATAAAGGTGCTTTATTTTCCAGTTAAACAGAAAGTTCAGGACATGGCGACAGAGCAACAAAACAGATGAGATGGGGTTTTTACAATCCTCTTCAATGTTATACTTTTTCCAATGTTTGCTGAATGGAATTTTAAAAAACCATGCAAGCAGCTAAACAAACAGATTTTTGGCATCATTTCATTAAAAAAAAAAAAAAAGAAAAAAGAAGGCTGAAGATTAATAAAACAAAAAAGAAAATGACAACCTCACCCATTCATATTGCACGGAATTCAAGTGTCAGGCTGGTTAACAATTAACCTAGTCATCCCTATAAGTGATTTATAAATTGATCAAAGGCATATATGATCCCAGTTTTTATTGGAACAGTTGTCTGAGCAACAGCAAGTGACTACATCCTGGTCTTGCAATGGGAGGTGCCCTTCCTTTTGGGAAGGCCATCCAAATTGTTACATGGTTACACAGCTTTGGTATTTTACCTGGAAAAATGTTGCAAACATTATGAGGGTCCAGTAGAAATGTGTCCAAAGTCTTCCTTCTGTGTATGTGAACTTAATCTGATGTCATTTTGGGGAGGAAAATACAATCTTGGCATGCAATAAGGGCACAATTATCAGCACAGCTTTGTCTCATGGATAAAATACAAATTTAAAAAATCAAATAAAAATTTTTAGATGTTTTAATTGTAATTCAAAATATTTAAATCCTTTTGGCACAGTGAATCCAAACATTGCTTCCAGTTGTACAATAACAAGTGAAATGCTTAACTTGAGAGCATTCACTACCAATCTTGTCAACTCATTTTTATTCTGTATAAGCACATGGTATTGTGATTTCAAACTCCTTTGTCTACTAATAAATTAAAGATTATTTCTTCATCAAATTCATGCAGCACTGCAAATTTTCATGTACAACTCAGAGAAAATAAAAAGTTCTTATTTGGAAACCCACATAATTCTGTGACTTCCCAGAAGTGCTTTTCTGCAAGCTGAATTAACTCTCAAGGAGAGGTCCTGTGGGAAGCTCAAGGTAGCAGGAGATGGGAAAACTTGTCCACTTTACTGTTAACATACCAGTCCTCCTTAACACATGGTGGATTAATCTGCTTCACTTATGTCTGACTTTGGTATTTGCAGTCAGAGCTTTTCTTCCCCAGATATTTTGTAGCATTCCTTGGAATATTTTGGCAGGAATTACCTAGATTTAACCAGCCTCCATTGAGGAAATTGTGATGAAAGTGGGCTTGTGGTTTGACTGTGGCATTATTTCATCTCCCAGGCACTGCTTGTGTTTACAAATACAAATAAGCATAACACAGTCTAGTGCAAATACATAGCGAGATTCTGTCATGCTAGAGTGATTTTTTTTTTTTTTTTGTTGCAATAATGATGGCAAAATGTAACAAAATCAGTGCTGTCAAAGCTCATTAATTAGCTAGAATTACTGAAATGAATAGGAAGCAGTCTAGCTGGGTAGAATCCATGTCATAAGTCAATAAGGATCTCCAGAGCTGGGTTTTGCTTTTCTTTTGTAAGTGATGAAGTTATCACTTACTATATCTATAGCAAAACGATTGTTAGAAGTTCAGATTAAGTTCAAATAGTGACTCAAGACAATGTTCCAAGGCAAGTGAATGCTTAAGATACCAAACTCTCTATGCTATATTATGTGCTTTATTCCTAGCTTAAACTTGACTGGATAAATAAGCTTTTAGTTTGACTTCACTGTTATTTGCTTTTAACATGAGTTCCCACTGAGTGTTTATTAAAGAGTTCAGGCATTTTATGGAAAAGCTGAAGGGAAATGTTAAAGAATTATCGTGGAAAATAACATAACATTAGGGTTAAATTAGGCCAAGGCAAGCACATGTGATTACTTCCCTTATGGGGGGAGCAACACTGAGTGATGTACACTCTATCTAGGATCAGGATGTTTCTCCATTCTCTGTTGAACTGTTTAGTTTCTCTGGCACAGATCCAATACATGTCTTTTGCTATCTGTGTGAACTTCATGGATAAGAAAAAATTGTCAGTAGAAATTCAATTCCAGACTACTGCTGTTGATGACTTTGTTTGTACATGAAACACTGAGCAAGTTAATTTCCAAGGTTTGTTGAAATTTTTTGCTATGTGATTTAAACGAAAGAGAGCCTTGTCTTCATGTGTGTGGACACTTTTAAATATCCCCATGGCTGTTTGGCACCAAAGAAACCAAGACTAATCTAGTAACCGTATTAAAAGGGAGAAAAATCTGCCACACTGTGTAAGCTGAACCTTTCTGAAGCTAGTGATTTATTATTATATTAAACTTGTTATGCTAATAAAATTTTTCTAAGGGTCCATGTTGTTTCAGAGGTGTTGACACACAGGCAACACAGATCCTCTGAAAGAGGGTTTAGGGGCTTGTGTTAGCAGAAGCTACTAGAGCTTTTACTATGCTGGGATTATTGGATATTTATACTTCTCAATATGAACTAGATGGGTGCAGGGCCTTAAGGCTAGAAAGAGATCAGAGCTTGGAACATTTGCTCTGCCTGACACTTTTGGCCAACTAGAGGAACTAGAAGTTCTGCAGACAAAAGGGCAAGATTAAGATTTGGAATGTTATCTCTCCACTTTTGTAGGTGACGATGGAAGGACACATGCCCTTTTACCAAGGTGCCATTCTGTTTACCTTCAATAATAATTTTCATTTCTGATTTCACAGTGAAAATTGTAGTGCTTTCTACAACACACAGTTGCAATATTTAGCTGGAAAACCTTTCTGTTTGTTAATCATCCTGAGTCCTGAGACACCTTCAGCTTGATGATTGCTGAAGCAGAAAGTGTTAAGAATTAAACTTAGGAAGTTAAAATTAGAATTAAAACTAGGTAATATATTTAAAACTCAGAAATGTATTCAAAATTAAAAATCCCCTAGCTCACCCCCTTAAAAGACTAGGCCTTTGCTTTTTTGCCAAATGCTAAACTCTCCTGGCTCCACAGTAATCTACCCTGCCTTCTCCACTCTAGACACCCTTTCAATGACCACTGCTAGTAATGATATACACAGCCCTGTTTGTCGGAGTGCGTAATGCCTTTAATTACAGCCAGTCCTCCCTGCTGCCCAGGTTTGTTCCAGAAGTAACAACACAAGTTGCCAGTTCAAGCACTTCATCTACTCAGACATCAAAGTTTTTTTCTGATTGATTGTTTCATAGCCAAGAAAAGTGTCTTTAGGTTTTGTTTATCTAATTCTAAAACCAGGAGTTCAGGGCATGACATATATCTTGCAGATATGAGGCATTGAATCAAAATTAACAAGAAAGTTCCATAATTACAGTACATCTATCTGTATCACAGTTTTGTCCTATGTGGACTGTGATATGGTAAAGACATTCATCGTTTAGTGTTTTTTTTAAGGAAATAAAAAAGATATCTGGTCCAAAATGTACTATGAAATTACCAGGTAAATACTTCAGAAAGCCTCAGCATGAAAGTAAGCCACTAGTGTCTAAAAAGGGTTACTTGAAAGTTCTCAATAGTTTCACTCAGTTATTTCAGATTATGTTGCTGAGTGCTTTTCACTTTAGCCTTACAGACCAAACAAATAAAGATTTTGTCCAAGGAAATATGTGCTCTCCTCTTAGAAAAAAAAATACCAGATTCAAATCAAGTCTCTACTATTCAAAGAGCAAGTATTTTTCTTTTCTATTTCTTCAGAAATTCCTTTGGGTTGGAAAGATTACACATTTTTATGTGGCATTTATGGCAAAATCCAATATTCAATATTTGAAGCTAAAAGGTGTTCATCCTATCTAGCACACATGCTCTTCAGCAGTGATACAAATATATCTCAGACAAGCTGCGTGACACAGCAGGCAGAGGACAAGACTATCTATTCAGGGGACAGAGCATCTGTTCCTGACCCTCACATAGCTCTGCCATGTGACTGGAGGGGAAACTATTCTCCTCAGCTCTGGTTTCTTTGTCTGTGAAAATGGAGACAGATATTCATATCTGCCTTCTGATATACTGTAGAACACTAATGAAAAATAAATTTTTGAGCTGTGCTTTAAAGTGTTGTGCCTACAACCACATCAACACTTTTGCCTGGAGGAAGTAGTAAAGGAAGAAATTATTCATCATACCCTTCTAGAAAATACATTTTCAAATCATAACCTTTACCTAATACTGCTTTTCACTGAAGAAGATAATTGTTTTCTTTTTCAGACTTGAACTTCTGACCATTCAGCTTGACAGTTAACTTCAGATTCTATTTACAGGTTAGGTTTTATATGTTTGTGTGAATTATTAAAAGACCATTTATATGCCAAGAACAGAATCCGCAGGACAGTCATGACAAGCAGCCTTTAGAATGCTCTTATTTTTGTTTCTGAAGACCTTGAGTAAAAGAAGATATGGGGGATAAAGATTCAAAAAAAGTTGGTATGTCTATTCAGATGTGTATTGATGCATCCTCCAACACCAAACAAAGCCTTTTTTTACTTAAAAATTCAATAAATGAGTGGCGGGGGCTAGGTCTGTAAGCCAGTTGAGCTCAGAGCTTAAGGAAGAAGAAGGGGTAGATGTAACTCCAATATACTGGGAAGAGCTTGTAAAGCGTATTTTATATGGATACAGAAAAACAAATCAAAACTAAACAAAAGAAAACAAAAGAGGGGTAAAGGCAGTGTAGAAAACAATATTTTGAATACCGTGCTGAATAGATATGAGTTCCTGAATTCCTGAAAGCCAGAGAAAAAGAGATGCTTTAAGTAAGAGAGCTATGACAGTCCTTTGTGATGCCAAAGGATGAAGCACAAACAAATGAGAGGATTCAGATCTTCCAAGGACACCTGGCTGTTCTGTCCTTCAGTAGCCTGTATCTAGACCAACGTTAATATACCATCTCATTAGAGAAACAAACATGTCTAACTCATTTCTTTATTCTAATACTTTGGTTGTCACCAGACAAAATTTTAAATTTAATTGAAATATTGAAATGTATCAAATTATTCATAAGCAGATTTTGCATTATTATGTATTTGTACAGTTCATTGACCTATTTTTTTTTGTCAGCTTCTCTTTTTCTTTAAGAATTTGACTTCTGAATATGCTGTCTCTCTGCTTTGATGAAAGTCTATGTTTAATGCCTTTCTTGTGTTTAGATGAGACAAAATATTTGAGTCACAGCATCCCCATGCTGTTTTGTTTTTACACTGGTTATATACTTAACTGAAATAGAAATTAATCTCAGATCCTACTAGTGTGAGTTTGAGATGAATTTGAATATGAATTTGAGATGAATAGACTTTAGGGCAGGGCAATGATAGTGAACTAAGAGATGGGCATGAAGAAGCTGCTTAACTGACATATTTTAATTCACATCCACCAAGCACTGATGTGGGACTTTTCCTTTTGAGTGGTAAAAGATCTGGGAACCTGAAAGCACAAGGTTGTTCCTGTTTGGGCAAGGTCTTTTGTAAAACAGAGAGTAGCAGGAAGCTAGAAGATGTGATAGATCTTTTTGAAGTCTGTCCTCTTCAGCCACTGTGTAAGGGGAGACCATGTTATTGGGCACACAGAGTAAAGTCACAGGTCAAGGCAGTGCTTTCCAGAGGACTGGAGACAGGCATGTGAGAACTGATACCATGCTTCAGAATGATGGAGGGGAAGGGCTTCTGCTGTGACAAGGATAGTTTTGCCTTCAGAGAAATTGGTGGAGATGCCTGGGACACCTCTGTTTGTGTGTGATTATTTGTTTGGAGAGCCATGGGGACATCCAGGGACCAGGGACAACCAGTCCATAAACACGTACTAAAGGGAATGTGCTGTACAGCGACAACCCCAATTCAGTGACCGTGAACATTGTGAGAGCAGGAGGGGAATGGATCACAGATAGCAGTGAAGCTTTGAGTGCCTGTTCTGTAAGGCATCTCCTGTGCCTACTTTTGCAGGATCCAGTGTTCCACTGGTACACAGCTGCAGGTAGGTCATGCTTAAGGCAGCTGGGACCATACGTGGCTCTTGTTTGCCTGGGAACCTGAAAAGTAATCAGAATGACCTACCCTACCTTTTTTGTTTATCATTCCAAAGCAGGTAGGAGAAAGGGAGCAGTAAAAGACATAAAAGTCACCCAGGACAGAGTTTTCTAGACTAGAGAAGTTATCTAATAATTCGTATCATTCTTTGTTTAAATAAAAACTTCACTGATTTTTTTTCAGCTTATGGCACATTAACAGTGGCATGAACTTTTTTTAGTGTCTGTTTCCAGTGTGTAGCTGTAACTATAAAATAAGGATATGGAAAATGTTGTCTTATAGGACAGGAAAAAGCAAAACACCTTAGAAAAGACTTTGCTCTTGTGATTCAATTAAACAACACAAGACTCGCTAGAAGTAATTTTAAGCTCTGGATGTGAAATACCACCTTTCATATCATATAATGCCATATTTCTGTTCCTGTGATGGTGACAGAGAGCCTGAACTGTTTTGTCCCCTTTCAAAACAAAAAGTATACAGATTCTGTAAATGGTATCAGTCATAGAGCAACCAAGGGAAAAAGCAGTCTAACTCGCGTGATTATTGTTATATAAGTTTTGGATTTCCTTCAAAGTTTTCAGTTTTCTAAGTTTTCAGTCACTATGGAACTGTCATCACCTGCCAAAAAGGTGCTGAGGATGTCACAATCATTTTATCTCACAAATGCCACATGCTTCAAAGCACAGAGAACTGGACAACGCTAATGCTATTCCCTCAAGTTTAAGAAAATTTATCCTTTGTAGATTTGACCTAACATTAAATAATCCAGACATCCAAAAGAACAGGAAGACTTCATTTAATTCTGGCTTTCTCTCCCGTCAAAATAAGCATATTATTTAACAATATGGTGCAATGTGCTTGCAGTGTCTGCATTTTTGTGAGAGATTATTGAATCAGTTACCTGCATCAGAAGTTGCATGAAATTCCAATCAAAGGGTAAACCCCTCCTTTTGTTGGGGGGTAAGCAAATGTGCTGTAGATATTAGGTCTGTCAGGTACATCCTGTCATAAAGAGTTAACACAGACAGTGTGTACTCAGGTTGCACTTCCATCTGTGATTATTTTGCGTTCACAGCAGTCCAAGCAATGAGACTGTTACCTTCAGATTAAATAAAAAAATATATATATAAACACAGGGAATTTAAAAAGAAATGTGTGTCAAACCCAACATACGTTGTTTGGACACATTAAGCTACAATCAAAAAACAGATCTATGAGTCAGTTGGGTTTCTGGTTTAAAATGTGCCATTTTGGTGGATTCTGAAACAGATAAACAGCAAAAGCCTAAGTTTGGGAGTTGAACAGTAGAAGTACAAGCATGATTCAGATTTCAACCTTTACTTCTGGTCCTAGAGATACAGTGCAAATCAAAAGTAGACACAGAAGTGGAGGGAGAGATTGGTGAAGTGAGTCCCTGTCACTTTATTTCAATGCTCTGACATAAGGACAAATAAGAAAACTCAAAGCTGTGTGTTTAAAGTGCATGCATTTGAAATGAAGTTTCTGTGTTGAATAAAGTCGAGTCTTTTTACGTACACATAGATCTAAGAATGATGATGAGTGCAATCCTTCAAGAACCATTTCTTCTCAACATGTGATGTTGAAAATTCATGTAAAATTTACTTGTATTAATATGACTGTTTCTAAAGAAGAAATTATATTTATTGTCATGTTCCTGGTTATGGTCTTTAATTTGTAATTTCCCGTGTAAATCATGTATTGCTAAGATCAGGATAAAAATTACATGTGTACTACGTGTCTTTGCAGACAGGTGAACTTAGGTCTGGCAGGGGTGGAGCTATAGTGGTCAGTGGTACCTAGGGGTTACAGAAAGCATGGGATGAAAAAGCATCTGGAAAAGGCAAAGATTTAAGTGTCCACTGAGGAATTGCAAGGTACAAAAGCACTATTTAATTCATTTCACATGGTTCTACACCTCTATGCAAAGTAGGTGCTGCCATGTGGTCCAAGGATTCGTTTTTTCTGCTCTCTCACATCACAGTTGGTGAAGAAACAGTTGGTGGTGAGATTCATGCCCTTGAGATGTGTTATGGTATCATGCTATCCTGGTTTTCACAGCAGAAATATTGCATAGTAGGAAAAAACGAAATACACTTGTGGTGACAAAGCATTGCACCTTTGAAACTATGCATAGTCTTCTATTTGTAAAAATACTACATCTTCCTAAAGAGGCTCTTTCCTACTAGATAGGTTTTGAAAGGACTGTGTGTACATACACATGCCAGCTTGTTTCTATGTGTTTCTTCACGTAGTAGCAAATCAATGAAAGTACACAGCAGCCAAAGCACAGATGCACTAGAACTTGGGTTTGAAAAATGCTTGATTTCACTGGGTTCATTCCAAATATCATGTACAGTTCATCTCTCAACATGCCTGAAATGTTTGCTAATTTTTAGCATTCGTATTTCATGAGGGCTTGTTACAAAGAGGGAAATGTTACATTCCAGTTTGGAATTTTGGAAACAGATTACTGTGAAATGTTAGGAAATGCTAAACCAGGCCATTTAGCATGGAAAGGTGGGGTTGACTTCTGAAGGGAAAAAGAAACAGAAAATTGAAAGAGCAATAAAGTTAGTGGTACGAAATTTCTCTTGTGGAAGTGTTGTGGGTTTGATTAGCAGGGCTGATTCATGCTACTAAGATTACTGTAGCCATCAAATTTTAAGACTTTTGAAAAGTTTTTTCCATCCTGGTGGAAGTCAAGAATATCTTTTATTTCAACAATGTTGAAAAGGATGACAAGCATAGAGCTGTTAAAACAGATAGTATCTATGCCTTAACCATAGTCCTGGAGTCCTGGAAGCATTCTCAGCATTCTCTCTTGGTCCTGTAGCCCAGAGACCTCCTGGAGTGTACTGTGGATTCTGATCCTGTAAAAATATTTCCTTCCAAAGAAAAACAAAGGGATGGTGCAGGTCATGGCCAACCATGGAGGCAGAATAAAACCAGGTTTATAAGGGAGACCAGGACCAAATCTGCATCTGCCATGTGGCCTAGGCTCAACTAGATTGACTTTACAGATTGTTTTTCTACATTCCATGTTTTGATTTGCCCACCTATTAATAAAGAGGAAGAATGGAAAATATTTGGAGAAAATATTAAATGCACTAATCATGAGCTAGGTAAAAGTAACAAGTCCTTTAACATGAACTTATTAATATTGTGCCAGTTTAATTTAATTGTTGCTTATTTTGTTTCCTACAAAGCATCCTGATGTCTTTAGGACTGCCTGTTCAGCTGAATGGCATGTGTCAACTGTCTCCTCCTCTAGGAAAATTAGCACATATATTTGTATGATTATGGAACAACTTTGCAATGTATATTTATTTGGTGTAGGAAAAACCTTTTCATTTGAATGGTTTTCATAATTTTATTTTGTATATGAGCCCATCTCAATGTGGAAAATGCTATATATCTTCTGGTAGTCTGGGAAACAGTCTCAGAAGAAATATTAGTAATAAGCAATATTTGGTTTATATCTATTGTTGGCAACAGAGTTGCCAAAGAAAATTTCCCTCCTATGACACAACCTGCTCTATTTGCTCTGTAACATACTGAGGACATTTAGGGTGACATAGCTGAAAAAACTTCTGTCAATATTGACATCTTCCAGAATTTATTGCTACAGAATATAAAATGTGCAATGTTTGAAGCTGAGGAGATTGCTTCCCCAAGAAGCCTTAGAGGCTTAAAAAATTGTAAATAATTTCACTTGACATTTAGGAAGGTCTGTACTGCCCTGATGGGATCAGTTTACAGTGGAGGTTGCCTCTTTGAGCGCTTTAGCTGTCGTTCACAAACATTGTCAATAAACTGATCCAAGCAGATTTTCTTAGACATGCTTCCATTTATTACTACAAAAACTAAAAGTAGGCATTAAACTTTGGTTTTGGTGAGTTTCTGTCTAGAACCCTACTGCTGGTGTTGACTTCACTGCTAAAGCAACCATTTAAAATTTGCCCTTTTGTTCTTATTTTCATAGAAGCCGAGCTGACTCAGCAAGAGATGACTACAATAACTTCTAGAAAGATAAGAAAAAAAGTAAGACTAATTGTTTTAGCCTACCATTTTCCTTAGACACTTTTCTTCTCTAAATGTAGGTCATCACCAGCAAAACACTTTTGTTTTCATGCTCAACTGAATTATAGGATGCTTAGCTAGTAGAAAACAGCAGTATTTTAGACTTGTGCCTGCAGAGGACTAGATATAAATACAGATGTGTAGAAATAATAACAAATAAATTCAAACATTACTTCATCTTCTTCTAAAGCACAGTCTCTAAGCTTTGGTTAAGTACCATTGCACTTTATCTTAAAGGTATCCCCTTTCATTACACTCTTCCCCACAAGGGTTCTATAGGAGCACAGGTTTTACGCTGTGAAGGCTCTAATTCACACCTTGTGAAATCTTTCTCTGAAATGGGAATCTTTTGCAGCATTTTGTCACAAGCTGAACGACTGGACCTGCCATAAACCTCAGGCTTTTTACAGATCCCTGTATGTACTGCCTGAATAATGGCCATGAGACAGTGGCACCTAGTGTTCTTAGACCCCGCTTTTCTCTCTGAATATTATGCAAACAGGAAGAAATGACTATGGATGCCTGTGACATTTTCTCCTCCCACTTCAAAAAGGCCATGAGATTACTTGGCTCCTACTGAAGCTAACTCTAGTGAGAAGGGAAAGCTTGCCTGGGAATAATGAAGAGATCAAGTCATTACCTAGCAAGCAATATGACATTCGTCGTCTGACATGCAAATTGATTGTGACTAACAAATCCGTGACCCTAACATCCCACTTTGTTTTATAGACTAAACAGAAAAATAAAGCAAGAAAATATGCTAGGCCAAAGAAAAATGGAAAGAGTTTGTTGGTGAAATTCTTGGGGCTTTAAATCCACCTCCCAATGTCAACCAGTTTTGGTTTTCCAGATGAAGTGCCACATAGGTTTTCAAATGGTCCATTACCCACATGGTTGATATAAACACACATGTGGTGATCCAGTAAACTTTCTCCTTTCTATTGGAAGTGTGGGTTGAGATGGGTTTCTTAGGCAGGGTTTTTACCTGCTGGAAAAATATCTGGGGCCAACCTAGGCTGGACAGTCATTGAGCTACAAAGAAGGTCTGCTTTACTCTTGTAGACATTTAAGTACCCTTCTAGCACTGGAGAAATAAATTATATTATGTGACTGGTTAGCTCAAAAAGTGAAAACCTTGTTGCCAAATCAATACATCTACTGGATTTTTAACTTTCATAGGGCATACAGATTTGATCAGGAACTAGAAAATTGTGCAGAAGTTGGCTGGTCATACTAAAATGTCTGTTGTATTTGAATTTAATTTTTATTTAAGAACCCCTTGATGCATTTAAGAAAAGATGTCACAAGAAGTTCTGTAAGAGTTCTCTGCATTTGGCAAGCAAACTCAGTAGTATTATCTATAGATAATCCTACTTGATATTTCCTATCATCAAACTCTTTATAACCTTACTTTTAGAAGTTGCTTTTAATTCTTCCAAGCTAGGAATAAAACTTTCCATGCCACAACTTTGCCTCAGGTTGTGTTTTGTATTTTATATTTGGAAAAAATTAGGCTTATCTGAGGGTAAGATAATAATTCTGGTGTTTCTTTCCATTTGGGAAGTTTTACTGTTCTATGCTTTAATGAGGCTTGAAATTTGTTTTTTATGTACACCTCATGATTATCTGCTCCAATTCACCTTTGAGATGTTGAAATTTACACACAGCTGGGGGACTTTTCAGTTCTCAGCTGGCTGTTCTTCCTGATCAGCAGTCAATTCCTTCCTTGTTCCTAGGAAGAGCTGGAGTTAGCACATGTGTTTTCCATAGCATGTTTGGACCTTCTTCTGGTCCACTAAATTCATGCTTTTCTTCAAAAGAATACCTCATGTGTAGTCTGGACATGAGTACTTTGTTCAAGTTTGGATACTGGGACGGAAAATAAACCTAGTGTCTGCTCACAACCACCTTGCCCCCATGGTGGAGGCAGAATCCAGTGGGATAAAAACAAGGAGGAAATCTGAACTGAGGAAAATGATCAGAAATAACAATAAACAATCCCCCAAGGAAATTCTTTCTAAGGAGTTAAACCCAGGTTGTACATAATGCACAGCAGTGAGCACAACACAGTACCCAAGTGACAATGGGAGTTGAACAGAAAATGATTGTGTACATTCATGTAATAAAAGCCTGTATTGCCTGATTAACTTTGTCCAGGCAGTTTTCATTCTGATTTTCCTCTACCTCTAAATGCTTGGCTTTGAATGGTGCCTTTGTTTTGAAGTTTGTCACTTCACTGCTTCCTCCTCCTCACTGAAGAAAAACAGAACTCATTAAAGATGGTCATGAGCAAAGGAAAGTATATTGGTAAAAATTAATTTATGCAAAAGATGAAGTTTGATATAGGAATCCTGAGGCTGTTTTGTAGAAGCTGAAAAGAAAATTACACTTTTGACATGAGGAACATGACAGCTGGACTCTTCATCAAATCCTTTTGCTTTGATATGCAGAAGTACTTGCATGTTAACTTCACAACAGATTTGACAAAGAAGCTGCTGGCTTACTCCAAGCTTTCTCCAAAACACTAGAAATGGTCATTCAAAAATGTTTATTTAGGAAGAGATCAAAAAGCCCAAATCCAGACAATTCTCTTTTACAAGCCAACCATTAAGGACAATGAAAAAGAAATAACATCTGGCTGAATGGGGGCTGTGACAGCTGAAAAACAGAGTTTTTTGGACAGTAATTATGGCCTCACTTCAATGCTGTATTCATTTGCATTTGTGTTGCTTCTTATTTTGACCAGTGAAAATGTGATCCAATCCACCTGCCCTTTCTTCATAGAAGGAAGCTGCAGTGTTCATGTGTTTGTGCATTTACTTAAAATTCAAAGTATGTTTCAAGTTCAATAGCAATTAAGAGACAAGTTGTTCTGATATGAGTAGTCAGGAATAGCTTCTGGAAGAAAGTAAACTTGTACTTATTGGAGTTTTTTGCTTCTGTTTCAGTACACTTTGTTCAGATAAAAGAAACAAGCAAGTAAACAAAACCCCAGGCATACAAAAACCAAAGCAAAAACTCACCAATATCTGCTTCTTGCATTGGAGGGATTGCTGATCCAATAGAGAATGGGCTTGTTTGGCACACCTGTGTATTGAAGGACCCCTACAAGAAAGAGGCAACAGTCCTCAAGACAAGGAAAGAATCAGTCTCCTACAGGGGGAGGTTGCTCTTTAAAGATGGACACACAAACACAGGGGGATGACAGAATAGAATGGAGTGAAACTTGTTTTTGTCTGAATCTTGTTCTTAATTTTATTTTCCTTGAGTAGAACATTTGGGAAGAAGAATGGAGACCAGGTTTTGTGTCAGAAGATGGCTGAACAGATCTGGGAATGTCACTTCCTTTCCATCTCCTCTTCCCCTCACCCTCTTATGCCTTCCATTTCTAAAAAGATTCTCCATGAGTGCCGCTGACTGCCGGGGGCCTCTCTGATGGCCATTCCGGTGCCGCGACCCTCCCTGGTGAGACCATCCCAGATGGGTGTCTCGAGCTTCCGAGGGGCACAGGCACTCAATAATGATAAGCTCTTTTGTGAAGCTGCACATGGCAGCTGGCTCTGGCAGCTCCTTCAGGCAACACAGGAATGAAGCAGGAGACAGGCATCCAGTCTGGAAGATCCTTTATTAGGCGGGAACCAGTGACTGAATGCAACTACTGGGCTCAGGGTGTGGGATTATATAGGGTTCGGAATAGGCGGGGCTAGCAATTGGGACCAATCACAGGGAAAATTGGGGAAACAACCGATTGGGGAGAGGATCCAAAATGCACCAATCAGGGAAGGGGAAAAACTAGGAAGTGGGGAAAGAACCAATGAAGGGTAACAAATTAACATAGAGCCTCAAGGACCCATGGGGTGAAACATTTTACTCTCCCTAGCTTGAGAAACAGTCTTGCAGGGAGACTTCTCTGTGGTGAGCTTTGCCATTACGAATACAGTTTATATGCTGTGCTCGCTCCATGGGAGGGCAAGCTCTCTTGTGGTAAACTCAGGGGTTACCATGCATAAGTGAGGTGTCCAGTTGTTGGTTTCTCATGTGTATATGTGTTGATCTGCCTGTGCACGCTTTTTGTCTTCCAGTCTTTGTATTGACTCACCTTGCCTATGATTCCTCCTGTTTTGTGCTGTAGAGCTGCACGGCTACTGCTGTGATTCAGGTTAGACCTCCTTACTGTGTGAGCTTAGTCTTCCAGAAAAGCCTTTGATCTACCCTCAGAATTCTTTGTTTATACTTTCTTAATCCCAATATTAGCTTGTTTTTGGTAGCTCTTAGTTTGTTGTCTCTAGCAATCTGTGAAGCTGCTTCTTAAGTGCCATGTCTTCAGGAAGGCTTGTATTTAAAGGATCCCTCACTAGAAAAGAGGCCGTACCATAAACAGATGGATACTTAATATGTCTCCACTACGGCTAGAAAAACCCTACAGCCTTTATCTCATCAGCTCTCAAACCAAAAAAAAAAAAAAAAAAAAAAAAAAAAAAAAGAAAAAAAAGGCAATCTGAGAAGTGTATGGGAACAGTATCTAAAGTGAGATCATGGACTATGCTTGAATGCATCCTTTGGAGACAGAGCTGTAAAATGCCTTTTCAGCCTTCTACATGCGTACAGACCAAGAAGAGAAAAAAGTTGTCATTGAAGAAGGTAGAAATCCAAGGAAAGCCTGTGTCAAAGGGCAATGATCCACCTATGTCTCTCAAAGGTCAACATTTAGTGTTATATTAGCAAGAGCTGGCAACTGTAGTAAAAGGAATTATCATAAAGATCTTTGTAAATTCTGACCTTCTTAGTCACCTGTACATGATCTATCTTTTTAAGGGACCTAAACCCCACAGTCTTGGCTTTTGTTTAAGTCTTATATTTCCAACATACACTTCCAACAGAATATTAGAAAGTGTCACTCCCTTCTAGAAGACAGAATAGGAAATGTTGCATGTTTTTGTTGTTATTGGCAGTCTTGCTTCCATTTTTTTTCTGACAAAGCAGACAGTGGAAAAACAAACAGAACAAGTCCATTCTTTTTCTCTAATACCAATAAAGATATCTGTTGGAGGTGGAGAGTGTGGTCTCCACTGCTTTAGGTAAATGTGGAACAGTGAATGGGGTAGAAACAGGGGTGGTTCTCTTCCAGGAAATTTCTCATGAAGGTAAATCCTCTGGGAACACATTCAGTGGTAGGAGAGATGTAGAAGGAGATCTACATAGATACAGATTTTTGTATGGTTAGTGGAAATCTGCTCTAGCAAAAATACACTGTTTCTATTGAATCCGAAAGTTTGTATTGGAAAGTTTGGCAAAATTAATGATTTATGTATTTTTTTTATTCCATGGAAACACGCAAAGTAAGCTGGAAGAGAGTCTTATTGGTTGTCTAGTCAAACTAGACAACATTAGGATTAGAACATATGGTTTCCATGAGATATTTGCTTGATTTGATGTCTTGGAGGATTTCACACTTTTCCTGGGAAATTTAATATAGTTTTTTGTTAAATTTATTGATAAAAGATTGGGGATGGTTTAAAATATGTAACTTATCTATCTCAAAAATATAGAGAAAGGGCATTCTTACTGAAGCATCTTGTGCTTGAGTTGTCCTAAATGAAGTCCTGCATGCACACTAGAAAGGTAGTTACCACAAAGGGTTAAAATCTGTCACAGGAGAAGTGTTTTTTACTTGCCTTCAGATATTTACATGTTAAGTATAGGCCTGTTACCCTTGGCTCCCTTTATAGAAACAGGCACCTTTGAAGGATAATTAATCTTTCCTTTTCAGACACTCAACCTTTGGGAGGTGGAAACTCGTGATTTCCTACAGCTATTTCTTTGAATAAAGCCACTCCACTTTCGTCTGTTTCATGCTTGCTTTGCAGGAGTATGCAGGTAACAAAGTTTGGGTCTGGTTTTCTTTTTTTTTTTTAGAAACAGTGAATTTTAAGCACTCAAAAGATTATTTATTAAAGCAAGTTTCAGAGTCAAGAGGATTTGTTATTCAGAACAGGTGCCGTAAGTTGTCAGAGAGCCAAAATGTTATAATATAATCTTAATGTTCTATCATAATTTAGTTTAATGTCAGATATAAAACATATTCTCTGAATTCTGTCTGAATAATACTAAAACCAATACACTTTTCTGGCAAATTATCTCAGACAAGGGATTTGTTTGAGAACACTGCAAGCTCTCATGAAAGGAGACTGCATTTTCATTTTGAAGCTGCTTCCTTTGTCTGTAGCAAATTTTCCAAGACTCCCAAGTGAACATTTAGTGCTTAATTGAAAGAGAAAGAAAACAAATTGAATAATTTATCTTTGAATTCTCTATAAGTATAGCCCAATACATAATGCAATTTAGATCCTGATTATCGTCATTTTCCTTTTTTTTTTTTTTAGGCTGAATATACATACTTCTCTTTTTTAAACAAGACAGGAGTTTACAATGCTACACGGTTGTGCAGATTCACTCATGTCATGCATTGCTTCTCATATGGGAGGTTTTTTCTCTCATGCTTATATTTCTTCTGTTACAGTGTGAAATGTCCAAGAGGAGAAAGTGCCAAACACTCTAACAGGTCCACAGTGATTCCATCAGTGCCTTACAATCCTGTCTAGAGGATTTTCTTGGAGTTTCCTCAGTGCAGATTTTAGTCCATTAGAAGATTTTTATTGCACATGAGTAAACATACTCTCAAATGCTACCAGCTGTACAAATCTAGAAGTCAAATCCATATCACTCTCCAGATACTTGTTTAGCTTAATTTACTGATGCTAGTATTTAATAATTTGATCATAACTCCAGTAGTTTTATTTCTAATGGAGCTCAAAACTTTAGGTGCAGTCAATAATATAAAATCATAGGAGTTGTAAAGTTTACATTTTGGTTATTTTTTTTTGCTACCAACTTTTCTTACTACTTTCTATATTTCTTCATTCTCAAATCTAGTACTACGATTTCTTAACTCACGGCATTAAATGATGAAAACTAAAATAACTTCTAAATTGAAATTCATTCAAGATTTTGATAATGTTTTCTTACATATCTCAAGGCTGTCTTGCATACACCAGTTTTTCTTTACCAAGAAGATGTTTCACCTGTGGTGCTGGTATATTTTTCTAACAGAGAGAAAATAGAACTAAATGCTGCTGAGAAGAATGTTGCATAAATAAAGAAGAAAAGTAAGGCAATTCACTATTTTTTTTCCTCTGGGTTTTCCATTACTTTTGCTTTATTTTATAACTTCTGCTATCATGATAATACCTCAAGGCTGCTCTTTGCAAGCTCTTGCACCACCAGATGCTTTGAAAAGGTGAAGGTTGTTAATATTATTAATGGAAAAATTCAGGATGTAGCAGATTACGCCACTCCTGTCAGAATGGGCTGAGCACCTCCCCAGGACAAGGGGAGAGAACAGTGCTTCTGCAATTTTACTGCATTAGTCAATAACATTTAGAGAATAAATATTAAATATTTGTAATGGTTCCATAGATCTACAAATATTTAAAGACAAAAAATATAGCTGAAAATGTTTGTTAAATAATGTCCAGGAAATTACGTTTGCTGGTAGTTTTTCCAGCTAGGAGAAGAAAACAGTTGAATTCTTGGAAAATGATCCATTGTGAATATGCTGAGTTTCGGAGGAAAAAAAAAAGTGCAAGGTTCAAATGTAGAGTGTGTTAGTAAGATGAATTTGGCCTGATTTTAGGTGCCACATTTACCTTATCTTATCCTGTTTTGACTATGTG
Source organism: Phylloscopus trochilus trochilus (assembly GCA_016584745.2). Classification (NCBI taxonomy): domain Eukaryota; kingdom Metazoa; phylum Chordata; class Aves; order Passeriformes; family Phylloscopidae; genus Phylloscopus; species Phylloscopus trochilus. Next base: position 32,180,328 of record WQNJ02000062.1, on the reverse strand, counting down.
CAATGTTCATTCATTGGTCTTTATACTTACAAGTCATGTTTTATCTCTGGTAATTTGGAACAAACATATTATTTGAGAATTCCTAAACTATAACATATTTTCTCTAATGAAAGCACTGGTATGAAAAGTATTTAGTCTTAGCTGCTACCACACACCAACAAGGTACCAGGAATAGACTGGAATTAAGCTCCTTTGCAGTCTCTGTGTGCTAACACTGTTTGCTTGCTAAGCTGCAGCCACACCAGTGTGGGTTGCCTTTTTCTTAAAGAACCAGCCCCAACACTCCCTCTGGCTGCAGTATTCCTCAAACTAATGAGCACAGGAGAGGATTTCAATGTGACATCTCCTAAGAAACACCAGAGAGGAGGATGCTTGTGGGTTCCCATGGCTCCTTCACACACATTAAGGAATAATGATACTTCAGTGAATAAAGTACTGGAATTATATACTCTAATGTATTGATATAATTTACATATAAAGCTTTTTCCTCTGTTAAACTTCCAGCTCCTTCGCAAACGTGATTGATGGTACTACTTATTTTGGAAGATGGGACAGGTGATATCTGTGACAGAGTAACTGAAGAACAGCAGAATACAGGTAATTGATTAATTATAAGTATTTGGATGAAGTATGGCTCTTTGGAGCCTGAGTCTCTTGTACCACTTGCTGCAGTGCTGCTTTACAGGAGGCTGCCAGTATGTCCCATGTAGCTTTGCTACAATTTGAATGCAGTAATCATATTAACTTCCTATCAAATAAGGATTGTAACTGGAATCCTGGCTAACATCTTACTCTCTGTTATAATAGTAATCTCTTTATTAATATAAAGAATTAGTGAGTGTAATTAGAACAGTAAAAAGTTATAGCCAAAACTCTCGAGTTGCAATCTGGGTAGCTTCGATGTGCTTAGCAAGGACAGTCTATGCATAGTTGCCTGCTATGCAGATCACTGGTTTATCTCATCTTGGCACCAGAATGATTCAGAGGATAGTGCTGAGTTAATCTGCCATCCCAGGAGACCTAGTTTGGTGGTCTTGAAGCCTAGTTTTGAAGGCTATTAATTTATTCCTTACTGGCTGATTTTTTTTTTCTTTTTTTTTTTTTTTTTTTTTTTTAATCTCTATGAGTTGACCCCACAATGCATTTCCCCTTTCAGAGGAGGCTGCTGCCTGTTGCCTCACCTCAGGACAGCAGGCAGGGCTGCAGCAGGCTCGCCACTCTCTGCGCAGGCAAATTTTACATTGTGTCAGGTCTGCCTTTACACAGGGAGAATACTTGCATTGCAGGAGCATGTCTCAACATTTTAAGATGTTTATGATGTGAAATACTAGCTAGACATATCATTTTAAACCCAAGAGTGTAATGACATATTTTCTGCTCATTCTCACATAGTTCTGATTTTCAGCTATGCATTTGACCATGGATGAAAAAACTGTGTGACATTTCAGTAGACAATATTTTTACTTTCTTAATACATGGAGGCTTGCAGTAAATAATGGGTAGAGTAGGGCCAGGGAGACTCTAATGGATAGTGTGTGAAGATTAGGAGTAAAATTTGCCTTTTGGTTTGAACAAGATATGTTTAGTGCAGCCCACAGAGCCCTGACCCTAGCACCGTGGCATCCAGCCTAGAGTGTGAAACGTATTCCAATGATAAATCACCAGATTTTGTTCTATTTGACTGTATTAAAGCAGAAGTCTGCAAAAAGCTAGGACCACCAATGTTGTTTCTGTTGCATATCTGCTCTGACCAAATCACTGCTGCTCTTAATAAGTAAATGTTACTGAGATGACTGAGAACATTATTTATTAAGCACAGGTCTGTGCTGTTCCTCACCCAGCAATCTGTGCTTGATTTGCAGTGCAGTTTCCTTGGAGAATGTCTTGACATTTTGAAACCAAATTTTGCTGTTTCCACATCTTCACAGTCCTTCAGCTCTTGCTATGAAAATTCTAATCATCATTTCCAGTTACTTAAAAAACCTAAATCTTGAAACAAAACATGATTTCAGCTTGCCTTAAATAAAAATTTACAATTTAAAGAACACATAATTATATTGCAAAGGTTTTCCATTGTTGGAGCCTATGTTTTGCTGGACTAGACTCTGCTTTTAGGCATCTTAAGAACAATCTTTCTTTTACAGCTTGTAGTACTTCAAACTCTTTTTGGTTTGTTTTCTTAGCGTGAAAAAGAGGGCAAGATGTCCATCTTCAAAAAATTTAATTGAATTTCTTAAGAGTGCTAAGCATACAGCCAAATTTTTCAGGTGGGGTAAGAAGTGCAATAATTTGCATAGAAATCGTGCGATATTGAAGTATTCCTCTCTTAAAAAATCAAACAACAAAACATGAAATAATTGATTCCTATTTTAAAAGACACTTCAAGCACTCATACAAGCACAGACAGCACTAGTGTTTTTGTCCTGCTCCAATATATATATATATATATATATATATATATATTTGCATATTTGCATAAGCATATATATATCTGTATACATGTGTACGTGTGTGTATTAGTGCTACTATGGAAGTCTAAAAATAATGAAATTTCAAGAAAAAAATATAATAATGAAGTAATGGCTGAAGTAATGGTTCTTTCTGAAACATTTACCAAGAGACCAGTGTCTCACTGGGGTGATGGCCACTTCAGAGTGGAGATGTTGGCCACATTCTTAAGGCACATCATCAGGAGTGGTGATAAAAAGTGACTTGTCAAACTGTTTGCCACTAAGTCTCTCAGGTTCAGAAAACTGTTCCAGCTTTGAGCTGTCCTGCACTCTGCCCTCTCTGCAGCCACAGAATTGGGTACTGTTATCTTTTCAGTCTTCCAGACCACTGTTGGCTATCCCCTTTACTGTCTTCCCTGGTTCCTATTCCGTCTGGCACTCTCCTGGATGGGCAAAGTTTTCCAGGAGTTGGTCTGTTTTCTCTAAAAGTGGACCAGATTTTTGAGTTGATAGGAATGTATCAGGTCAGTGCTTAAAGCTTTGAATTTTTATAATAGGTTTTGCACAGCTTTAGCTGACAATAGCAGAGAATTTTGAAAAAGGGTTATACTCAGTTGGATTCTGCAGAGATTTGCTACTTCCCTGGCAGCAACACTGAAACATTGAAGAGCTGGAATTAGTTGGGAAAGGCTATAGGATGAAGATGGCAACTAAAGATGTGAAGGTTCAACAGTTTTAGGGAGCCTGAGCTTTAATAAACTCATCCTGCTAGCTTTTAATATCAATGGAAAGTGAAGGAATCCTGCCTCTGTTTCTATGTAAGAGTTTGGTATACCATACCTCTGAAACGTCTCTTCCTTACAAAATAAAACCAGAATATATTAAATATTTTTGACATTGTGGACCATGGATTTCAGTGTCTTCAATGTTACTGGAGGGCACCAGTGTCATTTTTGCTCCTGGAACAACTATGCTTTCATTCCCTTAACAGGGAGCTTTTATGGGATTTTTTTCACATGCTTCCCACTTATTTTTCTCAATGATCTTCCAGATAAATTATTCAAAAGGGTTTTTGCTGTAGGCTACAGTTGCTTTTTCTTGGCGTGGGGTTGCTAAAACACATCATGTAGTCCCTCAGGACATTTTCATGTGCCCACTATATGCAAAGACCTTTATTTAGCCTTTAAAAAGCCACTTGCACAATTCTGCAAACAAGGTCTGAATACATATGTCTCAATAGCTTTTATTTGAACAAAGCATGTGTGTATGCAGAGCAGGTTTTGTACAAAAATAAGTCAATAGATAATATTTGCAGATGTCTCTCAACCTAGCAAAAGTTATCACTAGAAATCAGCACCCACTTTCTTATGAGATCCATTTGTGTATCAGATCTGCTAGTAAAATGTCACAAAAATATCCATAAGATTGTTCAGCAGACTTGGAAACTCGTTTGAGCTGGTTAGCAGGAAACTTTTAGCTAACACCAAGTGTGATGCAACATGAGCACTTTTAGGGTTCTGATGTTCTAATCCTTGAGCTTGTTTGCTTAGTAAAAAAGTTCCTACCCACTGGAATGATTGCTCCTTCAGTGCCTTAAATCAAACATACCCAGAGGCCTCAAGATGAGAAAAATAAATATTTGAAAAAATACCCTGTCTGTTTGCAAGGTTCTCCACAGCCTGGTTCCTCTCTGACACTTTCATTTTCCCCTTCAGAAACTTAAAAGGAATATGCAGAGATCCTGGACACCTAAAACCAGTACTAAAGAGGCTAAGAGGCAGGGCTTCTGAGTTGTGGGAGGAGAGTATAAGCAAGAACAGGGTAGTCTTTCAAGGGTGTTTTAACCTTTATACATGCTTGACTGCTTTGAGCTCATCCTGTTTGGTAGAAATCACAAAAATTAAACTAAACCAGAAGGGCAAAAACTTTGTTATGTTGAGTAGAAAGGTTTAACAAACATTATCTGCTTATTCTTTGCTTGGAGAAAAAGGCTGCTCTTTCATAAAATACCTTAAATTCTATTTTCACTGAAACCAACAATATTTGTCTCAGAAAGTTTAGTTATTTATAAGGAGTTTCATATGCAGTAAAAAAAGACAGAGATACCTTCAACCCTGCTTTTTGCTGCTATTGTTCATTTTACAGGATTTTTACTGGAACATAGATGCAGAGGGGATCTATTTGGATCATTGGGTCAAGACCCATGTTTTGCAGCCAATGTCACTGTATGTGCACAGTATCCTCCATAAAACCTAATGAAAGACTATGAGTAGTCAGACTAAAAACCTATCTGAAGTTTTTTTTCAGTATTTCAATGCTGTAATGGCTACAGATCTTTTTCCAATTTCTAAGCTACAATTGTTTTTAATATTTTCTTACTAAATAGACATCCATTAATATATACTGTGAAAGAACTAAATTAACAGAGGGATATTGTAACAATTTGTGAATCCATTTAATTCTCCAGAGCAGAGAATATTGTGCCAATAGAAATATTTGCATAGTACTAAAAATTAATGTATGTGGAAGAACATAAATCAAGTAATTCAATGTGAGCTTTTAAAGTTTTCACATGTTTTTCACATCTTGCTTGAACAATGTAAAAGATATGCTGGTAGTAATGTCTGAAAATGCAACCAGGCACATTGTTCATGTGCTATAGGTTATATTTTAAAACACATAGTGATAGAAATGACTATTTATTATTGTCATTCATGCAAAGCCAGTGTAAAACCATTATTTTATAGAGGCTTGGAAATGTAAATAGTTTTGAAGGATTGGAAGCATATAAATATGCAGGTATGAGAGTCTATTCACCCTTTGATGTGGTAATGGCAAAGTCCTGCTCAGACTGTGCTCCTTTCACAAGCCATGCAGACAGGAGGGCAGAGAGTTTCTCATCTGTGAGGGTAGGCACTTCGGTAGGCTTGTGGGAAAGATATACTCCTTGATTTCTGAAAGAGATATGATAGACTTGAAATACAGGGCTAGGCTTTCTCTAAAGGGTTCCTTACCCTTTTCATTCCTGCTTCAGGGAGGTGAGTAATGAGATTTGCTGATATTTATCCATCACTCTCCAAGCTCCCATGTTGCTCAGGGGCAATTGGTACATTACCCTGTGCACAGATGTATCTACCAAGGTGAAAAAAACATATGCCCTTTGAGGGGTATGGCAGCAGACTGGTCCTTCTCCTGGAGTCTTCTTGCATCTGACTGTCTGGCAGAGAGGAAGATGTGGGACAGGTTTGAACTGATTTCTTCCACAGTTGGGAATCAGGCTATGGAGTGATGCTACACTTCAAGTTTGTGTGCAGCAACAAATGTGATACATATGCTAAAACTGGGGAGACTGCTCAAATAATTGCACAGTCTGGCCATTGGAACTGTTGTCCATTTTAAACAGTTTCCTATTTTGTGACATCTCTTGTATATTTTTACATTTACTTATGTATTCAGAGAGTGCCTTCTTTTCTGCAAATAACTGTATTTGTAGAACAACAAAATGCGGAGGACTCCAGCTGGAGATTGTGCTTGTGCTGCACTGCAGGATGAATTCCTGAGGAAGGAGAATTCCTGATCATTAGTATTGCTCACACTAAGGTAATCTGCCTTGTTCTACTCTTCAACTCTGCAAACTATGGGAGTACCCTCGTGGGATTCTTTGTTTGTTCATTCTTGTTACTTCCAGGTTGAAATTAATGATGTTCAGCAGTTAAAAGCTATAGACATTCTTCACCACTGCAGGTCTTGATCCCACAAAATATGTTATAAAATCCAGGGAGATTCCTCTCCAACCCTTTTGTTATGATTGTCATTGAAGCTTATGGTACAATTTCCAATCCACGCTTGTTTGACAACCCCAACCTCTACCAAGTAGCAGAGAGATGTAACTTTTTGCCTCCAAAGGCACTATGGTGTGTGCTTTGAAAGAGTCTTTTGGAATATTGACTAAGAAATGGAATCTTCCTGTACTTGTAAAACATACAGCTTCAAAGGAAGGCTGGGTAGATGAAGCTGAGGGTTCTTCTGAAACACTGAGGCCTATTGATTGCAGTGATTATACCATATCCATTCCTCCTTCTCCTCATCTCTAAAATATTCAGACAAGCAGAGATTTGTTCATACAGATATTTAGAGAGGCATAGTTTCTTAATAAGAAGAGTTCTGCATCTAGAGAAATCACAGTACCTTGCAAGATTTTGTACCTATTTTTCTGTAGTGTAAAAGTCTGCATTATCTGAATGGGATGAAGAAAGGGTCATGCAATAGAGACATTTAGAAAGAACTGTGGTAAACAATGCAATCTATCCTATAGATTGCATACATTTGGTAGAGTTATTGCTTGCTTGATATAATTATTCAGTCAGCATCTTGACAAAATTCCATGGGTCTATGCACTATTCCAAAATATAGAAATTTTATTATAAAATGTATTACCAATGAATAATTTGATTATCCTTTTGAAAGACACAGTCTGACCACAAAGGTGCTTATTAAAATGGCCTCAATGTATTATTTTCCATAGCAGGATTAAACAGATAAAAGAGTGGTATTCATAGCAGTATTTGGGTGGTTTGGCTGTCAGTGATCTTGTTTTAGTGATGTGATAATAGGAAGTTCTACAGAGGAAAATTGAGCAAAGAGGAGGCTTTTGATGCTGACATAGAAAACAGGCGAGACTGAGTAATGATCCAAGGAGATGGTTGTCAGTGCCTAAATGGGAAGGGGGAGGAAGCAGGCTGCTATCTGTCAACCTAGGGAATCTTGCACACAATTGTACTTTAGCTCCCCAAAATGTTTTCAAAATAGTTCAAAGTATTTTAAAATAATAGTTCAAAAATACCACCTATGACCCATATGTATCCTTTGCCTAATGATTTCCTGCCACCTCCTGTTCTTGACCAGGACAGCTCAGAAGGAACAATGAGTACTGTTTTCTTGAAAAGATAAATCCTTAAATGAAGCATTTGCAGTCCTTGAAGAATCCAGTAGGGTCCTATTTCTCCTCTGGTGTGCCTTCTTTTTATTAAGATGCATTAAGAGGACAAAAAAATAGGTCACAGATATGGTAGCACAGATTATTTCCTTTACATTATATGTGAGGATTTATAGAAAATGGTGCAGATTTACATAGACTAACCATGTCTAGGGGAAAAAAGAAAAAGAAAAAAAAAGGAAAAAAAAAAGAAAAAAAAAAAAAGAAAAAAAAAGAAAAAAAAGAAAGAAAAAAAAAAAGGAAAAAAAAAAGAGGCAAGTTTCCAGCTGTAGGTCTGTAGGTCCTCAATTCTTAAGTTTTTCTGGACAAGATTGGACTAATTATTGAGGTAATTACTAGCATTGACAATTCTGTCAAAACACAAGTAGGATGGATTTGAATTGATGGAGTTACATCTTTTTTCAGCCCTCTCTTTCTTCAGTACTTCTTTCTTTCTTCTTCACTTGTGTACAACTGTAGAGGACAGAAATCAAAGCCAGGATTATTGACCTTTCAGTAAGGAGTCCCTGGTTTTTTGCCTCTGAGCAAAAGGATTCTCAACTGATTGAGTTGTAGCTAGATTTGCAAACCCAGTGGGGTTTGGTCTAGGGCTTTGAACACTGATAAAGTTTCCATAAAATAGATGAGGGAATGCTGCAGTCTTTGTGAGTGGAACATGTGAAATTCTTTGTCAATACTAAGGAAGGCATAGGAAGTGAATAATCTGATTTAAACACATGGGTGTTTGTGGATGACCTCAAATGATTTAATACAGAGAAGAACAATTTGAGGCTAAAATAATTCCAAGTGCTTGAAACACCATATCCAGCTTTGCTGCAATATCTAGATGCACTCATCAGCTTCTGTGATACTGAAAAGCTCAGGAATAAAAAAAATTGACTACTCGTATTTATATTGACACTAGCCTTCAGAGAAGTGTTGTTTTCAGTGTAAATTATCTGAGAGCTTCATAGTGGTAAAGGCAAAATAGATAAAAAACTAAATAAGAAAAACCAGGAGAGGAAATACATGACTCTTTCATTTGTAAAGGCGTTAAAATTCTATGTAAGATCTTTTTTGTACTTCACAGTTACACTTGCAGACCAATGGAAATATTTACAACCAATGAAAACCACAGCATGTGCAGGGAATTTCTTTCCTATTTTTAAGTGTGTCTAAAATGTCTCTCCCATTGTTCTCTGGTGAATAAAATGAGAATTCTCAGCTGTAAGTCCTGGCTCTACATTGCTGAGTCTGCAATAAAAACCTCTTTGAATCAGGGGATAAGAAGAGCTACATTCTGCTGGAGTTATCACAAGTTTTGAAAGGCCTTGACAAACAGAGACAGAAGTGCTTCACTTTTGACATACAAGAATGTCCTTGTTAAAAAGTCTTGTACAAAGTATTGTCAAGCCCTGATTTTATTTGTAGGTTTCCAGATGATAATTCAGTAGAGATATTACTGAAGCATAATGTTTGAAGGACTCCTGTGTACATGCATTTTGCTCCTCTCTCAGGCAGTCTGTCTGTAAATATTTAAAATTTTTAGAACCCACATTTAATCCTTTCAAAACTAGAAAGAGATAATACTTAGTTTAAGAAAAAGCAAGTTATATATCTTCTGGAATATTTGCTTTTCTGAAAAAGCTTCTTGACCTTTAACTTATGTCATCTTAGCTCCGCTTTCAGTGTGATCTTTTAGGTTTCAGCAACTACTATGTATTTATGGTATGGTAGTACCTGAAAGCCTCAGTCACTCTCTTGAATACAAAGACACCACATACCTGCAGTGGGAAAACTTCTGAAGAGCATCTTTGAAGACCTTGGGCTCTGGAAAACCAGGTGACCAGGTTAAAAAAAAAAAAAAATCATCTTTCTGTGTTTACTGTGGAACCAGAGGACAGACTGACGAAGTGAATTGCTCAAGATCAAATGAGAAGGCTGTGGGAGAATTTGGAATTTCTGAGTCCCTGACTACCAGCTTAACCACAGATCTGTCTTTTCTCTCATTACAGGCACTTCACAGACATGTCCAACCTGCAAATCTTGGACTTTTGGGGCTGGATCCAGGTGCAAGTTCCATGCTGGGTCTGTACCATATTGCTGGCAGCGGGACTCTCTTGATTCTGGTCTTATGAATACTCTGAAACCTCAGCTGTGGGATGGTGTCATCAAAGGAACAATTAGGCTGCTAGGCTGGCATTGCTTGAACTCCTCCAAGGAAGCCTTTCCCTAATGCCAGTGCTGTCCTGCTCTAGAGAAGTGAACTCTTTGCAGAGACATTCTCATTCCCTGCTTCTGGACTACCCAGTCCTCACTTGCCCAGTCCAGAGGCCCTCAGTCCTGTGTGGAGTTGGTATGCAGGTCATAGGGCTAGAAGTATGTAAATGCCTGCACTAGGCTTGATTAATATCAGATGTTACCTATAAAAGGAAAAATAACTTCTGCATAATTTCATATGTTCTCCGGGGGTGGTTCTTTGAACATTCCCGAGAAATGCTGTATGTCCACCTCAGTTTCTCATAGCTTTGTAGGTCCACATACTGGACATTTCCCAGTAATTTTCTTTCACCATGCAAGACACTTGACTCCTTCCTTGGTTGTTCTGTACCTTCCTTTGACATTTGTGGGAAGGCTCTCTCCCTCCTTAGTACAGCTTCTTACTGGTAGCTTGTTGTGGATGCCATGATCATTTAAGTGCTGTACCATGCTGGTGAACAAGAAAGCAATATTTAGGCATGAAGCTCTACGGTCTGCAGCTATCAGTGCTCTCTTCATCAGCCAACCACAACTTCCCTTACTGTTGCACACCTGGGAGGGAGCCACAAAACAGACGGGGAGGAGAGTCCTGCCTGCAGTGGTGGGGATAGGCAGGGCTGCAGCACATCCCGCCCTGAGCACCCACCACTGAAAGTGAATCAGTTGCACACAGGTATAAGTTGATAAATCATGTGGGAAATAGATTGAAAAGATCCTTGTTTTACATTTGCTTTCTTTCCAAACAGTTTCTGCTCTTCTAGTTGCACTGCTGAAATGTCTTTTGATGATGAGAAAGTAAGAGGTTGCATGAAACAACTGTTCTGCTCTGAGTTCCCTGCCCCTGAATGGACTGTTATGGGGGAGTCTATATCACAAAAGAGGAGTGTTTTAAGATCCCGTCTGTATAGTTGAGGCTGGACCCTGATTTAAAATTGGCTATTAGCACAACTCAAGTCCAAAAATAGATGACGTATATTTATTCATACTTTAATTGAAATTAGAATGCCAAAACCAACTTTGTTGTAAAAGCATAACAAAAAATGTATTTCATTTGCTTTCCTATCTATGTGCAATTGATTTCTGGTTTACAAAAACAAAACTAAACAAAAGAAACTATTTTGAGCCAGTATCAACACAATTGTCCTGATACAACATATTTACATCAACGAATCAATTTAAAAGTGGTGTCAAAGACTGAATATGCTGGAAATGTTTCTTCCTTGTGAGTTTAGTAGTAATTTAGGTTTCAGTAAGAATAGCTTTAGCTTGATTCACTTACATTAAAGCATCTTCTTGTGAAAATTTTCCTCTTTTTTCACCCCCATATTTTTCTCAGTTTGGGTAATTAAGCTTTCTGGACTTTCAAAGTCTGCACTCAGAAAGATATTCTGATCCTATTGAAGTACATGGTAAACCCCACCAATTCACCACTGCAGATTCTGTAGCTTCCAGCTGCAACTTTATTCTTATCTCACTTCAGGGAACACACATGAAGTAGGGCAGCAGGATAAATGAAGAGAAAAGCATCTTTTGTGCTCTGTGGTTTATTGGCTTCAGAGTTTTTCAGATGATATTTTAAGAAAAAAGATCATCTTTGGTTTCAAGGTGCTTTGATTGTTTATTTCTTAAATAGTTACAATATTTCTGAAAGCTGTCTGAAAATGCTGGAGAAAAGAGGGAGGGAGGGAAGAAGACTTTGGTGAAGACATGTTTCAGGTCCATCTTTTAGCATATACCCCAGTCTATAAAGCAAAACTAAGCCTTTGGCATTAGTGTTTGAGTGTCTTGCTGCTTCTGAACCATTCTGAATATTGTAATCAACTGAGTGAAGGTCAACTTCACGCTCCTTTTTGAGCTTATAAAATCAGCTGTCATGAAATACTAGAAAACAGACCACTGTTGAACACTGAGATCAAGAACTTATGTTGAAGGAATTTGAAGACATTTGAAATTCATGTTAGGCTTTATAAAATATGCAAAACATACAAAAAAACCCAATTCTACTATCAAACCTGTTCTGTTTCTTCTAAGCAAAGCATACATTTGTAGTATAGATTAAAATATTGATGTCCTTGCAGGTATGGCTTCCATCTGGGTTAGTTTATTCTGTTACAATATGAAGGTGTGGATGATAAATTATGCATTTGTTTCCAGACATGAGAATTTCACTGCTTTGGAATTACATGAAGGCAAAGGAGGATTCTGCCCCTCCCCAGGGCTGCTGTGTGCTCTATAGTCTGTGCACCACAGTGGCAGAGAGCTGTGACACCCCACACTCACATGTGTTTGTCACTACGACCTCATCTGACCCTGTTTTTGGACAGTTAAAAAGTATGTTTCTTTTTGTAAATGCAGCCCAGTCCTTGTAGAGAGGAATTTGGCCAGCCATGGCAGTACCACAGATGTAAATAATTCTCATGTTTTCCCGTGACAAACTTGTTCACTGCATTTTTGGACTGGATTCCACTCAGGGAGAGCCATGTTGGCTTTTTAAAAGCTGTTGGACACAAAGTAACACACTTTTTTTTTTTTTTTTTTTTTTTTTTTTTTTCTGATTGTCTGTGCCACTTTTCTCTAATGGTATTTCTGTTAGCAGTTCTGGCTATAGAGGTTTTGTGGCAGCTATCTCGTAATCTAATTCATGTCAATTAGTTGTCAGTCCAGACAAAAGCCCTCTTATTCAGTTTGTGTAACTAGTTCCCAATAAATCTTTCTTGTGCTTTATCAGCACATACGGTAGCTTTTTTTTTTTCAGTCCTCATTTTGCAGCTTTTATCAACAGCTCTTCTCAAGAGATCAAAACCTCTTTCCCACTCTGGCTTTATTTTGTGTCTTCTTACCCATGAGAGTAGTGCAATAAAGAGGAAATGAAGTTGAGTAATTGCACACATCTCTCTTTTAATTAATATTTAAGGAAGATTTTACATATATGAACATATAACACTTTATTCAGGAAAATAGATCAAAGTGAAGATGAAATCTTCCCCCATAGGATTAAGATACTGAAAAAGTTTGTAGGGACCCAAAAAACAAAGAAACAATGAATTGAAATCTAATTTCTTAGAGTTGAGTTTGCCTTATTAAGTAATAGTGTTTGGCTTGCCTGGGGACTGTCTCATGAGTGAGTCTAAAGGTTTACTTTTTGGGAAGGCACAGAGTAACTAAATTTTCTACTTTAGTTGTTGGCCTTTACCAGTACTGTGATTAACGTGGGGGCAGGATGACCTAAGTGAAAAGAGGTTTAAAATGAAGCTTAAATACAAGTGTGAACAAGTAAAGTTCAGCAAAACAGCAGGTGTTATGGGAGAGTTCAGGCAAGAAAACTTTGAAGAGTTTGTATGAGTAAGGGAAGGTAGAACCACAAAACACCAAGATACTATTGCAGTCTCACTGTCAGTTTTGCCTATGTTTTGCATGTGTATGTTCTGTTCCCAGATGGTAACTTTGAGCCTGGATAATTTTGGTCAAGTTCCAGCCCCTACTTGAAAGAAATGTGTCGCTGGTTGTGAAAACCAGAAAACAGCTAACATGAAGGATGCTCTTGCCTGAACTCAAGAAGCAAGTGGGAAATATGCAGGGAAAACACCCTGAAGACACCAAAGAAGTTTTATTTATTTAGGCCTCTAGAAATAAGGAAGAGAAGTAGTACTGGTACAGAAGTTACAGTGTCGATATGGAGGCAGGCGGAGTCTTTCCCAGCTGGTAGCGCATACTGCCACAAATCCTCACTGCACGGATCGTCAAATGTCAAGGTAGAGGCTTCAGGATTGCACTCTTGAAAGGCTGGGAGTTTAATGGCCAATGCGTGTCAGAGAGGAGCCAGGGGAATTGGAAACAGTTGCCTGCTCCTCCTGAGAGGAAAGAAAAATCTTCCAACCAGCCTCAGCATTCCACACAAAGTGCATTCATGCCAGAGCCTCACGTGAGACACGGAAGAACAGTTGCCAAAGACCAACAGCTCCTTTGGTTTCACTTTACATTGGTGATTCCTGTGAACTGTAACAAATCAGAGAGAGGTTCTGGGGATGATCTGAAAAAGATGACTCCTCTCTTCCCATCTGAATATAAAAATGAGATATGAATCAATAGATCCTGAGGGTGAAGAGTTACTTAAATAATACTAAGACATTGCTGCTGTGCTGTTATTGAGGTGCCCTCAGTGTGGAATGATGTTTAACACGGATGGTGAATGCAGATATAATCAAGTTAAAAAATACTGTATGTGGCTAACTCATGAGAAAGCTCTAGATTCAGACTGACACATGCTGACGTAGTGGGAAAGACAGAAGTGTTGGCAGGGTTAACACGATCTAAAAGGTGCTGTAGCAAAGAAAATAAACTGTTCTGTATGCCTTCCAAGGGCAGGATGACTACTAATAGTTACTTATTTAGCTAAATTTTCAACAGCTGAATCAACTGTGTAACCTGATAGTCTGAAGACAGCAAACATTTCTTCTTATGTTTAAAACTTCCCATTAATTTACAGGGGAGCTTTCTAATAGAAATAATCACGTCAAACTCAATCTAGTTATCATGGTATAACAGCTAAGTCCACGGAAAGTTTAAGTAATGCTTTTATCTAGTCATTTCCATTCTGAGTAGCCTTGAACATTCAATTTATTTTCTCAGTTCTGCCACATGCAAAATAATTACAGTATTTCTCTACCTCATCATTAAAGTTAGGAGTAATTGGCATCTGTTCAGACTCCTCAATAAAACATACCCTGTGCAGAGGTTAGCTGGCATAATCACAGTTTTCCTGCAGCTGGAATAAATGGACAACTCGTGCCTATTTTTATTGATGAGAAATTTGTATAACAGTTGTTGATAGCAGTTTTGGTAACAAGTTGCAAAACAGAGGGGTGCTTCTAGGCAAGTTGTATAACAATGTTAACTGCCTCATGTTATCTGCCTGCTGTGGAATCATGCAGAACAGTGGATTTACAGAAATCACCTCTGTTGTAGCCAGCTTGCCTCCTCCCACTGTTCAGATGTACCTGTTTTAGTTATGCTGGCTGCACATCAAGGAGATTTCAGACACTTAGTATTCAATGCAGTATGGGGAGAATCTTCAACAAAATTTATAATTCCTATGTAGAAAATGTGTCCATGACATCTCTGGAGACTTTAGGAGAGTTTAGGGGGCACAGAGATTGCAATCTGGCAACAGCTGCTGTTTGAGCACTCTTCAGAATGATGCCAGCTGGAGGAAAAGGAGGGAAAAGGGTGGGCTGAATCCTGATAGGGGAGGAAAAAGGTAGAGGCCACATCTTCTTCATCATTTCTCAGCCAAAGAACATATATTTATGTACAGAACCTTTAGTTTGTCTTGAACTGGACTCCGTGCTGTGACATTGGAGGAGAGAATCTGCTGTGATGGTTTTAGATCTTGAACAAGAATTCTTGATTTCTGAAGGCTGAATTTCTTACATAGTTTTAGGCTTATATAACACAGAAGTTCTTTCTCCAAGCCTTTTCACGTTTCACTGTTGTCCTTACAAACCAAGCAGGCATTGTATTACATAACACATACGGTATTGAATCAGAGAAGCAGTGTATCAGTCTTTTATAAAATGGCCCATATATCAAAAAAAGGATTTAAGGAAGTTTGCAGAAGTGGATCAGTACTTGAGGAACCTAGATTGAAACCGAAACTAAAAATCTGCCAGTATCTTAGCACCCAGAACATACACTGGTTCCAGCAACACAACTATAATTTTTGTCTTTTGTGTGCAGAACACAGCTTTCACAGAATATTCTCTGCTCAGAGACCCACAAGGGTCATCAAGCCTTACTTTTACATGAATGGCCCATACAGAGATTGAACCCATGACCTTGGTTTTGTTAAAACCATGCTCTAGCCCACTCAGCTAAGCACAAGGGAAGTTCAAAAGGAAACAGCTGCTGTTTGAAATAATAACCTTGATAGTGTTAATTAGGTTTCTTCACTTCGGTCTGAGAGTCAGTAAATTTAGATATGCTAGTTTTTGGAATTCTTTCTCTCCAGTTCTCTTCAACTCATACTGTTTTGAATGAATCCCCTGATTATTTCATTAAAACTAGTAATCAGAAGTTGGTTGTGCCATTTAAAAACACCATTTCTGACTCTGATAATTTAATCTACACTAAGATCAGTAAGTCAACTGGAACACATAAAGTATGCCAGTTCAAATAAGTAAATGAAAAAGTAGCAGTGCAAATAAGATCAAAGTTGCATTTTATGAAATTTGTTTTATAAGAATATAAAATACTGAGAACTTTGAAAGACATATTATTGCTCCCTGCAGCTTACTCCAATAGAGATCCTCAAAGATTTCTCAGGTTAAAAAAAAAAAAAAAAAGTGAATGGTTACTTCCTTAAAACTTCTGTGACCAGAACTATTGAGGAGTCACTGATGTATAAATTCAACTCATGAAAATCAGTGTGATTTTACTGAATTTGTATTTGTAAGACTAAAAGGATTGTTAAACATCCTCTTTGAAGAAGAGCTTTTATTCTGGCCCATACACATCTTATCTCATCTCATACTGCTTTAATATCAAGCTCATTGAGATGCACCAATCACAAAATACCTTCTAAATTTGTACCTGAATGACACAGTGATTTCACTCTAATGCACCCTGATTGTATTCTTTATGTGGTGCTCTAACTGATCTGAAATGGATAAGGCTGGATTTCAGATATGTCTCTTAATGCTGGTTGTCTCAGTCTCAGAAGCAAATGAAGATGACCTTTGTACACAAGTACCTCTTCTCTTCACCTTTAGCTATGAAAGTAGTCTTTTGTAGAAGAACAAATGGGAAGAGTAGAAACTATTTTAAAGTTTTCTATATATCCCTGAAAAAACCAATACCTATTCTTCAACATTATTTCACCACTTTCAAAGAGTATTTTAATTAACAAAAATAAAATTTCCCTCAGTAAGCTTGAGACAAAATGCTGATCTCAAACATTTGAATGGTACTACCTGCAGCTTTTATAAGATTTTCATAGAAAATCTGCATTTTGAATTAAAGAGATTAACACTTGAACTGTTTAATGTGAAAGGAGTAAGCTGTCTAGCTCCAAACCACATGTTTTTATTCTGGTACTTCTCACTGGCCATCTGTTCTTTGTTGTCTGTCCCAATTCCACCATCTGTCCCAAAAATTACACTCAGCATGATGACTTCACCTACAAAACTGCAAGAAGGCAATAGCTCTGTCAGTCAAAGCTAGTAAACAGCCATCACTTCCTATGCACTTCTCTTTGTCTTCAGTGCTGGAAATAAGGAATGCAGATTAATGCCCCAGATTTTGGTCCCAATTGTGTCTTTTTTAAAACTCATCTAATATTTTCATATGGTGGTAGGAAGAGAAAAAGAAAAAAAAGGAAGAGAGTGACAAAATCAGCTGATGGAATTGATACAATGGGTAGCATTGCTTTACAGAGAACTGGAACTTCCAGAGAAAAAACATATTTTTGATCAGTCAAGGGAAAATCTTCTAACTTTCTTTGTTGCTTTTTTGAGTTGAGTTCAGGACAAAATGCAGATGCTTTGTTACATACATTTTAGACAGCTCATATTATTTGAGATGAATCCTGTTCCTAAAATCTATAATAAAAGTCTGAGCCTTCCTCCTTTAGGCCGTAGATTTGCATGTGGCAAAACACTATATAGATGCTCCACACCTGAACCTCTCTGTTCTTCCCACATTTAGAACTAGTTCAACTTCTTTCTTGTTTGGCTGGATCAATTTAACATTCACCTGGCAGGCCAAGGGACACCTCAATGATGTCAGTGATGCAGACACGTGATGGGGTCCTGACCCCAGGTGAAGATAACTGGAAAGGCAGTGACAATCTATTGGACAAGACATCACTGGAATTTCTGGATGTGACTGGTAACAATGCATGAATCTGACAAAGGTTAGAGATAGCACTGTAAAGGGAGGTTGGATTTCACAGAGGTTTAAAGGAGCGTTGCTTAAGAAAAGTCTGCGTAATTAGAGGGAAACATGGGTGACCTGTTGGGCAGAATTTGTGCAAAGCTAGCACTGTCTGGTAACCATATCAGAAACATCAGAGAAAACCAGGAATGTCTAGATAGTGGTATCAAACCCACCAAATTTGGGTACAGATGCAGCAAAACTGGGACTAAGGCAGAAGAAATAATTGTAGTAATTTATTTGTGTAAGGTCAGAGATGACAAAAGGAGGGCAAGAACAGAGAGATCAAAACACAGGAAAAGGTATGTATGTGGTATAATTGGGGCTGCCCAGAGCTACCTCTTGCTCACCTCATCTTTGAGCAGAACAACAAACCAAACCTGTTTCTGTCCACATCTCGTGTTGAACCTGCTTCTTTTGTCAGAAGGAGTGAGTACACAAGTGGTAGGAATGACAGCATTGATGTCCTTCTAATGTCCCAGAAGACTGCCCAAATCCTTGCACCCTTGCTATTTAAAGTATTTGTGGGTGAAGAACATGAATATCAGTGAGAAAAAGCTATAGGTTAAATTTAGTGTCTTAAGATTGCAGACATCGCCTGTTTGACTTCTGCAAGCTAAGATATTTCGTGCTTTGCCTGAAGACATTAAGATAGCAAAGAGACACTTCCTGGTTTCTGACTGCAGTGGGAGGAGGAGCCCGGTGCCTCAGAGGGTTAGCCACAGAGGGCTGCTCATGTGGGAATGCGTCTAGGGCTGGCCATCAGAAACAGCTGAAACATCACACCTCGCAGGGCGTAGGTGTTTGAGGTCAGCAGCTCATTAGACATTTCTGTACACTTGGAAAACAGATGCCGCAGTCCCTCGTTGGAGGGTAAGGCCTTACTGAGCAGGGCTCTCCTATTACGCCAAGGAAATAGCACCACCCGTAGTCAGACAGGCATTCTGAAAGGGAAGAATATGGGTCCCCTGACCTCTTCAGGCTGAAATATTCACATCCCAACTCCTGGAGTGAATGGAAAAGTCCTGCCTTTGCAGATGAAACCTGAGGGTTCTCAGGAGGGTGACAGAGTTCTCAGTTCAGCTGAAGAATTTCACAAAAGATAACTCCCGGAGAGAAAACTACAGGGTCCATACGTGAGCTCTCAGCAGCTGCTTGGCTGGAAGAATAGCACTTTGTGTGTGATTCAGGGCTGTTTGAGTGAATGACGCATTCTCCCAGGAGGTCTAAAGGATTATGGTACTTTGGGGATTTGGCAGATCAGCCTGATCACCCTCTGGCTGAGGCTGAGCACATCTGCTCTTGCACAGATGTTGATGGGTGACTCATGCCCAGCGGCAGAAGTCAGGAAGTCAGCTGGGTTTTGTTTAGTTGCCTTTCTACTTTAGTCCAGGTGGTTTGTAAGCATCCTTTTTTGGTAAGGTTAGGGTGATTCCCTTCGGTGGATGAATCAGAATTGATTTTGTGTTGGTGCTACCTCATTCACAAGCTTAGTTGTGTGGCATACTTAGTATTTTTTTTTTAATAAGACTGTCACTTTGTCTTATTACAACTATAGAAATTTCATTAGCTCACAGGTATCATACTGTGTGGAAGAGAAAAAGATTTGAGCTGTACAGCTTACATAGCAGAAGCTAAATATATTGCTTATAACTTCATGTTTCAGATCCCTTCACTCTAAAGTTACTAAAAGAGACATAAAAGGAAACCTCAGAGATTTATTCTTAAAGTACCTTTTCTGAAAATTATGCAAAAGGCAAAAGTTACACCCAGCAAAACAAAATATTTTTTGCATTTTGCTTCCCAGGGGTAATGTGGCAGGTACCTTCTTTTTCTTGTTTATGTGCAATTTTTACTGTTACTGATTTTGTACCCCATCCTAATCTTGAGTGATAGAATAAACAAATTGCACAGTAAATCTTCTCTTTCAGAGATACTTATCATGACTTATGATACTTCTGATCATAGGTACTTATTATCATTGTTCACTTTTTATTTTCCAGGCCTTGCTGTCAAATTACAAACTTGTGGGTTAGCACTTTTGAAATAGGCCATAAAGATTTACATTTGTTCTCATTTTTGAATTCTTTTTGTCACTGCTTCTGTAAGATATTTCAATTTAGGAACTCAAATTTACCATCTTTAACCTGTCTTAAGAGGCACTGAAATCTTGAGATGTGAAATCTAGTTGTAGCAGCTGACCAGAAAGTCTATGAACCATGTGTGCTCATTTAGGGCAAGGTTTCTCCCCTTATAATATACTCCTTCTACCACTGTGAACCATGCCAGCCAGTAGAAAATTAGAAGCTCTTACATTTCTATTCATATTGAGATTTTTCTAATACTGTTCCTCTGAAAATATACTTATTTTTAAAATTAAGCACTACAGCAGGACTTGCAATAACAAAAAAAAACTTGCCTGCTTATAAGTTAATGTCTTGTCCCTTCCCACACAAATATTAAATAAACTCTGTTTTCTACTAGCAATTAATGTATGTTTGCTCCCTTTTTATCTGCACAAAGAAGACATTTCTTTTAGGATTTTGCTTACTCATCTTTATGGTAATTAGAGATGTAACATAATAAGTGCTTAAAATAAATAATGTTTGAACAATTAAAAAAAAAAAGAATTCACATAAATGGTGTGAGTACTCCACAAAAATGTCATACATTTTTCCCATCAGAAAGTTCAGCACCATTTTTCATTTGTCTGTATGTTTCTGGGGGAGTTCCCTCTATTTTTTAATTTTTAAATTTTATTTACAAGAAGTTATTTTGCGCGTACTTTTATTCTCCACCAAAGAGAATTTGGTTTTCTTAAACAAACCAAGATTACAGTCTGTCCAGAATTTTACATGCAAATATGACATTAAAATTTCATTTTGTGTATGTGTTTACAAATGTTAAATTAGCTGAGAAATATGTCAGGCAGCTAAAAGACAATGAACTCAGCTTCAGAGAGTTCATTAGACATTCCATAACATTTGGAATGAAATTAATAAAACTCAGTCAATACATTTCCACTTGCTGGATTTCCATTCTTTCTATTTGCTTACACAGCACAGAAGAGAGGGGAAAAAGTGAGTCTGCCAAGGTTGTGATAGGAAATGTCGCTGCATAACTCAGAACTGAAATTTTTCTCTTTGTGTGCACCAGTGATTGTTAAAGTACTTACAGATCTGCTGGTCAAAAGTGCTAAATACAGGGTAAGATATAATTTCTAAGTATTCAAAACCATTCTGGTTTAGTGGTATGAGGCAATCAGTAAAAAAGGTCTTTTTAGAACCTTGTACAGATCTAGCAAAATTGTTTGTAAACGGACAAAGTGCATTTGACGTTCACACATATGAATTAGAAGGGCCCTAAATGTAGTATATGGTCTTAAGCAACAGTTCTGTAACTGGGAGTATCTGTGTCAGATGTGTAAAAGAATGCTGGATACCCAAATAAATCTTACTGGGACCATCTCTCACTGGGTACAGGTATTGTCTCTTTAAACCCACATTGCCATGTGTGTGTGTGTCAGATGACCAGTTTTATACATACATATAGATCACGTTTATGTTCGCACTGGTTTTGGTAGGATGACATTGTAGTCTCCTGGGTTGCTTGCAAACCTCAGGATGCAAGGAAAAGCTGCAAGGGATCTGAAAGACTGTATGGATGCAGAACAGTACAGAGGTGCCAGGTGTGTAAAAAGGAAGGCAACAGAAGGGAAAATTTTCCAGAACTTATTATCTCCTTTTCAGTCTGAGTCCAGGCAGCTCATTGGGAAGTGTGGCAGAGATACCTTAGCCTTGGCCTTGGCCTTTGCCCAGGCTGGAAATGCTCTGGACATGCTGGTCATTCTCTTTTTCTCCTTGAGCTGGGATACTATATTTTGCATTAGTGAGAAATAAAAAGACTACCTGAATTTTACATTTGAGTTGAGAAATTTAAAAAAGTTAAATTCAAAGAGGAAAAAAATTCCTCATTGGGAAAGTGAAATGTCTGTGTTGGTGGTGCACAGACATGGGATGGATTTTGCTGCTGTTAGTGGTCTCAGATGTAGGTGTCTGTGATCCTTCCATGGTCAACCAACTGTGATGTCTCTCCAGAAACCAATTAATTTTATTTTAGATTTGTATTTTCAAAGGGGATCAATTGTATTGTGATGATTATGTATCCCTTTGGGATGATTATGGAAGGAATCCAGAGCAGTAACTTATCCAAATGCTTTCCTTTTGGATAGAAAACATTCATGGAGGTGAATCTGGCTGTTGATGAGAAAATGAGACAAGCAGATCTTGCCATGACAAATCTTTTGGAGGTTACATCAATTTTCAGACTTAATTTTGAAGCAAGCATTACCTCTCATGGCTGCAAAGTTGTTTTATAAAGGAAGTCTGCTTTCTTTGCTGCTCAAATATAGAAATTGGGTCACCTTTTAGAGCAGAGAGAATCTGTCTTTAAATGCCAAAAAAGAAAAACAAAACCAAATCCACAAAAAAAAACCCTAAAGAAGATAAAAATACTTCTATTTTCTATATCCACTAATCAAAACTGAGATATAAAAAAAATAAAAGATAATATAAGGAGGGAGCAGAATGAAAGCAATGGGAAACTATGCAATTTTATGGCTGATACATGCAGTTTCCTTGAGATGTAGTTTGCCCTTCATCTTTGTTTGATGTTTGGGAGAAAACAACCACCTCATCATATGTATTTGTAAATGGCATATTTATTTAGTACATCTAACGATTTAAGTTTCCTACCAGAGGACTATAAACTTGATATTGGCTAAAACTCTCAAAAAATTCCTGAAGATATGAAGGAGAGTGAACACTAAAATTATTCAGCAAATAACTGTCTTTTAATTCAGTTTTAACAGTTATGAAGTTTACAAGAAAAAAAAAGAGTAAATTTTCAAGCAATATATCCTTAGCAAAGAAGTACTTGATTGATAAATGGCATGACTTGAAGGAAGAATAATTTTTGGTAAAACCAGCTTAGGATACAGTAAATGAAGAGCTTCTTAGTAATTGCAGTGCATGTGAGCGGGGCAGAGCAACCTATTGATCTTGTGGAAAGAGATTGTTTCTCCCGTTTTTAATCAATTTTCAAAAGCAAGCAACATCTTAAGTTTATTAGTAATATTGTCTGAAGTAAGGCTGGAATAGAAAATGGTTTTGAATTAAATTTTCTTTTCTGGTATTTTTAGAGACATTATTCATTTTTTCCCACTTTGCAGCTCAAGAGAAGAGAAATCCAGTAGGTAATTGGTGTACTTCAAAGAGTGTAATGAATTTGATTGATAGCAGACATGACATGAAAAATTAATAAAGTGATAGTTTGTTGGCATGTGTGGGAACAGAGTAAATGGTTGTTAACCATTTAAATGCAAAGAGCTAGAAGGAAAGGGAAAATGACTGGTGTGTCATTTTTGCTGAAGGTCTGCTAGAGCAATCCTTAATGGGTAATGCAAGACAGCAAAATCTGGGGAAGCCCTTAGGTCTGTTTGAGTTGGTACTGGTACACTCTGTTAAAGTTCTCTGAAGTTTCTGGAGACAGTGCAACTCAGGTTTCTCCTTCTGTCCTCACATTGCTCTGCATCACAAATTTGACTTTTGGACCTTAGAATCATAGAAACATAGAATGGTTTGAGTTGGAAGTGGCCTTAAAGACCATCTAGTTCCAACCTCACTGCCCCATCCAAGCTGACCCTGAACATTGCTAGGGATGGGGCATCCACAGCTTCTCTGGACAAGCTTTGCCATTGTACCATTACTTTCACAATAAAGATCTTCTTTCTTTATATGTAACCTAAATTTCCCCTCTTTCAATTTGCACCCATTGCTCCTTGTCCAATTCCTCACAAAGGGTCCCTCTCTGACTTTCTTGGAGGCCACCTTCAGATACCGGAAGATCTCCACGCAATCTTCTCCAGGATGAAGAGCCCCAATTTTCTCAGCCTGCCTTCATGGGAGAATTGCTTTAGTCCCCTTATCAACTTCATAGCCCTTTTCTGGTCTTGCTCCAAATCCTCTGGAGTTATTCATATAAGGACTTGGGAGGATGCTGAGCAGCTATTTACAAAACAACTTGGGGAAAGAGAAAGCTGTAGAGTAAAGATGTACAGTATCATGGCATGAATACTGTAAGCCTATCTCCCACCAGAATTTTTGATTCATATAACAGTACTGTTGAGCAGTACACTTTTCTCATTTTTAGCACATAGTGAACCCTTGTCCCCAGCCTTTTCATTGTGCAGCCCTGACTTTCACAGTGAGAGTAAACCAATAAGGAAGCTGGGAATAAATCCTACTGGCTTAGTTATGTCAGTCATGGAAGGGGGTGCCATGGCTGGGATAAATATTTCTGGTCACAGACACAAACTGTTCAGTAATGCCTGCAAGTATAATGCTCAGTCTTCACTGGACAGGGAAAATTAAAGAGCAGTAAATTCAGTGAATAAATCTGGGCATTGACCTGTAATCTTGTTAACTGTAGAATAAAATATGAGTGACAGACAACAATAGCATGAGACTAGGAGGATTTCATTCAAATTTAATCTTCTTTTGTCCATTCTTAGTTAATTTGATATACCACCTTATTGTCTGAGTAATCAGATTTATTTTGGAAATTGTATTGTTCCTTTCTTATCAGAGTATGAAATGATTTTGCGAAAATCCACAGCTTGCCAAGTGACTTGATTCTAATTGTTTCCTTCTTTGATTTTAGGCAAGAAAAATGAACAAAAATCTCTCAAGATATTTACATTTCAGGGAGATTAAATACTTCTATCTAATAAATTATCAGCTGTAATTTGCCTGTGGTAGTTTAAATAATAAATCACATCTTTCTGGCTAAAACTTACTTATTGAAAATAAATTTTCTTCCTGATTAACATAAAAATATAATAAATCATACCAAAGATCCTTCAGAAAGCCTTTTAAATATCATTAGGTTTTATTTAGACTGTCTTCCATATCATTAATAATAATCACTATCAGAGTCTTGTGTCTTAAAATGCTTATAACATACTAGTGTTGAGCTCAATAAGCTCCCACAGAGTAATTTCTCAGCATCATTTGGCTTCCCTTTGTGTCATCTGAGCTGTACAAGGTGAGTCTTCTGCCGCAAAAATCTCTCTCATGATCCATTTGGATCTCTGCAGGGCTGTGGCAGGAGCCGAATTGAGGCAGGGAGCCAGAGGTGGATTTTTGAAAATGTCTCTTTGCTTTTCTGCCTCTCCTTTCACAAGATATGCCACAAGCATATCTTGTGAAAGGAGAAGAATATATCTCAGTACTAGATCTGCTGTTAGAACATATTTGTTTCTCTTTTCATATTAGGCAGAATGCATGGCCCTAGAGATGTAAAACCAGACTTCAGTCTTTTTGTTCCTTTCAGAATATTCAAGGAATTTTGACTGTGTTTGGAGAAAGTTCAATGTTTAAATAGTATCTTCTGCTTTAAGATTATCTTAAAAGGCAGCAGCAGGTTACATATAAAGCTCTTGAAAGTGTTTTATTAATTGCAAAAACAACCTGTAAAGATGAGCCTTTCTTTGGGAAATTATACCTTTTAATCTCCCAAGAGTCTCTGAAGAATTCTAATCTTTACTTAATCCATTTTCCTTTACTATACTTTTTCTCTCCTACTTATGTGCATATACACTGTTATGTGCCTATCTAAAACCGAGTAATGCTGATATTTCGTGTCTGTTTGAAAAACACAGCTGATAGGCACTCCTGATGCAGAAGCAAAGGTTTTGCCCCAAGTTTTCTACAGGATGGAAAATGTTTTTCATGTATATGGTAGTGCTGAATGTGGTAGTAGGGAATAAAGTGGTCCTTCAGTTTTTCCCCATAACTCATCCACAGCAGTTGAGGAAGCACAGCGAGGCATCCAGTGCGATGACACCTCAATTAGCTGAAACATTTAATTCCACTCCCAGGTTTTGTGTTTTTTGAGTAGCATAGCAAAAAACTACAGCCTGAAAAAGGCTGGGAAATTTGTTTAGTGATTTCTTCATTGCCCTCCCCCACAATATTTATTTAATTAATAAAGAGTTTCAAAGAAATTAGCAGAAATCCTGAGGAGTAAACCCAGGCCCTCATTGCCTTGAAAAGCAGCAGATTTTGTTAAGTTTGATCAAACCCATGACAGTTACATTGCAGCACAGACATGCAGAACAGATCGAGCTTGCTATTGACATTTTGATTGCACTCTGTAGAATTTATGTTTAGGAAAAGCCTCAGCCAATGTTTTGGCATATCTTATCTGTAGAGCACTGCAGCAATAAATCCCATGAAATGTAATCAAATGTTAATAGAAAATCCTTTGTGGGAGACATCTCCAACAGTGAGTTTTCCTCTCCGCCCCCTTTCTACTCCAAAAGGCTGTTTATCTACCCAGACAGATCTATACCTGCCACTTGTAGCTGTGCTGCACAATGTTTTGTGGAGACAAAAAGTGACTTTCAGAGAACAGAGCTGTGTAGACTTCTCCTAGGGACATGCTAGTCTCGGCTATGAATCTGTTTAAATCTTTGGGCAAGGTCAAGGCCGGGTCTCAAAGCATCCTCCCAGGATGTATCCCAGGAGAAACCCCCTCCATCAGGGCAGAAGAAATACATAAAATGGACTCTAATATGATGGAAAGGCTTTGGACAGGATGAGTCACTGACCAGACTGCTTTCCTCACTCGTCGCAAAGTACGTAGGTATTGACGAACACAGAGCACGTTTTGGCCACAGTTGGGTATATCCTTGATCCTGTTTGCTTTTCTCATAGCCTGTAGTTAAAGTAATTAAGTTTTTTATGTGTTGCTGTGTGTGGCACTGAAAGCTGAGTCTGCTCCAGGTACCTTGGGAACAGGGCCCAAATGGAAATTAAAGAGAGCCTGACAGCATCTAAGCCTTGTGCTTGTCACCTGCTTCACCTCTAAAAACCTTCAGGAGCCTTCAGTCCATGTTTGTCTGCCTACAGCTACAGCAAGGTGTCCCAGGCACAGGAAATGGGAGCAGGAAGGTCTTCATGACATGTGCAACCTGTGGCCATAAGTAAGCAAGAGGTAGACACCTGTGTGTGCCACAGGCCTTGCTTGATGGAGACAGGACCCATCAATCTGAGTTCTGGTGCCTAAAGAGCCACTGCCTACAGGACAGTCTGGCAAAGAGACCACAGTATGCCAGAGGGTGCCCTGGTTTTCTACCACAGTTCAGGTTCCTAGTGCTTTTCTCCCAGCTCCAGAGACAGCTTCCAGCTCTAGTTTGACTGCATACACATGGAAGAGAAGTAGTCCTTCAGCCCCAAGCCTTTCGTCACACAGAAGAGCTCCCTGCAGCTCAGACTTGCAGATCATGGTTCTTTGCAGGCAAGGGAAGAGATGTTCATGAAGAGGCAGCATTCATCTCTCAGGGAAGGGTGATAGGCCAGGACAAAGTGTCAGAAGTTTGGCAAGGAGCTGCCAGTTACATCCTGGAAATAATGGAAGAGATGTACATATTGGATAGTGGACAGAGTCCCTTCTAGTTAGCAATGGTTAATTTCTTTTTTTCCTTTATTTCCCAGTAGTAAAACAAGCATAGGACATTGAGTGAGTTGCTATTGTAGGTCTGTCCTGCTATTTCATAAGTGTAAGACTAGAAGGATGGCATGTAAGTGTCCTGTTTGAAACCATGGTACCTCAGATCTGCATTCCAATAGCACATCTACCACCCATTACACTTTTGTTTCAATGTTGTTTTCTCTCCTTGGTAATCTCTCCATGCAAAAATATTTTCTTATATTGAAATATACAGAAAAAAGGCCATGGTGATAAATAGACTGAAATAAAACTGATAGGGCACAGTCTGGAAATTCCTGGCAACCCCAAATCCACATTACAAAATAAAAAATCCTGTTTATGAGTGCAACTAAGAAAGCTTAACCTTGTAATATTTTTTTCAATATTTTTCTTAAGTTTACAGAAATTTACTTCATCCAGGAAACACTGCAAAGTGCTGGTAACAGGCAAAGAGACAGTCAATAAACATTGCAGCTATTGGTGGATTTTCAAAGCAGCAAATGAAAAAAATAGGTGGTTTATTCAGTATTGTTCAGGATTCATTCACTGTTTATTCTTCTGGTGGAACAACTTAGGCTATTTTTGCCCCATAGCTCTTATTTAATCTCATTCAGACTAACCCTCTGCTCAGCTCATGCAGGGTTGTGAACACTGCCTAGTTTTCCCGTGGCAGCATGACACTGAAATATTATTACCTAATTAGACTGCTTTTCCCTGGTAGCAAGCAGTTCCCATTTGTTTTAAAGACATATGCTTTTGTTGTGCTGTTTGGGAGGTTAGCACTGTTTGTGCAGATATCTGAGAAAAGCACAAAGGGAAATGAACTTAAAATTTACATCTCAGTACACATTTTTATTCTTTATGTAATTTGGACTGAGCTGAGATTGTCTGCTCACAAAAGGCCTGGTACTGGGAATAGCAGGACTGTTATTATAGGCAGAATTCAAACACATTGGCAGAATCTGTGGGAAAGTTTGTCCATTTTAGTCCTGGTTTTACTGGATGGTGAAACATTCCTTGAATAGTCAGTGTGCTGGCCCAAGGCCTGAAATGTCACTAAACCCTTCTTTTTTCTTTATCTTTTATAGTGAAAGCTGACAAGTAGATGAACAAGACGGGTTACTTACAGCAGGCATTTGCCCCATCAGCTACAAACTGGTCGAGGTTATCAGCCTGTTTCCAAGCAAGGAACATGGGAAAGTGTATGATGAATCTAAAGGGGACATAGCACCCTACATAACGTCTTTCTTGCAGGTTGTAACACTCTACAACATTTTTCTCCTCCTTAGAAAAAACATCTGTTGATTTTCAGTCACTGGATTTTACCTCCCATTTTGTAAGATACCATCTCCAGGACTATGACATGTAAACAGAATGGTGACTAGCATCTTTCAAGAATGTGCAATTTTGTCTTTTTTTTTTTTTCTTTGCATGATGAACAGATGAATATCAACTCTGCCTTAAAGATTACTTTTTCTTAAAATGTTTGTCCTCACTTCTGGAAATTGAAAGAAGAATAAATCAGAGAGAAATTAAACTTGTATCTTCAAACCACCCTTACACTTTTTTCTTTTTTTGTTCAAAAATTTCAATGTATATCTCTACTTTGATATCTATTTCAGTGACCAAGAGTCTGAAAAATATCTGCTTGTTTTTTTTTCTATTGTTTTTCTCCAGCTTCTCAAGGCTTATCAAATTTTGGATATGGGAAAATACTGAAATTTAGCTTTTTTTAGAGAATTCATTGGGTTAGGAACACTTTTAGGTTACACTTTTAAAAATATTTGCTTTTGTACATATAATATACAAGTACACATTATTTTAAAATAAGTAAAAAAATAAAACTTAAAATTCTGCAACTTGTTATCAGAAATGTCTTCTTTTATTCATTTGCAATATTTTTGTCTTCCTTTATAAACTTTTACTCTTCACTTCATAATCTTTCACAACTGAGCCCACCTCAAAAACAGATGGGAATAGGGATACTAGGGATTCAGAGTTCAGAGATGTTGTTACAGCTATTTCTGAGCTAACTAGAATGAAACAAAATTCATCTTCAGTCTGTCTCTCTGAAATGCAGAATTCTTCTATTCCACCACTGTTTCCTTCAAATTTGAGGTATTTTCATGTGTGTGAGAGAAAAAACATTGATAAACAGTTATCTTTTCATTGAACTTTCCTTTATTTCTGTCAGTATAAGGGATCCTCTCCAGTAATTTTTGCATAGAGAAGGATTTTATTGTGAGACACACTATTGGAAATGCAGCATTATAAAATAAAGTTTCAGAATCTTGAGCAGGTTACAAAAAAGGATTCTTTTTCACTGAGAAATTATGTTATTTTCTCATTTATTTAATCATGAGTTAAAGCAAACCAAATGTCTTAAAGTCTTGGAGGAATGAAGACTTGGAAGACATTAAAATGTTTTGACAGCAGTTTATGATTATGTTGACATATCATAATATAAAATTATCTGCTATAGAAAATACTAATTTTACTATGCTCTGTCAAAATGAATGTCAAAAAGCTAGCTGAGGAAATTAAAAAAAAATGTTGCTGGATCTAAATAAAATATTTTGATGTTGTCAAAATGTAAAGAATAAAACCTGCAAATATTTTGACACTTGCAGATAAATGCCTTAAAAATCAACATATTCCCTTGAGACTTTTCATTTTGATGGAAATTGAGATTTCTCGACTAAAACTCATCTGTCAAAATATTTTCACCTTTTCTGAGTGATACCATATTTGTAGCCAAATTTCTGTCTTCCACACTGAATAGCTCTATACCTCACTGTCTCACCTACCAGGGCAGGCTTGATCCAGAGCCAGTCTGAACCAAGAGCCACATTTTTATCAAATTAGCTCGTGCACATGAGACAGTTTTTGCACTAAAGTTAGGCTGTTGGAGGGAAGAGAATATTTAATCTTGTTTAAAGCCTGTCAGGACAGCATTACTACTACAGGATGTTACAGGATGTTTTCTGACACAGTTCCACCCTGTGAGTTTGCACTTCACATCTTGAAGTGATTGTGTTTCTGATCTGGTAGCCACAAAGAGGGATCTTTTGGAGGAGTGGCTAATGGCCAATGCAAGTTGATATTCATGGGAAGAGGATATGGAGCCATGGCTAACACAGAAATGCCTCTTGAAAAAAACAATGCTTAAACAGATTTTAAGTGGAAGATAAATTTTTAGCTGTGGTTTGACTCCTTTTTCCCAATGATCATTTATGCTTGTTGCCTGAAATTGGAAGGACCAGAAAGAAAGAGGTTAACATTGTTCCCTATAAAAATGTCTAGTTCTCTACACAAGTGGTCAGAAGAGAGTGGGTCTCTGCATGGCTTTCCCCAAACCGTCCCACAGCTCTCAGTATCCCTATCTTTGGAGTATTCTAAGGTGTCCTAAAGCTGTTTGCTAGACTTACAGCCCATTCCATTCTCTTTTATCCCTCTGGTCAGTGAGGAATGGCACTGTAATTCATACTACACAACCATCTGACACAAGTCCTGACCTGCAAAACAGGATATTCAGGAAGGTGGGTGAACAAGCAGCAACAAACAGGAAGAAATAACCATTTTCTATTTTATTTTATGCTTACTGTGCAGAAGCGCATTTGAGTTAGCTCATCTTGACTAGTCTTTAGCTAAACTCTATCCCAAATCTTAATGACAAACCATAAACGTAATTTTTTTTTCTATCACTGCATGCTTCAAGAGAACTTCAGTCATTCTAAGAAAATGGGTGTTGCAAATGAGGGTGATTCAGCATTCAGTACTTTTAACTCTTTTAGTTATAGTTATAATTCAGTTATAATTTCTCTATAGAGCAAAGAGGGAGAGAGTGGAGAAAGAGTCTTAAGCCAAACATCTGTTGCAAGCATCTATGCTGTTTTAATTCTGTAGACCTTTTCTTAGAAGTACTGGTAGAAAAGCAACCTGCTAAACACATGAGCCCTATTCAGTCAGCATGGGACACAGCCAGATGGTTAAAAGAGACATGAGGAGGCCAAGCTCATGAGGTGTGGCCTCTTCACTTTTCAAACATATTTTTTTCTTTGTTGAGTAGACAGGCTCTTTCTTGGCAACTGCCACCCTAAGAACTGAAATTATATGACCAGGAAAGAGCCAGTACACACACACACACACACACACACACACACACACACACACACGCCTGTGTCACAACCAGCTTGGAGCACTCTGGCTTTGATCTTCTTTTGTATGGAATTTTTTTTCAGCTTTTCTGAAGTACCTCCTGATTTATATTCCTATAAGTATTATGCCCAGAAGGCATGGCACATGTTCTTATGCTCTCATATTTTATGGTTAACGAAAGCTTTTGGCAAAATTTCATTAAAACACTTGCCAGTTTTATTCTAGATAAACAGATATGGTTTTCTCACATAAAATACCCAAAGAATACAGCAACTTCTGGAGTCATATTTTCTTTTTATTTTCATAATCACTTGATATGTTTTATGGGCAACCATAATGATGAATTTTTCCCACTTGAAAATACATAAAGAAACCTATTTTCTGATTTGGTTAAATCTTCTTAAGAGAATTCTGGATTTCTAATTTTATGGATGTATGAATGTCTCAACATTTCATATTTCCCCATCTCTCAGCCTTTAATTAATTTTTTCTTCCCCTAATGATTATACATGCATGTACAAATTCTGCATTGTCTGCAAAGATTTCAACAGTGCTTGTATCATGCACAGTGATGTTTGGAAGGTCTTGGGATAATACAAAGCTTCTCAGGGATGAAAGAGGACCTTGTAGTATGCCCTTCTTGTGTGCTACTAAATTGATCTATACAGGAGAAAATATTTAGGAGCATTTTTTAAATTGTCTTTCATCAACTTTGATATACTTTGTTCTTTGGGTCTAGTATGAAGCAGATGGGCAATTCCAGTGCAGCATTTCCTACAGCCAGGACAGGGCCACATTAGGGACTGAGACTCCTTTTAGACAAAACATTTGTCTGGGACAAACATGGTTTTGGCTTTGTGATTGAGGAATCACCTCCTCTCTGTGTGAATAGTGGGTTCTGCCACGGTGTTCATGGCATGTGCCTGGTGACTTGGGGTGTTAGTTGAAAGGACTGCTGCTCCATGGAAAGGAAATCAAGGAGCTTTCTCACTGTTCTCTGGACCAGTGCACTTGTGTTAGTACTCATGTTCAGTGGGAAGATTGCCTCCTCCAGGACAAGTGTTTCACAGCTGACAGGTAACGGAGGATGAATAGGCTGCCTGTTGATCCTGAGAAGGGTTCTGCAGTTTCAGTTCACTATCTGAAGTTGCCTTCAGTTCCCTGGTGACAGAAACCCTGTTCTGACCTTTGACAAGAAACAACTACAAGAGAGTCCATCAGACTATGTAACTTTTCGGGTGTATTTTGGCAGAAGTAGACAGCAACATCTTGTTATAGATGGCGGGTCCTACATCACTCCAAAGGGCCATAGAGGGTCACAGTCACTATGAACGTAGCAAGAAGGTATAAAAGCTCTTGGCATCACCTTTTTAAAAGTACTGAGGTATTCTGAATGTGGTAAACACCACACATTTGACCACTGATATTATAGACTTTCATGCATTTCTCTTCATAGCTTCAACATAATCTGGACTTAATATATTAACTAGAAAAGGTAACTTCTCTTACAAAAGTCAGTCTTACCTAGGATACTGAAAGTGAGCCTTTGGCCTTTCTGCTTCACATCTCAGCATTAGTGACCGGAAAGAGCACAACTTTTCAAAAGTGTATGTGGAGAGTCCTGTTTACACTCCCAGAGCGTACTGCTTCCAATGTCAACAAGGTTAAACAATAGCAAAATCATCAGCAGCTAAAGCAGGCCTCTTATATCTTCAACATAAACAGAAAATGTAGTTACTTAGCTGACCATAATACTGTTTCTAAAAACTCCAGAGCAGTTGTCAAGGCAATAACACAAGTTAAAATATGCACAATACATATATGCATTGCTTTGCCTTCCACACAGGGTTATGTACTGTACATACATTGATGAAAATGATGTTATGGATACTCTGCCAGACTTCCTAACACCAGGATATAGAATGGTTTTCCCAAACACAAACTCCCTCAACATATGTAAAACTCTTCCCACTGATACAGAAGGTGGTATGTTTGTGGCTTGTTGCTGTCATTGAGATTACCAGATAGTTCTTTTCATAAATCAAATGGGAAACAGATGGGAAATGGAGGTTTAAGTGCTGAAAGGAGAATCTACTGAGAGTGGATAACTGTATTTCCAGTTAGCTGACAGTCTGGGGAGGTTGGATTTTATATTGCTTCTGAATTTTCTGTTCACACGTGGTGAAGGGGAATTAATTTTTTTTCAGACATAAGCATACCTGTAAAAGCGGATTTTTTACCTCTTTTTCTGCACATAATCCAAAAGTTAA
This sequence comes from Phylloscopus trochilus trochilus, assembly GCA_016584745.2. NCBI lineage: Eukaryota > Metazoa > Chordata > Aves > Passeriformes > Phylloscopidae > Phylloscopus > Phylloscopus trochilus. The sequence goes on along the minus strand of WQNJ02000062.1, from coordinate 32,146,735 downwards.
AGCTGAGTGTTTATAAGGATTTCCAGCACATTACTTTCTACACTCTGCTTCAAGCAATAGCTGCAGTTTTTGCTGGTGAGCACTGAAATTGCCTAGAATTAAAATCATTAGGAGTGTCTCTTTAAGCAAGAGGACATTTAGCATTTCTCAGATCATGTGTCAAAGATGTGTGGGGGACAGACTAGACAGCATGGATCTTATTTTAATTTAGTAAAAAGAGTAGCAAAACTCAGATTTGATGTTAATGGCAAGATGTCATGTCCGCTGCCAGGAACACATGAACAAACCCCATTATCACAATAGAATTATCATTGGAACCAGTGGAAACAGAGATTATAAACAACCATAATGAAAAGCAATTGCTTACAGGTGTGTTTATGGTTTTTGTGTGCTTATACAAATGAAAGCACATGATTTGTCATACATATTCTGCCTTTGCCAGCTGGTTTTCCCTTAGCTGACACAATCTAGTCTTTGCTTTTTAAACTGGGTTTGCACAAGAGATTCCTAAAAAACTATGCACTAATTACCATTATCACACAGTGCTAGCAACTCCTGCAGTTATAAAATGTAATAAATGTTCAGTGAGTCCCATACGTGATGGGACACCCGTGGTGCCATCTGTGGTGCTAAGCTGGAAGTCAAGGCAGCAATACTCAAGTCAGACCAAATGAATGTCTGAATATATCTTGCTGTACTAGAAAATCTCTTTTCCAAAAGGCTTTGGTGACAAATGCTTTGCAAGATTTCAGTGCTTATTGAATATTTTTTAACAATTTGTTTTTGTGTAGAAAATGGAAAATGATAGCAGGAATTTGAAGGAAAGAAGTTTCTGTCCAGATTTACTTTCATTGTAATATCTTTTCAACTGAATTGGCCTTTTAAAGTGCATACAGCTGCTCAGTAGGAAAACAGGCACTGCAGAGCTGATGCCAACATTTTTCAACTGTCCAGTTAAATCAAAGTAGTTGGGAAGTCTCTGATTGGTGCATTCCAGTCAGAATTGTATTTATCAGTCCCTGAAAAAAGAACAGACTCATCTGGCACTGGCTTGTAAATGATAGCCTTTCCCAAATCCCAGTGAAGAAAAAGAAAATAAATTCCCATAGGACTTCAGAGGAAGATTAGGATAGTGACCAAAGAGATTTAGAAAGCTTTCTGCTGCTCAGGACAATATGAAAAACCCTTGGGCAACCTTAAAATGGGGCTCAGGAGAACATCTCCTTAATGATTGTGATACAAAGAAAAAGAAAAACAAGTAATTCTTTCCAAATACAAACAAACCTCAGAAATTTCATGAGAGCAAGACCATAAAATTTTCAGTAAAAAATGTAGGATAGGTAGTGAATGATTGTTTAAACAAACGGTCTAACTTTACAAATTTATGTTTCTGATGATGACACAGATGAAAATAAATTTAATTTCTCTTTTTTTTTTTTTTTATCATGAAACATCACGTTAAGGAGTAGAGATGTAGAAAGCAGATCAGCTCAAAGGACAGAGATGATCTTCTCATAAATTCTGCTGCTGCCAAGTGAGAAAGAAGGAAGAGGAGACCATTCTGAGAGATGGTACTTTTTGTTTGAAGAAGAAAGCTCTGATTACTTCTGATATTGCAGTGTCAGTTGGCTAGGTTAAATGATTGCCAGACTCTGTGACATAACATTTGACAGGATTTATCAAGTTGTTTGTGAGCTAGTTGGGAGATAGGCAGGAGAATCTCCACTGAACTACACTTTTATAGATTTCAGTCTATAGAGCATGACAAAGAGAAGAGATTAATCATAGAATTACAGAATATTTTGGTTTGGAAGAGACCTTAAAAATCCTCTAGTTCCATTCTCTCTGCCTTGGGCAGGGACATCTTCTACTATACCAGGTTGCTCAGAGTCCTGTCCAGCCTGGCCTTTGAGCACTGATAGGGTTGGCACATTCAAAACTCCTCTGGGCAACATGCTCCAGTGTCCTCACCACCCTCACAGCAAAAATTAACAGTAGAAACTTTAAAATATCAGTTGCTACAAAAATTACTGGAAGGAAAGAAGCTCTGTTATAAATGGCAGGGGAATGTGCAGTAGCCATTTTACCAATTGCTGCACTTATCCTTGGAGAGAGCTGTTTGTCCAGGTTATGTCTCTGCAAGAAACAGACATTCATTAAGATAAGTCACAAGGGAAGACAGAAGAAAGTAATTTTCCCTCATGGTGATTAAACCCTCACTTCTGAATTTTTTTAATTAAAACAGATTTTTATAACATTTCCCCATATCCAAAATAAATTATTTCTTTCCCTCTACAATCCACTGGGACTGTAGTCTTGTCCCAGTGAAAATACTAGCTCTCACAGATATGCATTTTTCCACAAAGAATTTTGTTTCCATTTGAAAATATTGTTCAAAGAAAAAGATTATGTATTATCATACAAAGAGGAACAGCTAAAAGGCACAAGCATGAGTAAATAAACCAGAAGTTATTTTATTTTTTATGTTTTCTCTTCTCATCTTAATCAGGATCTGTTGATAGGAATGCAAGTGAAAAACCATAGATAAACATGTAGAAATTACTCTGTATCAGGTTCTTGGTGTTTATTTAATGGATTTAGTGGCATTGGTTGACAGTGCCTGAAGAAATTTAGAAAACAGTGGTTACAAGTGGAAATCTGAGCAACAATATTTTTGTGAAAACATTAAATCTGGTCTGTCATGACTAAGAAGACATTTAGAAAATAGCCCACATAACTAAATATTGGCAAGTTTTCTTTTTAATATATTAAAAGGGATCAAATGAGAGGAAAGAAAGGCTGCAAATGCATCATATCATGTAAAGAAAGTATATGGTTCTTCCATATCTACAGCTGAAGACCTGTTGCCATGCTTTCGTGCCTGCTTGTTTTGGTTTTGGGAATTCTATTCCCAGGCACGGTCTTGAAGCACAAGGTCATGTTCAGTAAACAACTGAAGCTCCCACATCTCTTCCCAGAGGAGGGGCTTCGGTGATGGTCTCTGGAAAATGACCAGTGGTTCCAAAGGGGCCCACCTCTGGGGTGGGCAACTTGTAAAATGTACAAAAGGAGTCAGAAAATAAAGGTGTGGTCTCTTGCTTGCAAGAGCTCCACGCAGCCTCATTGATGCACTCCCTGACTCGTTCCTAAGCGCCGTAACCAGTTATAAAGACCTGCATTTTTTGCAGAAGAATTGCACTTTACTAGATACAAGATAGCAAACAGGACAAAATTAAATCTTGTTCTATTGAGGGGGTAGACTAGACAACCTCATGGGTCTTTCTATCTATGATTTTTCACATTTTGATACCTGAAACCAACAAAGTTGTTCTTGAGGTCTGGAAGAATGAGTAACGATTTGAGTAGATACATTCTCTATAAATAGAGGTGTTATGATTGGGACACTTGGTTCTCACAATGGGAATGTTCTTTTATGGCAACAGAGAAGCCTCTGTCCCTGTCTGTGGCAGGTCTATTGGACTAGATGGTTTTAAAGGTCAATTCCAACCCAAATCATTCTGGAATTATTAACTTTAAGTAAAATATGAAAGACTTGTGAAGGTCAGGAGCTACTGTTCCCAGATAAAGAAATAAAGTTACTATTCTAAAATACTTATATGTATTTGGGGTTGCAATGGCAAAGTTGGACTTCATACATGCTAAGCTACCATAGATTTCTTTGCATGATAGTTAACTCGGCAACATGCTACCATCTGCAGATTAAAATTTAAATCTGCAACTTTAAATAGATTTAAGATATAGCAGAATTAAGAAAATGCTGTAAGTGGTAAGGAATTCTCATTTCCATATTTTAAAACTGATTTTATAAAATATTCATGCACATTTTAGAATCTTATGGGAGTCTGTATGCATCATCCTTTTTCTCCCCAGGCAATTTTGAACATTAAGAAGTTAAGAAAAAATCCAGGAAAGTGTTAAAAATTTTAATACTTTTACGAAAGGGACCTGTACCTGGATTTTATGAATCCATATTAATCTATGTTGCACAATAAGGTGACGACAATCTTTTGCCTGTCCATTGAGCAGCTTTGACAAAAAGAAATAGAGTTTTATATTCTTACACCTTGCCTGAATAACTATAGGTGTCTTTCACATTTTCAGAAAGAAAAATATGTAGAATGAAATTGCATTAAACAAGACAAACTTTCAGAAGAATGCTTGAGTTCTTAAAAATATTATCAGTCTAGTTTTCAAATTTGAAGAAATTTGAAGAAAGAAACAATTTTGAACAAATTTAAGAAAATTTGAACAAATTTGTCACTTTCAGACAAGAAGGAGGAAATAAAAGTATACTTATCTAAAAACCTGGATAAAGTGAACTGGTTATTTGTCCTTTGCATACATTTCAAGTTGGTATGCCCTTATGTATAAGTAGTATATATGAATGTATGCACATTCATAAATGCATTTTTGTGGTCATAGAATTAACTATCACACTATCATGTACACGACCACGAGAGTATTTGGCAAACTTCTTGTGCTCTGCTTTGCAAAACATATTCTTTGACCATTGTTCTTTGATATGTCATGATGATTCTTGCTTGTCTTCATATGCTGCCACATGGTTGGAAACTGAAGTGGAATCACTTATCACTTGCTTTTAGTCTTGGTAGTTGGATGGTTTGGTTTAACAATGGTGCACACATATGTTTTGCTTTGGGGAAAGGGTGGCATCGAACTGATTTTTGACTAAATAATGGGTCACATAAAATGTTTTTATAAATAAGTTGCCTTTGTTGCTGAATGTTCTTTTACTCCTGTTTCAGCTCACAGTAAAAATCCATTCTTTTAATTAAGAGTCTTGATTCCATTTCCCATATATAGGATCAGAACTGGAAGACCTCAATAGTAGTGTAACATTGCCAATGTAACGTAGTCACCTGTTGAGAATGTTTAGTTATTCTAATATTTAGTAAGCAGGTTAACAAGAAATAAAAAGTCTAACTATAGCCTTGGTCTATGAGCAAGCCTGCGTGTCTGACACTCTGGTTACTGAGCATCGCATGCTGGGACTTCTTCCACAGTCTGAGGACTCCTGACCTGGCAAAGGAGATAGATAGCATTGTCTGTCACAGCCTGGCAGCTCAGCAAACTGCCCCGTTGCATCTGCCTTTGTGGGGTCTGATGCAGCTCTCTGATGGTGTTCAGATGGCAGCATAATGTATGCTTAATCTACTGTTCTAATTGCTTGAACTGGGTTAAAAAATAGAATATAACAGAAGAGATGGTGAAAGAATGGTTCATATGCTAGCCACACAGTAGGCATCACTGACACCCCTGTTTAAAACATCATGAGTTTATTGATTGTGCAAGATACCAGGTTGATTGGGACTGACACAGTATTTACTGACTATGAAATGTAAATGCCTAAAGCTGGAGACTAGCTCCACACAGAAGTTTATTTCATGCAGTTTATGGAAATTTTATAATTTTATTGCTGAATATTACTACCAAAAAAAAAAAAAAAGAAAGTGTGAACATTTCTACTGGTTTATGTTCTGTTTGTGAAATTATAGCCCACATCCATGAGATTTTCTTTGCTCCAAACCTTCCTGGGCAAATGGTTTTCTCACTTGGGGAATGAGGTTTTAGAAGGAAAACATTGCAACTGAAATAGCTCCCAAGCATCTGTGTGGAATGAGAATACTTTACAACTGATGCATTTAGCATTTCATCAGAAGCTTGTAAAGTCAGATTTGGCAGGCGAAAGCATGGTGTGATAACCTCAAACTCATCCTGCTTTGGGTGTGCTGTAGTAAGCAAATGTACCAAAGGTATGAGAACTGTTACAGTGTGTGGTACAGCATCCTGGGCAGTGTTCTCATCAATAAAATAGGTTTGGCTTTTCCTTTCTGTAGTATGAATTTCACAGCCATTTAAACTAATTGACTAGAATGAAGCGAATTCTCATCTACATACCCTCATGCAAATCTTAAGAGAATAAGGCCCTAAATAGAAATAGGGAGCAGCTTTGGGTAGTGCTGTTTTTTGCCCTGACATTCTACCTTTGAATCAACAGAGACTTTTGGGATAACTGGAGGACTATTCCTGCTTATCCTTAGTTCCCTTGTATGTCTCCTTATCCTTAGTTCCCTTGTATGTCTGCTTTTTAGTGTTGGAAATACAAAAGTTCTAAACTTAGAAACTATCTTCATAGTTGGCACCAGATTAATTATCAGCACTTCCATGATGTCTGAAAGTGTAGGAGTCCTGGGATAAATAAGAAATAGCCCTTCTCAAGGGTGCAGCAGAGGTAGCACCAAAGTGACCAGAGATAATTGTGAAGAAGAGATAAAAATGGCTTAAGAGAAAGTCACTGAAACTTGCAGATAAACACAGGCTGCTATCATTCTCTCAAGTTTCCTTGCTGGTTTGATGTTCAACTCTGATAACTTCAGATTACTAGCTAGCAACTTGGAGTTACCAGGTATGTGTCTTTTAACTTACAATGATGAACAAACCATTTTTAATTTTGTTTTCCTTGAGTCTGAGAAGCCTGGGTACAGCAGTACCAAGCACACAGATCTACATAAAGGCTAAAAAGAAAAGTTTGTTTCCTACTGTTTAGAGTAAGGAAAATCTTTTTGGAGAAGTCAGGAGAATGCAGGAGTACAGAAGTATGTGTACACATGGAAAACACATATCTTTCTGGATTATGACAACTTACTTTTATGTCTCCTGCAGCAGAGCTAAATTTGGAAATTTTATCCCACAGGAAACTTGTGTATTTTAACATTTGCTTTTTTTCCTTAAATCAGGACAAAAATATTATAATGAAAATTCCAGAAAAGTATGAATCTGAAGATATTCTGACATTCTTTAAGTTGAAGCTTTATCTTTCCGCTAATTTAAGTAAGCAGAGGTGTTTTATTTTTTTTTCATTACTTTCAAAATTAAGTTGTGTTTTCCTAGTGACACCGCACTTCAAAGGGACTGGAGTTTGAGGTCCTGAGCAGTGTTCCTGTGCTGGAGCTGGAGTTGAGTGTCACATCCATGCAGGCATTACAAATACCACTTTGCATCAGGCTATTGTAGACTAGTCCTGCATGAAGCCTGGCCTGGAGAGGCAGACACTAGGCTTTCTTCTCACAAAGTGATGTGCAGATGGTGGATTTGAAACAACATTCCTGAAGCACTTTAGATAAAAAAGCATATCAGATAAAGACCTGAAAAAATATCTCGCTTGTTTTTCAGTAGAAAGTCTTGGTCCATTGGCTAGCTTTTTTGAAGCAAGCATTTTCCTGAACTGCACAAAGAAAGACTGAAGATATGAAAACTCTGAGAAACCTCCTTCTCTCTCAGTTGCACTGTTTGCAAGGCTTCTTTCTTCCTGGAAAACTACATTCTGTGAGCACCATAACCTAAAATCTTCACAGCAGCAGCACCTCCGCACAGGGGTAGCTCCTCCAGAGGAAGAGCTCCTTGGCTTACAAGTATTTATCTAATTTTTGTATCCTGCCTTGATGATATCATGTCATAAGACCTCTTTTATTTCAAAAGCCATTCCTGTGCCTTTGTGAGGCCTTGGTTAGCAGCTTTTTTGATGCTGAAAAGATTTCTTTTTGGTCTGCACACATACATGTACTCTATACACACTGTGCATGCAGGAAGAGACATGATGTAGGACAGGTTTTGCGGCCTTTGTGGATATGGACAAGGGCACTAATGGTGTAGCCTTGGGGCAAGATGTAATTAAGATTTCATGGACAGTTTACACTGTCATATATGGATGAAGAGGATATAGTAAGCATTTAAATCTTATATCCATGGGTTATAACGTGGCCGATATTGTATTACTTGAAGTTGGATATTAGTCACCATAGTCACTTATACATTTTATTTTTTATCTATGGTTGCTCACAGTTTTTTAACTCCATGTGAGGTGAAGACCTTCACTAGCATAAATTGATATTGCCATATTTAAATTACTTAAGCTGTGTTAGTTCATACTGTTCTAAGAACTGGCTTTCATAAAATTTTAGTTTTTAATTGCCAGGGAAATTGCAAATGTCCCTATTTATGAAAAGTTCTGACAATAAGATCAATTCCTTTGTACTTGGAATTTGTGTTGTGTTTGATTAGATTTAAATTAATTAGACAGAAGATGATTGTGGTTAGTATTTTAATTGGCAAAAACAACTCTCCTCTGACAATGTATTTCCCACCTCTCCCAAGGAAAGGGGGAGGTGGGAAGATACATTATTTATCATTTATCCTCATTATTTATCCTGTCCAAAGCATGCAAACCTTTGAGACAGGCAAAGAGGCAAATCATTTGGCTATAAATGCACTTTTTTTTTGTTGTCAGAGCAAAACTAAATGTGGCTGCATGCTTGTATTATATTGAGCTATATTATACTTAGTTATGGATGTTTGTTAGAAAACACATGTCCTGAAAAAGTGTCAATGTCCAATGCTTTCCACATGGTCTATACTTTGACTTTAAGATCTGAAATGAAGATGTATATATTCTGGCTTCTGATGAAACGGACTGGCAGCTGTTGATGGCCACAGCTGTGGAGTGAATTAACTGTAGAACAATCTTAATTCATACTTTTGAGAAATGGTCCAGGCAATCGTTCCCTAAAATAAAATCATTCTGAAAAGCAGTAGCTTCTGGCTCCCAGGTAGGACACGTGTATTTAAATATTGTCAAAGCTAAAGCACTTATATAACCAAAGTATTTATGTAGTTGGTAGATGTTAAAAATATCAAGTGCAGCATACACTGTTATTAAAATATCAGAAGAAATATGGCTTTAAAGTGGAAGGGCTGAAACCTCAGGAGACTTTTTTCTAGCAGTACAAGATTATTTCTAGCTTACTTCTGGCTTTACAAGATCACTTGTATGACATGCAATTATTGTATCATGTGCATCCCATTTTTATTATTCTGAAACACTGGAATAAACATGAATACTTTTCATTGCTTAAATGGTTCTAAAGGAAATATTTTGAGGTTTGTCCATCTTATTTTATTAGAAAGCAGTTGGACATTGAAAATGTTTTTATGGTTCACCACGTTCCACTGACAAAATTTTGAAGGGAGTGTGGATTGTTGCACCATCATTTTGAAGAATTTGGACAGCTAAGTTTTTCAAGTATTCTGGAAAAGTTGTCTTGGAGGCAATTCTTTTAATCAGTGACTTTAACATGTTTCTGCCAATATAAATTATTCCGGTCTCCTGCAGAACCGTCAATAAATTTCATCAGGTTAATATTTAGTATCCACCCTCTGTAACTGGGAAAAGGCAATGCCATAAGCTAAAAAGAAACACTCAAGATAGTTACAAGTACTTAAGAAATATCTTCAGATCTTTCAACAATTGGATAAGTTATCCACATTCTTTCAAAATGCTTAAAGTTTACTGGCATGTGAACTGCTTAGCTGAATGGATAGATGAAAAAAAATTGAAATATTTTGCAATCACTTTGGGCAATTTCTTTCTCCTTATTCCGGGAATGGTCTGGTTAATTAGCATGCTTTAAACACAACATTTGGCTGTCTGATCTGCACAGATGTACAATTTGTGCTCTGCTAGTGATCCAGCTACAAACATGCCACTATCCAGCTGCTTTCTGTGTATTGGCTGAAGTAGTGTCTTTACTGCTACATTTAAACTTTTTAAATTTTAATTTTTTTTAAAACTTTTAATTTTTAATTTTTTTTAATTTATTTTTACTTCTATTTTTTTTTCTTTCTTAACTTTATCAGTCACAGGTCAGGAACTTGATTCATTACATTTTAATAAAAACTATTTTACCTCAGGTGACTTTACCAGAGATGATGCCATCAGTATGATACAAAAGACCCTCATGAAAAAAATAGCTTTGACAGCAAATCCTAGCAATAGATTAAAAAAAAAGTCCATCAGTACAATTTCACAGAGTCTAAAAATTTGTTTTAACATAGTCTCATTTCTGTTCTTCCTATTTTGAAGAGCTGAAAGACTTTCTAATTGTTCCATAAGACAGAACATCCTTACCCAACGTTGAGAGGGTGTAGTAGATGCACACTTTAAATCACAGAGTCTCAAGAATCTGATGGAGAAAGCTTCTTCAAGATTAGACACTATATTTAACCACAGCAAAATTACATACCCTTTCTACTTCACATGTATTTGGTGTTCCTCAGAGGGAGCTGGCCACATACATTGGTGGGCGTCCTCTCCATGGCAGTAGATGGCTGTTATCTGTGACATTATTCACTCAACTGGTTGTTTGAGGTTTTTTCTGTTATAACAATACAAATTTCAAGCTATGAAAAAAAGGGGCAGAAAAAGGGAAACACTACAGCAACAGAGTTTGAGGTTAAGTGCAGCAGTCACAGAATCACAGAGCTTCAGACAATTCTTCTCTCTACAGCCTGTCATGGTCCCTGGTGTGTTTGTCACTCCTCCCAGCTTTGTGCCATCAGCTCACTTACTGAGGAGTCATCTAACCCTTCATCCAAGTCTTATCCAAGATGGATAAGTTAAACAATACTGGGCCCAGTATTGAACCTTCAGGTATACCACTAGTGACAAGCCTCCAACTAGACCATGTGTCTATGATCTTCTGGGATCTGCTGTTCAGCTAGTTCTCAATCCACCTCACTGTCCACCCACCCAGTCCACACTTTCTCAGTTCACCCATGAGGACACTGTAAGGCTCCAAAAAACTTGCTTAACAAGGTTTTTAACAGGTCTTACTGCTTTTCATGTACTCTGAGTTGGATGCACAGGAGAAATAATAACAAGACATTCTGAAGAGGACAAATTAGCAAAAAATACTTTACTGGCAACTTTAGAAAATCAGACAACTTTGGTAAAGGGTTTAGATCAAAATTCAATCAAAACACTTCTCAAAGTATTAACTTGGCCCATTCTACTTAGCAAAATTTAAGCCTATTTGATTTCAACTTACTCAAAAATTCCATGTGGTAGTTAAAAGAAGAAAGAGAGAAAGACGGAAAAGATACAGAAAAGATTTAGAAAAGCACACATATGGCTACCAACTTCTGGGTTCCAATAATGATAGAAAATCCAAGAAGAGGTAGGGTCCAGACAATATGATGACCTTTTGTTCTGCCTTGGGCCCTTCCCCCAGGTGGGATTTCCAGTCATTTGGCTACTCAGGAGCTGGGTTAGGGGCTCCAGGGGCAGGTGTGGACCATTATCTCTGGTGTGCCATAATTGGTAGCCACTGCAGGGCTGGGATACAGGCTCTAGGGGTGTAGGGTAGGGCACTGCCTCACATGGACTAGGCCCAACCTGTCCCTTTCCCCACACATATGCATCTCAAAATGTCTTGAGGCACTAGTCTTTTCAACTTCTCACAGATGCTGTGAGAGAGTGTAAAAAGCCTTGCTAAAGTCAAGATAGACAATACCCACTGCTCTCCCCTCATTCATTCAGGCAGTTGTTCCATCACAGAAGGCAATCAGGTTGTCCAAGCATGATTTACCTTTAATGAATCCATGCTGGCTATTCTTGATCATCTTGTCATCCATGTGGATAGAGATGACCTCTAGAGTGAAGTGCATCATCACCTTTCCAGGTGTTGAGGTGAGGCTGGTTGGTTGGTACTTCCCTGGGTCCTCTTTCTTGCCCTTTTTGAAGAGGAGGGTGACATTGGCCTCCTACCATCCTCAGGCACATCTCCTGATCTCTGTAACCCTTCAAAGATGATCATGAGCAGCCTCACTGTTGTGTCCACCAGCTCTCTCAGCACTGTAGATGCATTCTGTCGGGGTCCACAGATTTGTGCATGTCAAATTTGTCTAGTTCTCTAACCCAATTGTCCTTGACTGAGGGAAAGTCTTCAGTTGTGAGGCTGATGGTGACTTTTCTGTGTAGAAGTCATAGTTTGACTAGTAATATATCATCTCTGACACAGAATTGTGAACACACCTATGAACACATCAACAGTGTTATTAATCAAACTGTTTATATACAGGAAGCCTTATCCATGATGCATTTGTTTTCTTCTAAAAATGTTTGGTTTTCTTCTTCTGACTGCAGTTTCTGGTATCCCAAAGGAGCGTCTGTTCATTTTTCCATTTTTCTTCTCCCAAAGAAAGGACATTATTACAAAATCTATCACTGTAAGATTAAGGTCATATTTTATTCAAACAGTTTAAGGGACTAAAGTCATTCTGTATAGAAAAAAAAAATAACCTGCAGTACTATCAGAACTGGCAGAAGAAATGAAATTTTCTGACATCTAAAGTAGGCCAAAATTTTGTATGAAATATTTATGCAATTATAAAGTTGATAGTGGAGTCCCAAGAAATAACTGCAAGATCTATTTTCTGAAAAATTATGCCTCTGAATCTTGTGCATGTAGGAGTAATGCTTTCAGTGTCATTTTTTTATGTTATCATAAAAGCATAATAGCATTGACAGGTTGGACCATAATGACAGCTTACAGAAACTTTTCATTAGACTATATATATATATATATATATATATATATATATAGGGTTCAAGATGGTTCCCCCATATTCCTCATTACTTTTCTGTGCCTGGGTGCCACTTAAACCTAAGAAGTTACAGAGGAGCAGGAGGAGCTCTGTGCTGTGATTAAATCCAGTCATGGTTTTAAATGAAAAAAGGGTATATTTAGAATAGATATAAGGAAGAAGCTTTTTACAATGAAGGTTTTAAAACACTACAGTAAGTTGCCCGAAGAGACAGTGGATGTCCCATTGCTGAAAATATTCAAGGTAAGGTTGGATGGAGATATGAGCAACGTGATCTAGTTGAAGATGTCCCTGCTTGCTGCAGGGGGGGTTGGACTAGTTGACCTTTAAGGGTCCTTTCTAGCCCAAACTGTCGTATAATTCTATGATTCTGTGATTCCCAAGATGGCCATGGTGCCATGGGCCTGGGGCAGGATGAGACTGCAGAGAGGTGGGGAAGCCAGCAGGGAGGCTGGAGTCAGTATGGTCATGGCCTTAGGCATGGGATGAGCCCTGCCCTGATGCTACAGCACCTGCCTGGAGCAGACATTGCTGATAAGCAAAAGCAGGGCTATGAATAAACCAAGTGTGTCTGCTCTCCCTCAGTCCAAAAAAACAAGGGTTTTTTTACAATTTAGAGGGGTAGAACTGTCAAGAGTTGTCACACTGGTTTTACCTTTTCTCCCAAGAGGAAACATTATAGTATAGCCATAAATGTCAGCACTCTGGGCCAAGCAATAACTTTTAATGCCATCGTAACCAAGGGGCATTTAGAAACTTTGTGAGGGAAGTTTGGGATTCAGCCATATATATGCACATCAGCTCATATATAAATTCAGTCATTTCTTAGACTTCCTCAATAAGAATTTATACGCACTTCAAACTGAAAGTATGAGATTTATGACTTTCAAGCACTGCTTAGTTAAAGCATGTAGCAGCATGCCTGCTTTTCTATGCCATTGGAGAACAGCATTTGCATCCTCTCACCTTGCCTCTTCTCTTCACATTTTAGCTTCTACTGAGACAGCACCATAATTGCCTCTTGCTTTAAGGTTGGATACTGGCATGTGAGTACTGGCTTGCTCAGTAATGAAATGAGAGCCATAGCTTCTTTCACTGTGGCAATCAAACATCTGTCTGATGTAACAATAAACCTTTATGCATGATTTGGGACAAATTTTAATTAAAGATTAGGAGTTAAAAGCCTTTATATTCCTTTTGGAATTCCATGTTCCTGTCCATTCAGACCTACACACACTTGTGTGTTGGGCAGAGCCTTGCAATACAGTAATTAGCCATGCTGGTAATTACCCTGTAAACAATGGTGGTGGGTAAGAGTTACTCCTGTTCTGAGTGACTTCTGAATGTGCCAGCCTGGTGGAAGGTACAAGTCAGTTTGACTTTTAATGACCATGAGTCACTGATGAGGAGAATTTTGTGTCCTGGCAAATCAGTAGGAAAGAAAGGCTTTACCTTGCTATTTGTTAAACATTCAGCACTTTTGCAGCAGAAGAATTTCTAAACAGCAATTAGACCCCGTGAAAAATTTGTCTCCCTTTAAAATCAGCATTTGAGGGCTGCCAGCATCTTAAAGAACAGACAAACAATGGCTTTGTTTTGGACCTGTTGGGACAAAACACCCTTCTGTGCTAGAGGAGAGAGTAAAGGCAAAGTTGAACAGCTGAGGAGATGCAGAAAGAGCTGCTGACCACCTTGAACTGAGCCCTCCATTGTTGTATATGTAACCAGAGATACTGATTCTTGTCTGAATGCCATAACCTGGCCTTCTGAGTTTCCTCTGTGCCATGTTGTTCACAGCTGCACAGGGAGCTAACTCAGTCAACTATTCAAAGCCCTTTGACAGTAGGAGAACGGGGCTGACTGTCAAAGTCTACGCATATCTAATTTCCAAAAAAGCCCCAGCCAACAGGGAAAGGCAAAGATAGGTATTCTCTTCCAAGTTAATTGTGTATGCACTAATAATAGAAGGAGCATATTACATTTCAATAGTTATTTTTCTTTGTTTTTTACTCTAAAACCAGAAATATGGTGGGTTTACTACCCCTAACTTTCTTCTCCTAAATGTTCTCCAGAGTCAGTTTGTTGTCATCTGTAACTCATTTCTTTGGCTGTTAAGTGTAATGGCAGAGGATAATGTATTGTTGGTTATAGATCTCATCAGAATTAGGACCCTTCAGTTATGTCTGGTAAAGTATTATTTGCTTGAATAATAAGTGAGCTCCTATAGCCAATGGCATTTTCACGTAGGTATTCTAGGTGATGTAGGGGGTAGAAATAAAACTGCTGGCAATCAACAGATACATCTAGGCCCATTCCTGAAGAAAACAATTATTTCAAGTTCTCTACTGAGTCACCCTCAGGTTCAGTGGACCGATGATTAAAGTGCAATGGAGCATACTAAAAACATTATACAGTTCCTGCAAAATTTGCTTAAGTTGCAGTCCTTGGAAACTCTCCTGACTGGCTGCTGCAGACAGCTTCACTGACTCAGAGCTGCAGATAGGGCCTTCTCAGAGCTGCTCAGGCCTTCCCTGAAGAGGTCAGGTTTTACGTGTCCATAGACATCTGCTTAAGTCCTCTGATTCCATTCTCTCTATGCCTTGATACCTTGATTTAGATAGATGTAATTTTAACTTGTAATTTTATTTTGATGAGTTGTTTCACTTCCTTAAGTGACTGCTTGTGAAGCAGGAAGAAGAAAATTTCATAGGTTAATGAATTCGTGAAAGAACACATACACTTACTTCCTGAAGATTGAAATAAATAAAGGCTCCCAAGAAATCTAATTTATATAACACTGCCTTACTTTTTCCTCTACTGGGACTTCTTTGGTAAAAGGAAATCTTTTCCTTTGTTGTCCTTTCAGGACAGCAGCAAAATTAAAAAAGATAAGTTGTCCCATCTTCCTTTCCCTCAGGAAATTGTCCCTCAGGAACAATTAATAAAATCATAGAATCCAGCTTTTGATCAATCATCACCTTGTCAACTAAACCATAGCACTAAGTGCCATGTCCTGTTGTTTCTTGACCAAATCCCTGGACGGGAGTCTCTTACTTATGCCAATACAACACCATAACCACACCAAGTATGGGATTTGTCAGGTATATGCACCTCTCTTCATTAAAATATTTTAAAGTTTTCTCTTGATGTTTAAGAAAACTGCACTTGAAAATATAAATCTACATAACCTTTGAATTTCTCTCATGCAATTCAAAGTCCTGAATGGAATGTGGGTGTTGTTTAAACCACTTAATTCTCACAGATGGTCAGCACAGAAAGTTTAAGAGGTTTATTTCAATCAAAATAGACCTTTAGACTGGCCATTATGAACTATATCTAATGATACCTCTTTCAGACACTTTATTAGTTATCTAGGGTCTTTGAGCAGGAAACCTGAGGTTGAAATGATAAATTGATTTGGAAATACTCACCTGTTCAAAAACATAGACACTGAGTAAAGCTCCCCAAAGTCCCAGTTTCAATTCCAAACCCATCTTTTTTCTTTATTTCAGTATATTGTGTGTGACCTGGGCCATCGTTTCTCTCTTTCTCTTGCTTTGTACCTAAATAGTGGAAAATAAAAATAAGATTTTTTTTTTTATAAACTACAGCTTTCAACTCTTTTATGTACCAGAAGAAAGATGATATTTGGAGAATCATTTCAAATTTCCTGTCAGGGTTTCAATTCTGTTGATGTTTTTCTGTGAAAAAATCTAAATTTTCTGGCTTATATTGGGAACATTAAGGCAAAAAGCTGGCTTCACGGACTTTAGTGGGAACAGTCCTCCATCTCTCTTCTCACCTACAGTAAGTTGATTGGCCATTAAAAGAAAGGGGTTCAGAGCTCAGGGCAAAACTCTGCCTCGGTCTAGGCTGAAATGGGATTCCTCCTTCCTTCCTTCTGCCCCAATTTCTATAATTTTTTAAGGAAAGCCAAGTACTCTTCAATCTCTTCTCCCTGAATTTAATGGAAAATTGCTGCAGTAGTCCAGTATGGAGATAGACATGTGACTTGGTCAAAAATAGATGTTTTCTAACACTGTTAAAATTGATAACAGGTTTTAACAGAGTCTTCTGGCTGTGCGTTATCTTGGCAATTTAAACCATTTGCCTTCATGATCAAGCTGCTATTGCCTCCCAAGCAATATCACTTTTTCTGTATTAGAAAATTGACATTTCTTCTTTTTGTGCTGGTATTTATTTCTGTCAGGTTTTGGCATCCCTGACTGAAATTATATCAGCTGATGAGCTATGCAAGTGTTTTGTAAAAGCACTTTGGATAAGGAGGTTGGCATGACTCTGCCACTTTAGGCTTGTGGTTGCTCATGGATCTGTGTTTTTAAACAAGAGATGCATGTGTTCATTCTGGCTGTCCAAGATCTGTCCAAAATGAAGAAATCAAATGAGTCTGGTGTTTTGCACTTTGTTACGTCTTTATAGCAGGTAAGCATAGCAGAAAAGGACCCCAAGTGGTGTAGAGGCAGCTATTTGCACATGAGCTAGTTACTGGAATGATTGTACTGATGTCTTGTCATTTGTGTCACTCTATTCCAGGAATTTTCCCTTATTCAGCAGTTTAGCACCCATTTTCCAGGTTTTGGAGTACATATCCTAAGCAGAAAACCATAATATCTGTCTGCATTCATTGTTGAAAACATCCGTACTTTTGCACTTCAAATTGTCCTTTCTAAGAGTCATAACTAATACCAAATTTAAATTAAAGTTTTCTTGGGGGCCAAAATTGCCTCTTCTAGACCCTTTTTTTTTGGGGGGGTTTTTTGTTTGATTGTGTTTTGGTTTTGGGGTTTTTTTTGTCGGTTGGTTGGTTTGCTTTGTTTTTGGAGATTTTTCTGACAATGAAAGGTATCAAAACAAGAACAACGATCTCTGAAAGCAGCTTTGTATTTACATTGTCAATTTTGTTAAATCTCAAGAAATAGTAACACCTTAATCTTTTTCACTAAACTGAAAGAAAATGCCCTGTATTTCTCCTTCTGTTGACAGCTTTCTCTGCATTTTTGTGCAGTTACACAGCTGGAATGAGATAGGCTTTAGGATATACAGCATGATATATGTTTGGATGCAATTTGCTTAGGGACCCTGGCAGAGGAAGAAGTTATAGATATCCAGTCAAGCTAAAATACTTCTGTTTATTTAATTATTAAATAAACTCTTGGACTATGTCATGACCTTGAATTACTCAGCACTTGTATTGGCTGAGTTGGTGAGAGCTCATCTTCCTCTTTCACTGCACTTTGTAGTTACACAATACATAAAAAATTGCCATGTCTGGCATGTTCGAATTATGCAACCATCTTTTCAGCCATGCTGGGATGCAGGGAAGTATTATCATCTCTTTTTAGGCCTTTTCTGAGCTGCTTCATGTTCTGTCTTCTGTGGTCTCAAACAAAGAAGCGCGGTGGAGGCAAAATGTTGGTCTCCATGTGTCTATGCCTTATCCCTGACTTTCCTGTCACATCTTTCCATTTTTCTGAGCTTCAGAAATCTTCAGACAATGTGCACCTTTCTCTCTCTGAGTTATATTTTCACTTCTCCTTGTCCAGAATGACAAATCTGAATCTTTTCCTTTCAAAAGTTTCATCTAAATGTTCAGAAAACACATCTAAATGTATTTCTAGCTCTACCACCAGTTGCAGATGCTGTACCAAGGAAATATCCTATATAATTTTGCTTTTCTTTCTAAATATTGTTATGAAATGCATTGTATCTTGTTCTCTCTCTCTTAATCTTATCAGCAGATTGCTAGCAAGAATTAATTTTCTTTTCTACAAAAAAAAGACCTATTGTGTCAATACAACACAGATATACCTGCTATCATCATGCACAGCAACTCATTTTACTAATTTAACCATGGATAAACTACATAAGCTAGTCAAGCTTTAAAACTAATTAGTATTGATTTGCAAATCTTTCATTTGGTATAATTTGGAATTAATTTATGAAAATATGGTTTCTCTTAATGTGAAGAGTACAAATTTTGTCAAGTGCGAAAAGAGCCTCAGAAAGAAATTTTTAACATTTGTAACCCTTGTGAGAGAACAAGACTTAGTAAGGAACATAAGGCTGGGAAGGCAAATGTATAGACAAGGTTCTTCTCCTTTCTAGTCAGACAAAAGGAATGGCCATTATTCAGTTCATAAAAGGATTCTGAAACATAATAACATAATTTGGGGTACCATGCTGGGCCAAGTTTTGTTAGCTATTCTAATGCCACCACAGCAAATTCAGTATGATTTTTACCAGAAGAGATTCTTAGCAATGCAATGCCAAGTACAAATGGAAAATACATTTTCCCAAATTAAAAAAAAAAAAATCGTTCCAAGTATTTTGATGATGTCATGACAAAAGTAGCTGCAGTCTAAAACTTTGCATGTAAATAGTCTTAATGAGGGGAAGTGTCTTTAACAGGTGGGGTGTTGCAAAATTTTAAAGAAAAAATCTTCAGAAGAATTTTTAGGAATTTAATGATGAAATGGATAGATCCACACTTCTTATGAGATGAAGGGACAAGGGCTACTGCCCTTTCCCTCAGGCTTTCTTGTTTCTGGTTTCTACTAAGGAAGAAGGTAATTGTAAGCAGCAGACTCTTAGCAACAAGTTGAAAGCTGTACTGACTTGTTATAGCCCTCAATAGTTGCTATGTACCTAGCTTTTCTTCTTGGGAAATGAATGGCCTCATTTACATCAGAAAATGCTCTTAAAATGTCAGAAAATACGGGTTCACTTAAAAAATGAAATTATTTGGTAAAAAATTAGACAAAATGGACAAACGCAGGTTTGTAGATAAAGTGATGCTGGAGGAAGATTTCTGCCACATCTCCCATGAACACACTGGCCTTATCCTCACGGTTCAGTGGCCTTTTGTGTTTCCAGAAGGGCTTTAAATGTCTCTTGAGGTGGGGAACCCATCACCAGCCGTCAAGAAAAAAATCTTCCAATGGAGTCTACAGATGGTAGTATTTGACTTTGAGACGGGGAAATTTTTTCCCCACAATGTACAAGGAATGCTGGTTCCTAGGCAGATGTTGTTTTGTGCCATGCCAGGAAACCTGAGCCGTGCGTCACCCACACCTTCCCAATGTACCTGCATGGCGTCAGCAATCACATCAGTATCCAGGCTCCAGCCCTGATAAGGTAAGGCAGTGCAGGCAGATGCGTGGGTTTGCTCAGCCCTGACTCCAGGGTCACCTAATGCAGTATACTCGAGGCTAGGCTTTCACTGATCCTGATCCTGTCACTATAATTATGTTCATTATTTGTCTGCTGTTGAATTAAGCTCTTACTAATTTCAAGTGCTTGAGCTTAGCTGAAAAGGAGTTTTGAATCTCCTGATGGGATCAAAGGTGTGAAACTCTTTTCTGAAAACTCAGACCTTGCTACATTAATTAAATCTTCCTTCCTCTCTCAGCCATTCTTTAATAGACGTTGAGTCATTAACCTTTCTCTTTCTTTTTCTTTCATAATGTGAAGAAAACTCTTCAGCTCAAAACCAAAAGCACATTTCTTCTTAAGACAATGATGAAAGGATCTTACTGTTTGTTTCAGTTGTGGTATAAAAAATGGTAATTTTATATCTCTCTGGCATGCTTAGATCTGCTAATTATTAAATGCTTCCACATCACCAGTGACTTTCTTTTCCTTTTTCACCTACTTATTTTAACATAACTTAATTGTCTGGTGCTGTCTGCATCCGGCTTCCTGTAAAGACTGTGTTCTTATACTTAGTGCTTTATAAAGGCCCTTGGGAGACAAGCAGCCTATCTCCTTCTCTGCCCAACTCTATGTCCTGAAATGCCTTTAGTAACTCTGGGTACCTTTCACTTTGCATTCATTGGCACTTTGCTTCTCCAGGACAGTCAAGCAATTGTCTGAGGGGAAGGAGGATGTGCTCGCTACGGCAGAAGTTTCTGGGGGAATACAGTGGTTTTACAAGGTACTGCCTATGACCTGACCTGTAATAGCTCTTCACATGTGTGTTCATATAACTGATGAACACTCACATTATTTAGTTTTGCATACTGACTGATATCTTAATAGAAACTCTCATTATTCATGAAGCAAGAATGCAAACATGAGGTACGTGCCTTCTTCCATTTGGGTGTATTACACATTTGAGCATAATACACCCATTTGAGTGTATTATTTTTGCTTGAACAAGAACTACAAGATGAGAGGGATTTTTTTCCCCCACAGACATAATCTGAGTTCTGGTTGTTTTCATATTGAATAGTTGTCTAAGCATGAAAGGGGATGATTCCCAGTGCAGAAAGCCGGTCTAAAGTCCTCTGTATCACTTTGATCCCGTGAGGATCCCGCACCAGAACCAGGTGGCACAGCAGCAGGAAAAGGGATGAAGGGGCTTAGTCTGGTGAAGGCCACTGGAGTCTGTCCATGGTTCTACCACTTGGATCAAGATTGCCAAACCCTTACCTACAGCCCCTGATGTTATAGCGTCTGTTCCACCCTATGAAAATCAGCAAGTCTTCAGCAAGCTTTTGCCTTATAGGAAAAAAATTATACAACTCATTATAAGCTTTGCAACAGTAGTTGTAAGAGTGAAACAACACACCTTGTCTCCTGTCTTTGCTGAGGCAAAGATTGATGGATTTAGGTTGTCATTTGCAGCTTCTGGGTTTCTGTTTGTGCATGTGACATAACAGGACATAACAGTACATCCAAATTCTGAGAGGTTTCTGCCTTGTGCCACACAGCTCAGAATTTCACCTCACTACTAATTTACAGAACAATTAACAGTGATCAAAGTGTAATTTAAAGCTATCAATAGCTGGAATATTGTAGTGACTCTTTGGTTTGCTTCTGTGCTTTGTTCATATTGCAGCACTTGTGCCAAGACTGTAATTTTTCTGTTGTGCTGCTGCTTTTTGAAATCTCTCATAGAGTACTAAAAGAAGCATTTTGAAATTGTTGCCATTATTATGTTACAAGTGCATAGTATTAAATGTTCAGGAGGAAGAACTTGAGCTTGATAATATAGTCAAAGACTATGATTGTATTTCAAGTTGAGATCATTTTTTTAAAGTCATAAATGTCTTTCTAGTTTCTCCTGCATATCATAGTACAGTTTATCATCTAAAGACATGGAAGAAAAAAAAAGGTATTTTGTATCTATTCTTACTCCTGTATCATTCATATACATGTGAGTTATGACACTGAGACATTCATTTCAGTATACTGAAACTTATTTTTGTCCTCATAGGATTATTTTAAGCAAGAAATATTGGGAGAAAATACTTAATTTGCCAGCATAGTTGCATTTAGCAAAGCAATTCGATTGCATTAAGATGTCTCCAAGAAAACAATGTTTTGCTAACACATCATATATCATGAAAGCTGCTGCTAGCAATTCTTGTCAAGCACTGAAAGATGCTCTGTCAAAATAAAATGAAATATTAAATAAAAAATTCCTGTTTGTATATTATTTTTCTTACATTTCTTTCTTTTATAGTACATTGTAACCCTCAAGAATCTTCCTCTCTCCTTTGCTCCATGTAAGTTTGAAATATGTCTAAAGTAACAGTAAACTAGAGGTCAGTTGAATAAATTGCATGTGTTGGGAGAGGGCAGAGCAAATTCCAAATCTCTTTTTTAGGCAGCTGGCAGCAAGCTCTGACCATAAGGTTGTCTGCTGGGAGCTGGACACCACCATGAAAACCCACTCCCTTACCACTGATCACCTGATACAGTATTTGGGGGGATTGAGGAGGAGATCAGCTTGATGTCCCCTAGAAATGGAATCTGAGTCCACAATCCATTTTGTTATTTCATTCAGATTTCAGGAAAAATCATTGTGTGGCATTCAATCTTTCTGGAAGATTACAGATGTGGAGGGGAAGAAAGATAAGGAGAAGAGGAAGAAGTCTTGGATATTTGGAATAGTGTGAATACTTAAGACTTCCCTCAAGGCCCCCAGACCTAAGAGGTTTTTGAGACAGATTCCCCAAATCCTGCTTTTCCTGGAAGGCCACTAATTTAGCTGTGAATCTCCATGAGCTTCCTTGTGGGCAGGTTGGATCTCCAGTGGCATCAACAGCTCCCACCTGTGCCTTACTGGGCTGTGAAGAGCTAACAGGATGT
Source organism: Phylloscopus trochilus trochilus (assembly GCA_016584745.2). Classification (NCBI taxonomy): domain Eukaryota; kingdom Metazoa; phylum Chordata; class Aves; order Passeriformes; family Phylloscopidae; genus Phylloscopus; species Phylloscopus trochilus. The sequence continues at coordinate 32,124,136 of WQNJ02000062.1, read as the reverse complement.
GCCATAGTGCATTTATTTCTCCTCTACAATACAAAATTCTGCACAAGAAAAGTCAAATCCTTGTTTAGCTACTTTGAGATTCAAAGCAAACCTTGATCTTTCATGCGGCTGAATGGATAGAATTTGATCCACATTGTTTAAATTGGCCCAAAAGAGAAGGTACTTGCTTGATTCCATGTTTGGCTCCAATTATTTTTCCTCCACAAGGCTTATGGGGAATATAAAAGAATGAAAATAGAAGCAAATATATATTAGACAGATCCTTGGAGTTTTATTTGCTTTAGTTCAGGATCTGCAGAGGCCAACTTGTGTTGTTGATAATCCCTTAATATGGTTGCCTATGCTGGTCTTAAATTGATGACTCAGAAGTGATAGCACTCTGAGGCTGTGAAAGATCAATATATGTGGGGTTTTTTCACTGCCCTTCATTACTTTTTGTGATTTATTTCTCTCTTGACTAGCATATGACTAAGCCTCTTGGATTGAGTTCCTTTCATGTCCACCTTGGCAGCTAAATAATTGAAAACTTTGCTAAAGGAAGAGAAATAAAACTTGAAAATATGTTATCTACAAGAGTTATGTTGGTTTGTAGCTCTTCTGAGCTGCAGCAATCTTCTTTGCAACAAATAATTTTAAATTATTTAAAATATTATGGAAATTAAAATTTTCAAGCTGCCTGAAGAAAAGTTTGCTCAGAGACATACCCAGGTCTCTTTCTGACATACTAGCAAGACATGACAAAGCTGGTAAGCTGGTAGCTGACTCGTAATGGTGATCAATGGATCACAGCTATATAGAGCAAGATGTTTCAGGGTAGAATAAGATGCTTGTGGTCTACTAAATGTCTGAAATGAAATATACCTGTGGAGAGTTGGGAACCTATCCCTTCTGGGAAAATAAATCATACTGCTATACTTGGTAGAACTGAATATTCCAGAGTGGAACTGGTCAGGGTAGTGTAAACATTAGCGAAAATTACAGCATTTATATTTGTTATGACTGCATGCTGTAGTGATAACAATATTCACAGTCAGAGACAGCTCTCATCTTATTGGGTTCATTGAAGAGCAATGCCAACCCACTCTTCAAAAGAGATTTTTAGTTAAGTTAAAGGAGCTATTTACATCTATTTTTTGCTGCTTTAAATAGTTTAAAGTAACAGCATGTTTCTTTTCACAAAGGTGATGACAACGGACATGTACCTGTAGAGAAAAATACAGCTTTTTTTTTTGCTTTTTTTTTCCTTTCTTTCTTTCTTTCTTTCTTTCTTTCTTTCTTTCTTTCTTTCTTTCTTTCTTTCTTTCTGAAATGTCGAGAGAGAGAAAGCTGGCATCCATACAACTCCCTCTAAAAAATATGTAGGTCATATACAGACCTCAGTGGGCACAGAATGAGGGTAGCAATGAGCTATCTGGTAGATGAGGGGGGGTTTAGGTGCTATCAGCTTCCCAAGGTTAAAGGCACTGGAGCCCTACTTGCAGAGACAGAGAAAACTCATCTCTTCATCCAAACTGGCAGCTGCTGAGTTTCTTTTCCCTTGTCCCAGTAAATGATCATGCTGTGATGTCAGTTACATTTCTCTCCAGTTTTAACAACTTGTTTAAATAAAAAAAAATGTTATAAAGAGCTGTTGACACCTCAGGGATATCTCTGGAAAACTTTGTGTTTTGAAACAATTTTGCAGATGCTGTATTAGAAAGACTTTGGCCTTCTCCACAGGATTTCTGCATTTTATTTACAAGAGATGCTTGCATAGGAGCATGATCATGTTTCAGAATGTCTTTTTTTTCCTCCTGCTTATTTCATATTTGGAATTCTCACTTTCCGGCTGACTCCACAGCCATTATGTGATTGACTCTGCTGTGTTATAAACTGCAGCCCTCACTAATGTGTTTATAACACCTTTACTAAATACGTTTTTGAATAAGCATTCCTGCAGATGGAGGATTTTTACTTATCATGGCCAGTATATCTGTATAATACCAGTATATCTACAGTTGTATTAGTATGAAGGATGCTTCTGTCTATAGAGCAATGAAATATACTGATATAATAACAACTATAGCACCACCAAACTGCAGGTTTTGAACTCATTGGTTTGGCTGGTAAGACAGCACTGCAAAGAGGCTCAAGATGATGGAGATTGCACAGAATTTTTCTTCCCATGGCTGAAAGAAATCTGTTCAGATAATTTTGTTTTACTTTTCCTGACTATAAGGACTATAAAGAAATTTTCTGCATGGTACAAGCATGACCACAGGAGGAAGGCTCACAGAATGGAGCACAGGAGAGGAGGCAGGAGGGCAGTGGTCACCCAAACCACTTCTGCACCAGGGGGAATGATTCCTCTCCTCCCCACCCTCCAGTCCTACCCTACTCTGGGCCCCATCTCATGCCCGTTTAAGCACTTGTGGTTGAACATTAAAGAGGACCAGAGCACTCACTGGGCTGGGCAACAACTGCCTTCTGCCTCCAGTATTAATTTTCAGCCACTTTGTTTTTTTAATGCATTGCAGAAAGAGCTGGGGAGGTGAGGACTGCTCTGAGCAGCACCCATGACTCAACCTGCATGTCTAGCCATGGACCAGGGCATCAGCTGGCAAGTCACCAGTGAAGGAAGAAACCTGGATTCTGTCAATGACATTTCTGAGTTTTTAGAAAGTTTTCCTGTAGTCCAGTCTGTCTTTACAGAGCAAGATGTTTGGTCATAGAGGTATATAATTCCAAGAAAAGAGAATGCATGATCAGAGTTTTTCTTTCAGGAAAATTATAAAATCATAGAAAAACGAGGAAATAGGAGAGTTATGAAATATGAATTTCTACTGGTTTGGGTGGTCAGAACTCATACACATATGAGTTCTTTGTATAGGCTTCAGCATAGCAGAATGAACCACGTGAGGCATCATGTGCTTGGAACTGTCACAACTTTAACAGCAATGTATTTTACCAGCACTTGGAACTACATACACCAGGAACAAATGAAATAATGAATGAAAATTTTATAAGGTTGTTTCTTTGTTAGTTTTTTTTTCAGGAAGATTATGCCATACCCCAAATTCTGATTTGTACCCTGGGTTTCATTCCAGCTGAGAGTGAGAAAACAAGATTGATTCTGTGAAAATGTTTGAGTTGATTGCTCAGTCTTGCAGCAGGGTTTTTCCCAGGAGCTATCAAACCTTAAAACTCTGTGAAAAGCAGAAGGGAGAGTTTTGGTGTAGGCTCCTTTCTACTTCTAAATAAATAATTGTATAAAAAAACCACGCCAAAGTTCAACCCTTTTTCTCTGTGTGCTGCTTACCAGATTTTTGTGAATGGAAAATTGTTCACTGAAAAGGACCAAAGTTTTTCCTAACCTTTTGGACTGTAACCAAATGCAAATAAAGGGGAGATAGTAGTTTGCAAACATTTCTCGTGAAATAAAAAAAAACCAAAAACTTGGAAATCCCTCTTTGATGTTGCTTATGTCACTGTTGGTTAGTTATATTTCTGTAATAAGTGCCTTGAAAATTTTAGACATGCTTATGAGTGCCAGGGAAAATATTCTCTGGTCTTCCATTTAGCTTTGGCATATTATGTACAAAAGACCTATTCTCCTAATTTAAATAAATAAACAGCAGTTTGCTCTTCGCAAAACCATCCATTAAAAGAAAAAGTTACTAGTGTACTGGTGTTTACAGTTAAGAGATCTTGTAGAAAATTAGATGTTTGTCTAGTGCAGTTGGGAAGAAACCTTACATTTAGTTTTTAATTTTTCAATATGCATATTTATTTAAAAGTCAGTCATCCTGCTGTATCTTAATTCCTGAATTCAATAAGGTTTTCATGTCATAAACATATTAAGAATTAATCCATGTAAGACTTTGAATGATATAAGCATGTTAACAAAAGGGTTTTTTTTAAATGAGAAGACAGTTTATGAGTTTTCTTAAATTGATTATTCATTCATCTAGAATGATTAAAATATTATTGAGAGACCAAAATTCTTGCACTGGATGGATAAATATTTTAAAACAGTTTTTCTGCAGACAGTAAGGTTTCTAGGCATCTATATAATGACAAATAGAAAAGCCACAACAGAAAAATAAACTCTTATTGAGTTGGCATATGAATTTTGCATTGAATTCTTCCACCTCTTTCTCTTTTACCTAATACTACACTCCCTCTTTTTTTTCATCCTATGTTAGTAAATCTGGGTTCACAGACTATGAGAGCTTGTCCAAACCTCCAGTCATGATGTGGTGGCAGTGTTATTATAAGTGCTATTTAAAGGTACACTGATTCCAACCTTAATAGCGTAAATCTGTGGTGCAACCTCTTTTCCACACATCAGCATCCAGTAGAGAAAGCTTTCTTTATGGCCAGGCTCATGAAAAGTCCATTACTTATTTGACCATTCAAAGTGAATGAAATACCCTTTGCAGAATTTTAAATCTTGCAGTAAAATGGAGACCTCTCTACCTGCCTCCCTGGCCATCTTCACCTTCTGTATCTAGAGGCTAGCCTTTAGCACCTGACTTGCTACCCACTCTTTGGTGCCTGGCTTAAAAATCCTTCTTAACCTAGGCCTTGCCTCCAGGACAAGAAGCAACTTTTGTATCATCACTTGCAAGGTTTTCTCCCACTAGACACACACAGTCTTCTAAATGACTACGCCCCCCAAATACAGACCCTTCAGCCCTTTCACCAAAGCAATTACTAGGCTATGGGCCAAGTTCTCCCTGGAAAGCAGGCTCAACAGAAGCACAAGATCAGCCCTTGGCACTCTCTCATGCCACAGGTTTCTGAGTTATTAACCCACCATCTCTCATGTGGGCACAGATGGGGACATTGGACCTGCCACAGAGTGTGCAGCAGGAGACTTTTGTAAGGGCAGTGATGGCTGCCAGCCACCTCATTGTCTCACAGCACATCTGATTTAATGAAAAAAAGTAGTTAAATTTATTTATCTTCACAGCCACTCCATGTTTACTTTGAGGAGTGGGGTTGAATGTCATGGATGAGCAGGGCTGCATCACAGAAAGTCCTGCTACCTGCCTGTCAGTGGAAATAATCCATGAGATCCCATACACTGTCAAGCTGCTGGGGAAAGAAGAGAAGAGCTTATAATGAGATGAGTAAGTGTGCTAAACCACTGTGCTGCCAGCAGTCGCAGTGTCTGGGCTCCCAAGTGAGCTCTCGAGTATGCACCTTGGCCGTCTCCTGACTCAACGCTGGCATGAGACTTGAGTACACACCAGTCCCAAGTGCCCTGGTTTCCTCAGAAATGAAAGTCCTGCGACACACAGGAGCCTTTATAAACACCCAGCTTGGCCTCAGTCTGGACAATTGGAGACAACCTGCTCCTGCTAAGATGCACAGCTGGAGATTAGCTTGGGTCTTTTTTTTTCCTTAAAAAGAAAGAGGTTGAGAAAAGCTCAATTCTCACTGACACAAATCATGATGTCTTCACTGCGCCTGATGGGGCTTAACTGATTTAGCTTAACTAAGGATCTGGAATACTGTTTAGTTGCTGTATAAATAATCGGCAGGATTCCCGTATCAAGACAGATACTGCATTTCTGAATCTGGTGGCAATGTACCATATAACCAAGCAGTAGACCTTAACCACCAGACATAAAAAAACATTGCCTGAATGGTTATTAACACAGGCAATAAATACCATGGCCTTTGACTGGGATTTCAAAAACATTTTATTTTACTGCCCTAATATGCCTTAATGGGAATGGAAATGACACAGAAAGGTAATTGTTCTTTAGAAACCAAATAACATCAGCGTTAAATTCAAGAATTTGCATTTCTACAACATAATGGGGAAAATCACCAGGTTTATGATACTATTTCAGCAGCAAAATGTATCCCCACTTTCCCTTTAGTGATGCAATCTTCACATCTTCCATATCAGGATGAGCTTAGTCCATTCCAATGGAACCCAAACATTTTCATCTAGGAAAAGTAATGGTGTTATATGTAGCATCATTTGTTTCAATTTAAGAATCTCTAGAAAAGCTAAAAGAAATGTTTAATTATTCTTCAGCAATTATTTTTAAATAAAGTGTGTTGTCATCTTAAGAGCACTACTGAATACCAATGACATTATCTGATAAAATTACTCCCACTTCACTCTAAACTGGTGTAAAAATTACATCTGTACTTTGCAAGTTGTGCCATATGTTCATAACAGATTTTAGTAAAATCATTTCAAGGAATTTTTTGTCTACAGGGACCCATGTGAAAATTTTAGCAGTTTTCAGAAATTATACATATTTTTCCATTGGTTTTGTTTTGGTTGTTTTTTTGGTTTTTTTTCCTACTCTGAACTACAGAACACTGAGATTTTTAAAGAAATGGTTAAATTTTGAGTTCAGAATCCTTATTCTCCAAACCACTTTCCATGTTCATATAATAGTTATTTTAAGCAATTCACTGTGTTCATATAACAAATTTTAAATATGCTGACTCTGCTCACTTTATGCCTAATTTTGAGACCTAGTTTCATCTTAGAGAAAATTTGAAATTGCTAGTAAAAAGAGGAGAACCATAACTAAGAACCACTAGCTAGAAAATAGTACAAAGAAGGAAGGCATACATTAGGTCTTACTACTGAAAGATTTTACTAAGTTGTTTGGTTTTTTTTTAATGTGAACTAATGGGGGAAAGATACTGCTACTCACTTTGAAAGAAATCAACACTTATTGCCAATTAAACAACAGTAAGCAAAGGGTCCCTCTTATCTATGCATCCCTAAGCCCAGGCAAGAAAAAATAACGTTAACCAATTAACGTGTAGAATGGAGCAGGATGTGAACATTTGTCTCTGTTTAATCACTCTATCGAATTTGTAATGATCTGTGAAATGACAAAAGCTGTGGTTGGTGCTCAAAAAATGCTGGGAATGCTGTATATAGCCCCTGTTGTGCTGTTTTTATAAAGACCTGTGCATAGGGCAAGAACAACAACCTACAAGAGCGAAAAAAAAAAATCGCAAGGAGACTGATCTGTTTATTTCTTGCATTTATTCTAATCTTCAGTCTGTGCTTCTGAAACTGCTGCTATTTTAGTTTAGATCATGTTTCAAAAATTCTGCTTGTTTTTTTTGCTTCAGTTGCTTCTCCCACTACCTGGATGAAATTTAAACATAAAAGTTAAAATACCAAGAAAAAAGCAGCTGTTTAAATTTCCCAGAATTTGCTTTGCAAAGCTGCTGTTGTGGAAATAAAAGTTTCTTGCCTTTTATTCCCCCACCCCCACATACACATAGTGCACTAATTGGGTGCCACTTCACCATGGCAATAGGATAGTGTTTCTTACTTTTGATCTAAATCTTCCATACCTGTTGTGAAAATGATCATTTACATGAAATCAGTAAAAAAAAAAAAAAAAAAAACGCTGAGGAGGAAAGTAATGAAACCTCTGCTCCTGATTTGCAGTACATTTAAGTTTTAAGCAGAAAGGAACTGGAGGCAAGGTCTTAGCAACCATATCCCCAGTGAATGCAGGAGGGGAGCTGGCTCCACTATAACTGAAAATTGCCTTTTGATGCTTCTGGTAATGGTAAAGAGCAGGGACAGAAATAGGGTGATGGTTTGGGGCAACACTTTTTAGGAATAAAATGTTCAGATGAAAACATCCCAAATGGCAGTATTTGTGACTGGCAGTAAGAAGTGAGGAAAGTGACACAATTTTCCTATCTGTATAAATACACCTTTAGAGAATTTTACATTTTCTACATACAGTTATGAACTCTTAAATCTTTTTCAGTGATACTAAATACAGAACAGACTATACTGATTGCTTATAAATCCATCTTTTCCCTTCCTTTCCTGCTCAGGTGAATCATGTTTGTTTATCTCATTCTTTTCTCAGTGACTCAGTTATGTAACAATCAGTGATACACTTCAGCAAAGAAGCTTATCCTCCATGATTTGCAAGTTGAAAACATGAATCTTCCAAGATCTGGTTTTGAGGACAGTCCCATACTCAATTCCCCTCATAATTTTCACCTCCCCCAGTTTTTTTCTGTACCCTTCAGAGGAAAATAATTTTGTTCTGGACATCATCTGAATTTGCTCTGGAGCCCAGATCTGGCTGGAGGAGAGGACCTGTTTTGAGACACAATGATTTCCACACTGCCCCAGTCTCACATAAGTTCACCAGGGCAGCACATTCTGGTGAGGTACAAAAATTTTCAGGTCTTGGAGGCACAGGCTGAAAAAAATGCAAAACAACATTTAAGAAATTCTGAGACAAAATATATTGTGACTAAACAGTTTGCTAGTTCATTAATAAATCCTTTCTTATGATAGCAGTTTTGCCTAAGGATCAAAAAATAGGGCAAAATGAGCAGCATACTGAAGAACTTGAAAATGCAATCCAAATCTAGATATCATACCATTTTTATAATATTAATCAATAGTTGAATACAAGAATATCATGCTACTGCTCATGTGCAGCACTTTCACAGTGTAAATACTAGTTAGGCTCTCAGATTTTTCACTAAAGGAAGAGGGATAATTGGTGCAATAGAAAACACTCACAGCCAGGATGCTTAAATGCTTTGAAGGACGTAAAGGACATGGATTTGGAATATGCATATCAGACCGATACTGGAAGCATCGTCTGTTAGTTTTCAGCTTAGGAATGGGGAATAGAAACTAATATAAGGAGAAAGAGATGGTATTGCAGATGAGTCAAATCACTAAATGAAAAGTGAATGAAGCAAAAATAGTTTCCCAAGCAAGTGATTGTGAATGCTGCTGTAGCAGGAGCCTCCTGCCTCCCCACTGAGGGGCCAAGTGACAGCACCTAGAAATTGGCCTGTGAGTCACTTGGCGAAGTGATAAATTGGCAACATTAGTGAGAGTCAGCAGGGAGGAGAACCCATTTTTCTCTGGCACTTTTTCTCCAATGGTAAAGAAATATAAAAGTGTTTTAAGCACCCCATGCAGCGCAGAATCGGAAGTTTCATTGAGCGTTAAAGCGACTGACTTCTTGGGTAGCAAAGCAGCGCTCACCATTTCAGCGGAAAGGTGGGAGGAGCAGTAGACAAGCTGCCCCGTTTGCCAAAGGAGGGGCTCTAATTTTTATGGGAGTGGAATTGAACATTAAGCAACTTTGAGACATCCAGCTTTGGATGCCATAAATATTGAAGTAAGTAACAGTGAGATGGAGACACATAATGCCTTGGGTCAGGAACCAGTGGAAACTTAAAGACTAGACGTAACGCGGGCCAATGCTGAGCCTGAATAATACTTTATCTTAGGCCGAGTGAGGACACATTAAGATTGGTTCTGGAGGAAGATTTAAATGGAGCAAGGAGAAAAAAGAGCTGAACAGCAGCATATTAATATTTTAGTGTATGCACTCTAGGGTGTCTACATAAGATTTGAGTTTGCTATTGGCCAGGTTTTTATAAGGCTGTAAATTTCTTAATTGGCACTTTCATTAAGTTTCATTTGCTCATAAAGGAGTGCATTTAGACCAGGACTTCCCAGTACAAATCACTTCCCTGCAGCCTCGCAGCAGTGCTAGGGGCAGCCTTGGAGTACCTTAGAGGCACATTTTAAAAGTATCACCTGAGACAAGGATTTTCAGACAAAATAGCCCCTTCTCCCTCCTCTCCCCTGTGTCTTTGGAAAATGCATTAAAGTCTCTTGTCTTGAGATGTGCAGCTGTGTCTGCTGACTCCTGAAAGTGATTGAATGTGACTGGATTTTCTGAGCACTATGGCCCTGCAAACGCTGAGGGTAATTTGACTCTGTACTGCTTATTGGAGGCATATTCATGTCCAAGGGCTACAGCTCCCATCTGTCTCACAGCAGGCAACATCAGCACCCTTCTCAGTCAGACCCAGATCTGTTTTCTGTGTAGTAACTGTGACCTGACTTTGTTTCCAGGGCAGAGGGAGGACCAGGGTGCAGCCAGTGTCAGCCTAGTGTTCCAGGTCTCTTTTGGTGTGAAAGGGTCCAGAGCCATGGATTTCCCTACAGCTCAACTTAGCTCTCTTCAATCCCGTACATAAGCAGTGGGCAACTGGTGACTGTGGATCCAAGTTCACACTCTCACAGTACACACAGATCTGAACATCCATGTCATTCTGGTGCTATATGGACCAGGGAAGAACTGAAATACTTTTGAAAAAAACCACAGGACCTGTAGTTTTCCCTTCCTGTGGGTTCCTTCAAGGGCTGGTGGAAGACACACCCCTCTGCCTCTTGTGCAATCCTGCAATGGACTTTTGGTGTTACAGAGAAGGAACCTCCCCAGTTTGGACCCCATTTTGCAGATCTCTTTCAGTCATTGCTACCAGCTAAGACTCCAACTGGCCCAATTTTTGCATTTCAATGGAAAGATCTCTATAAGTTAAGTTTTGTTTAAAAATGTATGTTTTAACACAACACATATGCTTTCAATTTTTATAAAAATGTATTGGCGTATTTATTCTATTTTACTTGCTTCATGGCTCTTTTCAAGTCAAGCTTTCTTTTTCCAGAAGAAGGAAAGCTGCTCATATCATCATCTGCTTTATGCTAGAGCCATTTACTTTTTTCTTTTAAATATCTTTTTTCACTGACTCTTTGTGGGTATGTGCAAATTTCATTTTCTAATGCAGTAGTCCTAATATGCCCTCATCTCCCTGCTTTGACACTCAGCTGCTCTGCTTCTTTGAGATTTTTCCTGCTTCCATATTTATAGTTTTTAAATATACTGTCCTTCCTTTCCCTTTCCTCTCGCTCTCTTTTCAGAGCACTTGATTAACCCAGTTTTGATTGCTGGTATTTATGAATTGTTATCTTCTGGAAGAAGGAAGAGAGAAATACCATCAAACCTCTGAACTCCATGTGTTTGCCCCACACACTCTGCTGATCTATCAAAATCTGCACTAATACTCACAAAAGAGCCTGAGGCCAGAGCCATCTGCATCTTTTGCCTCTATTCACATTTTCCTCCAGATTGTGTCCTGTGTCTCACTTTTATATGTCTTTTGCTCTGGTCCTGCCCTGTGCACGGTTTGGGATAAGAAGGGGATTGATATTGTAAAAGATGTATAGAAAATAAGGATTAATGATCAAGTATAAGACAGTTAATTTCATTTTTTCAGACTGTGCCTGTACATTAAATTAATTGTACTACCAAGGCAAAATACCGGGATTATGTATCACTGCAACAGCATTATTATTTGCAAAACAAAAAGCAAAAGGAAAGAAAAAGAAATGAGGACATTGCAGAGGGCACATTCACTTTGGTTTTTGAAGGCTGTCTCATATGATAAGGTATGACATGACATTTTAAAGCTTTTGTTTGAAAAAATTCAGCACAGTTCTGCATGTATTTTTAGGCTGGTTACAATATGAAAGTCTGAATGTGCATCTGTTAAAGTCACTATGTACTAAAATCTTGCTAAAATTCAGCACCCTCACAGAAATACGAGGGCTGGGAAGCAAGCCCAGGGAAATGATACGGAGTTGTTCTTTTCAGTGATCTTGGCACAGGTCAGCTGGTCAAATACTTTCCTGATTAAGATAAGCAGATGAAGAGGCTTCCTACTTTTGCAGATATTTCATCTCTTTCAAGACGGTTGCAAGACACCAGGGTTAAAATGCTTTTAGATATTTTTGCCTCAGAGCTTTAATCATTCCTCATTGTCATGGGCACAAAGACAGAAAATCTCAACAGTTCTGTAAAGGTCACTGTGAACATAACTTTACTGTCAACAGATAACCATTCTGACTCGAACAGCGAGAGAAGCTAGCCTTTTAAATTACACCTTGGCACAATTAATCCATAAGTGAATAAGATTGTACTGTGTTACAGTTCCTCCCTGGCAGTTTTCTTAGTTCTTTCTGGTCAATGACTTTGCTTATCCTGCAACAATCAAGCAAGGCCAGTGCTTCAGTGATAAATAATCCTACCAAAGTCAACTGGGACAATTCAGTGCAATCACACAGGTTGTGTTAGCAGGTGTTAGTAAAATTGAATTCCATGGCATTAGTCATTTGTTCCACATGCCAGGGTGGTTAGAGACTTATTACTGGAGTGTCGTACTGGCCGTTGGCATATTCTGGCCTTTTTTTTAAAATCAGGAGATGACTCTGTGAGGACAATCACAGAAGTCCAAGAAGTAAGATCTGACCAACAACATAGGATTATTGAAATGTTGGTGTGCTCTACACTACATGGTGAATCATGAAGCAGAGGAGGTTCGATGCCACACCAAAAATAGCTACTGCATCCACGAGCTGCGACATGCAGGACAAAAACCAAAAACCCAGCAGCCTGGGTGTTGCAGCTGCAAGGCTCAGGACTGCAGCCGTGCAAGCCTCACCCTCTTGTCATGCAACCTCAGTGAGTGCCCTGCTGAGGCTGTCTGAGTGGCTGCTCAGCATGCCTCCACTGCCAGCACTGCTGGGGCAGCTGTCACTGGGACTGACACACACAGGGAACCTGGGCCCACAGCTCTGGGGATGCAACACCAAAAAAGCCAGAAAATATCTCAAACTGGCCGTCTCTACACACCCATGGAGTTGAGCTGTGGCTAAGAAACACTGAGATGATAGAAAGCTCATTCTGTGCAGAAGTACCTTGATTTTTGTGGAGTTGAATATCTGGGTCCAAGATAATACCTAATCTAATACTAAAGAATGAAAGCAGGCTCTGTAGCATAACAGGAACCACCTTATATTCAAACCTGGGTGTCCACTGCTTTCCCCTTCAGGAAAAAATTCATATTTCCATGTTCCAAAAAGAGATCTTCAGTCACAGGAACTGGGCTATAGACTAACCTAGATAGAAATTACTGCCTGACGTTGCTTTTGAAAAGGTGCAGATAAGAGTAGGAAATCTGTCTGACCCTGTCATGTGAGAAAAGGAAGGGCATATTTCTGAGTGGCTGGCCCATGAGGCTCATATCTGAGCTGACCTATGTCCCTGCTGTCATGTCTCTGTATATAACAGACTATTGCTATCTTATGAGAACTGTGTTAGGCCAGCCTTGAGTGCAGGGGTTCAACAGCACCCTGCCACTGCAGTGAGCTCTGTGACCCACAAATTCTTGTGAGCTCACGAGGAACTGGCAAAAATGTTGTACCCACAAGACTCTTCAAAGCAGTGCTGGATGAAGGAGACAGTAACCCTATCTTCTGTTCCTAGTGCAAGGGGCTGCATTTTTGCAACTCTGGGGGAAAAGATTTGGAAGGGAATGAAGTGACACTGCAGACCCATGATTCCAAAACACAAGTTTTGCCGTATCCCTGTGGCACCTGGTCCTTTCTAAGCCCTGTTGAGCAGCCTGATTTTGGCTAGGTAGTATGCAGAGGGATTAGGGGCTTTTCCAGAGCTATTGATTTTCCTGTGCTGATGTATTCAGGTGTCCAGGCCCTGTGCTATCTCTGAATCTTACCATTCAAAAAATGAATGTAATAAAGTCTGTTTAGAACTAATTAAAAATGCAGTGAATTTAGAAATAAGCCAAATCTTAAAATATTTAAAATCTTTGTATATTTAAAACTGACACAGACCGTGAGTTCTCATTTAGAAGTGTCTGCTGGTAAAACCCTATTCATTTCTCACTCCCCATGAAGAGTTTAGCAAATTAGAACACTATCCTATGGAGACTTGTATATTGATTTGCATCTTCCTCCAATATTCCTCACCTGTGCTGTCTACCTTACATCATTAAAAACTCTGTCCCCTGAGCTCAGGAAATACAGGAGAGTTTCTAAAATGGGAATATTCTAGATTTTGGGCTGGAGTCAAAGAACAGAGGCAGTCTTCTCTCATTGAACACTTTTTTCCAATGGTAGAAAAGCAATTCATGAATCATAAAAATGCTGGCAAAAATAAATACACTTGATCCAGTAATGATGACCTCACTCCCTGACATTCCGACATAGGATCTTTTCAGCAGCTGCCTTCCTGTAAGCCTGAATCTGTCCATCTGCAGACATGCAATGTTGTTTGTAAGGCACCATGAACCACCATGGTGGGAGGTGTTGTGGAGTCAGATGCTGATGGGAAATGCAAGGTCCCCTCAGCATCCTGGGAGAAGCTACTGTGCTAGGGCAGCTGGAGATAGGGTGCTGCCCCAGCCTTGTCATCCGGCCCCCAGGACTGCCCATCCCAACCTCACCCAAATGGAAGTGTGGGTGATGCTGCCCCAGTTCTGTATGAAAGGGAGCCCTGGGGATTTGATGGACGACGCTCTGACACCATTTCGCTTATGAACTCAATGCCGGCTTGCAATCGAAACTTGAAGCATGGATGGAAAATGTTCAGGCTGGGAAAATCTTGATGTGCCTTGTAAGGCATGACACAGTTGTTTTATTTGTTATATATGTTGTTTAATAACATGATATCTATTTGGACTTAAACTATAAAAAGCCCTTAGTTGCCTTATTGTGCAAGAGTGATTACTGTAATCCAGCAGCATTACAATAATCACTCAAAAGTAATTGCCACAAACAAAAAGAAAACTCTTTCTAAATTTTTATTGTTCCAGGAATTAGCATAATCTTATTCCCCTTTTGGACTAACACGACTGATTACAAATTTTCTTACTAGGAATTAAATTAGGATTGTCAGAATCACCAAATGGGAATGACACATATATTAAGAGATGAATTTCAGCATACAAAAAATATGTTAGCTTTTATTTTCAAAGTAGCATTTCATATTCTATTTGAGTACTTCTTTACAAAAGAAAAAGAAGTGCAAAGAAAAATATATCCAGATCAAAATATTTTAGTTAACTGAAACATTTAATTTTGGCTCATATGGTAAATTAAGAGTCAATTCATCAAACTTTTCTGCTGATGTTACTATTTTGTTAGAGTTCAAAAAATAATTGTTTGGGATATTTGAACCTGAAGCTATTGATTCCCTGATTGCTAGAAATGTAAGCCAAGTTATTCCATAAGGATTGCATTTAAACCCTTCATTATCCAAATGTTCAGTGTGACAAAATATATTATCCTCAGCTGGCATATGGGAAAATGAAGACAGAAAAGCAATCTTAAGAGAGAGGTTTGCTCAGGACAAATGAGTTAGTATTTCAGCTCAAGTCAAGAAACAGTGTCTTTTCCTGGTTTTGCTCTCATGGTTTTATTCTTCAAGACTACGACATATCTCACACTATTATACTGTCCTCCCCTTGAAGCCAAAAAGAATGGATTGAATCAATAAGGTAGAGAGAAATCACAATAACAGGTAGAATAATGTTTCATTTGTTTAGTCTGTGCAGGTAGAGGGGAGTAAACGAATTGGCAGACAGCATGATCTCTGTGCATGAGAAAGCTGAAAGCAAGATTCTGGGATACTTAAAGAAATGCTCTGCTAAAGGAAAAGGTTCAAAGTCACAAACAATACTTCAAGCAGAATAAGAAAAATGTTCGGTTTACCTTTTAGTAAAGACTCATGAAAGCAGGAACAAAATCTGTTTTAAGAGAGGAATTGATTAACCTTATTACTGGCATGGAGCTTAAACTATCAAATAGAGACCTGAACTGAGAGTCAGATGAACTTAGGAAATCACTAATGAGGTGGTATAACTCAGAACCATTTCAGTAAACATAATGGTTGAAATTTGCACTAAGAACCAGAGAGAAAAAAGGGAGCAGGTCTCAATTTTGATCTCGCTGCATGAGTAGCTGTGTGCTTTCTGAATACTAATAAAGCACACATTGCAATTCGTTTGATTTTAACACCTTTTAAATTATGTTGGTCTTGTACTTCTAAAATAAAAAACCTTCATGAAATATGTCTAGTATGTAAACTAGCAGTAAAAAATGCACACGGTTGAAATAAATTACATCAAAAGGAAGAAAAAAATTACTGTTCTGTTTGGGTGAACAAAAGTTTCTTCTTTTTCTGACAAATCATTTTAAAACCTATACAAAAAAGTTAAAAAATGCAGGCAATTCTTTTTCCACAGAGTGTCTGTAAAGTGGATGTTATGGTGAATGTGCTGGTGAAAGCCCAACTACTTTTTCTGCTTGAAATTTTCTCAGATACCTAAAAGTGAGTAATTTTGTCTCATGTGGCCACCTAGCTGCTTCCTGGAGCCAACACCAAGAAACAGTCACCTCTGCAAAATGGCTCATCGAAGTCAAAGAAATCTATATCTGAACTGTAGGGAAGGGGTTGTTCTCTGAAACGTCCCTCCATCTTCATCTTGTTAAGTAGAATTTGGAAGTTCAGATTTTAAGATTTGGATGTCAGGAGTACTTCTCTTGAAGAATGAAGACTTAAGGTTAGGATTTTTATTTCCTCATATAATCTCCAATTAAGGAAGTGAATCATGGATTTGTGAGTAAAAGCTTTTATTTAGTTAATTTTTCCATGTCTCTTTGGGAGACCAAATTTGACAATTTTCATTCTACAATTCAAGTAACATTTGGAAAAGTTTTAGATTTACAAAGCACAAAATTATGTATTAGATAAAAATATGCTCCCATCCCAAAATCACAAAAGCATAAAATTATATATTAGATAAAAGTATGCTCCCATCCCAAAATCACAGAATAGGTCAGTTTGGAAGGGACCACAGTCATCCTGTCCAACCTCCTTGCTCAAGCAGGGTCATCCTAGAGCACATTGCACCAATCAAACCCAAAGGCAAGTAAGTGGAAATTACAAGAAATTTCTGTATTTATTTGATCTCTAAAGTAGCATTCTTTTGCAAGAAAAGAGCTGGCCAAGATCAAATTAAAATATAAATTCATTACATATCTGGCCTAAATTTACATATTAGCAAGATTTGTCATAATATGTGTAAGAACATATATTTACACTAATGAATTTTTGATCTTTTTCTTTAAATGTCATTACTGTATTTCAGCATTCATCTCAGTAAAGCCCAGATCTAACTTGTTCAGAAGTCCAACGTATTTTTAAAAGTTCTCAGTATTTATATTGCAATAAGGATGTATAGTGCAATTTCATATTGCATTATTTTAAGAAATTTGAAGTATTTTATATAGGAAAAACTCTGGCAAAAGTTTGAAAATGCTTTATAATTGTTTTTATACACAAAACAAAGGAAGAATAAGTCAAGCTGAATTATTTGTTCTGATTGTGATAATGTCTGTTGTTTTATCACTGTTTCTTATATTATTTTTTGCCTGCCTCACAGATAGGAGGTCCCTAATCACAGGCCAGTTCTCAGAATACATCTCTCTTCTATCTGGACAATTTCAGTCCTAACAATCCATGTCTTTATAATCCTAAAGTAAGAAAAACATCTTAGTTAAAGTGTAACTCTGCATGAAAAAAATGTTTTGTGCTTCCAAAATATACTGAACTACATAATTGAGATATTTTTTCCCTATTATTTCAAAATTGGCCTATGAAATGTTAGCTATTGTAGGAAGGTTGGGTTAATAAGAGTTTTTCCTAATTGAAAAAATATTCTTTTGAAGTTTCCATTAAAAAAGGGTTGATTTTAATATGAACTCAAGACTAAAACAAAGTTAGTATGTGTAAAAAAGAAAAAAACTGCCACAAGAGACCAGTTTATCAGGATATGAGCTTTTTCTGATGTAAAATGAACATTAATCAAATCTAATCTGTGCATAAATCTAATCATAATTCCATTCCAGTTATAGTTAAGTGGATGGGCTATCACCTCTATTATCAACTGAAGGTCTAAACAGATATCTGGCCTCTTTGCAAAACTTACATGTAGGATATTTAAATTACAAGTCTTTATTTCCTTAGACAAAGAAAAAGGTTGATAAGAACAGGTTATATAGAAGCAAGTAAGTGCTCCTGGAGATGATGCATAGATATCTAGTAATGGTGGATAAAGAGTATCCTGAAGCTATGGACTTACTTAATTTGAGCTACTCCCAATAGTAAAAGGAATTATAAAGGAAGAAAAAGTCTTTGGCTTCCACATTTGTCCTTGCCGTTTGTCAGGGCTTCCCTAAGGATGGCCACAACAACAACACACCTCTCACCTGGTGAAAATAAAAGAAAAATATCAGTACTGATCGCATTTTAAATAAAGGAGAGAGATGTTTTCAGGATATTTTTGGGTCACTGCCAAGGTGTTCTTAGGAACAAAATCAGAGACTTTCTGTGAGCTTAGTTATTTGTTCAAGAGTTTTGCAAATATAATGAATACCAGGGATGAGAAGACTAAAGTTTGTAGAACAATGCAGTTCATGACATCTCCCATCAAGAAGTTATGAAGATGGGAAGTAGAAGTGTCAAAAGTTGCAGAAGTTTCCAGGACAATCTCTGTCCTATTTCATAAGCTGTGGATGGGATAGGGTCACCTACAAAAGCAGCAGGAGCCTCATAAATGAAAACTACCTACCCTAGAAAGCAGTTGCTGACAGTTTGTTGACAGTTTGCTAACTAGGTTGCTCAGAACCTGCATAGAAACTCAGCACTCGGCTTGCTCAGGCATAACAACAGAGTGGCTTGGCAAGGTCAGATATGGTGTCTTCCCAAAGGAAGGGCTGTTTCCCAAAGTATTTTGGCTTTTTGGCCTTTCATTTACTTTATATGTATAGAAATTTGAAATTTCATGATAGCAAGTTGTGTCAAATGTCCTGTGGTCCTATCTGGCTTGGATAGTAGTAAAGGGAAGTCATTCATCTCACCTGGACAACAGGTCAATTAGCAGCAACAACAGCTTCAGAAAAATCTGTGTTCATATTTTGCTTCAAGGGTTCTAATTTAGACAGGAGAATAAAATTTTGTATCATAGGCAAATATGCTTAGACTGACAAAAAGGGAAAAAACATATAAAAATGATTTTATTTAAATTCTAATTATTTCGTTTGACAAAGCAGATAATCATCTGCATTTGGGGGAGCTTCAGACCTGGAATGAAAAAACCTGAGATCTTTTACAGTGGTAAACGAGATGGAGAGGAACCCTTCAGTTTTTGCTATCCTGACTCTCTCATAGTTCTGCCATGTTTTCTGTATGCTGTGTGTTCTTTAACTCAAAGTAGGAAAGGTCATGAATTTCCCAACCTTTTGTTTTCTGAACCATTTACCCAAAAGTGTCAGGTGGCAGGTATCTCAATGGGGCAATGTGACTCACCAGACTGAGACCTATAAGCAGCTGCAAATTGTCATGATTTTGTGGCTTTTTAGTGTTTGGTTACACATGACCTAGAATATTTTAAGCTATTAACCTATAGAGAACTAACATCTGTTGGACTGTGGTGGACACATCTTCAGTCGAGTGAGAAATTGCAGTGTCCTCATGTGCAGAGATCAGCATAGATAAGCAGTGCTATGGCATCACCACTGAATGCTGTGAAACAGGGTTTGATAGCCAAAGCAAGTGCCCTACTAGTACCCAAACTAACAGTTCTCAGCTTCCTATGATGTTCTCATTATTGGAGCTCCAGGCTTTCTGTTCATTTGTGAATTAGAAGGGCAAATTTTCCTTTTGCATTAATTGGCATCTAATAACATAGAAGTGCTTGAAGCAGCCACTAGTCAGGCATATACTCTACAGGCTCCAGGATTGACTTGTTTCCCTCAGCTGCCTCTTCCCATTAGCAAGAACTTAATATTTGTCAAACACCTATGGCTGTACTCTCATACACAGACACACACCATGCTTTGTGGTTGCTTTTTGCTTTGGTAAAGAGATCAAAACCAAGCTTTAAAAAATGCAACCCAACCAAATCAATAAAACGAGAAACAAAGGGAACAGCAAGGAAAAAATTTGGCTCAGCACTACAGGAAGAAGAACTACTCTGCCACTGTACTCAATGAAAGCAATGGGTGCTGTATGTTTGTTATTAAATGCATAATATTTCATGGATACACTTCAGATTTAAAGCTGGCATTACACAAAATGGGGTTTGGTTGTAAAATAAATATAGGTTTGAAGATGCAAAACAGATACCAGCTTTAGCCTGGTAGAGTCAGTGTCTGGGAGTATGCTTTCTGTTCAGCTATGAGGTCTGCCCTTGCTCTTGGCACACAACCAGCCTCATCCCAAGCATCCCAGCATCCCAAATCAGGGCCAACATTATAGGTATTTTCCATTTATCCTGTTTTCTCGAAGGAAAGGAATTTTGTAGTTTTAACAAGGACAGTTCTGGGCCTGTTGATTAGAGAATGGGCCAGGACCTGTTTGATTTACTAGTATATATATATACACACATTATATATATATATATATCTTTATATATATAAGCATTAAAATTTTCCATGTACAGGTGGGGCCTGAAGTAGGAGCTGTATTTTGGTA
This sequence comes from Phylloscopus trochilus trochilus, assembly GCA_016584745.2. Taxonomy (NCBI): domain Eukaryota; kingdom Metazoa; phylum Chordata; class Aves; order Passeriformes; family Phylloscopidae; genus Phylloscopus; species Phylloscopus trochilus. The sequence goes on along the minus strand of WQNJ02000062.1, from coordinate 32,103,920 downwards.
AAGACTGATTTAGCTATGTAGCAAATACAAGATTGTATTTGTGTCGGTGCTGAAGGGGTGATATGAATATAGTTTGTCAATCTTTTTTAGTTTCCTTCTGACAGTTTAGAGACAGAGAAATTCATGTGTGAGTTTAGAGATGTCTGTGTTGGGCAATACTGTAGGAAAAGAAAACCTGTTTTTTGTCTTGTTTTATTTCACTCAACACTCTGGAAGAAAAACACATCCCAAGGGACATCCGAAGGATTCACAGGAGTTAAAGTCTCCTGACTACAAAAGCCTTTCCTAATCACTTTTCATGCATCCCATAGAAATATTTCCTAGGTACTGAAAATAATGTTTTGGTATGTTTCCATTTGCTTCCACAAATTTTCAACCAATTTTAAATTTTTGGAGAAAGTTAATAATTTTTTTTGCCTAAATGGACCTTGTCTATAAAAAGGTTGTGTATTACTGAACAGAAAAAGAACAGTGATTTTTTCATGTCAATGAAAGGTCATTTATGAGTATGACACTCACTCTGGGCAGCTTGGAAAGGCCATGGTCTGCATGATGAATGGCATCCTTCTCAGAGCATTTCTCAATTTTTAGTGAACCGAGAGCAAGCAAAAGGACATCAGGAGACCCCCAGCTTTTATTTTGGAAAAGCATCCATGTTGTGACACAGATCAGTTTTGCAGAACAAAATAATTGGTTATGAATATGATTGATGTACCTCATTTGGCTAATGCTTGGTTTATTTCTGGATAATGTTTACACAAATTATAATAACTTTCCAAACATCTTGCATCTGTTGCTTACTTCCTTTGAGGATCTTCTACTTCCCTCTGTTACAACAGTAATTGGGGACAAATCAGCAGGAAGGAAATATACTCCCTGGTTTAGCTAAGACTATAATGTTTGTTTAAGTTAGTGATGCGTGAGTGGTTTGCTAAAGATTAATTTTAAAGGTCACTTCCTACTTGGAAAGAAGCCTGTAATAAGCTTTTCTTCAAGTGAAGAGAGCTTTTTCTTCAAAATTTCTGTTCTGGGTGGTCTGCTTTGTTCCCAGCTCCCACAGAAGTCAATGGGAAGGGATGTTCCATTGCCACCAGGGGACATTTCTGGCTCTTGGTGAAAACAAAGAGTGTATTTCAAGGAGAGAAGGTAGGAATGGAAATATTGTACAGTTCGTACATATATAAAAAGGGACACCTTTACCAGTCTTGCTGGGACAAAAATAAAGGATCTAGATCCTTTAATTATGTACAGCCAGAAAGAATTAAATAAAGCTTTGAGGAAATGGATGAACTGGATTAGCTAACTCCCAAGTATTTTTTCATATTTTAGGTGGAGCATAACAGGAGGGTTCTGATGGGTGTTTGTATCTCACACTCATTGTGGAAAATGTTACTTCCTCCAATGAGCATTTGTATTTGTTCAGTAATGAAGGGGCCTCACAGGAATGTATAGCATACATTCATTGCAAGAAGGAAGGAATGAGTTTCTAACATACTCAGATTTGGAAAAAACAAAAATCTTCTCAACAGCATAGCCAGAAATTTTTTGAGTTAGTTTTTGAAAGAGTCAGAGATGTCAAAAGACATTTAATCAAATATAAATTCTGAGATTCAGATCTACTCTTTAGAAAAAGGATTGATATAGTTAGGGCAGGTAAAACACAGTGACCCTGAAACTGTTGCATCATATATCTGTAGCACAGAAAGGGAAGACAAAACAACCAAACTTTTGGGTTAGGGCAAAAAAAAAGGCATTCCAGCAGTTATTAAGCACATGGCAAGTGGGGAGGCATTTGTAGGAGGCAAAAAATTCCAAATGGAGAGCAATCTGTAGTCAAGATTTGCCCATGTATCATCATAATATTTTCTGCAACATTACAGAACTTAAATCATCCAGTCTGGACACTGTATCCAAAATGCTGCATGTTGTGAGTACTTCCTTCTCTTCAATGGCAGTTTCTATATTTCCCCTTCCAATGAATTGGATAGAGTGTGGTTCTTTCATAGATTTTGAGTATTTAACTCTCTCCAAGCACCGTACAGGGAATTTTCACCCCTATGTTGGAATAGGTAATTGCTGGTAATTAAATGATATTTTGCTGTTGTGAACCTGGAAGTTTTAACACCTAAGCCCATTTCAGATCTGGCTCTGAATGATTTTTGTAGTTAGGATTCAAATTATTTATCTGTTTCTCAAAGTACTATCTTTGGTCCAGTATTTTTTTACTATCTTAAAGGCTTAAAATTAACCTGACTTTTGAACTAAGGCAATTGTGCTTGCACAGCTTTGTACTTGCAATAGTGGTTATAGACATAGTGACAGAGCTGTTGCAGTAGAGAAGCCTTAAGTTTACAATATGTCCATTTACCAAAATCAGTGAGTGTTTGTGCTGTGGATTATGTAGTAAAAGTGTTTATGTGTCTTCTATTGGCATGGGGTAGCTTTTTCAAGTCCCCACGTCTCTCCTTGAACAATGGAATTAAAGACTTTGTATTCTCAATTGAAATTCACAAACTTTTTGTCACAAGAATGTGACTGACAATTTTAATAGTAGTCATTCCATAAAATGGAATGAAACATATATAAAATCTCTGTTCAAGTAATGTTGGTAATATAACATATATAAAATATATTGCTAACAAAAATATACATATTATAGTGCTATAAATAAGTACATAAAGTATAATGCTAAAAAAATATCACCCTGATGTTTAATTAACCCCAAACTCATTTCTTTGAGAATAAGTGGGTTTATATGCTGGAGATTCCAGAGCAATTCACTTACAAAGACCCAATTAGATGAGTAGTATATACAAAGCATCCAGTGCTGTGACAACATCTAAGAATCTACTTTTTTGTTAAGCAGCAGGAGATTTATACAAATTTTTTCTATTTCCCATAATGAATTTGAATTCTGTCATGGAAGTATTTCACCTAAGGATGTAGCTGAGCCCCTGAAGGAGGTAACCTGCATAGCAAAATACAGTCATGAACAGAAGGGCTTGCTGAAAAAATAGGGAACTGCATCATAATCTCGCACCTGCACAGCACTTGACACCAGCCCAAACCTCTGCATATGACAGTAATTCACTGTTTCCTCTTGTCCTTCCTGCCCCAGAACCCTCAATCCTGGCCGTTTGCATTCATCAGGCAGGAGATTATTCCTAGCCTGCACAACAAAGGAAACATAAATATATCTCACAAACAACTAAGGCTGACTACAAAAATAGTTGTTTAAGCCTTTTCACCATTTATTACACAATAAGAGGATTCTACATCAGTGGTTCACTGCATTTTGTAAGCTGTTATTATTCCTCCCCTACAAATCTAAGAACCTCTCTTCCCCAGATAGATACAATGTATGCTCAAACATGACAAGACACAATTATTAGCAAGGGAAATTTACTGTCTCCGACTTAAAACAGCTGAAAGTTATGGAAAAATATGGAAATCAAATGCTCTGTTAGCCAAGGTTGTTGTTTCAATATTTGAAAATGTAATACACAAAAATATTTGACTACATTTGAAAACATTGTATATGGTATGTGTGTGATGATTCTCTCAGACTATAGATTTAAAATTTCTCATGATGAGATTTTTGTTAATTCACTCAGCAAATAGTCTAAAGCAGTAAATTTAAGATTTTTTTATTTTTTACAAGAACATCCCATTCTGCAAGGAAAAAACCCAACCACCTACTCTACTAGTTCAATACACCTAATAGTTAGAAATCAGTATAAGAGAGGTGAATGGTAACCCTGCCAGGGGAACATGATAGTGACATGCAAGAAGCTGTCATTCACTGTCAGTTAAATCTCCCCCATTAAATGCTAGATTTCCAGTTGAAGGTAATACTGAGCCATAATAAACAGCAAACATCTGAAATAAGAGGAAGACTATTTCACATCTTATTCTGACACCTCAAAATTTAGACAAGTGAAAAATATAATTAATTTAAAAGAACCACCATTTTTTTTAACCCTGCAGCCTTATGTCTTCCTTGCTCTGTGACAGATTCCCTGTTGGATGTATAAACTTCTGTGAAAAAATCTCAACTCTAGTAATGAATGACAATGAGGTATCAATTCTTGTTGCCCAGGCTGACTACTTTTCAGGGTAATAGTCTTTTATATCATGACCTGCAAATATATTTGTGTCTTTGCATAGAGGGAAAGCAGACAAGACTCTTCCACTCAAGTGGTCTGACAGGACCAAGAACATATTTGACAAAGCCTTGAGCCAAAGACCCTGCTGAGAGATAATTGTGCTAAACATTTCTGACTACCAGATTTTTTTCAAAATTTTAAATTAATTTATTTATTCTTCTAATCAACCAGTCTTTCTGCAACCCCCTTAGTCCGTCATTGTCAGGGAGAATAAATATCTGCCTATCATGCTTTCAATGGCATTGCCATGGTGCATCAGTGTAGGGATCCTCTGTTTTCATCTGATATGAGTCAGATGCCATTAGCTCAACAGGAAAGGATCTTGACAGCTTGCTGCTTCCCGCAGGGGCTTTGCACAGTGCCAGCAGAAGCCCATGGCTAGACTGTGCAGAGGAAAGAAGTGATGTCATTCATCTCATGCATTTGTGGGCATGAAAGGCACTGTCTTAGGCTGCCCGTAAGATTAGATTTTTCCACCAGAATGTAGGGTATTGTGTCAATTTAATTTCCTCGTACAAATTTTGAAGGATTATATAAATCTGGTTTTCTGCATTCAATTTTTAACAGAAAAAAAAAAAAGGCTCTGGAATTTGTGAAGATTATTAGCAGCATGAAGATAAAAAAGAACTGACATTCCCTCAGCTGCACCACAGCCTAGGTGAAGAAAATTGTTAATATCAGAATTCAAACTACAGAACATACAAGCTCTGCAGGGTTTGCTCAGCTGACAGCAAGAACATCCTGAGCATGTTTGTTCGAGGGAGAGGCAGTCTGCCACAGGAGATTAGCTTGTCAGCAGTGAGCAGGCTACAGCCAAACAGTACAACATTTCCCTCCTCAGTGACCAGAAGAAAAGGATCCAGAGCAAGGGCAGCTGTGGCCACAATCCTGCAGAGGTTGGTGCTCTGGGTCAGACTTTCCACAGCTACAGGACACCGACTGCAGCAGGGCTGCCATAAACGGGGGATTGCAGCTTGCTGCTTGGCATGTCTGTCTGCTGAAAGTAATTTTTTTCAAAGACATGCTATAAACGTCCATTGTTCAGTGCCTGCTTGTCAGCATTATAGTCCCACTTCAGAAAAAAAAAAAAAAAAAGACAGGATACATGCTGTACATATTCCAGTTCCACACTACATTTCTTCAACTCTTTAATCAAAGCTCTGTTACTGAAGACAGTGAAGTCTGCCATTTTTTGGTACCATTTCCTTACATTCTGTTCTGCTTATTTTTCATTTAAGTGAAAGTCAAAATTGTTTTCCTTTTGCATTTTTTCATTGCCATTGCAGGAAACATGTTTTGCCCCCAGAGATCCAGGACTTCAATGACTTTTCTCTCTTACCTCACAAAACCAGACCCTTCAGTAATGCTTCATGGAGTGTTCCAGAGAGACATCAAAACATGGGGGAGCTGGACTCTGAGCAGTATGCACGCTGTGGCCTTTTCCTAAAGCTAAGGTACAAATAGCACAGGGCTAACCTTGGGCATTTCTCTGTTTAGAAAAATAATATTTTTCCATTTTGAAAGCACATAGTGTTAGAAATAGTAAATGTAGAGTGGAAATAAACGTAGCCTCCAATTTGGGAATTTAAGCTAAGAGATCTGAGCTGGAACTGGGTCTATAGAGTCCCAGAGATTTTACAGCTAAAACCTAGAAGATTCAAACCATATTTTGTCCAGCCCTACAGTTTTATTTTCTTAGTACAGTAGCTACTATGATTTATACAATTCATCTCATAAATCATGGATTTTATGATGACTCATAATCCCTTGAACCAGGATTAAAGTCTTCTTGATAAGTGAATTAATTCTGTAGGTTGCTAGGAATTGCTGGTTTAAGCTGCTTGAATCTCTCCTTTATGTTGACTGTGAATTGGTATTTAAAAATCAATGTGTGCATGCAGAAAAGACATCTCAAGTGAGGTCTTCATGATTATAATGGTGCCTCTGGCTATGTTATGGCTTAGAGTCAAGTGTATGCTTCCATCATGAAGTGTGTTTTTCTTGTGTATGTACTTTTGTCACATAAATACAATCTTAAGTGCTTTGAAACACTCCATCAGGAGTGTTTCTAAATAATAATAATAATAAATGATAATATTTCTAAACCTTAGAATTAGAAAAGGAGTTTTAGGAATGAATTTTTTGATGAAAATTTTGTCAGGTTCTCTACAATCTGTACACAGAAGGTATAAAATCCAAAGTTTATTGTTTAAAATGCTTTTTCACTCTTGAATAGCTCAAAATGTATCCAGTTTGAAATATTTATCAGTTCGACATGTACTAATCCAGTAAGTGTTTAATAAACACAATGAAATAATTAGACTTAAATATGTATTTCCCCCCTTCCCCTCATTCTATTGAGGCTCATAATCTGGACAAAATCATATGGACAAGTCTGATCCATATTTTAGCATTACTGATACATTCCTGCTGACATTTGTGCATCCCTACAGTGAGAATTTGTCCCCAGAGATATGTTTACACTGCAGCCAAATGTTTAACCACAGAATTTATAGAGTTTAAACTCTTTAGGCTGGGGAAGAATCCTGTTCTGTTGTGTCAGTGCAGACCCCAGCTGATGTTAATCTTAAAAATATCCATGTAAGAGATAGCTTTGTCATAGCATATTAAAAACTCAGTGCAACAGCCAGACATCCTGTTCCTCACACTTGCTATGTTGAATTTAGAGCAGATGAGCCTACAAGTGCTGTACCCACCACTTGGATGGAAACAACCATTTAATTCTGTCAACAAACACCTCAAGATATACTTTAAGGAACATTTTTATGCAGGGTATTGCTCATCTATTTCTGGACATGACTAAATTGTGCAATTAAGAAGTGAGGCATGACTGATAAATTGTGTAAATTTGATGGTATGGAGGAGTTGCTACTGAGCCATAAATATGTTTCTCCAATTTATCTTTAGTATGAACAATGAGAATATTAAGGCATTTTTAAATCATCATTTTAATATTATATATATTTCAATATATAAATATATTGAAACTGGCTTTGGGAACTTAGGAAAAGTACTATGAATCAATGGTTTAAAATCATGGTAAATACAGTTATAGCTGTAATTACAGTGCACAGAAATGGCAATGAAAAATATTCCTATACTTCTAGTATGTATCTAAATATACTGAAAATGCCATCTTCTACTTCACAGAGGTTATAATTCATATAATGTCAACCTTATTCTCCATTGTCATGTGTTCAGTGTGGCCAAGCAATGTTTTAAAAAAATGTTCTTGTTCTGTGAGAGCACCTCATGCTCTCTTTCTGTATCCATATTGTACATAAAAGTGTGTGGACAGTGGAAACAGGGGTTCTGTATAAATATATGCAGTTCTTTCAAATAGTGAGTCAATTGAAAGATGTTTTCACCACTACCTTTACCCTTTTTTTATTTGATAGAACCAGGACTGCTTTCTAGGCTTGAGAAGGGTCAGCAGACACCCTTTTGTCTGAAACAGTGATAACCTGAAATTGTCTCAACTTCTGTTAGCCTCCTCTAATCACACCTAGATAAAGGGAATCACTCTGTTTAAGAGGGCTTTTCAAGTGTGAGTCAGCTCACTGGGCATTTAGGTCTGATTGGCTTCCACTGACACAGGTAAATGTTGAGTGTGTGTCATGAAACCAGCACACTGATGAATTTAAGACAATAACCACTTAATATTTCAGCACATATAGCTCTAATTTCAACTTATTTAACTTTTCCTGGTTATTCCTTGTTGTAAGAGTTTTCCCTGTCACCTGCTACTATTTTTATTTCCATATGGATTTAAGAAATGGCAGTGAGAGGAGATAACTCTTCAGTCAAAGTTTGAAATCTCAGATTCAGGAACTCCCCTTTAGAAATTCATAAGCATTCACATTATAGACTGTTTCACTCTACAGGTGACAAAGAGCTGCTTGATTCTTGGCAGGGAGAACACATTAAGTTCATAAGAGCAGAGTTTATTTTTTTTTTCCAGACAGTATTATTTTCTAAACTCATGGGAGCTCATGAGTTTAGCTCAAATAGCTACCAAAATTTGAGTATGATCCAAATTGAATTCTGCCTTTGGCGGGTCTAAACAAAGATGTAGACGTTGCAAATTTTGCCCATTCCTAGAAATATTATATATTCATTTAATATGTCTGTGTGTCTTGGAGGGAGAATCTTACTTGTGAAAATCAGGCCACTGATACTTGGCACACATGTGTGAGAATCTGGGCCAAATTGTACCACTACCAGTTTTTATCTAATACACTTAGTGAAGAAAATAAGTAACAGATTAGGAAAACTTAAGCTTTCTAATTCTGGCTCCTTTTATAGTCAGCTTTCTCATCCCATATCCTAGACTATTACTGAGAACCAGCACAGCCAACATATATTTGTCTGTGAGAATACGCAAAAATTATAGAACAGATTGATTTTTTTAGAAAACTTATTTGTGTCCTAAGGAATAAAATACAAGTAAAAACTCCTAAGAAAAGAGAAAGCCTAGGATGGGGAAGAAAGGGAAGGAGGAGAAGGAAAGAGTATAAATATTTCTTGGCTGATGTGCCAATGTTGACCCCTTTTTTCCATAAAAAGTGTCCAGCTACTTCTCTATCCCCTGTGCATTCAGACTGGCTCAGTATAATACAGTGACTTGCTAGAAATGTTAATGTACCTGCCTTTTCCAATGTAAACTGTGATAGTGGTGACTCTTTTCCCTCAACATCTTAATGTTAATTCAACAGTAAGGCATTATTCACAAGGAAATTCTTCCTGGTCAATAATTGAAAGGTGTTGTTAACTGAGTGGTCTAGCCTATTAATGACTATTTGTCTTGGGTATAGTGAACTAGAGGGAAAGAATTCCAATCTAAGAAGCCTGTAAAGCGCACCAAGGTTGTGAAGTCAGGGAACACAAGAACACTGCAAAAATTTATTTCTACACGAGAAAGTGTTTTAGTATTTCAAAATATATTCTCATATTAAACCAACTTGCAACTCTAAAACACTTAATAGTCTGGACTTCTGTTATTTTATGTCTCAATGTGATTTTCTGTGTGTGTGTGCAACTTCCTTCATTTAGGAATGCCTGATAATTGACACAAGCTAATTGGAAAGGAAAAGGAAGAAGGAAAAACAACCTCTGACAAAATCCTTACTGGAAGAGTGTCAGAAGAAAATTAATTTCTTTTCCAACGTGCTTCACACAAGTGAACAACCAAAGCTTTGCAGACAATGTCACCACCTGCAAGAAAAAATCTACTAATTTTGGCTGTAAATGTGCTTTGTAAGACACCTGAGTTACACTGAGAATGATACTTCTCTGCTATAGGGCTAAGATTACCACAATTACTTATGCAGAATGCAAATTTTTTTCTTCACAGTAGCATCAGGAATACAGTACAAAAATCTGAGTTCTAATATAGTCAGTGAAAGCATGGAAAAATAGCTTGTGTCTATAACAGGAAAAAAAATCATGACCATATGTATAAATAATTTGAAAGGGAATTTAACTAAGGCTCTGCATAACACTTTCTCTTTAAACACTGAAAATCCATGCCTGAACTCACTGATAGCACATGCTCAGATTCACATTTGGCTGTATAATTTCTGAACTGAACATCAAATCAATTAGCTCTGAAAAAAAAATCTGATAATTAATGTCAACAGTAGTTTATCACAGACTGACAGTTGACATCTATGATAAACTAGAAAACTTTGAAAAACTGATATTTATTATTATTATCATTATTATTTACAGCTCAGCATGAACATGTTTGCTGTTTCCTAGACTGCATAAAGACTAGTCAATTCTGAAAACATTCGATGTCAAAATAATCCACAATTTATCATATAATGAAGAGGATGCACAAAAGGGTCAGGCACAAAGGGTTACAGTGAATGGGGTGACATCAGACTGCTGACCTGTCACTAGTGGGGTTGTTCCACAGGGCTCCTCAGCCCTGTGCTCTTCAACATCTTCATCAATGACTTGGAGGCAAGACTGGAAGAGATCCTGAGCAAGCTCACAGATGATACAAAACTGGGAGGAGCTGCTGACTCCCTCCAGGGCAGGGACGCCCTGCAGAGAGACCTTGACAAATGGAAGGCTGGGCAACCACCAACCACAAGAAGCTCAGCAAGGGAAAGTGCTGGATTCTGCACCTGGAACACGCCAGCCCTGGGTGTACAGACAGACTGGGGAATGAGATGCTGGAAAGCAGCACCTGTGGGTCCTGGTCAATGGCACGTTGAACATGAGTCAGCAGCCAGGAGGGCCAGCCCTGTCCTGGGGTACATCAGGCCCAGCATCACCAGCCAGGCAAGGGAGGGGATTGTCCCGCTCTGCTCTGCACTGGGGCAGCCTCACCTCCAGTGCTGGGGGCACTTTTGGGTGCCACAATGTAAAAAAGGCACTGAACTGTTAGAGAGTGTCCAAAGGAGGGCAATGAAGAGGATGAAGGGCCTTGAGGGGAAGCTGTGTGAGGAGCAGCTGAGGGCACTTGATCTGTTCAGCTTGGAGGAGACTGAGAGGAGAGCTCACTGCAGTTACAGCTTCCTCCTGAGGAGACAAGGAAGGGCAGACACTGATCTCTTCACTGTGGTGACCAATGAAGGAATGGAATGTCCTAAAGGAATGTCCTGAAGTTGTGTTAAGGGATGTTTAGGTAGGATATTAGAGAAAGGTTCTTCACCTAAAGAGTGGCTGGACACTGGAACAGGTTCCCCAGGGGAGGGGTCACAGCACCAACCCTGGCAGAGTTCAAGAAGCATTTGGACAGTGCTCTCAGGCACATAGTGTGACTCCTGGGGATGGTCCTGTGCAGGCCCAGGGGCTGGATTATGATGATTCTTGTGGGTCCCTTCCAACCCAGCATATTCTGCGATTCTGTGAAAAAAGCTTCTTTTTCCAGGTGGAGCTAGGAAGGCTGCCGTTTGTTGACAGATATTCCAGTGTAAATTACCAAAGCAGGCTCTTGAAACCTGCTGCCTGCTGCAGCACTGTGTTTGGTTGAAGACCGGACCTGCGCATTAGCCAGTGTGACCACCTTATGTGGCAGAGCAAGAACTTTTTGTACACATCGAAACAGAAGTGATAGGAAAAAAAGTGGGTTTACAAACCTGTACTGTTCTCGTTTTGATTTGTTTAAAGGTTGGTTTGGGTTGGGGTTTTTTGGTGGGTTTTTTGGTGTTTTTTTGTTTGTTTGTTTTTTATGGGGGTGGGGGGGTCTTTTCATTTTTGGGTTTTGTTTTTGTTTTCTGGGGGAAGTTTAATCCCCTACCACTTCTAACAGTGACATTATAGCAAAATCTGCCTGAGGAAATTCTCTGACAGCAACACTGGGTTGGAACTGTTGCAGATTAGCAGCCCATTTTCTGCAGTTTCATTGTCAAGTTTGTGACCTTTTTGGCTTTCTTTGTGGTAAGTGTTGCTTCTATTCCTTTAAATGATTTTTTTCAGCATTTCCTTTGGGGGATACAGTCTGTATTGAGAGTATGGAAACTATTTCCCCAGATGGAGCCAATGAATGTTCTGAGGCCTAATAATATATGTATCCTCTTGCAATTCACAGCAGATTCCAGTAAACACTAGCCTTCATCTGAAAGCTTGAATACACCACTTTCCAGAGCTCTTGGCAAGAATGACGTGGGTGTGAGGAGAGCATATCCATATCTTGTCATTTATCTGTGGAAGAGGAATCTGTGCTGGTTTTCTGAACCTTACTTGACCACTGACCACATCAGACAGTTTTGTATTTAGCTCTGCCAGAGAGCTACAAAGATGAAACATTCATTTTTCATTCTCCTTTTTTTCCTTTTTTCACAAGCAGAATCCAAAACCTTCTTCAGCCGCTGGCTCATGATCTCACTCTTTGCACTTAAGATTTGGGCCCTCAGACAGCACTAGCAGATACAGAGGAGTGACATGATTTAGATAACATCACACTGCAATTCTAGCTCTGACTTGCTGACCTTCAGGTGACCCAGCATGTCCTTTAGTTCTGGTGTTCTGGGAGCAAAAAATTTGCAATGACTACCACTCATAAGCATTTTTATAATTCATTAAAAAAATGAAAATAGAAAGTCAGAATGTTGCACTATCAAGCTCTTAAAATCTCAGAAAATTCTCTTGTAAACATACTAAATGGTATTTTAAGTACTGATAAAGTATGTGACCAAAAAGATTTATCCTTAGATTCAGACTTTGGGTTGTTCAGTTGGTCAGTTTGCTTTTTGCTTGCTAATCATCCTCTGTTGGTTAATTACAGAGCTATAGGTTTACAGAGCTACACTTTGTTAAAACATAACATTTGTTTATCAAGGTAGTACGTGGGTGCAACTGCTAAAACAAATTTACTATAACTTGGTAAGCTGTATATGCTATCCTGCACATATAAATCCCTCACCATTGAGAACCTGAGACTGTTTCTTCTGGAATATTGATAAATTTGATTTTGAAAGTAGTAAATAACTTCTGCTTTCAGATAAGTACCCTTGGCTTATGCTTAAATTCTTCATCATAGGCCCTATAGATTCAATTAACCTGGTAGACTCTTTTTTTTATATGTAGTTTGTCTGGCAGAGCTAGGCTTACAAATCTCCCTAGCTATAGCTTTCCACACAGCTTTGTGACAACCCTTGCACCTTCTCTTTTACTCTCATATGCAGTAACATGGGAGTGTAAGGGACGTTAAAGCTTTTGTTGTGTGTTAGTCAGTTTGCAAGGATTAGGAATACTATATATTAGTAAATAAACTGAAAAAGAATTAATTTGCTGTATATGAATGTATTGCCCATTCCTTTACTGCAGAGAGGAAAGTAAAAAGAGCAGATTTAAGTTTAAGAATAAGATCTATTTCATTATGTTGTGTTAAACGTTGTAAGGTGATGCTATTTCTGTCATGACTCCTCTCATTATCCTAAAATGAAATATTTGAGTGTAATATGAAGTAATACAGTGTTGCAATATAGTTGCACCAAAATAAATGTCTCTTCACATTCAATTTAGATTTAACTCAGTTGCCTTCAACTATATTATCATGAGAGTAGTGCAACTCTTTGTTTGTCTTCCTGCTCTGGGCTTCAGTGGAATGAGTTCCTGTACTTAATGGCTTTACAAGTTTGTGATATTTATTCAGCATGTTTGCTAAGCAATGAGCACTTAGCATTTGTCATCTGGCATCTTTCATTTTCCTTCCCCAGAACACTTTAAAAAGGCCGCATTTTGTTTGGGGAAGTAAAAAAGTTACCTTGGCATATTCTGTGTACTTTCAGAGATACTATGCATTTAGTCAAACAAGGTCTTGTAAATTCAGCCTCCTGCAACAAAAGAGCAGTTCTTCTCCACTGTCTTCAGACACCATTGATGCCTCAGGTTTTGGGGTTTTGTGTCTTGTTCTGGTGGGTAGTTTTGCTTTAATATTAAGTGGTGCTAGGACTTGATCACAGGGCGATGGGGACAGGGTAGTTTGGTTCTAGCAAGAGACTCATGTCTTCAAGGACACTGTCTCTGAGCTCCAAGCCTCAAAGATAAACAATGTGGAAGAGTGTGGACAAGCAGGAAGGATGTAACACCGTCATTTGGAATTGTTGATTGGACAATGAATGGGGCTATGCAAATGGACTGAGACCTGTAAAAGGGGGGGAATCTCCTGACTCGCTCTCCTTTTGCTTGCATCTTGGAGCGATCCAGGCAGCCACTGCTGTGGCTGCCGGGGTTGGCCTTGAAGGCCTAAATAAAATCCACTTTAATTTTCAACCCTGTCCGGCCTCTGCCTCAGTCTTAAGGTATCAGTCTGGCAACTCTGCCAGGACAGGGGGGTTGAGGCTGCTGGGAACCCTTTTTGGACCAAAGCACTTTTCATCTTACCAGCGGAGGTCCTGAGGTGCCAGCACAAGAAGTAGATATATTGTCAAATAAAATCAGACTAAAAAATGAATCAATATCACCACTCCTGCTTTCCAAAAGGCTTCAGAGCAATGCATAAAGTTTGGTTTAAAGTAATACCTGGTACCTGCACAGTAACCAAATGAAGACTTTTCTAGTGGGACATCTGTTTCTGGTTATAAAATAGCCATGCTGAGTAGCCATGGTTAATGGTCCAAAGTCTGAGCTCCCATGAGACATTTCATTCAGGCTGCAGCACCTGGCTCTTAGCAACACTGCTCATTAATTTTATTGTGCGGAAGCTGATTTACACTTTAGAGGACTATGGACACAACATAATTTACTGCTTAGGAAGATATTGAAGGAAGAGGGAGAAGTCAAATATTTATAACTGTCTCATGTAGGAAACAGGTAAACATAGAAATGTACCTTTAGAGCTCCATAAATATACTTTTACTACAGCCACTGTTTTGTAGCTGAGCACCTTAATACAAATATATGGAATTTTTTCTTTCTGTTTATATTGATTAAAATTCAGAGTCTACATTTATGCATTTTATAATGCTATGTCCCTTGATCACATTTGGAACAGGATGATGAGATCACTGAGAGTATTTTTGTAATTCTGAGTAGAGTTTATTGGCTTCATAGTGGGAGGTATAATTCCCTTTACAAGTCTCTGTTTTCTGGGGTCCAGATGTTCTGTTCTTTAACCATGAATGAAGCACGGGGTCAAAGTCCACATCCTGATCACTGTTAATGCTACCCTGGATTTTGGCTCCTAGATAAGATTCCTGAATGAAGAAAGTGTACTTCTGATTTTGCTTCATTAGTCCTAGTGTCCCGAGACTATCAAAAAAAGTGTTTGGTATATTTTTATGAATTAAGACAGTAGAATGCAGAAGAATACACCACAATACACAGAGGACTTTCAATTCTATAAAATAATGTGCAACTTGGGAATGAAAGAATTATGTTTTTTTCTGCTGATCATGGGCTAAATGTACTGTCTTTTTATTTTCCTTCAACTTTCTTCCTTCATTACTTACCAAAACTGTTCATGACCAGTACAGCTTCCCAGCTTTTCCAGACCATTTTTTCCACTTCTCTCAGTTCCTTATTACATTTCTTATTCTATCAGCATTGCTTTTATGGTTCAAGTACTTGAAGTTACTGAAATGAAAGAAGTCTGACTCTAAATGCTATATGGCAGCATATAGCATCTCTAGACTGCACCAATAAAACAATAGAATAGAATATGTATATTATATTATATTATAATATTTATATATATTTATATATATTTATATATTTATATATTTATATATTTATATATAAATATATTATATAATATATATTATATTATTGATATAACAAGATAAAATAATGCTAGAAATATCATTACCCTAATTCACTCAAGATTAAAAGTAAGTGTAATTATATCTGTTGATCTTCACAGTGATCAATTCTAATTATATTCTAAGTATATTCAATTATACTGGTACTCCTACTTCCAACTTGCCCTTTTCTTTGGATAAACTGTGATGCAAAGTTTTGGAATTCATGATGAATTCATATGGATTATTTTTTCAAGAGTGTCTTCTCGCAACAGAGTTTCCTGCTTCTATCTGAAGGTAGATATAGACCAGGCTTTCCCATGGTTCCATCTATAAACCCTTCTTTAGTTTTTGTTTCATTCTTCTGAAGGTGCCCAAGATAAGGTTAAAGTTTTGGCCTATTGGTAAACCTTTCTGTAATTCTCAGTAACTAAAATTGTAAGCACCACTTGTAAACATTGAGACTAGGAATAGCATGTCTGTGTGCTAAATAATGCATATCATTTTTAAAGTAGTAATTAAAATCTTCAGGATGCTTGAATAAACTTTATAATGTGCAAGAAAATGAAGGTGTACTTCAACGTGAAAAAAGTGTTTCTGAAAGCATCCTTTTGTACACTTTTGAGTCAAATTATTCCTTGCACCTTTGAAATATAGAACATTTAAAGCGAGACAGCATTCTGTTAAGTATCAAGTATTTAACTTTTACCACTTATACTTTACTTTTATCATCTGCCTTTGTTTCTATTGTGATATATGTCTCCTGTAAAGGAACAATATTTGATTAATAAATTGTGCACAAGTTAGAAGGATTTTAATGAGAAGTACTTCAAGTACTTAGTTTTAAAAAGGAAATATTACTTGAAAAAGAATGTCTGATGAAACTAATGGTTTTACAGAATGGAGTTGAACACTTCAAGTGAGTTTTGTCCTGAACTGCTTTTCACCTCTCCCTGAAAGCTGTTCTGTGGTCAAACAACATTTTATCTGCATATTTCATAACTGGTCTGTCTGTACTTTTCACTTTGATCTGATAACTCCAGGAGCAGTCTGGTTTTCTGGGGTTACAGTCTTCCAGCTGCCCTTTGGCAGTGGGGAGTCAGCACTGTTTCTTGACATATCAACCATTTATTTTAGGTAAACCCAACTGAAATGAGTACCAGTGAGGAGGTGTTCAGTTGATGATGCAAGTTTAGTACAACAGTAAATGAAGTTGTTCTTAATCAGATGGCTGCAGGTCAGCCCCAGCACACTCAGACACATGGAGTGTGGAGAGGGCTGGGTGTACTACTGATGGCAACCCCCACCACCTTGTCTGGGCCAGCCTCCCACAGCCCAAGGGGTGCATTTCACTGATCTACCCAGGAAGTTCCCATGACTGGCCGCCAAAATCCTAGAGGAATTTGGGCCAAGCAGGGTAAGACTTTAAAGCCATTATGGCAAAATCCTGACTATCCAAAAGTCAGGTAGTACTTGCAGTCTTTTACTCCAGAGAGGCAGGGGTTTTCCTGTACTTTTCAAACTTAAAAATATAAAGGTGGCTGAACTCTGGATCTTTGTCTACAGGGTTTTTTTCTTAAGTATGTTCTTGGAGCAACTGTTACTAACAAATTATAGTGTAGGAAACTATACTGTACATATGACTGCATTTGCTGTACCCAGGAATATTTTCATGATAAAAGAAAAAGAAAATATTTTAAATATCTTTTTAAGGAACTCAACTAATTCTAGAATTAACAGATATATTCAATACATTTTATAATGGTGTTGTTTTACAAGGTGCTTGTTACATTTTCAGTATAATACTTGATGCAAACATAAACAATGGCAAACTGAAAGATACTTGCTTGACTTTGGTTTTACAGGTTGAGATAATCTGTATCCCTCAACATCCCATTAACTGCAAAAAAACCCCATCTTTGTTACTTTGAGTTTATACAAAAAATGTCTAGTTTTCATGGATACACACAAAACTGGCTCTCACTGTAATATCTTATATTAATTGATTTTGATTTGATTTACTTGATTAAAAGATCCCACATAAAACACAGGTTCCTAATGAACTCTCAGATAAAAGTCTCATTTTCTTCAGTTTGTTTGAAGTTATTCACAGAAGTCAGACCGCTGAACAATTGCAGTTTTCTGTGTTGCTAATGATGTTCTATTTTGGCTGAGAAAATGAAGTCCTTCCAGTTCTCAGTTTCTTCTGTTCCGTACTTCCACAAGACCATTTCCTTTGAAATGCACAAAGGTAGAATAAATTTTGCCCACAACAACCTGCTGAAGCATTCAGAATAGTCAGTATTTTTTTATGGTTTACAGCATGGAAAATAGAACAATCTGGCTTGTGTATTCCTCCATCCTTGACCATCACAGTACATAGTATCTGTTGAAAGTACTGAATCATGAGAGGTTCTGAAACACAATTAACAGTGAAACCCTGCTTTTGCTAATAAAAAAACACATGTTCTATTGATTTCATATGCTTTTTAAAGGTATTTTGGCCACCTTGGTTACACCTTATGTTAGCTCGCTTGCACAAATTGAACTTACTGCAATCACACATTGAGTGCTCCACAGCACCTACAAACTGATGACTTCTGCCTCACTGAAACTGTAAATATAATGAAATAAAGACTGAAAATCTAGGAATCTCAATTAGAACAAAATGAATGTCCAAGAAAAATAAGGATAGGATCATTGAAACATAATTTTTTTAAAAAAACTTGGTAATTCTGTTGACATGTATATTTCCCCCATATCCTGGCACTTATAGAAATATCAGGAATTTGAGAAGAACATGTAAGAGCTAAGGTAAAATCTACATTTTTTAGGCTTCTTTGTGAATATGGTAATTTTCATTATGTGAATTCATACGATATTTCTTGGATGTGTAAGAACTATGAAAAAAAGCCAATAGCAGTTTTGTTACCTGCTGTCTTGGGGGTTTCTCCTCTTTATTTTTCTTTCCATTAGCTAAAATCACATTCTTGGCTATCTGTCTCATTTTACAAAAGATCAATGTATAGCAGTTTTTAGACTTAACAAACCAAATGGTCTAAAGAGCACCACTTTCTCTATATTGACAAGGCACACACTCAGATTCCATAGATGAAGTCAAGTAATTTTTTTGACTTTTTTTTAAATAAAGAAAAAAAATTCTATTTCTGTAGAAACCAATGTGTTTGCCATCATCACATGGCACAATATTCAAGAATTTAATTTTCTACCTATCATTTTTCAAAGAAGATATCAGGAAAGAGTTTAATGGTTTAATGATAAAGATTTTCTACACATTTTTGTATGTGCACCATATAAAATGTTTTCCATGTCAAAACTCTTCAGCATAGAATTTTGAGTGATTATATTATTATAATTAATTGTATTGCACTGGCTGCTGCAATTATTAGCACCTTTACCAACAAAATAATATGGAATGATTGCATATACTCTTGATAAAAACAAACAAACAAACTAACTAACTAACTAACTAACTAACTTCTATCTGTTATGTTTTTCAAAGACAAGCAACAAAACTTCATCTTTTTTCTAACACATTCCTGAAGTTTAATTGCTGAAATCAGGGAATCACCTTCAACCCATTGACTTGAGCTTCAGTATTCATTGCTTGGCTTTGAAGTTCTTTCAGGGATGTTTTAAGGATATCATTTAAAGCACTACTTGCTGATAATCTCAAACTCACTGCTAATAGTGAGAGTCTGTAAAAATTTATTTTGGTAACGTTTGACTTATTAACTTTAATTATTCATTTTTCCAGCCTTACGTAACAGCTTCTTCAATTTCCTCTGTCTCCTAGTTTTGCTTATGAGTCTCAGAGCTTATGTTTGCCTGCATATGTACATTATATAAACTACATGAATATAGATGGCAAGACACAATTTTTGTTATAACAGAATATGATATAAAATTATTGGAGGGGAAAAAAAGAACAAAAATACAGATTTTCTGAAGCTCTAATAGCAGTGAAAGATTCAATTTTTTCACTCTTCTTTTCTTTGTTCAACTCAAAGATGTGTTCTTCGTTCTAATATATACCTGGAGTTTATAATGAGCTTTTATGATGAGCTACATGTTCATTTCTCATAGTAAACCCCAGGCAAGAGAAGAACAACACCCAGGACATAGGGGACACAAGGAATTTACCTCATTCTCCTTTGTCAGAGGTACTTTTATGGGAGACATTGCATTCCACTGTCTGTAGATGATGTTGAGTTGCCCAATAGCAATAAAAACACCCACTGTAGTGTGGCCACAAATTCTACAAAGGACTATGGAACCCCTTGACAAAAAAAGAATAAATTATTCCTATGGAAAGCATGAACAATAGAATGCAACAAATGTTCTGTGGATTGATTTGCCCTGGAAAATTCAGATTCAGTGAAATGAAATCATCTTGCGGGAACACATTAATTTTGCTGAAATCCCTGACAGACTCCAATCCACCAGACAGGCAAACTGGGCCTCCCTGCTGGTTTACAGGGCTCCCCACTCCCAGGAGCGGCTAAATCCATGGTCTGGTGTGATTTCTATCTAAGGTATTTAGCCAGCTGGCTCTGTGGCTTGGATTTTTTTAAAATATTCCATTTTGTTCTCCCAAAAGAAAATATTTTGAAAATTTATGTTCCATGGAAAAGCTCAAGTTTATGAATTTTGTTCCAATTTGGGGTAAACACCTTTTTATTGGAAGGGAATATTATTACTGAAAGGGTATATCTGTTTTCTCAGAGCCCCAAAAACCAATTGGTCTTGGCTGCAAGTGACATCAGCAGGCTGATTTTACAAATCCCTTATACAGCTTTATGAGAAAAGTGCATGCTTGTCACCATTGTATAATCTTATGTTGAATTTGCAGTAAAGCTTGAAATGAGATCTACTCAGAGGAAATGTGGATTTAAACATGAGAATTAGGTTTTTTACCTTTTCAAGGAAAATAATGAGTGTTCTTCTTTTTAAATATTAGTGTCATGAACTGTACTGAGACCATTAATGCTGTATTTTGTTCTCAATATTGACTTTAATGCTCCAGCTCTGTTTTATTAATTCCATGTGAATGGTGACATTCAGGAAGTAGCAAATCTGCAGAAAATCCCTCACTGAAAGTCATTAAAAGTAGTAGTAGCAGATTACTACTTTAATTGCTAAATTAAAGCAATGGAATCCTTAGATCCACAATGTCATTGCAGTCTATTCTATCTCAGTGGCAATGTAGAAAGCCCTAAGGTTTTCCCACTGCAGTCTTTCATACATTGCAAGATATGGCAAGCTTCCTAATACCTGGAATTCACATTTTATCTTTACTGACAAAAGAACAATAAATATTTATATAGGCCGAGACAGTGAGACAGACCTACAAGAAACCAAATGAGACTCTGAAGTTATATTTCCTTCATCTACATTTTTGTCTCTGTCCCTTTAGAAGATATAAACAAGAACTGGAGACTCCAGATTTAAGACTAAGGTCTAGATTAAAATAATAATAATAAAAAAAAATTAAAATCACCACATCTTTCTCAAATCATAGAGGAAACAAAGTTAATGAAGAAACTAAAAAATAAACTTGAGAAAAAATTTGCTGTGTTTTTCAATCCTAATAGAAATAAACTTTGATTTTTTTCTGGGGTTTTTTTCACTTTAGAAGAAATATATTTATCTGATGTAGAAGTAGAGATTCTATTTTTTTGGAGAGAAACAGAAAAAAAAATCACAAGAATATTCTATTAACTGAATTATAGTTTGATTAAAAAAAGAGGAGAATATTAATTGGAAAGCAAAAACAAGTTGAAAAAACAATAATAACATTATTATTTGCCAAATTCTGTTTTCCCCTACCTAGTTTATCATAAAACTGTCAAGGTGCCAAGCCCTCCTGCTTTTGTCTTCCATAACCCCAGGAGAGTTCAACCCCTGACCAAGATGTTGTTATCCTCTGGCTGGAAGAGTTCTGAAGCTGCTTGATTCCTGTGGCTACTTAAAACATACTGCTCAATTCATACACAGGTTCCAGACAGATGCAACCCATCCTGTCCTTGCTGCTGGGATCTGAACTCAAATAGCTCTGAAAAATAAAGATAGGTGCCCATCCCCATTTTTAGGCATCTGTTGTCTTCAACAGCAGTCTGTACCACTTTAGTTTTTGTGCAGACACTCTAGAATGGAAAAGACTGGATTCTACTTAGGCTAAATAACTCTGGACTTACAGATTATGAATGCAAACATTATAAGAGAAAACAGCAGCTGTGTCTTTTCCATGAAGTAAAGAGGGAATTGATAAGTTATGTAATTAATGAAATCAATCCTGAGGTAGTAATAGAACAAGCATTTAAAATAGGATTTAATGAGTGAATCCTGTTGACTCGTTGTCTCCATCTCTGTAAGAACATCTCTGGTAAGAACAGCAGTTATTTTAATAAAAAGAGAAAACAGAAAAAAAATATTTAGAAGCGGAGAAACATCTGGTCTGATTCCTCTGTCATTGGTACATGCAATCCTGCAATGCAATGCTGCTGACTGAATGATTTTCCTTCTGTGCTAGAATAAAAACTGAGGAGAATATGACCCAATTAACCTATCAATTCTCTTTGTTGGCTCTCGCCTTTGGACCATTTATAAATAAATTCTTACATACTTGATATGCTCTTTATAACTTCCATATTGGGATGCAAATATAGGAAGCAGAAAGGGATTGAAGAAGCATCAAGTCTAGGAAAAGAAGGGAAAGGCAAAGCTGGTTTATTTTTTTAGTGCTCTTCAATGAGCTTTTTTTCTCTGATCATTGAAACAATTTCTTCATCATTGGTGCAAAAGGTTTCAAGCTGTTTCTTTTCAAAATGGTGTTAAGTTTAATATGCTGGAAAAATGACATCATGTCAGTTTAAGCAGAACTGGTGAGTTTAAGATTTTGGGAATATGTCTGTTGTTTGGGGATCTTTAGAGCTTACCTTGTTAGTGCTTGTTAAAACTGGAGATCATGTAAATTCTGGAAATAATTACAAACCTGACAAAACAAATTAGAGCTCTAAAATTATTCCAGAATGAAATATCATGGGAAAGACCCTATTTATGAAGAGTAGAAAGAAGCTTCTTATCATAAACAGTAACTGTGTGTGGATAGACTTCCTGATTGCATTCAGTGTTGCTCTTTGTAACTTTTCTTTTTACTTACACATTGGTATCTGAATATCTGTAAGAGGCATAGGGAGGGCCTTGAGGTTGCTCACTGTTTCCTCCAAACCTGTCAAATCTATTCATCTGAGGAACTTAGCAGGGGACTTAAACCTTTCATATCTCATTACTCAATTTGTGATTTTTGTGCCCCTTATCCAGCATAAATTTTCCTAACTTTCAGACAATTGGATTCCTTCAATCTTTTGGTGAATAATTTGTTGTGACAAAGGTGCAACTTCTTCTGTTGATGCTGGTTCATGGCAGGACTACCAGGATGTCCCAGATGTTTTTGTGAATGCAAAGAAATGTTTCATATTGTTTTTACTTAGTCTAAGATACTTGTTATCTTTGGAAAATTCTCCCTTCTCAGACCACTGTCTCTAAAGTCAGATATTTGGGCAGAATATTTTGCTTACATGTGCTTGATGATATAAAGTGTTAGTTAACTCTATGTCTCATGTTGATAAACACTGTAGCTGCCTGACAAGATCAGAGGCAAGTAGAAGGGCATTGTCACAGGACAGCTGGAGTTGACAGGAACATCCAGATGCCCTGTCTAACCCCTCCTCAAGCAGGGCCATCTACAGCTGGTTGCCCAGGTTCATATCTGGATGATGTTTGAATAACTTGAAGCAAGGAAACACCATAACCTCCCCAAGCCACTTATCCCTCTACTTGGCCACCATCACAGGCAAAATGTGGGAATACACAGGACAGAGAGTAAAACAGACTTAATTAGCAGAGCTGTTTGATAACCAAGATGACATGGCACAAGCAAACAGAACTCCGAAGATTACAGAAGACGGGATTGAACTTGCTTAGGGAAGAGAAGAGATTCAATCAAACTTCTGCAAACAAAAGATGTTGCAAAATGTATGAGTTGTCTGTATGATCTTTAACCTGATTATTGTAGTAGAAAAATATTAACCTTCCTGAAATGATATATAAGCTTTTGCAAAATCTGAGTAAAATCGAATTCTGATCACCAAATCATTCTTCCCATCTCTCTATCAATCATCAATAGGAAAGAATGTTCCTTGATGTTCAAACTGAACCTTCTATGTTTCAGTTTGTATCCATTGTGTTCCTCAAAATAGTTCAGTCTGGAGGTTTACCACTTCTCTGGATTATTTCTAAGATTTCTTTTATGCAGATTGTTCTTTATTCCCTGGCCCAGAGTAAGATCAATGAGAGGTGTCAGGAGAGGGAATTCTGGAGAAAAAAAATCAAGGGTACCTTTAATACTTCTTCTTTAACTCTAACTCTTCCATATCTCTTTCCAACCTGAGAGTGATGAACCCCACAAACATGTTTTTTGTACCACATGTGCACATCTCACATGAAAAACTATTTCTGGGTAGGTTGCCTGACACATAAACAGTCAAACAAGTGTGCTATAGAGCTGATCTGAGTAACATGAATATTTGTGTTTAGAATGTACTGGATGCACTGCTCACTTGTTCTCTAGCTTTGCATCTCACGTGCTCAGAATTTCCCAGAAAGTGATCTAGAAGTCTTAGGGATGAGCCATGTCTCCTATAGATGGCAGGTGTGCATCCAGATATGGGACAGCAGCTATGAATCACAGGCTGCTGTGAGGCAACTCTCTGCTGACAGTGTACTAAAATGTACCTCATCCTTAAGACACCTGAAAGTCTACAAATGACAAGGAGACCCAGAAACACCAAGGATGAAATATATTTGGCAGCTACTATCTGGCTTGCTTTACAAAATAGAGCAGCAGACTTCATTGTTACAGCTGGTGTTTCATGGGCTACCTCTGAAATTCAGTTCTGCCTACTTTAGATAATCATCCTTGGTTTCTAATCATGACCAGATTATAGTAGAGTATAGTATCTCTTATAGTAGAGAACAGAACTGGGCAAGTCACTTTTGAGGCTACATGTACCAGCATCAAAGCAGTGTGTCCATTAATAAAATCAGAATGGCAGTTTCACAAGAAGTGTAGTAAATTTGTATAAATTGCTTATTATGTTTTCTTTCTAATTGATCCTCTCACATTACAAATAAAACTAATAAAGCAGATCATGGCAAAGAGTACAAGCCCAGATTGCCAGTTAGCTCTATCAACAAGTAAAAAGATTACCATTTTACCAAATGTAATGTGAAACCTGATATAGTTAAACCAGAAGTAATTCCTCTTGTGTCCAGACATTAACATAATATTGATAGGATTTGCTAAAATTATTTGGCTTATATTTCTTTCTCACATGTATCACAATAATTTTCTGTATTCAGAAAAAATGTCAGCCTGGAAAATTAGAAAATAATGTTTATGCAGATATATATGTATTTTGAGATTCTATCACATGTGTGCAATTTTCAGATAGGACTGTGACATTTCAGGAAGTCTGGGTTCCTCGTTTCATTTTCAAATCCCTTCCATTATCATTCTTCCACACAGCAGATGCTCAAAGGCAATTTTTCAATATGAGAAAGTAAAGCTTGCTGTAACTCATGCTACAGTGGTCTGACCCTGGAATGCACTGCAGCACAATGTGATGTGTCTGCATCCTGAAGGTAAAAAAAAAAAAAAAAAAAGCTCCAAAAGAAAATGGTAAGCCAAGTGTAATAATGAATTATGATTATATGAATCCCTCTGATTCATACCTTCAAACCCATATAAAGCCCCAGGAAAAGTAATTTGAAGTCCATTTTCTCTCCATAGTTTTGTGGATTTGTTTTTGTGAGCAAAATTTGAATTGAGAGGAATAGAGGGATCTAGGAATCAACTAAATGAACTGAGAAGGAACAGCTTGTCCTCTGATATGCTGTAGATCTGTACTGGTTTGAAAGCAAAACCAGTGAGACTCCCAGTCAGAGACACAATTTAATAGAAGAAGAGAGGAAAAAAAAAAAAAGTGAAATAAATGGAATGATACAACCTAACACCCTGTTGGTCAGGGTCTTTGAAGCAGTCCGGAAATCCTCCTGGAGTGGCAGATGTGGTTCCGCTGGAGCAGAGATGATCCTGAGAGAGAAGGGTCCAGTGATGATGAGAAGGGTCCAGTCTTCCTCCAGGAATCCAGATGAGATGTTCTTGTCAAAGCAGTGATTCCTGTAGAAACGTCTGGTAGCTCTTGTCTCCTCTGAGAGTTCAGTGGATAGAAGCTGTTCATGAGGTCTCAAACCCTGGATTATATCCAGGTGGGAATGCTTGGCTCCCCTCCCTGGGCAGAGCATCTCACAATGGTATGATTCCATCCTATGAGTCATGCAATGGGTCCTTGATGGCCCATTAAACAGAGATAACGTTTTCCGGGAAGGCATTGTTGGGCTCGTTAACAGAAGATAAGGAAAACACTGCCCCACCTTGGCTCCAACGGCTCATGGGGATAGAATACATACCTTGGGCACAATTTTACATTGTAACCTAGGACAAGATCCTAGCAAAACTCTTTTATAATTTTGGGCAAGAAGTCTCTTGAAGCTACTGGTTCATGGTAGGCCTTCCAAAACATAGGCACTGAATGTCAGGACAGGCTGCTGTCAAATTGAAGTACTCCCCTCAAAGGGAATGGGTAAATTAAACAATTGCTTCACCAGTACATTCAATAGCATCATAACTGTGGCACTCCTTGTCTGCCCTTGTAGTCAACCCCCAAGGATTTTGAACAGAGATGATGATGATGAAAGATGTAGGAATTAAATTGCTCCGTGGGTGAAAAATATTTTGGAGCTTCTGCAGCACAAAACCAGGCTCATTTCTGGTGGCATTGAAAGAATTTGCCTTCCTACCTTGTTCTGTGCTGCCTCAGACTGAGACATTGGGCATAGGTTGTCAGCTTCTATCAAAACAAATCTCAAACCAGTCCTTTGTCCACCTCTGAAATATCAATATGACCATTCAACTATCAGTTTACCTCCTTTGTTCTCCCAGTTTGTAGAAATAAAGTCAATTTGCCTGTTATCATGACTTACATTTTTTGCACTATCCAAGATAAAGAAATCACTCCCTTAAAGGAATTCTCAAATTTGAGGCACCATGATAGGTGAAAACCACATATTTAATTTGTCTTCCATGTTGTAAAATTTAAGGAAAAATACAATCTTTTGAAAGTATCACAAACCTTTAAATTGTTCCATTATTACATACTATTCCATGACTAGGGTAACTTATATATTTTTTTTAGTTTCTTTTCTCTTTTTGACAAAGTTTATTTTTCCATCAGCAGACTGGCTTTGCTTTGAAATCACCCTGATTTGAACCAAGTTGACTTTGTTTCATTTACCCTTCCGTGTCTTTATGAATAGATGAAGAGGCATTGAGGCATTGATTGTGTTCAGCAACTATGTTTAAATCTCCTGTTAAGAAGAAACATCTGGAAAAGCTGAAACTTTTGGTAAAAATCAATGTTTGGCTGTTGTTGGCAGACAATTGTGTTTACAGATAAAAGTCATGGGTGTAACTTTCCATGCAAAATTTTTTTCTTTACTTAAGAAACTGGAGACAGACTATCCCACTTCAGGGGTATAATGGTCTAGGGATCTGATCCATCAGATCAGAGTATACAGTGAGTATTACACTGCACTTAGGACACGTTATGTGGTACTTGTTCTGCTGAGCCTGAAGCTTATTGATTGCCACAGCTTCAAGATATATTTGAGCATGGAATCTGCTGAGTTCCTCCTACAGATTGCACAGACACTTGCCCGTCATAATTACATAATATACCATATTAAGAAAATGCACAGTGGAAAGAGAAGATCTGAAAATGAAAAAAACATCACTACTTCTCATCAGTCCTTGCATGAGCAAAGGTGCAATGGGTTGGTGTCTGGGTTGGTTCCTTTTCTTGCTCATTTTAAGTAATGAAAACTAATTTTGTTCTTAATCCTAGCGTGATATAGGATTTGAGAGGATCCTATTTTCTCTGCTACATCTACTCAGAAGCAGAGTAACATTTCGGGAAAAACTCCAAATATCTTAACAAGAAGTCTGAGTTTTTCCTCCAAAGTTATTATTTCTTTATCATAAGATGTAATTAAAATTGCCTGTGATTAAAAAAAAAACTTGTAAAACAATAAAACTGAAACTTTTGCAAAACACAAATGGAGCATTTTCAGACTGACCAGCTAGTTACTTTGTCATTTCTCTCTCTGAAGTAAAGGAATTCTTTGAGATTCTTTGGGCCTAAATTTGTCTTCTTTTTTTTTCTTTTTTTCTTTTTTTTTTCCTTTTTTTTTTCTTTTTTCTTTTTTTCTTTTTTTTTTTTTTTTCTGTAGCTTTTAACTGAATTCTGCATCCTGGAGAAACAGCTGCACTGTACTGATTACTTGATGGCTGTCCATTTCATTAACAAAACTATAATTTTAAAAACCCCAAGCTTAAGAAAACTGTTTTCAATAATTAGCATGTCTTTCTTCAGAGAGTACATCAACTTGTTGAGAGAAACTGAAACTGAATTGTATAAATTAATTTCTCAACGCTCACAAGGCTGCCATTCAGCTTCAGGAATACATCATGGTTACTTCTCACTCTAGGGGAACTTAATGTAGTTATTCTCCCAGCTGATACTGCTAAATCAGTGCAGGGATTAAAATAATAGTTCTGCTTTTAAATTAATTTTTCCCTGCTAGTATGCAATTTAGTTCAATTGAAGGTTCATTTAAAAAGCCATGAAATAGATAATTTATTAAATCTTCAAAGCTAATCCAAACAGTGGTTCAGACACCTTCGCAGCCTAGATTTTAATGCTGGTTTAATTGATTTTTATTTAGACTGTGGTCCTCAAAGAACTCTACCTTCACACTGTGGTAGTTTATATTACATTTTGTTGTTTCACTCTCCCTTTTAGGAGCAAACAACCCCTTAATCAATCAGACTTCAATACACAGAAACATGAGAAACTGCGACATATTCAGTTTGGTTACATAATTTGTCACATATCTAAATATCTTTCACAGTCTTTATGACAGAAGTGGCAGTATCACCTCAAGCATCAGCTGAACATGTAATTCAAGTGGATTTTTGGAGCATCAGTGCATGTTCATGGAAAACAAGGAATGACTGTGAACATTCAGATGTTTTGTTTTTCTATTTGCAGTGGTTGTTTCTGCGCACATCAGAGAGCTAGAAAATGTAAGCTATGGGAGTTCAGAATGAAAATAAATTTTGTATTTTAAAAGTAGCCTGTGAACTTGGGGTCTCAGTATTAATGTTTTATTCCATTAAAAGCATTAATAACTATGTACAATTATGCATTAAATTATGAGGGAAAAGTCAGTTTATGAAAAACTAATAACTTCAGCAGTATTGTAATAGTTTCACTCAATATTGCTTTATTTTTCAAGGAGTTACAAATTTTTTAAAGGAAAAATATTATGGTCTTAAGAGACTATCTGGGAGAGGAGGTAAGTCGAAATTATTTTTCACTGAATGCAGACAAGGTACAAAGAAAGAGAAAAACCCCCAAATTTTGTGTCGCATGGAAATTTCTTTACCTAACCATGTAATGCTTCTCTTAGTAAAATTTGTAGTTTCACCAGGCCTTGCCTGCAAAAATATATATTCCAAAATAATACTATTTTTGAAACACTAAAAAAGACTAAATACTACACACAGCTCTATTGGGGAAAAAATTAACATAAAATTTGGCAATATTCCCATAGGCAATGTCTTATGCTTTCTTTGTTGTATTTTTGTTGTTGTTATTGTTAGTTTTTTTCCCCCTCTTTTAGAAAAAAAATTTGTTCAGTAATCTCACCTGCCTGTGGCAAATGAGCAATGCCATTTTTCCACACTATCCCCCAGAGGTGTCACCACCTCATCTGGCAGGCTCAGCTGTGGCCTGTGAGGGGTCAGCTGGAGACAGCTGGAGCTGGCAGTGTCCTCTTCTCACAGTGACCACCCTGCAGCTGCCACTGCCAGTGCCTTGACATGGACATCCAGCACATCAGCAAAAAACTACCAATATCTACTAAGATTTTAACAGCTCAAAAAAAAGAGAGAGAAGACAAAAAAAATCAATGGACAAAATTGAGAAAGGGGTCTCCAAATGAGAAGCTGAAGTGAAAAACAGAGATTTTGGAGTTAATGAGTACATCTATATATTTAAAAAAAGGCTTGAGAGCAGGGCAAAAAGCTGCAAATAGTAAGACTTAATGGACACAAATGTTCATAAACAGTTGCAAGGTGTTATATACATCATCAACTCTGGATGGAAAAGTACGAACAGAGCAACCAGAGGGGATTAAGAGGAAAAATAAAATAAAAAATGGGAGATGGTGTCACAATATGACACTGTCTTTTGTTATGGAACCAAAAATGTGTATTCTGTTTCATTTGTTGAAAGCAGTTGGGGAAATGTTTTTTTTCCTTTATCTCTTGTAACTCTGGGAGGAGGCGGGGGGTGTGGGTGTGGGGCGGATGCCTTTTGATAATGGGCCAGTTATTAAAACCAGGTGGGGCAGTGTTTCTTATCTCTTTGTCCTCCCTCCAGGGGGACATGTTCTGCTAATGGGCCATCAGTCATCCCCAAACTATACCCTCTCCAAAGCAGTACATCCACACTCCATCATTCTACTGTGAGATGCTCCACCCAGTGGGGGGAGCCAACCATTCCCACCTGGATAAAACTGAGACGTAGGAACACAAGGTATCTAGCTTCACCAGATTCCCGGAGGAAGACTGGACCCATCTCACCATTACTTTTCTACAGGATCCTCTCTACTCCAACAGAACCACCTCTGCCACTCCAGGAGGACTCACTTTTGGGCTGCTTCCAATGCCCTGACCAACAGGGTGTCAGGCTGTAGCTCTGACTCTGTCAGGGTTTTCCAGGATTGCTTGTTTGTTTGTTTGCTGGTTTGGTTGGGTGGTTTTGTTTTTCTACTACATTTGTATATTCCTAGTAAAGAACTGTTATTCCTATTCCCAAATCTTTGCCTGAAAGCCCTTAATTGCAAAATTATAATTTGGTGGGGGTGAGGGGTTTGCATTCTCCATTCTAAGGGAAATTCCAGCTTTCCCTGGCAGATACCTGTCTTTCCAAACCAAGACAGACACAAAAGAAATGACACTCACACACTGAGATGTCCAAGGCAAAAAAGGGGAAGTTTATTTACAGACCTCGACATATATAGCAGTCCAACAGTGACCATGGATTGGAGGAATAAAATCTTCGTCTCCAACCACACTGGTCAACCCAACAGTCCATCAACAGTCTCCTCCTTATAAGAATGTAAACATGGACAGAGAGTTACAGTAACAGGTTGTTTATGTGAAAATCCTTGATATGTTCAGAAGGGCCTTTTTGGCCTAAAACCTATGAGTCTTCACAAGATGTGCAGGTTGATGGTGCCTATTTGCAACTGTCAACATCTATTTTAAACATTAGGTAGTTTCATAACTTTTTGTAAACAATTGCCCTATTTTTAATAGGAGAGATATTTGTAGTTCCACGTAGAACAAGACAATGCCTATAACCTTAACAAACAGAAATGGTCATTTAGCTTTCTTAGCAATGTTACATATGGAAATCTTTGAAGCAAAGCAACAAAACAAGTACCACAGAAAAACCCTCAGACAGAATAAATGAGAGCTGCATAGTGTCCAGTTGCAGGACCAGGATTTTTCTGTTTCTTTACACAAATGATATACAACTTTTATTGCTTATTTGAGAAGCTGACTAAGATGTTCACTTCTCATTTGCTCTAGGATTGCCTCTTTCTTTGGACTTTATTTTTTTTTTTTTTGATTGTAAAGATAATGAATTTCTTAGGGTTGTTTATTTCCAACAAAAAAAATTTTCAATAGGTCTTGAGTCAAGGATAGCCTGATGTGATGGGAAATGTGATATAAAGTAGGCTACACATAGCTAGGAGCAGAGAGAAATGTCTATATATAGGGAATATTGTTATGGTGCTAATAGAAACCCAGAATAACTATCTGGAAAAAAAAAGATTGCATGGCTATTGTTTTTATTTTCTTCAATTTGTTGCTTTTCTTCCTGTCTGCTACTGTCTTCTAATTTTTAAGTGAAATGTTGTGGCAGTGAATTCTTAGGAACATTTAGCTTTCCTATTTGTTTTCTGGGGAAAGGAAAGGCTGTACCTTTTTTTTTTTTTTAATCTTCCTCTACCCTTTCACTTTGTTTTGGCTATGCTAACAAAGAGGGCCCCTGAACTCCAAACAGGAATCTTAAAACAATTGTGTTCACTATAGAAAGTTCTAGCTAGATTGAGCTGTAGCTCTATGGAAATAACAAGTAAACACTCAAAATCAGAACGGGACTTCAGTGATACTCACAGCTCAGATATGAGCAAGGTCATCTCCTGAAGTGGTTTTGCTCATGCGTCAGTGAATCAGGCAGAGATTTACTCATTCCATTTTTCAAACACAGTAAATTATGCATCTTGAAGTTCATCTGCCCCTTAGAACTGCAGCATGATGCAGGACATGTAAATAGCTCTGTTCTCCCTCATGATTTCTTGTCAAACTCACACAGGTAGTAAATAACACTGCCGGCATCTTTTATATTTCACCCCAATAAAATCTGTATTTTACAGCTGAGGGGTTATGGATTTCTCTGAGTTTTGGTTTGGGTTTTGTTTTTTTTGTTTTGTAAGGGCTGTTTATTTTGGCTTGTTTATCAATCAATGTTTAACCCTATTACTTCCAAGAGAGCAGTAGAAGTACTTGTAAGCTATTCACTGTGGGAAGAGGAGTGTACACACCGAGAAAATGTTTGCTGTTAATATTAGATTATTGTCAGCCAAGGTTAGCTAAGATGTAAGATTTCATCTACAGTTTGTAGTGCTTGTTCAAAGAGATGATGATTGATTGTTGCCATATTTAAACACATTATTATTTTCTCCATTTTTTGTGTTGTCAAAGCCAGGAATTATTCTGGTCTGAGTTCAGCTAAAAACTTTTAACCTCTCAAATGGTCCTTGGCAGTATTTTCCCTAATTCAATTGCATTGTACTTGATGCTGGCTTCCTCTTTTTTTTTTTTTATTTTTTTTTTTTTTTTTTTTTTTAGCATCCAGTGAGCAGGGTGCTGGTGTATCTGACATTTTTTTTATTCCAAAATGTGTGCATAAGCATGGACACAAGAACATGCATGGAGATCTGGTGTCGGTGTGGGCTCAGGCTGCAAGGATTGTCACAGCTGGGAGAAGTATCCTCAGCTCACACTGACCTGAGTTTCTGCATGTTCTCTGGGGGCCAGATGTGGTACAATCTAGGAATTGGTAAGTTTTCAAGAGGTGGGACACTCTTTTACTTGGAAGCATGAAGCTTGCTAAAACTAGGGAAGGTGGTGAAGAGCCAATGTTACACATGGTTCGGTCTTCCTTATCGGCATTCTTATCAAATGGAAATCTTACGGAGCTTCCAGCTTAGAAATCTAGTTTGCATCCAAGTAAGGCCCAAAAAGTATCTGAATTTGATGGACACTCATCTATTGTCTTCCCAGGATCCTGGTATAAAATTCTAAGCTGACTTTAACTTGGCAATGAAGAATATTTCTCCCCTTTTCTATTAGCTGTCCATAACTCTTAAAAAAATTAATTTTTGGAGGTGATCAAAAATTTTCATTTTTCTTCTTGGGAAATGGAGTTGATGAGACTGTACTGTCTCCATCATTGGTCTCTTTGGTGGTCCATCAGCCAATTTCATTCCAATCTGATAAGAGGCAAAAGTCTCAGAGACATTCAGGTGCTTTTATTTTGAAGAAAAACATCAGCATGAATAGTGAAAACCTGCCTTGTTCTTGCTTAGCTGAACAGTTGAAAGTCAGGAGTGGAAATTGGGATGTTCTGGTCAAAGACACAAGAGGGAAGTGACACAATCTGTAGGGATTTTTTTTTTTAAGGAATTTGGTAGAGAAACCAGAAATGGATGAGACAGCACAGATGTCAACAACTTATAGACACAAGAGTTTTATCTGTTCTTCTGTTCTTGGAATGATTTTGTCTTTAATATCATAAATAGAAACACATCTTCATTTAATTCCTTTTCTTTCATGCTAACAGGATGACTTTTATGTATGTGTATGTATCTGTGCAACACATTTGTAAATGAGTATTTCAGTATAGATATGCATAAAAAGAGAAGCTGAATCTATCTACAGCCAGAGGGTCTTTTCCGGAGGGGCCTGATATTAATATGAATGTCTTTTTTCTGTCCTAAATCAGTAAAATGATGGAATAATGTAACTGAATATAAAGAGAGGTCTTTGTTTTAAACTGCAGCCTATTAGGTAAAATCTTTCAAGTCAATATATTTGCTGTAGTGTAAGTCCATGGCAATGACAATATTTATGATAATAATTAGGAAAATAAAGCATCATATTGAAATATCTTGTAATGTCTCTGTAAATGCTCCTAACATTAATTAGTCAACTAATAAAGTCTTTAAGAAAAAAGCAAAATAAATTGGATTTCCTAATGATAAAAATTTAACATTAGAGTTGCTGGCTGTAAGCTGGTTGTAAGTTGTTCTAAATTCAAGAACTGAATCCTTTACCCTGACGGCAGTGTGAAGGTAAATTTGTTATCTTTGTGCTTCACATCAAGAGTGTCAGGAAATCATCCTTTCATTGCATTTTCTTACATCTTTAGAGGCTAGGGCTCATCTGCAATGGTGAACCACCATAGATCTCAAGCCATGGTGAGTACCATGCACTTCAAATTCTCCAGCACGACTGCGAAAGTCAATTGTACCATGGAAGAGTATGGTCACCAGATGGCCTGAGCCGTTTGCCATGTCAACTGGCGCTACAACACAAAGAATTTCCTCTTGTGTTTTGGTGTGCAAACACTGCATGGATGCCATATGAGCACAAGGTCCTGGCCAGTCTATCGTGCAAAGCAACTGCTGTGTTTCCTCAGCCTAAGTCTTTGCATTTTCTTTCCCATTAAGTCCAAAGTTAGTCCCTTTTGACACAGATGTTCTATGTTTTTATTATTTGTTTACAGACATCTCATATAAATAGATAAAAGGGTTTTTTTTTTTCTTTTTGAATGTGTCAGATTGTTTGTAAATTTAACAATTTGAGAAGCACATTGACTTTCTCTGCAAACTTCCGGAGTTCTCTAACTTCTATTGGAATTTCAGTTTCAGGTAGGACTTCTGATGCTTCCTCCACAAAGTTCCTCCCAAGCTCCCTTACAATGAACTTATATTAAAATATATGAATCTAATTTAGTCTTTTCCTTCCATTATGTTATGCTCTGTGAATGCTTCTTTTAGCTCTGCAGTTTCTTTTTGCACTCCTCCTATTCCTGATATGTTTGAAAAAGATTCATTAAAAATTCTTATGGTTTTTGCAATTCCTTCTATCAGATATTTCCTTGGCATGCCATATTCTGGTTTTATATTTAGACTGCTTGAGTTTATGCTTCTTTCTATTTATTTCCCTCATTTTTGATACAACTCTGATTTCTATAACCATAGCTCTCTATTTTTGTGCCTACCCTCCCTTACCTAGTCTTTTTTTCCTTCTTCCTCCAACCCTCTACCTTGATGTCAGTTTCTACATTTTCTATGCTGGTTTAGATGAACTAGTAAGAGAAGATGCTCATAATAAAAGACATTGGAATGAGCAAGAGCTGTCAGATTCTAAAAAGAAAATATGTGTAAGAGATGGGTAGACTGGAAGGGGATTAATTTCACATAATGTGACTATCAAAAAGTAAAGAGTCTGTCTTGTTTGATTATCTAGTCTTTCTCTATTGTCACGGAAGAGAGAGGATTGTCTACAGGTGATCTTTCTCACCCAAAGAGACAGATCTTGGAAGTACATGCTTATCTTTGTAAAATAAGGACAGACTAGAAGAGTGGGTTGCAATTGAGGCTTAGTAAATGGCTTACTAAAGTTAGGTGAGATGTAGGGTCATGACCCAGGAGTGTCAGTCCCTTGTTTTTTTGTTTTGTTGGATTAAATCAATCTGAGGAATGAACTGAATGTGATTTTCACTAGCATAGGTAAAGTTATAGAGTTAGAAAATACAACCTCTTTTCTTCTCCGTCTCTTAATTTTCAGCAGACATATCTCTTTATTTTATTATTTCAGTTGGACAAAATCATTTACTTATTCAATCAGTCTACAAGTCTAGTTTCACTGCACAACTCCTGGTGAAAAATTCCTTGGCTGTTGCCATAATTGGGAACAAAACAATTCAGACCCCTAAAAAAAAAAAAACAACCAAAAAAACAACAACAACAAAAAAAAAAAAAACCACCAAAAAAAAACACAACCAAAACAACAACAACAACAACAACAACAACAAAAAAGGGCAAAAAGCACCGTTTTTTGTCAGCTGTCAAGACCTTATATCATAAATAAATCCTGAGGAGGAAAGGTTCCTTTCTGCAGCTCAGTTCTCAGTGTCTCAGATTCTCAGCCTGAGGAGAGCTTCTGTTCTCTGGCTGTGTTATGAAGTCACGTCAGCTTCATATCTACCGGTGAACAGAGATCCTGGGTACAATGAATCATTCAGCCCTCTGTTACAAGGAAGGAAATGCTTGGATGGCTAAAGGCAGGGTAGAGTTTCACTCAGAGATGCATTAATTTCCCTGAAGCTTTCTTAAAAAAATAGTGTAGTGCTGGTTTTAGTGTGTTCTATTTGTCACTCAGAAAGATAACACATTAGCAGGTTTGAACTCCCAAGAACTAAAAATACATGTTACATAAGCAGATTGAGAGAAAGACTTGATGATTTCAAACTGAAAATATTCTTAAGCATCTTTCCATTGCTCCAGCTAAATAGTGCAGTTCTTGCAAACAGCAGAGCTATAGACGCTGAGAGAGCCAACCTGTACTGGAGAGTATAAAGAGACAACTGAACAAAGATAAGTATTCAGACAGATCTGCAAACTCAAGAACAATTTTATTTTTTTTCTGAAGTAAAATGTGTCATTGAACCTAAGAATTTTTCTTTTCTTTTTCTTTGAATTTGCAGGTATTTTCCTAGGCT
This sequence comes from Phylloscopus trochilus trochilus, assembly GCA_016584745.2. Taxonomy (NCBI): domain Eukaryota; kingdom Metazoa; phylum Chordata; class Aves; order Passeriformes; family Phylloscopidae; genus Phylloscopus; species Phylloscopus trochilus. The sequence goes on along the minus strand of WQNJ02000062.1, from coordinate 32,067,407 downwards.
ACTTTATTCATTCCCCATTAGTACCTTTTCTTTCAATGACAAAGTTTTTAGCTGAATTCTACCACATAACATCAGGGAAGTGCTCAATAAACATTAAGGATTTTATATAAATTTTATATATATATAAATTTTATAAAATGCCAATCATAACAAAGTCTTTGAAAGAGACTTGTTTCTTAAACAAAATTCTGTGCACAGTGCTAGTGAAATACATACTATAAAAGGGAAACATAATTGAAATAAATCTTTGACTAGCATTTTTGGCCAACCAAATAAAGTGAATGCCTGTTGCCTTACTCTAAATTTAAACCAACCTTCGTTCATAGCTGCAGTAAGAAAAACCCCAAACCTCTGCTAGAAGGGAAAAATAATATAGCCAAATTAACCTGAATAGCTATGAAATCAATAACTACAACAGAGAGGTCTTAAAGAAAAGAAATAAATATGTGAAAATTAAATGTGCAATCTCCAAATGAAAAAAAAAAAAAGTAAAAAGATGGTCCTAATTAGCAACAGACATAGACATTAAATAAAATGCAGAGGGGCACAGGATATAGGAAACTATTTCAAATATGTTAGTGCTTTAAAATGTCGGACAGTTTGAGACAGTTATGAAGAATTTATTCCTTGGTTTTGGAAGGCCTAACAGACATGCAATAAAATTCACAGGAGCACTGCAAGAGCAGAGGAGAATAGCAGGAAGAGTCAAGTCTAACAGTAATAGAATCCAGTATATAGCAATTTTATATTTCTATAAAGAGGATTAATAATGGTGTACTTATTTCTTTGTTTTTGCATGATTTTTATATTCATGCAGGCATGCAGAATCCATATAGAGATCCAAAGTGCCATGTTAGAATGGTTTTAGGAAATCTGGTCTTATCTCAAATTAAATAAAATAACTATTTTTTCTCTAATCTTCTCAGGGGAAAATGAGAGTGAAAAAGTCAAAGTAACAGCAATTTTTAATGTTCGGGAGAAACAGCAATAAATCTCAAAAGAAAAAAAAAGCCTTCAAAATGAAAATTAAAAAACCTAATGAACACTTCACTGAAAATCATGAAGAGTTGTCAGAGCATGAAGTTGTAATTTATATCAAAAAGCAAGACATTGATATTTACATGAAGTCATTATCTCTAATGTAATATTTGAAGATGCCTGCAATTAGATTTTATTGTAAATGTTCATAGAATTGTAAGAGTAGAATGCATTTACCTATGTTCCATCGGTACATTTTATGCTGCTATAGCTCATTCATCATTCTGTGTTTGCATTGGTTTCAAGGCTGTTAGAGATATCATTTAAGGAGGAGTGAGGGGGTTTTTTATTTCTTTAAGAAGATAGAATTTTCTAATTATGTGGTGACACATTCAGTGACATCCTATCTGTAAGAAACAAATACTTTTTCTGCTAGTATTTTCCTGGAGGTTTTCTTGGTGTTTTTTGATTGTTTGTTGGTTTGTTTGTTGGGGTTTTGTGGTTTGTTTTGTTTTGTTTTGGTTCGGTTTTTTATTTTTTCTTCTTTATATAAACTGAAAATACTTCCATCTTCCTACTTTGAATTCTGGTATCTGGAAGAAGCAAACCCTTCAACTTAATAGGCCAAGATATTTCAGAAATATTCAAAAAACACCATTCCAGGCATTTCCCTGTTTTTAAAGGAAAACTTGTATATCTGTGAGCCAACTGAATGAAGAAGAGACGGAATTTTACTTGATAAATATATTCAGTTATATATTACTGTAAGAACAACTTGCCCTATTAAGGAAGAGGGTCCCTGGAATTATTCCATTTATTTTTTTAAACTCAGAAGTGTGGTGAAACATTTCATCCGGACTGTGGATCCACTTAGAAACTTTCCTGTTCCCTAAATGCCATGGGAGCAGCCAGGTCATCACCACTATCTGCTCTTCCATTAGGACATGCTTTGATTTGCCCCATACTCTATTTCTGCAGGTTGGCTGGCAGAAGATGACAGATCCTTTCAACCATTGCCTAGCTCAAGCTGGGGAGTTCACTAAGGTTGGGATTTTTCTAAAACATCTCAGTGATTTAGGACCATGGGTTTCTGTTGACTTTTGATGGTTCATGTGAAACAAAGAGCATGTGTGTACCTACAAAATTCCCATCCAGATTTTTCCTGCCAATAGCCAGATATAATGTATTCTAGACAGCTCTTTATTGGCAAGATCATTTAGGGTAACTAGAGTTCACCACATTGTCACAGATGAAGTGGGCATTTACCCATCTGTGCCAAGTTGTATAAATCTCGTGACTTAATGTTAGTCATGATAAATTATGTTGGTGAACATCCAGGAATTTGCAAAATTGATCTGAGAACTTTGGAGACTGTGTGGAACACCTGCATGGCATGAAAAATAAATATCATACATTAATAAAAACAAAGCAAAACAAAATCAAACCAGCCCAGAAACTGCATTGCTGAAATTGCTGTCTTAGCAGTTTTCTACTTTTGTAGCAAAACTGGTTTCCAGGAGAAAGAGTCATAAAAATATTTTCACTATGACAGCTGACGAGGCAAGAAAAGTCAAGAAGTGTTCATGCTTCATTCTCTGAGCAGAAACATTGAACTGGGTGAAAACCTCATTCTTTATGACAAAATTCTCAGACTTCATCATACCCATGTTTTCACCTCGAATTCCCCCTGAGAAAAGACTTACTAGTCTCTATTCTCTTTGTATTTATTGCATCTGAAATATGCTAAATTTCCATTACTCTTCACCTGAGATTGCTTTTTTTTAGGTTACATGGTTTTGAATATCACAGGGACATGGTAACAAAATAATTTTTTAGGTAGAGCCATAAGAAAGTCAGGGATTTGTCTGTTATGGTAGAAGGTTTGCACAAGCCTTGTACACTTGTAGCACGTGTTTGGGAAAAAAATAGTACTCATTGATCACTGCTTGTAATATAAAGCTGAGATTAGTAAAGTTAATAAAATTAACATTGAGTGATAGTAGTTTAAATCCATAAAAAACTTTTCTTTACCTATATTTTTAAATATATCAAAAAGACACTTTTTAGTGTTTTGTTGGCACTGATTGGTATCAGGCTTTTCTTCTTTTTAATAAGAGTTTTAGTATGCTTCTAGTACAGCATTTTAAATATGAAAAACCCTCTAGCATCTGATCAACTAAAGAATCTGAGCCTGGCTGAATCTTTACTCTGAATTAGTTGAAGCACAGGACTCTCTTTATTCTTTCTGAGAGAATATTAAGTATGTATGTTAGGCATTGTACAGAAACCCCTGTTCCTTTTGTGTTTTGCCTATGGCATATGAATTTAGTGTGGTTCACATGCAGTGCAGAGACATCTCCCAAGGCGTGAAGGCCTTTTGTCCTTATGCTTCCTCCACTTTGTCTCTTTAGAGGATTGTACCTTTACACAAGGATCTCTCCTCCAGGAACTGAACCAGTCCTCCCCAAGCAAGGGAACATTTTACCCTGAGGACAATCCTTTTGATAATCGCAAAATTAGTGACAGGCAATTCTAGAACCATTTTTCTAGATGATGTGACCATGCTACTGCATTCAAAATGACACGGGAAATAACATTCCTATGGGAAAGGAAGGACAAAGGAAAAAAATGCTGTTCAGGGAAAGAAGAGAAGGAAAGTGGACCTTAATTTTGACTAAGTGCAGATTGCTCCTATCCCCCTCCCAGAAGTGCCTTCTAATCCCAGTCAGAACCTGCTGACAGACTGTGTGGAGCCCAGAACACACATTCAGGTTCCATAGGTGATACCGTGCACTGGGTTCTCAGAAGCGTGAGTGCCTCTGGTGGTGTTATTAACACAGCGCGGCAAAGGAGAAGCTGGCCCAGCACCTACAGATGCATGAAGAAATCTGGCCAGAACACCGGGGGTCACTTTGAAAGGATCCAATGTCCCTGTCCTCACCAAATTCCTTCTCAGCAGCTTCTGCAATTGTTAGCATGAGCATTAAGGAGCCCTTGCATTTCGGAGGTGAGAAGAACTTTTCTGTTTTCTTTCCTAGACATACACGTAGAGCCAGATTCACATAAGCCTAGGATTTTCCAGGTCTGATCTGAGCCCAAGACTGCAAACATTATCCAGGCAGATCTCTGTGGAAGTCAATTAATAGGCTATTGGCTGAACCAGTTTCCACTTGGAGCCTGATGTAACAGCAGAGCAGGTGTGAATGCAGACACTGTACCCACCAGAATGAGGATTATGTAAGACTTTCTTTAAAAAAAAAATTATATAAGGCACATAGTGCCTTAAGACATTTCCTTTACATAGACTGTAATGAATTTAACCAGATTAAAATAAAATAACATAAAATAACATAAACATAACATAACATAACATAACATAACATAAAATAAAATAAAATAAAATAAAATAAAATAATAAACAACTAATGAGAAAAATAAAAACCTTCTGGAAATTTCAGCAGCTTGTAGCATTAAAGAGGTGGTCGCCCCTTTCATCACACTGTCTACTTCAACCTGCTGGCTCAGTATGTGCCAAGAAACTGTTTAAAGTTCCTGTGGCTTGAAAAATAGCCAGTCTTTACAAAGAAAGAGATTTTTATCTGACCAGCCAAGATCTTAGAATGTCAGTACTTGGCTCTGACTAATACAAAAATAAACAAATATGCATGCACACGCACACATAATCTAGGATGGAGGTCTATTGATGGGTAGTTAGAAAGATTGGACTGTTCTATTTAATTATGGCAAAATTCAATAAGAAATATAAAGGTAACATCTCCTCATGATGTGAGGAGAGTCCCTGTCACCCCAATCCTTGTTTGGCCAGGTTGATCATGGCTGATAAACAAGATGGGTACAATGGATAGCCCAGAGATATCCTTTAACGCATCAGACTGTAGGCAGCATCGAAAGACGAGGCGTCATGATTAGCCTGCATTTTATAGGGTTTTACCTGGGGGCAGGTGTCCAGTCATGGTTACAGGGCAGGAGTTTGACCTTATGAGCCTAAGGTCTTGAACCAGCAGGGCTTACTCTATTAGCATTTTCCTAACATCCCACCTCCCAGCATCTCAGATTTATTCCCTCCATGTAGGGTGTCTGGGCTAAGCTTTGATCTGTCCCAGGTAATTCAGCTTCCACAGAAGAAAATTTTTTGAAAGGATCACAGGGAGCCTGCAGCCTTTCATCTTTGTGACCAGCATATGATGGTCAAAATGATGTGTCCCCATTGACTTCCAAAATGATTGAGTACTAGCCATGACTGCCATCCTGGTAGGCATCTGTGACAGAACACCTCTCACTCACCTTGAGGCATCTCTAGTTAACCAGGCCTCTCTAGGCAGTAAAAAGAATTAGAACATGACTGTTCAGATCTATCTCAGTAACATCTTTAAAACGAGGTAGTTGTACTCCAGGAGATATTATCCCCTCTCCAGGAAGTATAATGAGGCTTCACTCTGCATGAATAACCAAACTTCCCATGCACTCAAAGATCAACAAGGACAAGGAACAGAAGTTTTACCCTAAAACTCCTGCTATGAGAAATATTAAATTCTGGGGTCAGCATCCAAAGATATTTAATGTTCAGCAATCCACTCCATTCACTGATACCCTTTCCAGTGAATTCTTCAGGCCAGTTTATCTCACACATCTAAAGTAACGTGCAACAGGACAAGCATATGTTGACAAGCTATGCTTTCTTTCTCAGCTCCATGTAGAAGCATGCCTGAAGAATTTGGGAAACTCAGAATTCAAACTTGAGGGAAGCTGAGAATATTTTCAGGTGAATTATGTAACTTTATGAAGTGAAAGAGCTTTAACGTTTTTTTAAAAGATGAAGTCTAAAACTCAAGAATCAATTGTCAGTAAAACAAAACTAGCATAGAAATTCACCTGTCATCTTGGGCACAAACATAAGATTTACATTACATAGGGAAAACAAATCCGTAGATTACCTTTCCTTCAGAATATCTAGAAAGAAGCAAATCAGTCCCGGAATAAGCAAGGATGCTCCTTGCATTTTGGTGTCCATGATACTCAAAGGCACCACATGTTAGAGAGACATCATGGTAAGAATAACACAGAGGGCCAACATATGCTTTTTCTCTAGGTAAAATAAGAACTTTGAGTAATATTTCTCTTATTTTATTAATGAAAGATAAAACTATACATTTTGGAACCTAATGTAAGTATTTTCCTTCTGACCCCTCCCCTTGAATGCATTTAATATATAAAATGGGAATATTTGAAAATATAAAAATAAAAGAAATTCAATCTGTGAAAGCAATTATATGTTTTCATACTACTCAGTGCTGATGGCAGAAGGGAGCAATTTTTCACTTGCTCCTGCCTCATGGTTAAGTCTTTTGAGGCAGAAAGTCCTCCTTAAATTAAGAGATGAAGCACACTATAAAGGACTGCTAGTTGGCATGCTAGCTGGACTGCTAGTTCTGTCTTTGCAGCACACTTAATCTATACCAGTTGAGAAAATTTGGAGTTCAGCAAATGCTTTTGTATCCAACTCTCTTCCACAGCATACATCTGCAGCTAACGCTATTTGAAAAGCAGAGCTCTCTTAAGAGACCAATTGCAAAATTTTGCAGGTTCCTGTGGGAGCCAATAACATTGGCTGTTCTTTTCTATTTGCTTCTCCAAGATGAGAATGCACATGACTGCATCTATCCTTCAAAAGCTTCAATTCTGATTTGGTGTGCTGTCTTGCTCTGGCTTGAATTTGCACCTTTGTGTTCCGTCCTTTTATATTGAATTCCTTTGGGTTACTTTTTTTTTTTGCATTATTTTAATAGGCAGCTGTTCTACATTAATCTAAATGAAAAGAGTTTTTTCCTCTTTGCTTTAATTATGTTCAACTGAAGTTTTTTTTATTTGTCTTCTTCAAAGCAGTATCAGTGTTGTTTTAAATGCTCACATTTACCCCAAGCATGGACTCTTTTTAATATGTATTTATCCAATTTACCTGGAAGCTTTTTTTCATGCACTCTAACATAAAAGCACCACTTGCTTCTGAGGTATTTATTATGGGATCTGAAAACTCAGCAGCTAATAAAACAGTCAATTTTGGATAATGATCAGTCCAGAGAGGCCATGTGGGGACACTAAGGACACTGGGGAATTTTTACTTCTTATGGAATTGAAAGAAACGGAAAATTGGATAACCACTTATTTGAAATTGCTTGTCATAAATTAGACAGCATTCTGGGAGGAGTTGAAAACGTTGTGTCATTTCCATTGTGACAGTCAATTTTGAAGTGAAGCACAAATAAAGGAAGAAATCCAGGAGATCAGTCTCACATGTTCTTGGTATGTTCCTGAGGCAGGAATAAATCAGCCTGCTTAGAGGGAGGTGAATTTGCATCAGAGAAAGCCCATCTGTTTTTATAACCTCCAAAAATACTGAAACAGTTGCTATTGCCAAGTTTTCAGATTCTTTTGTTTTCTTCAACTTCTCTCACCTTCATGTGTTTTTTCCATGCCACTCCCAATGGAATTATTTCTTTAGCCCAGACCTTGAAGATCCATCTTTCTTCATTTAGGGTCTGATGCAAACCCATTTAAGTCAATGGAAAGAGTTCCACTAACTTTAGTGGGTTTTGGATCAATCCTCACATTCCTCCATAGTATTCTTTTCCTTCCATGAGGCTTACAGAAAATAGTGTCAGCTTTACATAGTCCAGAAAAAAGAAAAAAGACAGGAGCCCATCCTACATGAAGGTGTCTTGGCATAGATATAGAACTTTTACTACTCTTCAGTAGCTATGTGTAGATCTATTCTATTTTGGGGGGGACAAAATTAAAAATCACTGCATTGTCTTATTCCTTCTCAAGTGTTAGTCAGCTATGTTTATGATGATCAACTGATTTAGTCAGGAGAGTCTCAAGATGTCTCTTAATATATTCTTGCTAGTCTCTTAGCATATTTTTACCAGTCCTTTGTGATTTTTTATCTTACACTCCATGGGCTTTCTCTCTTTTGAGTGCTGTGAACATGGCAGAAGCCTGCATTCCAGAAGACATTTAGTTACCATCAGACTGCTGTCTTCTAATGTCCATTGGTGCTTGAGAGAATTTTACAGCTACTCCACCGAAATTCCTTTATGAGGAGCAGCTTATTATTTCTCCATAATAGGAGGCCTTCTCACAGATCCAGTCACAGTATTTGTGCTCCCACTGCAATCACAAAGAATCTGTGAGTTTCAAGAAGAGGGGAGTACTATGTCCAAGCAAATGCAGTTGCAGATCTAATCAAAGTGGAAATGAAGGCTTCAAAGGGACAGTGGAGAGGCTCTTATTCTGCAGAGATAAGGGCAGGCAGATGTCAACCACTTCCCACCAGGAGTCATCATGCACAAGCAGGTAGACAGAACCTGAGTACCACCCCAGGAATAAAAAGAAAACCTCTGTTGGACATTGGTCTTTTTTTCTGGAGAAGCAATTTTGTAGGCTTTGGGGTCAGCCTTTAAGTTTTTGCAATACTGATGATTTGGCTAAATTTTTTGTGAAGTGGAAACTCAAGGTACCGTCCAACACACTTTCAGCAGCATTACGCTTTTAGCAGAAGGAGGGAGCTGAACTCTGCATTTACTGACTTTCAAAGTAGCTTCCTTAACTACTTTGAGACTAAGTAAGACAGAAAATATATTAATTTATTGGGAACAATCAGTTCACAATTAACCAAATTCATGTCCTGCTAGAATTCTTGATCAAGAATTTAGTAATTCAGACTTAATCACTTGAAATTTTACATTGATTCATAACTGTGGAAAAAAATGTTTCTGATCCATTTTTTTCTTATTCTTGGAAGAGAAATATAGATTAAAATTGTTGTAGATAGCCCATTTCCCCCCTTATTTCTGCTAAAAAAAAGGTGAGATTTTTTTAGATAATTTAAGAGAAACTATTAATTTTTCATCACAAAGCTGTGAAGAGTGATGGCTCTAAGACAGTATCACAGAAGGTATAATTATCTATATCTGGTCATGAAGGAATTACAGCAGTCTTCTTAGAGATCTATAAAATGTAGATATAGATAGATGTCATATAAATCATCTTTGGTGACGGCCAGGTATTATACGACAATGAACACCCTTTAAAAACAAATATTGAGTCATCAGCTTTGATGCTGAAGAAGTGAAGGTTATGATGAACTTATATAAGAACCAATTTAATTTTATCTCATGTCAGTGACTCATCTTTCTCCCACACAAAATAGTGGTTCTGACTCTCCTACTCTTTTGTCCTTCTACAGTGTGTAGCAAAGAAATTTACTATCTAAATGGTGTTGCTTTATGTTTATAGAAAACAATGCAAAGAGGAAATTGTTCCTCAACACATTTCAAAGGGCAAGGGGCCAAGAGACAGTGAACCATTTTAAAACACATTTTGAGGACACTGGTGTTTTAATTTGAAATAATTTGTTTTATGATAAACAACATTCTGAGTATATCCACTTCAGTGTCATACTTCATAAAGCCTCTCTCTCACTTGCTACCATAATAGCCTATACAGTTTTACTAGAAAACTCTTAGAATATGCTGAACAGTCCAAGTAAAAAAATCAAGAAATAAATAGGAAGGTATATTTATAGAACAACAGGAAACAAATGTAGATATTCATCTGACTTGTCTGTCACATGATGACATCAGAAATGTCAGATGCTGGAGTGAGGATGATAGTGTTTCCTCCAAACGCAGCATATTTCTCCCAGCCTCCCTCCTTTATATCCTGCCTCCATGGTATAAAATGTCTTCTCAGTCTCCTCATCAATAAACAAGCTCCTCATGATTACTCAATAAAATATTTGAAGTAGCAGTGCAGAAATCCCCCCTTTCGTCACCCACTTACACATTTGTTAAAATTGGTTTCTATTTTACTTTACATTTTTAAGGTAACATTGAACTTCATAGTTCTGCTGCAAAGTGAGCTTCATCATTTGTCCCTATCTTACACTGAAAATAGTTTTAATTGCTTTGTCTTTCAATAGTTTCTACATTATCTAACCAATCTAGAAATCTTTAGCTTCTCCCTCCATAGTTTAAAACCCTTTTTGTACACTTGTGCATAATAGAAGATTTTGCTTAGAACACAGCACTGGGGATTTGTATAACTCTGTCTGTGCTTTTTTCCCCCCAATTACTCATCTTGACACCAGCACCTTTTCCATCTTTTACTACTAATAATCTATTTTGAACCCTGATAATTATGTTTCATGCACTGGTGATGATAATTCTTGTCTCCATTCCCCAGCACTGTACCTACAGCTCTTGAATAAATGATGAAACACCAGCTTGTTGCATATGGGTGGTCAGCCTGAGCCACTGTCCACTGCTTGGCTGCTGTGTTGGGTGGCTGTGTTCTCCATGCCATGGCCCCGTGCTGCAGCTGGAAACAAACATGGCCAGTGCAGCAAAGGTTTCTGCTAGATGTGCTTCCTGCAAATTTTGGTGAGGTCCCTCACCCATGTCTTGTCACGAAACAGAATTAGATTTGTCTCAGGAAATTTGAACCTCCAACATGCAGATGTGTCCATCTCAGCTAGCTACTTAATACTTCCTTTATAATCACTGGTAAGAAACAAGCACTTCTGGGGCACAATTATTATAACATCTTTTAGATACCTGCAGTATCATGAAGTGACTCATATCCTAAAAATGTTTATTTCTCTCTAGTGACGGTACAGAAAATTAAAGACAACTAACTTTCAGATATAGACATCAACATTATAAATACCCACTCTTCATCATGTGATTTTTATGTATGGAATCTCAGGCTGAGGCTGGTGAAAATGAGTCTTATCTCTGATTTAGATGAGTGGCTCCACCAAAACCTGAGTGATTAGCCTCTCTAAAGGACAAGACCACTGTGCCCTTAAATAGACGCAGCTGCCAAGTTTGAGTTGTTTTGGGGGTTTATAGACATAATGATCTATGTCTGACCATTAAATTTCAGCAGAACTTACACAGAAAACAATTATTATGTGTCTTCCTGAGATTCAGACTGCAAACAGTGAAGAACATCAGAAAATCAAGCTTTAAAAATTCCATTTTTCCCCCCCTGCTTTCCACACATGGACAAATATGTGATAGGGAATGTGCTGAGAATCACAGCTCTGGAGTCTAGCCTTGCCTATGAGGCACAACAAAGACTCTCTATATAATTTTGTATATATCATGGAGGGGATTTGTATATACAATTTGTATATATAATGGAGGGGAATAATAAGAGCTGAAGACTTGAAGAGCAGGAACTCTTCCAGTTTTGCGTATTGCTTTTTTGATTGTTTTCAAAAGGCATAGAATGCTTATACAGAAAACAAACTATTTCCTCGTGGTGTCTGGGAGGAATCCGTCATACTCCACCTGGAATTTGCTTTGAACTTTCGTTGTCCAGATGTGGATGGTTTGCTTAGGGGAAAATATAACTTATCTATATCCTTATGCTGTGCACTTCATGATATGACTTGCAATAAACACAGTTACAGACACACATACCACTGTTAAATGAAACATGGGATGGTTTAGAAGCCCAAGAACAGCAAAGAGAATCTAATTCCCATTTATAGAATAGTTAATTTAAAATCTGTCCTTATAAACCTCAGTGGCAAAATTCCATTGACTTAAGCAGTGCTAGAAGTTCAGTTCATGTTACTTTGTCTTTTGCTGTTAGCAGATGGTTTGCACCATATTCAAAAATGAATGCAATTTAAAAGCTCTTCTGTCTGATGCATCAAAAATGCACTTTGATTCAAAGTTTACTGTATCAAAATGCAGTCTATTTGATGCCTTATCAGGCTACCTAAAAACAGAAGTCAGACAAATTTCAGGGAGTAAAAAGCCATTATATTCATTGGAGGGCCTTCAGGTACATTTAAGGCAAACAGAGCCCACCCAGGGGCTACATCCAAAATGGACAGTGGTTCACAAGTTTTTACACTTTTATAAGTTTGGTCCATTTACATATTGGGGGTTAATCTTCCAACTACAGCTTCAAGTAATGAAGTAACTTACCCCAAGTTTCCTCCTCCCCAACTGTAAACTTTTGTTTACACCTCTCAGGGCCTCAGACAGTGAGGTGTCCTGGATTCCCAGGCCTAGAGTGGAACAGTTTTGTCTGACTAAAATGTGAAGGCAGTAGCTAACACTCTACATGGAGTTTAGAGTTATACACTAAAGAACTGCAGGATTATAAATATATGAAAAATATAAAAATTAAAATCCTAAGGCATCAATTTACATAGCTCTGTCTCAGGAAGATCTCATTAAATCTAAAATCTTGATTGGAAAAAAATATTGGTAGGTAACATGAAACAGATCTTTGTGACAACATAACCTTGAGAAATATGTAGTGCATTATAGTTCAAAAAGTTTGTCTTTACCTACACATGTGAACACAGCCCTACTCAGTGAACACATATGAAGTACATTATTCTTGTAAAATATGGATTTATGGTGGCCTGGCTTACAAAAAGTTCATTCTCATGTAATTCAATAATCATTCTACATTGGTGCTGTAAACATGGTGTTGCAAATGAAATATGTTAGAGAACAGCTGAGGGGCAGTATTTTAAAAATGTTCCTCAGCTGTAACTGATCCAAATGAGCACTCTGATTTCTTCTTCCTGAATGAAGCCAAACATCTTAGCTTAAACTGAGCTTGAAGATAACTTTATCTCGCCTGTCTGACTATGTTCTGAAAGGGTTTAGGAGCACCTACACTGTCATTAGAGAGGTAGTTTATCATCTCTTTTTATTTTTTCTCAAATAATAGTTATAACTGAGATAGATAGCTAACCCTTCCAACGTCCATTTCTGCTGCAGATACCTGGTTTGTGCTCCTGCCACTGGTTAAGACACATTCTTAGAAAATGAGAGGCCAGAGTCTACTCTGTAATGACTCATTTGTGGATTCTGAGTATGCTGTTTAAGGAGTAAGTTCTGTATCATGAAAAACTGTCTGTGTAGGAATTCAATTTAAAAAAAAGTTCAGGCTAAAAATTGTGAATCTTAGCTAGTAGAGAAATTAATAGAATGGAATGTGCACATTGTCTCTTTGTAGAGATGTTTAGACAAGTTATTGGAGGTGACTGAAAGAGAATATTAGAATTTGTTTTGTATTTAAAACTAATCTTGTTTTTTTCAAAGTCACAGATGTTGAAAATAACAATAAAAAAGAAGCAGTCTTAAATATTTCATTATAAGGCAGCTTATTTGCAAAGATTTCTATTAAGAAATGTTCAGAACATCATTATATATTCAGAATTTTGTGAATCAGTATTCTGACAGGTTATAATAAAAGAATAATTTGAGAGGGAAATTTGGCATTTTTAATCAGTTATCCTTCCATCTGTGACAACTAATGAGTTCATAGTGTTGGCTGTAAAGTTAATGTGCAATGTTGGAATACTTTCATAACAAAAATTTTATTTACCTTTCCCTGGAACCTTGGCATCTATTTTCTCATATGTTTATAGTCCATTCACCAGACTTCAAACTGTTCATTCAGGTTACAAAGGAAACCAACCCCAAGATTAAAGCCAACTCTTCAAAGCAGGTACATGTCCAGTGTGATCTGTAAGGCCAAGATTGAGAAGCATTCCTGTATACATTCAGTTTTGAACACAGAAACGAGTGCTTTACTGAAGTAATGAAGAGCTGGAAATTAAAAGTTGTGGTGAATGGACATTTGTAGCCTAGGTGAAAATCATGATGCTTGGGTCAAGTACGTGTGTGACACAAGTTTCAAAGAACCTTGCCAAAATCTTTAGAGTTTTACAGTGCTGAACACATTCCAAAATATTTCTCATGCTTGCTCTTAAAAATAACTTGTCTTACTGTGCAGCTTCTCTGAAAAAGCTGTTTTACGTTGGTCTTTAATGTGTCTTTTCCAGACAGAGCATATGAAGTCAGAGAAGAGGAATTAGGTTGCTTTGCAGGGCGGCCCAGCTGAGCCTATGTGCTGTGACTGTGGAATGGCTGAATGTGCACTTGCTGCCATGGTGATGTAAGAAGCAGACGTCCCCATGACGGCTGTCGGGGCCACAGCCGGACAGGGAGCCTCGCTGAGGTGAGCAGGGCTGCTCAGCTCCCTGGCCCCGGACCAGCATGCTAATTATTCATGCACAACAGGATATTTGCTCTGGGAAAGGGGATACAGTTAGCAATGGATTAGATCAGCTGAAAGTTCAGCAACTTTTTTTGCAGAAGAGTGCAATGCAGAAAGTATTGTTTGATCAGAGCTGACTTTCATAGCATTATCTCTTAAATTATAAAACTAGTATATGTGTTGCATTATACATCTGCATGTGGTTTTGGCACTGCCGTGGGCATTGCTTCTGTGCAAAAAACTATCTCCTCTTCCTATGAATTGTAAAGTGGTAGTAATGACTTTGATCTGAAAATCCAATTCTATATGTTCAGCTGCCTTTGAGAAAAAGGTCTGCAGTTTACCTTACCCCAGCAAAAAAGCAAACATTCTGGACAAACAGCTCTGAGAGATTTAGGTATGTCTCATAATGCCTGGGGCCCAATGGGTGAAATAAGTGACCTCTTGATGCTGTCCAACCTGCTCTCATTTTGGAAATGAACGTATTGCCACATGTCCTGTGGGCAGGCTCTCAGGTGGTTCTAGGCCAGTTTTATGCAGCTGGGTTAGTGGCCTTCTGCTGACTTCTGTTCAGAGCATACAACTCAGCTCCAGCGAAACAAGCCACAGGATATTGCACTTTCCCATTAGAGAGGTTCAAGACTGAATCAGGATGATACCTTTTAAACTCACTAATAGAGGACTAATAATTCTAATGTTTAAGTCAAATCAACAGGTGGTACAAGATTCACATATGCTATCATTCTCTCTGCAAAAAAAATATTTGTCTCGTGCTCCAAAAACCAGCACCTAGCATTAACCCAGGGCTGAAGGATCTTAGGTAAAATGAAATGGTTTCATCTCCTTTAGTTGCAGCACTCTTTGCTCCTTCTGGGGAAAAGTAGAACAAAACAGTCTGGCTGGGATCTGAATGCAAGATCCAGACAGACTGAGTTTACATGTTCAAAATGTTTATGTTCTTGGCTATAGAATCAGAGGTAAGGGTTATATTGAAGTATTTCAAGGAAGTAACCTGTGCTTTTGAAAGGGACTATTAAACAAACACGTTTTGCTCCATCTTCTGACAAAAGTCTATTCATGCCCATCTATATGTTTCTAGATGCCCAACTAGGCAGTGCATCAACAGGGCTGTTGGGTACCAGTCTGACAGTATTTGGTGTAAGCTCTGCCTGACTGGTGCAGGAGATATATCCTAAGCAAGTCCTACCCAAATTGCTTCTAGAAGCACTTATTCCCTCCTGCTGCTCCAGTTTGCTGCTGTCTTCCCATCTTTTGGGTCTCAGCTAACACTTCTTCCTGGCTGCTATCTTCCAAACCATTTACGCTGAAGTTCATTCAGAGAAGCTGTAGATGACTGTTCTGTTCAAAGCCAGTTTGGATGGAGCTCTGATAAACCTGGTCTAGTGAAAGGTGTTCCTGCCCATGGCAGGGTGGTTGGACCTAGAGGATCTTTAAGGTTCTTTCCAACCCAGGCTATTCTATGACTTTAAGTTAGTCAACTGGTGTCTCTTACACCGAAAAGGTAGGTACAAGGCACACACACACACCTCAGTGTAGCTTACTAATTTAAAAAGGTTTGGGTTGTTTGTTTGTTTGTTTGTTTGTTTTTTGCAATGTCTTCTGTGAATCCCCTTTCTGTGTCTAAATCTTCTCACTTGTTCTTGGTGACAGCTGGGTCCTCCTTGAACCTAGATCCCTATGGTAAATGGAGTTTTAGTCACAGTGAAAGAAGATTTTACACTTCTCCTCATTCCCTACTAATTCCTCTGCTGTCTCCTAGAGCAAAAAGGAGACTGAAGAAAATCCTACTTATGAAGTACCCCCATTCTTAGCTCTCCTTGGCAAATGCTGCCACTTCCTTAATTCCACAGCTTCTACCTCAGGGAATTTATTTTGGACTCTCCTTCCATTTTTGCCAAAGAGCTCACTGTTTCCAAACAAAACAACCTCCCTTCATGACCTCTTCAGTCAGGACATTAGCTTTCTCCTGAGGAATAATGTTACTTGCTTGATAACTGATCTCCTGCTCCAGTTTGTGTTGAGTCTGCCTGGCGTGCCCAGCATGCTGCCAGCACCCTTTGAAGAAAAATTAAAAAGTCAGAAAGAGTTAGCAGAACTTCTGTGCAATGAAGACCTTAATGGATGAGGACAACTCCTTTAGCCATGCTACCCATGCCATTTAAGCCAGGGAAAACTTTAAAAAGTGTGTGTTTTACTAATGCAGTTCTATGTCAGTCACAGGTATATGCTTGAGTATTTGCATGTCTTATTAACAGCCTTAAATAACCTAACACCCAATCCATGACTTGTTAACAACTTCCTTGGAATAATAAGGGATGAATAAATCACCGTGTTTGGGTAATCATGCCATTAACCTTGAAAAGAGAAAAGAAAACAGATGGGAGAGAAAGAGAGACAGGAAGTCTCAAAAGACTTTACTGCTTGAGAATATAACATCAATATAAATTTAGGTGTAAATTTATATTGTGAAATTAAAGCAATGCAGAAAAAATAATCCTTTTTCACATCTTATTTCAGCAGCAACATTTATTTGGATTTACTTTAAATCATTTATTCACAGATTAAACTGAATCAAAGTTAAGCCAGTCATTCTCAGATAAGAGAATGAACACAGACAATTTTACAAATATAAAGGATGATTTGAATTATACTGGTCCAATTTTTTGTTGTCTGTAAGTACTTAGTGATGGCAAATGAGCAAAGGCATGTGTGATCACAAAGATAAAGCTGTAGCAAATTAATTATTTATGGATCTCTTCATTGTTTTTTATTGGTCTACCCATAATAAAGTTAGCAAGGGAAAAAAGATCAGAACCTGAGTAGTAACATCTAGCTAAGTTATACCTAATGGGGACTATGCAGAGACAGCAGAGTAGGAAGAAAGTGTTCCACTACCTGGAACTGAGAGGAGGCTGGCTCAGTTTGGCCTGCAGTTGGTGACAATGTGTTGGCAGAAAGTCTGTCAACTCATTTGGCTTTTTGTCTGTGTGTACCTTCTGCCATCCCCACTACTAGACCAAAATTAGTTCTGCTAGCAAGTGTAGTCATCTCATATTTTTTCATTCAGTTCTTCAAGGAGTATATAGGAACCTGCTGAGTTTGAGGATTTTTCTTTCTCTGGATTATAGTGTAAGATATAAATGAAGCAAGGTACATTTATTTGTAAAAATATTTTTTATTACACAAACCTCAAAAAGACATGTCAGGTCAGGTATGTACAATCCTTACCTGCACTTCTTAACCTCAAGTATTCTGGGTTAATGCAACAAACCTTTTCCTGGCCTAGGAGAGAAGCAAAGAATAGATCTTCCTTCACCCCATCATCAGGACCTGCCAGCATCATAAAGAACTGCAACAAATGTGTTGCCATTATTGTTTATCACTTCTCTCTGCTACTAAGTGGTTCTTGGCCTAATGGTTATGAAAGTCAGTGGAAAGTCCGAATTTTCCGGGTAGGTAACATATTTCTTCCATTTCAATTGTCTGAAAGGTAGTATTGTGGATTTGGGTATCAGAATACTTTATTCACAGATAGAGGGATCACAGGCCTTCCCTGTCTTGTGGGGAAGAGAGTGCAGTAAGGGAAACAAATAGGGCAGTTTAGCATAACAGTTTCTGCCATGAGATCCTTGTTCTGTGTGCAAGATGACACCGTCCCAGAGGGGGGTTGGGCAGGTCAGTATGGTGGCTCTTGCCATCCTGAACTTCATCCCGGCACAGGAACATGAGGTTTCCTGGTCTCTTTGTCTCCTCTCTGACCCCCACAATGGTCCTGGCTCTGGATTCAGGACTGCAGATTCTCCACCAAAGTCATCAGAGACTCCTGAGAAGATCCCAGCATTCACTCCCAAATTTCCTCAGTTGCAGGATTAGATAGGAAAATGCTTCATTAGCATTCTGCCTGAGCAGCTTGAGCTGTTGGTGTCTGGTTTGCCATCACCATAGTTGATGGAATCCATAGTCAGTTTGTGCCAGGTATGTCCTGGCATAATACATACTTTTGTATTTCCTGAAGATTAATTTTTTCATAATTTCACTCTATTTCCTGAGCACACCAAAGTGCTTTGATGTTTGGGATAGGTGGTTGATCATATTTCATCTACTACAGGAGAAATTCGGTCAAAGTTCAAGGGCTCAAGCAATGTTAAGTTAGGATTACTAAAATAAATATTATTTGGAATGACCCATCATACAAGGGCATCCAATAATTTTGTCTGGTAAGGACTAGTCACTTGTCAATGGTAAACAAAACTTTGCAGAATGTCCTATCATTCTGTAGAAAATATCTAAGGATTTTGGTCAGTTCTCTTGGTCAGCTGCACACAGTCTTTGCATGGAATTTATCTGAATTGCAAACAGTTTGCCTTGTATAGTAAATGCAGTTACTATCTGCGGACTCATTACCAGTTCGTGATTTCTTAGTAGCTGATGTCCTGTCCATTTTTCAGATGTGGAGAGTACATACAGAGAGCTGGAATATTGCTCTAAAGCTAGTGTGTATTTAGATAAGGAAATAAAATTCATATATGCTCCAGTAATGTACTATGGCTAAGTAAAGCACTTAGAAATGAAAGTGATGAGGCAAAAAATGCATTTTCATTGACACAACTATACTACTGTTAGGTACGTAAACATTTGCATTCAAATCTTTGTTTCCCATCTCTGTTATTGCTAATTTTTCTGTTAAACAATTTCCCATCTTAGTACAACACAAACAATTTCCCATCTTTTGTACACTCTTCCAGTCCTACGCTCAACAGAAACAGAATAGATCAAACTAATATTCATATGAAATGGAGGTAATTTTGTTAGAGTGGGTTTTTTGGGTAGTTTATTCCTAATTAGAATTGAGGAACAATCTTTGTGCTTATCATTTTTGGAAATGTTGTTGTGTTTTACTTAATGAGAAACCCCAACAGCTATTAAAAAACCTAAAACTATGTTCTGTAAGCTAAGATAATGTGATTTATCATAAGGAGACCGTTAATAAACCAAGTTGTATTAAGCCACTCTTCAAGTCTGGCCTTGTTGAATGAATTATTGCAATTAGACTTTTCCTGGGAGAGTGCTGTGTCTAACAGAGCTCACACTCCAGGGCTGAGCAGGATTATGAAGTCTGAAGAGCCAGAAGACCTTGATGAGTGTGAATTTACAGGCCTAGCAATCTATATCATTACTCTTTCAAAGGTGCTACTGCAAATTAATGTGCATGGTTCAGCACAACCAATTTGGAAACAACTTCTCTTTTGGATGCCTTTTTGTGAGACTGAATCTAGTAACACGTGTTTCATCTGCCCATCAGTAAGGACCCCAGTAATGGAAAGATGCCCAGTGACCAGTGGGAGTCAATTTCAAAGTAAATGAAGAGGTTTAGAATACTGGTTAGAACATGGGTCTAAGAAACTGCTAGTCTCTGATATTTGAATACATAAAATGAAGGAGTGCAGCCTGGGGCTTGAAGGAGAAAATGCTTGCCAGTTTTAGTGTTTGAGCAGCTTAGCACAGATACACAGAAATGAATGTTTGGGAGTCTCCAGTGGTTGCAACAGGCCACGGCATGAACACTTGAGTGTATGTTAATTAGTTAGTTATTTTGACCTATGACCTTTTCCTTTCCTATTAGGTATTCTCTATGCAAAAGTGATTAAAATGGGGAGACTGTACAGACACCTGAAAGGCTAGAGGCTGTTCAGATGAAATCCAAATCCCCTAAGCTTTGTTACCACATTCCACTAATGCTATGAATTCTGTTCAGCTGATGCCGGCATGGTTTTATTAATATTAAATTTCTCAAAGTTTTATTTGCCTGGTTTAAATAAAAATAAGAATTGGTCTAAGCCTTCCAAGAAAGAACCTTAAAAGTCTTAGATTCAAAGTACAAAAAGATGAGGTAATTTAAGAGGAAAAAAAAAAGACAGGGAGAAGTGAAAGGAAAAAATAGTAGTAAAAGGAAAAAATCGAATAGCTGTTCCAGATGATACCATTTCATAAAAAAAAAAGGTCTGCAAATAAGATACCCTCTAAATTTCCAGTGTAATTTTTCAATGTAAAGACTCAGATTTCAGTGGTTGATATGTACTTAAACTAAACATTTTATTATTTGGTCAGTCAACATTTTGAGAAGAGACCAGCATAAGCTGTCATCAAGACATCCTATCCAGCTTTTTATTTTCCAACAGAATTTGCAGATTTGGATCAACTGAAACATTTAGTGTGCCTAATTCAATTTCCAATAATTATTTTAAATTAAAAATGAGGAAAAGTTTCAAGGTAGTAATTACATGTTTCAAAAAAATACATACTTTTCTGTTTAATGCAGAAATAGTCTTCATTCTGAAATTCGCTCTTTTGTGATGTCTAAACATTTTAATTATTTTCCAGTAAAATAAAATCTTTTTTTTTTTAAATCTAGTATTACTCTTTTATCATTTTGATCACCCAAATATTCTTGTTGTATGTATTCTTCAGAAGCAAATTTTCTGCAACAAAGTCACTTTAGTCAAATATTACTACTTAGGTTTTCCAGCATCATAACCTATGAAACTCTGTCCCAGCTTGGAACCATGGTGCTGGACAGCAGAACTACTGATTAGCTATGGATGACTGAAATGCTGGCTCCATCCCAAGGTGTGGCTGACTTGGTTTACAGGTTTTGACACATTACATGATCTTTCTTTCTCTGCATTACCGTCCATTTCACTCTGTAAGAGGCACCTGGGAGAACGGGCTGCCTGGGCCTTGGTGTGGGTGAGAACTGACATCACCACCCATCCCCTGGCAAGGGAGTGAGAAGCACCCTGCCCTTTGCTCAGAAGACCTGTGCAAAGTAACCAATGCAAATGCTCAGCTTCAGCATCCTTCTGGAGGTGTGGGAATAACCATAACCATGTTTTGGCTTTGCAGGGCCTTTAGCAGGAGTACATGAAGCAGTACTGCAAATCCCAGCTACACTGCCCTCCGGTGTATTTCAGGTACAGCACAAATGCACAAACCCTGCTGCCCTTAGCTTTAACTACCATGGTGAAACATTTTTTAAAGAGCAACATGTTTCCTGAGTGTTAGTCATGATGTTAATTCAATTGCTAAGAATGCAACTATCAAAGACAGGAGCATTTAGAGAGTCTCCCAATGTACTATAAAAAAAAAAAAAAATGAGCCAGGTAAGTAATCAGGACTTAATTTCTACCTGAATTTTTCTTAAATAAGGCACCAAAAGAACAAGCTCCATTGATTTTTTTCCTTAGCTTTCTCCCTATTAGATGCTTTAGAGTAACCTCTAGTCACCAGCAGGGAAAACCCTTGTGGACCCTGCGATAGAGCTGAAGACCAGCATTTAGCTCCTGAAGTCAGAAGAGCAGTCTCAATGTTCCCCAAAGCAGCTCCCATTTTCATCCTATCACGTCAGGAGATTGACACTTGTGGAAAAAGACTGAGTCTTTCAATCCCACTGTAGATCTTGGAACACAGAAACCAAGGATGAAATTTTGTCTGAAATGAAGGGGCCGTGTCCTCTGGCTATTTGGCATGAGAGCACACGAGGTGCTGGCTGACCTGGCGAGTGGGGAGGAAGAGATCCTTTTGCTAGCCCTCCTGCCCCAAGGAGTCAGGCTGTGCTCCTGTCCCTAAAAAGTGGTGTCCATAGCATGGAGAAACACAGGCATGTGAACACAATTGCACCAGCCTGCACTGCTTAGGCTTGGAAAGGACAAAAATAGTGCCAAAAATAACAGGTGAAAGAAAGCTTCTGAAGTCCTCACTAAGGAAGAGGGACCACTGAGCACTTACAGAAACCAGGAGAAGCCTGGAGCCCCTTTTGGGCCTTATAATGAATGTCCTGATCATTCATTGGCTTAGCTTCCTTATATTTAAAGCAAAACATCCATATTACTTTTCACTCGTCCCTTTTTATTCTCTTCCAGCTTCCTTGCAACTGACACCAAACTGAGCTATACGCTTGAGTGCATTGCTGATTTTTTTTCCATTCCAAAACACTTTTTTTATGGAGTGACAAAATAACAATTTTTTAACTTAGTTTTCTTGAGCCTCCCCAGATGTCTGAAAAGACTTTTGGAAACATAAGTTCTCAGAAATATTATATAGACAACTGTAGTTTTTTATTTTTCTCCTTCAGCAGGTCTTTATCATTTATTTTTCCAAATTCATTGTGTAGGGATGATTGTCAGAATGCGCTGACTAACAGGAATACCTAATGGATGCACTGTGCATGCCAGTAGTTCTAAATTTGAAATTATTTCCAGCTGTCTTTTCTGGAATATGAACAGTACCTGCTTTTCCTCTCTCTATACTGTATTTCAGATCCTTGCCTGAACAGCCAAAATATATTCCTCCCTAAAAAACTGCATAAGCACTAAACCTTCAATTTCACTTCTTCATTGCTCACCTGAGTCAAAAATTTACACGATTGCTCAGAACTTATTTTCTTAGAATGAAAATTAATCTTGAAGGAAATAACTCAATCCAAAGTCCACCTGTTTGCTAGTTCAAAGGTCTTATTGAGTCCATTTTTATGTTGTGTGGCTAAGAATGCCTTCATATTCTGACTGTTGACTAAACATTTAAAAAAAATGATTTAAAATATTCCATTAATGTAGTCAAATCAACAGACTATTGCTCTGAATCTGTACAGGTTTTTTCCAGGAAGAAATTCCAGACCAATAGAAATCATATTTTCTCAGCATGGCATGCCAAGTGAATAATTCACTAAAAGATTGCATTTTCTTTATTTATTTTCTAAAATGTGAATGAACAACGATAACAAAATTCTAAAGCAACCACTTCTTCCAACCATTTCTCTGCTTTAACAAAGTATCCAGAATGTTCTTTGTTTGGAAAAGGAATGCCTTTGGGTGATTTGTAGCCAAATTAGCTGTGGAGATTCCTGAACATCCTGAAAAGACTTGCTTTTCATAGGAGCCAGAGTGTAGGTTTTCACAGGAGCCCAAAACTGGGGTCTTAATGGGGATTACAGTAACTAGAGAGGAATTCAGTGAAACATCTCAAGAGGCACCTGCACTACAGGTATCACTTGAGGTATCTATAGTGCACATCGAAGACCAAGAACTCCAGAGCAACTTTCCTTGGTGGCTAGTAGGGATATTGGTATAACTAAAGGAAGGGAAATACCAGAGGATTTACAGTAGGAGGTCCTCCTTGAGACATTGGAACACAGAGAAATTGCCAGGGACTGAGCATCACCCACAGCAAATCTGTCTAGGTTATTTTCTTTTCTTTTTCCCTCTGTATTTTCACTATAATCTTCAGAAGTAAGGCTCTGCTATTTGGCTAAAGGAGGTCCCTCCCTACTGAGTTTCATACTGTTGCTTCATAAAGTTCTTCATATGCTATATTTGATGAGGCCACAAAACTCAGCTCTCCATGTCTTGCAGAGCTGCTGAGAGCAGAAGCTTAAAATGGAGGAGCTCCAGCTTAGATAGATGAATAAAAATCAAATTTTTACTCCCTTTGAAAAACTCATTCTACTTCCTGGAATCATCCTACTCCCTGGAATCAGGACTTTGGTTCTGTCATGGAAAACTATATTTTTATCATCCTTCTTATCATCCAATCTTGTTGCATATGTTAACATTGGATTCCTAGCCAATACAGTTCTTTTTCAACCAAGACACCTCCAATACTTAGTTCAATCACCTTACAATCTTGACATAAACATGCTCCACAAGAAGAAGGGTAATGTCTACTTATGCTGTATGCCATCATTTCATTGCAAAAAGTTGATTTCAGTGCCTTTTTCCTCATCTGAGGATAGATATGTCTTTATGCTCAAGACAAGGCATGAAGAGATACCAGTGATGTAAGCAAAGGCACAGTTTTCCTTGAAAATGTTTTATGCTATGCAAGTGAAAACTGAATAAAAGAAACACAAGACAATTTAAACCACAGCATTTTCATATTTACACTGGTTATATAAGTTACACCACTTTTTATTTTACTGTCTGCTCTCCCAAATATACATATAATGAAAAAAAATTACTCAGTGGGCAGCCGTATAAATGGATCTCTTTGTTCATTACTATTGTAAGAGATCCATCCCTTGTTTCATAAAAGTAGAACTGCGCTTGACTAGAAAGCAAATATTGTGTTGAATTCAGCACCTCTGCAACCAAAAACATTTTTCTACCACAGCTCATCCATCTGTCACACACATCATTCAGTATTTCAAACTGTATTCTGAAAGTGGGAAGACAGATCTATTTCAGACTACAGTCCCTTTTTCCTTCATCCTACCTTTTTCAGATGCCTTCTTTTGATTTCATCTTCTCTGTTTACATGCTAATGCTATATGGAATTAATTGCTGCTAAATCTCACTGAAACCATGGTTGCCTTGGCTCAGCTTCACCTTGGCTCCAATGATTGCTCCTCCTCAGCTAAGTGCTCTTAGTTAGACCAGTCCACACAGAGTGATGTTACTGCTCCACTTTCATCCTTTGCTTTCCAGAGCTGGAAATGCATGATTTCCTCCCTGAGGGGATAACACTTGTGAAACACTTGGGCAGTATGGTCTTATGATCCTAGAGTTTAACTGAACAGTTGAATAAGTGTTTAAATTCCCTGTACAGCAAAAATGCATTAACAGCCCAAAATGTAAGGATTTTGCTGTATCAACTGCACAACTACTACTCCACATGTAGTAGAAGGTGCTGAGAGTATGGAAAATTACAGTTCCTTAAAAATACCTCCATCTTGTGATGCATACATGGCCAAAACTGTAATTATGTTTATAGCCTCTAGACCTGGGACACGCCACATCATTGCCTTTCCTTACAGCTTGGTCAAGACCCTTTCACTAGGAGCTACAAATTATTTTCACACTTACACCTGAGAACAGGTCTCTTGGCTAAATAATGCTTAAGTAAAATTTCTTAGTGGACAAAAGCGTCATGAAGTGAGGGAAAAATGAATGAATGCTGCCTATAGCAAGTATGCACTTCCTGCCTTGGAGCATCTGTTATAAATACTGTGCCTACCCAGAAAAAAAAAAAAGAAAAAAAGAAAAAAAAAGAAAAAAAAAAAGGTATAAAGCATGAGAAATCAACTGGAATTAATTTAAAATATAAACTACTTTGTACTGAGGTTAAACATATTTAGCACTTTCTAGTGTTTTAGGACTTGGAATTCACAAGAGGAAGAGAGAGGCTTCCTCTGCTTTCTCCCTGCCAAGAGCTACTCCCCTCTGCTACTGTATTTGTGATGATTTCAGACGAGAAAGAAAGAAGCAATAAGCATTTTTCAGGAATCAGATATACCCCTCAAAAAAAAGAATGCTTAAAATCATAAGAGTGTGCACATTTATGCATATGTCTTTTGCAGACAATCCTCCAGTGACTGAAGCTCCATTAGAGCATTGCTAGAAAGACTGAAAGCAATAGAAGAAGCCTTCTCTGGAGGGGTGCAGAGTAAGCAAGGTGTTGGATGAGACTTCATGAAAAGTAGCTCTTTATTTTCTATATCACGTTATTAATCAGAAGGTCTCTAGAAAAGATGAAATTTAGAAAAGCTCATATTGATATCTGCCATACAGATTTTATATTTTAGCTCCTCCCTAAAGCAGCTCAGACTAGCGCTTGCCAAGAAAAAAAAAGTAGCTCTGGAGAATGTCAGCTTTTGTTACCTGTGTGAGCCAGGCTTCTGTGGAGATGTCTGTGGCAGATTGCCAGCAAAACTCTTGGGAACCCTACAACCCAGGGCTGTATGCTCTTAACAACTGTGTTTTTCAGACTTTATTGCATGCCCTTAAATGTTTTCAAGCCCTACTGTAGACTCCTGCAGTGTAAATTTAAGTATGCTGGCTGTAAGCTTGATTTCTTAGTTGTTGTTTTGATCTCTTAATAAAATCACATTGATTCTCAGATAACTGTCATGGAATGAAATCCATTAGTCTGGAATTTTATAGGTCTGCTCTGAAATAAGTTACCTTCTAAGGAATGTTTTATTTTTAAACAGGAGCAGGGAAGAAAAATGCATTTACTTATTATTGTGGTTTCACAGTAGTAGAGCAGTACCCCATTCTGATGCATCATTAGGGTTATAAGTAGCATCACCATTTTTTCTCAGCTGCTCTATTGCCCTTGTTGTCTCATTAGGTTTTTCTGTTAGAACTCACTCACCTCCAAAGTTTCTTTGAGCTTTGTCTGCTGGAAGTACTTAGGAGAGATGTGGGGGTTTCCTGAGTGACTCAACTTGTTTCAGAGGCAGTCAGCTGCCTATTCAGTGGTGGTACCAATGCAGATTTTCACTTGGAGTAAACACCTCACTCTCAGAACTATTTGTGAGACTATCAGTCCTTTAATTTTCAAGAGCCACTAAAAACCAATTTTTAGCAACATATTTATTCCCTTAAAAGTGTAAATAAGGTATCAGATGTGATGGTGACACAGAAGAAAATCATGACTCATAAAGGATAATCCTGGTAAACATCTGCTTACAACCCTGTGCACCTCAAAGTGCTTGAAACGATTTTGGTTCTGGGAACAGTGACATTTTTGAAAATAGCATATTCACATTCATGCACAATTTCACTGAGTATGGTGGTGCAATATGGAAATTTAGGGGTTTGATTTCACTACATCTAGACGAAACCTACATTTTCCCAGTCACTTTTATACAGCAACTGCCAGTACATCAAAAGGATGACCACAACTACTTCTTGCTGATAGTCTCCCACACTTGGCATTCACATTTGGAAGGCAATGTGGAGAGCTGATCAGGGAGTGTCTTCTGCAGAACGTTATCCTGGGAAAAATGGCTCATTGCAGCAGAGTATGAGCCTTTTCTGAGACTTGGTGTGGCTGCAGGGACTTTAGGAAGTGCAGAATGAACTTCTGGATAGGACAAATTTATCTGGTGTCAGTGACAGTTTCTAGTGGAGTGAGGCATTGGTGGAGAGTCAGGGTCCCAACACCAAACACATACTACCATGTGTCTACAGTAGTCTGAGGAACATCTCAACAGGGGGATTTGCTGACATATACTTCAGACCCCTCCTAGTTCATACATTTAGTCTTTCTTCCTATTCCAACCAAGATGTGGAGTATAATAGGGTGGATTCCCAGGTCTCACTCTGAGATAGATCTAGATATATCCAGTAGTGGATGTTGAGATCTAGAAGCTCCTGGTTGCTCTGTTTTGTGGAGATTTTTTGCAGGGTTTGGCTACTTTAAGATGGTAGAGATTAGCTGTATAAGCCTGGTCTACTTACTAGAGAAACCAAAAAGGGTTAAATAAAATCATGTTTTTTTAATCAATTCTCTTTAACTAACATACAACTAAAGTATTCAAAAGACAGAAAAAGACACAATCAAGCACACTTGTTTGTCAGACTCAGAGCATTTGACTTTTGTGAAATGGACTTCACATCCCACGTACCTGTCAGAAAAAGCTAACATCTCCTGGCTCGTACACAAAGCTTTCATTATCATATCTATACTCTATAGTTAAAGAAACCCTTAATGTTAATGTGGGTCCAAGAAAAATTGTTTAGTTAAAATCCTCTAGGAAAGGCTGATGATGATTTTTTACCTTTCTCTGTATCAAGACCCCCTGGTGGATTTACTGGCAGAGGGGTGAAGAGGTACAACCTGGTGCAGTATGCAGGGTCCTGGGCCCTGTGGTCCCTTTGTGGCTTCCTGGGTGCACAACCCTGTCATTCAGGCTGGGCTTTTATCTGCCTTTGGACCAAGCCAGAGATCATAATTTACAGGCTGCCTTGATTAGCACTTGACTGTCAGAAGAGAATTATTCTGAAAGCCAAGTGCCCATCAGGACATGTGCCTCCTCAGGGTGCTGTCAGCCACCTGCACAGATCCCAGTTTTGCAGGAGACAGTCTTTTCCACAAGACTTCTGGTGGGGAGAGAAACTGCATCCCCACTGGGAGCTTTCTTCTGCTTCTGCTGTGAGAAAGGAGCAGCAATGTGGTGCAAGAGCTCCTCACTTGGAGAAAAATCCAGTGTGCCTCTTCACTCATGCTGGCCAATGGGTGAAGCGGAAAGCATGGCTCTAATTCAAGTAGCTATTTTGACAGAAGAACATTTCAGGCAACCGTGATGACTGGCTTCAGAATGAAATGAGTGTCTGTGCCACCATTTCTACAAAAGGGTCCAGACCATGTTTGAGCTGCAGTGCAGAGTAAATACAAACTTATGAAAGGCTTTAACAGTAGCTTGCCTGTGGATGTACTGGGAATGAGCAGAAGTATAAACGACTGATGTCTCCAGGTCAGGCTGGCTTAGCATGCTGCCTCACGACTGAATTGTGTCTTTCATAGAAATGTTCTCATTAAATCCAAATGATCACAGAACCCAAACAAACATTACTGCAATGATTGGAAGCTTGGAATCACTGCAGTTCCTTTTGACCCTTTAATTTTCACAGCTTTTAATGTAAATAGTAAATAACTAATTAACCCTTAGGGTGTGAACTTGGATTTTTATAATTTCCATCCTGTCTGGCTTGTCACACAAGGGTGCCTGGACCACCTGTCTGCCTGGTACCACTCCTCCTCTCCCCTTCAAAACACCTAGACAGGACCATCATAGACCACTGCCTGGAGTCTGGGGATGTGGCATTCATTTCTCCCACTACCTAAAATGTCAAATTGAGCTGGTTTTGTTTTCCTTTCTGTTGCTTACCTTAATTTGCAATGCTGGAGGTGTTTTAGGAGGTGAAAACACTAAAGAGTTAAAAAGCCCTACAGAGTCCTTGCCGAACCTTCCTGAAGTACTAAAGGATCTGGAAACTCTTCATCATGCTGTTTGCTGTGACACCAAAATTGTGTGTTGTGTGATTACAGGACAGAGAACAGTCCCTAATTTTAAACCCTATTCATTGTGTTATCTGTGGCTGGTTTCTCAAGTGTCAGTATAAGATGCCTTCACGAGCTTTTATTTTAAAGAGCTTTAATGGGGGTGAGGAAATAAAATAAGAAAGATATTTCTGGCACAGTCCACAGACACAAACTCAACACTTAAATCTTGATCATCCAGCCGAGGAAGTATATTTCTCCTTGCTCCTTAGGAATAACTCTATATTTAGGAATAATATACTAGACTTATTTAGTTACCATTGGAGTTCAGATTCATGGCCCCACTCTCCTCTCTCCTTCCCTCAAAACCAAATTCTAATAAATAGCTTCAGAAAGAACTCTGTCTCTGTGCCAGGCAGTTATTTACTCAGCAGGAGTTAATGGAGCTCCAGGTGATGGAGTCCCACATTTCAGGATGCTCATTTGCTCTGGGAACAGCAGTGCAGCTTCTCAGCCTCATGCAGACATGCTTGGGCTCTTTTGGAGCTGGCAATGCTGATTGAGTTCTGCAAGTAAAAAGTTCAATATGAAACAGGCTGAGATCAATCTGAGTGTCCCTGCAAGAAAATACACCCTAATTTAATTCACTTTAGGAACTGCACCTTTAGTTTAGGTCCTTGCATAAATCAAAAATCTAGTGATCAAGATCATAAAAGTAACAAGGTAACAAGTTCTCAATACTTTACTCCTAAATTCCCAACAAAGGCAAGGAAAACCAGGTGGATATTAAAGCTTGCACCATTATTAGGACCTGCTATAACTGTACAGTGGACACATTCCAAAGCCATGAGGAGCAGGGGGAAGATGTGCCTATGTGACAGGCAGTGTGCCTGCACAGCTGCAGCTGTTTGGCTGGCACAGGCCTGGGCAGTGCCCCTTACAGGATGTGCCACCAGTGCAAACACCAGGGACTTTCCAGCAGCAAGCTTGGGGATGTTGCAGTGGAAAGGAGAGAAAGTAGAATGATATAAGGGTTCTGACTGACCCCAGGGAGGAAGGGAGGCTGTGGAGAGGCCATCAAGAGAGTCTGGGTGAGGGAAGGCTGGATAGAGGCTGGTGAAATTCAGGGAGGTTGAGGGCAGGAGAGTAATGTTGTGTGTGACTTCACTAAGAATCTCTGTCATTTCCCTGGTTTCCACTACAAATTAAGACACTAAGAAATAAATAGCCATGGGTTTGAACCTTTTCACTCCCTTCTGATTAACATAGATCATAGCTCTAAGATACAGATTCTCTGAACCTCTGAGGGAGTAAAATAATCAGTCTGAGAACAAAATATATAGGCAACTATTAAGAATAAGGTTTTTCAGAAGGCATTTACAGTGCAATGTTTTCCTCTGTTGACATCACATATAAAATAATATCTCTCTGGCACTGGATAAGTGCTGGAGAGTTTAGATATTTTGAAGCCAAACATACTTGCCAATTTCAAGTTTTTATATTTTATTTTACTCATGTTCTAAGACAAGAATTATTCACTTTTATTGTATCTTATTTCCTGACCTGGCATCTGATAGCACTTTGTTCTAAGAAAAGTCTTTCTAAGATCAAACACTGAATATGCATTTGGAAAGAAATATTTGTGTTTGTATGTTCAGAGAGATGAACAGGATGGAGAAACAAAAAGAGAATGGACATGGTAATCTTCCAAATATTTTTTCATGCATAGAGAACTTGAGTTTCTCCTAGTTTTGTTTTCTCTTGGGGTAAAGGTGGAGATAAGGTTCAAAATAGCCCTCTCAGTTCAGAAATCAGTCCTTTAAAAAAAAGTCTAATGATAAGAAGTATTTTCCTGAAAACTTACAAGTCTTTCTTGGTTTTTTTTTTCCCAAAGGCATTGTCAATGCATTAAGCACTTTGCTTAGTAACCTTAGACACACATCTGTAAATCAAATGAGTATTTACACTGCTCAAGATCTGTGTAAAATTGGGCCATGAGTAAATCTGGAATTCATTAGATATGAACATATGTTCTATCTGTCGCAATGTTCTGTATTTCCCCACGTTAGGTTTCTACTTATGAGTTTTTTTCTTCAGAAATTACTGTT
Organism: Phylloscopus trochilus trochilus; assembly: GCA_016584745.2. Taxonomy (NCBI): domain Eukaryota; kingdom Metazoa; phylum Chordata; class Aves; order Passeriformes; family Phylloscopidae; genus Phylloscopus; species Phylloscopus trochilus. Next base: position 32,036,400 of record WQNJ02000062.1, on the reverse strand, counting down.
AAGAATAAAATATGATAAGCCATGTACCTTGAGATGGTTAGAGCTGCCTAGAAACTAGAATTCCTATTCCCTAGAAAGTTTAAAAATGAAAAAATAAAAAAAAAGAGCTCTATTTAAAAAGATGGTATACTCTTGTGCACTCTCTGAGCCCCATTAAAAAACCAACCAAGCAAACAAAACAATGGCATAAAGAGGTCTTCCTCCTCAGAAAGTTGAACATTGCACTGGCATTTCAGTGATCACAAAGCCAGGCAGGCCCCAGCTCTGGAAATCAATGTCCCAGAACGGAGAGCCTGGCCAGCAGAGGCCAAGGTTGGCAGTTCCCTCTCAGCCTTCTGGGGGACTGCTGCAGAGCCACATATCCCAGTACCACTGGCAACCTGCCTACCACCACACCTTCAGCTCTTCAGATTCTGGTGGTGTTTTTTAGACCTGTTGAATTTCTGAGGCGGGGGAGAGGGGGAAATACATTGTGCTCTTGCAAGTCTCAGTACCACAAGCATTCCCTTCCAAAGTTCCCTAGAGAGTGAGGCCAGATATAGGTATGGCCACCTACTCAGAGAGAAGTTACAGTCTGAATATTGAAACCATTCTACTAATGCATTTCAAAGAAACTGCTTTGTAAAGGACAACAAAGTGTAAACCATTTGAGTGACTCAAGCCAAACAAACAAAACCACTGACATATGAGAGTTTGACAACAGCAGGGAGAAGCACAGAGGAAAGCAGCAGCTTTTTCACCAGTGAGTGAGAGCATTTACTGTGATACTGTTAAGTCTCTGCAACACGATGCCACTACCTGTCTTCCTGCAGGTTGGTGCTCAAACTCCAAGGCAGAGGAGGATGAGAATCATTGCTGTGGGCCAGACTGTCTATCCCTGGCTCAGCTTCCACTGTGTTGTGAGAGGCTGGCAGTTCTTTGCCCATATTTCTCACCCAAAAAGAGTCAGTTATTTTGTCAGTCCCAATCTTCTTACTTCACTTTTTACTTTGTGAATGCGATTTGACCCAGAAAAACATAATAAATGTGCAATTGCTTCCTTTATCAGACTTGCTAGCTCTCTCACACTGCTCCATCTCTACTTGAATCACAGTGAAACAGCATTTTCCTAAAAGGTGCTGAATAGTATGATGGGAGACACAATAAAATACTTTGTTGTGAACAAATTTGCTTTATTATCAGTTTTTTCTCTCTGGGACATTAAAAATGAGTGAAAGTTGTTATTTTGTCATGGAAAGAAGAGCCTAGCACTTTTCAGTTTGCTAGCTGGCAGGGAAGATGTCTGGTGTTTTGAAAAACCTGGTGGTGATTGATTGGAAAAACTACTAACTTGTGCAACATCTGCCCATTTCTTGACATGGCATTTCACACAAAAAACAGTCAGGCACTTACTATCCATTTGTTGTGGATAAATAACTCCTTTCCAACACAAAAGGCAGAAAAAGTTTATAAAAGATGAAACTTGCATACTACGTAATTGTGTTTTGCTTCACCTTTAGACCTCATTTATGACTTAAATCAGTTTGCAGTTACCAGTTCCTTCCTGTTTAGACATGTAACCTGCAAGGCAAAAAGAGAAATTGAAACTGTCTGCATTATCTGAATTCCCTCTTCAACATATCCTGCCATTTCTGAGGTGCATTACTTACCAGTGAAGAGTTTTGTATCTCAATGCTGTCGGAATAAGAAAGCAAAAAGCTAATTCAAGCAAAGTTTGAATTTAAAAATTAAAACAAACAAAGCTCTAATTAAAAAAAATGGATATTGACAACAAAAGTTGTCAGAAATCCATGTATCTTTTTTCCCGTAACTGTTTACAAAGAGAAGAAACCATCTTTGCAAAAACATTCCCACAAAACGAAAATATTATTTCAAAGGGCATTGTTTAAATGTTGCTCAACATTAGCAAACTGTGAGCATCAAACCCACTTTGATATGAACTAGCTGCCCAGTGCCAGGTTTCCCACACTGCTGTGAAGCGTCCTGCTCCCTGAGGCCCATGGTAGGAAACGCTGTCAGCATGTTACTGTAGCTCTGCACAGAGACTGACTGTGGCAATTGTTTGCTAATCTCTTGGCTGAGTTGCCACTTGTTGAGCACAGCATTTTTAGGAGTGGTCCAAGATGACCATACTTTTTTGTTGTCTTTAGCTAGGCCCTCAGGCTGATCTCAGGTTTTGAAGTGCTTTGTCAATCTGGTGTCGCACTGTCAGAGCCACACATATTTAACTTATCTGTCAGTTAAGTTGAACGTTACCATTTTTTTTCTAAAAAATTCTTGCACATGTTTTCTGCACACAGGTGTATTATAATCTGGTGGGAAAAGCCATAACTGAAGTTATGGGGTAAAGAACGTGGTAAAGAGCATTCTAGTCCCCTGGGATAGCACACCTCTGGTTAATAAGAAAGTGTTGGTAAAGGTAACATATTGAGAACTGCTGCAAAGGGGAGAATGTAAACTTGGGATAGAGCCAGTGCAAGAATGAGTTAATACTGTGACTGATGTGAGTTAATACTGTGATTGATGTGTAACCAGCTGTACACCTCAAGTCTTGCCAAAAGTCTGCCAGTGGAAGGAGTATGAGGAATGCCTGTACTGAAAGCACAGCAGTAACAAAAGGAAGAAAGGATGTTGTGTGGGTGACTAGCCATGCAGGACAAAAATGCCTGCTGCTGCCTGAATGGACAGGAGTCTGCAGTCAGTGTTAGCAGGATAACACTAAAGGTCACACATGCACTTTTTGAAAGGGAGAGCACTCTGTGCTCTCATTTTTCTTATTAAGTGAGTGTGTGAGAAGACTAACCAGTTCTCTTTTTGCCTCTCTAAGCCAAAAAAAAAAGAAAAAAAAAAAAAAAAAGAAAAAGCATGACATGATCTCATGCTACAGATTTTAATTTTTTTTCTTTGTGCTTGGAGTGGTCCAACTGTGATTTTCTGACCAGTGGGAAAGATAATGGACTCGTGGACTCCAGGCAGAAAGCAAAGCATTAGAAATGGAGTGAATCTAGTAGGCATATAGAACTCTCCCAATATTCTTCCACTTTGCATATTTTTCCTAGTTTGTTCATCTGGGTGCTTCCTTCAAGACCATTATGGATTGTCTAAGATTTATAACCCAAAATTTTTTAAGATCTATCAAAATAGTCACTTTTGCTTGTTAGCTGTCACGTCAAGAATGTCTCTGGGGAAAAAAAGAAATTATTCCAGCATAAAATGAATATGAGTGAGAGAGGAATTGAGTTGTGTGTTTTGACAATTTTCACTTGCTGTGATCGTCAAGCTTATTTTGACTGGCACAAGTTTTAGCATATTAGTAGCAAATGTGAATTGCTTTGTGAAATGGAAATGCAATCAAGTTCACTCATTATTGTAGTCTAACATTCTAATTCAATACTTTCCCTGGATTTTGTTTATATAGTACTTTTGGCTAAAATAAGAAGGGTATTCTTTTATTTTTATAAGTATCATGGGGAGGCAGGCAAGTTAAATTATCAAGTTAAAAATACACTATTAAGACTCTTAAAAGTGGCTATAAAATCTATCTTATGTATCTTTTTCTTTTTCATTTTCATACACTGCCCAGCCATTGTATTTTTAAACTCTGGCAACTAAAAGACTGAAAGTCAAGCTGCCACATTTTCAGTACTGTTTTTTTTTTTTTTTATTTTCAGCACTCTGTGTAGTTCTTCTCCACCTCTGATTTCTGGCTCCAACATTAGCCACAGAAAACAATGCCTCTTCCCCTCATCACTTGAACATGTCTTCACAACCACACAATTTTTGGTAGAGAACATTTGAACAGTAGACAAATCATGTGAGATACTTTTATGGAGTTTGTGAAGATGCAAACTGTGAATTGGTTTCTTCTGCTGCTGCTGCTCTGCTTCTGACTCACTGGCTAGGATTCATCTGGTCAAATTAGGCTTCCTCCTGTACTGGTGTGAGCATCTACTTAGCCATTTTTTACTTGTTGGCCTTTGCATATTCCTACCGTCTATTGAGATATATAAAATTAGATGCTAAAGGTCTCTAGCTCTATAGATCACCTCTAGATCTGTGGTTTTTTATGATCTTTGAATGCCCTGCTTTTAGACACCTAAATTGTACATGCAATGTTTTAAAATCCTGGCATTCACTTCTTCTGAAGCAGTCTTCCTCATCAGTGAGAAGCAAATTAGTGATACCATCTGTGTTTTTCCTGGCACAAATGGATGGCCCAGGAAGAGCATAATTTGTCACAACACACACTATTTAGTATAGAATGAGGCAGGGAGGAATTGTTGAGGGGCAGCAGAAAGGCTTAGCTGGTGTTGATATCCAAAATAATGAGTATAAAGAGGCTGAGAGTTTGAGTGCTTTAAGCATGGATTTGGGTAGAATATGGACTAGGGAGGGGAGATGAATGGATGAGTTCTGGAGTGGCCTGAGACAGGACCTGAAAGAAAATTGAATATTTATACTGAGGCATGTGATGACAAGAGGTGGGATATGAAAGAAAATACTTAGGAGGAGAAAATATTCTGAGGCCCTCCTCCACTCCAGCTTCTCAGGCTTCGCAAGGTAAGGCTGTTGAGACTGAACTTGCACACTATAACTCTGGTCCTCAGCAGACCATGGACCTCTTGAACACTTGGACTGTGGCGATGAATGGGAGGGCAATATCAGGACATGGAGAGGAAATGTAATGAAGGTGACAAGTGTAGTACACTACTGAGAAGGTGAAAAAAAAAAAAGTCTTCCTGCTGAACTCAGTTTTTAACATGTTTCTGAGATACCAACATACCTAACTGTTGACACATGTTTCCTGGGCCTTTCTCCTTGGACTGTTCCAGGAATTTAGAGACTGTTTGGAAAGCTATGGAGTGTTGTCACAAGGTCTCAGTGTTTTATCCTGCTCCCTCCTGTTCTACTTCATCAAAAATATCTACCTCCATGTCTTAGGTATGCTATTCTTTCCAAGAACAGATGGAGCGCACTCAGACTATGTTATGTCCAAAAATGGTCCTACTGTCCACAGTGGGCTTTTGTCACATGAAATGCAGGTGACTGTTTCAGGCACAGCCCAAAATCTGACGGATGAGTCCCAGTCTTTGAGTCCTATTAGAAGATACAATCTGAATGCCTGTTTTTAGCTTACCACTTAGATTAATTTAGGTGGTTTCACAGTCTAATGATGTTCACTCCGAAAACAAGGCTAATTGATGCATGACTAACAATTTTTTCCAGTTGTGGTCTCTATACTACATTTGGCTAAATAGACTGCATTGTTCAAAAACCAAAAAATATTTCCTACTGTTTCTTAAACAATTTATGGTCTCGAAATGTTTCCATTTAGAAAAAGAAATCACCAAACAAAGGGACCTGCTAATAGAGTTGCTGACGCTTCTCAATTTTTGCTAACAGCAAGGATCCACTTTTTGGAACTTCATTCAAAGAAGGAAGACAAATATTTTATTTACATAGCTCATTATTTATATCCAGTGTCATGGGTGTCCTTTCATTTCTCTATTGGCTTCTAAATCTCTCCAAAGAGAACTGCAGCTGTAAGCAGATGCTATTCCTTGATCCTGGCACAGAATCATTCTTCAAGAGTAGTGTCCTACAGGGCAGTCTGATAAAGCAGACTGTTAGTATCAATTCTGCATTGAAGGATCCATCCTGCTGTCTTATCCTCTTATTTTTACTCTTTTATAAAATCCTGTCTCCAAGTCTCAGGAATGTCTTTGACATCAAGCCGAGTTTCAGCTGACTTTCTGAAGCAGTCAATTCTGCTCACTTGCTGTGAAGGAAAGAGGCCTCTTAGAATTGCAGTTTAGTCTTTCCAAGATCTCAACTGCCCTCTAAAATATCTCCACTCCACTAACTAGAGAAGGATGGCGCAACCCTAGACATCTCAGTTGCCTAAGGGAAGACCTACATTAGTGTCCTTCTAATCAGCAGTGCATTTTAAGCCAAGTGTCTCTACCATGCCTATTTTCTATGCTTTGGTTCGTGAGCTGTGTCAGAGCACATGAACTAGATTTCATGCTTTTTATACCAAGCTGGAAGATGTTCTCCAGAAGTGCACGTAATGTGCATCAGTTGCTGATACTTTTTTGGTCCATGAGACTGGAGTAGAGCCAAACAGAAATACTCTCCCATGTGCAGTATGCACAGCAGGCACTCTTACCCCAAATTTTTTATTTTACAGACTTGCTTGTGTTGTACTGCTCTATCTATAGCCTACAAGAGTGAAAAAGATACTCAGGAGGGTGCCAAGACCATCATCTGAGTGTATATTCAACAGACATCTAAGACTGAATTTATACTGGAATATAATTATGCTTTGCAGCATGTTTAGCCACAAGGTAGAGATGGACATCCCCATTTCACTCTGGAGACACCAGGCTGTGCAATGCTCAGACACTTGTCCTTTGGACACTCAAGTAAAAGGGATGTGAGTGTTATCAGTGGGTCTCCAGAACTGACTGCTTCAGGTAAACACTGGAAGCCCTTTTGGTGATTTAATAACTCTAGAGAGAAACAACATGAAATATTTTGCACTTTTAAGTAAAAAAAGAAACAATAAACCTTATAATGACTTCAACATAGGTGAATTTTAAAGTTCTGGATGGAATTCCTTATATGACTATGAGGAAAAATAAAAATTAAATATGTAGATATGCTAATTGATGTGTATGCAAATTACACCTAATCCTTTGAAGAAGGTTGAAAGTGAAACTGGGATTTTTACCAACTGTAAATTGAGAAAAGTAGCTCAGCATTTTGCTCTTTGAGTATGGGTTTCCTTGAACAGGAATCTGAACACTGGGAATCCCCTCACATTGCTCTCCCTCTCCCTTGCAGGAAGGCAACACACATACTAGGAGACAGAAGTAGTAGGGAAAAAATGTGCAAGGAGGTGAAGACACTGCCCAAACATTTGTTTTGAAACACCTTCAAGTTTAGCCTATTTCATTCAAATCTCAGAAGCTACAGCTCCCACAACAAAATAAACAAAAACAAAATTGACTTTGACTAAAGACCACCATGGATCTGACTGTTTTGCTAAACAGTTTTCACCTAAAATGTGTGAGATCAAACTTTGGCTTGTAAACAAGGCTTGATTTTCTTAAAGACCAGCTTGTTCAGCTGCTTCATGTCCTGCCATGCTGATTATTTTAATATTTTAAAGCAGACACCAGTATAAAAGGTGGGCCTGCTAGTTCAGTAACAGGTAAGCTCATATTGTCACAATGATCAATTTTGTTGGTTCTATTTTCATCTACCAAGCCATGTAGTGCTGACCTCTGATGTGTTTGAAGTTTCTGCTGAATGTGTGCAAAACATACCTTCCCTGTCAATCAAAAATTCAACTTCCAGCAAAATGATTATTCTCCCTCCTTTTCATAAATAAAAATGAAGGTGCCAAAAACACTCTGTGAAACATTACTGGAAACCAGCCAAGATTTCAAAGATGCCTAAAACATTTCAGTCAGCAGCTCAGCAATCTGGTGACATGCTGAGGACAGATAGCAGAAAAGGCTAGTTAGGGGAGAGGGGCAACATGTGGCATGGTATACCACTGGTACTCCCTTTTGCAGATAGAGTGTACTGCCTGCTCCTTTGCACAGCACTGAAACAGAAGTTCTGGATCTGTCATTTCAGATTAAAAATGGAGATCATGTAATACTCTAGTTTAGATATAAGCTAGCTTAAGTTTTGATCCTCCTCCTGAAAAACATGGACTCTGAAGAGGACTCTCCAGACCAGGAGTAGAAAGCATCAGTGATTAGTAAAAGCCAATGCAAGGCTGTAAAGATATCACAGGTTCAAACTTCTTCCAGAACATTTTGGGTAAAGAAATTTCTTTCTCCTCTGCTAGTGATAGCTCTAGGATCCAAATGATATTTCATATAAGGAAGCATTTAATGTAATTTTCAAATGCTGCTGCTTTTTCATGAATGAACTCTGGTCCCTAAGAATAGCAGAAAATGGTGAGAAATGTGTCATCAGGTAGCAGATAGACTGAGATCTCTAGTGTTAGCATACTAGTGCTGATGGTCTGGTCATCACCATTTCAGGGCTTTCACCCAATGATGCAGTTTTGCAATTTGGGTTTAATTCTGGAAAGACTGAGCTGAGTGTTATAAACTTATTAATAAAGTGTTTGGGAGATTTGAATGGATATTCCCATTCTATTCCATACTTGCAAGACAATTGTTTACACCTCAAAAATAGTGGAAAGAAGGAAGAAAACTACACCTGGGTGACATGGGAATTTAGCCTGAAAAGCTGTTTCACTATATGAGGCCATGTCAGATACAAATGTACGGCAGCTACAGATGGCAATGGGATTCACACAGATGAAATCCATTGGACATACTAAAAGCATTCCATCTCTCCATTCAAACTGGGGCATAAAGGGTACATCAAAGAAAAATTTCCTTGTTCAGACCTCTTGAAAAGTCAACATCATTCACTTAAAAAACAGAATATGAATAGTAGAACTCCATCAGTCCATTGGTGTCAGAAGGACTATATGACCTCCATCAGATCTACTTGGATGGAGAGGGTAAGTGCAAAGTACAGTCATAATACAATTAGACCTATTGGATCCAGGAAGATGCAATCCATGAAGGGCCATTAAGAGCAAAGCTGCTCTGACTCAAGAAATCTCTAAAGACCATACTACAAAAAGGTGGGATAGGTAAAAAGGAAGCACCATGATGCACCTTGATTTTTCTTTTCACTGTGAATAGTATATTGACAAAATCAGAAACTGAACAGGACTAGGTGGCCCTTTCTGTCTGACCAAATACTGACAAAGGTTTCTGGGTCCTCAGGAAAATGTTCATAGGGGGTTTATTACCACTTTGTTCACCTGATCAGTTTGCTCTAAATGAGATATAGTTGCCTGCACTAAGGAGAGGCACTCTGGGGTTAAAATCTGGATTTTATTGTCACTGGAAGAACATAAGTTTAATAGCATTTCACCTCAGGTTAAAAGTTGTTTACCTGTTTGGACATTTGTATTCATCTGGTGTTGCTTTTAGTGTTCTGAAAATGTTCTGAAGCAACTGCTTTTTCTTGGCAAGGTGACTTGGTTGATCTGAGCAAATTACTGCATCAGTGAGGGGTAAGCTGTGCTAAACATCGAGCTCTAAATAATATGTGGAGATATTTACAGATTCAACCTTGTTCTTGATAGTCTGAGACTCCCATTACAGTGCAGTCGAGAAAGAGAAGGAGATACATAAAAATCTTCGTGATAGATCACATTTTGCCAGTAGTTTATTTATTACACTTCACTGTCTGGAATTCTCCATTATTTAAATAACCTTTCCTGCTGAAGCTAATTTTTTATTACCATTCAGTGCTATGGAAATTATGTATTCTTTTCCAAAAAATCAAAAACCTCCTCCCAGTTTCCAAGCTTGCTGTAGGCACTTAGGCCAGCTCTGCCAGAACACAGTACATATGTCTGCATATTGCTAGAAGTGTTTCTCAGTGGTGCGTGAATGTGCTCTTGTGCACTGTGTAGTTTTGGATAATAGCTCCTTTCCCATGCAGCTGGCCATGGAACAGTATGCTGTGGCTGTGCTCCCGCAGGGAGACATAAAAGGATGGAGTGACTGCAGCCCCTAGGCAACCATATTAATCTAATATATGTTATAGTTTGTTTTTATTATAATTACATATTTAGTGCAATTTAGTTCAAAGTGCCCTCTTTTCCCTCCTTTTTACCCACTCCTCAGAACCTAGCTGACACGTGAATGTTGTACAAAGCAATCCTTGTGCTTCTTGTGCTGATTTTCTCTGGAGAGACACACCAAGGATCACTGCATCACACATTAGCTGCAGGAGTCTTTAAATGATGGATTTTCTTTAAGAAAAAATAATTACGCTCAAGGCTCGTTAAACTGTTAGTCAAGATTTTCCTTTGTAAGAAATCTTTCCACCATTAGATCAAATAAATGATTGGGTTTGGGTGAAAACCCAAACCACTGTTGTTGGTTTTGTGCTGAAAAACAGAAACAAACCTCTCCACAAAGAAATCCCATCACAAGTATGCCTTTGAGTCCTTTGACTAAATTGAAAGCACTTCAAGCTATTTACAAAGCAGGAGATTCCTCTCGTTGTTTATCTGTGGTGTGCCTCCCTGGTGCGTTCTGTCTAAGCATGAATGCGTCTGTTCATTTCGTTTCTAGCTTACATCCACAGCAGTTCCAGCAGAGTGGCTGGAAGAACTACTATGGGCAGCCAAATCTGGAACTGTCTGGATTTATAGTTTTTTCTGGGCATATGGATTATGGCTGATTAATTTCCTCCAGGCACAGCCTAATCTTTCCCCAAGATTAGGGTGGTTTTGTCTCCTTTGCCCTCTGAAAAGCCCCAAGCCGAATGCAGGAACAACATGGAGTCTTCAGATGTTCTTTTCAAGGATTTTCTCTTGTTTATTATATCTTATCTTGTCCCTTTTTCCCTGTGCCCAAGGTCTCAACAGCATGGGCAACAGGTGACAACTCCGTGCTCTGACAAAGGCTTGTCATCTCTTATCCAGATTGTTATGTGTCTATTATTTACAATTACAAACCAATATCTACATTCTATACTAAACAGGTTACTTCTACACTAACCAAATCCCTCTAAAGCTACTTTGTGCCACCGTCACAGCAGAAGATGGAGACGAAGAAGAAGGAGAAGACCCCAGGGCACTGCCCAGAATCCTCCATCCTGTCCCCATTCACCCCTATTCTAGAAACCCAAATGTGAAAACTATACTATTCTTTATTACACTTTGGGGCTTGTAATTCCTCTCACAATGTTGTAAGTCTTTCCCATGGACTAAAGTCAAAACCAGTGCCTTCCTGGGCTCTGTGCCAGGGTCTCTAACCCCCCTGTACAGATCCCAGACCCCCCTTACAGGCTTTATACCCCCTGTACAGGTTTTTAACTGTCCAGGGTGTCCAAAGGAATGCCCTGGACTCCAACAGAGCTATTGCTTGCATGCTTGCTCCCTCCAGTAATCTCTGACTTCTTATTGCCTCAGTCCCTGGGTCCTGTACAGCTCAGCTAAGTGCAGGACCCAGTGTGGGCAGCTGAGATGAGCTGAGAGGGCAGAGAAAGTGGCATGGCTGTGGAGTGCCCTGTGTACCTCCTCTAAGGGCTGGAGCTTTCAATGTGCCCAGCAGTGCAACACAAAAATCTGGGACCTGCCCGTGGGCACAGTGCATCAAGAAACCCAACTCCTTCTCTGTGCCATTTTCCACATTGTGCTGCTGGTGTACAAACCAAACTTAATGCAAATCCTTTCTGAAGGATACTTGGCTATTAGGAACGCACAAATGAAAACCTGACTGAAGGTACTGACTCCAGTGTAACATTTGTATACATATGTAAGTAAAATATCATACACCTGTGCTGGATAAGTCGCATCCACTCTGTGAGCACCAGCTCTCTTTACAAAATATTAATCATATGTCAGGGACTGCTAAAATTAAAACTTGACTGATTTTTGATTACTTAGTTTTGACTTTCAAATCTCTTGTGTCTCATATATTTTCCATTAATATTATAGACATGACCGAACACTTATAAACTGAAGGAACTAGGCATGGCAAGCACAGATATTAAATAAAAATTATTTCTAAATTGTGCCAAACACAGTGTAATTCATGCTTTGTTACTGAACAATGCATTTGACAGAACTGGAAACAGAAACTAAACCTTGTGAGTTTGTATAATTGCCACCTAGCTCTTCTGAATTATCTAAGTGACTTGCAAGGGTATTGAAAAGATCAGTTCAAGAGCAGCTCATAAGACATATGATAAAGTGAAAATTTTTGTATTATAAGCTATTGGTTCAGTTTCTCTCACCAAGATTTAAAATTAACTTCTAAAAAAAATTAAGTCCTACCAAAGACTGCAAAGCAAATTATACAAAGCCATCCAAACACAACTTTTGTTACTGATGCACAGATTCTTTCAAGTATGTGTCCCTTTTAGATCTTAAAAACTTTCAGGATTTGCTTTTTGGGACTGAGTTTGATTTCCCAGGGTGAGTTTGATTTCCCAGGGTGACAACACTTTTGCGAATACATAGGCTGTTGGCTTATGGGCAATTGAATCATATGTAACATGATAACCACAGGGATTTGATTTTTTCTTTACAAAGTTGGAATTATTGTTTCAAACAGGGAAAAGAAACACTTCAGACTTCACCTCTGCATTGTGAAAGTGGGGTTATTTTCCAGTGCTGTTCCTGTGAAAGGAAAAATGTTTTCCTAGTTTCCATACAGCTAAACATCCCCTTCCTTGGTCAGCACAGGCCACTTTTGAGATCTTTCATTGACAAAGCCATGTTTCAGTCAACCAGAGGAAAAGGGAGGCTATTCATCCTGGACAAAGCTGCACAGCTGTGTGATGGGTGGTGGCATCCAGTGGGTCCTTGTTTCTTCAATGGCGCACAGACTGTGCTGCAGTTCTGTCATGGTGGGTTCATTGCCCACAGACAAGAATTTACCCTGTAAAAGGATCTTGGGTCTATCCAGGTTTCTGCACATTTGGTATCTCAGACAGATATCCAGGCTTGGATCAGGGGTAAGAAAAAATAAACTGTTCCAAGGGGAAAAAAAAAATACCTACTGAAGGAAGCTTGGCTCTGATGAGGGACCATTTCACCTCACTGAATGTGTAAGACTGTGCAGCAAAAGAATGTGTTCACTGGAAGATCCAATGGCTTTTATCTTGTAAAAGGTACTGTGCAAGTGCATTCACTTTTGCAATGAGTTGTGGTGCTGGGCTTTACATTGGTGTAGGCACTGTCCCTGCCTGTTTCAGGAGGGAAGCAAGTCTGAGTTTACTGAGGGTTATAAGATTCCAGTGGAGACAGACCATCCTATCCCCAAGGTAAGAATCACCTGCAAAAGTGGAGACCTTTATCCAGAGCACATATCTCTTTTAGGAATTATAACTGAGCTCAGCACTTGTGCAGTGGTGCAGGATTGCTCATTGTTCCTCATGTGAATGACATAGGCTTGTTTAGTGTTCCGGACATTCACTTGGTACAAATAATTACGCTCAAAAAGCAATCTGAATTGGCCAACTCTTCATGATTAATTCTGCTGCATGATCTCATCAGAGCTGTGGGGTTTGAATAGCTCTATATGTTATTGCATCCCAGCATAACAAGAAAGGAATGAGAGCAGGTTTTTTTTAAAAAATATGAAACTATGGTTACATTTAACGTAAATGTAGGAATATATTCACATATGTCTCTTCTAGTCATCGGAGAAGGTGCACCTGAATATAGATCTCATTTATCTTCTTTATCATCTGTAGAGGCACTCCAAGGCTATTATCTAGTCTGAAGAATATTTTGTAACTATTCCGTCTGCAGGACATAGAAAGTTGTTAACACCAAGGCTAATTTGGGATGGTTTTTAACTATTAATTATTATTAAAAATCAAATATTTTCCTATTTTTTACTATTTTTTTGTTCCAAGTTTCAACAGCAAAAATTCATGAGATCAACTAATTTCAGTTGATTTAAAGTTTTGGTAACTTCTAGAAGAGGAAGTAGAAACTGCATGTTTTCCAGTTTGGGATATGGGCTAATTTAAAAACCATGTGTGAGTTTATAGTGGGGAATAGTCAAATTCAAATTCTGCCCTTGAAATTAAAAAATTCCATCTGGAAAGTATAACTTTTAACTCCTAGGAATGTCCTTTCATCATCTGACCTTAAAGTGTTGTGCACTGTCTTCTGTGCACTGCACAGAGCTAGCAGTGTAATAAAACCCAGCAGGATGACTTCAAACACATATATGTTGCCACTGGAAGATATAATTCATCTTATTCTTAAGTGCACTTTTAAAGATAACTGAAGAGGTGCTTACAAAACTGCAGAGGGAAATCATCCTGTTCAGGGGTGCGTGCGCACAGCGTGCGGAGGTACAACATTCACCTCACCGCAGCAGGACACCACGGTAGTAGCAGCAGCAGCAATAAGCTGGCACTCGGCAGCTAACAGGAAAGTAAACTAAGTCAGGGATTAGGTCCAGAATGCAAACACAGAAAGAATTTCACATACTGTGCCATCAGCATGCAAATTTCCAGAAGCTCTTCCAACCTCACACTATCTTTCCTCTCTGTTCTTTCTCAGCTCTCATCCTTCCCTTTTCTCTGTTGCTGTTCAGAGACAATTTTGCTGTTTCATTTGACCATATCATTCATTAAAAATGAAGAAAATTAATAGAAAATATGCATTAGAAATCAGCAGGGATGAATTCCATATGTCTTATTGCATAGTACTGTACAAAATGTACTCCTGTATGTACAGTAACACGCTGCATTAAGCCAGAAGGAAAAATCTTTACTAACTTTGGCATAACAAAACTATCTGTATATTAAAAACAAGCCCTTATTTATTAAGAACCTCAAATCCCAACATCCATTTAAAAATTGGGACTCTTTCAAAGTCTCTGAGTCATCATGAAGAGCATGATTCATTCAGTAACCCCCGCTCACCACGACTCTCTTAGGAGTAAGAACAGATTCCGTTTTAAGCTTCCTCTGGCAATTTGAAAACCGGTATCTGGCTACCAATCTCTGTTTCTAATCTTAAAGGGAATTGCATCCTATTGCTGGTTCTGCATTCCTATCCTAAAAATGAACCTCTCTCTTTCCTCTGAATAATTTGGAGTATAATCTCTTTAAATGCCTTTTAAGGAGCCATGAAATTCTATTTTCCAAGTCAGACACAGCTATTTTGAGGACTTGCCTTTCCAGGAGAGGGAATTTCACAAATGTTAGTCCTTTCACAGAGCTAGGAACTGGTGCTGTCCAGCTGTGATCTCCTGGCCCCAGTCTGAAAACACAGTTATATAAAAAGTTCTGTTAACCAGAGACTCAAAAGATGCCTGCGTCATGGAACACATTTATTCCAGGAATCCTCACCAAATGCACTATCTAATGAATTTCTTTTTGTGAACATTAGGAAAAATTTATTGATTAACCTCTTGTGCCTCTTCAGAAGGAGCAAACAAAGCAGAAGTGCTGGGACCCACATTTTTCTCTGTGCTTGAAGGCACATATGGAAGTATTTTCAAGCCAATAGTTCAGTGAATATTTGTGCCTTTCCAGTTTAACCAGTGCTTTCTGATGACTGCTTGCTCAGAAAACTTGGCCACTCTTCATCTGTAGACATTTCCTTACTCCTATACTTAATGGCAGTACTCCATGCCTTTTGCATTTATACCAAATACTGGGATTTTTGATGTTCTCTTATTGCTTTCCATTTCATGATATTCTATATAGTGCTTTTAAAGAATGCATGAACTCCCCTTGATACGCACCCAAAAGGAAGCGTGTGACTTGTTCTCCAAAACATCATGTGAACTATTGTGCTAAAAGTATCAGAAAAATGACTTCAAATTCCTGCTTCTTCTCTTCTGGGAACTTTCCAGATAATTTTCCATTTAAAAAATCAGCTCTAATTACAACTTATTCACTTCTCTGGGATCACTCATTTCATACAGGTTACTGATGATGATAATGACTTGCAGGCTCTACAGATAAAAAGCTGAATTTGGTGAGTTTTATATTCAAGACTGAGAGTTTGACTCAAAAAATAGTTTGCTTGTCCCTACATATTAATTTAATGGGGGGTTTGGTTTTTGGGTTTGTTGGGTTTTCTTTTTGTCTGTACAAGAGAACGCAGACATTCTTCTTTTTGCTCATTTTATTTGATTACAGTGGCTCTCTCAAATGAGGCTGAATTATTTAGGAGCTGATCTTGCTTTTTTTAATGAAAATAAATTCTAGGCATATTATACCACACATCTGATCTTTAATTTCTTTTAGATAGTCACCTCAGTGGTAATTTACAATCTGTGGTATGAAACCTTGGGAATGCCTGCACTGTTTTGAGGTGGTCTGGAAAAGCATAACAGCCTGGGTTTGGGAAGTCTAAATTTTCTGACAAGGAGCCTTCCCCTTGATTAAAAACTGTTAAGACCCTAAATTAGGGAAAAAAACTGGATTGCAATCATTCCTCTACAATAAATTATAGGAACTAGTTCCCATGCTTTCATTGTGGAATGAAGCAACTAGTGAATTAGGCATGTTTGTTTATGTGTTGATTGGGTTATTTATAGGAGTAATGATACTGTCTATAGTCACATCTTAGGAGAAAACTGAAACGTTTGTAGAAAAATGAACAGCAGCACACAAAAAGGATGAAAGGCAAGAAGTCAGGCTAATTTTCAAAGCATTAGTAAACACTCTTCCTACTGTGGGAGAACCTGAACAGAGAATTGATTTCAGAAGCATCACAGAAATGAGAATTTTCTGAATCGCTAGTTTGAAATTAAATCCTTTTTCTTACATATCAGAACTGAAAAGAGAAAATAAAAGGCTTTAAATATTCCTTGTATTTGTCTCGGAGACATCTGTTTCTGAATTACAACTATTTTAATTATTTCATTATTCCTTCAATGAATACTAAATTCTTCACTAAGTTGGTGAATTGATTTGGAGTACTTGTGAAATGAAAGAACCGCAAAATTTAAAGTAACGGAAATGGATTTTTAAGTTATTTCAAATACTTGAAGTTGTTGACTTGAACCCATTTCATGTCAGTGAGCAAAGTTAGAAAAAAGATATTTTTACTGAAGATGAATAGACTTTGACTTCCTTTGGAGATGTGAAAAACACTATCCAGGAGAGATAAAATTATTATTATGTACACATGCAGATACACATATATTCAAATAAAATAATTACTAAAATAAGGCAATTTTAAGTAAGAAAATATTCTGTAAGTTAATTTCAAAGCAAAAGAAAGCAAAAATTGACATTGTGACCCTGTGGAAGTCTATCATTCATTTCTGTGGAATGAGGGTATTGTCTTGCATCTTTTTGAAGGTTGTTTAAATCTATGTAATACAGTTGATGTATCTTTTCACAGGGTTCTCTGCTGCTTGATAAGATTTATAACACCACTTAGCATGACTGCAAAGCTAAAATGCATAACTTACAGATGTAACTACAAGAAATTTTCTGTGGTAGTGAAACATTTCATTATCAAATGACTACTCCAAATACACCAGGATGAACTGTCTTGGTAGATAGATACGTACAGCTAGTAAATACTGCTACATTGTCACCATCTAAAGGATGAGTTATTTGATCTTGAGAAATGAGTTAAATGTGCTTCTTGCTCATATTTGAAAAATACATTTTCACTGTGCTGTAAGACTGTGTTATGCACCAGTAGTAATGTCTCTGGCTCCATCTAGGAGGCATACATCTATGCAGTGACAGCACAAGCACAGCACTTCATGAAATCAGTAGGATTGCTCGTACATGGTTGTTTCAAATAATTAATGAACTGGTAATCTGGATGTATCAAAATAACACATCCAACAGACTTTACTGTTCAAAATCAATATAATTTGCCTTATTTTTTTTTTTTAAGCAGCTCAATAAGTTCCAGTCCCAATGCTGCTAAGACCGAACATTGAAGTATCCTCTCAAGGGACAAGTAAAGTGAGGACACCTGATTTGAAGCTAAGGTTTGACTGGCACTAAGGTTTGACTGAAATGAGAATCTATTACTCATGGATTTCATCGTCTGTGTTCTGTGAAATAGCCTCATGCTAGGCTGAAAGCCAAAACAGCTGCTCGTTTAAATTCCTTGCCGGCTGGAGCACCCCAGGACCGCTTCCCTGGCTGTCCTTAGGCTGGAATCCAAAAGTAAGGGAAATGAATCCTTAAGCACACAGTCAGAATGTACTCTGGAGGGTTTGAGTCTTCTTCCTTCAGCTACATCACTCACCTTTGCCAGGGATGATAGCAGCCAGCATCCATGAGCCTGGTTCTCTCCTAGGGGCATGGAAGGGTTGCTGAAGTCAGTGGCCTGAGTGCCAGGCCTAAGTCTACAGGCACTAAGATTCTCGTGCATGGGGGGCTTCAGGAAGTTCAGACAATGTCTGGGTATGCTCTTGTTGAGGTGATCAGGATGCAGAAAAGGTCTCTTGAGCTGTGTCCATTTTGCCAGGGATAGTGCACTGACCTAATAAAGGGCAACAGTAAAATCCTCACTGATCTCCCTGAAAGTAGGCTTTCACCTAGAAATCCCTAGAAAAGAATTTGCTGGAGTCCCGTTTCCAGCCAGTTCAGACACCTGAGTACTTCAACAAACAGAAATTTTTCATGTTAGCTTGCCATTCAGTAAACCATAATTTGAGAGTCCTCTTTATTTCTGTGTGAGCCACTGGCATGGGATTTGTCATGCTGTTTCAGATGGGACATCTGCAAGCTTCAATATGTGCTTGTTCACCTACATAGAAATCAGTGGTCATTTCTGGAGGTGGTTTTCTCCAACTTTGTTTACAGTGGCACAAATATTATATCAGATTAATAGAGTCCATGCAAAGCAGTACTCCATGGCATGTATTTGATATTTTGTTTTAATACTGAGTTGGTAGGATCCTTCTGTACTAGATAGCAAACCATACCAACAGACTCTAGGCACTTACTAGAGACTTGAATAAATAATTGAAAACCACATGTCCAAGTTGTACTACTTCTAAGAAAATTTGGATGCTCTTTTCTCTTTATTTTTGAATATTTTTAAAGATGACATAATTTCTTCTTTATTGTCACTATTTAGCTGTAAAAATGGAACAAAACAAGCTTATAACATGCTGTCTGCTTTCCTGTCTGACAGCTGCTTTAGGATACAAACAGGCATTCATTCTTCCCTGCCAGGAGTGCCAACTTCTGCTCTTTTAGCAGCAGCTCTGAATAAGCACCTCCTGATGCTGTTTGTGTGATGCTAGCTGTCCGCACTGTGAGCTGGCTCAATGGCCCTGCATGCTGCTCTCTCTCTCCCTCTCTCATACAGCACTGAGAAAAGTATTCACTTAAAGCACTGAAGAAAAGGTGCAGATGGATGCTCTTTGCTACCTCTTTTCAAAAGCTGTTAATCTATCTGGATATCTGTCCTCACAACATCCCTGCATTCATCTGCCACCCACCTCCTTGGTCAGGGTGCGTAAAATGGGAAGTACACATGCTGTCTTGCAGGGGCTGCTGAGCAGCATCTGTAACAGAAACATTAAACCAGCCCGTGCACCCAACTCTACCCAGATGAGAATGGCTTGTTCTTTCAAGCTCACGTGCATTGACTTCTATGACATCAAAGTGCTCATTATCCTGAAATCTATGCCTGTTAGTTGTAACAAAGGAATATTTCTATCTTTTTAAAAGCACACAGTGTTACAGATTATCCACGTAGCATCAGTAAAAGTGTATGAAATGAGACAACACTGTAACAATAGTTTTCCTCTTAGTTTCTGAAGGAGCACTAATTAGAGAGGATTTTTAGACATCAGACTAGAAAGTGTTTGCTATGTGAAATAAAGATCCTAAGGATATGAACTGAGTCATAGCAGCTCTGTGGCCCTGAAATTTGTTTTTCTTAATGGAAACAGTGTAATACAGTTCAGAGAAGGAATCTTGTTGAACTCCCTACACTTGAGGCTGGCAAACAGCAAATATGAGAAGTTACGCAAGCCGCAGCTAAAGCTCAAAATGATGCCATGGCTGTGGAATTTGAGAGCCTTATAATTTCCAGTTCAAAATCTTCCCTTTGGAAGAACAGGCCTTGCAACAATGAATGAAGACATTTAACCATAAATGTACAAGGGAGCCTTTGCAAGGATCCAGAAGAGGCTGTAGGGAAAATCAGCTTAAGGAGGCTACAGAGCACCCTGTGAGCACGGCGCCATCCCTGTGAGAGGAGCACATCCTGGTGCCGTCATGACGAGCAGCTCCCTGTGCCACTAGTACCTCCCTGATTAGGTGAATGGAACTATTCAGTGAGCAAAAAGCTAATTGGCACAAGCAAGCTGTTGGAAGGACTAAAATTTCATAGCAACAGGACTGAGAGCTCTATTTTTGGGGATGTACGTGGTATGTGTGACCCTTGTGTTGTCCATTAGGAGTACATTTCACTCCTTCATGGTTGAAGAGCAATCCAGACATACTCATGACTCATTGAAGGCAAAAGTAAAAGAAAAAAAGATTGCAGATGAAGCTGATAATTATGAATCATCCAGTTACTTTAACACTCAGATATTTTAAAATATTCAGCCAGACTATTCATTTTTGTTTAAATACAACACTTCATGGCTAGTGTAGCTGACACAGTTAAGAAATGAAAGGCAGTTTTACAAAATAAGATTTGCAAACAAAAACATATTTTCCATAGCTGAGGACAAGATTGTTTTCCATTATCAAAAATAATCAGATTAGTGGAGAGGCCTTGAGACTGTCACAGTTTGTAGAACATGTCATGCCATGCACTAAGAGCTTGTAAATTAACTTGCTGTAGAGGGGTAATGCTCCAGCTAGAATTTTATGCAAAAGCATTGCCTTCCTTCTCAAAATAACCAGATCTGTTGTCTTAGGGTTGAACTCTTCAAAGGGTCATATGCTGCTCCTTAGGTTTCAGACAATAACTTCCACCCAGGTTGGTGGGATCTAATTTCTCACTGTGAGAAATTGTATATGGGAAACATACTTAACCAAAATTTTAAGGTTTCTTCCTTAATCCTTGATACACTGAAGTTTCCAAAACAGTTCCAAGTCCAAATATACCTAAGCAAAACCAGAAAAAGAATGGGAGATACTTTTCTCAGTATGGTCTATGCTCTGGTACTTATGAATTATTAGAATAATTAGAACAAAATATAAACTAGCGCAAACGAGCAGTGAGACCACAGGAAAGTGTTTGTGAAGGCTCAGTGTGATGTCGGACCTTTCCAAGTTTAATCACTCCCGTGGACTGTGTCTGGAGTGACTGGGACTCCAGAATTCTCTTCTTCAGCACTCTACTTAACAAAATCAACCATTTAACAGGAAAATGAATTTAATCAAGTTTAAGCTTCATCAAAAAAGTAACAAAACTTTCCATACCAAAGGAACGGTAATTATTCAGATGAATCCTTTAAACTATTATTTCGACACAAAATTAAATATTAAAAAAAGTACTCAGCAGTACATGAGCCAACTCAGAAAAGGCACACATATTTTTATAGTCTGAGGTTTCACTAAATATTTTCCTCCAAAAATTTACAAACATCCTGTCTCTCTGTTTTTATGTCACTCACTTACGGACCTTTTTAAACTCAGAAACGTTTACAAATAAGTAAGATACTGTTGCATCAAATTTAAAAGTACTGTTTCAATGAAACTAGAGTGCAAATATCAGTAGACTTTAAGAAGCAGTAATTTAAGAAAAACAAAACAAAACAAAAAAACCAAACCAACAACAAAAGTTTACCACCTCCAAAAAATTTAATTAATTGTCAACAAACAATACAGAAATTTCTGTCTGAAATTTTAATGAAAAAAACCACTTCAATATTGCTATTCAAAAGCACTTACAAATAGGTGAAAATATTTCCATCAGGACAAAAGAAATGGATCCAACCCAAAATGAAGTTGATTCTTATCTTGCTACCTGACACCCAGAGAGTGACGTGGCTCTGAGAGCACTCACTCCTAGTGAACACACGGAGATGAGCTCAGGGGAAAGCAGGGAATGATCAACTTTGGTACCTGATCTGAGACCTGGAGGTAGAAACGTGAGTGGCCAAAACTGATTGCAAGAAACATCAGATAGTTTTATATGTCAGTGAGTTCATGACAGAGAATGTTGCATTTACTTTTGGTTTTGGTTTTTTTTTTCAGGAATGCCAGTTTTTTCTTCCTCAGCTTCCATTTCCTTTCCTCCATTTCACCCACAAAAACAGCTCAGGAATCTCAGTTTCCGTTTCTCCACTGGAGCTACCACAAGTTCAGAAAAGCAGTAATCCAGGTGTTTTCTACTCCACTTTCCAGCTACAGCTCCACTGACGTGCAGCACACTGTGCCTCTCAACCATCTTGGTTCCGACTTAACCTCTATGGTACACCATGGGAACTGCCATGGAGCATTGCCAAGCTCCCTCTTGGAGGCAAAGCTCAGACAGGACTTTGTGCCCAAGGAGAAGAATGTACCCCCTTGCAGCTGTGTTCCACATCCCCAGAGCAGCAGGATGCATCAGAGCTGCCTTTGCCTGGAGGCACAGTGTGAGATGAGCATTGAAATGGATTGGATCACACTCAACGCAGATCATATTCACACGAAGAAAAACTTGAAGAGGTTTATCATCATGAAACAATGAAGTGAAATATTTTCGATCAGAGCTCTTGTTCTGTGAAAAGTTTAAATATTTAGGCTTTTGGTCTTAGTTTCAAAAATGAAATATTAAAGTCATGCCTACAACTGCTATTTTACCAGCTGAACAGAATAAAATGGAAACACTCAACTTTCTTTCCACTTTTTCTTTCCCCTTTTTCCGTTGTTAATCCTTAAAAAAGTTAGAACAGCAAAGGAAAAAATGAAGGAAATTAAAAATTATTGTTTTGGAGTGGACAATAAACGAAACTAATACCTGACATTATTCATTCTACTTTATTTTATAGCAAAGAAAAGGTCATAAAATGATAAAATGATAGGGAAAAGGCAGAAAAACTGGAAAAATCCAAAGGAAGTTTGCAAACTAAGTCCTCATAGCTCAGGGGACTTATTTTTTGGTTAGCCTTTAAAACAAAAATTCAACCAGCTCAAATGCCATTTTAAAACACATGACTGAAATATTACCCTAAATTTAGGTACCTCAATAACTTAACTCCTGTCTTCTGGGATAAGAGTTACAAGAAGTCCCACTTTCATGTTTTAGTGCATTTCTGAATATTAGAAAAGATTATCCACCTGGGCATTGTAGCACGGAACTTTTAAAAATAATGGTGGACACTGGCTAGCTGCACTTTGAAGCAAGCTGAAGTCAAAGTTTTAAAAAATCAAAATGCTCATACAAAGTTGAGAGTAACTCTCCTATAAAATGAAGGAAATCTTCAGTTTGAGGATGGGTATAGTATTGCACCACTTTATTAATTCATAAACGTCTTGTTTCTTTGACACATGCCCACATTCACCATATACTTATGTGTACAAAACACACACATGACTCTTTTAGAGCAGGCCAACAAGCAGGATCCATGAAGCACTCTTACTTCACAGCTGGTTTCTCACCTCCATATAATCTCCTTTCTATTATAATGGCCTGCCTGCATATCCTCCAAAAACAAGGTGCTGAGTTTGTGTCAGTGAATTTTTGAGGGATTGCCTTTCAATTTTACAGGCATTTAAACTTAAATCATGACCATACATGGGAACATAAGAATATCTACATCAAATTGTGAAAAAGGACTACCTAGACTCCAATATCTGGTCTGGGGAAATCTGTCAATTCACCATCCTCCTCTCACAAAGATCAATAGCTGAAACCTGTGAAAAATTACCAGGAAAGCATATTTCTTTTATCTACCCTCTGCCAGATTTCTAAGCCAAGATTATGAAGTTTTACTTTTATCAGCTCTAATGGATTTTCCTTCCATCAGTTTGCCCAAAGTTCTGCCTGAAATGTTTCCCTGTTAACATTTACCAGTAACAAAGTCCTGTGAAAAAAAGAGGGAGCTTCTTATTTATAACCGTCTTATTTCTCTTGTGCATTATATTCCTCAATGAAAAATATGCATTGCTGGTATGCACTGCATCAGAGGCTTCTATCATGGAAAGGCCCATGTAATAACATTCTGCAGGGACAATAAAGAGGATATAAGAAGAGATATGAAGTAACTGGCAAGGTCACAGCATTCCAAGAAAATACATGTAAATTCATAAGCACTTTTGATCAGGACTATAGTATTTTTAATCCTGGTGTTTGCCTCCTGTCTCATCCTTCATTTTGTTTCCATTCCCCAGTATACTTTTTTAGTTAGCTTCCTTATTTTGGTTTAATTAAACAACAGAGCTAGCTGCACAATAGGCTAATTTTTCATCTAGATATTTTTGGTTTCCTAATGTTTGATTTAGGTGATTGTATTTGCCAATGAAAAGGTATAATTTTTTTCTCTCTCCCCCTTTTTTTTTTTTTTTTTTTTTTTTTTTTTTTTTTTTTTTTTTTTTTAATTATGCAATTTATCTTGATCATTTTCAAAGCCAAGATGCACCTGCCACCAGAAGGGTCCAGTTTCAGGGGAGTGGTTTAGACAGGCCAATTTCTGCCTCTGAGTTGGCTCCTGAGAGTTCAGTTGACCCCGCTTCTCTCTTCCTCCTGCCCCTGTCCACAGGCAGGGGAAGATCTTTGAGCACTGCATTACCAAGCCTTTGAGGTGAGTGTGTCCCTGTCCATGCTGCCTGCTCCAGGCTCCCAGTCATTCTGGTGTGTGGAGCCAGCTATCTGTGGCTGACTCTGCAGGCAGAAGAAACTATTTGGCTTTTTGTATCCTGTTTGCTGTTCAAGCATAGTTTTCCAAGAAGGATGCTGAGCTAAGTAACAGCATTCTGCCAGATGCCTGTGGTAAAAGGTTTTTAGAACCAAGGAACAGCTTCAAAGCTTCAGCTTTTCAAATATCAGTGTCTCTTTAAGGACAGTGAAACATCTTCCCTCTTAACCTTATGATAAACTAAAGTGAGGTACATGATTTATGTGAAACTTTGGCTTTATCAGGTTGCATTTGAAAATAGAACAACAGTAGTAGCATTTCAAATAGATTGTGAAAGACATTCAGGAGATCAATGCAAGGCAGTCACTGACGTACAAGGGTTAGGTGTGTGTAGAATAAATCCTTCTTGGCAAGGAAATCTTCCTCCTTGTAAATCTGTGGTGTTCCACAAAATGCTTGCAAATGACACTGCGTAAGAGCTTGTGTCAAATGGAGCTGATCTGCCTCTGAGATGATATAAAATACTTCAGCTCAACTATTACTTGACTAATGTTTCCTGGATAGTAAATCATTCAGCAACCAGAGAACACTGCTGTCAAAACATCTTTCCTCTTCATATCTCTGTAGAGCTGGTAGCACTTCTATTAGGTGTAGTTTTACAACCCTGTAAGAAGGCTTTCTGTTTGTGGAGGAATATTTCACAGCTATAGTACTCATTTTTTAATCTATTTTTGACTGATCTCTCTCACAGTTTTCCATCCATCTCCTTGCTCTGTGAACTCCATGATCTGAATATCGTCAAAAGCAAGGATTTCTGTCATGTTTCATGTTTTCATTCCTATTGATCTTAGTAGTGCTGAGTCTCTACAGCGCTTTCCACAGGTCTGAACTCATTTTGCCTGTCATATCCCTCATGTTTTTTATTCCAAGAGAAAGGTGAATAGTGTAGCTAAAACTTTTATCATCAGAGTTGCCAGCTGTGAAATGGAGCATGTTAAAATCTCACTTGGAGACACTAATCTGAAAAATTAGCATTCCTGTAAGCATTGAACAAGGCTTGAACAGCACAGGAAAATGGAGACTTTTTGAAGCTAATTAAATTGCATAATGACATTCCATCAGGCTTGGGCATTCTATTTTATCCTTTTCTTATTTGGCTTTTTAATGTGGTTTAAATGATAGCTTGATCACATGATGAGAATGTTTCCCTTAGTAGTACAATGCAGCTTTAAAAGCTGTTTCTTCACTCAAGTAATACTAATATGGTAAAAAATTCAAGGTTTACACCTGAGAATAATACGTACTTTTTAAGAAAAGCATGGTATAATAGATACTCATTACAGAACAGTAAACAAAGTGGTAATTTTGAATTTATAAAGATTTTTGTCATGGTGCTTGTGTACATCCTGTTGCCTGTACCACAAAATAAAGCAATATCAGAATAAAGAGTTGCATCTCCTCAATATGGTCCAAGTTTAAAGAAATCCTCTAGAAATTACAGCTTAATGATTGCAAACAGTGGTTTCATTTCTGCAACAGTATCTGGCTTCCAACTTGTTTTTCAATAAATGCGAGGACCTTCCATATTCTCATAGATGTTTTCATAGACTGCCGTTTTGGATCTATCTGTGTTTTACAAAAGTGACAGCAGTGTTACCTATGGACAGGTAATTACCTATGTTTGTTGCTCTTTTCCTACCTGTGTTTCTCTTAAAAAGTGTTCTGGATTCCAAGATACAAATGCATATTTCACTTCATATCCTTCCTAATAAATTGCTTAGCACACTTCCTATTTGTAGCCAAATTTTTAAAGATTGGTTTTGTCAATTTGCTAGAGATTGCTGAGCAGAATGATCAATTACACAATTAAGTTTCTACTTCACATGTTGCTGCTTAATCTCAGTTTCTGATTATTCTGAGCCTGCAAGATGTGCTCACATATCCTTCTGTTGCTCTGACTACTAAAAGAACAAAATAAGTCCCATTAAAAAAAAAAAAAATGTTACTGCAGGTAAAAAACAAACAAACAAAAGTACAAGAATTGTCCAAAGTCCATATGGATTTGGGAAATGAAGAGGATTATTTTGGTATAGGGGACTTCCCACAGTACCAAGAGGATTTTTTTCCCATGGCTGAGTCGAATACAATGAAAGTAAGCATGCATATATGGGCTATATGAAAACTCTGAATCTCTTTATCTTGTTTTATCTGGATAGCACCACAGGCTATGCAAGGAATGTTCTTAACACCACTACTGGCAACAGAAATAAAAAGGTGAAAATAGAATATATTTTAAAGTTTCCCCATTACTTGTAATCAATTCTGACTGTTTCCTGACTATGACCATGACTAAAGCAATGACTGTGGCTGACTAGTCCACTTCAAGAAATCAGACATAGAGAAATTACTAAACTGGCCTTATCTTAGCAAGCTGGTATGAAAGAGAGGTAGAATGAGGGATCAGCATAGCCCCAGTCTTGTGCTTCACCCACAGACATAGAGTGTATGAAGAGATCAGTTACTGCAGATGTACAAAAAGGGCTATAGCTGTTTGCATTGTAAAGAGCACAACTCATAAACTCCTGGGCTTACTTAGAGCTGACAGATACAGCCTGCTTCAAAAATCCCCAGGAAAGCAAATTGGTATCTCCTATTCTGTATGTCATATTAGTGCTACTGGCAGTAGAAACTGTCTGTCCTGGTGACCGAAGTTCAACACAAGTGTTGGTGCGTTGGAGCAGTTTCTGCAAGGATACATGAGCATAAAACATGATTAACTAATGTTTTCTGTAGTTTAATAAGCTAATTCTTTGAAAGTGAATAAGTCAAGGAAGAGAAATCTGATAAGAGAAGGAAATATAAAACAAGGTAGCTGGAAGCTGCAGTGAGAGTAGATATCATATTCCCATTTCTTATATTGAAAATACTTGCTGGATGGTTTCCTATGAGATGTGGGGCTGTTCAAATACAAAGGAAGAATTCAAAATTATTCCCTCTTCAGATAAATCTTACAGCCAGTGTTATGAAGGAGCAGAGCAACAGCACAGTTTCTGGTAAATGGGATTTCACTGGAAAGTATGATTTTGTCAGGAACGTCACAGCATTTAAATTCTGAAAATTCCAGGTCTGACTCACGTGAGTGATTTTGGGATACCAGGCAGCATTTTGGTTAAAACAAATGGTAGGGAAACTCTATCGAGTGGTAGTTCCACCAAGTAGCTCCTGCATCTACTAGGCACAATTTACTTTAGAAATTATATCTGAGTCGCTTTAAAATACAATTTTTCAAAAGTTCTACTTTTTTTTAAATCTCAACTAATTTGGTTAAATCTAGTTAAAATTAAGGAGACTATTCCTTTCCAGATCAGATTGTGACATCTGTTATACTCTGTTCTACTGTGTCTACTGTGTAGTAGTTCTTGATATTTAAGACTTTGACCATCACAGAGTGGGATGAAGGCACAAATGTCCATGAAGGGAAACCATGTTTTCAGGAATACAAACAGTGAAACATAAAATGTCTTCAATGAATTGGGATGTAAGAAGAAACAGAGGGAGGAAGAAGTGGAAGGAGGAGAACTTCACCAAAATAATCTCCCCTATAGTCACCAATAAAATTTCTTATCTGTCATCAAACTATGTGCCTTAAACATTAGGAAAATTTTTCATCTGCATCTGCTTTTCACAATGTCATATGAATGGAAGCCATATTTCAATCCCATGTTTCAAAAGATTAGCATAATTTTCAAATAATACAGTTCAAATAACATTAAAGAGTTTTCCCTGAATTTCCACTGTAAGGAATTAAATGTACAATACCTTATGGTTTTGGTTTGGCAAGTTTCCCAGTGCCTCGCTAGCATTCATGTGGAATGCATTTTATTTGAGCCATGGATTAGAGGGGTGTAGCTGACAATGCTGTGCACATTTTATCACAATGTATCTGTTGGAAACTAATTTGAAAATGTTTCAATTGTCATCAAGCAAATAAAACTTCTGTACCAGGATGAATTGGTCTTCAAATCTTCTCTAAAACTGGAAATTATGTACATAGAATTTCATTTTTTAAAACAGATTTAAGCATCTGGCATATTGATTTTCTCATGTATTTTCACTTCATTAAAATTATGTAACTACATCATAGATTATAAATATTCCGTTTGTTTCTTTAAAAATAATGTAAATATTTAAAGCATATACTGCTTTTATAAGAAATAGTGTATCCAGCAGGACTAGAGCAGCAATCACCCCTGTATTCAGCATTGGTGAGGCCACACCTCAAATCCCATGTTTATTGCTGGGCCCCTCACTACAACAAGGACATTGAGAAGATGGAGCATGTCCAATGAAGAGCAGCAGAGCTGGGGAAGGGGCTGGAGTCTCACAAAGAGAAGCTGAGGGAGGTTGGGGGTATTTAGCCTGGGTGAAAAGGAAGCTTATCTCTCTCTACAACTACCTGAAAGGAGGATGTAACAAAGTGGGGGTAATTTTTTTTTTCTCTCAAGTAATAAGTGATAGGAAAAGAGGAAATTGACTCCAACTGTGCCAGTGAAGGTTTAGACTGGATATCAGGAAAAATTTATTAATGAAAAATGTGGCCAGGCATTGCAATAGCAGCCTATTGCTGCCAGGAAAAGTGGTGGGGTCACCATCCCTGGATGTGGCACTTGCGGACATGGTTTGGTGTTGGAAAGGTCAGTGCTGGATTAATGGCTGGACTAGGTGATCTTAAAGATCTTTTCCAAGCTAAATGAATCTAAGTTTCTAAAGTGTTTGTTACAATTAGGAGCAAGGAAAAGCAAGGGAGAAGTATAAAAAGAAGTAAAAGACAAGGATAGAAATTTTAATTTCATCTTCCCACTGCTTCTTTTCTCTTTCCTCCTTCACATTTTACCCTTTGGCTAGGGAAAAGCAGGACAAAACCCAGGATCATTATGCTGGT
This sequence comes from Phylloscopus trochilus trochilus, assembly GCA_016584745.2. NCBI lineage: Eukaryota > Metazoa > Chordata > Aves > Passeriformes > Phylloscopidae > Phylloscopus > Phylloscopus trochilus. The sequence goes on along the minus strand of WQNJ02000062.1, from coordinate 32,007,132 downwards.
CTAAGTCTTTGGCATATTCAAGGATCTGCTTGGAGGAATCTCATGGGATATGTTCCTGTAAAGGAAAATTATCTAAGATCACTAGTTGATTTTTAAAGAACATGTCCTTTCCTCCTGGTCAAGACTCCCATCCCAACCATCAGAAAAATCAAAAACAGGTGGGAGGAGCAATTCTGAGCTTCCCAATGCAAGAAGGGTATGGAGCCATGGGAGCAATTCCAGTAAAGCACTGTGAAAATGATGAAGGAATTGAGACATGTCCCATACAAGGGGACACTGAGAGAGCTGGAACAGTTCAAACCAGGGAAGAGGAGATGTCTAAATACCTGATGGAGAAAGAAGAGGGAGACAGACTCAGTGCCGTCCAGTGGCAGGACTAGAGACAATCATCACAAATGGAAACACAAGAAATTGTATCCAAACACAGGAGAATATGTTTTTACAGTGAAGGTGATTGAGGAGAGAAATGGGGCCCAGACATCGCACAGAGAGATTGTAGAGTCTCCAACAATGGGAATATTCAAAACCTGACCATGGTCATGAGCAACTGGCTCTAGCCTGCATGAACAGGGACTGGACTAAATGTTCTTTTTGGTTCCACCTGTGATTCTATAGTTCTGTGATTCTTATTTTTTCCTTGTTTTCTTCATACTGCCTTTTACATATCATACACAAATGTATTTATTTTTCTAGATTGTTATATACTCCTTTTGCTCCTTTTATAAACTTTTTTTTTAGGAATTCAGTCCTTTTTCATGTTCTTGGAAAATAAATAATACCCTTTTACCCTTACCTGTTTCCTCCCTCTCTATTCTAATCCTATGTACATCCACAGCTTTTCCTTGTCTGTTAACTGCCTTTTCAAAGCTGTCAAGTCAACTCACAGAATAATGCATGACATTTTGCAGGCTAAATTCATACTCAACTGTATTCTTCTGCAGTTATTGTATTCAGCAATACCAGCCCATTCCACAGATCTTCTAGATCTGTAGTCAACTTAAAAAAAGTTTCCAGTAAAGGCACTGACTTTAAACAGGTGTTTTGAATTTTTTTTTTAGATTACAAATCTAAAGGCAGTACAGAGAAGAAAATTAAATCAATATTTTGGAGCTAAAGTAATAAAAAACAAGTTAGAAGGTGTTAAGATTTTAGTGATTTTTTTTTTCACTTTCTACAAGCTTGAGCTGTCTCAGCTTCTGGGCTGTTTTAAGGTCTTCACAACAAAGCTCATTCAGCTCTCACTAGACCTGTGAGCTTCATCAATTTTTTTTTTTTTTTTTTTTTTTTTTTTTTTTTTTTTTTTTTTTTTTGCAGTTTGATAGCTAAATTTATATTTTAGGTGCATATCCATTGTCTGTAACTAACATCTTATGGTGTGCTCACCAGAACATTTACTTAGTTCATCAATACTTCTGATAGACTGCACAGCACACCAAATGATGCACTGTCAGTGTTTGGTTATTGTGGTGTGAGTCTGACACAGTATCTTCAGAGTAAAATCTCCAATTTCTTCTATCTGGATTCTAATCTGGATGGGGGAAGCATCTATTAGAGTACATTTATTTATGTGCATGATGAAAATAGGATTATATAGTCACGGTTATAGATTGTATGAAAACTGGAATCTGAAATTTTATCAAATCTGGTCTCTAATAAAATACTCATTATTTTGATATGGCTGGAAAGTTAAACTTAAAAAGCTTGTTTATATTAGGAGAATTAAAACACTTCTGGTTTGACAAAGTGACAAAGGATCTTTTAACTAGTATGGTTTCACCTGTAGTTTTTATTGCTGGCAGACTTGGATTTTAGTCTGATATTACTCTGTTCTACCAGTAGAATTTCTATCTTGGCACATTCTGAACAGGTAACACTGTCTCTGTATTTGAAGTCTTCAGGCCTGCATGTTTCACTTGAAGTTTTGCAAACCAGGAAGGCCTTCAAAAACTGATGCAGAACTATAGCAGACTTGAAATCATAACAAGTATCTTGGTGTCTTTAGCATGGTTTAAGTGGGAACACAAAAGATCATTTTGAGAAACTTAAGGATGTTGAAAGCATGGGCTTTATGAGTTTTAATATTTGTAATGGGTCAAGGCTACCCTAGAGTTCAAATTGGCAAAAGAAACTAATGACGGATAAGGGTAATATGAGCCTGGTTACGCTTATATTTTACTGAGATTTTTAAGCTGGTTAGAAGTATTAAAAGATTAGATTTATAACAAATATCACTATCTTATCAAAATGCATGAAGGACACGTTTATCAGACAAAGTGTTGCAAAGAACACATATTTTCAGTGAAGGAAATGAAGCTGATAAATTAAACCCGCAAACCAGTAATTTTTCTAGTTTAATTTGGATTTAAATGAAATTCTAGTTTTAGATAATATCCTTATTCTTTGTGTCAATGCAACTCCTATTTCACTTATTGAACCCTGTTACACATTCTCATTGATGGACTGGAGACCTCACAACTATCAAATTTAGCTTTCACTGTATCCTGTTTGTAGGTATATAAAAGTTTAACTTAAACAAAGTAGAGTCCTCTCTCACTCATCAGCACCTGGGCTGTCAATGAGAGTTTGTTAGCAGTCAGGCAGCATCTGTATGCCCACTGCAGGGAAGACATCTCCATCCTGCTCCACTTCAGAGGCAGGATCTACCAGGACTTTTCACCACAGCCGGCAATGGCCTTTTGGACCCAGTGCCTCCAGATCACTGAGGATGAGCTGACTGTCTTATGGATCTAATGTTGTTTTCAGAGTAGCTGCTTCCTGTGTTGAAAAGTTTATTTGCATTGTGGTTTTCAGCAGGTATCTTTTTATCCGTGCTTTTTAAAAAACAAGCAGAATTTATATTCTGCAAGCAGTCCCCCTTGTTCTGTACTGAAGGCCTCTTCTTTTAATTGATTATTATTCTGATAATGGTTATATCCTTATACAAACCATCAGAAAAGTCCTCATCATTTCAGAACCTGTCTTCTGGGGATGCTCACTGGAAACAAACACTCAATTATCATTGCTGCTCTTGAACATATTTTGATACGGTTCAAGAAGCTAATCACTATTTTATTTTATGTCTTCAATACATAAATGTTGTGATTAGAAAATGCACAACAATCTAATGATATAACTATGCTAAGCTAGCCATGTGAGTGAATTAAAGGAATAACAACTTTAACTATCATTCTCCCTGTAGTCTTATAGTAATTAACATGAGATCTTTTCCCCTAATTTAAAATTTTTATAAATAAAACCTTCCTCTTGCAGATTTTTATTTGACTGATTACTGAGTGTATAATCTCCCAATTGTTCTGGAATTTGCCCAGCTAGGTTATTTACCAGGACACTGGTACTTGGTCAGCTGGCATTTCTTTTAGAAATTCAGGATGCAAAGGTCCAACATCTGCCAACTTAAAAGCATGGGTTTAGAAACTTGTCTTTAACCTTTCTCTCTTTTTCCCTATCCCTGCCCCCTCCCCGCACCCCCCCCCACCCCGCCTTTACTATGACATGAAGGATTCTACTATTTTTTCTGTAGCAATGGATAGATACCACTCTTTGGCCTATTCCCCTAATGCAATGTTATAAAGGATGGTAGGTGATACAGAGAAGAGCTACCATGCACAGGATGTTCTGCTGTCTCAAACCCTAGTGTATTAATTATGTAGGGTGTTTTGCTCTATTCCACAACAGGTGGTCCATTACACACCGTAGCATCCAAGTTCTGCACAGAAAAATGCAGCATACTTGTCTCAATTTTACCTATAAAGAGCAGACTCATTTAATTACATGCATCAAGTGCTGCACCAAAATTGAAATCCTCCAACCATAAGACTCTAGGGCAAAATATCAGCATCTGACTCATAACCCTCAGTTCCAGGTACTGAGATGAAAACATATTGTCTTGAAAGTGCCTAAAAATGATGATCCACATTAACAACCTCTATTCTTCTTTTAAGGAATTACCAAATTACATTAAACCAAATAGATTAGAAATCTTCTCTCATGCTCTGCTATCAGCTGTCACCAAAACCAGAATAATTTTCAAGTATCAGTCTGTTAATAACTTTCTTCAACAAGCCATAAGTCTTGTCTCTGTTAATCATTTGGTTTAGTTACACCCTATTGTTCAGCATGAATTCAGGTATAAAGGGTAGACCTTATTTCTTTGCTATGTTTTCAGAGGCATTGTTGTGAGAGGCCATAGCAGCTTCTTCTCCTTTTGTATAGCACTATCAATCCTCCAAGGCTCTGGCTCTGCTGCACAACAATAGCAGACAGTACCTTTTGTCCTGTTTAGCTGGCCTGTTGATTTTTTTTTCTTGATAATTAAGTTCACCAGCTGGCTTTTCAAGTCTGGTCAGAACATAATTGATACTGTCCTAGAGTATCTGATGAAATTAGCAGCTATTCACGCTTGCTCATTCCCAATATTTATAAATCTGGTTACATCATTCTTTTCTGTTCTATTTTCTTCAAATTTCTCGATGACTTTAATTGGGTAAGGCTCAATAAATTTAGGGGCAAATATTTTAATGTTTGTATTCCAGCTTTCCTCAGAAAAAAAGTTATGCCTCATCTCTGCATCTTTAATACTCCACTTGCCTCAGTATCTGCATAAATGTATCATAGCAGAATGATAAAAAAGAAGCAGAAATAGAATCCCTTACAATCTTCATATACTATCTACCTCCATATGTTGAGATGTTGGTGATGACTGGGATAGGACAAAAAGAAAGAATGCTACCTTCCTTTAAGGGGTAATTAAAAGTAATCCCAAGTTATGGTAGACTGTGCATGCTCATCTCTATAAGCTCCTTGTTTCTTAAGTCTTACAAGCCAAACCAAATCAAACCAAAGATGAAAATAAAGAATAAAGGAAAGGGTACAGCAGATGAGCAGTCAGCACTTTATCTGAGGGTTTTTTTGGTAGAGCATGAGCTAACAGGGTGAGAAGGGAGAAAAAGGGACAGTGATGAGGCAGTGGGAGGGAGAAAAGGGCATGTATGGACAGTCAAGCACATGGTGCCAATGGGGTTTGGGTCTGGTTTCCTTTTTGGAGGATGCCGTAGAAAGCTGAGAAAACTGAGGCCACTTAGTTGCATTGGCTGTGAAAGCACCACAGTAGCGCTGACCTACACCTGCCAATGGAGGGAGGTGGGGTAAGGAAGTCTGGAGTAGCAACTATAACCTTCACCAACAAATCCACCAGATGGGCTAAACGGAGTAGAACCTACTCCTGCTGAACTAACACTGAGTACTGCTTCCCCTCTGCCCCCTGTGCCGTGGACAGTGCCATATGCCCTGAAAACAAGGAAGCAGATCCAGCACTTTCTGTTTGGAAATGTCAGGGTTGCCTAACAGCTTAACCAGCATTGAACACCCAGGTTACAAATAGTATTGGATTTCATCACATGGTGTTTTGGTCTCTCTGGCTTGACAAACTGGTAGAGATTGAAATACCGTGTCTGCGTGATAGGAGGATATCCATGTGCAGGGAACAGTGTGTTGTTTTTTCCTTTTAAATATGCTTTGCATTTCATTCATTTGCAATTGCTTTTTCAGCATCATATAAATGAATCAGAATAACTGTGACTCAACAGGAACAGCAGAAGCCTGGCTGCTCTAATATCTAATGTTTCCCACAGAACCAGTACTCTTATCAGTTTCACAACCTGGGGAGATGAGACCCTGCCTGAATCAATGGTCTTTATATATCCATCTTACAGGTGGCACCAATCCATCTATTGCTCATGGTAGGTGTACTGTGAACTTTGAGGAGTAAATCTGTTCAAGATGAGAGAGATACTAGGGATCCACGCAGCTTTTTCCTACTTTGTCAACTAATAGCAATACATCCAATGAAACAAGTTCTGAGATTCTTGTTCCTAATTCCTACATAGCATTACTCTGGGGTTTTTTTCCCACTATTTTGTTCTGTCTAACAAGGAGTGCCTTTAGCATGCAAGTTTTACTTGGAGCATATAGATTGTATCACAAGAAAACATAGACTGGGTACAAGGCTGATTCAAACTTTCAAATTAACACAATGCAAGAAATTGATCTTCTGCAAGCCCCTAGCCTCCATTCACAGAAATGTGACATGTCTTTCAATTTTGAGGAACTTAATTGAAAATTTTAGACTGAATTTTGTGTATCTGGATTTTTTTTCTAAAAAGGGAGCTTTAAGATGTTTTCTAACAGAAATGTTGAGGACTGGAAGGCAATGACTATTTCTTATTTCCAACAAAATAAAGGCAAAAAATCCATTTGTGGATTTCTGAGCCAATGGCAATTGTAGCTCTGTTAGAAACAAGGAAACAAGAAACTCTGCGGGTGTAATTGCAGCTCTCTGCCCACTTTGAAACCTAGCATGGTATGAGTTGTTTATCAAAGATCATGGGTTTGAAGGACCCAGCTCATGCAGGCTGGAGCAACCACATTCTCTATACTTAAAAACAAATTCTAGAAATGGGAAAATATTTTCCTGAAGTTATACAACACCTAGTTTGTTTATAGTATTTTTTAAGTCTGATTGCAGCTTGTCTTGAGCAGCAAAGCTATTAGAGTATTTAAAGTAATGGAATGAAAAAGCTAACACTTGCTAATAAATAAACATTAATAGTTCATTAATAAGCTGTTATGATCTGCCTTGGAACATGGTGAAAGATACTAAAGGAATTTGATGCCTTATCCATTGAGCACTCTAGACACAAATTCTTTTGTTCAGAAGTAAACAATGAAGGCAAAAATATTCTCTCAAGTATCTATGAGATTCTAGTTGCATTTTGTTTTGTTCAAAGATTACAATGGTTCCAGGCAATAATTTTTTCTTTATATTCTTTGACATGAAAAGAAGAGGGGGATGTCACCCTGTATTTCTTTCAGATATCATTCAGGTCCAGCCACTGTTGAAATGGAGGAGTGCTTATTTATACCTGTGCCATCAGTATGAGCACTGACAAAACTGGAGCTCCTGACTGTTGGAAAGATTGATCACTACTGGTCAAGTGAAAATTTGACCAAGAATGACAGCTTTCAGTGATACATAATTTTCCCCAGCATTTTACATTTGAGAGATATCTTAAGCCTTTTTTTGGTTGTGAGTCATGCAGTGACAAGTCAGACCGATTCAGCTCATATATTCTGGACCAGATTGCTTTATGAGAAAATGTGGCTGCTTTCTGTGGTTATTAATATTTAATGCTAGAAATATTCTTTTCCCATATCCATAACTTATACAAGTATGGTGGTCTCATATAAAACAGGATAAGCACCAGCCAGGGCAGTTGCTTTCATATACTGCTTAGCATTAAAGCACACAGATTACCTCATCTCTGTATTTTTGTCCTTAGGACAAAGAATATGTGTGTTGTAGATTAATTTATGCAAGTGATCCCACAGGTTTTTAATATTTTCCCTTTCCTCATAACATCGTGGCAACATTCTAAGAAACATATTGCTTTGTCTCAAAAAACTACTGAGTCCTTCTTTAATTACTTCTGTTGATATCCTCACAATGAGATGTAAAGGGAAAGTATTTTTCATTGGTATATAATTTCCTTAATTGTGCAAGATCTTTCTAAAAATATTCAAGTCACTGTATCATGATAAATTATTTCAGGTATGTATGCTTTCACTATTCTTTGTAAGACAATTGGTGATAGAGCGAAACTTTTGGTTTTGCTTGGCATTTCCATAAAATATGATATTTTTGTAAAAAACTGAATAAGCATGCAAGGAAAGTTTACACTTTGTTTCAGATGTGAATTTAGAAGATTCTTTTACTATAATTTTCCTATTTAATATTTTTCCATACCTGTCATTAATGACAGGATGCAGTCTCAGACAGGTATGTCATTTTCATCATCAGGAACAAATGCAAAACATTTGTTGTATTAAGGCATAGGGCTCTCTGAGATTTTTTGGATTTTGTTTCTTTGGTTTGCATTTAGGGTTTGGAGTTTTTTTATTAACAGGTTGAATCAAAGCATTTGTTATCAGTCAAAATCTCCGAATCAAAAATATTCTACCTGGCTAAAAACTTTGACTATTTTGTATTAGATTAAGCCTTTTTGTTTGGTTTGTTTTTTTTCCCCCAACATGTCCCTGGGCATCTAAATGACCTCATGGTTTGTGCTAAGAAAAGGACCTTTCCTTTAGCTGTATTTAATCCATACAAGGAGGAAATGTTAGGTTGTAAATTTTCCATTGGGACATCCCCTTTTACTGTATGAAAGAACAAGATGGTGTAGTGGAGAGAGATAAGACCTTGGGGGCTGGAACACTTGGATTGTTTTCACAGCCATTTTTGCAAGATTTCACTCCTCAATGCCTCAACTTCACCATCTGGAAAAAGGAACTAATGGTACAAGCCTCTTTTGTAAAACAAACAAGCAAACAATGAACCTCTTTGAGTTTTCCTGGTGAGAACACAGCTACACAGAGGGAGTTTTATTATTATCAGCATTATCGGCTGGGCTCCACAGTTGTACAAATCCTGCAGTAATCACTTCCTTCCTTGTTTTTTTTTCAGAATAGAGAGGCCGAGGCTGTTTAAAATGCCAATGTTATGCAGAGGATACTCCTGCATTCTTGTTTGTCTAGAACGCCATGTTTCTCACATTAAAATTTATGAAACAAAATTCCAATGAATCATGTCGACAGAGTGGATTTTGTGGGGCACCAACATGGAATGCATAGTGGTCAGTTATCTGGCATTTGGATTTGCATTCCTCTGTTATACCCAGCTTCAAAGAAGACACTTCCTTTAATTTTGTTCTTTGCAGAATTTATAATTGATAAATCCATAGAAAACAATTGCCCCCTTGGGCACCTAAGGGATGTTATGGTTTTTTTAAAAAAATATTTAAAAATATATAATTATTTTTTGGGGTGGCAACTTTGGCTACTCTATTTTTCTTCTTAGTAAAATCCTCTCCCTTCTCTGGATCAAATATATGAAATTGATAGAGAACAGCTGCTGTTCAGTCTGCTGGAGTTTCATAACATGTTATCAAACCCTTTGAACACAGCTGGTAAACAGACTCTCCTCAGAGCATGCATGCCAGCAGCTCTTTGTGCTGAAAAGGTAAGACAATCATCTGGGGGGAATTCTGCTAAAGCCTTACAGATACAGCATCAGAGGCCTTACATGCAGGGTCTGTGTGTTCTGCACATTTGGGATTCAACCAGAGGCTGACAGTCACATATTAGATGGGAGATCTGAACTAGAAGTGAAGTCACCTTCCACAAAGGGATTTACCTGGAATTACAGAACTTTAGCAATGAATCTTTGAACAGGTTTTTTCTCTGAAGTCCCTTTATAAGAAGCATTGGGAAAAAGCCAGTGTACTGCTGGGATATTACTATGTAAACATGGAGTGTGTGATTGCCCTGAAATCCTGAATACCCAGTGGAGGTGATCTGTTGACAGGGGTGAAAATCTTGGTTTATATGGTTGTCTACCCCTTTGGCTTTCCACCACATGCAAGTATTACTGCAAAGCAGATAACAATGAGGTCGTAAATGGATTTCTGGAAATATGGCAGCAGTTTTCTAGGCAGAGAAGAAATGTGTTGAATACACTGCTGAAATGGGATGGCAGCTTCTCTCTGGATCATCTGATCACAAACTGCAAAAACTCCTGTTTCTTTGGCAGCCACTATAGCTGTTTCCAACAGAAACAGTGTGGCTGTCCTTCATGGCCAAAAAGTAGAAATAGCAGGGCTCTCTGGCAAGGTCCTGGAGCCAACTGGGCTTTCTTGTGGGTACCACCCAAAAGCACGAGACACACAGGACTCGGAGTGTTGTCAACTCTCTCATCCTGAAACCGAGCAGGCTCTTTAGCTGGGAAGTAAATATACCCAAGAGGTCGATTGCACTGTCAGATGCATTTAACACCTGTGAAAAACCCGTGCTGCTGCTGCTGCTGTGTTGCAAACATTATATGGCAAGGCTGCTGAACAACTTAAGCAGTGACGTGACTGCTCTACCACATTTTCCAGGGTGGTAAACCAGAGAGGAAAGTGTGCATCATTTAAAAGGTGTTGTTGGGACATCTGGTTTTCATATAGATAAAAACAGATGTTATCAAAATGACTGCTCAGTAGGCTACACGATATTATTTTGTTCCCACTTGATTATCTGTCATATCAAAACATCCACAGTCATGCAGGCATTAGGCTTTTGTCTTCATAGGCAAGAGCAGGAGTGGAAATCTTATGTATTAAAAAAAACAACATGCAAGGGGCCAGTAGGACATACCTTTTGTGTATCAGCCTGTCCAGGCTACTGGTTTATGTACTTGGGTGCATAATTCAGATTGATCAGCCAACTCCATATTGCAAGATGGCAGATTTGGTCCACTGCTCTTAGCCCCTTGGAGACAGTGAACTGCAACTGCTGTGAAGCAGTACTTAAGGAAAGCAGAGTATAAGTCTCTTTCAGAATGGATACATAACCAAACGTTTTGGGGTACTTCATATGTCTGTTGATCTGGACCAAAATAAAAGATCTTAGTTATTTTCTGGGCAGGAGATTCAACCTCTCTACATAGTTAGGAGATTTCTTGATTTTACTTTTTCTTTTCATTTTTCAGAAACTGAAATAACTTTTCCAGTTAGTGATGGAAAAGGTTACTTCTAGTAAGTTTGCAGCAGGCAGGGAAAATATGGAGAAAGATGCAATATTGTGCAAAAATGTCAGGCTTTGGGTCATATTTGAGTCATATTGGCTTAAGCCAGACTAACTCACAATGTAAATCTAAAATTTAGTGAGTGATCCAGTTGCTGGATTGTACTTTGCTTTCAACGGAAAGGTTAAAGATCTTAATGGTCATAACGCCTCTGCATGTTAAGATTCTGGAGAAATATAAATCACACTAAACAGAAAGTTTTCAGCTTGTTCCACCACATCAGTCTAATTTCCACAGGTGCAGAAGCAGAGAAACTTGTTTTGCATATGTTCAGAGAAAAAATTTCTTGTTGCTTTGACCTATAGAAACAGAAATCAAAAATCATCAGTGAAAATTTTAAACAGTAGTCAGCTGTAAACCTAATAGTGGGAACAGAAGGAGGAAAATCATGAAGCACTTAGCAAATTAAAGAAAGAAACCAAATGCGGTTTAGATAATATATCATGCTGATGGTAAAACAGCATTAACGTCTTCCTTTGTCCAGCTGACAACAGAAGGCAAACAAAGCTATTAAATGCTCATTGTTCTTGTAAATGAACAATAGCTATAAGCAGATTGAGGAGGGCTATCAATGCAGCATCAGGTCATGATCACATTTACTGAAGGATGAATAAGAAGTGCCTCCAACCCCTCAGAAGTGTTATAAACATTTAGCAACAATGGCAGTATTGTGCCAGAATTAATTACTTACGGAAAGCTATGAAGCCCATAAGGTTATATTTTTGCCAGTTGTGTGTCAGAACAATCAATTAGAGTCTTCAGCCAGATAGGGATTTTTCCTTTAGCTTAAAATGTAACTAAGAGCCAACAATTCATTGCATTTGCATAGGGAAAAGACAGATATATTTTGGGGTTCTGTATGGTTAACATGCATGTCTTGTCAAAGTAATTCAGCTATAAGCAAACTGCAAATAATGTGCAAATCTCTTCCTTATTTGCCGAGTTACTTAATCTGTTTTTTCTTTTAAACTTACACTTGATCTGGTTTTATACACTTCTTTTACCAACGGATAAAAACCAATTACTTCTGCTTGCCATCTAAAGCCTTTCATCTAGCAAAACAATTACTTAAACTCTACCTTCTTCTGACATAGCTGTTGACGCAATACGTGGAAATTTACTGCTGCTGCCAAGAGACACGGGGTTCACAGAAAGTACAAATACTGAGAATGCACTTATCAAGATAAGAGGAAGAGAAAAACAGTACACCACATAGATACTGAAATACATCTTGTCTCTAAAAGGGAAGAAACCCCCATGTTTCTTGGAGGTTTGAGAATAAGAATTTCTGCCTCCCACAAAGCCTTGAAAAGCATTTATAAAATGTTTAGCTGGGGACAATCACTATTTTCAGTGAAGTCAGTGATAAGCCTGTCTGGATCATCTACTTAATAACAGAAGTAAGGCAAAGAAAAGATGATCTAAGTTTAGCAATAGTGAGGAAACCCACCTGTGTTGGTAAGGAAGAGTGCTGTTATTATGATTTCAGCTCAATGGCTAGAATCTGGAGTAACTTCCCTGAGGTTCCATGGAAAAGGGATTTCCTTCATGGCCTTGGATTTGACCACATGCTTTGTCTTCTCATTTCAAACTCATAGAGGCCCTTTTACAACTCCTCTTTTGCACTGACTTGCCCAGTCTCTTTAAGCTGTTCAGGCAAAAAGACTCTGACAGGAAAATATACACAGATTAACAGTATAAAGCAATTACTTACTTATTGGCTAGTGCACAACTTAAAAAAAAACAAAACAAAACAAAAAAAACAAAACAAAAAACAAACAAACAAAAAAAAAACCAAAAACAAAAACAAAAACAAAAAAACCACAAAACAAACCAAACAAACAAACAAACAAAAACATAGCTGATATTTACTGAGCTATTTGGGTAAGTGTTAGTGTGTCCACTATACTGGACAGAGCAGCTTTATTAAAAAAGAATGTTAACTACACACCTTAATATTACATTATCATCACTGAAATGGAGCAAATTATTCTCAATGATCTGTTTGGTCACAACCTTCTTTTGGCAACAGCTAATGCAGAAATCACTGCTAGAAAGAGAGGAGATCAACCTAAAATGCTTATGAAAATGCCTATGAACAGCAGCATAACTTTGAACTGAGACAGTCCATTGTTCAACGTGTGTGTTTTCCTGTTCAAGCACCACATCTCTGTACTGATCACAGGAAAGAGCAAGCTTCAGGATGGTGTTCATCTGGGTGTTGTGACTATTTTAGTACTTTGCTTGTCATTTCTGCCCTTCCCTAACACATTTGAATCTGGGGGGAAACAATAACTACTGTGACTTCACTTGTTTAGAGGGTATTTATGTACCTTTTTAATTTCTTAGAATCATAGAACTGTGCAATCATTTAGGTTGAAAAAGACCCTTAAACTCATTGAGTCCAACTGTCAAGTCCACCAGTAAACCATCCAGCACCCCTAAATGCCACATCTATACATCTTTTAAATTCCTCCAGGGATGATGACACCACCATCTATCTCCTCAGGCAGCCTGTTTCAATGTTTAACAATCCTTGCAGTGAAGATTTTTTTCTAATATTCAATCTAAACCTCCCCAGGTGCAACTGGATGTCATGTCCTCATCCTGTTTCTTGTTACATAGGAGAAGAGACCAACCAACACCCACTTTGATCCACCCTCTTTTCAGGTAATTGTAGAGAGTGATAAGGACTCCTGAGCCTCCTGAGCTTCCTGAGCTTTTCCTCTTAGACTTGTGCTCCAGACCCTTCTCCAGCTCTGTTGCCCTTCTCTGGACTCACTCCAGCCCCTCAATGTCCTTCTTGTAGTGAAGGCCCCAGAACCAGACACAGCACTCATAGTGTGGCCTCACCAGTGCCCAGTACAGGGACACATCCCTGCCCTGGTCTTGATGGCCACACTATCAGCCTAGGACATCATTGGCCTTCTTGGCTACCTGGGCACACACTGGCTTGTGTTCATCTGGCAGTGACCAACACTCCCAGGTACTATGCTAACAGGCATGTTTCCAGTCACCTTTCCCTAAGCCTGTAACTCTGCATGGGGTTGCTGTGACCCAAGTGCAGAACCCAGCACTTCGCCATGTTTAACTTCATACAATTCTCCTTAGTCCTCCCTTTGTTGTTGATGTAGCTATAGAAACCTTTTTTATTGTCTTTTATGGCAGTAGCCAGATTAAGTACTTGCTGGGGTTTGGTACTTCTAATTTTCTTCCTGCATAGCCTCACAACATCCTTGTAGTCCTCCTGAGTTTCCCACACCTTCTTCAAAAGACTATACTCTTTCCTTTTTTCCTGAGTTCCAGAAAAATCTGTCTATCCACGCCAGTCTCCCTCACTGGCTCATCTTTCAGCTCATGGGGACTGCCTGCTCCTGTGCCTTTAAGATTTTCTGCTTGGAGAGCATTCAGCATTCTTGGACTCCTTTGCCCTTCAGGATGTCTACCAACAGACTCTGTCAACCAGGCTCCTAAACAGGCCAAAGTCTGCCCTCTGGAAGGCCAAGGTAACCTTCTGCTGGCACTCCTCCTTATTTCTCAGAGAATTTTGTCATTGCTGTGCCCAAGGTGGCCTCCAGACATCACTTTACCCACCAGTTCACAGATAGGAGGCTCAGGGAGTACCTTCCTTAGTTGTCTCTCTCACAAGCTATGTCAGGAAGTTACCTTTCACACAATCCAAGAACCTTCTGGACTGTTTCATCCCAGCTGAGTAGTGATTTGAACAGACATCTGCTAAGCTGAAATCTCCCGCAAAAACAAGAGTTACTGATTGTGAGACTTCTCCCAGCTGCTTGCAGAATTTATGATACCTAGGCTAGGTTTAGTCAGGACTTGGAAATCTCTGAAAAAGGCAGTTCTCCAATGAAGAAAAAGACCTTCCATGATATGTCCTTCACATGGCTAGAACAGATGGTTTGTACTGTCAGAGTTAGAAAACTCCACATTGTTGACTGCGGAGTTCAAACTGTAGCAACACTCTGATTTGGAAAAGTCTTCATAGGTTGCATCAGGAAACCTGTGGTTTTATATGTTCAATTTTTGTTTGGGTGAGAAATGCCCAGGAGAAAATAATAATTTGCATTTCATGCATCACTCTGGTGACACAAATATAACAGGAGTAAAAGAGTAGGACTCATATGAAATCTGCAAATTTCAGTGTTGGTTGACAGCTCTGTAATCCTTGTCAATACCTTTGACAAACCTTATGGGATTGCAGATTTCTTGATGACATTTGAAGGTGAGGAAGGGCTGGAGTTATCAGTTTGATATGTCATTCAGTATTTCAAAATAGTTAAGTAATCTGCCTGTGGATATTTTACTGGGTCACCATGCTTTGCAAACAGAACTGGCATGATTAAGAGTAGTGGATATCTAATGGGAAAAACAGATTTTAATCAGAATTTTTACTGCCAGGGTGTCTGGAGAGTTTTCACTTGCCTGGTTTTTAGTTTCAAGAGAAATAGATACAACAAAGTATTCTCCCTCTACCCACCATGCCACCAATGCCACATGGAGCAAATGGATCGCCCTCATCACTCAGTGCGCCCGTATTGGAAACCCGAATCACCCTGGGATTTTGGAAGTAATCACCAACTGGCCAGAAGCTGAGAACTTCAGTCTCACTGACGAAGAAGAGCAAGAGCAAGTAACCCAGGCTGAAGAAGCTCCACCGTATAACCAACTTCCAGCAGAGGAAACACGCTACGCTCTTTTCACTGACGGTTCCTGTCTCATCGTAGGGACGAACTGGAAGTGGAAAGCAGCCGTATGGAGCCCCACAAGACAAGTTGCACAAGCTACTGAAGGAGAAGGTGGGTCAAGCCAGCTTGCTGAACTCAAAGCTGTTCAAAGCTGGCCCTGGACATTGCTGAAAGAGAGAAGTGGCCAAAGCTCTACCTCTACACTGATTTGTGGATGGTAGCCAATGCTCTGTGGGGCTGGCTAGAAAAGTGGAAAAAGGCCAACTGGCAGCGTAGGGGAAAACCAATCTGGGCTGCTGATGAGTGGAAGGACATTGCCACCAGGGTAGGGAAACTACCTGTGAAAGTCCGCCATGTGGATGCCCATGTCCCCAAGAGTCGGGCTAATGAGGAGCACCGAAACAACGAGCAAGTAGATCAAGCTGCGAGGATAGAGGTGTCCAAGGTAGACTTGGATTGGCAACACAAGGGAGAGTTGTTCCTAGCTTGGTGGGCCCATGATGCCTCAGGTCATCAGAGCAGAGATGCCACCTATAAGTGGACACGAGACCGAGGAGTGGATGTAACCATGGACAGTATTTCTCAGGTCGTCCACTACTGTGAGACGTGTGCTGCCATCAAGCAAGCCAAGTGGGTGAAGCCCCTCTGGTACGGTGGACGATGGTCCAAGTATAAGTATGGGGAGGCCTGGCAGATTGACTACATCACCCTGCCCCAAACCCGCCAAGGCAAGCGCTACGTGCTGACCATGGTGGAAGCCACCACTGGGTGGCTGGAGACCAGTCATGTCCTTGGTGGATATAACACCACAATAATGTTGACAATTATGACATTTTACATTGTGGTTCTGGACTGGAGTCTTCAGGTCATGTTTCTTGGAAGCACAGCAGAGGTGAAAGGATGCTATTTAATTTCTTGTGGAGGAGACAAATGAACTTTGAATTGAGATGTCTTGTTTCCTTTTCTGGAAGCACTAGTGTTGCTTCTTCTCATATGTAAAATTACTACCAATATAAGAAATGGAAGACAGCTGCCAAAATACCAAGAGAATGATGTTATAAGTTTTCTCAGGAACTCTGCTCATGCTCTGAAGCTTACATTTGGAAAAACTAATTATAATTATCTTTATCTGAAGCTCAGACTTCACATACAGAAGGATCAGTCAAACACCATCACTCACCAGAAGGCTTTGTGCTTTTATAACTTGAAAATTTGCTTCTGAGCTACCAGCCCAGTTTTTCAAGGACTCCTTTGACTCAAAGAATGTTTTCAGCAGAGGTGCAAAAGTGCATGAATAGATTTTTTGCGAATGTCTACTGGATAAATTTCCAAGCAAAAAGACACCTTTCTCCACAATTGCTATTATAATTGGAGACAATGAATTTAAAAGGCCTTTTCATGTGTGACCAATTGCATTGATCTTTCCCAACATAAAAAACATGCTGTTTGCAAAAAGCAGTTTCTAAAACTCACAGAAGTACAAGCCAAGTGAGCAATGCCACACACATTTGAAATGTTTTGTTGTGGAGGTAACTATTTTTAACAAATCTTAATTATTTGACTGTAAAGACTTGATAAAACATTGAAATAAATGGAGCAAACAGTACAAAGAAAATAAATTAAAGCACATGCTATTCATATCTTGAAAAGGTTGGAGACATTTTTGGAGAGCTTTTAACGGAGAAAAGTAAAGAAAAATCAGCTCACAGATCACTGCACACTTGGATGAGCTAGGTTTAGTTATCCAATAACCACTGAGCTCATTACTATCCTTATTTCAATTCTGTGATGGTTTGGAGGAGGTTTATAAACAATTCCAAGATAATTTAATTTTTAAAAAATAACTCTAGCACTCTGTTTACAGTTCTTTAAGAAAAACATTTTATCTTTGAAAACAAACCAAAAAGGTAACTTCAAAATATGGGAGGTGCATTTCATCTAACCAACAGGAATCACAAGATTGTTTTCAAGACAAAAAAGATTATTTTTCACAGGCCTCATGTCAAGTTGATGTGTTTTTTAAGCTCACAAATATCAACTCTCCCCTCCAGCACTTGGAAGAATCATCTCTTTTCAAACACAGGGTTTGGTTTTTGTTATTGAAATAGTACACTTTGGCTGAGCCATAGCCTGGGTCACCTCTCTGAGGAGCACAGATACTGCCTGGGGGTTCCCGGGCAAGGTGTCACCACTGCACTAAGTTCAGTGGCAGAATTAACTCCTTGAGAAAAACCAGAGAGGCAAAAATGTATTTGTTTTCTCTGTACAGCCAGGCTCAGCATACTTTTTAAGAGCTGGTGATGATATGTTATGGTTAGTAATTTTCTTTTTCTCCATGTACTTTCATGTTGTGAGGTGTGGAGAGGTGACCATCATGTCTCTCTGCCTGCCTTTGAAAGCCTTCAGGAGCTTGTGTGCTGACTGCTGCTCTGTTTAGAGCTTCCACACAGTGTACAGAAGTACTGATCTAGGACTACCTCCATCTGGACAGGGGTTTAGTGAGACAGCTTATCTGAGGCTGACCTGCAGGGTCAAATGTTAACATGCAAGGACACCATGACTGACCTTTCTCTTTCAGCCTGTGTCTTTACTAGGAAACCAAGCAGAGCCAAGTGTTATTCTCTGCTCCTGATGCAGGCTAGTACAGTCCAGCAATATACTTGTTAAACCACGTGAAGTCTTCTTATCAACATCCAAACTGCAATTTGGGAACAGTCTTGGAAACCTGGAAATTGTGAGAATGTTACCCAGGGTAAAGCTATGCTCAAGACAATGCAAAAAGTAGATTTAAAGACATTTGCATTACCATACAGATGCCAGAACCCTCGTGCTGTAAAACTCACTTCACAAGATTTAGGTCCTCTGTCCACAGAGGGATATATGCTTGAGTTAATATTTTTGTGTCTACTCTGTGTGTTAGATACAACTATGAACTTGAGAACGTGATCACACCTGTTCATGGCTGACACTATAGACATACCATATTAACCCAAAACATAGTGTGGACAAGATCTGTCTATTCATTTTAGTAAATTTTACATCAGCACCTCAGAGTGAAATCTGCATGGGATATTACAGTTATTGGTAAGTGGCTTAAAACAGAAAATCCTTTTGTGTATTGAGAGGTTTGGGTAAAAAACCCACATCTTATTGTCCTCCAGGAGACAAAGTAAAAGGAAAGAAGGAAAAAGAAGGAAAAAGAAGGGAAGGGAAGGGAAGGGAAGGGAAGGGAAGGGAAGGGAAGGGAAGGGAAGGGAAGGGAAGGGAAGGGAAGGGAAGGGAAGGGAAGGGAAGGAAGGAAGGAAGGAAGGAAGGAAGGAAGGAAGGAAGGAAGGAAGGAAGGAAGGAAGGAAGGAAGGAAGGAAATAGATGTCCACCTACCAGCTTCTAACCTGACAGAAAATCACCTGCTCCAGTGGAGGCACAAAGAGTATCTCCAGTCATATTGCATGTGCCCTCCTGCAGTTTATATCTACACCCTGTGTGTATTGTCTTTTTCTTTTTTACTTTTTTGATTCTCATCAGGAAAAAAGTATATATCATGTCTCTCACTTCCCGCCTTCTTGCACCCTAAGTATTCTCTTTTTTTTGCTCTAAGCAGTGGTTCTGCAACAGAAGAGTAAGACTCCCTCTGGCCCCATTCCTAGATTTCTTGTAGTGTTTGTTGCCTTCTCTGCTCAAGTGCCTGCCATGAATTTAATCCATTCCCCAGATTTTGTCCCCACTTTTCAAAAGCATTTCTGGAGAATGTGTCTGTTTTTCTCAAGAATAATTCCTGCATGCTGAAGTCACAAGTACAACAAATGATCCTGTCTTTCAGCTAAGGAATTTTAAAATCCTTCCAAAGTTACATGAAAATATCAGATATCCCTGCTCTGAAATGTGCTATGGTTGCCCCTCTAGTTCTTGGCCATAGGTAAAGTAAACCAGTCTCATTTTAAGGCTTAGTTTGTCTTGGGTCACAGTTAACATGAAATTACCTTATCAGTTGTTCCAATGACTTTGTTATTACTGGCAATCATGTTTTATTCACTTCTCACCTCTCATCTACCTCATGAAATAATGAAAGCAATATTTGTCTGCTTTTTTCCTCTTTAATCTCTAGCTATGCTAAAGTCTGTAAGATCTGAATACAGATACAGTTCTGGCTCCCATTGTTTTCCTGATTTTACAAGGTCTAGAAATTTATAATTCCCACTGGCTGTTCTCTCTTTCCCTTTTCTTCCACTTCTTTATGCTCTTTTCTCTGCCCTGGATCTTGATCATCCAACCACCATTTCAGCCTGGAATGTGAGAGGCAAGTTCAGAGGGTAAAGAGCCATTCTCATACACTTTCTTATGGATTAAGATTCATTGACTGGATTCTCTCCTTCTGGATGTCCATGACTCTTGCTAGAGCAGTTCAGTAAGGGAAGGCATTAATAGTGTTCCCTCTCTCTGCCCAGAGAACCTTCTTCATGAAACACAGTTTATATCAAGGCTGCTCTGTTTTCCCAGATTTGGCTGAACTCGAACCAGAGCATTAAAATTCAGAGGGAGGAAAAACACACATGCACAATTAAGTCAAACTAGAACTTGAAATCCCTGGCAGAGGGGTTTCACTTACAACCAGCATGCAATTCAAAATCTTTCTTTCTGCAGCCTCCAATCCTCCTTTCTGTCTAAAAGCAGAAGTGGGGTGTGACTAAGAGATGGGCCCTACTGACCAGAGGCAGCAGTGTGGTTATGCCTCAGACTGCCCCTCACTCTATGAAGCTACATTGCATTGTTTTGCACTGTCCACTGGAAACTATGCACTCTCAGCTCCATGGAAAACAAAGGTCTGTGGGAGGTCATGCAAAGCCTCATGGAATTTTCTGTTTTGCTAATCCGGTTGGTGAATCACTCTGACTGCTTGCTTAATCTTACCTTCATTGTGTTATTTATCCTCAGCTTCAGGCAGCAGATGGGTGTCATCATTTGGGTGCCAGGCTGCCATGCCAACATTGGCCATGTTGATATACCCTCTAAACAATATGGTTTTAAGGACTAATGCCCTATTCTGCACCAAAATGTGAACATGTCTTGATAATAGGGTTTGGCCATCTTTTCACTGGTATGTAATACAACACAGTTCACACTAGTACTGTACTTATCACAAACAGGGAACCTTCAGGGCAATCAAAACATGATTAGCAATTAAAATCCCAGCCTCATCCTGCATTCTCTCCTTTCTCAGACAAATAGCTGTCATTTAAGGTAAGGTCCTACAATGGCTTTATCAACTACAAAAACAGTCCCTAACCTGTTTTCTCTATCATGCTGATTACAGATCTGATAGTTGGGCAGGACTAAAGAACTGGAGTGCAGTTTAAATGTTTCAGGGGAAAGGATACAAACACAGAGACAGCACACAGACACACACAGACACACATACACAATTTCAGTGACTCATTAATCTGAGTTGTTCTTTCTTTGACAGGCTGCACTGCAGTCTGAGCCAGGCAATGCAAATATCTTTTCTTGCCTGAGTAATTTGAGAGAAGAAATTTCAAGTGCTCAGTTAAAAATTACTGCATCTTCACATTAGACATAACTACTGTGGATTTTGATGCAAAAAAAATTGAGAACTCTTTCCTTTTTCCATCAAGAGGTAAGGTGCTTCAAATTACAGTACTGTGCCAGGTTTGTGTTTTTCACTCTCTTAGAGACAGTCCTTGGTGTTGAGACACCTCCCAGATAGATTTCAAAAGTCTTTGGCAAAAGTTTATTTTCTGGGCCCACAAACTACAAAACTCATTTCTATGATGGACAACTGACTTTAAAACCCATTTTCTTCATGACTCTCTGCTGCATAAGCTTCTGAAAGACTTACAGTCAAGAAATGTTCATGGAACAACAATACTCTGTGTCTTGGTTTGGAAAGACAGGTATCTGCCAGGGAAAGCTGGAGTTTCCCTTAGAATGGAGAATGTAAACCCCTCACCCCTGCCAAATTATAATTTTGCAATTAAAGGCTTTCAGGCAAAGATCTGAGAATAGGAATAACAGTTCTTTACTAGGAATATTTACAATACAAATGTAGTAGAAAAAAAAAAACCACCCAACCAAACCAGCAAACAAAAAAACAAGCAATCCTGGAAAACCCTGACAGAGTCAGAGCTACAACCTGACACCCTGTTGATCAGGGTGTTGGAAGCAGTCCAAAAGTAAGTCCTCATGGAGTGGCATATATGGTTCTGTTGGAGTAAAGATGATCCTGTAGAATAGGGTCCAGTGATGGTGAGAAGGGGTCCAGTCTTCCTCCAGGAATCGGGTGAAGCTAGATGCCTTCGTGTTCCTACATCTCAGTTTTTATCCAGTTAGGAATGGTTTGCTCTCCCCACTGGGTGGAGCATGTCACAATAGGATGATGGAATGTGGATGTACTGCTTTAGGAAGGGTATAGTTTGGGAATTTCTGAATGGCCCATTAGCAGAAAAAAATTCTCCTGGATGGAGGATGGACCGTGAAAGAGGTAAGAAACACTGCCCCACCCGGTTTTAACAGCTGGCCCATTATCAGAAGGCATCCGCCCCCCCTGCTTCTCCCAGAGTTACAAGAGAGAAAGAAAAAAAAAAAAAAATCTCCCCAACTGCATTCAACAGATGAAATAGAATACACATATTTGGTTCCATAACCCAAGACATTATCCACCCCTTATTCTATTATCATCTGCATCATACCTACATCAATAAACTCTGCTATACAGAATGAACCCTTACACTCAGTTCTTACTTAGGATTAGTTTTCCTGTGGTACACAACTGTTTTTTCCATCTTTTTGCATTACCCACCAAGCGTAACCAGGTCCTTGAGCAAAGACAATCCCACAGGTGGGTTCACCTTTGCCCAAGGTAGGATTTACCCAAACAATCTTTCCTAAGATACTTCTCATGTGTACCACAGGGACTTTATCTCCATCCACTGTGTGCAAGGGGGCAGACTGGGCAGGACCAGCTCAATTGATGGAGCCTCGGGTATTGACCATCCAGGTGGCCTTTGCTAAGTTCACTTCCCAATTCTTGAAGGGAATTCAAGTGCCTTCAGGGTGGTCTTAAGTAGTCCGTTGCACTGTTCAACTTTCTCAGCAGCTGGTGCATGATAAGGGATGTGATATATCCATTCAATGCCATGTTCTTAAGCCCAGGTGTTTATGAGGCTGTTCTTTAAATGGGTCCCGTTGTCCGACTCAATTCTCTCAGAGGTGCCATGTCTCCACAGGACTTGTTTTTCCAGGCTCAGGATGGTGTTCCAGACAGTGGCATGAGGCACTTCTGCATCTTTCTTTAGAAAGATCTTGGTTTTCCAGGCAGCCTGGAATATTTGGGCTTGTGTATAGGCAATGAAATTGAAGCTAGGACTTCCCTGGTTACTCAGCTAGGTGTCATATTGGAGGTTTTAAAACTTAAAACATATTTGGAGTTTCAGGCTACTGCATACTGCTGCAATATCATAATAAAATCAATTTGAGTAAATGGATGTACATCCCTAAATTGTTAACAGTGTTTTCCGTTTCTAGGGAAACTTTGAAACATGGGAATAAAAGCAGTTATAATTAGAGGAAAAAAAGAAAATAAATTCTTTTAGCCTTGTTTTATTATTTAGTCAGTATAAAATGAAAAGTTCTGGGCATTTGTAAACAGCACTGTCTATAATTATGTTATTAGATAATCCTCTTGTGGAACAGCAGTACTTTTTATGGAGATGTGCTAATGACTCTTTATGTTATCTTCAGTTCTAGAAATAAGGTATAGTTTGTTTCACTGAAAAGGCTTCTTTAATAGAAAAATCTACCTTTTATATCTGGTTTATCAAGTAAACACACATGTTGTTTCAGGTGACAGCTGAAAAACCACAGTGCGCTGTAATGAAACCAAGTGCGTTCAATAAAGGCCTTAAATTCCTGGCAGGGAGACAAACTATTCAGGATTTTCAGTAAGACACTAATGGAGATCTGGTAGGGCTTTTTAAAAATTTTATTCTCTTTTAATGTCATTATAAAACCATTTCATAGACTGCATAAATGTTCCTTATTGTCTTACTTTATTGCCAGTGTCTAAGTAATAGTCCTACTTTCAGTAAACACTATGCAGTAGCTCTGTGCCAGTGTTGCCTCATTGTTCTGATGAAAAAATATATTTTATATGATGTAGGTCAAAGAAATATTCAGTTGTGAATGTTTAGTGGCTGCTAATAGAAGATAAGAAAAGAAAATCAATACTGTCATCTTGCTTTTAATTTTCTACTCAAATTTACAAAAATTTTAAAAATAATTATAGAAGGGAAAACCAACGTAAATACCCACAAAAGTAAAAAAAAAAAAAAAGTGGGGATTTTTGTTGGTGGGGTTTTTTTTTGTGTGTTTTTTTTTTTTTTTTTTTTTTTTGGTTTTTTGGGATTTTTTTTCCAAACAAAAAGCAATACACAACAGTAAGTTTAAGAGGAGATAAAAACGAAGTTTTAGGATCATGCCTTTCTCTTCTTGAGGCCTCCTTGATTAGTCTAGGTGTCCCTCAGGCTTTGGTTGCTTGCCACTGTTTCCTGGCAGCTGTCATCTAGGTCAGGGAGGTGAATCCATCTGAACTGTCCTCTCACAGTCATAGGTGACAATATTCAACACTGTCCTGTTTTTTTCACTTGCTTTTGAATGTGAATGATGCTACAGCCAACCAATGGTATGGAACTGAATTATTTGGAATCAGCAATATTTCAAGTTGCACTGGGTAAGACTGTGAAATAAAGTCAGCTATGATTTTTAGTGTGCAGAGAAACTTCTGTGTAACTCAACTCTCCACAGAAAAAAAACCCAGCATAATTGAGTTTATAATTGAAACCTTCAGAGGTTTAAGAAAAACAAGGTAAATTAGCATCAAATTAAAAAATAGATGAAGCTTGTAAGAAAAATAGATATGTTCATTAAGGTTTTTTTTTTCTTTAATTCAAAACATGGAATTGACAATCTGAAGCTTTGGGATTTGATTTATCTGTAGCACGTAATACCTGTGCACTTGTATCACCATTGAAATGGAAGGTAAACAATGCAGAGAGCAGATAGGTTAACATTGAGTGGGTTTTTTATTGGCTTCACAGTTTTTTATTAGCAGAGTTCTTTTGATTTCTCTAAGAAGAGAGAAAAAATAGTAAATATTCCTTCCCAAAACACCTTCCTTACTTGCCATCTTCATAGATTAATTTTGCAGTTTAGATTTAGCTTTAGCATCTCTGTAACTGGATCAGATTGAGATGAAACTGCTTTAATATCTGTACAGAACTACATTACTTTACAATTTCATCCTGATTTTTTTTTACCTAAATGTTTATTATTTTCAGGTTTTCTTCCAATAAAATTTTCATTCTTTTATGATTGTTTTTGTCATTAAGCTTCTTCAGTACTTAATTGTTTGTGTGGTTATTTGATGAAATCATTTGGATGCAGCACAAAGGCCAGTAATACAATCACTAAGAGAATATTGCTGAAGACATAATATTCTTTTTCATTCACTGCAGCTAGATTCCTTGATCAAGTGTTTCTTGCCACATAGGAAACTATTCAAATGTATAGATTGCAGATTTGCTTATGGGAAGGTCTTCTAGATGTGCATTTAGTACAACTCTCCTTAAACAACTTAAGGAGTCAAGACAGCCAGGAAAAAGAATAGCAAAGGGTTTGATTGCTGACATTTAAACTGAGCAAAACCACATTCACTGCTCACAGTGGAGAAATATTTTATGGCCATGAAGACAAGATTCATTTGAAAGGATAGACTTTGTCACTGCAATTTAAAGATTTTTGCCCTGCTCAGGCACTGCATATGAAAAAGTTTTGCCATCTGCAACCTACAGTTGTTCTTCTGCTCTTCTTCTCCTTCATACTGGAAAACTGGCTGTCAGCCTCTTCTCCCCAAAGTGTCAATTAGTTTGGAATCGATTTTTACACTTCTGTGACAGGTGTAACAACTTGGGCAAAGATGACGATGGCATTCTAATTTGCTTTAATGAATAAGGATTCAGCAGAATTCACATAACCACAGAGCCTGTTGTTTTGCATCATTCAATTGTCTGACTTTTTCAATACTCTATTCTCATCCGGTAGCATTTTGTTTTCTAAATTGACAGTTCATTCAACTTGCACATACGGGTTGAATTTGGGTAGAATCTAACTTGCTGCTTCTAATTAGTTTTTAATTTCACCAATCTAATGAGAGGCCCACTGTGGAAAGAGGATGTCTTGAAACATTTAATTCCTTTTGAGACTGACTAGGACAGAGTCAGTGCCTGACAGTTTTTCATTGTTTACCTCAAATCTTACTCTTCATGTGTATGTTGTTGGCAGTACCTTCTCAGGTCATGCTCAGCAGCAATAGTAATTCTGGACCTTTAAAAGTGGAATATGTGAGCACTGTGAGCAGCAAAATATTATTAAAATATTTCTCCTTTCCATATTTCCCATTGGTGAGATTGACTTTCCTTGACAGGAACTGTTAACAATGTAAGAAGCATACTGGTTGAGAAGAGGTTTAGATCTTGCCACTGAAGGAGAAAGATCAATTCAATTTATGCTGCATGAGGCCTGAGAGAGCTTTTTCACAAAGCAGAGTTGGTATTATTAGCACAGCTCTTATTCTTACCATGTATGAGTTCTCTGCTGATTTTAGGTGATGTCCTCACGCTCAGTGCCATGCGGATGGAACTGCCATGGCAGTAAAAGGAACGTGGGCTACCAGTGCTATGCACAAGCTTCCACTACATCTCTGTCCCTTGGAAGGTGAATGGTTTTATGGGGACCTCAGCCGCTCCCTCAATTGGCAAGACAATCACCATTTACAACCCTACAGTTTCATTTTAAGATCGCCAAGGAAAACATCTGAAAACATCCTAAATTAAGCTGCAGCAGCTTTAGCAATGAAAAGAGCAAAAGTAAATCAATTTGAGCAATTAGCAAGCCATGTCTGCATAGATAAATTGGGGTTTGACATATGCAATATTTAAACACAATGACAATAAGAGAGCACTAGATGCACACAGAGTAAATTTGATAAACATACAGGAAACTTTCATCGCAGAACTTCAACAAAATACAATCATGCTGAATGCAACAGCTCACACAAACAGAACAGTATTTGTCCTTCTGATGTATATAAAAGTCTCTCTCTTCATCATTCTATTGGATAATATTTTTGGGGTGGGCTTCCAAACTTAATTCTATCTTAAACTTGCAGAATCAACAGTTTGATAAATATTAACACCAATATGGAACATTACACCTACAGTTAAATCACTGAATGTAAAACCCAGACACTTCAACACAAACTGGGGATATTTTTATGTTCTGTAATGCTTTTTTTCTTCCCACATTACAAACCTTCTGAGGAATGTTACATGTTCCAAACTGCTGATGTTTCCCTTTTCATTTACTGGCTGTTTATAGCTTTTAACTCTATTCATGATTTTGTTTTGATGTAGTAGTTCTTCTGCAATGATTTTTTTTTTCAATTTTCATGCAGTCATGAGAGGAACCAAACATGGTCAGGGTGTTTTATTTCTAAGTGTACTTTTAATTGCAGGCTATTTCTGTGCCTGAATATATTCAGTGTGGGCACACCCTGTTGTTGGGTTGCTACCAATTCCATCATCTCTTCAAAAGAAAGCAGCATTTGTTTGCCTGTT
This sequence comes from Phylloscopus trochilus trochilus, assembly GCA_016584745.2. Taxonomy (NCBI): domain Eukaryota; kingdom Metazoa; phylum Chordata; class Aves; order Passeriformes; family Phylloscopidae; genus Phylloscopus; species Phylloscopus trochilus. Next base: position 31,980,043 of record WQNJ02000062.1, on the reverse strand, counting down.
GGACCAGACTAAGCGAGCACGACCATAACTAAAAAGAAAGATGTATCAAAGGGTGGTTCCCATTTGAAAAAAGAAAAACCAAAAAGATACTGGAGAAGACAGCATCCCTCCTGTCTATAACTATGGCTAAAAATACTATCCAGAACAATAAAAAATTACTTGTCAATTTGAATATAGAAGAAGGAAAATGGTTGCAGATTTTAAGAGTGCAGGGAATATTATTTCCTACATAATGTGATTTTTTCTCAAAAACGGAAAAATTTCCCAATTGTATAATTTTTATCTACCAAGTATACAATATGTTGACAGCTTTGCCAGCCTGTGTATTGACTGTGTCTGTAGTGTAGGGCTGGCCAGGATTAGTTGCTGCCTTGCTGCTTTCCACATTGTGGAACTGCTGGGCAGACTTTCAGCCCGTAACAAAGACTGTAATTTCAAATAATACCTTGGCTTGTTATGGGGGATAAAACAGGCCAGGGTGGTCTCCTATTGGAAGTTTGGAGGCCACTGGAAGGAGGAATACTTTTATCTGTTTGGGGAGGAAGTAGACTTGTTGCTGTCAGAGTTAGAGAATGGGACTCACACATATTTACTAAGGAAGATTAGTTCAGGTTTGGACAATACTGTGTAAAAAAGAAACACATTAATCTCTACTGAGATGCAGAAAAGTTGGACAGATTTACAGATGTGGAAGAGATCCTGTAGCCTCAGCTTGTCTCTCTTGAATACGTTTTGTGTCTAGACTACTCTGCTTTTTCATGTGGCAGTGACACCCAAAGGAAAACTCATCCTAATATGCTTACCAAATGTTCAATGAAGTCTGAGTGCATGAGGCATACACTTCATCTGCTACATCAGACTGTAGATACATTCAGGTTTTTTTATGAATTTGAGAGAGAAAATACAATGAGCATCAGAGAAAACCACTGACTGTTGTGCTGCTTTGAAAGCAAAACCAGTGAGACTCGCAGTCAGAGATACCATTTAATAGGAGAAGAGAGGAAAAAAAAAGGTAAAATAAAATAAATGGAACAATACAACCTGACACCCTGTTGGTCAGGGTGTTTGAAGCAGTCCAAAAGTAAGTCCTCCTGGAGTGGCAGATGTGGTTCTGTTGGAGTAGAGATGATCCTGAGAGAGAAGGGTCCAGTGATGGTGAGAAGGGTCCAGTCTTCCTCCAGGAACCAGATGAGATGTTCTTGTCAAAGCAGTGATTCCGTCTGGTAGCTCTTGTCTCCTCTGGGAGTCCAGTGGATAAAAGCTGCTTGTGATGTCTCAAACCCTGGATTATATCCAGGTGGGAATGCTTGGCTCCTCCCCCTGGGCAGAGCATCTCACAACGGGATGATCTCATTCTATGAGTCATGCAGTGGGTCCTTGATGGCCCATTAAACAGAGATAACTCCCAGAGGAAGTTGTCTATGAGTCATGTGGCAAGGCATTGTTAGGCTCATTAACAGAAGATAAGGAAAACACTGCCCCACCTTGGCTCCAACGGCTCATGGGGATAGAATACATACCTTGGGCACAATTTTACATTGTAACCTAGGACAACTGTAAACTTCAAAAATCCAGAGCTGGAGTGATAAAGTTTGACAAATTAAAAGAAAAGCAAATAATGGGCTTATCCTTTGAAGTCCATATTTAAAAGTGAAAATTCTCAGAGTTCTCAGAGGTTTAAAAAACTCACCACCATTTTCTTGTTTGACACATGACACTGAGTTCTGAAAGCTGACTTTCCTACTGTCTAGATAAAAACTAAATCTTTTGAAAATTTGGCAACATGAGTGTACAACCTAATGATTGATGACATGGAACCAACAAGTGGTACAGATGAGAAAAACTAACAGCAGATCTGAATATTCATTTTTCCAAGAAAATTAGTTTCTTAGTTTGTGCAGGATAGAGGGTTCTGTATTTGTTTCATTATTTTTAAAGTATTGTGTAACTTGTGCTGTTTTGGTTTTTTTATCTTCTGGTAAGCATGTTAAGGAGATCTGCTTTCATGCATCAGTTTTCACTGTGCTGTACAAATGGAAGTATCAGGAGATAAAGCTGACACAGGGAATTCATAGACTCCTTAGCCTTGAATTCATAGACTCCTTAGCCTTAAAATCACATCTGGTTGCTGACTTAAAATGACAGTGTTATCTGTTAAAGGTGTCTTTTGCTTTCTGGATTTTTTGATTTACAAAGAAACGTAAAAATGCTTGGCACTGACTGCTGAGACTAGAATCTGTGGTTGGCCATTATTCCTGGAAAAGAGGTTATTTCCCCATTTTGAACAAGCTAATTTGCCAAAAATGTTTTCAAGAGGAAATGTATTCAGAGTAGATGTTACAAGATCTTGTCAGGACTTCAAAAGTTTAGGAGTACCTTTCCAGGGGGGTACCTCAGAAGTGATGTCGTCAAAAGCATCTATTAATGGACTTTTCACTTTTGAAAACAGGATTATTTTTGGACAAGTTCTTTATCTAGAAAGGAGAAAATACATTGTGCTTAGCTTTGACTCCTCTAATCATACTGATTTATTGTCTCAGTATGTTATCCCTATAGTTAAATGTCTTATTAATCACTTCCATGCATCTCTGAGATATCACTTGGAAGGGCTGCAAGCTACTGTTTTCACTCCCTTAGATCAGACTGTGAGCAATGGGATGATCTTTTACCTATAAAAATGGGTAATTAATGGATATGGATAATTATCTCAATTGGTAAAGGAAAAATATTATTAAAATTTACAGCATTCTGGTCTTCTCTGGGTTTTAGCTAGGATAATTTTTACACTTGTGAAATGAAGGCAAATAAAATCACTTTTATGACTTCTCAAAACTATATATACTTTGTAAAGATATAAAATCTTCTGCAGATATGAATCAATTGAAAGCGAGGCAGGAGAACTTTATCTGCTTAACTTTGAATCTTCTCCTGCCCTACCATTCTGTGTAGTGAAAATCTTGAAAAAAGTTTCACGTGTTATCAATGTCATATGTTATTTCAAACAACAATGCATAGAAACAAGAGGGGGCAACAAATTACGCTTCATAAAGAAAAAAAATTCTTGAATGGTTGAATTTCTGTGAAGAAAGCAAATAGAAGGAAGTAGTGCTATGGATGAAAATGAGCAACTGTTTCTTTCAGTACTGTCATCATACTGTACAGCTTTTTGTACAAACTCTAGCTTTGTGTTGCTGGCACTTGCATGCATGGTCCAAATCAGCATTTTCTAATTCTACATAAAATCATGTCAACAAGTTAGAATAAAATGGACTGCAAAGATCTTTCATTTTAGATACAGAATCTTATAAACCTGCTCCTAAGAAAAGTATTTGCCATTTCTCTCCTCATCCCAGGCATTCCTTATGTTTATCTGGCACTCTGTGCAACAACTTTTTCAGGAACGTCAGACTGTTAGTAGCTTTTCCTAATTTGTGGTTAGAATGTGAAGACAACTGAAATGCTGTTCTAATTACTTTCTCTCATAAGTGGTATGAAAAAAGGCTTTTGTCTGTTGTTCTGAGCAAAGTCTAAAACCCAGTTCTTTGTAACACATTTATAGTTATTTTCATATTGGAAAAGAAGATCATCTGAAGACTTAAAAATAAATCCTAAGCTTTGCTTTGTGCTTTGCCTAACAGATTGAATGCCAATATATTAATTACAATAAATGGTGGATTAATGATGTGAGAACTTTGTAGTGTAGAAGATCTGGTAAAAGACTTTTGGATGTATTCATTGGAGAATATATAGTGTGGTTTTGATCTCAGAAATACCTTCTCTAAAGAGAAAATTACATCTTTTGAAAATAAAACAGGAAGCAGAAGGGTTTGGTTTGTTTTATTAATAATAAATTCTATCATATCATGGCTGGGGTTACATGGAAAAAATGTAGAATTTTGGGTATCACTGGTTTTAACATACTGTGTTTGGCATGGTATTTGGAAGTGGTTTTTTTCCCGCTTGAACTGAAGTACAAGTCTTTGATTACCACCAGGGAAGATGCAAGCCAGACCTGTAGCAGCTTCCTCTGAAAGTGCTGCTTTTTATATCTCCTGTACTTGCAGTCTACATTCAGCACATCACTATTGCTTTAAAACCATATTTTGCTTCGTGATGAGTAAGGATATAATTCCTAGTATGAGTTAATACATAGAACTCTACCATGTGAAAGTCTTATCTGGAGAATGAGGGTGTAGAGCCAAAAACAGAATTAGAGCAGAGAATTAGGAATTTGCCAGCAAGGACTTGCCAGCTGTTTCAAATGGCAGAATACATTAGATCATATTCTTTCATATACACTCATTTTTCTTACTCTATTAAATAATGTTAACCAGAAATGTCATCAACCATTTGTATAAGAACCACACCAAGAGAGAACTGATACTGATGGTCTTATTGGAGCAAAATAAGGAATGCTAAGGAAACAGTTCAGCAGAAAGCTTTCCTGCTAATAAGGGAGACTTCTTGGGTAAGTGGAAGAACAGTGAGAATTTGGAACACATCACCTTTAAAAAAACCTCACACGGCCATAACATTTATCATGCAGAAAATAGAACCTTTAAACTCCAAAAAGGATAGGTAGCACAGCAATACATTATGCAAAGGTTCTATAATGAGCTCATGAAACAGGCTACATGAACTGGAGATGTGCTAAGCAACAAGGGAAGAAATGCCAGCCTTTAAGGCGTTGTCAGGTCCGTAAATTATAAGGGGTTTTATTCAGTGGTATTGCTATGCTGCAGACCACCAATATCAAGTGTTTGTTCTCTTCCTGTAGCCCTTCTCGTGAGCAAGATGCCCCCCTTTCTCTTGCAGCATTATCTCTTGCCATCAACGAGGCAATACCTCTGATTGCACAGCACTCTTTATGCATTAACCAGAAAATTGTCAGTACTTTTAATAAAAATACTTTGTCCTTCTCCTAAGCATTGCTGCTTTTGTTTCTGCTGACATGGATAAGGTGAACTAGTTTTGCTCCCACCACAGCCTTGTCCAAAGAGCACCATGGCATAGGGATACTTGAACTGGTTAACTGCACCAGGGGAGGGGAAACAATGAGATAAAACTTCTCTGTTCACTGAGACAACAGTGAACTGAAACTTCTGCCTAGTGGAATGCTTGTGGATCATGACCTCACCTCAAGCCTACAGGCATGAATTGAAGCAGACAGTATCCCTGACAAGCAAATACAAATGATTGATTACGTTTACTGAAAGTCTGCTCTTCATGTCTCCTTTAAAGGATGATACTTTCACCTCTTTTGCTATCCTGCACTATTAGCATTTCTCTCTGAGTATGTCCTTCAGATCATCAGCTATTCGTTACCAACTCTTCAGCCATCCCCTAATCTACTCTGCCACCTTCTGTATTTCATTCTCGAAGCTCACCCACACCTTTGTTCTTTGTGCCAAATGACAGCTTTGGAAAAATCAAAAGCACTGACAAAATACTCAGCTTGATCTTAATTCTGACACTGGAATGAGTTTTCAGACAGCCAGTGTAAGAAAAAGCCATTTTTTTTAGACTGAAACCTATTCAGATGCTGTAATTATTTCAAACTGTTTAATACAGATAGAGCCTACAGAGAGTTGGATTGCTTAGCATGGTTTTACCTAGCAGGCAAATTGCATAGTTTTTCCAAATATAAGTGTTAGTTTACACTTCTTGGTTGGTTTGCAGGTTTGTTTGGGTATGGTTTTCTGCTGGTATGTATATCTCAGAAAAAAGTAAGGTCTCTTACAACAGAAAGCACTTTTTCTTTTCCTCATTTGTGGCATATTACATTTAGAATATTTTTTTATCATTTTTTTCTTGATATTTTCAACAGATTCCTGCTCTTTAAAGACTCAAGCTAACAATCAGGCTTTGGTGTATGAATTTCAGCCAGTATCCTTAATGCAGATATTAGCTAGAAGCAAATAGATATTGGCTTTCCCAGCTTCTTATCAGCTTCTTTTAGCAGTAGGACTTACACCATAAGCACCAGTAAGGAAATATGGGGCACTAATAAATCTGGCCCAATTTAATTTTTTTAACTTTTCAAATCTCTTTCTCACTAATTTTAGTTTCACCAACACTGATATTTGTCACTCCATGACACTGTTCAACATTTGCATATTTCTTCTGTTAAGATTGTTAGGGTTTAACTTTCTCTTAAGCTCTAATTTCCAAGTACTCATTTAATAATTAATGTAATGTTCCAAGAAAACAACCCTTAGGATGCTGAGTTATCCATATGTGATTCATATTGTACTTATGCATTGTTGATTTAAAAACATCATTTATTTAAACACATAATCTGAATATGGTGTTATGATCCCTTTATCTGGTTTCTTTATCCAAAATAATTACAAATTTCCTAGTTCATTATGTTTATATACCATTTTCATGATTCTTTTTCAGAGTCTAGAATTAATCGAAGTGTTTTGCAGAATCAGAAATCTAGAGGCAATAATACAAGTGAAAGATTGAGTGACTTTGGACATTCCCAAGTGCAACATAAAAATCTATTTTTTGCATTTACAGACTCGTGGAGCCATGGTTCCCCGTTGAATTTTTTGAAGTATTCAATATAAAATGCTGTATATGCCTTTGCCATCAAATATATTATTGGGGTTTGTTTTTCAGCCTGATAAAACTATGGACAAGGACTCAAGGGAAGAGGGAATTTCTATTTATATACAGCTATTCTATATCCAGATAAATACCAAAAGTAGAAGTGCTTTGTTATTAAAAAAAAAAAAAAATTACTGTGTTTTTTACCATTAAGTTTTCATATGCTAGCAAACTGTCTATCAGGGAGCATAGCTATCCAAACATCTGGCCAATAAGATGATCTTTGTGATAAGTTTTTTAGCACTAAACTAGAAAAATCTCTGGTTTTTGCTTAAAGCTCTCAGCAACTGAGACTGTCATTCTCCAACTTGTCTAGAGTGAAGGAAAAAGAAAAGGAAGGAGACCAGAAGAAGGGAATTAATATTTTGTGATTCTGTAATATTATTCAGGAGGAAAGCAAAGGATATGTATTTGGCAACTTCTGCTGTCAGTTACCATACTCTGTGAAGAGTACAACCTTGAAGTTATAATATGCAATGAAGTAGTAATAAAGAAGAGAAATATTCACCTAGGACAAAATGTGTCCTGTAGAAGTGGTCTGTTGCAATGGATTGATCCAGACTGGACACTAGGTGCCCAACAAAGCCACTTTATCACTTGTGTCCATTTTCAGCATGGACTTCAGTAGCTCCCTTTCCCACATAATGCTTTATTTCATTCCCAGCATAGTTTGGGATAATTGAATCCCAAAGGAATCATACCTGTCCAGAAAATGTACACCTGCATCACAAGTGAAACTGATATTTGTGGCCTGTGTCTGCATAAACTGCATAAGCTTGCAATTGATGACATCTCTTAGTTCTCCATGTTTCTAATACAGACCTAAGCAAATCAATTCAATTTCCCCTGTCTTGTCCAGTTTTAGATGCCTCTAATATCTTGCTTTTTGTCACTTCCCTAGCAGGCTGTTTAATAATCTTGCTATCAAAAAGATTTTCCTAATATTTATTGGAAGATTTCTTTTTTTTTAATGTCTTCTCATTATATCTAATAGTGAACTTATATACCAGTTTTTATGACTTCATGTGTTCTTCCTTTCCCACATTTGGTGCATACAGGTATTAAATAATTGAACTCAGCAAGTAGATATCTTCACTGGATACTTACATATCAAATCATTCTTCTCTGGATTTTTTGTTGTCATATTCATGAATTGCACAATTGTTATGGGCTCATTGTGAACAACCCACTGAAAGCATCCAGCACTCAATTTGAGATACAAAACCCAGGAATCAGAAATTCAGGGACTTTTCTTTCTTAGGATGACATGAATCACATGACATTAACTTCCTTGAATAATTAAAGCAAGTGTAATCCTGGTGCAATTTTATCTACTCAGGTGGACAAAATTAAATCGCACTGCCCATGCATGCTTTGAAAGTCATGCCCAATCAATACCAAATGAGTAAGCCCAATAAAAAATAAATATGAAAGGCACCACAGCTATGGAATATTTTTAATACTTTTTTGCTGGAAGCTGAGGATGTATATTTCCTTTGACTATTTCTAATCTTTTCTGTACTTCAGGCATTGCTTAGCAGAGTTACAACCATATTCAGACATTTTATTAATCCATAAGATAATGCAGTATGTAAACACCTTTTATTGGTTTTCTCAGCCTCAGATGTGATCTTTATTCTGAATTATCTAAAGGGGAATTAGAGCTGTGATAGTTAAGTATATCTACTTTCTTGCTTCTTGTTCAAGACTTTCTTAGAGGAACTCTCTAGAGCATCAACAAACCTGTTTAACTAAATATATGATTTAAAGGGCTAAATAAAATGCATAAAAATTTTGCGTGTGTGCTTCCCCAATTATTTCAATTTAGTTTACTCCAGGTTGGAAAGTAATTGAGGAAAACTGAATTGTAGTGATAGATTTTAATGCTGAAAAGTATTTTACACGAGGAATTAATAGAATTTTACTCATTCATTTTAAAATTCATTTTTAATTTTCTGCAACTTTTCTGAGAATTTCTAGACTAGAAGTCCTAGTCTCTGTTTTGCCTCACTAAAAAACTTGTCATATAGACCTTCTCTTTTTTCTGTTTTCAAAAAAAAAAAAAAGTAGAAAAAAACCTCCCCAAAAACTGAACAAATAGTATTCATTACTCTCTACAAAATTACACATCCAATACCCTTTTCTTTACTCATTAATGAAGCAAGCTCCCTCTTCCTGACTAGACCTCCCAGGTGTTGTATGAGTGGGATCCCCAGAAATGAAGCTATGATCCCAAGCACAGGGAAGCCCTAAGTGGATGTGCAGTGCCTTTAACTATCTAGGACATCCAGGAAGCTGGGAACATCTCAAAATTTTGATTCCACATTATTTAATCAGCTAGTTCTCACTCTCTGGTGCTCTGCCCCTTCAAACAGGGCCAGCTGGTGATGATGAATCATTTCAATGGCATAAGAGCTGCAACAAATACAGGAGCAGTGCCCACAAAGCAGATTCAGAAAGAGGAAAATGATGTGAAAATGGCACGGATTGGGAGACTTGACCATTGAATGACTTTAGGAAAAAAGAACACAGCAGGAAGAACATGACTTCACCAGAAAGTAGAAAATTAGCCCAAGATGAATGACTCAGAATCATAGAACTGATTCATAGAATGGTTTGGATTGGAAGGGACTTTAAAGTTCATCTGTTTCCAGCCCCTATGCCATGGGCAGGGACACCTTTCACCAGGTCAGGTTGCCCAGAGCTCCATCCAGCCTTACCTCTGGGGGATGAATAGATCCTTCACAAACCCCCCAATACTGCCTGTTTCCCTGACCCAAGTGCAACACCTTGTACTTGGTCTAATTAAATCTAATGAGATTCCCATGAGTCCACTTCTCTTGAGCTTGTCCTGGTCCCTCTGGATGCCATCCCCTCCTTCAGGTATGGCAGCTGCACATAATTCTGATTTAACAATAGGAAAAAGAAGGGGGCTATTTAAAAATTTGAATTGGTCTTCTGAAGTTGGCAATACTTTGGTCCCTGTGCGTTGACAGCACCCATTGGCTTTCATTGAATTAGAGGGGACTTAGGACTGTTCTGACTCTGCAGGGCACTCAGAGATGTCTCAGACATTTCAAATCTGCAAAATGAGAATACAGAGTCCAGATCACCTATTGTTTGATGATACTCCAGGCTAAAGTGCTTTTAGCAGAACACCAGAATCTTGCATATCTTGCCGTAACAGCAAAATTAATTACTCATAACAACAGTGAAAGTGGAGAAACAATGCATGCTTAAAATTGTTGTTACTAAAAATTATGCTGACACTGGCTCACTTTTAGTTATCTCAGTCTTGAATAACCTCTTAGACATCTTTGGTGGAAAATACAGGCAGCTGAATCCCATCCATGCATGCTAATTTCAGATTAAATTTGCTGCTCCTCTAATGTTAGGGGTGGCAATCTAGTCACTCCATACTGACAGCTGATCTGTTATTTCCTGTTTTCAAAAGTTAGCTGTAGCTGGAACAAGAGATAGGTAAACCATAAAATAAACTTTACAGTGAAAGACACAAGAGTATTAAAGAGACTCTTTTAATACACATCTCATTAACAGTGCTTTCAATTTTCAAAGTACTGTACTGGGCTCTTTGACAACTGAGACATGAAATGGGTGCACTTGTTCACACCAATACTCACATATGCACTGGAGGAAATAATTTGTGAGAGTAACTACAGTGAATGAAGAAAAATTCTGAGGGGTGAGAAAAAACACAAATTAATCCTGCAAAGCAGAAGTTTGAGTGGTGTTGATAGCAACATGCAGCATTTAATAGCACCATATCACAGAAAAAAAGGAGTTTCCAAAATCTTTTTGTAGAGATATTGCACTGACACTTACATGAACAGTGCAAAAGAATGTGGTTGCCTGCTTCAAATTATTTAAGGGCTCACATGTTGTTTGTAACACTTGGTTATAGATGGAATTCCATCTTTTGGAACATAAGATGATATTGCTGGTAGGTATCAAGCCTTCTCTCAATGTGTAGGGACAAAAAGACCAGCATGACAGATACAGAGATGGAAACCCTTCTGGTCAATACATTTATCTCTGTCTTACAGGGGACTGCTTCACCTCATCCAAAGGTTTGACTCAACAGCAGAGGTGGGTGAATACCTGGCCAAAATATTTTTGAGAGAGTTGGTGGCTGTGCCAATCATGCATCATCTCTGGATAAACACAGAGCAAGAGATGGGAGTTGCAAGGACTGCTCATGAACTCAGTCTGGAGGATTTCCACAAAGAGCAAAGACTCTTCAGGAACAAAAGTGTGTGCAGTGCTTGCAGCCTGGGAAAGCACAGAAAGTGCTAGACAATAAGTATGGAAGAAGAGGTCCTTAATACAAGGAGACAGCAGAAAGGAGTGAGAAGGATTGGGTTTTAAACCACATATTGCCATCTATTTTAGCTAACAGAGTACAGGTATTTTCTATTCAGAGTTTGGGTTGGGTTTTTTGTTCTAGGTCAGTATTTTACATTCTGATAAAACCAAGATTTGGAGATTAAGTGACTTTTGGTAAGCTCCTTAGGCAAATATATGATATATTCACCTCAGGATACTTTCATAGAATCCTGTGCAACCATCTTCTACATAAATATGTCACAGAGTTTAGCACTTCTCACTGTTGACATAGTTGGCTTTCATTTCTGTTCATGACCTAATGCCCAGCATTGCTCCTCAGACAAAGCCTCAACTTGAATTGCATACTTTTATTTTCTGTCAGTTTCTCACAGCTTCTGAGATCAGTCTTGCTTTGCAAGAAACTGCACTGTAGTGTTGTAGTGTCTTGCAGGAATACATCTGCCTTTCTCCCCAACAGCACTCCCATCTTCAGGTTACTGTGTAACAAGTTCAGTAGTCCACGTCTTCCATTCCAGACAGAGAACCAGCTCAGCACAGCTTTTGTGTTATTATCTTGGCATCTGTCCCTGCATGGCAGACTCAGTATCTTATCGTTGCAGATTTTTATCCTGACATTTTAAGTGCACTCTGTTATGTGGACATCACAAACAGCTTTTGCCTGGAATCTCAATAGTAATGGTTCACAGGAGAATTTGCATAACATGACTGTTTGGGGAAAAAAAAATTACTTGCTTGGAATTTGATTTGTTTGCAGTTCTCTGTGATAATTGATCAAAAGATGATCTGGTAGTTTTAATGCAGTTTGTCCATTCCCTTTCTGGGCAAGAAACTGATGTATGTATTCACTATTAAGTGAATAGCCATACATAGAAAATTCTAGTTATTCAACATAGACATCTATTCTAGGCTGTAATCTAGGTCTAAATTTCACTTTCTTACTTTATATCTTAATCTAATATATTCTATCTACTCTTTTAAGCCATCTCATAATCATTTGTATATCTTCCTGTGCTTGAATGGGTGCATCACTGTATATAGTTGTCTCCCAGTTTCTAGGGGTGCCCTAAAATTAAATGGCTATTGAAGTTCAGAAATGCACTCATGTCTGTACTTCCAGGTGAGGGTAGATCTTTTCTCCCAAGCAACAGGTTAAAGGACAAGAAGAAATTACCTCAAGTTGCACAAGGCGAGGCTAGATTGACTATTAGGGAAAATTTCTTCATTGAAAAGGCTTCCCAGGGGAGTGGTGGTACCACCACACCTTAAGGTATCTAAAAGACATGTGTATGTGGCATTTAGAGACATGGTTTACTGGTGGACTTGGCACTTATAGGTTAGTAGTTGAACTTGGTTCACATTTGCATATACAATTAAATATTTTATTGCATCAATGTGGGGAAATGGCTCTTTGGCTGTCTGTCTCATATCACTAAAGGATTGTCTATTTTGTACTTGATCCATTCTTGGGACTGCAGCCACTCGTCTCTATGAGCTGTTGCTATTTAGATTGGCAAAAAGTGTTTCGGTGATTTTTGTTTAAAATTATCTTTAAGGATTTGATTTCTGACAGTAGATATAAGCAGCCCATTAGATGTGATCTTTTTGACAGAGTCCAAAAACAGCAGCTGATTTCAGGGCACTTTTGCCCCACCTTTCATATCTCTGGAGAAAGTCAAGTGCTTCAGAGAAGGGTTTTTCAGATAGTAGAATTGCAGCCAAAATCATGTTCCTCCCACCAGAGCTGTTCAGCGGGTGGGCTCTCACACAAATAGGCAGTGTGTATCCATGTGGTTCACACTCATACCCATCGTGCTGCAGTCATGTTTTTGAGAACTGTTCTTGCTCCAGCCTTTTTTTGAGGGGGTGCAATTACCATGCGCATGTTGCCACGCACATGGGCAAATTACAGCAATTGAAGCTGAAGACAGGGAGGTTTGGGACAGCTTCTCTAAAATCCTTTATCTGTTCTTGCCTAGGACCTAGGAAAGCACCTTGTCTTTTACAGGCAGGTTTATTTTTTGCCACAAAGTTTTACCACCTAATCTATCCATCCCCCTGTTCTTCACCTGATGCTTTAGGAGATGTCATTGTTTTGTGGTGTATCTGACAGTGTGACCTGGAACTTGGTGATAAATTCTGCAAGGATAAATAAAGCAGCCTGTGTTGAAGAGTATTTGAAAAGTGTGCATCAGCTCTCTTGTGGCTTAATGAAACATCTGGAGACATGGGATTTGCAATGCAGTGGGAGAAGATACAGGCAGCCAGGTGCTTCAAAGCCAGATTCTTAGGGATGGGGGCACTAATCAATCTCTTGGCTAAAAGCTGATGACTGGAATCTTGTGTGGTCAGCAGATTCTTTTTTGCAGACAGTGGAAAAAATGGAAGTCTTCTATTTAATCTCATTGGATGGTGATGCCCTAGAGAGGTGACAGATATAGGGGTCAGGAATCACTCTCTGCACAGGTCTGTGTCTCCTCATATTACTTGAAGAAATCTAGCCTAGAGGACTTAGACAATGAAAAATACTGAGATGAAATGCCCCTATAACCTCTATGTTTCTTTTGCAATAAAGGACCTTTAGAGTAGAAATATGTGCTATTAGTCCGAAGCTGACAGATACTTTTACCTTCAAATTCTGCTTCCTTACATTAAATATTATCACCTCAGATGTGCACACACTCCCATTCAAGAGCATGTTTGTGTTACAGAATAGTTCATGATTCACACATGATTAAATCCTTCCACTTCTTGGGACCTTTGTCTGTACAGGAAAAGAGATGCTTTATGTGATGATGCTTAGTGAGAGTCTCCTGACAGATCTGTCTGTTCCCTTTGCAAGCTAGAGTATAAGCATGCACATTCCATCTGTATGAACGGGAGAGAAGTGCATTCAACATCTGTTGCAGGCAGTTATGAATATTGCAGCAGTCTGGTTTTCCTAGGAATTATGCCTAAAGCAGGACCTATGGCTCAGACATTAAAAAGGGAAAAACTATCCTAGTACAATTTCTCTAAGTCCCTTATTTCCTATGATTTTCCTTCAAGTTTTTACCACATGTTCCTTGAGAAAAATCAAGGTCAAATATCCTTATGCTGATTTGTAGTTTTATCTTGTCATAGTTGCATGCCTGCATGATCCCTCCCAACCTTTCTGAAATAAATGTGTGCGAAAAATTGGCCTGGGTAGCAGAGGTAAGAAAATGTGATATGAGGAGGTAATTAACCCTTGGAATTTTCAGTAAAATTAAGAAAAAAATGTTTTTAGTACAAATTTGAATTAAAAATATAGCTTTCTCTAGGACTTTATTTTTTGTTATAAATAATCAGGTTATATTTTGGTTTAAAATATTTGGGGGGTAAAAATCTTGAAGTTGATTGCCTGAGCACAGTTTCACACGACAGAGCAAATTGCGTATATAGTGGAGTAATTAACATATTCTTTAGCAGATCATTCAACATCTACTTCTATTTGCTTCCCTAAAAGTAAAGTGCTACTAAGTACTTTCTAAAATTCCTAACAGCATGACGGATGAACTATCTTTGAAATAAATCAGAATGGATAAATGAATTTCCTTTCTTTCATAGATCTTCAAGACAGAATATACGTTTAAAGTACTCAAAAATTATTTTTGAAAGTTCACACTTTTAGTTGTTTGTTTGTTTTTTTTTTAATCAAGGACAGTTACTTAGGTCTGATGTCCCAAAATCACTAATTTGGATTAGTTTATATCAAAAGAAAAGTGTTGACATTAATATACACACTCCTTTCCTTTATAGACTCAAAAATAAAAAAATAAACACCAGAATCTAATTGCAGTGTAAGAATGTTACATGTTCTGAAAATCATCATATTGAGGCAAAAAGAAATTTTAAATGGTCTTCATAAGACAATATACAAGTCACCTTTTTTGAGGATTTGAATTCCATAAAGAAACATGATAAAATGATATGCAGTAAGTTACTACCCATCTGAAACACATGCTTATATTAATAATAGAACTAGACTCTTCATTTTAAACTGGTGTTTTCAACACTAATTATGTGGCTTCCATTGCACCAAATATTTTTGAGAAAAAAGATGAAGAGAAATTAAAAGGTGAAAGAGAAAAATGTTGACAAATTTTAAACAGTTTCACTTCGATATAATTGTGAGTTATTGAGTATGCCAGCAGTGATGTTCCAATGATTGGTACATAATTATACAGGGAGAAAGGGTTTTAAGAATTCATAACAACTCCTTAGCATATCTTATTGGATTTATGCCAGCATGAAGGATTTGGTAATGAACTGTTAATCCAACTGCTCACTACCTGCCTGAGGTTTAAAATGTGGGTCTCTCTAAATGTCAGCTGCAATTAAGTGTTAAGACTAAAAGCACCTTAGAAAATGAGAAAGTAGTAGGATAGATTTTACTCTCCATTATTGGTATTTATGGCTCTTCTCATGTTAAATCACTTGCACACTAAACACTTTCTTGCAAATGTGTCTGGAAATAGTGTTTAATAGGAGAAATGGGGTGAAATGAAGATGGTTTAGAACAGGTAAAACATCCTGATAATGAAATCTGTTAGACAACAGAAGAATCCCCTGTGGGCAGAAGGGGAAACTTCAGTGTCTGGGGCATGTTCAATTAAACTTGAAAAACATTAGAAAATATTCTTGTTGGGACAGGAAACAGGTGCAAATAATATTTTCATTACAAGTTCCTGTTATTCTCAAAGCTTTTTCCCAGGCAAGAAATTTGGGGGATTTTCCTATCTGCCATGGGTAGTTTCATTGCCTTAAGGGATTAAGCAAAATAAAGTTGCAACATATATATTAACTTTGAAACTGTAAATGGAACGTTTAATAATCATTTAATCCAGACACCCCTCATGCTTACCTATTAACTGATGTTATTTAAGGAGTTATCTAAGGCTGGTAAATCAGAAATCTCTTTTACCACATTCTTGTATAAGAACAATTGTAAGAAAATTTCTACTGCAAAATATTCCTGTATGTGTTCATGCTAGCAGTCATGATGCCCTCTCATTATTGTTGATGGAAGAGGATCTTTCTTGTAGTCACTCATAATTTTTCACTTACTGGGCAGAACTAGGCACATTTTAAGGAAGTGGACACCTGTTAATATAATCCCAATATTTTAAAAATACAAAAGAAATGGCTCAGTAATTGAGAGCAACCATCTTGTTAGTCCCAAGATAAAAGGTTAAAGGATAAAAACATTAATTTGCAATCCTTCAGATTGCACCAAAGCTGACCTTACTGGTTCTTAAAAGTCAACTGTTAATTACTGCTAAGTATTTAATTTTGTTCCCAGATTGAGTTACAACTGCAATCATCTCTTATTTAGGCTGGACTGATTTTTCATTACCCTTCTTCTGACTCTATGTGCAAATACAAAACTGAACACCACAGAAACTATTATTATATATATACACATACACACACACATACACATAAAAATATATACATATATTTCATATAAATATATTTAGATAGCAAGAAACAATACTTCTAATAACTTGGCTAAATGGTATTTATGTTTTTCTATTTCAACT
Organism: Phylloscopus trochilus trochilus; assembly: GCA_016584745.2. Classification (NCBI taxonomy): domain Eukaryota; kingdom Metazoa; phylum Chordata; class Aves; order Passeriformes; family Phylloscopidae; genus Phylloscopus; species Phylloscopus trochilus. The sequence goes on along the minus strand of WQNJ02000062.1, from coordinate 31,963,502 downwards.
AATTTTCTTTAATGCTTTTAATTTTGAATAAAAATTATCAGTTTTACAAAACTTTTCCAAAAATATTTTCATTATTTTCAATTTATTATTTTTTATAATGGAGTTGGATATTTTACCTTAAAAGTTTGTTCTTCTTCACTTCTTTCATCTCAGAAAGTGTAGAATATACAAGGAAGGACAAAGCCAAAACCTAGAAATGAGAGTAATGTGCAAAATTTTAAACTAGTTTTTCTTATTTCCTCTCGTTTTCTAGTGGGAAAACAGAGAAATCCTTCTAGTTGCTTTGACAGTGTCTTACGTTCTAACTTTCTGTTTCTTTCTTTGATTAAAAAAAATTGCTTTCTAAAATTGCTTTTTAAAAGTAAAAAGAAAATTATTTTCTCCATTAATAAGAAATTATTATTTTATAAGTATTTTTTTAAAACCAAAAAGATCTTAATAGATTATGAAATAAAAATTCTGCCTTCTTTTTCCATTCTTCAACACATTAGAAAATTACATTTTGAATACTATCCTTTGACTTTTCTGATGATATTCTGAAATAAAATTTGAAAAGCCAAACCATCTAACAAGCACTCGGTTTTCTGAGTGTTCACATGATCTGCAACAGTAAACATACAACTAATAAAATTTTCAGGAGGATTTAATCTCTCTAAAGTATAACAGCAGTGCTTCCCACTTATCCCTGCCAGTGCTGATACTGTGCTCATAGAGTTTATCTGTGACCCTGATTCTGAATTTTTCTCAATTTAAAAAAGCAGCAAGTAATGCACTGGCAGTGTTCAGAGCACCCTTGGTTTTTTCCTAAGCATTTTATCAGACCCTGAGAGCAGCTTTTCCAGCTGACAGATCTTTTTGTGAGCTTTAACTGGGTCGGCACTCACATTGTGATGTATGTCTGGATCTGAACTCTGTGGTCCTGCCCTGTCTCTGCTTGCTGTAAAGATTCACATTTTCAGAAATGCCTCTTTTCTCAAAGATCTGCTCAGAGTGAACTGTAATCGGAAATCACAATACACTGCCTAATCAGCACCATCCCTTCAGCATATTGCATGAGCTGATTAAAAAAGAAAGAGGATGATGAATTTAGGGGAGAACAACTATCAGAAAACTATTTAACCCCTCCTCTTTTCTTTTTTCCTTTCCTCTTTTCTTTTCTTTTCTTTTCTTTTCTTTTCTTTTCTTTTCTTTTCTTTTCTTTTCTTTTCTTTTCTTTTCTTTTCTTTTCTTTTCTTTTCTTTTCTTTTCTTTTCTTTTCTTTTCTTTTCTTTTCTTTTCTTTTCTTTTCTTTTCTTTTCTTTTCTTTTCTTTTCTTTTCTTTTCTTTTCTTTTCTTTTCTTTTTCTCCCCTTCCTTTCCCTTCCCTTCCCTTCCCTTCCCTTCCCTTCCCTTCCCTTCCCTTCCCTTCCCTTCCCTTCCCTTCCCTTCCCTTCCCTTCCCTCTCATCTTTTCTCTTTTTCTTTTTACAGTTATGAAAGAAAAGTGGAGGGAGAAAAAAGCAGATTTTTAAGAATAGGTCATTTTACTCTTAAAAGTCAACTCATTAATTTTCATTCATTTCAGTTTCACATTCCCAACTATAAACCCAAGCCAAAAGACTAGGCCTGAACACTGGTCTAGAGATCAGAATAGCATCCTTTTGCCAAAAATTATGAAGAATCAGTGAAAACTAGGTTTTTCATTTATTAAAACACAACTTGGCCATAATCTAGAGAAGCTAAGGGGTGAGGAGGAGATGAAGGGAAGGGGAAGGGGAAGAGGAAGGGGAAGGATGAATGACTTTGCTTATATCATTCAGATACCTGGAGAACAAACACTGTATAAAAAAAGGAGAGACCCTTAATTACTGTTGATAGTTTATATGAAGACTTTCTTTTCACAAAAGCTTTGACAGATCTGCTCTCTCCTAAGACAGGGCATCAGATAATTAAGTTGTACGTGTTTAGCATTTGCTTCATGAAAAATACAGACCCAGGAAATTGGAGAATATGTTTTAAAGCTTCAAATAATTTCTTTCCCTAGAAACAGCTTAGAAAAATGAGACCTTTGACTTTGTTTCAGAAATTGTTTATGCTTCTAATGGTAATTACATCAGCATTTTATGAAGATTCCCCATTATGTAAAGGACAAATGTAAAACATAAGAAGCATTGGAACAAGCATGGAAAAATCACAAGAGGTTCAATTCACAAATGAGATTCACTATGTTTGTGGCACATTCTGTGATTATGCCTAGATTAAAGATAAACCAGAATTGTATTTTCATAATATGGTGATACATCATCTGCAAACAGCTTAAATGGCATGCAGCGAATGATGGACTGAATTCATCCCATAGGAACAATCACCTTGCCCACAACCTGCTCCTGCTAATCCCTTGGACAAAGTATCCTCATACATGCACAGGTCCAGTCCCTGAAATTTTTTCATCAAAGCCCTAGTACCCCTCTTTCCCTCTCATGTATAGTACAAAATTCTGTGTATTCACTGAGGACATACTATGTACATTTCTTCTTAACCCTGTCTTTCTTTCCATCTTGTAAGCATTCCCAGCTAGTAAAATTTCATATGTAATGTTATCTGGTTTTTCCTAAAAATGAATAACAAGGTTACATAGAATCAAAGAATAACGTACATTGAAAGGGATGTCTGAAGGTTTTCTTGCCCAAATCCTCATTCAAAGCTAGGACAAGTGTGAAATTTCAGGAAATTGCTCAGAGCTGCATCCAGTTGAGTTCTGAATGCCTGCAGGGGTGACAATGACCCACATATCTTCAGGCTTCCTCTTACAGTGTTTGATAACCTTCACAGCAAATAAACTTTTCGTTATACAAAGTCAAAATTTTGTTCGCTTCTACTCAGGACTGGTTGGGGGAGGGGCAGTTTGAGTTTGCTTCCCAGAGGTTTTCTGCTTGGAGGTTTTTGTCCAAATTTGCCCTAAACCAGGACAAATATATTTATTGGTGTGGGGCAATATGAGATATGCACTCCTATATACTGATCTCATATCTTATACATTATGAAATCAGTATTTTGTGCCAGCATAAACTTATTTGTTTTTGCAGGAAATTAAATCCAAGTGAGGAGGAGCATAGTGTAGCATTATTCTTGGAAGAGATTACAAGGGGAACTCTGATTCTAGATGTGGGAGAAACAAAAAAAAAAAAAATTTCTTGTCTTTCAGGTCTGGTTACTTCATACTGGACACACCAATCAAGTGTAGGAATGGGCAGTTCATCCAGTCATGAACACTGCTACAGTGATACTTGTTTCTTTTGCTTTCCACACATCAACACAAGGGCAAGAAGGGGCAAGACTAGCTATACATAACTTATTTGGGATTAATGGAATTTCCATCTAGTGTATTCTGTGTGAAAGAGCAGGTAAAGAATACAAGATTGCCACAGATAAAATCTACCATGGCTAAAGAGATTCTTAGCTCTTTAATAGCTGTACAAAGTCACTATGGACTCTGGGTACAGGATCTGAAATAAGAATACATGCTTCAGGGTAGATAGAAATCAAGCCTCTGAAATGTTTATTAAAAGATGGTAAGTTAAATTATTTTTTTTATATTATGTTAAATCATGTTAAATATTATTTAATAAGCTGCCAAAGTAAAAATAAAAAAAAAAACATGTGGGACACCGTGGGGCATCAGGGCCCAGGAAAATGGCCCCTCCCCCAACAGGTCCAGGAGAAAATCTCCTTAGAGAAAAGTGGGAAATACTATTTCATTAACAAAATGCCCACAAACATAAAAGATGAATAATATGAAACAATAAAACCTCTTGCTGTTCTGAGGTGAGATGGCAACCTTGAGAAAAGTCCTTGCTGTGTAGCTCAGCTCACTCAGTCTCTTATCAGTGCCTCCAGTGATGGAAAATTCTCCCCTGGGCCCCGGTGGGCCGCAGGTGCGAGCTCCCGGTGCTCCTCTGGGTTTTCAGTCCAGAACAGGTTTAAACAGTTCCAAGAAAAAGAGAGGAAAACAAACCAGCCCAGGGAGCTTCTCTACCTCAGCTAGCTAAAGCTAACTAAAAGCACAGGAGATCTCTGTCCCTCTGTCTGTCCCTGCTGCAGACGAGCAGAGTCCCGGAGCAGAATGTGGAGGAGTGAACACCATCTCTGCAAACAAACTGCGCTTCTTCTCTCCCCAGCTTCGTTCTCAGAACCAGTCTGGAGGGTGCAGAACCCAATATACAGCATGAACAGAACAGACATTTGGGGATACAAGTCAAAAAGTCACCCCAGGACAACAAGCCGACTTTTTTTCAGTATTTCCTCATGCATCTTGTGCTCCAGTGTTCCAGCTTCTGGATGGATCTTCACTGAAGTACCTCCAGTGTGTCCGTGTCGCTCTTTCACTGGGGAACCCAGACCTTGACCCAGAACTCCAGGTGTATCTCACCAGTGCTGACCAGAGGGGAAGGATCCCCTCACTCAGCTGGTAGGCATTGGTCTTCCCCCTGCAGTCTGGCATGCAGTGGGCTTTCAGCACACTGCTGGCTCCTGGTTTTCCATCAGGACTCCCAGGTCGTTTTTCTGCCAAGCCATTTTTCAGCTGGTTGGCTCTGAGACTGTACTGGTGCCTATCGTTATTTCCCCACCAATGGCAGGACACTGGATTTCCCTTCCTTGCTCTTCATGAGGTTCCTGTCTGCTCATTTCTCCAGCTTGATGAGGTTCCTCTGAGTTGCAGCCCTGCCCTGCACTTTACTGACAGTTTAATTCATATGGATTTTATTTGTAAAGTAAATTACCCAGGGTTCATTTAAACATTCATTGGCCCCAGATCATTCCCTGAGAAGCACCATCAGCACCCACCTATGACTTGGACTTTTGTGCCACTGACATCTGCCCTTCAAGCTCAGTGGTTCATCCTGTCTATTCTCAAGTATCATCACTGTAACTTTTCCTGTCCCTTGCTATTCATTTTTTTTAATTAAAAAGAAAAAAAGCAAAAAATTAAGAAGGAACACAAGCATGCCATTCACTTCCTATGCTTGAAAATCCCAAGTCCCCACATTCAACTTTCTTACTAGTACCATTCTGTTCTCCAGAAAATATTAAAAAGAATGCTTTCACATTCTAAGACCTAGGGAAAACCAAAGAGACCACAGATAGTTTTTATTTTAAAGTTATTTCTTTAAAATGGATCTTTCAAAGGGTTATTTGAGTTCATGACACCTGGATGGAATTTGCAGAAACTTTCTGAGCACTTCTGCTCCTTTTTTTTTTATCTTTTTAAGGAAATTGGCAAAGTAAAAATGTTCAGACCTGTACTTCCTTTCTTCAGAGGCTAGTCCTGAAAAAGCCCTCTTGAACTAATATGTAAATGTGTATTGCTGCATAAATTAAGCATTAGAAAAATGAGGCCAAACTCATTCAATTTACTTTTTCCAGCCAGACTTGTATAAATGAGGTGGCAATCTAGAAGAAGTTGGTCTTTTCATTTAAACTGGGACCATTCCAGAAGACCATGTACAAATAAAAATATTTATTGAAGATGAAATGTTCCAAACTTAAACAGGGGATAGGAACAGTAAATTCCTGAATAGAAAACTGTATTTAATTTTATAATATTTTGGGGTTTACTTACTTTTTTTCTTAAATTATAAATATTCTCATCTATTTCAAAATCCAGAAATTATGTTGCTTTGGTATTTTAAAAAATTTACTTCAGAAATTTATTAGTCATCAATTAGATAATTTATAATTATTTTTTCTAATTCTGCTTTAAAAAATTGCATATCTTTCTCAGAGAGTAGTCTGGCACATGGACACTTGTTCATTTTCATGAGTCAATTGACATTCAGAACTGACTTAAGATGAAATATATGTCTTTATTTTGGCTGTCAGTTACTTTCCTAGTTCATCTTAGTCCCAGTCCAAAAGCTAACAGCAGACTTCCTTTAACATAGGTATGCCTATAGCAAAATTCAGTAAAAAATTTGCTTTCCTATGAAAGGAAGTTTAAGGTAAGGAGAAGATGTGGAAAGAGTCTTAGAGACATATTCAAAAAAACATTTTTGCCTCGAGTTTAAGTCTTTGTCACAAGGATACCTTGCTGACAAAAAAAAAAAAGAAAAAAAAAAAAGAAAGAAAAAGAGTTTGTCAAAAATTTCAGACTAGCTACTATTTCAGTATCACAAATAAGTATCACAAACCTGAAGCAGCAGTGGCAGTAATATGTAATTAATTGCATTTCATTTTCCTTCATTCCTGTAGTCTCTTAACTCATGACAATGAACAGGAAAAGCAACCCACCCACCACCTGTCTCTAAACCTGGATAGGCAAGGTCTGAGATTTGTCTTCCTAACTGTTTTTTTGCATGAGGGGACACCTCAAGGTAAGCATTCTGCAGAGGTGTTTGCAAACTGAGTCTCGATAAGTGAGCAAATACCCTACTCCAGCAGTGGTGGTCTGCCAAGTCTGATCCTGAAGATCTTCTAAAGACCTCCTAAACTCTGGCATTCTTTCTACAAATGCTGACTACTGAGGAAGTCCCAGTGGGACTGACAGCAGAGGCTGGTGAGGCTCACATGATCTCCTACCTGGCTTCCTCTACAGCCACTGCCAGCACTGGATGGACATTTCCACTGACCTCATGGGGCATTTTATTTTCTTACTCTGGCAGGATGACCCCAGCTATACACACACAAGTGGTTATGGACTTGGCTCAAAAACCCTTTACATGCCATCTGTTCAATCTGCTGTCTCTTCCACATCAAGGTCCCCTGCAAGGTGCTCTTCCTCTCAGTTGCAACATTATCTTTGAAGAGAGTGCCCTCTCAGGTGTCTGAGAACAGAAAGTGAGTCTTGAGAGCTCCAAACAATATTTCTGATGTTGTTCATCAGCTCAGGGACTCAGCTCTTGACCTTTTATATGGGTTATACCCTGCCTCTCCCTGCACACGCACTCACAATCCACAAACCCCTCAGCAGCCTTTTTCCAGGGCTGTTGAAACAACAGCAGATTTGTTCTCATGGCTTGTGGGGTACAGAGATACAGATGGAACCTAGGTTTCCCTAGGGACCTTCTCATGACTCAGCCAAAAGCATTCAAAGGATAAACCATACCAGATGGTGAGAAGTCTTGACTCCATGCTACCCCTAATGGACTGGTCCCAGGACAGTTTCCATGACACTGATAAGCCTGCATCTATGGAGATACAATACTTACATTGCAATAATAAGCAGCCCTAGCTTTGTCTTTGTGTAGGACACTGTGAGGATTTGCTTTCCTATGAGGACTAACCTCCAGCTCCTTTTTCTGGCCTGAAATTCATGATGGTAATTCTTCACACAGTGTATCCTAAGCTACTGCTGATCAGGGACCACCACAGGTGGTTGCAGATCCCCTCTCTGGTGGTGGCAATCCCTTGCTGTGTGCTGGGCCATTTTCACATGCAAGGAATGGAGTGAATTTATCCTTTTCTCCCTCACATACCACCTCCTCAAGAGAAGATCCCCAAAGCTAGCTTCCATCAGTTTTGCCCTGCTCTTCTACACTAGGAGCTTCCTTGCTGTCCATACTACAATCAAAACCAGCTTTCTTCCTCTTTGGGAAGTAAAGATCTCAGATGAAATATAGATTATGCCTGGAGATCTACTAGACAATCATATATTATTGATTTACGGCATTACTTTGTACTGCTAGTCAGCTGCATGCTTTCCCCTGGTTGTAGTCAGACTCCATCAGATTTTTTTCCTGGGACAATTGTTAATCCTGGAATATATTTACAAGGTTTGAAAGCCCACTTGTCATTTCATAAAGCAATACAGTGTAAAATGTGTGCCAAATATCTCCTCTGGCAGCAGATAGGAAGAATGGGCCTTGGAATTTGTATGAATTTAGTTTAAGGAGATAATGAATCTAAACAGTACAGATCCACCAACATTAACGGGATTTACTGGATACAGAGCACTTATATCTGTGTGTATAAGCTGTATGTTATGATTTTATAAACCAAGAGTTGGCAGACTCTGCTAGCTAGCCCTAAGTAATAATGATCCTGACTTCTGTGTAGAGCTCTTCATTATGCTTAGCAAACCATACTCCTGCCTTTTAATTAGTCCTGTGGAAGTTACAGAGGTTGTGGGTCACCATGGGATGAGTACTTGAGGGCGTGATAAGAAAGAAAGAAAGAAAGAAAGAAAGAAAGAAAGAAAGAAAGAAAGAAAGAAAGAAAGAAAGAAAGAAAGAAAGAAAGAAAGAAAATGCTCTGAAATTCATGACTATGAAATTAACAGTATTACAGAAAGGAATGGGAAATGGCCTTCTGCACATTTATTGATATCTTGAAGCTACAGAAAAAAAAAAGTCCATTAACTTATATGTTGCAGTAATTAACAATTTCCAGTCTCTGTGGTGTGATTAATCTTCAAACCTAGGCTTAGAGCTCCCCTGTTCCTGCAATGGAAAGCACAGGACACAGCCAAGTTTGCACACAGTTCCCTCACTGTAAAAGTGAAGGAACTCCAGATTCTCTGTAGTGCAACTGGCATCTCCTCCTGAAACATTTTATAAGTTCCACAGTGAGCATATCAGGTTAACCTTGCACTTCTGAAAGCCACTATGTGTACTCCCTTTCTCCTCCAGCATGTCAGACAGTGGTGTATCTGTGTTCAGTCCATGGTGTGGGCAGCAGGGGGGTTGTCTCCAAGTTGATGCTGCCTGGCTGTGTGCTGTCATTCTCTGTCTTCACATGAAAAGAGATGATGCATTGAGTTCTCTGCACCTTCAGTGCCAGGTAATGCACAGAAAGAAACCACATATAATGTGTGTGTGTGAGGAGGCATCCTCATCATCCTGAAAATCATCTTAACCTTGCATTCATTCTAATTTCAAAAAAAAAAAATTATTTCTTATGTAACAGCTTACTGTTATTGCTAGTTACTTTACTGATATACAATAATTGCTGCAGGTAAAGCTCCAGCTTCACTGCCCTTATATTTAAAACTAGAACATCTTTTTACCTCTGTCAGATGCCAAAAAAACACGTTCAGTAGTTTGAAGTTAAAAGAACTCCTTTTTACAACATCTTTTGCTTAAGATGTTTTCAAAAGCAAAAATACAGTTAGGGCAATCTTGAGTAGCAGAAAACTTAAATCTTTTTCTGTCTGAGATTGCAGGGCTACCCAGTGGGTGCTATGATCTGGCATCATCTCATAGAATTAAAAAACTTCCTTTCCAAACTGAATTCTCTTCTAACAGCCAAGTGCTTTTCATCCCTGTTGAAGACTTTTGCTGTTATTTTTGTATCTACTGTTAGCTTTGGTAGATTGCTACAGCTGTGCAATTTTCTTGCAAAGTCTCTGAATGGATTCCATGGTAATTTCTGCCACCAGAGAACACTGTTTATTAAAACCTTATTAGATAGGTATTTGACAGGTTTAAAACTTCAGGCTTTGACATTGCAGAGGTAGCTCTTGTACAATGGTTTCTCAGCACATCCTTCACAAGAAGCTGTGTCTCACCAAGCAGGGTGAGTCCTAAACTTAGAGGAGGTGCAGACAGATCAGAGAAGATAATGAAAAAAAAAGGTTTCATTTTGGTTTACTTCTGTTTTATCTGAAGACTATTATAGTTATCATGATAAGACCTCAGTCTTACCTTAAAGTAAAACTTTTCTGAGAGAAGAGCAGGAGCTGAAGGAGTAAGCCAAAGAATACAAGTCTTTGTACCTGTTTACCTGATTTCTTAAAAAAACAGTCATGCTCCAGCCTAGGTAAAGGAAGACAGTGGAGAAGAGACAAGGAGATATATGGGAGAATCTCCTCTAGTTAATGAAGGCCCAGGAGCACATGCATCAAGGTGAACCCTTTGGATGCCTCTCCCCTCAGCCTCTCTCCCAGTTTGGTGACTTAAGGCAAATGACAGACATGGGTGACAGCAGCAAGAAGTGAGAGCAGCAGATTTCATGTTGTTCCAACTCAGTGCAACTGAGTTGAGTTAAGAAACTCAGTGCAACTGAATGCTCAGGTTGCTGACATATGTTGTGGAGACAGATTTCCGCAGCATGCAGACTGAGATGCATAATCTGAACACAGTTATGAGCCAAACATCTTCAGTGTTTATTGAAAACATCCCTAATGTTTAAAATTCTGTGGCTTTCTGAAATCCAGCCTTGCAGTTATTTCTCCCTTTCAGAGAGAACCAGACACTCAGATACTTTAGGAATACGTGGGTCCCTTTTTTCCCCTCCCTCCTCACAGGAGAGACAGTTTAGCCTGCTTTTCCTGGTTCACATCCTGGGATGAATCACTGCAGACAAACAGCAAAGAGGCAGCTCAGAGGCCCTTACAGGAGCAGAAGAGGAGCAGTCTGTCACTCTGGGCACGGTTGCTGTGCAGAGACAGGGACAGGGGAGGAGACTGATTTATGTGGGTCCATTTATAAGGGAGTCTGGCGTTCAGATACAGTGTGGGATTTTTCTCTGAAAAACAAACAAATACTAGTTATACTTCCCTGTCTGGAAAAACTCAGTCCTTTAGCCAGTAGCTCTCCTCTTTGCTCATTCTTTTAACTCTCACTCATGCTAAGCTACTTTAGAGGTATTTTTGGAGATATTCGGACTTGGAATGCTGTGTTCCTCCTAGCTGTTTTCAAACCCTCTTGCACGATGTTTCTTTCCACAGCACTGGTCTTTAGGCCAGCCAGAAACAAGGATATTGCTGAGCACAAAAAAGGCCTTGTGTATCCTTCCCAATAACTCTTTACAGACTGTGACATATCTGCAAGGGGATTTCAGCATAATTTTTAAAAATGCCAAAGGATATTTAAAGGCAGTGTCTGGTGACATTATGCATGGCAACACTTCCCTGTAAAGGTGGGAAGTGAGAAGAAATAAAAGCTAGACGGGATTATTTGTTGAAATGTACCAAGACTTGGTTCTGTGTGAAGGGGTGCTGTAACATCTTAGCTCTTGTAAAACTGCCCCTTGTGCCAGCCTCTGCATATGTGCACATGAGTAAAAGGGGGAGCAAGTGAGAATATGCTTGTGGCAGTACATAGACTTGTTCCCATCTATGAGATGCAGATTTCTAGAGTTGATGTCTTGAAAATTCAGAAATCCTGTAAATAGAAGAGAGAAAGGCTTTTGGGTAGAAGGAGAGAACTGGTGAAGTTCTACATCTCCAGAGATCCGTGCTCAGTCCTGTCATATTTTAATGTCGGCTATTTCGTTTGTTCATTGTTTTCTGTCAAGTATCATCCAGGCAACCTATTGGTCTGCCTGAAACCATGTCATGTATTAAAGACTAGATAAGAACAAGGAAATATTTCATCTTTGTGTGAATAAAACTCACAAGCTATTGTGTAAGGTAGTTTTTTCATTGCATTGCTGCACACGTAAGCTGGATTCCTGCCAAGTGCAGCAAGAGGTCTTGTCAGCCCTCTTCCAATGTTTTTTGGAGTTTATGTTCTGGCAAGCATGTTTCCTAGTTCCTATCCTGGATGCTGCTACAACTGTTGCATGTCCCTGCTGCTGGTGGGAACACACGGAAGGACAAAGGTCTGGGACCCTCTGAAATAAATCATAAAGTTACTTTCTCAAGTAAAGTTTTATTATTATTTTTCTTTTCTCTGTTGCCATGTACCATTATATTAGCCATACTTGTTAAATGTCCATCATCAAACTTCTGATTTCTATAAAACACATTAGACTTATCATGGAAGGGACTGGAACCCTTAAAATTTTAGTCACTCACTTGCATTTGCCCATAACAATTTCTGGTGTAGATAAAATACATAAAATGTGTATACACACACACAGACGCACAAAAATATAAAAAACAACAAACAAAAAAAACAAACAAACAAAAACATGGTTATTTTATTGAGAGCTGTTGTATTATACAGAGAGCAAAGATATGCATTAAATTTCATTTATTTTCTCCTCAGTTTAAAACAATGTGCTATAAGCAATCACCCTACAGCTAAAAGAAATTCAAGCCATACTGTTCCTAGGAGTCTTCTGTGCCTTAAAGCTCCCCACAGATCTCACATTAAGCAATCAGTGAGTAGAGCACAGGCTTCCTATTTAAACACAGAACATCCATTGCTATGGATATGCCAAATAGGTAAGTATTCTCTCTTCCTTTCAGGTGCCCAGGTAGAATCAGTTGTAATCTCGGTTTCATCAGTTTTGAAGGGAGAGTGGATTAACCCTGAATGTTTCTAATCCCATGATACTCTCATGGAATACAACTGAATGTGCACTCATAGCATGACAATTTCTGTGGTGTGCGTTACCAAAGAATGATTTATTTTCTCTAACATGTCTTGTGGAAAATATTCTGAACTGGTTTTTGGGAGGGGTTTTAATGATAATAGAAAAACGCTCAGAGAAAAATATTCTATGAAAGGTGATTCAGGTTGATAGGTGAAAACATTAAGGTTTTAGCACAATTTTCTCTGGTTTGTAACCAAGTAGAGTAAAGGTGGAACTAACGGGAATCTACTTAGCATTTTCCCTTAAAATAACCCAGTGACAGATGCCTGTACCACTGTGCAGACTGATTTTCAGAATGATTTATGTTGTCAAGCATGCTAATAATTTCCTTCAAAGCTGCTTTTCCACTACTTCTCTAACAAAATAATTCAAAGAAAGGTACTCATGACTCTAGAATACAGAGAAAACACATATTGCTGCCATAAGACTAATTTTATTTTCTACCATCAGCACCAGGAAGGTGATATTTTTGGAAGTGTCAGGGCTGAGGGGCAGTACTGAGTTTCTACCTATATCCTTATAGAAAACAGCAAAACTAAACTAAACTAAACTAAACTAAAACAAAACAAAACAAAATAAAATAAAATAAAAGCACTTAATGGCAACTGCATTTAGTTTTCATGAAGATCAAACAATTTATTGATAGTTTTTAAATTTAAGTTACATTAATTTTATCACCCCATGTTTTTCCACCACTTACCTTTCTTCTTTTCCATAGGTTGGTCTCCTGATTCAGACAAGACTGCAGTGGTGGCAGCCGAATTGGAATGCTTTTGTTATTAATCAGAGACTGAACTTATGTCAGTGTCTTTGGTGGGGGCTCATTCAGAAGCCATCAGGATCAATGGGAAAGCTCCAGTTAACAAGGCCTTGATGCCAGTCCAAATCTGATACCAAAGGTCTCCCAGGAAGGATCTAATTATGGTAACACAGGGTATGGTACTTGATAATTCTTGTGCATGGGCTCATTTTTCATGGGGAAGAAAATGTATTTGCTTCCATTCCACTACAAAAAATTCCTGCGTGTGTCCTTGGGTTTTTGGCAGATGTTAAAAGCTGATCAGAAGCAGATGATGTGAGAGCAACAATATGTCCCTGAGTAACAGCAAAGCAGCAGGTGCAGGTGGAGCATATGCCAGATTCCCATCAGCAGAAGGAGCTGCGTGGAGGCCTCTCTGGGACTGCATGTAAGGTGCATGCTCCACTTTTCTTCTGGCACTGGGGAATATTAATAAGTCTTCGTCAGGCCAAGCAAATGATTTGCAAATTTTACTTTCAATTACGTAATAATTCCTATCATAAATACCTAGGGACTATCATGCAAGAAAATTTCTCATGCAAAACAACCTGGGTTTTTAAAAGCCATCATATTTTACTTTTAAAACTAATGGTCCATAAAGAAAATTATGAAGGAAATTAGAAACCTTAGCTGCCCCAAAATCTCTCGTACTCCTCCAAGAATATGGAAAGTTTCCACTTATTTATTTTTAATTCAAAAAATACTGTATAAATTTAATTTGAAATGCTTTGATGAGACTAGTTCTGAGACATTCTTAAAAAAAAATTAAGAAAAGCAATGATTCAGTGACTGGAAGCTTTTTTTCTTCTGTTCAGCCCTGGCCCTCTGCTTTACTTTGAATGGATTAAATAAAAATATGTCTGTTATAATCAAAATTGAGCAATTCTGGATAGAAGTTATCCATTTTTTTCCAGTGTCATATTGTAGTCTTCTCAGTGGAACTGGACAAAAATCTGGTTTATGAAATACATATGAATACATATGCATTTTACCTTGAGAAAAAGCCAAGATTTTTCTAAAACAAAAACCATCACACCCTGCACATAAGAGCCATCAAAAAGCACTGAGCGCACAAGACTACAAACTTTCTTGCACTGTGCCAGGTCACTTTCTAAACTCCTGCTGTGCCATACTTTTTCATGGTAGTGACCTGAAACTCATCTTCAGGAATAGAGGTGCTTTCTCTCCTTCTTCCCACCTTCAGTGGGATAAGAAATTTTCTTATTAAAACCTACAGGAAGATTTGGGGTTGATATTTTTTCTCCTAAGGAGACTTTTTTCAGAAATCTCCAATTCTTCTCTTGAACCATATAATGGTGTTTAATGAACCAGTTAGAAATCTAAAGATCCAGATTAAAAAAAAAAATCCTATTTTTTGCTTTTTCAAGTAGGATAAGGCCACAGGACAATAGAAACAAAGCACCTCCGCTGGCCTAAGTTTTTACGATATAGTCATCTCTGAAGCACCAAAAGCATAACAAGGATTTTGTGAAGTTTGTGTTTTGGAACAACTTGCATTATCACCAAGTGTTAACAAGACTAGGAATTCACTTCGAGATGACCAGCAAAAAACAAAAATGTTCCTAAGTATTTCACAGCACTGTACTGACAGATTTCCCAGTTGTAGCTGATGCCAGGAACCACTCTACAGCTAGCCTTGAATTTTAATCAGAAATACTTGAAGAGATTGGAATGAGAATTCATGGACTGACATCCTTAGCTATCCCAAATTGTTCAATAAATAACATGTAGATATGGCAAATGTTTGAAATGGTTATTTAAATTAACCCCCTGAATTCATAAACCAGCTATACGGCTTCTCCCAGACCATGTCTATCTGTGCTCCTAAATAACACACAGGCTGTAAAACTTATCCTCTTATCCTCACACAGATATTACAAGACTGAACCTTCTATGACTAGAAGTGACACACTTACACTATGTTTAGATCTTGATAGAAAAACTTTGGTAGAAGAACTTCATAGAACTGCAAGAACTTTGCAGCTATCTCCAAAGGAATTGCCTTTGCAGTAGAAAATGAGCAAATCGGTCATCCCAGACAAACAACAGGATTTCTTGGAGCCAAAGGAGAATTAGAAGACTTTTGAGAAGCTGAAATACCTCAGCATTCGTTAGGAAATCCTAGAACACCTATCCAGAAATGTGTTCCAGTTACACACCCATACAAAGCAGGCTGGGGAGAAACCATAATCATTAAGGCAGCCCTTCTCCCAACAGATAAAGGGGAAAGTTTCAGTTTAGATATCTAAATTTCTTCAGGGAGTTTTTGAAATTCTCCTGTTTTAGACTGGCAAAAAAAGTTGTTCCTGCTAGAACTTCAGAAGGAAGGATGGTATAGGACATTGTCCTGGTTTAGGACAAATTTGGGATGAAACTTCTAAAGGGGGTTCCTCTGGAAAGCAAACTTAAACAGCCCCTCCCCCCAGCCAGTCCAGAAAAAAGAACTTTTTCAGAGAAAAGTGGAAAAAACAATTTATTTAACAAACAAGATGCCCACAAGCACAAAGAATTAATAATATGAAACAATGAAACCTCTGGCCGCTCTGCAGAGAGATGGCAAACTGAGACAGTCCTTGCCCTGGGTGTAGCTCAGCTCCCTCAGTCTCTCACCAGCTCCACTCCCTCTGCAGCTCCAGGCCCGGCAGCCGCAGGTGCCAGCGTTTGGTGCACTTTTGGCTTTTTTAGTTCAGAGCAGACTTAAACAGTTAAACAGTTTCAAGAAAAAGGAAAAAAAAAAAAAAAAAAAAAAGAAAAACCAGTCCAGGGAACTTCTCTGCCTCAGCTAGCTAAAACTAAAAGCACAGGAGATCTCTGTCCCACCGCTGTCCGTGCCTCAGACGAACGCCGGAGCCAGGCCGTGTGGGAGTCAGGCAGTTTTCTCCAAACAAACTGCTGCTGCTTTCTCCCCTTCGCTCCCAGAACCATTTTAAAGGTACAGAACTTAATATACAGCACATACAGAACAGATGATTGGGGTTACAAGCACCATAAAGTCACCCTAGAACAGACATGATGAAAATTAAGATGAAAAATCTAGTGAATGATAAAGTGTTGTAGTTTTGAAAGAACAGATTATAAACTCATGTCCTATAAAACATATTCTTCATCTTCTCTTCCCCCACTTGAATCCAGAAGGTACAAATGTTGACATAATTTTGTAATAGTATCTTTAATTCAGAAATTACTAACAATCATAATACTTAATTTTATGTGTATGTTCACAGAATTCTAAATAAATTATGCTTTTCCAAAATAATTACAGATTTATTTATCCAAATTAAAATGAAATATGCTTAAAATTAACTTTGTGACAGCTGGCAATGAGTCCATTGGAACCAGATGCCATCTGGGGATAAACAGAAAGCATCATTTTCCAGCCATTCTTCTATCCCCTTTGGATCTACTTGTGCATGAGAGACTGCACAAACAGGAATAGGAGTAAGTTATGCTAAACCTGGTCACACACCACACCTCCACAGAAAATCCCCAGAGATGATATGCAAGACATAATTTCTTCCTTTTATAGAGGGCAGAGTAAAGCAGAGAAATTTTATTGAAATCCTTTGGGAAAATGGAGCTGAGGATGAAATGATGGACATGACTTAAATAAAAGAAAGTATTCTGGGGCTTTTTGCAAATATCAAATGTTTACAGCTGCTGTTTAAGCTGATCCAGCTAGTTTTTTTGAGAGACTTCTACCTTCGGGGTCTCCTATTAGCCAAATTGAATCTCTCACAGTCTTGGGAAAGGATTTCACAGCTTCCTCTGGCTTGTGGTGTAGCCACTCTGTTCAGCTGGTGTCATGGATGAGTGGAATGCACCTCACTCAAAAGAGAGAAGCAGTAATATGTTTTACTCAAATGAAACAATAAGAGAGTTCAGTAAATCTGTTGGAATGTAAAACATTTTGGAATGATCCACACTGAACCTGGAGGCACAAAGGGTAAGGAGGACCCTCTCATTGATTCATGAGGTTCAGAGAGGACATGCTTCATCCCAGAACTCTGGATGGAGCCTAGGTGTGACAAGATCCAGTCTTAATCTCTGATTTAGACAAAGGTTTATGCCTAATGGATTAGCTATACCATGTTTCTAACAACATTGAGTAGTTACATAATAATTAAATAATGGGTGAAATAATGGGTTTTCAGTATTAATTCAGCATGTTATCAGTCACTGATGATCTGTCACAAGTAAGAGGTGTCTCCACACTGAGCAAGGAAGGATCTTAGTCTCAAGTAAGGAGTATTCCAGCTTGCAGGTTCAGCACAGGGTATGAGGTCTCTGTTGCTTCTTAGTCAGTGTAAACCAAAGTACAGCCTGGAGTCAAGTGTATCCATCACAAGTAGCCTCTGGATAACTGAAATAATTTTGTAGATTCTCAGATACTAGGAGAAGTTTTCCAATATATAGATGGAGGCTGGGAACCTTGCTGTCAGATGGGTTTTTTTTTTAAATAATCCTGCCAATGTACAAAAGGATCTTTTTAGTGTCCTGCCCTGGTCCTCTGCCCTTCAGCTTCAGAAACGGCAGAGCCAAGTATAATTCCTCTTTCTTTCCAGTTTGGTTTTGTTATTTTTATTTTTTTTTCCTTCTTTTGTTGGTCTAATTACAGTATGAGGTTGTCTCTTCTGTCAGCAGGAAACATATGAGAAAAGGTTTGGAAAGTTATATGCTAAAGCTCTGTACTCTCTTACAATCCCAGCAAGAGCTGGTTTCTAATCCTTTAAATATCAGGATTTCATTAAAGTTTTCTTTCCCTCTTCTAATTCTCAGTATGATTCAACACTGAATTGAGCATTAGGCTGTTTAAACAGTAAGACATTTAGACAGAGGAACTCCAGCTGTAGTGTAAATACTATTTAACAAGATATTTTTTAAAGAAATAGTCCTGGAAAAGTCATTATAGCTATTTGTTTGCCAGAAACTATAGGAATAAGAGAAAAATTCTTTGTGTGTCATTTATTATTGTCACTTTATAGGTCAGAGAATTATAAAAAGCTCTGAGTATTTTGCAATAGCAACTTTTTACTCAAAGCTCTTCTTTTTAAAATGCAGTGTCTGGATTTTAGCTGTTACAATACTTCAGTGCATACTTTCAGTCACTTCAGCTGAGTTGCTTAAGTTTTTTTACAATTATGGGTGCCATGAAGATTTTATAGCCACATGTTAATGCTACCAGTTTTGCTTACTGAGTATATAAATCTTGTACCAGCATTGTGACTATCAGTCAGAAAATAACTTTTATAAGTATGACTGCTAGATGGTTTATTTAATCTAACATTTTCCAATCCACATAAAGTTAGTTAAAGTTCCTGCTATAACCTTTTGTGACATAAAACTCACATAAATCCCATAAATATATACTACTTCTCATCAACATTAATTCTTTATGCTGACATATAATCCATAGTAAATTTGCTGTAACCTATTGATAGACTCCATATGAGACTATGAGGTTTTTTTACACAGATATTCTGAAACTCCCTAAAACACACATGGGAGAAAAACCTTGACTGTCCAGTGGTTTTAAGGTCAATACTGTCCTGTAACCTCTTGCTTTTCATAACAAGGGACTCCAAAGGCCAACTAAACTCTGACTAAACTAAAATGCTACATGAGGTGCTTACTATATTTCTGAGATAATGCATTCAATGCATTTTAACAAATTTAAGAAGACATTTCATGCTCTCACTTCCACATAAATTCTCAGTGAAAGACCAGACTTTAAATGTGTATTAAAATTTCAGTAGGAGTACTTAGATATGGTAAGATACATTATTACTGGTTTTGCAGGATTATGCTCAGCCCTTATGTTTCTCAAAAGAAAAGAAAACCTCCTCATTTACATAACACATGAAAATAGTGCTGAGACAAATATCCTGTGTTCAAAATACAGTGGTAAAAAACAAAAGAAGTGCAGCTGCACTGGTGCAACTGAAAACGACACATGAAAACATTTCCATCAAAGCAGTACAAGCTTTTCATCAAACAAAAATTAATAAGCCAAGATAATATATGAAATCACAATTCATTTTCATTTTCCTCACAATTTTACTCTCAGAAGACGGGAATTACCTTTAACAAGAAAGGCCAAAGCAGATAAAGAAGTAACTAAGGACAAAAGCCTAAGAAAAGTAGCTGCTGTGAAATAATCATGATCATCAAAATTGATTTTATCATAACTTTCTAATATTTCCCAGCTTAGGCCAAAAATAAAATATGGTACATGAATTTAAAACCTGCTATGAAATTATATAATTTAATAAATCAGGGAGCTCTTAGGAAAAGAGGAAGGTTGTTGACAGGTGTTTTTAAAAAAACCCAGAACCCTCTTGAATATATGCCAAGTTTTCCAAGCATGATATTTTTACAGATCTGTGTAAGGATAGCATTATTATCTGAGGTTAAATCAGAACAAGGTCTTCTGTGCTTGTGTCATGCGTGCTTCCCTTTCAGAATGTTAAATTACCTGGGCCAGTAGCTCAGTATGTGAGCCAGACAAGACCCGGGGAGATTAGATATAAATTCCACCCCAGATATTAAAGTTTGGCTCCAGCTCAGCAACAGAAGATTCGTTCTTTGTGTATCTACAGTGAAGAGATAGCTGCAAGTTCTTTTACAAAGTAAGAATACTTTCGACCTAAGCATCTGTCCTATATCAAAGAATTCCATGTAGTGAACCTCACATTGTCATTAAACTATGAGTTAGAAAAACATGTTCTACAAGAACACGTTCTTGTTCAGGGTTATTTTGTACTGTAATTTCCTTCTTGCTTCTCCCATTATGTATTTTTAGCCCTTTCCTTACTCCTTCTTCAATTCTTTGTTTCCACCTCAGAAGAACAGTCAGCTCCTGAGCAGCCAATAAGTTTACTCACAGAGATATTAACAAATTTAGTGTATCTTACCTCTTGGTGATACTATGTGGGGGAACTAAAAATATGAAGTTACAAAGAGAAATTCATGGAAGAGTCCATTGTTCAAGGCTGACTGTACAATTATAATGCAAGCCCAACTCACATGCATTGCTATCCAGCCAAATCCTGAGAAATAATAAACTACCAAGAGTACCTATTTCCCACAAGGTTGGCTGTCCTAGCAACAAGGTGTCCTTGGGCAAATCTCCCTTTTGCTGATCCTGTTTATCTGTAACAGATCAGAGAGGTGGAAACCACACCCCAAGCAACCAACCTTACAACCACCACCAACCAACTCTGTATGAGGGGGCTGCTCAGCAGCAGTGGACCACAAGAATAGCATGGAATGCACACAGTGGATGCTCTCAGCCTTCTGCTCCACAAGTGCTCCTGGTATGCTTTCTGATACCAGTAACTTATTTCAGTACAAAATCTGTAATGGTAAATGCAATTCATTCTCAAAAAAAACCTGAGTATATGACATGTTGCAAACCTGGACTATATCTGATTTATATGTAACTGTTGCATGTAAGAAGTAAATGTATTTACCTATTATTAATGTAATTCATTAACCATAAGGAACTTTAAAAGCAGAATGGCTACAGTTCTTAAAAGCATTTTTTTAAAAAAAAAATTCAGTTTCATACACATTTCACTTTCTTATATATGTTACTGCTTTACTTTAAAAAAGTGTGGATGTTTTACACTCAGTTAGCTTCCTTACCTCTCTCCTTAGCAATATTTTACTTTTTTCAATAGTTTATATGTCAAATGTGCTTATGTCAAAAGCCTACTCCTGCCTCTTTCCAGACTTGCAGTTATTTGCAGTACTCGACCTATTTTCTTTCTTGTACATAATTGCTAACGTTAAGACCTCTCCCCATTAAGTTGTGATTGCATTAACATGATCCCAGTGTTTCACAGCTCAGAGTGATGTCTGCTCCTTTATGGCAGTCTAGTCTCTAAAACCAGTTATCCACTTGTCAGGACATGAAAGCACAAATATCACTTCTGGCAATCCATAGACTGGAAAGAAACCTATCCCAAGTCTTATTTACACTGCAACTGTTTACTGTCCACTTACAAGGTAAGGATACAACTAGTTAAAAAATTTACAGAGCCTCTGTGGAATATGGTTCACATTCCCTTTCAAGTAAATTCACTACACTGTTGACAATTTTTTTTTTTTTGTCCACTCCTACAAGTTTGTTTTAGCTGTAAATCTGCTTACAGTTCCACACAGGGAAGGTCAAAAGTACCAAACTCTCTGACCATAAACAAGAAATTTGAAATATTATGAGCCTAAACTGTGAATCACAAACCCAAACCAGAAGACACTAGAATCAGTCTAGGCTCATATCTTTGCAGGGAACAGGCTTCAATAACCCCAGGCCATGAAACATACTCTGTGCTTGGGGAGGGTAAAAGGACCACAGCTTCCCTGACAACCTGACCTTCCATCCAAATCCCAGCTTTAAAGGCCCATTTTCACCACTTCATCAAAACAGAGTTATTAGGACATAAACACAAGGCACAGGTTTCTTTACAGCACCACTAAACACTTCCCAGGTTATCTACTTGTTGTTTTCAACCCTTGCCAATAAGGACTGCAGGAAACTGTAAAATTAATCTCCAAAATATACATTTGGTAAATTGTTTTAAGGAGACATAGGAGAGAACGTGGACCAAAAAGAACAAAAATAATTGAAAATATAATGGGAGAATTCCAACTTAGAAACGCAATTTTTTTTTCCTAATGTTCAGAAATCTGTAGAAACCAAAATCTACATCAGGTCAATTTTGATCATCCAGCATGCTTAATTAGATTATTGTTATGTGTCTCTGATATTGTCTGCATCTTAGAAGAATTTGAGTACAGGATTTTTAATCCTATTAGCTATGTGAAAATAATGAGTGAAAAAAAAATAACCTGGCTACAGATTTTCTGGTTTGTTGGCCAGATGATACAGCAGCACAATTTTTGAATCAAAAAATATTATACTGAGTACAGACATCACTAAATGAAGACTTCCCCTGGCTGTCAGACTAAAAGAACTGCAATGTGCCAAGGAGTGAGGGAATCCCACCTTTGCAGTAGGCTAAGAGTAACTTCATATCCACGCCATTTCTCCAGGCACAGAGTAAACTGGAGCACAACATGAAAAATCAGAGGTTTAGATTGCTAGGTTTCAGACTGATTTGCAGGTTAAATGGACAAAATTGGTGGGAACCAAGTGAGCTCTGGGGAGAGAGCCATAATGTCACTTTCTGCTTTGGTGTTTTATGTCCTGATGATCCTTAATCCAGAGGTTCACTTAAGCTTCAGGTATCTGTGAAGAGCTAGAAAAAAAATTGCAGCTCTCACTTAATGTTGAGAATTAAATATTTTGAGAAGGAAAAGATTTTAAAAAATGTATTGAATAAGGTTTGGTAATAAAAAAAGAGTCTTTTAACGCTTATGACTTCATCTGACTATATATAACAAGTGAAACTCAGGAAAGTGAAAACACATCTGTAAGATGGCAAGGATATTTTCTAAAACCATTATTCCTATTTTTTCACAAGAATAAAAAACCTTTCCTACAGTTTCCACTGACTTATTGCTCAGATATTGATCCATGAGATACAAAAGCATTCTGACTGGTGTTAACAGAAGGATACATCTGCCCAAGCATAAATAAGAAGTTAGCTCCAAGTCCCAGGTAAATGCTAAATGTGCTTTGGGACCCATTATAGTCCTATAACAGGCAATAGGTACTTCTGGATATCAAATCAGATCAATTTATTCTAAAAAGTAATACTTAATACATGCCAAATAAACATCCTTCGAAAGTGCCTGTTGACCACTATTAAGAGAGTGACTGCTTTAGATTTTAGGGTTAAATTTTAAAACACCTAGAATTAGCTGACATAAATCTCACCCTACGTGCTTCCCTTTGTCATTGTATCTTTAGAGTTAGCAGAGTATTAAAATTTGATCAGAGGTCTTTTTTCAGTGCCAAAATACAGGACTTTTTGCTGACAGTTGCCAATTGAATGTAGCCTGAGCCTAAGAAATACTGCAGGGCTGTAATGTAGGATCACATGCAAATCATTCTTCCAGGCATAAAGACTAACAAACAGAAAACAGCAGAAGTACTGTTTTTTGCTAATCTTCAGGATGATTCATAAAAGTAATGAGAACATACTGAAAAAGACGAATATCATTGACCTGCTCTTAAAAGAAAGATAAATCTTATTTTACAACAAACATGCCAGCCAGAAGAGTAGCAGCATTCAAGCATGATAGCTGTCTTATTGAACAAAGACTTAAGAAATCCAAATGAATTTCACAGTTCTTAACTACCTTCATTCTTCCTGCACTTTAAAGGAAAGTTATGTTTAGCGGTTTTCTCTGGAACAAAGGTGGTCAATACTTAAAAAATGAACAGAACTACAACCTGAACAATATTACCACAGAATTATTTTGGCTGAATTACTTCTATCAACTGTCTGTTCAGCCTAAAGTTTAAATTGGCAGCACTCAAGGGCTCTCAGTGAATTTAGCACAGCTGATTACTTTCACGTCCAGCCATCCACAAATACCTCAACATGTTGAAAGTCACGGAAATTTGCTAAGAACAGGAACACCATGGAATTCATAGCTCCCCAGACAGCTGTAACAAAATGCAAGCAGGGGTCCTGACCCTGTGGATGCTCAGTTCATTAGGTTTATACAGGAAAATAAGTAGTTGAAGTATCAGCCCTTTGGCTAAACACTCCATATTCTAGCAGCTGGTGTGCTGTGACTGACATTCATTAAAATTGTTTATCACAAATTTTCTTCTTTCTACTGCCTTTTTCTTTGACTATTCTTTCTTCCCACAACTTTCGAAGAGAATTCTCTGAGACCTAAATTTCAGGTATGTTACCTAAACACAACTATAACCTGCTCAATGACATGATTCTTTAAACAGCATGGCAGCACAAAATGTAAATAACTGTAGGTCATGATGAGTGTGACAATTATCATAATCAAGTCTGTGATGAGGATGGTAATGGGGATATAAAACATGGCATTCCAGCAGAAGCTTCTTTCTCCTAGCATCAACATTTGAGTAAGAGCAGTCTTTTAAAAGTACATTAAAGAAAAAGGTTAAAATCAGGTACACTCTGTACTGTTTTATAACATTCATTCAGCAGGTTATTTAACCATGAGTAGGACTACAGGTCTACTCTGTATAATGGAAATTATATGAGGTGCAATAGTTAAAGCAGGGTGGCATTACTCTGTAAATCTGCCAGGAGAGTTGATTAAATCTCTAAACAACCTTGTCTAAAACATGAAGTGGGGGAGAGAAGTTGTCCGATTCTTCAACTTTATTGGTGTATCTCTAACTAATAACAATGGTCTCTAGTGTGGTTATGTTGGGCAATCAAGGATCTCCCAAACTACTCCTAGGCATCACTCAGAAGCAAGCATGTGCCAAGGATCATGTCTAAAAGGCAGTCTGAGTGTGACCACTCTGTCCTGGAAGGGCAGACAATTCAATAGTATAAATTACATTAAGCTGCACTGCTGACCCCAGGATGCTTGAAACATTTAGCTTACCATTATAGCCTGTGTGTCCAATAATACTAAGGACTTCAAAGGCATTATATATCCATATTTTTGTACATATATACATGTATATATGCATTATATTACAGTCTAAAACATTACATTCTAATATTATTCTATTTTTATTGTGTTATACTTATGCAATTATCACATATATATTATAGCTTTCAGATTGACTTATTTTTCTTAATACAGTAAACTGCAATATTATAAAACTAGTATAAAACATTGTGTCATATTTATTAGATTATAGTCACATGAGAATAAAATGGTGTATTGGGTTTGCATGGCCGGGTTTTGGTAGGGGCAGCTTCTGTGAGAAGCTGTCAGAAGCTTCATGTCCAGCAGAGCCAATCACTGGCAGTTTCCAAAGATGGATGTGCCACTGATCAAGGCTGGGCCAGTTAGAAATGGTGGTGATGCCTCTGTGATAACAGATTTAAGAAAAAGAAATAAAAAAATTATCACATAGTTGTAACTGTGGCCAGAAAATAGTTGGGTGAGAACATGGTAAGAGGAACAAAGTGGAGAAGAAGGGGCAGGAGGTGCCCCAGGCACTGGAGCTAGGATTCCTCTGCAGTCCATGGTGCAGCTCATGGTAAAACAGCTGTGCCCCTGCAGCCTGCAGAGATCCACAGGGATGCAGAGATCCACCATCCACACTGGAGCACGTGGATGCCTGAGGGGAGGCTGTGATCCCACAGGAGGCCTGTGGAGAAGGGGGCACCCACAGGAGAAGCCTGTCCTAGAAGGACTGGAGCTTGGGGAAGAGTGACCCATGCTGCAGCAGTCTGAGGAGGACTGCTGCTCATGAGATGGAGTCACATCGCTCCAATGAACTGATGGCATGAGCACTTCAGTAAGTCTGCTTTGACACTTATGAGATTTTTTTTTTTTTTTTTTTACTTTGTATAAAGAAAGTAAAATATTATTTGGGCAGCACAAATTTGTGAGCACCTAATTTGAAAGATGAACATATATTTGTCCCAGCACTGTCTAACTTGTTCCTTTCTAAGAACAAAGACAATTTTAAATTTCATAGGCAGGACAGATCAAGGGAAAAAAGGGAAAAAAAAAAAGAAAGAAAAAAAGGGAGAGAGAGAGAAAGAAGAAAAAAAGAAAGCAGAAGGGAAAGACCGTAATAAAAGAAAGAATAAAAAAGCATCACTCAAAATCTCTCTAGTCACTTTGGAAATTTTAGGCCATTTCCTGCAAATTATACTTTCTGAAAAAGAAATGCAGCAGTGCCCATCCAGCCTGTCAACTGCTACAGACTTTCCAGAAGCACCACTCTCTAAAGTTGTCAACAGTATATTTTACAAAGATATACAGTCAGCAAAGAAGCAGGTAGCACAGAGATAGCCTTTATTCAGAGCAAGTGGCACGCACAGCCCTTCTCCAAATTGTCAGACACTTACAGCTGTTCATCAGTAAACCACATTGTTAGCAATGAAACCATGGAAGAACAGGGTGTTGCAAATTTCCACACCAAGCCTGCAAAAGACATTGTGAGACTGGAGCATGGAAAGTAAGGCCTTTGGAGACTTCTACTCATCCAAACAATCACTGGACTACACCAACTTTAGAAGTAAATTATTGGAGTTGGAAGAATAAAAGAGACACTCCAGTTTCAGGGTTTCCCTACCACAACTCCGGGATTGAAGGTCCAGGCTTTAACATCATCACCATATGTCAGGCTGTCTCACATTTTGCTTGTTAAAATATAACCTATTATTTTTATATTTGTTGTATAAACAGTAGCCAGGAAATTCTTTTAAAATTCTATTACTCATGCAGTATTTCCTTCTTCTCAGATATTTAAGAGACTTATTCTTAAACAGGCAGAGAATGGTTCTCCTGTTCATGATTTGTCTGTTTCGAGTAGTGTGAGTTTTACAGATTTCTCTTTTTGACATCTGGGTCAGAGGAGTTGAATTCTGTATTGAGTAAGTGGTGAGTGCACTTTGGCCTGGAAATCCTCAGGCTACTGATTCACTAAATATATTCAGTCTAGGGAGATCATTAGGCCTCCAGTTTCAAATACTTATTTTTAAAAATAAATGAAAAAAACAATATTTTTCCAAAACCTATTTACTGCAAAATAATTTTTATTGGATTTGAAGACTTCTCTTATTTTTGGAAAGTAGAAAAACATCTACAACAAAAGTCTCCTTTAGCATTAGTATGTATTCAGACACAAGCAAAGGCTCTACCTTCTCTGTTTACCATGTACTACGGTAACCTAATGTTTCAATATTTTCACTCAAATAAATGAAGAATTATATATAAATCATAAAGATTTTCAGCCCGGTCTCTTCCTGGTCCCAAAGCATTAATAAAAATGTGTTTTCCCCATGGCACAACAACTACTTACCTTTAGCTGTCAGCTTAGTTTTATAATATCAATTGAAAAACTGCTATTCCTCAGAATATAATGTTTATTACAGATGTTAATTAGCATAATTAGGTAGTAGTATAGAGATGCTAGTCGAATATATGTAGAAATCAGGCAGTGTTCCCTCAAATATGTCTGTTTTAAAATTTGCACCTTCTGTTTCTCTGAATTTTTCAGTGCATAAGTTTTATTCTACTTTATTTTTTACCTAGAGGATTTTTAGACAATGACAGTATCTTTCACTAAGAACATGCATTGGTAGAAGAAAGGGCAATAGGTCCGGACTGAAAGAGGTTAGTTTTATATTAGCTATAAGAAAGAAAATCTGTACTGTGAGGGTGGCAAGTTACTGAAACATGATGACTAAGAGATGTATATGCCCCATTCCTGGAAGTGTTCAAGACTGGATTGGATGGGGTTTTGAACAACCTGATTTAGTGGAAGGTGTCCCTGCCCCCATGGCAGAGGGGTTGGAACAAGGTGATCTTTAGTGCCCCTTCCAACACAAACCACTCAATGATTCTATTATATGAGGAGTTGGGAAGTAATCACAGAGAATATTCAGCTCTGCAACAGCATTACCAATTAGCAGAAAGTTAGCTCTGAAGAATGAAGTAGAAGGAGGTGTGATGAGAAGTGTACCCACAGCTGGAAGGGCCAGAGTCAAGGGAGCAGTTGAACTTCTAGTGCTGCCTGCAGAAGTGGTGGTGAGGATGGACTGGGGAATCTCCAAAACAGAGATCTGGGTTTGTCTCTGAGCAGCCTGGTTTGCCATTGCATCTGTGGCAAACTTGGAAGCCAGCCCTGCTTTGAATGGGGTTCCGATCAGACTATTTCCAGAGATCTCTTCTAACATAAATCATTATGTTACTGTGACTTTAATAGGCATTGCCATCTAGTTGGCATGTGTATCCCAGAGTCAGATTCTAGGGGAAAATGAGAAACAGAGCAGCAGTCTCAGGTTACCTGAATTTTTCACAGGTGTTTAGGAACCCTCTGATACTCATTCCTTCCTCACCTGACTTCATGTAATTCTCCACCTCTTCCTCGTTCCACAACCTAGAAGTGTTGTTTTTTTTTTTCTATCCCTGACCATCTCCACTTCTTTATAGGAGCTTCAGGAAGCCTCCAGATGGAAAACCTCAATTTTGTTTATATTGTGGAGTTCAACCACTTGGGCTCATGTAAACAATGGCTGCAGCCTCTGACCTGTATGAATTATGAGTATAATGAAGGCTTCTAAGCTCCTAGGTTCAGGTATCCTCCCTGGACATGTCCCAGCCTTTCACAAATTTTAATTCATGGGTTCTGTGGGAGAGAAAATTTGAACATATTCTCAGCTTGTGTGAGAGAGAAAATTTGAAAAACAGCATCTATATTTGTGAAGAAGTATGCAACTAATTTTTAAAGTTTCTTATTCTTCAGTACAGAAATACTGTTTCCTAATCCTGTGGTGGGATTTTTTTATCTAATTATCTTAATGATACAGAACAAATAATACAAAACATGATTTGTTTTTTTCTTCTGGATTCAAATAAGAGCTAATCCAAGGAGCTTTTTCTGGGCTTCTTCTCCAGGCAACAAAAAGGTCAGCAGGATGGGAACAGTGGGAAATTAGCACAGCTACCTCAGATTTTCACTATGTTACTCTGCATACAAATGGTCTTCTGACTCAGAGCCTGTTAAATATAATCAGATTTTAATACGACTTTGAAAATTTGATGAAGAGCAGGTACAGCTTGGACCTCAAAAAGACAATAGCAGTTGGAGGGGGCAAAAACAAGCAAACAGGAAACACATTTGATGGTTTATTGGTTTGTCTCAAGATTTTGGCATTCTCTGCTGGTTCCAACAATGGTAGTCCCTGGGGATCAATCTGCTCTATGTTACAGCGTCTAATCCTTGCAGCTTGCTGACTAGGGACTTTTACCTGGTTTAAATGCCATAAGGGTGTATGGGCATAGGAGGAGAGGAAGGCAGTGTACTTCAGAACAGCAAATGTCAGGGGTCTTGGGCTTCAGCATCAATGCAGGTATGCCTCCAAGGATTGATCTCATGTTCTGGTAAAGCCATTTAGGCAGGGGCCTTGATACATCTAAAAAATCTGAGTCATCTTACCTCTGTCTCACACTTAATCTAAACCTTTTGATGAAAATCCAGGACCCTTTTTTCCCTAAGTAGCCATAGGATTCTACAGATATAGTTTTTCACAAAAACAGGGTTTTCTCACATAACCATGCACAAACCTGACAAATTAGGCCAGACATGTAGACAGTTCTTTTCCTGTGTTGGAATGAAGTTGGCTGAAATGAGAGAAAATGATTGTAAGCAATCTAAAATGTATTGCTTGGTTATGACTAAAGGACGTATGCAAATGTGGCACACTGCAAGTAGGTGCTACAATAATGTTGTTTTCCTTCAAGGGAGGAAATGGAGTTCATGAAAGAGTTACAGTACATTCCTATAGACTAAGACTTCTCCTGTAATCCATGCATTCATAGGATGGCACATTTATGTGTGCTGTAATTTGCCATGATCTGTGCATTTATAGTATTTTCTGTGTAGTGTCACTATTTCCATGGTCAAACACAATGCAATTTTTGATAAGAGAACTGAGCTACCTGTACTCAAACTTCAGATTTTTTTCTATTCTGCTCATCATATTTTGTAGCTATAGGCATTTTAAAATTTAAACTCACTTGCCCAAGTTTTGTGTTATAATTGTTTTGAAGGTTGAGGACCAAAAATCATGAGCAATTTATTTTTGAAAATAATATCCTGTGTCGGGTGATAAAATGCTACTGAAAACTAGTACTTGCTGAAAGAAGATATTCTTTTGCAGTAAGTTGGTGATGATTCATTATTTTACAAGAGCAACTGGAGTAGGGATTAGAATAATGAAATCAATGACAAAAGCTGTTCAGTTTATGTATTTGTTTTGGCTTTTCATAATCAGCAGTGGAATAACATAACCCTGGGGTTAAGCCTGGTACCAGAAGAGCTCTTGAAGTTTCCAGCTGATCACATTATATGAAATTATAACAAAGATTGTGAGTGATATTTTCAAGAAGTATGGATTTATTTTTTAAAAAATGGACATTTGATTAGCCTTGCTACAAGGCTACAAAAATAAAGAAATTACCAGTTTTTTCTCAGGGCTCTGGCAGAGAGATCATGTATAGCTCACATAGACACCTTGGAGGAGCTCCCCCAAAAGCAGCTGCTGTTATTCCTAGCACATGACGCACTTCAGAAGCATTCATTTGGATGATGGCAATGAGAGAAAATGGTGTGTGCGTGACTTCAAGGCACAACATGGAAGCTTTGCTCCCAAGTAGAATGAGCTGGACCGTTTTAACTTCCTGCAATTTCAAGTCATCAAAACTATTTTTAAAAAACTGCACTTACTGTGTTTCAAGTTCAGCAAATTGCTCAGACATGACCCAGAATTCTTCAAAATAAAATTTTCCTCTTATCTCTATACCATGAATAAATATGTTCTGATATATTGTAATGTACAAATACATACTGATTTAATAGAATTTTGTTATAGGCTAGTGGGACCACTGAATTGTTAGAAACGTGAGGAAAAGGGGTCTGTGTATAGAGGCAATACTGGTTTGCTTAGGGAACAAGGTAAGCGTGATCATATATCAACAGTCTGACTTCATATATCAAAAGGCTGACTTCAACAGAGGCCAGTAGTTTTTGCTGGGAGCACCAAAACACCAGAATGACCTTTTTGCTGGCACATGTACTAAAATCCAGATACTAAATCTGGTTCAGAGCCTTAAGAGACAAAACTTGATCTAGAGCATCATGTTTGCTATCCATCAAACGCTGTCGAGATCATATTTTATCTTTTGTGAATGCATCAATAGTTTTGACAGTCACAGAACCTCTGGGAAATAAGCTCCACAATTTAAAAGCCATTTCATTGTCTTAGTGTGCATGTCCCAAGGATTTAAGTCATTTATAAGGTGCATAAATGGGTTTGTTTCTTGAGCTGCAACAAAGCTTGGGAACAACTGAATGCAGGTAAAGCAAATGCAACTTGCATTAGTGCCATGAAAGTTAGGTTCTTGTAATGTGAACCAAGTGCCTGCAGTTCTCTTCTCGTGGGTTGTGATGAGTTTTAGGAAAATCAACTTGACAAATAATCCTAGTACATGGCTCAACAGTTACTGCAGATTTGGCATGATGAGAATTATTTTAAGCTAAGAAAGAAATATTTTAAATTGTGCTTTAGATGATTTTATTTAAACAAGAATTTTCACTTTCTGAAATTATTTGTAGGTTTTGGAATATGTTTATGGCCAAATTGATTTGCAATGCCTTGTTGGCTTTCCACATCTATAGTTTTAAAATGTTTGGGGGGTGGACAATGGGGAAGGGAAATCAAAGGTCTCAGACTTGGCTACCATAATCTTTCCTTCTGCCATTGACAAGAAGGAGGTGATGTGGTGAGTCTTGTCTATAGTCTGGTTTGATCACAGAGGACAAAAAACATCTGTGTTACCCTAGGAGGCCTTTGGTCAGAGTCCAGTAACAGATTCATGGCCAGATGCCTTACTTACTTTGCAGACCATGACTAATGAACAGCCATAGAGACATTAACCTTCAGCCTCAATGGGTTCAACTTTTCCCAGTCAGCTGGAGACGCAACCAAAAACTTTGCACTACATATTTGATGACATTCAAAGGCTGACTTACTTTCTGTTTACTAAGAAACATGGATCAGAGAAGACTACTGAATGTACAGAAAGATAAAAGCTGTGATAATGTATTGCAGAGTGGTCATTGGTTCCTAAAACAGACAGGAAGATGGCTCAGATCAGAAATTAATGCTTTTCTGAATGCTCACACTTAGTAGCCCTGTTCATGCAAGGAAATTGAAAAGCACCAGGGAGTGTTCCCCATCACTGGATCTGAAATCTGTACTTAGTTGTCCTGGTACAGTTTTAGCTTAATATAATTAGCAGCTTCACAAGAAATTCCTGGGCATAGGTCATCAGCTCTCAGACACTAGAAACCACTCATGATATCAGTCTAGATGTTTCCATTGTATTTCGCAGGGTAGGACTGTTCAATTTTGTTTCATAGGACAAACAAGGTCATTTCATACCTCAGTACCAGAGAGAAATCAAAGACAAATGCAGTTTTCCAATACAGATGGAGCTTTCCCCATGTCACCTTGTGACTTGTACATAACAGACTCTTAAAGCCTTGCAAAGAAAGGAAAATTCTAGAGGTATCAGGTAATTTTTTTAAATGCTTGATAGAGATTCAACCTACTCTGAAGTTGGCACCTGGTGACTGCCTGCCTGGATAACACCTGCCTGTACTGAGTAGAGTTTCACTGACTAAGGGGAACATAAAGATCTACATACAGACGCCTATATTTCAATATTCATGATCAGGATCTAAATCCTGTCCTCCTGTCTTCTACAAGTTGATGACACACTTATGGTCATTTTCCTCTGACCTTTTTTCATCTTTGCCTTAAGTGCTCTCCATTGCTGTAAATGCTGAGAGGAGTCCAAACCTCCAAGCTTCTCTGCTTGAACATGACACACTGCCATCTTTTGAAGAAATTCCTAAACAGTTTTAGTTTTCTTAACAGATAAGCATGTTAACTCTCTAATCCACAAATTTAGCACAGCGAGACTCAAGAATGTACAGTGACTGTTCAAAATGTCTGGTGTTCTAAATAAACAGTAGATTAAAATGGTTGAAAATACACTTTTGCAAGGGAGATTACTTGAGAGATCAACTTTATTAAAGGCTAATGTACATAATTTTTGTGTCACCACTAACTGATTTTTTTTTAAAAAAAGGGGGAGGGGGGTAGTTAAGCTGTAAGGAACAGAAGCAGCAAAATGTCTAGTTTGTGGTGCAGGTGGAAAGAACTCCCATTTCATACTTTCCACATACAGCACAGACTGTAATGCAAATGGAGCAATATTATCCTGGAACGGTGAAAGGAATTCCATGGGAAATATAAATTCACAAGGCATTTTACCTGAGGACATACTCATAATCTTCTCCACTGATACAAATTGTTCTCATTTGTACTGTGTCATCTGAGGCATTTAATCTGCATTTCCAGAATTTTTCTCAGAGGAAGTCCTGAACTATACTTCAAAATATAAAACAAAACAGCCCTGAAATGTATAACCTGTCTGTAGAGCTAATGAAAGTATTTTCCTTAACATGACTGCCATAAAACATTAAAGGCTCTTCATTTGTCTAACCTTCTATGCAAGACACTTCCCAGATGTGTTGCTCCACAGGGAGTTCAAAGCCTCTAAAGTGCAAATAAAATGTAAATTCAGTGAAGTGAGTAGTCACACATTTCTTTTATTAGGTGAAAATTAGCCCGTTTAGGTATAATATATCCTTTGTTTCTTTCAGGTTTTGAACCTGCAGTATTTTCATCCAATGTCAGCACCAGCAACTTAAACCTGTAGTTAATCCATACACAGTTTAAAACATGATTTTCTAGAACAATTTTCCCTAGTACCATAATATTGCTGTGTACCAGTCCTGAGGAAATGTATCATCATTATACGTGAAAAGCATCTTTATTATTACTGGCTAATTTTCACCCAAGTCTCAGCTCCTGAAAGATAGTACTTCTTCTGCTTGCTTTCATACTATGATCAGAAAAAAATAAGTATGTGTGAGACTTCTAAGCTGCATACATTCAAGGTGGAATTAGACTGTTTACCTAATTGTTCACAATTTATCTTACAATAGTGGTTAAATCTAAATTTGGGTGTAGAATTCATAGACATATATATTATGAATTTACAAAAATGTAAATGTGTATATACTAAATATTAAGATAGAAAACCGTGCACATTTGTGGTGGGTCAGTCCTGGCTGAGTGCCAGGTTCCCACCAAAGCTTCTCTATCCTCCCACTTCAGCTGAGCAGAGGAGATTAAATATAACAAAAGGGTCATGGATTGATGAGATAAGGGAGGAAGTGATCACTCATCAATTTCTGTCACAGGCAAAACAGACCGAACTTGGGGAAATTAGCTTGAATTTACAACCAATCTAATCAGAATCGGGTATATGAGAAACAAAACCAAACTTTCTTCCTAGGCTCAACAGTACTCCCAACTCCCCTAGCTCCTAACTGCTCCTGGCTCCTAATAGGGAGGGCTGTTCCCACTCTTCAGCAGCTCCAGAGTGGGGTCATTTCCTTGGGAGACCGTCCTTCTGAACTTGTACAAATTGGTCCTTTCCACAGACCCCCACAGCGTCACATGTCCTTCCAGGAAACTTGCTTCAGGGTTGGTTTTTCTCTCCACAGTGCCACAGGTCTTCCAGCAGTCTCCTCCAGCATGGTCTTCCCATGGGATCATAGCCTCCTCTGGCTGCATCCACCTGCTCTGGTGTGGGTTCCTCCAGGGTCTGCAGGTGGATCTCAGCCCCAGCATGGCCCTCCATGGGCTGCAGGGAATCTCTGCTCTAGTCCCTGGAACACCTCCTCCCCCTTCTTTGATAACTTTGGTGTCTTCAGGGCTGTTCCTCACATATTCTCACTCCTCTCTTTGACTGAAGTTGCTCAGAATTTTTTCTCTTCCTTCCTACATCTGTTATCCCAGAGGTGCTACTACTGTTGCTGATGGGCTCAGCCTTGGCCACATGTGGGTCCATCCTGGCATTGACTCTGTTGGACACGGGGAAATATTTTGGCAGCTTCTCACAGAAGCCACCCCTGTATTCCCCCTGCTATCAAAACGTGGCAATAAAAACCCAATATACAATTTTATTTTTTTATAAGCTCTTCTGTCTCTGTGAATAAAAATATATATGATCTTTAACTTTTATATTCAATCTTTCTTTTTCTTCTTTTTCTTTTTTTCGTTTGTTTGTTTGTTTGTTTGTTCATTTTTCAGTCTCCTGGAAGTATTTATAAGGTTTTAAACATGACAGCAGGCCCATTGGCTGCAGCCATTACATCTATGAAGGAGATGCATTTCATTAGGGACTGCTGCAGCATTCTGGCAAGTTCTTCTTCTGGCAATTTATTTCCAAGTCTTATGGTCTGTAGAGCTGATTATGTAGGACCTGATTTTGACTAATCATAAAACTATAAGCTTACAGTAATTCCACTGAAGTAAATGACATCTTTTATAGTCTTACTTAAAACAGATACTAAAAAAATTAAATATACACCCAAGACAAGAGAATGGGTACTGTTCAGTCTTGGAAGTGTTTAGAACCTTGGGACATGATTTACCACAGGCATGGTTGCTGCTGGAGGTTTGTGTTCTTACACAATTGCATGATATGTCTTTCTATTTTTGCATCAGAAATGTGCTAAAGTATAAGTGCTTTACCTGCTCTGCCTGGGTCTACGGCGACATTTGCCAGTGGTGCTGCGCGTACTCTCTCAAAAGATGCAGGGTCAGCTCCTTGGATCTAAGTTTGGACATTTTCTTCTGCCACAGATTGCATCAATCAAATTAAACTCGGCAACTGCAACTTAGCAAAGTACCTGAGGTTATTCCTGTGTACAGTGTTATGACAAAGGGTCATTGCATCCTCAGTATTATTTAGTTATCACATATGTCAGTTCTGGATTGCCAAAGAGACTCTCCATGTAAAAAAGAGCATACCATTATGTTACAGCTTTGTCACATGAATCCACTGTTCATATGGAGAATTTATTATTTACAGACAGAAAAATGCCTTCTGCACATGAGTACTTGAAACAGCAGTTTCAAAACACAGCTCAGCTTTAATATTCATTATACATATATGCAACTAAAGGTTAAAAAATCCCTATCCTCGATATATGCTGAAAAAAAATTGCTGCTGTTGGCTTTTGGCTTTTGTTCACCTTTGATCATGAATTAAAATAGAGAAATTTGGGGACAGTAGTTCAGCAGTCCTAATACCAATCTCCCACTTTGAAGAAGCTTTTAACTTTCCTGTTTCTGACCAAAAAACAGGATGATGTTATGCCCTGTGGAAAATATTTTTAACATCAATACTCTTAATAATTCATGTTAAAAATCTAGACAGTCAGATCTTCTTTCTATTTTTCTCAACAACTAGATTTCAATAGCTCTCAGTGTTGTTACTTTTGCTGTCACAATGAGGAAAGAGTGCAGTGTGGAAAGACCATCCTCCTCAGGCAGAGTTTTTTAGCCTCTTCTTCCCATTAACTAACTGTGTGGTCTGTGGAAGAGCAAGAGCGTAGGAAGCCATGAGGGTGGCCCAAATACAGGGAGCAAACAGCAGGAACTCTCTCAGTGACTCTCCAATGTTTTCTTCGTAAAAAAAATAAGGTATCTGAAAAAAAAAATCATTTTGGTCAAAATCCTGGGGGTTTTTTCCCTGGGTTTTGATGATGCATTTTCAAACAGCAGGAGCTGAAAGTGATATCAGCAGGTTCAGCAACAAGGACAAGGAAATACTGATGTGTCATTGTATTGCTGGCTGCAGTCTAAGCTTCCTCATGCCAGCAAGTCCTTCATTCCTCCTATTCTTCCCTCACAGACACTTCATAGCAATCCCAGTGCTTTTGCCCTTCTCCGCTTCTCCTGCTTCTGTGCCTGTCACCCTCATCTCTGTCTTTCTCAACTGTGCTCCCAGTTAGCTCACTGCTGCTTAAGTATAAGGCCAAATAGATTAGGAAAAAAGTAACTGATGCACTGTTATTCTACCCCAAGTCATATAGCAACTAAATAATAGTAAAATATTATATGCATCCTGGGTTTCCTTTGTGATTTCCCTGAACCACCATGCCTGGAAAAAAAAAAAAAACCAAAAAAAACCAAAAAAAACCAAAAAAAAAAAAAAAAAAAAAAAAAAAACCAAAAAAAAAAAAAACCCACATTTTTTCCAATACTGCCTTCTTTGCTGACCAGAAAGTGCACAGAGTAACAGCCCAAACCTTCCTAGTTATTAGATCAATAACACACCTTTCAAATATAAATTATCCTTCACTTGTTATTTTATGTTCTGTACAAACAGTGTAAGCTACATAAAGGATTGTGCATCCATTACAGATATATAAAGAATTTAACTAAATGTTGTCATAACTCAGAAGCAGGATACTATTTAGTAATAGAAATAGGAAGGATAGTTGTCTGTAGGCTGTGATGGTGAACTGTCAGAGACATAGGTATATTTAATGAGCAAAAGAAGAAATTTCAGTCTTTTCTGTGACTGAGATCACTCAGCACAGCTGTTTATATGTTCATATTCATAACATATAAATAGCAATAAAGAAAAATATGTGGAAAAGTGCATCCTTAAGATGCTTTTCAGGCATATAAAAAAATGGCAAGGCATTTAAAGTTCAAGGAATTAATGCTAGTGATAAAAGATAACCAGGACAAAAAGCTAAAGTCCTTAAATTCTGGTTACAATAAAAGCTAGAGTGGACACTCCAGTCCTTTCTAAGCCCATGCCTTCTGACCATCTGAGTTGAAGACAGAGATGCCTTGACTGGGGAGGTATGTTAACTCAAAGACAAGCAAATTAGGTGCCCCAGTGAATATTTTTTTGTAGAAGACAGAAGCTATACAGACAAAACTCCTTTAAACTTCACACTTGAGAGACTCCCTTGCCTAAGAACTGGCAGTTCAGACCTATATGAATTAGAGAAAAATCATTCCACAAGTTATGAGTTTATAGAAAAAATTTCCATATTACATAATATTTGCAATTTGAATGATTTATCTGGCCTTGAAGCCTTTGCAAAATCATTAATCTGGGAAGGGCTTCATTAAAGTGCTGAAGAGACCTTTGTGATTTTCATACAGCCCCTAGTACTAGGCACACATAAATGTGTGTGTGTGCCCTTAAGGGCCCAAACCCTTGTAAGGAGTGACATTTAAATTTTTTATAAGCTCTGGAAATATATCCCTTTGATAAGATGGACAGAAGACACTTCTTAAACTAACTGTTCTTGTTGCTTTTTACTCTACTTCATGCACCTCTCCCTGTACCCATACCATATTCTGCTCCATATCTTACTCAAGAGCTACACTGCTTTCTGCCCAAATTAGTTGTTTCATTTGTTTTTAGTGTGCTCCCTGCATCTGCTGCTGGTAGCTCCACGAGCTCTGTTAGTTCCACCATCAGTTTACATTGAGGTAATGGAAAGTGTCTGTGCCCATAAGCCTTTCAACGGCAGTCGTAAATCATGACTCGAGCTCTCCAGAACACCTGCCTGTACGTCTGGGTAAATCCCTCTCTGATTGCAGATCTAGCTTCTTAAACCAAAATGTTTCACAGTGCCAGCAGAACCTACCTACTGCCAGAGCTGTACACAGAACAGAGACAATTAGAATTACTTGCAAGTGAGTGCATCTGTCACTCTCCACAGTGTTACTTCAGTCACTCATTTTAAGTAACAAACCCAGTTTTCCCCTAAAATTTATGATCTTCTTATATGACATTAATAGATTCACAAGAGAACATAGAATGGGCAACTCTGCAATGCATGTCTGTCTACATAACCACTTAGAATGCATCAGGGATCAATATACACAGCAGCCTTGAAAAGATGTACAGGATTTAAGCATTTAGAGGAAAAGTTTCGCTTCTACTTGACTGAGGACAGGTTAGACATTAGAAGAACATTTTATGATTTTGGATAAAACTTGCAATCTGTGATAATGTGTTGTTTGGCCATTTCATGAATTGCAAATACTTTCCAATTGTTCTAGAACTATGGAAATAACCTTCTAAAAACCCAAATGAGAAAGAAAAATAAAGCCAGAAATCAACAAAAACATATCTTAGGGAAAAAAAAAACCACAAAAAACCACCACCCACCTGTTATCTGTAGAGATGCAAGAAAAAGTAAAAGCAAAGTGAATTAAAAAGGGACAAGTTTATCTAAAAAACTACTCAGAGAGACTTATGAAAGAATTAACTTTTTATGAGAAGTAGTGTTGTGTGAATGGGTGATGTACAAATTCCAAGCCAGAAACTTGTTATACACAGGACCTCTGACCTTACACCTTCAGTGATTTGTTCAGTCAACATTTCTTGGTGCTCCACTGGCATCAGTACTGTTCATGTAGGCATCCAGGGCTCATCCTTGTGCAGGAAAAATGAAGTGAACAAAGTCAGCTGTGTGAAATGGGAGTTTTGAATGAGTGGAAAACTTGCTTCTTTCACATTCTTCCCTTTCCTTTCCTAACAAGAATGTTAAAGAGCTATACAAATCCCACTCTATCATATTCTGAAGTACCCATTTGTATTATGAGAGTGACAGAACAAAAAGTAAAGCTGATTGTAATATGTAACACCTTCTGCTGAATTTCTTTTATAAAAAAAGCAAAATCTTCCTGTAAACATGATAAGAATGTAGGTGTTCTTTTGTCTTCAGCAAAGAAAAATATCTAAATTTTCTTTTTGTGTCTAAAAACACAACTATTTTATAGTCTTTTGAGATGAAAATTAGATTATTTACTGCACTTGTGTAAATTGCAATATCTAATGGACAAAAGACCCATATGAACTATGAAATACTGGGAATCCTACCTACATTTTTGTTTGCCATAAAATAAAATGTGAATAATAGCATTGACTTTGATTTATTTTTACCAGACTGATACCAGCACAATTATCTTTCTTTGGAATCTTTCTCTCCTTCTACCAGGAGTTTTGTGTGTACATCAGGAGAACTGGCCTGCAGTGATGTGCCTTCCAGATTTGTCTGCCTCTTGGCCCATATGTCTGGGTTTTCTCTGTTCTGAAGCCAAGTCATTTCTGGCCTTGGGCAGATGTGTATGCCCATTTTTCACCTTGACAAAGGAATAAAATACAGCTGAGACACATGGTACCAGAAACTGGGAGAATTCCTGAGTCCCACAGTATAGATGTTGTCATGGTGACTGGAGACTCTACATGAAAAAAAAAAAAAAAAAAAAAAAAAAAAAAAAAAAAAAAAGCCTTTAGAAATTTCTCTTTTTAGAGGGTCAGAATATCATAGACTCTACCCCTTCAATTTTGCTAGGAAAACTAAATGCTATGTTTGTTTTCTAAAAAGAGAAATGCAGCTATGATTCCTTTATTGTTCTCTACCTCACCCAAACGTCAACAAAGCTATCTGAAATTCAATTCTTTTAGCATTTGAATTGACCTTCTCTTCATTTCATCATGTTCCTGTTGAACAACTTTTATTCTTTAATTCTCACACATCCTGCTGCATTATTCCTGTTTTCACATTATTGCCAAATGCATTTACATTGAACTGTACTTATATTCTATATAAATCTCCTTCAGAGGTAAAGTATCAATGGTAGGTTGTATTTTTTCTGAATTAATTCCACTTCTAACATTTATGTGAAAACTAATCCATTTTATTAAAAGCAAATTCTTTTTTAAGCACCATAGTAATTGCTTCATTACTACTGTTCCTGACATTATCATTACTAACATCAGTATAGTGTAGCTGAGGAACACAGAAAAAGAAATGTGGTTTTAATAATATTGGAAAAACTGTACATATAAAATGCAAGGCTTCTGAGGAAACCTAATATTAAAATCTAATGCAAATTAGATTTAGGAGAAAAAAGAAAGACATTCCCTGTTGTTATTCGGTAAAATGTGCAATAAAACCAAGTCAAATAAAGCTACAGACTGTGCCTATGCTAGCAAACTGAACAGCATGAAAGAACTAGGCTAAGGTCTGGCACCTGTACCTTGTTTAACTGTTCCCATGTTCCCTGGCATGGTTTTGGTCCAAGAGATTTAGAAGGCTCAGAGACAGTGCTTGGTTGGGAACAAGTATGTGTTAAAGACTGTTAATAAATAATCGGCTCAGATTCAGCGTGCGGTGTTGGGGCCTAAGGCATCTCAGGTGAGTGAACATATGCCAGGGAAAAGTTTTTGCCCTACTTTTTTACTAAGAGAAATATAACTTGGGTTCACTTTTTTCTGGAAAAACCCTTTTGAAGTCCTGTAAGTACCATAGGAAATAATTTTGCAGGTGGGAAATTTCATTGAAACAAGTAGCTCCAAAAAATATTCTACAACTCAAACAGAATGAAAATGTCAGACACATAGACATGATCAGTTGATTCTGAGGATTGTTCCTCTTTGAGAGACAGATTCACAACCCTTACAACTGGTTAATATCCTGAGATTTAGGTTATTTATATTCTTCAGGGAACTACTTTTGTCTATTTCACAGGAACCAGTTATTTGGAAAGAAGTTTCATATTTTAAAGTGAAAAACTTGGGAAGAATTTATAATCTGTTTACAAAGTCAAAAAATTGGGGCTGTGCATTCCCTTTGATTTCTTAATACCTATTATTTCTTCACTAGACTAGAAGAAGCCAGATGGGACAGCATCTAGCATTTTTCAGGGACAATCAAAGTGTTTGCACTATCTGGTTTATTGAAATCTAATTTCTTCCTAGGAATCAGTGACAGACACCTGAGAAAAGCAAACTACTGACTTTTAAGTTGCCTGTATCTCAAAATGCAGGTGGAAAATTTGGCACGGCTGATCTCTTGGTGGATGTGGTGCTGTCACGAATACTCCCCAATTTAGGACTCCCACTAAAAAGAAAACCAGAACTGCTCCCCTGCCCCTCTCCAGAGAGAGATAAAAGGCAGAGATCATGGGTTGAGACAAGAACAATTTACTGGAAACAGCAATGAGCTAAGAAAATAAATAGCAGCAGTACGGATGACAAAATGTCACTCAGAGAGGGTGTTTCACATGCAAAATGCTCATCATGCCTGGGACAATGAAAAACAAGGATGAATCTAAGCTCTGCCCACCACACTTTCCCAGGACAGAAAGGAACACCATTCCTTCCCAAAAGGGAGAGAGTTCTTCTTCCCCCAGTCCTCACAATGATATAAGATGACATCAATGTCATTTGGGTCTTGGCCATGCCCATATGGCTCCTGGCCCCACCCCCTCACAGCTACTGCAAAAATTAAGCCAGACAGCTGGCAAGGTCAAGGCAATAAAAAGAAATTCCTCTGGTTTCTCAGTTACAATTGTTCTAGTCCTATACAGTGCTACTTAAAATTTATATCTAGAGTTGCATTAGCACATTGATGGCAAAAGAAACAGTTCTCAGTATGGATATCTCAGCAGAGGTGAAAAAGGGGAAGGAAAGAAAGACAAAGTGTCAGTCTGCAAGCTTAGCACAGGAGCTGCTTATTATACTCTAATAAAATGTGTTCTTCAGATACAGGGTGTTAATACTCCAAGGACTCAGCAACTAGACGCGGCAAAAGAATCACTCTGGTATTGCATTGAGTGTTGTCACAGAAATGAATTTATGCTTTACTTTGATTGTTAAGCATGAGATGACTCACCCTCAATCACAATCTCTCTTGCAGATGAAAAAGAAGAAAGTTCAGATCCACTTTTGGTTTGTCTGAATTAATGACATGATAAGAGTGGTATCTATCTCTCTCTTCTGATCTGCAGTTAATGAGTAAACAGGAGAATTTGGAAGCAAGGAGGAAAGGTTCTGCACGCTCCACAGGCATCAGGGCTCTAGCACAGCTGTCTAAGCTGCACTGCTTGCTTTCATGTCTGTCCTGGTGATTTCATTGCAAGATGATTTAGGTGATTCCTGCCCAGGTGGTCTGTTGCTTAAGTGTTCTCTCCACTAATGAAAAACTAAGTCTTTGATTTAGGGTTAAAAACACTACTGGGCACTGGGCCATTGAGGGTGAAGAGCTGCAACACAGAATAATATCAAAGGCTTCCAAGGATCTGGGAATAAATATCATCCAAGTTATCAGCACTGGAAACAATAGGGAACACTGAAAAAAAATCAATTTAATGATGTTTCCATTTGC
The DNA here is from genome assembly GCA_016584745.2 of Phylloscopus trochilus trochilus. Classification (NCBI taxonomy): domain Eukaryota; kingdom Metazoa; phylum Chordata; class Aves; order Passeriformes; family Phylloscopidae; genus Phylloscopus; species Phylloscopus trochilus. The sequence goes on along the minus strand of WQNJ02000062.1, from coordinate 31,920,716 downwards.
TTTCACGTATGCTTTAGATATATTTTAGATATATATTAAACCCTGATTGAATCTGACAGATTGTAGTGCAGGAAGCTGCACACAGTTTGGTTTAGGGAAAATCAGCTGCAGCTGCACTGATTTTTTTGAACAACTAAAAGAATCATTTGATCAGAATGATTGAATGATAAGGGACTAAGAAAACACCTTATCTCCTTTTAATAAAACTCTATTTTGTATGATTAATTCCTTATAATTTTTATATAGAAATATAATAACAATGTAAACTTCTTCCTTTTCCCCTCTTGCATTTTGATAACTTTTCTATCAGTTCCCTATCAGTCAGATTTTACAGATTTGTTTAACAGCTTAGGCAATACCTCACCATCTGTACTGATTTCCTGTGGTTTGGTAATCACGTTTCTTTCCTAACATCATTCCTCAGAAAGTACTTTGGACTGCATCATTCTTATTACAGGATGTTTTTATCCTCAGGCAAAACAACCAAACCTCAGCCAAACATTCAGCAGCTGACTAACAACAGGAGGATGAATTTTAACTATAGCTTTAGTCTGATAATTACTGGGAAGCTAATCAAGTTCCTCAGTGAGTTCTTTTTATTCACCTGTCAAAGATTACCTTGCCAGACTTTTCTTTTCTTTTCTCTGAGAACCAGGGAACTTCAAGGTGCTGAAAAGAAGCATGTAGGATGAGGTTCGAGTACTACGAGGGTTCATTCCACTTCACCAAACCCATATGAGCCACAAATTCAGACTTGTAAATCGAAGACTATGGGGAAGTTTAGAGATCAGCCTCTTGTTGTGGACATAGATGGCTCCAACAAACTGTGGAAAGAAATGCAACTTCATAGTGACTAAGCAAGTCTGTGTGATATGTTTTAGATAGGGAAAAGATTTTTTGGTTTAGCCCTAAATGTAGTACCAGCCATAGAGGATACTTCACAACATCATGCTTGAATGTCACCTAGCAATCTCCCACCAGCCTTTCTTTTATAGATTCTAGCCAGGAGCTAAAGTATACATTTAAAAATCTACTATAATAAATATTTTACTACAACCTTATCTAGACACTCAAGAAGATGCTGAAGTGGCCAGCTTGTTGTCCGTGATATTGTATCCTTTGTTTTTCCTACTGCTTTACAAATCAGTTCAGATGACTTTCTATGACTACTATGAGCAAACATCTGAAGCATCTCTGAGGTTACATTTCTTTAACAGAAAAATATCTTTTGATAATATCAGCAAAATATTGCTCCAAGAATCAGTCAGGGCTGAGAAAACAATATCTATGAATGCCACAAGAGATCTTTTTACATTTTCAAGATACTGACAAAAATTTCAGTGGGACATTGTGGCTGCTCTTTCCACTTTCTCAATTTGTCATCTCTTCAGAACAGCAAGAGGTTTTATTGTTTAATATTATTATTCATTTATGCTTGTGAATACTTCGCTTGTTAAATAAACAGGTTTTTTCCACTTTTCTCCAAAAAAAATCTTTTCCCAAACCAGTAAGGGGAGTGGCCGCTTAAATCTGCTTTCTAGAGGGACCCCTTTGGAAGTTTCCTCTCAAATTTGCCCTAAACCAGAGCACTGCCCCACTACATCATTCTGGTGTCTACAGCACTAAGACATCTGAAGGACCACACAATCAAGGACCCTGCCTAGTGAGCATCCAAATAGTCAAAGTTATTTGACAAAAAAAATGTTTCCTGAGGCATGAGTCCTCAGAAATCAGTTAAACTTTCTGGATCCCAAATGGATGGACAGGTTTAATTTTTATATTTTGAAAGGAACTCATACCCCAGGGAAGAGTAAGCTCATGCTTCTGGACCAGCTTCACACTCTTTTAACTCTCCTCAATAACAGTCTGTGAAACTCAGGCCCTCAAAAGAGGTCTGATGTCTCTGCTGGGATAAATACATAGCTTAGGTCTTGCCAAGACTCTGTGTGTATGTATATATCTGTGTGCACTGCACAGCACATGGTTTTGTACAGAGCCTTCTTGAAAATCTTAAGTGGTAAAATCTGCTTGAAGTTAATAATTTGTTTCTCATAAGAATCATCTTAGCAGGTCATGGTGAAACAGGCCAATATATAAATCAAAACAAATAGATGGCACAAAAAAATTAGGTTGATTTTTTAAAATTCTTATTGAAATATATGCATGTTTTCAGTCATCTGTGTGAAATTAATTCTGATTTTACATAAACAGTCAGTAATTGGAGTTATTGTTAATTCTAAAGTTCTTTTTATTATATTTGCAAGATCATAAGAAAAAACTGAAGAGCAAATACACATGATTTCTTGAATCATTAGCAAATAAATAAAACCCACATTTGTTCCTAATTTTCTGTTATGACAGAAAATAAGTCTACCTGATCAGAATTAAGTAAGAAAGAAAAATGTTAATCATAAATGGAAGCAATATATAAATCATTTCACCTGCTGTTCTCTTTCTGGTTCACTACAATTCTTGGCTGCTTCTGTGTTATTCAGCTTGTTTCAAATGCCAGCAAATGAATTATGAAATCTTACCCTCCTAAGAGACTGAACATCCACAGAGAAGATAGAAAGAACAAGGAAAAAGAAAGAAAGTATTTAGGCTCCAATCGATAATGTACAACAGAAACTACCAAGAGGAAATTGTTGTCTTGGAAAATTATTACAATATTTGTTGAAAAGTTAATAGGTCCTCTCAAACCCAATGGTGGTTTTTTGGTTTTCTTTTTCTTTTTCTTTTTTTCTTTTTCTTTTTCTTTTTCTTTTTTTATTTTTAATCATCATACAGTGCATGTTTATCTTTCAGGATTTCCTGTGCCCTGTTGGGATTGTTTTTACTTTTATGCTGAGCAGACTTTTAGGTGCAAAATAACCAGGTGCAAAAACCTTATATGGTATAATCTCACCCATGGAAAAGGAAAGTTATAAGATAGTGTTATCCATCAGTACATAGCTACAATTTCTTCATACTGTTGTTGCTTATAGACTTTGCTAGGGACTAGTGAGAGTATGGCAGAAAAAAACCACTGTGTATCCATGTGAAGTACTTTGAAAGGAGCTTGGGGTTTATTTGTGGATGACAAGATACTGTCCAAGCTTTTCAGCTGCTCTCTGCCTTATTACTGGCTTCCTGAAAAAAGAAAAAATTCTTCCTGATTCTAGATCTTTGGGAATTGTGGTTTTTCAATGTCGAATGAGCAATTAGTCATTTACACGAATATTGTAAATATTCATAATGTGGAAACGCCTGGGTCCCTGGTTAGTAGAGATCTCCTATTTCATCCTTGCTAAGTAGGTGGACGAGTTTTGATAAAAGAGAAAATATCTTTTATGTACAGAGTTCTATGTGCTTATAGAAATGCTCCAAATTTTATGAAGTTTGCATATACCTATGTTCATATTACTCAGATGCCATGATATAATATTGCTGTTATAACTCTGACAGTTCAGAGTTCATATTTTAGAGCTGCCGTAAAACAAAAAACAACAACAACAAAAAAATCCAATTGTTTCATTAAGAAAATTTTGAGTTACTCACAGATCTTTCTAGCTGAATTGAAATGAGAGAGGAAGAGGTAGCAAGGAAAAAATAAGACTGGCCTTCAAAGTTTAGCCCTGAGTCTTCAGTCACACATGTAAAGCACGAATTACTGGACAATCCTAGATTTGTCCTTGTTAATTGTGCTTATACCTTGGTGTGTAAAATGGACTACATTTTTTTTTTCTTTGTTCTGACTAATTTGAATTTTGTTACCATTAAACTGATGCCACTGAAAAAGCACAGACACCATGTTTTCAGCTTTGGGGAGATGTCACCATTTACAAATACTTGATAAATTTTGATCTCAGTATGCTAACTTTGGAAATGAGAAAAGTTGTGAAGACTTCTGTACGGGTGAAGAAAGAATATTGGACTAAAAATCTGCCATTTGGAGTGCAATGAGAAACTTACCTTTGGAATTTCAAGAAAAACAAACAAACAAAACAAAAAAAAAAAAAAAAAACCCACCAAAACAACAAAAAAATCTATCTGGTCTTGAAAATAGAAAGTAAATCAAAATACTTGGCAATGCTTGCTCATATTTTTCCTTCCCATCTCTCAGTTAGAAATGATAGTTTTATTTTGACTTCATCAACGAGAGAACATTGAGAACATTTGATGTTTGGTGATTTTCATTTTCTTTTCTACTTTCAACAAACATACTTTTTTTCACTGTATCAAGTAAAAACCAATAACTGATTTATATATAAATTTAGACTTACTGTATTTTCTCTTCATCTAAAATTATTTTTGGCTCTTTTCAGCAAGCTTTGGGCCAACAGAAGAAATTCAAGAGAAAATATTGGCTGAGAGTGGTCAAAAGATAAGTTTCTACTAGGGGGAAATAATCTTTCATTAAACCCAGTTATGTTTAGATAATCTTTCTTACTGGAAAAATTTTAGTGTAATTAGTAAATAGAACCCCATGATTATGAGTATATTCTCTGGTTGTGATGGCCACCATGAGAAACTCAAGAGAAAAGTTACATTATGTCTAGAGACTACTGGTGTACCTTTGAAATAAGCTATCAGCACCAATATAGTTTAGGGGAAAACTTTCCTGAAAAGCAATAGGCTGAGAGCCCAAAAAGTTCTCCTAGTTTTTCATAGTCCAGCTTTGTGCAAGACTTGACCTGCTAAATAAGATCCAAGAGTGCAAGACAAGACACATGAGTGAGGTAGTTTGTGTCATCATATCTGTCACATCAGCAGAGGTTTAGGCACTGAGTTTTATGTAATTCCTTCTGTGCTCAGCAGAAGAAGCTTAGGTGCTAAGACAACTCCAAGGCTGAGATACTAAAGCAGATTCTGGGATTTTATAGAGTTCAGTTTCTAATGAATGTGTGGTCTGAAAATCTGGCCACTGAAATACCTTAGGAATCTAAACCTAGTCTATTTTCCACTGTTTATTCATGGTTTATTTTGGAGTGTATTTTCAACTTGTCCTACTATGATGTGCCATGATAAGCAGCTCTCATAACCCAACACTGTAAATAATGTCCAGATTCAAATCAGTAAAATTCAATATTTGCCATACACTTACTTATATTCTTTCTGAAAATAAATGTATCTCCAAAGATTAAGTTGCGGGATTTTGGGGTTTTGTTTGGTTGGTTTTGGTTTTGGTTTTGGGTTTTTTTGTTTGTTTTTGTTTGCTTTGCTTTGTTTTGGTTTTTTTTTGTACTTTATTTTCCCCGAACTCAACTTCTATAGGGTGAAACAACAGGAGCATTTCATTCTGCAAGGGCTTTTTAAAATTCATATTTTGGTTTGGCTGCCTGAGTACAGTGAGAGACCAATGACCTTTTCCTTCCTGTCAGCACTGTAAACAGCAAGCTGCCTTCAAACTTTAAAGCATCTAAATACTGTGCTGCCTCACTTCAAGTAAAGCATGAGCTTAAATATATTACTGTGCTGAGATTCAAATCATGAGTTATTTTAACATAGCTCTTCCTGACCTAAGTTATTTATGAGTCAATAATTTCCACAGAACTGTACAAGACCTAGAATAAAGTCCATGATCTGAAGTGTATATAAAAAATACACAAGCAAACTAAGAAAAGACACTAAAAAAGTTATTACCCCTGTCACTCGTAGATGACAAGTTCTCTTGAATGTAGGCTAAATCTTAGCAAAGTTAGTTGAAATTTGCTATGAGTTTTGTGAATTCTTCACTTTTAGAAATCGGTTCTGTGGTTTTATCCATGGTACCACAATGCACTATTTTTGGTCATTTTTTGGAACAGAGCAGCTTTCTGAAGTTCTTTGTGTCTATTTGAAGCATTTATTTCTTTTTCAGTCCTTATTTTCTAGTAACAGCATAGGCTGTGGGCACCTTTTTGCTTGATATAAGAAGACAAAAATGTCTCATGTCCCCACTTGCTGAGACTCTCGGGAGGATTGCACCTGAGCCACTAAAAAAGACGAAACATGATGGCATGATCTGGAATTGACAGAGAGCTACAGCTATAGTCACTAACCAAACCCAGTGAATGGCTAAAATCAATACTGAAAGACCATCAATGCCATTTAACTTATATCATTCAATATCTCTCTCACATAAAGTTCCTCTCTGTCTCTGTGTTAGAGTTGATAACGGAAAGAACGAGGTCCTAACACAGGAAAATCCAGGGATAGTGTACAGCACATGGACAGTAAGTATGGTGACTCAACTCTGACCAGGATCCTAGGGAACAAACATTTTCAGGAAATATTCACCGCACTGCATTTTGTAGGTAACAAAGGCTTTTAAAAATAGGAGTTGGTTCCTAATAATCTGATAAATGAGTGCACAGATCACATACCTTGCCATACTGTCAGTGAAGACTCAGTAAATCCATGCCATGATTTTTTCTTCAAACTGCTGAAATAGGCTCCACATACTTGGAGACCAGATGCTCCCGGGGAAGTACATGGTCCCTGCTGCCTAGAAAGAGACCTGGTGACAGCACCAGTTTGTATCCGTCGTGGTTGGTGCCTGGGAGTTCCTCTGCTGCTCCATGAAAATACTACCCCCAGAGATGAGTGTGAGGCTGAGTAGGAGGTCACTGAGTTTTTCTGCCTAGTACTGCAGGCACATTGCTGGCACCTCTCTGAAACAGCAGCAGGGATATGAGAGTAGTGAGGGAACCCACAGAAATAAGCAATCAAATACCCAGACAACCTAGGATTACAGAATACAAGATGCATGACTTTGTATATCTAACAGGTTCTCCATACCTGAAAACGTGAATCCCCTTTGCCATTTTGTTTCAAGGGGAGCCCAGATCTTAGTACCTCACTGCTTCTACAGAATTAGCACAACCCCTGTGATTCTGGGGTAACAATCATACCTTCCATAGTCACAGTTCAGCAAAATTTTTATTTGACAAGCAATTTTTTTATATATTTGAAAATTCAGTCAAAGCTTCTCTGTTTATCATGCTGAATTACTAAAATAAGGAGCAATGTCATCATAGACTGCTAATACAGCCAGACCCCTGGGTTCCAGCTGATTGGTCACAGAGAAATAGAAAGACTGAGTTTTACCAGACACTTTACTGAGATGAAGCTTTAGAGGGAGAGGGACTTTGAGAAATGTCTCCTCTACATCAATAGTTTGGAATATTTTCAAAGAACAAGGAAAAGTAAGAAATGAACAAGGAGTTATGAAGTACTGGATTGAATTATGTTTGCTCAGATGCAGTCACATCTCACAATCCCTGATATTTGTGAACAGCACTACTTGGAATATTTGAATGCTTCAGTTTTTGCAAGGCTATCTTTTCAACTTCCACCTACATGACTATCTCAACATCTTGTTACTTTTAAGCACCATAAAAAGATCTCTATAAATTCAGAATATATTTTTTTTTATCTGTTTATACTTCATTACAATGTCATCTTTTGGCAGTATACTAATCTTTTCCACAAGTCCATGATGTAGGCATTTTGTGTTTCTTTTAGGTATATCAACTTTGTGTGAAAAACAAGAGTGGGCACAGTCTGTTCTGGATGATAATTTTTTTCACATTTTCTCTGTCAGAAATGGCATCATTAGCGAGGAAAATATATAGGACAGTCAGTAACAGTAGCCTCTTTTTTTTTTTTTTTTTGGCCTGTGTATAGATAGCATAGGGTTCTGCCAACTTTCTAGAGAAAAACATATGGCTTTGTGAGTTTTATACACTTATAGGGAATAATGAACATATGCTGGTAGTTTTAAAAAATCTTGAAACCAGAAATAAAATGAAAAGTTGTATGAAAATATGAAGGTTACAAAGTTTACCATCTTGCAGAAAGATATGTTTTTGACATATTGCTCCTATTAAGTTTCTATAATGTTTAGTTAGACAGCTCTGTTCATGTTTTCTATTACAAAGATGAAGTTACATCACTCCACATGCAATGCAATTTCAACAGGAAAAGATGCAGTAAAATAGCCTAAGGAAACTATTAACTAGATTGTTATTTGTAATAATTTGTGACCAATACTGTCTCACAAATAAGTGTTAACTTAAAAGTAATTTATCAGCACCTCTTCCAGTCTTTGCTTTGGTAGTAGTTGTAAGCTGGAGCCAACAGAGGCACTGGAATAGATCCATTAAAGGCATTAAGACCCTAACACAAAACTAAATCTAGCAGTATCTCCCCTCACAGGACCCTCCATCCTGTACATGCTTCCATGGCATTTGGGTAAGATTTTCAGATTTTGAGAACTTCCAAACCATTCTGAATCCTACCCCCACAATTAGTAACATTGTGCTCCGATGGAGGTGAGCACTGACACCTGTTTTCCAGCAGTGTTTCGAATTCTCCTGGTGTCATGTGTGTTGTTAACACATTGATATTGAAATAGTGGGCTATTGTAATTTGCTCAATTAATAACTAGGACTTTTGTAAAAAGAAATTAAGAAATCTATGATCAAATGAAGATAAGTAAAGCTGAATAGTACAGAACAGATTGAAAAATATGTTTTTAAGGATTGATTTCTGATTGTTATATCCTATAATTGGTTTCAAATTTAATCCTAGATTACCAAATATTACTGTGCCTTTTCTGGCAGTGTGTGAAAGCATTGAAAGAGGATGACAGGGCTAATAATGCAGTATGGCCTCCCTCAGATTTTTTACCTAATGCTTGGAGGACAGTAATTCATTTACAATGATTGTTTGAAGAAAGGTTTTTCAAAGCTGTGTCTTTATGTTACTTCTCTTTTCATTTTCTTTGGAAAATAATGAAGAAAGAAGAAAGCGGAGAAATTATGATTCAAAGGTTGAAGTAATGAAAATATACATATTGATATGTGGCTTCACAAAGTCTGAATATGGAGGAAATTGCTGAATGAACAATTCAAGGACGGTATATTTCTGAGATGATAAAGGGTTCTGTGGGGCTTGTACATTGACTTAAAAGTGGCATTACCATTAAAAACAAAATCAGAACAAACAAACAAACAAAGTATGACCAAAATAATTTCTTTTTGGAAAACCAAAATCTTCCTCTCTTTTCATTTAATTTTCTTGCTGTTGTAATATGAGAGAGTAGATCTAGAAACTTTCTGAAAGTGACATTAAAAAAAAAACTTCAATTTTTTAGAAGCTCTTTGTCTATCAGATGGAAATGTCAAATTTTATTCAACACTGACAATCATCTTGCAAAACTTGATACAAAGAAAATATCCATTTTCTTTATTCTCTTTTCTCTCCAACATATATATGGCAGAGGAATCTGACAGTAGACCAACTGAATCAGCACTGGATAATAGAACTCAGACTTGAAAAGATGTTAAATTATCTGATTTGCTCTTTTTGCCAGGATCAAATTGATTTCTAGCATGCATTCCCTGCAGATATTTTCAGGTTAGTTTTAGATTTCCTTCAGAGGACCACAGGCTTCAAAGTTGTCATCTAGAAAGACTGCACACTTACATGAAAAAGAATACTTTACTAAAGGAAGAAATAAAACACCAGAAATCCAGACACTATTTGAAATGATGAAAACTTGTATGTTTCACTACAGAAAACAGACAAAAAGAGGTGGTGAAATCCTTCTTTGAAATTCAAAATTATTTAGAAGTGAGGCAAGCTTAACTTTATCTGCATTTTGAAAAGCTTCTCCAAAACTCTTCAAATGCCTCAAGAACTGGCTGCTCTGAGACATTGGTATCTCACCTGCATGGATACCTAGGTGGCATTTCATTGGGGCTTTTCAAAGCTTACATCTTGGAAATATGCTGACTACATTGACATTGATATTTGAATCCTCCCACAGATCTTCTCTCTCAACTAGAACTGAAGCAAGGCAGAAATTACATTAGAAGCTGATTGATTACTCATTATACTCTTCTGTTCAATGTTCCTTTGAATGTGTGGATACTGGCCACCAAAAGATAGTAGAAAAAATAGTTTGAGGTAGCATGTGTGCTTCAACCTCCTCAACTGCTGGAATTAATTTCTTTTCCAAGTGCAATGTGGTCCATCCCACTGACATTGGTAAGTATTAAAAGGATCAGATAGGTGCAACTGTGCTATTCTCCTTTGTTAAAGGGGTAAAAGTGTCTTACCTTATACAACCTGTAGGTGAAGAATGGAAAAATCTCCATGAGAGTCCTGCCTTCATGGTCCTTATCTGTCATAACTTTCATCCAGTTCCAACTCAGAATTTGTTCTCGATGTATTGCAACAAAAATAAATCTCTTAGAGACTGCAAGTACATTGCAGAGTAGAACAATAAGCAGAATCAGTGGAGAGATCTGTGAAATCCAACTATTTTGGAAACTCTAAAAGACTAAAAATATTTGGACCTATTTTAACTCTGTAAACAATAACAATTATAGCATCCTTTTGAGAAATGCATCATTTTGGGAAATAATATCCTTTGAGATGAGATCTTTTATACTGGTTAGCTCTGTTCATAAAATATATGACCTTTAACTTTATAGAATGCATATTAATTGATATTGAAAAATTTAAGTTGGGAATGAGAACTAAAAACCCCTGTGTTACCAAGGCAGAATGGCTCAATATAAATTATTCTTCTCTCAGGAAAAGTGATGGCCCACAGGAAGGGTGAATGCAGTAACTGTTTGCCAGTTGGATTAATCTCTCTCTGAGTGTAATATATTATCAGGATATGCTCTGAAAAAGGATGAATCAGAAATGTTAAAAAATGTATTAGCATACAATGACACCAATTATAAAAGAAAAATAACGTATATTGTTTAATGGTGACAAAAAAATCTCCTTTATTTTATAAAACCTGTCATTTCACAGTTTCTTTCTAAATCTGGGTTGTTTGTGTTTGTTTTTTGTTTGTTTATTTGTTTTTAATAATTTATTGTTTTGGTTTTTGAAATAAAATTAACATGAGATCTACTAGCTGATTCTCAGACTTGAAAATGGTAGGGCTGTCTCCTACATAACCCCTTGCTCTTGTTTCCTCTTTCAGGTCCTTCTGCCAGATGGATGAAGAGATGTGAGGTTTGGCAGAATTAGGTCCTGGGTTGCTGAGTGGAGAGCAAGCAGCCCAGACAAAATTCTCCCAGGTCCCTGCTACTATTCAAGGGATGGCTACAGTCAGGTTCTGGCTACTCAGACTGGTCCGTGTTACTCTGCCCTGGTCAACCACATAGCAATTCTAGTTACTGTAGAAGTGTTCTACATGTTTTGAAAAAAGAAACCCTAACCTGAAGATCTTCACGTTATACTCAGAATTAGATAGTAGTGCACACACTGTCAAGATCATCATGTGGTGTAAATTAGCACAGCTCACTGAATTTTAGTATTGCAGCAGGGACTCTATGAGGAAAGTATTTAAAGTTTCTGTGAGTGCCCTACATTTCTACCACCTGTATTAAAAGTATCTAAAATCATATATCTTTTATTAGTAGGTATTGAGGAAAATAAACTGAGTTCTGAAATAGAACATAATTTAATGATGATGAATTTGCCACAAAAAAACAGAAGATAAAAGAAAAAACTTTGTAACCACAAATGCTTACATCATTTCTGAGACTAATTGATATCTTAAAGATAGCTGATGAAGCAAGCAAGGCTTGTTAGCATGAAATTACTTCCTTGCTGAAAAAGTGCCAGTGTTAACATTTTCCATAGAAGTAACAGGTGATAAAAGATAACTGTGTATAACAGCTGCAATATCTTTTATTTTGGAACTGTAAGGGTACATATTTCCTGAGGGAAGAAAAAGTACCTGTAAAGAATAAAAGTGGTTACAGCCAGGCTTGCAGAGCACAACAGACAAGTGGGGATGAAGATTCATCACATCTAGGCAATTACATTAAAAAAACTCAGGAAGAAGTTATGAATCCTTCATATGATAACTAAAAATCACTGAGAAGTTTTCTTAAAATGCCTAAGATTAATTTCTTTTCTCTTTTAGACACAGCACTTACAGGATAAAAATTAACAGAGGTGGTATTTGCATATTTGCTGAGTGGAGTAATCAAAGGGTTATCAGTGGAACTTCTATCCTTGTCTAGTTGTCTATTGTCATGAATTTTTTAATAAAGAATGAAGTATATTTTTATCGTACGAGTTTTAAGAAATACTATTATACTTCAGATTTGACGTTTCCTAGGTTAATTCCTTTTTAAGTTTTGAAAAACTTTAAATAAAGACAGACATAAAAAAATTTCCTGTGATTGTTTGCTCTTCTCCTCCCCCAGAATGCTATCATCAAGATCCTAAAGCATGCCCTAGGAGTATCAGCCTTACTCCAAGTCAGGTGAAGACCTGGCTTATACCAGCAGGATCTGCACACCTAATTTTATCATGAGCAAATGTGCTGCACAATATGTCAGGCTGGAGAAAGGGAGAAGTAGGTGCTCAAAACAACAGAATCCAGAAATTCACATCCTGTGCCCCTTTTCCATCTCATCTTTGCTGGTGGTCATATCCAGAGGGGACATCTGTAACCTTTTCTTGGATCAGAGCAGATAAAATTTAGAGTTTAAAATGTAAATACCAACTAAATTAAGGATACTGGAGCAATTTTAAAAAGCAGCTAGATGTTTGACTTTCACTGAAAGTCAAGACTTAGTTTTGTGAAGCCAGAGACATTATGCGACACTGGCATTCATTTAAACCAAAGGGCACCAGGTATGTAAATACCCTGAAGTCCTCCTAAGGCTCCACAAAGTTTGTTGGCCTCACAGATTTTTTTTTTCCAGTTTTGCCAGTTGTTAAATTCACCTCTTTCTATGCAGGAAATTTCTATGTTACAGGGAGAGCTCTTAGTGGGGCATAGTACAACCAGCTCCAGATTAGAACAGCAACTGAAATGTTAGGTGGTCTGAAATCAGCACTCTGGTTTCAGTGTGTTAATATTCTTTCTGTTGCACATTTTAACTGCAGTAAAACATATGTTAAAAAGGTAGCAGAGTGGCCACACTTGTAGCACACTTTCTCATGTATTGTCAGAATGTTCTCAAAACCATAAACCTCTGCTTAAGCAGAACCCTACAATGATTACCAGAAAAACTCCAGGTAGCACATTGTCAAATACCCCTTTTTCATTGCAGCATCTCTTTTGCTCACCTTTCCCACTTTTACTACCTAAAGATTACACGGCTAAATCATCTCATGTGTTCAAGGAGAAACAGAGTCTTTTCCAGAGCCAAAGTCATCATACCATCTTGAGCTCAGGATTATCTGAATTACCACTAGGAAGCACTTGTTTCTTTCTATTAGTTCAGTATTTACTTACACATCCTACTTAGACTCAGGTATGCATCTTTTAAGACACTTTGGTTAGGGTGGAAAAATTCTGCCCTAAGCAATTGTGCCTCCTGTGCCACGTGCTCTTTGTTACCATTTTTGTTTTTGTTGTTAAAGCTTCAGCAGTGATCTGGACACTATTTTGACCACCCTGACCTCACATGCCTTATTTTCATTTGTCATTAGTCTTCTATTCACTTTGAAAATTATCTTACAAACAATCTACATTTTATTAGAATTGGTCTCCAAAGAATTAAGTTGTTCCATACTAAATTCCCCATCAGCAGGCAAAGACAAAATATGTATCAGAGAGATATACCTGTTGTTTCTTTAAAAGGTTAACTAGCCCACACTGAGCTCCATATTGTCACAACTTGTGTGTTTCTGGCATGGCAGCTTGCTCAGATGTCTTTTATAACACTGTGGTTGAGTATCAGCTATGCTTGGTGTTCCTAATGAAAGAGGCAGAAAAGAGAAACAAGCAGTCAAGACCAACACCAGATTTAGGCTTGAAGTCTGAGGTGGGAAAGCTCAAATGAAGCAGTTTGGTTCACATAAGGGAAGTGATTGAAGTGATGTGAATGTTTCTAGTGGCTAACATGATTTCTCTACAGTGCTTTACACAAGAGTATCCAGTTCACTCATGAGCTGAAAGTTATTGTAGCTATTAAAAAAAATTACAGTGGAAAGGTACAATAATGTAAAAAAAGATAATTGCTAGGTTGAAATAAAAAGTATCAGGCAAAAATAGTTAAGCAGGTCTAAACTGGATGAATGTCTTCCAGAAGCACCTCACTAAAATCGCAGTTACAAATATGAAAAGATATTTGAACTGAGTTTAATTACTGCAACATAGAGAATCCTACAAGGCAGAGCCTTTTTCTTGTAGAGAATTAAAACGAAATATGACAAAGAAATAAAAAAAAAATATATAAATACCAAACTAAAATAATGTTCATGTTTTGATCTCATTTCTTTATCTCAGAAGCATTTTTTTGTATGTTGCCCCCTAAGGCAGACAATTCAGAGTGCTCAGTGCAGGAATTCAGCTTTGTTGTTTAAAGAGATTTCTTTCCCCATGATTTGCTATTCCTGTGTTGACATAGAAAAAATAATGTTTTCAATCACAAAAAAAAAAAAAAAAAAAAAAAAAAAAAAAAAAAAAAAAAAGTTCTCACTGCCTCAGCATACATTGGAGTAAGAAATACTTGCATGGTGGAAAGCTAATTTGTCTTTTTAAAGGATTGACTCACTCCTCATGGGGCTATGCTGGGTTGCTAAGCAGGTGCAATGGAGGAGCTGGCACGTGCACCTCTTCAACTCTCTTTGTTGAGCTCACCAGCCTTCCCACTGCTCCTGGTCAGCCTTCTCACCAATGTCACCAACGTTCCACTGTGCACTGAGCAGTGCACACAGACTTGTGGTAGTTAGCTCTTTAGTTCTTCTCTTGTCAATGTCATGAAAGTGGGGATTTTGCTCCTGTACCAGCCCACAAAGCAAGGCACATCTTTTATCTGTGCCCAGTGTCAGAACCGTCACGCCACAATCTAATACAACAGCTTATCCACAGACATGGCATGCAGCATCATGGCAGGTTCACCTTTATTCCTGCTTTTCATTTCTTAATAACATCATACCAGTGGTTTCAGCAGCCCACACTCATTTTCCTTTTCAGCTTCTTATGGCTGTAACTGACATTTAGTCTTTCCATATTTGAGAATGATTCATTTCCTACAACCTATCTGTGGAGCAGAGATGAGCACTCTGTATATATCCATCATTGCTCTGATGGATTATGAAAGAGGGGATGGGATGCAACTGGTTAGATCTGGACATTTTCTTTTCACAGGAGCTCAGGAACAGGAACTTGGTAATGGCACAGTTTTGCTCTACTCAGACCAAGGAGTAGGCTGGTTTTGAATCCAGGACTTTTTACCCTCTGCCTAACTCAAAAGAGGCAGTCTTCTTGATCTGACCTGGCTCTCTGATGCAAGACTATTGCTAATGATGGAAACTCACCACAGTTTTCCCTGCACCTTTTGAAAGAGCATTTAGTCAGTACACAAATGTTCTGACTAATTATTTCTCACGGTGGGTTTCCCTGCACGTTTAACAGCACTGAGATAAAACCTTAGACAAACGTCCTGTATTGTTCTCTAATCAAGCACTTCAGCAAATATACCAGTGGGAGTGCACAAATTATCCAAAATTAACTTTGTAAGTAAATGACAGCTGCTTCTGCATATTAAGCATGTGTCCCAGCAAGAAGTGGACAATTTCTTGCTTGTCCGCTTAGCCTTTCAGTTGTTCATTGACACTGAATATCTTAGGCTGGATTGGTGTTTCATTTTCTTAATGCTTCCTTTAGCTTCAGAACAGTAAACTAGTAACTATCAGTAAACTAGATAACATACAAAGGCATTTCTAGGACCTTTTTCAGAGATTTTTCTGCTCTACAGGTGACCAAAGCAATCCTGAAAACCAGAAAACCATCAAAAGGACATTGTGATTTCCTGTTTAGCAGCCACGACCAGAGCTGGCTTCATGATGGCTTTTTACAGTGACTGCCATATGACCTCATGATGGGATATGCATAACCATCCACCACGCACTTCTTAGCTACTAAGTTACCACGGCACACTGCCCATGAAAGTACTAAAGTGACTATGTTTGGTTCCTGATCATGAATAGCTCCCCTTTTTCCTGTGAATATGGTTGTTCAAAAACACTGCATAATCAGCAGTACACAGCTAGAGAGGGAATATCTCCACCTGCCTCCAGATGGGCGTTGGTGACAACCACTGTGTAAAACTGAGATCATTCCCTTGCCTGTGTGCCATCACACCTCTTTAAAGCACCTTAGTGTGCACATTGTGAAGTTAGTTTGGAGAATTATGAGGGGTGTAGTGCTACTTAAAGATTGATGTCAAGTTTATCATGCAGTCCTGTGATTTACTGATAACTGTAGTTTCACATACACCAGGTGTTAACATGCAAATAATAAAAATAATTTCAAATGGGCTGGCACATCCTATGGGTCTTTTAAAAATAGTTAATTTGGTACTATATTGACATTCAAAATCCAGTATTCACAAGTAAAATATCTGTTAAACAAGTCGGCTTTGAATTCACAGAAAACCAGCCAAGTCACATCAACAATCTCCACAAAGAGTAATTTTTCACTTCCTTAAACAATAGTCAGTGCCAGAAACAGCTCCCTTTGAAAAGCTGAACAGCCTTACTGTGAAGCCAAGATGTGTCAATGAAAATGATTTCTCAATTTGTGACTAGAGACTGTGCTGGGATTGTAATTATTTGGCAACTTAAAAGTTCAGAAATGACACCTTGAAATAAATGGTTTTCTTATAAGAGTGCACACAACAGACGCTTTAATTTGTAAAATGAAGCATATCAGAGAACACTGAACCAGAAGCAAACACGAAGAGGAATGGCAGTAAACAGTTTGATGCTTCCGGAACACATGAAGACCACACAACATGACTCTTAAGTATCTGTTCCTTTCCTGCACAAAATCAAGGTAAGATAACAAACTTAACTCATTCTTATTGTTTAAAGTTTATCTTTTACCTATCACATACAATTGAAAGCCTATGTAAAGTAGATTACAGGCCTGCCCTTGACTTTAAAGAGAACTGGATTTTATCCAAAAGCCAGTCTCATTGAGTGCTGAAGCTGAGACGTTTCTGACTCCTGTTCACTGGTCACTGATGGTCCCAGGGCCTGAAGCAAGCATGACTTCCACTGGCAGGGCTGGGTCAGCTCCCTGGAGTGTGCCAGGAGCCCGGTGCAACACCTCTCTGGCTGGGCTGTCACAACTCCAGCTTCATTCCCCCATGTCCACCTCTGGCATTCCTTGTCTCTAAGAGCCTCTTTGTTGGCTTGGTGGTTGCTGACTCCATGCGATGTTCCATCTTAACATTTCATGTTATTCTGAATGTCCAGCTGACTTCAGAGGGCCCTGCAAATTCTAATGGAAGTGGTGACTTACTGACAATAATATATTCAGACTCATTCCCCTAGACTTCAGAAGACAAAATTTCATCATTCAAATTCCAAGTTCCAACTCTCAGTACCAAAAGCTGGTTTTCTACTCTTTCTGCACTGGCCATCATTTTCATAGCTCTTTTGTATGGACCCCTCTGCTCAGGCAGGAGAAACCGCTCTGTCTGAAGGACAAATACTTTTTGTGACAAGTTCAACTCTTGGCAGTATTTTTTTTCTACAGGGTCCACCACAAACAAATTAATGCAAGTACTGTATGAGGACCTTGAGAATTGAAGCAGAATGAAATCTCCACTCTTGCCAATCCTATTTAAATTAGCTAATTTGAGGCAGTAAATAAATGAGAAATAATTCAACAAAAAAATCCCTTGACATTTACTTCAGATGCCTAAATGGAAGCAACTTATCTTTCTAGCAAAAATAGAACTTAAGAAACAAATATAGTTTTTCAATTATTTTACACCCTTACAGGACCATATACTTTGGTTTTTAGCTCAGATGATGAAAGTGGTCTTATTTCTTTTTTTAGTCAGTCAAAAAACCACTGTTTCTCTGTGTATCTATAAAACTGCTGTTGTTCAGTTTTCTGTGAATTGCACCTCTGCTTCTGAAAGTACTGTTGTCATCAAACACAAGCAGCTGGGAAAAAGAACTAGAAGAGAAATGAAGATATCCAGATACTCTCCACTGCAAACTGTTGGAAAGCAGAAAAACAGACGTGCTCTCTGGGGAAGCACTAGACTGCCTTTTTCTCTCAGGCTAAAATTAAAGTTAATACTTACTGAAGGCAGGGGCTGGGGGACAGGGAGGGAGCGTTTCTGAACAGATAAACATATCAGTCAGAAAATTTCACCTCAAGCATCTGCAGAGCAGTGTCATTTTATGTGGAGGCCATCCAAGCAGAAGACTTCCCAGACTATCTGAGAAGACAGTTTTGAAATAATAGTAATTAAAAAAAAAAAAAAAAAAAAAAGAAAAAAAGAAAAAAAGGCATTATACCCAAATAATGAAAAGATAGCAGAAAAAAAATCCCCAGTGTATGAACGCTCAGTTCTTTCAAGGACCGCTGCTGCTAGCTAAGGATTCAAGCTCCAAACTTTTGGCAATCAGACTTTCAGATCAGTCTTACTACAAGGTCGCCCTCCTGAAGCTGCACTTCCAGCTAGCTGAAAAACCCACTCAAAACTATTTACTTTGGGAATTACTGATTTCCAGACTGGACAGAGAATTTAGGAACCCACAGCCAGAGCTACCGAAGGTCCAAATTAGGACCTTTAGGATTTTTGGTCTGTGTCAAAACAAGCTCTGTTTAGGCACATCTGTCTTCATCCAGACCTCATCCAGCAGCAGTTCAGCTCCCCCAGGCTGGGTGAGGTAGGAGCAGCTGTACATTCTGGCCGCAGGTGCAAGCAGTCACTTACAGCCCTGGAGGGACCGAGCTGCTGCGAGCCATTACAAGCACTTAACTGCAGATTTTCTCTTCCTAATGTGATCCCTTCAGCTGTTTTTGAGGCCTTCCCTGCCAGAGGAGCTGATGTGCTGACTGCTAGCAAACACATTAAATCCCTGTGGTCACTTTTGAGTCCTTGGGGGCTCACAAGACACAGTTAAATGACTCATTTTGTAACAGCAATTGTTTCAACTTCTTGGATAATTACCTAATTTTAACACTTACCCAATTCTAGGGTGAGCCAATTTCTACATTCCTTGTAACAAGTGTCTTTCTGGGGAATATTATCAGTCATTTAGTCAAGGATTTCTTCTTAATATCTGCGTGAAAAGATGATCAGACCACTTAAACCTTCTACTGACTGATTCTCCAGTATATCCAAAAAGTCTTGCTGAAGTATTTCTTAAATGCAAAGAAGGTGTGTGGAACATTTTTCCAAATATATGATAAATACTTATTCCACATCCTATCTTACACTTGTTTCAGTACTGCTAAAAATCAGTGGGATTCTGAGCAAATCAAAGCAATTTTCAATATGGGCTATTCTACTTTGAACCTTGAGTTTCCTGTAACTTCATTTGAGGATACAAAGTTGGAGTACTCTTGGAAGTAGATGCCTGAATGACTGGCAGGAGGTCAGAAACACAATTAACTTGTGCACTTATAATGGCTCTCATCAACAGAGGTTTCTGTTACCTCCAAATATTCTGATTCACAGCACAGTCCCAAATTTCTGAAATTGTTGGTGAAGCAAGCAATGAAATTTGCCCCAGTTTCATGGGAAAGTCTGTGGGACCTCATGAGAAAAAAGAGGACTTGGGAAAACTTGAACTCAGAGCAGCCTGCATGAAGCCATCCTCTCAAGTAGTGCTGAGTCCTGGATCATTGTTTCTTTGGCAGCCTGAGAGCTGGGGGAGCAAGGAGAACAAACAAGAAGAGCTCCCTAAAACCCTTTCCTATATTACTGAAGATTTAATAAACAGTGGGAGCTTCAACCTTCAACTTTAGCAAACAGTCACCTTGAATTTTCCTGAAATCTTCCTGACCCAATCTAAAACTAGTTGTTACAAAACAGATTTGTTGTAGAAGGCTAGAAGCAGTCCTGTAGTACAATCATCATATTTTTAACCACTTCTTACTCAATCTCTTATTCAATTCCTAGAAGTACTTGTATCTGTGGCCTATACATTAGCTGGTAGGACTCCTTTTTACTCACAAAAGTAATCATTGAGACAAGCTAGAGGAAGAGAAAAAAATTTAAAATTGTTAGAATTTTTATTAAAATGAAACCTTGTCTAGTTATAGAAATGAGTGTATAATAGAAACAGCATTTTCTTCTAACAAAACACCAGATAATACAGGCTGCTTGCACAGCCATTTCAGCAACATTAGGTGCAGCACATAACCTGGCCAGAGCCACAGCAGAGAGGAACTTGCTCCAAGTGCTTTCAGGCACTGAGCTCAGACCAGGTGTAACAATAAGTTCTTGGTCTCACACAAACACCACATCTGTGAATGGTGCCAAGAGGTTTCTGTGGTCATGAAGATCAACTGATACCAGGAATGGATTGTGAAATGATTAGTTATACAATACACTTTTCACTCTCCTAAGTGAGAAAACTGTGATACTGGTATTTGTATAAGAGGAGTATTGCAGGCTTGTAGTTTGAACAGCTGAAAAGAACCTCATTTCTCTGAAGTTCTTTGTTTCTAGTCTTTTGTTTTAAATGCTTTGATTTTCTCTTCTCCTCCACCCCCTGGAAATGAATACCTACTGATGTAAAATCCTTAAAACTCCTTAAAATTCTGGACTGTGGTTCTCTTGTTATTTGCTATTGGTATCAACCTGCCTTGTGGCTGAGCTCAAGTATCCCATCTGTTAAGTACTGAGCTTGCCAAATCTTAATTCAGATTACTTATTGAATTAATACTTCAGAATTTTACACAAAATACAATGATTTGTGTGAAGGAATGCGGGGGGCATTTAAGTCAAATGCATTGTTTTGAAGAGAATGAACCCAAGACTCTCCTTTTCATGGGTAAATGTCTTTACATGAGATTCTCTACCTGGAATTGATTCACTACCTACTGGGCTCCTACATCAGTCCATAAGCCCCATCTGGCTGTTAGCCTAAAGGTTGGGACATCGCCAGGGAGGTGTGACACCTGGCTTCCAATCCCTGATCCAGAAAGCACTTCCTTAATTACACAATGTGAAGACAGCAGGTACACACTTTTAGTCTGGCTTGATTCTTAGCCATACTCAAACCGAGAGGTCAGATCTACTCAGGCAAAAATAATGGAATCACAGAATCATTTTTATTGGAAAAGACCTTTATGATCATGAAGTCCCAGTACTGCCAAGTCCACCATTAAGCCACCACCTATCCAAACCATGAGAAGACAGTTTCTCCCGCAGAATGCCATGAGAAATTATGTCAAAGGCTTCATTAAAGTCCAGGTAGACAACATCCACAGCCTTTTCTTCATCCACTAAGCATTTCACTTTGTCAAAGTAGATCAAGTTGGTCAAGCAGGATCTGCTTTTCATAAACTCCTGCTGGCCAAGTCTAATCCCCTGACTGTTCTGGGAAAAGTCTTCAGTAGCAAGACTAGTCTTTAAAAGCAAGTCCAGTCAGTGTGACCTTGGTGCTGGGGAAGGTTATGGAGTAGATGATCTTGAGTGTCATCACAATTGTGAGACTTTTCCCAGCTGCTTGTAGAATCTACCTCTGGGAGGTCTAGAACAGATTTGCCCCATGACATCTGCCTTGTTGGCCTTCCGCCCAACTCTTACCCATAAAAAATCAACCCTATCATTGCCATCACTAAGCTCTAGTAGCTTGGTTTCTATTTTTAATGGCTGTTTCAACAACTGAACTGTTAGAGTAAGAAACAGTAAATTCTTGTTCAGAATCTGTGAGCCTGCACTCCAACTCCCTTCAAAAATGGATCGGCAAATTCCTACACAAATTTGCTAATAGATTTAAAATTACAAAGACTGCATCTCCAATGCCAAAGTTCATTCAAACTCAACAGGACCCATAGAGACAAGAGTAACTTACACTAACCTTATGATCACTAAGTAATAAATCTTAAAAATACTCTATTTTTAAAAGTACATTTATATTAAATAGAGTTTTCAACAGCAGCAATATTTTCATAATGACTACATCTTTCATTTTTTTGCGTTGGTGTCCTGCTTGTAAAGCTTAGTTGTTGGTATCTTGCCTTTAAAGCTTAGGCATCCCTAAGCACTCAAAGGAAAAAGACAAAAAAAAAAAGAGATGAAAGAAGATAATTTATTATGAAAAAAAATGAGAGGAAAATCCATGTGAGCAGAAAAGCAGACAATACAATATCATATAAGGTAAAATTGAAAAGATTTTATTTAAACTGCCTTAAAAAATTATATTTTCTAAAGCAATACATGTTTTTCCCATTTCTTCCTTCACAGAGGAAAAACTTGCTTTCTGGAAACAAACAAACAAACAAACAATTCCCTCCACAACTTTTATTTTGGAAAAATACCTTTGTCTTATGGGCTTTACCCTAAAGACAAAATATATATATTTTCTATAGTTTAAGACCAGCATTGAAATGACTGAATTTCCAAGATTATATATTTAAAATGTCAGCTTTAGAAAAAGACAAAGAAAGTACTTTAAAAGAGCTGGTCACATCGTTGGAAAGTAGAGCAGCAGCTGTTACCAAAAGCTTCTTTCTGTTTGCCTTTAACTGTGAGGACATTCAGCCATAAGCCATATTTTAAAAAAGTTGCCAAGTAGTTATTTTCCTTTCAGATCAGGTGAAAAAAAATCTCTTTTTGAGCGAAGCCAGTTAGGTGAGCTTATGTATTTGTTCAATAGAGATTTTCTGTGAAAGGCTTCTATCTTCAACTCCTTGTATTAACTGCAGAATTTTGTTTTCTTTTTGATTTTTTGAGGTTTGGTTTAGGTTTTTTTTACACTTTCTCTCCTGAAAAGGGCTGGCACAAGTGTCTGGTAGACAGAGCTTGGCTGGCAGATGTTTTTTACTTAACTACATTGCCCAGTGTAGAAAACATATATTTTTACTATGAGATCATGGGTGTTCTGTGTACCTCTCATAACTATTAAAGTTACTTGGGCAATACTGTAAAATATCTTTTTGCCTTTACTTTTTCCATGGGACAACTTCTTATTTTCATCTGTCTTTGTAACAGAAAGATCAGTATATTCAAAAAGGGACTTACCTAAAGGCTGTCTGGCATTCAAGTACAAGTCCAGAAATATTAAATGCTAAAGGAACTGATTGTAGTGTTTCAGGATTGATGTTCTTTTAACTCTTATTCCTTATTTTGTCATTTAAATTTCGTATGCTGAGTTAAAAACAAGTAGCTGTGTGCCACCTGATAAGAACTTCTAAGTTCCTGTGTCTTATGTTTCCACTAAATCTGTATTTTTCCTCTTAGATGTATGCTTGTTTTTGGTGTTTTAAAAGGTATGGATTAGCATGCTGCTGAAGTTCCTGTAGTTTCTTTGAGCTTCATGTTGTTCTTTAATTCTTTTTAAAATTTCTTTTAGTTATCTAGAATCTCAAGGTGTCAGAATAATTTTGGAGATAGTCTTATCTAATTCTCAGTTTCAAGGAGTTAAGTTACACTTTCCCTAAAACTCTCAGAGAACTTTCCATTTTCTCCCCACACCCTTTCCCCTTGTAGCCTGCCTATTACATTTTAAAAGCTCTGTGAACATTCTTCCGATATATACCTACAACTACCATGCCCAGCATCAAGAATGTGACCTTACTGTCCTTTGTCCTATCGCTGATACATTGCTGCCTGTACAGATCTCCTTTTTTCCCCTAATTTTGTTCTTTGTATTGTTTCTGTAGGAAGCAGATTTTCAGAGCCTACCTGGCAAATTCTGAGGGACATTGGACAAAAAATAAATGGCAACATGTGAAAACTGAACTTCAAAGTAACTATATAATATAGTGGGGTTTGCATTTTTCTATCTATAGTACCTTAGCCCACATATAAGGTAGAGAAACTCTCAACCCATTCCACCCTACAAACATACAAGAAAAAGTGAGCTCTGCTTCAACAATGTGATACATGCCTTTGGAAAAATATTTTCTGGAGTGTTTCCCTTAACGCAACACAATCCACAGGATATATTAAGGAACTCACCACGTTGCAGTTTGTATTGTGGGAGGTGTTATGAGTTAGCAGTGCCAACAGTTGTCTGTGAATGATTGGTGTAGTAAGACCTTAGCAATGATCAAAGAATATGTGTCAGCTACATAAAAATTGTCTTTTGTTCTATTTAGGCAGCCACATGTAAAGTTGCATAAGCTGAATGTGGCAATAGTATTTGTAAATCACACATTTGAAAAGAGAGAAAATGAGCAACTCAGATGATTAAAAAAGTAGAAGATGAAATGGAATGTGTTCAGTCTGGAGTTACATAGGAGGCTAGAAAGTCTTCAGCAAACTACTGGATACCAGGACATATCTCCACTGCAATCTTCCATTTATCTTTCAACATACTATGCATTCACAGTGTCATAAAACCAAGATTACATGAGACCAGTCAGCCTCTGTCATTTTTTCTTCATTTTAGGGGCTCAGAAAAATCAATTTCCTCATAAAGATTCCACAAAGTCCACCTTGTTAAGAGAAATGGGGAAAAAAAATCTTTATAAAATAATGTTGTCTTAGTGAATGTTGTCTAATTTAGCTGTGAATAAGAGCTGGGCAAAGCTTTCAGTGTAAAACTCCAAATTGTATGACACATCTGGTTTTTAATTTTGTTAAAATCCAAAACTTAGCCCAAGTTCTTCGAAAGTTTTTTTGAACTTCACAAGCATTCTTGTATTATGAAACACAGTACTGAGGAAAGCTGTCCTGATTTGTGGTTTTGAATGGACACCATGCAAAATCTCTGGATTTTTCACAAGATTAGGTGAAACTTGGTGATTTTGACAGAAGGTTTTATTTGAATTTCTGGCTTTTGACATCAGCATAGAGAGAAAATGCAATCTTTACATGGATTACATGGATTACAATCCAAACCTAGGGTGAGTAGAAAAACAAAAATATTTTGAAACCAAATAAAAGAGGATGAATAAAATATTTGTTATCCACAGATTTTATGAGACAATAACATAAGCTAAAATATAATAGATGTGAATGGTATATTTGTGTCCAGTTTAGGGTACAGCTTACAAAAACTAGGTAAAAATATTGAAGTTCAGTGATCACAATATCAGATGTATTACTGTGAATGTGAATGTGAATGTTGATTAACTCTGCCTAAAGAGATGCAAAGAACTCATTTCAAGTTTTCTGATTCTTCTTTTTTTTCCTAGGAAAATCCAGTGAGAAAAAAGATAGAAGAAAAAGAAATATCAAAAAAAATCCTCAAATAGAACTCTCAGAGCTAGTGGTTTTGCAGAGTCCTTTTCTGCAGCATATGTATTTAAAAACCCCTACAGTAATGACAGTTCTGGAAAAGTTAGCTTTTTAAAAGGCTAAAATACTCACCATCTTTTACTCTGGTCAAATAAGTGTATCTACATTTATTTACGTCTAAGTTGATTTAACTTACGTAGGTGCATTATTGATTTATCTTGAAGTTCACATACAGAGTCAATTTCTTATTAAATAGGCAATGTTTGTGTTCACTTGTGTTACTGAATATTCAAATTTCAATTCAGGAAAGTGCTTTAAATATAAACCCCATCATTTCACAAAGCCATTTCCAAACTCCAAGGATAATGCTGGCTACAACAGAACACCAAGATAGTGCTGTCACCAGGGTGCCACCAGTTGAGATCTTATCTGTGTTTGGTTTTGCATGATGAATTCTTTTTATTGTGCATTTGCCAGTCATCGCACAACATTTTTGTAACCAATTTCAACTGCATTTATACAAGTAAATTTTTTGATTTCTGGGTCTTTTCATCTATTCAAGAGAAAATCTGCCACATTATATGTGACAGGAATAACAGTATTGTCTTACATAATAAGTATTCTGCCAGGAGGAAAGAGACAAAAAAGTAAGACAGAAGTAGTTCCCTCGACTCTACTACACTGTAACCCATACAAAAGTACCTCAATCTGGATATCAGAAAATGTCTAATGGAAATATTGCTCTCAGATTTGGAACAAATTAAATCAGCCCCGTACTGAGTATGATGGTATAGCATTAGACACAATTTCATTTCGTGAATTTGCACACAAATAATACCCTGACTTGACCTGCTTAATCTTGACTTGATCTGCTGCTTGTCAACAGAGAGGATCTCATGAGCAAAGTGGAGAATGGTGACCATCCTGGGAACAGTGATCACTGTGATCAAAATTGCTGTTGACAGGAGAAAAACTGAGAGCAAAACCTCAACTCTGGACAAGAAGAAAGCAGATTTCAGGTTTCTCAGGTTTCTCAGTATGTAAAGGTCCCTGGAAAAATGCTTTTTGCAGCACTGAACACTTTTCAAACATCACCCCTTATGGGCACAGGAACAGGAATTTCCCACCTGTTGAAAGTCAATCAGGCAAGGCAGAAGGCCAGCTTGGCTGAAGAGGAATCTCCTCCTGGAAATAAAGGAAAAAAAGGAAGGTGCATACCCAGTGCGAGAAACATCAAGTAACATGGAAGGAATACAAAGATGCTGCTTGCCTCTGAAGGGAGAAAATTTATGCAGCCAGAGCTGGAGTTGAAGCTGGCCAGAAACATGGGGAACAATAAGTTGGTTTTGGTTTTGGGTTTGTTTTTCAATTATATTAATGGCAATAGGCAGTGTAAAAATAACACAGTATAAAAATGGTCACTTCACAGACAGGGACACAGAAAAGGCACAGGTGTTTAACACATTCTTTGCCTCTGTCTTCAACAAGGGTGTCTCAGTGCCCTGAGTTGGAGGACCATACCTGTAGAATGATCAACTCCCAGTCAACTCTGAAACTGCCTGGGATCTGCTGCTCCAGCTGGATCCCTACAAAGCTATGGGGCCTGGTGGGATTCATCCATGAATCCTTAAAGCACTAGCTAATGTCATCCCAAACCCTCTCTGGAAATCCAGAGAAATCCCAGCTACTGATGAACATTGTCCCAGTTTTCAAGAAGGACAAGGAGAACCTCATACTCTATAGTCCTGTCAGCCTCAGTACAGTGCCTAGTAAAGTTGTCGAGATTATTCTGGAAGGTGTTGAAAAACACCGGAAAGACAATGCAATCATTGGTCACAGCCAGCATGGCTTCATGAGTGGAAATTCCTGCTTATCAAACCTGTCATTCCTTTGATGACAAGGGAACCCACCTAGCTGACTAAGGGAAGCCAGTTGACATCATCTTTTTGGATTTCAGTAAAGCTTTTGACACTGTTTCTCACAGGATCCTTCTGCACAAAATGCCCAGCACACAGCTGGATGAACACATCATGGGATGGGTGAGCAACTGGCTCATGAGTTGGACAAAAAGGGTTATAGTGAATGGGGTGACATCAGACTGCTGACCTGTCACTACTGATGTTGTTCCACAGAACTCCTCAGCCCTGGGCTCTTCAACATCTTCAGCAATGACTTGGAGGCAAGACTGGAAGAGATCCTGAGCAAGCTCACAGATGATACAAAACTGGGAGGAGCTGCTGACTCCCTCCAGGGCAGGGACGCCCTGCAGAGAGACCTTGACAAATGGAAGGCTGGGCAACCATTAACCACATGAAGCTCAGCAAGGGAAAATGCTGGATTCTGCACCTGGAACACACCAGCCCTGGGTGTACAGACAGACTGGGGAATGAGATGCTGCAAAGCAGCACCTGTGGGTCCTGGTCAATGGCACGTTGAACATGAGTCAGCAGCCAGGAGGGCCAGCCCTGTCCTGGGGTACATCAGGCCCAGCATCACCAACCAGGCAAGGGAGGGGATTGTCCCGCTCTGCTCTGCACTGGGGCAGCCTCACCTCCAGTGCTGGGGGCACTTTTGGGTGCCACAATGTAAGAAAGACACTGAACTGTTAGAGAGTGTCCAAAGGAGGGCAATGAAGAGGGTGAAGGGCCTTGAGGGGAAGCTGTGTGAGGAGCAGCTGAGGGCACTGGGTCTGTTCAGCTTGGAGAAGACTGAGAGGAGAGCTCACTGCAGTTACAACTTCCTCCTGAGGAGACAAGAAAGGGCAGGCATTGATCTCTTCTCTGTGGTGACCAGTCACAGGATCCAAGGGAATGGCCTGAAGCTGTGTCAGGGAGTGTTTAGGTTTGATATTAGAAAAAAGTTCTTCTCCCTGAGGGTGGCTGGGTATTGAATAGGCTTCCCAGGGGAGGGGTCACAACACCAGCCTGACAGAGTTCAAGAAGCATTTAGGCAATGCTCTCAGGCACATGGTGTTATTCTTGGGGATGGTCCTGTGCAGGGCCGGGATTTGGACTTGATGATCTTTGTGGGTCCCTTCCAACTCAGCATATTCTCTGATTCTAACAGAAAGAGCCCTATAAAACTACAGCCTATAGATTTGTCAATGTGTTTGTTTTGATTAAACTGTGATGTTGTTTTCTTTTTCTATTTAATTGTTACTAACTTTGACATGTATTAGAACTGTTCAAATATTTTCTTTAATCTTGTATTTCACTCTTCCACTTTCTCTGCTTGACAAATTGTGACAGAAGTTGCTCTAGGAAATGACAATTGTTTGTTCAATTCTTACCTCACTCTGAGTTTTATGTGTTCCTTGACAACAACCAAATCTCTGTGAGCTTGTTATTTCCTAAGTTTTTGTCATGTATTTTTGAGTCAGAGGGAGGAAAAAAGCACACAATAATGTGTCAGGTTTATAGAATGATCTTGAAGTGGAAAGCTAATCAAGCCTGACTTTTTGTTTGAGGTTTGTTTTCTTTGGGTTGGGTTGGGTTTTTTACACAAAGCTTCTTCTTTTGCAATGAACTGTGACAGAAATTTTGAAAATTAAGTCAGAAGAGTTCAAACAAACTGCCTGGGACTTAGGCATTTTATTCTCTGTCCAAGTCTTTCAATTCAGTGCCATTGACAGTTTCAGACCAGATGCCTAATCCCTAAACTCTTTAAATGCCTAAATTTCTGTAAATAAATGCATGCAAGTTACACAGATATTGGGAATAGAGAAACAAAATCAAGTTTTTTAATTGGTGGGAGCTCATATTTAGTCCACATCCCAAGATACTACAAAGCAAAATTTCCAGTCTCTGAAAACAGTGAAGTTAGCAAACAAGACCCAAAGTTCAGTGTGTCTGCTCCCTTCTAATATGACACACACAACTTTAAAACTGTCCTTCAAGCAGGGAATGAGACCTCAGTTTTCATACCACAGACCTGTGTGACATTCAGTGTAACCATCCCTTTCCTTTGGCATTGCATTCCAAAGGAAGGTTCAGAGCTGAGGATTCAGAACAGAACAGAAAACCTGTGTTGAGTCCCCATCCAGTTCTCTTCATGTGTGGCTCCATGCGAGGTGGCCAAAACTCACCCTTTCCCTCTGCATTTCCCTCAACATAGCCTAGAAATTTATTGAAGAAGTTTCTGAGGATTACTCTGTCAGATAAAATGCAAGGGGAGCTTAAGACCCAGCTCCAGGTCTGCATTGCTCTGACTGAACACCAAAAGCTGGAAGCTTTTGTGTGGAAATGATTTTGCTGAACTTTCTCCTCTAGTCTCATTTCCTTCCATTTTTTTATACCAGGTAATTTGCACAAACCATCCTTGAATGTAATAAAGTAATAACAGGTTATTCTTCCACAATATGTTGTTGCAGACAATTCTCTTCCCACACAACATGGCTGAACGAATCAGTCTAGATTCAGAAAACATGAATTTTAAACATTCAGGTTATTAGAAAAGTTGCAAAAGTTTAAACAAATTGCATGTGTAAGATTCATATCAAGTTCTGTGCTTTTAGCTTCCGCTGAGTGAGCTAACATCTGCTTGTATCATTCTCATTTGCATTTCGAAGTTTCAAAGATAAATCAAGATGATTTAGGGAAAGACTGAGGAGCTTTAAGTATTAGCTTTGTAGAAATTTCATATTAGTTAGGTATCATCTCATGCAATGAAAGTAGTTTAATCTTCCAAAATCCTATCAAAACCAGGGAGTTTTTGAAAGGATGGACAGCTAGAGAAGTTTGACATCAAGGTACAATTTTTTGAAAGCAAATTCCAAAGTAGTGTAGTATTATTGAAAAAAGTTACTTGTATACCAGCCCTTACAGTCTCTAGGAAAAGGATATCTCCTGCAAAAACTTATTTTTATCCACAATGAAATTCAAGTAGACAATGTTTTGCATGGTTTTCAGCTGTCACTAATTATGCCTAAATCAATTCAGTTCTCAGTAAAATTATACAGTATCCCATAGAGGCCTCTTCTTATTTAATATTTTTCCTTTAGATAATATAGGTGCTAATTAAAACCAGGGGGAGAATCTTTTGTAAAGAAGGCTTAATTCTATCATCATAACACAATGCAGCAATTAAGTATGAAGATTTATATTCACATTGCCAACCTCTTGGGATCCATGAAAATCTTTTTCTTTGTCTCAGTGAATTCTGCCTAAGGAAACCAATCTACATATGTCAGGTGGAGGAACATCTACAATGGCTAGAAAGATCAGTAATAGCACGGAAATCTGAAGTTCATCCTGAATATTGAGTCTGTTTGGAAAGACAAAGCAGAACAGAGAATTAATTAGAAAGTTACATAGCCCAGCCAAGAAAGTCAAAGGCACCAGCTATGAACATATGCTTATTATGGCTGCTGAAAGCAGCTGGAAGGAAATCCACCTTAAGAAAGTGAGAAAATGGCAGGCAATCCCACACTCTCCAATTCTAACTTCTGCATTATTTTTATCTGATAATAAAGTCAATACTGATGAAGGATTTCAATGTAATGACCACTATGGAGTGCTTACAACTTTGTGTGCCCACTCATGACAATAGAATAGAAAGAAAACTTCTTCCAATAAGCAATCTGACAAACAGTTAATGGGAAAACAGGTAAATTTCCTTGCACGTAGTACACATTTGAGGAGAAGTGCTATACTACCCCATTTTGAACTGACCAAATGGTATCTTCTCAAGTTTACCCCACAATACTGAGTGTTAAGCAACAGCCTTGAAGAGTGAACTAAAAATAGTGCCCTATCAAAAAGATTTCTTTGGAGCCAGCAGAGTCTCAAGTCTAATCAAAAAGAAATCTTGGCACTATTCAAATTGACTATTCATAACCATTTTTAGTTCTTAAATATTCACCAAAATTGTTACATTTTCACCAATTTTCACCCTCAAAGCTACCTTTAGTTTAAAAAGTAATTGCAAGAAATTCAAGTTGAGCAACTACAGCCTCTTCCACTGAGTTTTGAGGGAGACTCAAGCAAACTATTCATGCAGATTTCCTCAAAAGGAATCTGAGATACTTAGTCAGAAACTTGTGTCCTCCATGTTTCTTAGGGAAAAAAAGGACAGAGAGAAAACAAACAAACAAACAAAACAAAAAACAAACAAACAAACAAAACCCCACAACCCACAGTATTATTTATGCTTGAGGAAATTAGCTGTATATTTAGTCAAACCAGTACTACATGAAAACATACTTCTTTTTACTTCTGAGAAATTGCTGTTACATAAAAAGGTCTTAGTTCAATGAAAATAATCTGGATTCTCTTCCAGTTTGAAATTATGAATTTTTCCAAAATGGAAGCTACTTATAATTAAAAAAAAGAAAATTAAGGACAAATTAGAAGTCATTTATAAAACTAAAAGTAATCATTAATTACCTAGGACCAAAAATTTGCTGGAGAATGAGAAAATGCTTTCGATGATTTTCTGAGCTGAAAAACCCCTGTCCTTCTAGCTCTATACATTATTTTTAATATCTTAGATTGCCTGTGTACATTTCCATCTTTTCAACATCTGGTTTTGCTGCTTTCTTTTCCATTTTGCCTAAATTTAGTGATTTACCAATTCTAGACTGAAGCAGTGGCCACAGATGGGCCCCAGAAGCTTGAAGAAATTTAATGAATTAGGGAGGTCCTCCACCTTGTCACCAAGCATTCAGGATTAATTCCCTGCCTATTTGCACAGCCAGGTCATAGGTGCATGGGAATTCCATAACTTTTATCCATAAGTATTTCCCACTGAGGTGAGATGGAATTTTATCCATGTTAGGTCCTTAGGAGCTCTACTAACCTTCTTCTAGAGGGAAATCATTGATTCCAGAGTCCCCTTACGTTGATATATCAGATGGCGTGATGGGCTTCTAAACCCTAGTTTTGTGCAAAGCTCCTGTTAGGATATTTCTCCTTTAAAAACAGAATTGCAAAGTGATTAATTTCTTCAGCTCTTTAATTGAGAAATGATGTGGCTGCAGCTTAAGTTTTTCCTAGCTTTAGAGAAGTCTTGCAGATATCATTTCATTATCACTACATGAGTTTCCAGTTAACCCTTTGCATATCTACTGATATGTGTTCTTAAGGTCAGCTCAGTTGGTTGTGATCTCTTGCTCAGCTATTTGTGGATTCGATTCCTTCTCTCTTGTACTTTGCATATTTTTTTCTGCTCACAAGTTGGTAATTTTGATTCCCAAAGTATTTCAGTAATAGCTGAAACAGCCAGATGGCGCAGCCTTGTTTCATTCTGATCATGGAATGAAACAACTAACACTCGAGTTTTCAAGGCAATTCTGATAAATAAAAGTCTTGAGGGAAACTGTAAAATACAGTAGAAAATCCTGACCATTGCTACCCATGACCTATGGGACATCTGAACTGCCTGTATTTCCTGTAACTCCACACCCACGACTCTGGAGAACATCTGAGGCATGTAGTCTTCCTATGGGCCTCCTCACCTCCAAAACTGGATGAAGAACTAGTTAGATTAGTACTAGACTAGTTTACTTGCTTTCTTCATGCTGTCTTCTATGCTTCCAGCCATTTTATTTCATTCAGTGGGAACATATGCAGAGAACAGAATAAATTAGGGAATTGTTTCATTTAGGGTTTAGCATAGAAACCATTATTATGCAATCCTAAGCGTCTTGCATTTTTTTTATATGTCCTATTAGCATACATTATTGCTTGTGGAAATAGCTGTAAAGAGACTGATAAATGAAAAAGTACAAATAGATTCTTCTTCCATCTTGACCTCAAAAAGCAGGATTTTTAAAAACAAGATTCTTGTATAACCAACTGTCTTATCTTACATTATCATCTGCTGGAATAAGACAAATGGATACAAAACAACTTGGTTCTGTAAGACAGTGCAATATAAGTCCCTTATTGGAAGGCCAGTTATAAAATCTTACAAGTTTTGAGATATGAAAAAGGAAGCCACTTTCTGTGGCTGATAAACAATTAAACATTAACTATTGAAAAAATACCATTAACTCTGGCTTTTATTTCACAATATCTATAAAAATATTTCTTTAAAATATGGAAACTAGTTTACATTTTTAGCACTTGTCTTTAACGGCTCGAATTGCAGTAAGCTTAAGCAACAAAGTTGCAGTATCTAGATACCCTTCCAGTCAGTAAAATATAATCAGTGTGAGCTTCAGTCGTATGAGTTATCTAATTCCAGTTTTAATAGAAGGGTCAGGTTCCAAGTATAAGCATCAACAATATTTCACGTGGAATTAGAGAGTCATCTGTCATGCTACTAAATACCTGAAACAACAGTCCCTAACAGCAAACACATCAAGATCTTTCTTTCCATTCTCTCTGCTTAAGTGTTCATTAAACAAATTCATATCCTGCTACAATAATAACAAACTCTTTGAATATTTTTTTGTGGTTATTATTGCTCATTTTAAAGCACACTTATTGCATTTGTCTGTGGGAGAGAAATGTGAGGTGCATTTTTACTCCCTCATCTTTTTAGTAGGGCTTTGAAAAGTTACTTGAATGTCACAATTATTTAGAAGTGTGCTTATAGTTCCAGTCCAGAGCCCCCAGTTGTTCCCTACAAGCTGGAGCCAGCCCACTGAGGGGGACGCTCAGCCTGATGTAGTGTGACAGCACAGCCAGGCCACACACAGGGGCTTGGGGGCCCAGAAGCAAAGGGAGCTGCAAGCAGTGATTCTGGCTCCCCAGGGAACACATTACTCAAACTTTCCTCTGAAGAGGGAGAAAGAAGTTAGAACTCCCAAGCTCTGCTTTTGTTAGTGGCATTCTATGCTGCTTGTTAAAATCTGTAGTTCATCCTTGCAAGAAATTATATCTCCCACTGACTATATAAGTAGTGTGAGCAAGTGGTGCAATTTGTTTCACTTTATACAGACAAAGAAAACAAATTTTTTCTTTGCAAAACCTTAACTGGAGGCACCTATGTTGCCTCTTGGGACCTCCCCCTAAGCCCTGAAATTCATCCAGGTTGATAAATTGTTAATATTTTCATCAGGAAGATGTAGAATTGGTTGTAAAATCTCCAGTCTTCAAGAACATACAAAATCCTTTACCTTTGCCTTTATCTGCAGGAATTATTTATGAAAGGAAAAGATGTTCTGTTTTACCCTTTTTCTTGTGGTAACAGGAATTCCAAAGTAAACCTTTGGAGACATGCTACAGGCCTTACACTGATCTTCCCCAGCAGACCTGGAATTCTCATCCTGCCATTCCAGAAATTGGTTTAGGAAAGATCACTCCACCTTTCAAACAGAAGCTCTGGCTAAGGAAATATTCCTGAATATTTTTTTTTTGTGTGTTGACTGTACTTTCTGTGCTTCTGATGCTAAAATTAATGTCTTTATACATATTTCAATGAGGTTTTTTATTGAGTTAGCAAGTCTTAGTGAAAATTTCTTTTTATGTACGGTTAATGTCACTTCTTAACATGTGTCTGAGTTTGCTGACATAACATAATCCTTGTAAACTCAAAATCCAGAGGAGCTGGCATAGGAAATTATGTCTGTAGGAGCATATTTCTCTTCTTTTGTACTAGCCAAAAGGAAAAGATATGTCATTAGTGAAAGAAAGAAAGAAAGAAAGAAAGAAAGAAAGAAAGAAAGAAAGAAAGAAAGAAAGAAAAGAAAGAAATGAAGAAAGAAAGGCCTTGAATTTTAAAGTCTCTCTTATTTTGAATTTCATTTGAATATTGAGGAATTGTTTTGATCTCACAAACCAATCTGTACATCTCGAACTCTACCCTTTCCAAAAGAAAATCCTTGAAGCATTTCTATTTTACTGTGTTGTAAGAGAGTTACAGAAAATTACTCTGGGAAGGAAAAGTTTGGAGAGAAAAGATGTTTCTCTGACACACACAGGATCAGCTAACCCATGTCAGCTAACCCACTTGCAAGCATATATCAAAACATTTCTTAAAAATGTTTGGTGACAAGAGCCTCCTCAACTCCCCAGACCATAAAAGCCAGCACTAATCAGACCATTACGTATCTGTAAAGTTTCCATAATATTCAAGTTGAATTTTCCTACAGCAATTTAATCTCCCCATCCTGTCCAACAGCAATCCGAATAACAGATCCCACTCTCTCTGTAAGAGATTTATAAACTTGAAGACTGCCATTATTTCTCTCTTCCATCATAATTCTTAGACAATCCAGTTGCTTTTAAGCCATGTTCACAGGCTATTATTTCTAGTTTTATGTCTAGACTTCTCAACACTGATAGACTTTTTCATTAGGATGGGATGAAGGTTTTCAAGAGGAAGGCAGGAAAAAGTGAAAAGTTGGTTTTTCTCTTGTCAGTGAACTCAAGATACAATCCAGGAGTTCAAGCCAGCCTTGGAAGGAGTCAGCTCTTCACACTGATTTCTAGAGGTTCTCCTTTGGTCTCTCTAAATCCTTGTTTTTTCTGAATATGGTGAATAAAAAAAACATTCTACCTTCTGACCTCTAAAAATTGAGAAGAATGGTAGGATAATTTTATCTTTTGTGTAATTGAAATTTCTCTTTAAAATCTCTTGGTTTTCTTCATATATCACAGAATAAGTCTTTTTTTGTAAGTGTGTGATATTGTTGTCTCTTTTTCAGCTTGTCATCTCCTATAAGCACTATTTTCTCTTTCTCAGGTCTTCTGTAGCTCCTTCTACACTTTTTCCCCCTAAACATGGATCTTTTGATTCATCCTTGTAGCCTTTGATCCTAATATTTTTCAGATAATTTCTCCAACTGGTGAAAACCATTGTGAATTCTCACTGTGTTCTGCATCAATCTTGCAGCTCGTTCCACTTTCACTTCATCACTAGGTCATATTACTTGTTAACACAATTAATATCCTCTCCAGTCAAGGATATCCTGGGCTGCATTAAGAAGAACATTACCATCTGGTTTATCTCTCCTGTCTACTAATCCCTAATGAGACCACATGTGGTCTACTGTATCCAGTTTTGTGCACCCCAGTGGAAAAAAAACATAGGGACTTACTGGAGCAAGTCCAGCACATGGCCAAAGAGATGATGGACTGAAGCATCTTAGATATGAGAAGAGGATAATAACTGCTCAGCCTGGACAAGGAAAGCCTCCCTTGCTGAGGTCACTTTGTCCTGAATGCCTGCATGGTATCACTGTCAATATTAGCCACTAATCTTTTTGCTTTCCTAGACCATGACAACTGATCCTCTTATGCTGCCAAAGATACCCATTGATTCTGCTCCGCCTTGAGGGACAACACAGACAAATGGGATGGGTTTTTCCTGGGCTCTGGGGCCATACTTTTCATCTCATCTCTCCTTCCAGACTCAAACCTGCAGTCAGAACTGGCTAGCCCCATCATGCCAGACAGTTAACTTGTCCTTCAGCTCCCTGGCACCTGAGTACAGCAGTTAACCCAGTTAGAAAGACACTAAATGTATGTTGTGACTTGCTCATGGTTCTCCACCTCTGTGAACTCTGTCCACTCTAAAGAAGCTAGGGCTTATTCACTAGCTTTATAAGGTGGTGGAACCCAAACTTGCTTTTAGTTTTTATTTAATTAGATAATATTTTCATTTAAACTTAATTAACAGTTTCATTAGCTCTAAATAAAATGTCTGATACATTGTATAACTATACACTTGAGGACATATATTTGATTTTTTAAAAGCTTTATATTTGGATATATTAATATATGAATAAATTAAAACCAATATTTATTCATATTTGTGCTGTCCTTTTTATAAATAGAAGAAAAAAATTTTAAAGCTAAATGTCTTTATATAACAACACTTTCATGCCCGAAGGAAACAAGCAGCCAGTCAGAGCATGCTTTCTCATCATATGGCAATGACAGGTTCAAAAAATGGCAAACCTACCACATGAAAGCCTGTGAGGTTATGACATTTTGCATGATAATGAACTTGGTATATGTGGTAGTCAGGGAGTATTTGTTCTGCTGTATTTCAGGATAAACTGGAAGGGGCCACTGGTCCTGCCAGCCAGCCAGAGAGCTGCCTGCAAACACAAGGGAATGCCATTTTTCCAAAAGGGACAGAGGGAGGTGGAGTAAAAAGCATGCATGACCAGAGGAAGAGATTTCCAGGGCAAGTAAGTCACGGAACAGCCAGGAGGGGTGGCACTTCCCTCAAAGGCAAGGGGCACCCACCACTGATAATGTTGGATCAAAGACATCTTTGCCCTCTTGCTGAGGATGGTGGAAGAGGATTTCCAAAGGGAGCAGCAGCCACTGAAATGTGAGGGAGATGGAAAAGGCAAAATTTAGCTGCCGTTTGAGAGGGCTGCATTTACTACATCAGATCCACAGAGATACACTACATGCTACATACAGCAGTGAACTGTTATAGAAAGAAAGCTACTCAAAGCAGCTCGAGTCTGGGAAAAAGAAAAAAAAAAAAAATCATTAAAATGAGGCCAGTAGATTAATGATTAAAATGTGTGGGTACATCAATAAAATTTATATATTGAGGAATCACTTTAAAACAAGGCATTTTTAAACTTTCCATTTGATAGTGAAGATAATTTGACATGATAAAATTATATTAGCTGAGTTTAGAGAGCCTTCATTCTCTAAAAACCTTATTAATTGTAATGTATATGCTTCATCCTTCAGTCTACTGTCTGTATATGATGACCTTTCCATTGAAGCAAATCAGTCCCAAATGAAAGAAGCAAAAAAAGTTTGCAATAGATATAATTGGTACATGGCAAAGACTCTGCACATTTCATGCCTAGATTTGTTTATTACATAGTTGCTCAGTTCTCTAAATCTCTTAAAATAGGAAGACATTTAAATAATCTAATTCTGTGTTTGTGTTCATGTTAGCATTTTATTTCATATTTTTATATCACAGGATCATTTTTAGGCCTCCTTTTGGGGATGTCACAAAAGATTATTAATCCCACAGCTGAGTACTTCAGATAACACAGAGAGTCAATGCACAAGTAGTAAAACCACCTACTTTTATGCATTAAACTTCTAGTGAATAAATGCCAGTTAATCAACTGACTTTAATACACCCAAGTCACCTATAAGTATAAATAAAAGAACAGTGCTAACAAGGTATTTTATTCTAGGAGTTTTTTTAATTGTGGTTTTAAATCTTTGCTTGGCATCACATCAAATTAAGGATTTGGTAGAACTAAGTACATGGCATTTTATCTTAGATTGAAAAAGTCATTTGGAATTGATACACAGAGATATTAATGTTGATAGAAAGAATAAAGCTAAAGACATGTCAGAGCTTCATGATGAGATTACTCCATAAAGATATGCCTAAAATGAATTGTTGACAATCAATTGAGGTCAAACCAAAGTTCACCTGAATTAGGTTCTAAGAGTGCAAATCACCAGTGACATTCTAAAAATTCTTTGGACTGCTATATTCTTTCAAAACAAGACAAATCAATGTAGCCAGATACGTAACAGTGTATCACATGACATCTTTCTTCATGTGTATACAATTTTACTGTCATTTTCTTTCCAGAAAACATCAGCTACAGCAGCTCAATTTGCTAGCCTCCTTGCGTGGAAAGAAAGAATTAAACATTTCTTCTTTGCAGTATCTTGTCCTTATCAAGACTGACTAGTTTTTTGATCTTGGTCACTCACTGACTGTGATTAGTTTGTCCTGCAGGTTTTCATTACAAATTTTATTGAATTCTTTCATAGCAGTATCTCATATACATCTGTCTCTTATTCCTTCTCTTTTCAAATCACTAATGTAATAAAATTTGACTACTTTAGAATGACAAGGAAACAATATTAATTTTCCTGTAGCTTCATCATAGTTTGTGATATTTTGTCTTATATGAAAGGTTTTTTATTAATATTTTTGATGGATTTTCTAAATAGTTTGCTGTATTTAATCAGCATTTAATTTTTCACATGACTGTTAAACATGATCAGTTCCCAGTAGAACTAATTTGAGGTTATAATTTCAATGCTATTATTGTTTTCACAACTGTGTAATGTTTTTGCTGAATGAAATCATGTGAGCAAAAAAACTGCTCATCTGAACTTGAGGGAAAGCCAATTAGTTTTGGAACATTTTAATTATAGTTCCTAAGAGCTAGGAACTAAACATCCTCAGGCTCAAGGAGTTACCTTGGACAGCAATCCCATGCAAGGGGAGAGGCCCCAACTGCAGACCCCCTGAAGATCCTCTGCTGTAGGCAAGATGGACTCAACAGACTCCCTGAGGTGGGTCTCCATTCATACGCTCGTTGAGTCTGATCTGTGGTCAGATATGGTCACTTCAGCCAGGGCCAGTTGGTGTTACAAGGCTGGAGCCAAACATCACATGGCTGAGGTCAGACACAAGTCACTGACTGGAGGCCCCTGCTCCCTGCTAGAGCAGGTGCACCTGCCATGGGTGAAATTGTCCACTCAGGACACATAGAATTAGGGAAGACCTGTAAATCAGAGAAGAAAGGTTTCTCAGAAACAGAAGTCATTCAGTTTTTACAGGTGTTCATAAGACTATCTAATCAAGAGTGCCACCAAGATAGTAGAAGGGATAAGGCCAAAATGATAAAGATTATTTGCTGAAGGTAAGTGCCTACTTTCAAATTCCTGTAATTTGCAACAATTTGTTTTCTACTTCCTATACTCCAAATACAAAGGCCTCAACCCCTACAGAGACTTACTTTTCACCACATATCTTCCTCCTCTTTGTTTTCCATAATGTTATCGCACCAGGTTCTTTTATGTTACCAAACATTTCTCCTAATCTTGCCTTTATGTTCTCTGCCAAGTCATTTCTTAGCAAGTCCTTGAAAAAACGTCTGTTCTCATGCCACATATCTCATACCAACAGTCTCCTCCCACATTTCTACATAGCTTCCACTCAGCATCAGTAACCTTGACAGCCATTCTCAACCAATTTATGAAATCAGGTCTTGCTTTCCCCACTTCCTGACAGCAAATAAATCCCAGAATTAGGGCCCCATCTCTTCCCAGCACTTCCAAGCAGTGGACCTGCAGAATATATCAGGTTCCTGTGTTAGAGAGCACATTTCAATGCACAGTAAATTTCTGTGCCACCTTTGCATTCTTGGACACCAGCTTCATCTCTCCCAAACTTTCCTTCATCCAGGGCTGAATAAAGCATGACTGGTTGTGCTCAACAATATAGCCCTGTGTGATCCCCTCTTTTTCCCAAAGAAGAATGGATTTCTTTGTAGGAGAAATATAACTTCTGACTCCATAAAAGCACTATTACTGGCAGTGATAACCTTTCCTTTGCCTTTACAGTTATTAATATTCCAGTCTTTAAAAGTAAATGCCATAAATCTTCCCCAAATCATTTTTAATGTGGCAGGACTTTGTTATTTGTTCTTAAACTCTGACACTAGATTAATCAATCCAGCTTCTGTTTTTATCCCCGTCCTCCTTTTTCTTGACTTGTATGATTATGTTTTAAGAGTTGTATCCATCCACAGATAGATGGATAGGTAAGTAGGTGTCTGTGCCATTGCATAAATACAAATGTATTTGCAAATACATATTCAAACATATGCATTAAATAAAACACAGAATGTCTTCCAGTCCCAGGACTGTTATGATACAACAGGTATTGTAGCAGTAATGATACCCTTTCTTTAAAACATTAGTTAAAAAACACTCAGTCACATCTAGTGGTGTCCATAGCCAAAATCCTGTCTTGCATCAGTCTACCAGCAACAATGGTCCTTTGTCCTTCAAGGAGTTTCTCTGTATTTACTACCCTAGTAGCTTGTCTTCTAAATATAATTTTGACACCATAAGCATTTTAAATACTTAACAAAAAGGAAAAAAATTTGCAGCACTATTATAAATGTATTCAGTCGTGTACTGGCTCTGCTGGTGTACCACTCCTCAGAGCAGATAGCGTTTCCTGATTTTTTAGTTCCTAATTATGCTAAAACATTCACAGCCTATCAGAGAGGTAATGAGTCTTTCAATTCTTACCTTGGACCTAAATAGCGTGCAACAAGGAAGATACTATAAAAGTGTAGAGTTTAGGAATTGACTGCAATCACATTTTGTGAAGTCACCACTGTGTGAAGTGTGTGAATGTGGTTTGATGCCCTCAGGAAATAGCACACAGTCTTTAAAAAGCCCCACCCCTCCAAAACTAAACAGTGAAGGTATGAGACTTCAGATAGTGTTAATATCTTGAATTTTATCCAGAAGCAAATGGAAAACTAGAGAATCACAGAATCACAGAATCAATTAGGTTGGAAAAGACCTCTGAGATCATTGCGTTCCAACCCTTAACCAAACACCACCATGTCAACTAGACCATGACACTGAGTGCCATGTCCAATTGTTTCTTTAACACCTCCAGGGATGATGACTGCATCAGCTTCCTAGGCAGCCCATTCTGATGTTTAACAACCCTTTCTGTGAAGCAATTCTCGTAATGTCAAGCCCAAATCTCCCCAGATGCAGCTTGAGGCTGTGTTCTCTCATCCCATCACAGCTAATCTAGGAGAAGAGACAGACACCCAGCTGGCTATAACCCCCCTTCAGGTAAATTGTAGAGAGCAATAAGGTCACCCCTGAGCCTCCTTTTCTCCAGCTGCTCCTCACAGGACTTGTGCTCCAGACCCTTCACCAGCTCCACTGCCCTTCTCTAGACTCACTCCAGCACCTCAATGTCCTTTTTGCAGTGAGGCATCCAGAACTGAAGTTCTCAGTACTCAAGGTGTGGCCTCACCAGTGCTGAGTACAGGGGAAGATCACTCCCCTAGTCCTGTTAGCCA
This sequence comes from Phylloscopus trochilus trochilus, assembly GCA_016584745.2. Lineage (NCBI taxonomy): Eukaryota > Metazoa > Chordata > Aves > Passeriformes > Phylloscopidae > Phylloscopus > Phylloscopus trochilus. The sequence continues at coordinate 31,878,848 of WQNJ02000062.1, read as the reverse complement.
CACTGTTCCTGATACAAGCCTGGATGATTTTGGTGTTTTTGGTCACCTGGGCACATGCTGGCTCATGTTCAGCTGCTGACCAGCACTCCCCAGGTCCTTTTCCACCACACAGAGTTCCAGGAACTCTTCCTTCTTACTTCTTGCCTCAGTAGTGCTGCATGGGCCTGCTGTAGTCCCAAGTGTGGGACCCAGCATTTGGCCTTGTTGAAACACATACCACTGGTCAATCCATCTCTCCAGCCTGTCCAGATCCCTCAGCAGAGCCTTCCTACCCTGCAGGAAATTGACTGTATCATGCAAATTGGTGTCACCCATGAATTTACTGAGGGTATACTCAATCTCCTCATCCAGGATGAGAATAATAAAAGTAAATAGAGATAATTCAGGACCTGCCTGTGTCAGGTAAAAACCAATATGCCAACATGTTGAAAAAGCTGGAGTTTATGAGTGTACTATACATCCTTGTGTGTTCAAGATGATACATAATATGCTAACTTTAGATTATCTCAATACTGCAGAGTCTTTTCTACAGGACATACGTTGCTTGTCATTGATGGCAGGATGGTGGAAAGTATTCCCTCCTGCTCCTGCCTAGTTATCAAGCAGAATCAAAATTTAGTTCTTATGGCTTCCCAATATTTTGACAGAGCCAAGAACACAAAATGTTTTTTTTCTTTTAATAACTTACAGCAATACGGAAGGAATTTCTAGAATGACTTTCACAGTAACTGTGGTGTTTCATCCCAGTTCTCTGTGTTCCCAGTAACATTCATGTACTTTATGGTGTGAGTGTAAGAGCAATTAAGTTAAAAAGCAAACATTTTTCTTCAGTGAGAAATCCATTTCCCACTTTAAATGAATTACTGGATGAATGACTTTGAACAAGCACCTCTGTCTGTCTCTTGATTCATATCCTTGACTTTACAACATTCACTACAACCCATCCCATTCATTTCTGTGAACAAGCAGCAACCAGCCCATCAAGGAGAGAAGGGAACAAAAGAAACTAAAGAATATTTTCATTAGGAAGTGACTTTCCAGTAGAGATTATAGTGTCCCAGAGCTTTTGGAAAGCCATCGGTGAGATGTCAAAACAAAATAAAAACAATTTTGAAAGGTTAGATTTAATTCTTGGATAAGCTACTGGAATGAGTGCAATTTAAGAACTTTTCTTTTAAAACCATCTATCTCCTTTATGGCTGTAGGAGAGACTAACTTTTATAAGCAGAAAGGAAAAAAGGGTGATCTGGCTCATATTTAAGATTCTTGAACTTGATTAGGTCTGGATGTTTTAAAAAAACCCTTGAATAAAAACTTTATGTGAAACTCTGATTGAAGTGTTTGTTTTCAGGAAAATAAGTTATTCATTTGAAATTTGCTTATTTATAAGTTAGTATGATGAGCTGTGATTCAAAACAAGAAAGATTCATCAGTCCTTAAATGAAAATACTCCCTCACCTATAAACAATCATCATCATTGACAGTGCTTTCAGAATCCCATTCAAAGAAGAATTTTCAAGAATTTCTTTCCAAGAAACTTTGCCTAGAGAAATTTGAAAAAATGTGTTTGAAAAGACTGTTAAATACTCTCTCCTTTTCCTCATATTTTGTTTCTTTAATATTTAAATATTGTGATTTTCTCTTTTAGAGTATGAATACTTACTTTTTCATCTAAGATTACTTATGCTTAACCCTTTGAACTAAGCAACTCAACAACTGGATAGCTTATTTACAAGCCCTTCCATTTTCCACACCTGTCGTGTGTTTTCCATAACTCCTGCTTTCCTACAAATGAGGAAAAGATAGACATTATGTGCCTCAGACAACGAGGACAATGGAAATTTCTTCTTTGCAAGAGCTAGCTGAACTATAACTTACATGAAACTTTAGATTTAAACACTGACATCCAGCTTTCTGCCTTTGCAAAGAACTAAGCCCTGAGGGGTCTGTATTCCCTGTTTTTACAACTTTGAAAAATTATGTTGAAATAGTGAGGTTGCAGCACATCTTTTAATCTTACTTGTAAGGCAGAGTTTTAAATTATTTCTATGACCAAGAAAAAAAAGAGAAAAAAAAAAAAGACAGGAAATTCAAGTAATTAAAATTTAATTGTTTGCCTCTCCTGTGACTTGTTTGTAACTCATATAAGGCAAAGCTAGTTGTGGTTTGATATTTGCAAGATCTCAAGCTCATGCTGTGACATTATTCTTAGGTATTATAATCCAAACAACTCCACTGGTGTTGCAATAGCTGTCACTGGACTACAGTAAACCCCACTGTATCAGATAGAAGATTCTGTGTGTGTACTGTGCTTCTATGTACAAAAAGTATGGGAATGAGAAGATGAATTCAGTGAGTAGGAGAATCTCCAAGTATAATACTGACCCTGCTTCCCAAGTAAACAGAGTCAATAGCTGTTTCAAATTAAAATCACAAATTCTGAATCAGGCAACCTAAGTGGCAATGATATTAAAGTATAAATTACTCTAATTTCAAAATTATTCAAAATTCAGAATCTTTAAATAAGAATCCTTGCACACATTTAATTCTGAATTAATGTTGCTTCTGAGAGCTGAGGAAAGAATCACCACACAAAGAAGCTTTGGTGTCAATCCCCTGTATGTACAGACAGTGCTGTCATGCCATGGAAACTGTTTTTAAATATAGAAACAGTGCATCTGTATGACTTACTTAAAAGTAGAGCTGTGTTTTCAGTCAGTGGCATCTGCCAGATTGTGGGTGATGCTAGATCATGGCAATATGGTTAAGTTTGTTAGTTTGTGTATAATTACATTACGGGGGAAAAGAATGTGCTTCACTGCCAGAAAAGGATGAAAGAATGAAAGAGGGAAAAGAGTTACTCAGTGAAGAGAAATTCTGCAACACAAAGCTGGAACAGGTTCCATATTCAGAATTTGGATGGTGAGAAGTAGTGAAGAAAATATTTACCTTAGCTTTTCATCTTGACTTCATTCTTTCAGGTTTATGTGATTAAGCCAGTCATCCTAAAAGTTGTACATCTTCTAGTGTACCATAAGAATATCATATCTTTTTTCTTTGTTATTATCAGACCAAATATTAAATTTCAACTTCACAAATTTCCAATGCATTAAAATCTTCTTACATTGTAATTAATGATCTTTTCTGTCTAGGCTTAAACCACAACGTTATAGATATTGTGGGGTTATAGTGTTATTCCATTATAAAAAGAGAACTGACAATTTAGCCTAAAAGGAAAAGTTAGTAGTTTATTCTCTCTTTTTTCCTAGGTGAGTTTTTCCTGCATGCTCCCTTTCACCTTTCCCCCATCCTTGCTATGTTCTCTCAGTGATCCGCAAAATCCAGTTCACCTCACATAAAGAAACAGAAGCCCTCCTCACAATACTCAGTATAATACACAGTACTTCATATAAAGCTTCTGCTTTGAAAATGCTGGTTACTGTACTGCACAGAGCTATGTCCCACAACATACTCTTCATTGAATGCTTGCAGGAGGTTTCTTTCGGAAGCACAGAAAACTTGCCTTTCTTGGCTGAAATGGGGGCCAAAATAAGCTCCTCATTTGTGAATAAATGAGAGGTGCATTAAAAAAAGCTGTCATGCCAGTCATAGCACATGAGACTTGCCTGATAGGTAAGAGCAACAACAACAGAATGGCTATTTCCACACCCTATGTTCATTCCCAATACAGAAATACTAACAAGTTTTGGTACATTTGTATAATTTTCCAGAAGCGTAGGCATTATAGAGGGTAGGATTGTTTACCCTGGTTAAAGGTCCCTGTAAAGCTAAAGTTTCATATAACCTCACTAATTTTAATGTTTTCAAGTTACAGCATAAGCCTGAGACATTTCTCACTGATGGAATGAAAATAGTACTGGTAACTTTAGATCTCTGACTCATCCACCAGTGATGGGGGAGAGAATGTTGCCTTCTAACTCATTCACTTTCTGTGGTCTAGTGTTCAGCCACGACATCTTGGCTTGTGCCTACTTTATCTGGGACTTCCAGATGGTCTCTTATCCAAGTACAGGACAAGCCCAGGAATGCTAAGCTTCCGAGATCATTTGCATAAGACGCAATGCAATTGGAATTGCCTTTACTCTAGCTCCATCTTCAGTGGAGTTCAGACCAGCTGTGTGTGTCTGTCCCTTGATAAGTTTAGTTCAAACACTAGAATAGTTTGCTGGTTGTGCATTACATTTACTGGGGAAGAATGGAGCAGGTAAAACATTTCGAAAAAATACTTAGAAACAAGTTGGAAACATTTTCAGAGATTTTCAGAGATAAAATCTTGTGCTTTTTTTTTTCTTTCTCAAGAGGTACTTCATTTTTATCTTCAACACCAGAAAGCTCCTAGCTTAATTCATCAAAATGTACTCTAGTTATGTAGTTGATGAGAGGTGATTTCTCATTTAGAAGCACACCAGCCATTGCATCAACATCCCACACAGATATAAAAATAAGAAAACTGGAACTATAAAGTCAGAAAAAGAAAGCAATGTAATGGGTCATTAATTCCTATGGTTGCTGCAAAGTTAGGGTAATGTGACAGACTTCAGTATATCCAAAAATGTAAAACCAAAATTTCATAAGAATAAAAATTAGGAATTAATCAACCTAGAAATAGTCAAGATCTTTTAGTCAGTCTAGAAGCATAATATCACAACATTAGGAAAAGAGCATGACAGAGTTTATGTCTGGAAATTGAAATACTAGGAAAAAAGACTCACATACTCCAGCACAAAAACTCTTTGCCACAGGTTCACTCCTGACTAGAAGAAGGCAATACTGTTGTCATTGTGAACAAATGTTACAATCTGTCCAGTGATAAGCCTGGACAACATTGTGTTAAAGAAGGGATCAGCTGTTCACATATGAGAAATGGTGGGATAAGAAGCTGTGATTTTATTAGTTTTGTGAAAAGGCACAAGCAAAATATAATCTGGTTTCTTCCATTCCCATCCCCAGGAAGTTGAGAAAAGGTCTTAAAACTAAAAGATGTGTATGAAATAAGTTATTGTGGTGGTCTTGGACCGGCAAGAGACCAAAGCAAGGCAGAAAATAGTTTATTATAGCTTAAAAGGGATCAGCTGATGAATATGTTAGGCTGTTGGCAGCCAAAGAGTATAGGAATACTCTACAGTAGAGTTTGCTTAGTCCTGTCATTTGATTATAACCACTGAAGCTCATTAGTTTATAATCCTTTTCCATTTGTTGAAACAAACATAAAATGTGCCATGAAAATCTCCCAGAATATCTGTTTCTTATTTTAAAAAGGAAAAAGAAAAAGAAACAGTCTCAAATGTGAGCATTTGTGTGTCAACAGATCTTGTCAGCAGGGAAAAATAGATTTACCCCAAAACAATAATTGGGTGCTTCTGAAGGATGCGGAAACCAGTCTTGTGTTTAAAGAATGAGACCTGTAATATGTAAGTGCAATGCAGCCATTATAGATTCAAAATTATATATAGCATCACACGTAGTGTATATAATTTCTGAGAGATTCCAGAAGGATTTTATATATTCAAAAAAATGAACTTTGTTAATGTGCTAAGATTTGAATAAAAGAAAATCTTTTTTTCTTTTATTGTAGAGTGGTAAAATAACTTACTGGAATTAGCAGCCCAAGACCCTGGAAAAACTTCTAAATATGCCCAAGTGGTCAGAAGAAATATGTGCTCTAGATGGGAAAAATTATATTTTTAAATTATTCCCTTATATTGGGTTTGGTTACATCAAAGACTTTGCATTTTCACTGACAAAAATAAATTCTAACCAAATTTTAACCAGATCCCCAAGCTCAACGTAGCATAGAACGGCCAAACATATTCTACTTAGTAACTGTAAATTAAAAGATGATTCAGTTTTACATCTGGAACCACAGATTAAGTCTCTCCAATGATTGTAACAATATAACTTAAGAGATAAAAACATCTGTGCCAAAAGCCATGGAACCATACATTCGTCTGACACCTCACAGATCAGTTTTGTCACTGTGAGACTGGTCACAAGCAAATACTCTTTCATATTTTCAATAATAATCTACATGATGATAAAGCCAAATCTTCCCTGTCACAGAATCCAGATGGGTTCTGCCCCTTTATGTCTTGATGACACAGCACCTGTGTCTACTAGAGCCTGGGGATATATTTGCCAGGCCAACTGGATCCACACAGTCCAATAAACTATATTGTCCCACCTGGCTGAAGGCAGGGCCCCTCTAGTACTGGATACAGTATTTGTTATTCCTTTCTTGTAAATACAAATAAAAAAATCTTTATTATTATCAGAACTAAGATCAGCCTCTCTGCCCACTGGAAACTGAAGCAGTAATTTTTGTGAAAAAAAAAAAAATAAAAGGCTTTCTCTTTTTGTAATGTTTTTTCCTTTCAGTTCCAACACCCATACCTCTAGGCCTGAGGTATATTTTCCGTCCCATTTCCTAGTGTCCCCTCTGTGGAACCCCAAACAAACTGCATTTTCCCCATGGTGTATATCCTCCCTTTTGAACAGAGGAACTCTTATTTCTAATATCTGAGGTACTGCTTTGTACAGGTGAGGAGTAGAACATATCTCTTTTGAATTCCTGAATTTCCCATGACAGCTTTTCTGCAGCCAAGATGCAGGCCCATAGGGATGAAGAGCGACTTCCTCTCTATTGACAGCATTGGCTAGCTAATTCATCCACCATTTTTCCTTCATCATCTTTCCAGGTCATTGCCACAAATGAAGGAGTTGGTATATGCTGACGATGTGATCTGCAGAAACTTTTACTACATGGATCATGTGCACTTGACTTCATCTGGATTTTTGGGTAGCTTCTCGTGGTGCAGGCCATTATAAATCACATTTGCACTGTTAATTCCTTCAGGTACTGAATTCTCCCTTCATGTTGGTCCAGTTGTCTGGGTGACATATAGCATCTTCCTTGAAGGGATTCCTTTCCTTCATGCCTGAAAATAATCTTCTCCAGAGGCTGAGGACTTGTGTCCCTTTTCCAATTGTCTTGTCAATACCCACTTCCCTAGGAAGTGATCCCAGCTGCTCCAATTCTGGCATCAGAGCAGCCAGGTGACAATGTGTTTACCTGGATGACAGCTAGAATATTTTTCACATATCCTGTAACTCTCTCAGGAATAGGGATTGAGTTGTTACTGCCTCATTTATGAATTCTGCCTCTTCCTCCTCCTCTTGTAATGGTTGTGCTTTGGAGTGGTCTGCTTTGTCCAATTCTTCCTCCTTCCTCCTCCTAGCAGGAATTTATTCCCCTTCTAAATAATCTGACTTCCAATACCACTTCTTGTGAAGAGGAGTGACTGATACCTACACGGGTTGGTTCTTAGGTTTGGCTGCAGTGCAGGGGTTAGATTAATTGTGGTGTCTGTTGTTTTGTTCTCAGATCCACAGACCTTCTCTTCCCTTTGAGAACAACACACCTGGCTTAAAAGACATGGACCTCCACATTGTGTTCCAGTGATTTGTGTCTCTCTGGAACTTACAGGGTCACAGCATACCTTTCCCAAATATTTTAGTAGATTTTCAGGACTCTGGACTTGTTCGGGGGTAAAGTTCAAAACACTGGAGGTGTCCACTGTCCTTGATACTTGTCTGTTCTATCACACATATCCTGCCACTCATAGCTATCCATCCTCAGGGCAGATCTCTGCGTGGTGTTCTTAAAGAGGTGTTTAAGCAAGATATGCAACATATTTAGGAGGCATAGTAATAGGAACGTGTGGGTTGAACATCCCAAGGTTATTCAACATTCTCAAGAGCTAGCCTGGAGGGTCCATCTTTGAGGAGAAATGGTAAAAGGTGTAATTTTGAATAGCTCTGATAGATGGTTCTTGAAATATGGAGATGGTATCGATACTGACTAGAAATACCAGATTAGTCTCACAAGTAGCCATTTTAAGCTAGCAGTTTTAAGCTATACTGGCTTATCCTAAACAAGTATTACACAAAATGAGCAGCAAAATTATAACCTTAATCTAACCCCCAGAACAATAGAAAACACATGCAGCAAGTGAGGTGTTACATACACGACCCTGAGAACAAATGCACCAACTCTGAGAGTAAATAAATCAACATTGTGACAACAGGCTATTAAATTAATACAGTGAATGCCTGTAACAAATTTGTTTTAACATGTTCTGGTCACATCTGTCATTAGCTCAACCCTTCAAGCCCCAAATTGGTTTCATAAAGGATTGTTGTGATTTAACCTAGCAGGATAAACACTTCAATGCACCACAGTGGGATAGGGGAGAAAATTGGAAAAAAAACCTGGTAAAACTCATGGGTTGAGATAGTTTAATAGGACAGAAAAGGAAGGTACAATAGTAATAATGAAAAAAGAATTCACAAAGCAAGTGGTGCACAATGCAGTTGCTCATCACCCCCGACCTATCAGTTGTCGAGCAGCAATCCACCATCCCCCAGTCAACTCCCCCCAGTATTTTTGTTCAGCATGACATTTTATGACATGGAATAATCCTTTGGCCAGTTTGGGTCAAGTAGTCTTGCCTGTATTCCCTCTCAGTTTCTTGTGGCCTGCTAGCTCCTTGCTGGAAGGGCAGCATAAGATGAATAGGCCTTGGTTTAGTGTAAATATTGCTCAGCTACAACTAAAACATCAGTGTGTTTACAACATTACTCTCATCCTAAATCCAAAGCACAGAAAATTATCTTTATCTGAGCCAAATATAGGATTAAGTGTAGGATGTACAAAGATAGTGTAGTGAAAGTCTGCTGCAATTTCTGGCAGGTTTTAAATTCAGTAGCAAGCAGTTACAAACTGAAGACTTAGCAAATACCAAAATCTTATCAGATTGGGATATTTTAAAGGCCTAAAAGTCTAAAGAACAAGCACAACTATTTGAGGCACACCCACACACTTTTCTTGTTTCTACTTTCACTTTAACTCCAAGATATTTAGACTGTTCTAAGTCTCCTTAGAGGTTTCCTTGGTTCAACAAGAATGGTTTCTTTCTCTTTCCTGGTCATTCATCTGACTCTAGAAACAGGAACCAATCATTTGAGACATTTTAAAATGAAGGTTTTGTTTATCTAAGCACTACCATGGCCCAAACAGTAGAAAAACAGTAGAGCAAGGAATGTATTACTACATTCTACTACAAATTACTACAAAGATTTTGGGTGAAAGATGGCTTTTTACCTCTGTAAAAGATACCAAATAAGCAGCTGGAATAAGGCAGACTAAAGTATCACACCCCACCAAGATATGAGAGAGAGGCCTTAAATCCGTAGTCAAGCATTGAGAAGCAATAGTGAATTGTCCCAAGTATAACTATGGGAATTTCACAGAATGTAAACCATTGCTACAATGTTGGAAGTAATGTTCTGACAATGTCTGTTATTTAACTCTTCATTGCTCTGGCACACATGACCACAAGTAACTAGATGTTGTTTTCAAAAATGAAACAGCAAATTCAAAGGACTATTTATAAAACTAATTCTGATAAAGATCAGTGTTCTAGAAAACTCCATCTTATATGATGTTGCTTCATATGGTTGGTGTCTTGGTTTGGAAAGACAGGTATCTGCCAGGGAAAGCTGGAGTTTCCCTTGGAATGGAGAATGTAAATCCCTTACCCCCTCCAAATTACTATAATTTTGCAATTAAGGGCTTTCAGACAAAGATTTGGGAAGAGGAATAGCAGTTCTTTAGTAAGAATACTAACAATAGAAATGTAGTAGTAAAAAACAGACAAGCAAGCAAACAAGCAACAATCCTAGAAACCCTGACAGAGTCAGAGCTATAACCTGACACGCTGCTGGCCAGGGTGTTGGAAGCAGTCCAAAAGTGAGTCCTCCTGGAGTGGCAGATGTGGTTCTGTTGGGGCAGAGATGATCCTGTAGAAAAAGGGTCCAGTGATGGTGAGAAGGGTCCAGTCTTCCTCCGGGAATGCAGTGGAACCAGATCCCTCATGTTCCTGTGTCTCAGTTTTTATCCAGGTAGGAATGGTTGGCTCCCCCTCACTGGGTGGAGCATCTCACAATGGGATGATGGAATGTGTCATGTTCTTGGTGAACCTTAATGGCCCATTAGCAGAAAATATCCCCCTGGAGGGAGGACAGGTGGGTGAAAGAGATAAGAAACACTGCCCCACCTGGTTTTAACAGCTGACCCATTATCAGAAGGCACACACCCCCCTCTCCCCAGAGTTACAAGAGGTAAAAAGAAAACCATTTCCCCAACTGCTTTCAACAAATGAAATAGAATACACATTTTTGGTTCCATAACCCAAGACAGTTGGTGATTGTCCATTTTTCTAATTTGTTGAGGTCTCTCAGCTGGACCCCTTTTCCCTCGAAGAAGTGGAAAGCTCCTCCTAATTTAGTGTCATATAGCAGGAGCTGAAGGATAAGAGAGGAGTTTCACAAGTGAAATCACGGTGGGCTTTGACAGTGGCAGAAGAGGAATATTTCAGTAATTATTTTATGAGGCAGAGGGAGGGTGAAGAGAGACACAGAAGTCAAGATTTTACATTACAGAAAGACACAGAGATGTAATTTTAATTCCATAGATTTGTCATCTGCAATACTCCTGGATCACTTAAGCCATTTCATTGAATTTAATCTTCTCCGATACAGGTCTGCTTGAGAGAAAAAGGATATCACCTCATCCACTTTGAGCCTCATATTGCCACAATTACAGTAGGACGACCTTGGGGATGTCTTAAGAAGTAAACATGTTAAGTTTTCTTCATTCATTTAAAAGCATAAAATTTCCCAAGGAGATGTAGAATGATAGAATCATTAAGCTTGAAAGAGATCTCCAAGGTCATTAAGTCCAACTTTTGACTGAACACCTCCATGTCAACTAAACCACAGCACTAAGTGACACATCCAGTTACTTCTTGAACACCTCTAGGGATGATGACTACACCATCTCCCTGAGCAGCCTATTCCAATGCTTAACCATCCTTTCAGTGAAGAAATGCTTCCTGATGTCCAACGTGAACCTCCTCAGGTGCAGCTTGAGGCCATTTCCTCTTGTCCTGCCACAGGCTGCCTGGGTGAAGAGATCAACCTCCACCTCCTTACTGGTAGTTCTAGAAGAGTAATAAATCCTCCCCTGTGCTGCCTTTTCCTCCAGGCTAAACCCTGGGCGCTCAGACTCTACAGGATTTAATCTCTAGATCCTTCACTAGATTTGCTGCCTTTCTCTGGACATGCTTCAGTATCTCAACGTCTTTCTTTAAGTGAAGAGCCCATATTGTGACCATCAAGCATTTCTTGAAGGAAGAATTTTGGCTAGACCACAAAGAAAAAAAAATGTGTTTTAGTCAAATCTAGAGAAATCATGAACACTTCAAAGGATGAATTCTTATCCAAAGGTTAAAGTGAGTACAGAGCCCTCTGTGTTTGTGGTAAACAGCAAACCAGCTCTGAAAATCCAACAGACTGTACTGAGTAAGGAAAACAATGTAGCCTTTTATATGAGCACATGCACTCAACCAGCAAGTTTATAGCACTCACCCATAAGAAAACTGCTTTTTTACTTTAGGCAAATAGATAAAGCTCTCTCAGTATTCCTTTGTTTCCCTTATGGTGTATGTGGTGCAAACACCGGGCTAGTGGGCTGGGAGTGCACCTGTTGGAAATGAGAACCATTCCATTGACGTCAAAGATGCCAACCTCCAGCAGCATCAAGTGGGAACCTGGACTAGAATACATTTTGACATTTGTTAAATGTTAAATTTTTTAAGCTTTTATCCCATTCTTTTCCCCCCATTTACTTAGGAGAAAGAGCAATTAATAAACAAAGCAAAATAAAAAAAGATCAGCATTTGACTTTGCCTTTTGATATCTTTAATCAATTTGTTCTCTTTAATTTTAGACACTTTCATAATTAATATTCTGCTAATTTTTCAGACTCGGGCTGACAATGAACTGTTCAATGATTTATGACATACTTTTTAAAAGAGATTCTCAGTTTAATAAGGCTTCTCAGAAAGTAAAAAATAGCACTGAGATAACAAGAATCTCCTTCCTATTTTGCAGTGCCTTTTTCAAGGGTAGGACTTGGACCCTAATTTTCCAAGATCCTCAAAACTCACAACTTCTGCTGAAACAGTTGCTGCCTGGTTGAGTACTGTGAGATAAAGCCCTGGAGGGAAGACAGGCCCAAGAGAGTTGGCTAATATTCAATAATCACCTACTCCAAGATGTTCAACTCTCTCTACTCTCAACTCTGGGCTCTCCAATATGTTGTCTAGGACGCAGATACTGACCTGCCATTAGACATCTGCAGGATTCAAGTGTTCATGACAGAGGTCTTTCTTTAGACTCCCTTAAAAATCAAGGCAGAAAAACAGTTATCCCTTTTCTGGGATCCCTCTTGGGATACTTACCTTTGAAGAGGATCATCTTAAATGCATATATTTTCTGCAGTGATCCACATGTATGGAAAAATTATTTCAGATAAAATATTAACATGCAAACTGAGGTGCATAAATAATAATAAAAAATAAGATCCATTGGAAAATAAAAGAAAAATAAAAGCAATACTGAAAGAAACTACTTTGCAGCTACAGTGTCACAAAGATGTGAGTATGGGTCTGCCAGCCCAGGAGACCATGTGGCAGGAAGCAGTGCTGATAACCTGTGCTAAGAGAGACCAGGAAAGCTCGTGTGCAGAAGGGAGTCTCTTCCCTGATATCTTCCTTATCTCCTCTCTCTCTTCCCTGTCTTGGACACTACATAGAGTAGGGGGGTCCTTTGCAGGTGTTGACCAAAGAGTCAATCACCAATATTTTGTCAAACTTTTTCAGTTTTGTTGCACTTATTTCATGTATCTTTCACCCCCAGCACAATATTTAACCATGACTTCTACATACTCATTATTCATTTCTTTGAAAGCTCAAAGGTTTGTTCTCCTGGACAGTAAGTTGGAGTTCTTGGGAGGTGTGTAGCTGTTTTAAGTTGGATTTCAATTCGCTCCCTCACTACCTCAGGGAGCATGCGTGCCCCCTTGAGTTACACATAATAAACTCAAACCTGCACAGGTTGACAACTGCCTCAGCTCAAAGAAATTATTTGGCTAGTGGCTTAAAGTTTAGGAAGGAGCTTATCTGCAGCTATAAATCTCTAATGCTCTATTCATGTTAGGGAAGGCTTTAACATACACACATACACATTTTTATTGTCAGAGATTTTTTCAAAGTGTTCCTCTATTTCGGTTTATTGCAGTTTGAAGATATTCTAAACATTTTTTTCTTTGAACTTGTTTAGGATAACAAGTGACTTTTTAGAGGGTTTGAGTAGATTCCTTTGTGAGTTACAATGGTATATGGTATGTAAACAGCTTTATTTATTGGATATAAAAATTCCTCTAAAATTGAACCCACACTGGATTATGTGCCTGTTGTGGAGGCAGTAGGGCCCTGCACTGTGCAGTTGTACCTGTACATTGCAGGTACAACTAATAGTACTATCAAATTTACACACCTGAGCCACCACAATATGTTTTCACCCCTAGCAACCTCATCTCAACCTCATATTGCCAATGTGAAAAAGAGCCTTTTGTCTCCAAGGCCCCATTTTGAATGCAACATAAACTGGTAGCAAATAAAGTAGGCATCTAGCTGTCGTCTCTCACTAGCTTATGTAATAAAATTAATTGCATGCTGTCACATATTTTTAGTGATGTGTGAAAACTTCATGCTACCTGATCTCATTCTTTTAGGACTTGTGTCCTGTTGACCATGAAGCCATTTCAAAATACTTTTTTATGGAGTTTAACACCAGAAGAAACAAATAAAAGACCTACAGTGACTTCCTCTGTGTCACAGGTGATTGCATTGCAGTTATTTATCCTTGTATTGAGTTCAGTGATTTAGGAGAGGCTGTGTCTGCCCCATGCTGGGCACAGCCTGTTCCAGTCAGCTCCAGCAGATCTACCACAGTACAGCTGAGCCCAGCAACCCCTGTGGTGGTGACTTGGGTAAAGTGTACTTAGGAAAGGGCAGAATACTGCTTTGCAGAGAAAGGTGAGGAAGGATGTGAGAGAGGCAGCCCTGAAGACTGCAAGGTCTGTGCAAAAGGAGACAGGGCATGTACCAGGTGCTGGACAAGGCTTCTCCAACTCTTGGGGAAGACCACAGTGATGCAGATTGTTCCCCTAAAGCCCATGAAAGTCCACAGATATCCGAAGAGCAACCCATGGCAGATGCCAGGCAGGAGCAGGTGGTTGCACACTTGGAGGAAGTTGCAGCCTGTGGAGACCCACCACAGGATCAGGCTCCTGGTGGGAACTGTGGCCTGTGGGGAGAAGCCCGCACAAGGAAAAGTTTTCTGGTAAGAATGGTGAACCTGTAAGAGTTCCACACTTGAGCAAGGGAAAAGCAAGGAGCAGCAGAGGGGAGCTGTTATGGACTGATAGCAAATCTTATTCCCCAACCCTCTACACTGATGAGGGAGGAGAGATTATAGGAATCAGGAATGGTGAGTGAAGCTGAGCCTGAGAAAAGGAAAGGAAAATGGCTACAGGTTGTCTCTCAAAAAACAAAACCAAACCACAAAATCCACCAAAATTAGATACTGTCATTCAGATACTATTTATTACAGTATATTAAACCAATATTTAGAGAGATCAAATTTAGTTTTAAGTAATCCAAACAATGTTCTTCCACCATTACCCCTGCAAGTTGTTTTGAGGTTTTTTACCCTTATGAATAGGAAATTCTTAGCGTAAACCGGTCAAAGGTTTTGCAAACTAGACTGAACAGATGTAAGGCTTATTTTCCACCTGCCAGTGACTAGGTACAGTGACTGCTTTGCCTTTCAATATTCTCTCTGATTAAACCAAAAAGAACCACTTCAACCACTTAAGCTTCACAGCAGAAGGGTTTTTCTCCAGATTCTTGATTACTTTGTAGCCTTTTCCCGAACTCAGATGTACCCCATGTCCTTTAACAGTTCTGATTATCAGGATGAGTCTAGCAGCATCTTACTAATGCTGTGTTTAAAGGTAAGAACATGGTGCATAAGATATATTTCTATATTCTTTTTCATATGTCCAGAAAATTGTAGCAGTTGAGCAGTTTTATCTGTCTCAGCACTGAATGGAGTAATTTATCCAAAGTATAAATCTTTGGCTCCCAGGAGAAAATCTCTAAACTCTTGACTCTGACTGCATATTTGATTTTCATGTAATCTTGTATTTTTCTGCACTTATTCATATTGTATGGAGTGACTCATTCAAAGTGCTAGAGAGAGGTGTCTTGCATCTCTGTGATGATGTGGGGAGAAAATTAGGAGTGTATGGGGATATTTTTTCCTTTTTTTTTTTTTTTTGTGCTGAGCTTCACGAACATCTGCTACTATCCTGGAATGAGTCATAAAACATAATTCTACAGTACATAGTGTAACTTTATTCACTAGATTTAAGTGGGTGTGTGATTCCTGTGTAAAATATTTATGCTGCTTTCTTTATACAGAAATACCTATTTGTCTCAATTTGCACAACTTCTTTTCGTTACTAAGCTGGCTCTAGCAATGTTGAGAAGCACGGGAATGCACCTTTTAAAGAGAAATGAGGAAAGGTGGGGTTCTGCCTTGCTCTTGAGGTGCACCAAGTGCAGGGAGCTCCAGTGAGGGCGAGGGGCTCTCAGACCCACGTGCTGCTGCTGTATCTGCAGGCGATGCATGACTCACTCTCACAGGACCAGCGAGTGACTGCCAGAATTAGCATCCAGCTTGCAGTTTTGAAAAGAGCTGGGCCCTCTTTGCTGTGATAGTTTATATTGCATCCTGGGATCCCTTACTAAGTAGTATTTTTATTTGTCTCAGTAAATCATCCATCAACAATGTTTTTTTCAAGTGCAAAAAAAGCACTCTTCAACAGAGTTGGTACTTCCTCCCACGCTCCTGAGAAGAGTATAAAATTTGCTACATGCAAATTAACTGAATCTTGTACAAATGAGGGATGTTTCAGGCTGAGGTGCAAGAAATACAGCTACTGAAAGAGCTAGATTTGCCTTATTTTGTTTTTTACTCCTGTTGGCTTACAGAACTTAAAACTTGTATTATGAAGAATAGCCAAAAGCTAATCACATTTGGGAAAAAAAAAAACACCAACAAGCAAACAAACAAAAAACCAAACCAAACCAAAACCAAAACCAGGCTTGTATGAACAGGACACAGGACACAGCAACCTTTATCTCAGGTGATTTTGGTTTTTAGAATGTTATTTACTATAGTACAGCAGAGAGCCCTCTGGCTTTACAAGAAGATACTTTATGGATTTGTTCAGGTGACAAATACCTGGAATGGTTTTATCAGGAGGATAAAAAAAAATATGTTTTTCTTACTCTAATGTAATTTCAGGTTTACTTCAAAGCACTCTAAAAGCTAATTAAACCAACACAAGTATTTGTGCTTCATTTCTGTTTCACTCAGATATGATTTTAATATAAATTATAGGAAAGTAGTTTCCAGACAATTTCACAATGTGAGCTGTGGAGACCTGTTTTAAGTGACTATGATCTCTTGACCAGCATTTCTGTATGAAATCATAAGTATAACTGTTGCCTTAAAATGCTGAGAACCAGCATTTCCTAAAAATAGCCCAAACTACATTCAGACAGTAATCAATGTTGCTACAGGCATTTAGGAACATAGCAGTTCCTAACATTTAGGAACAATGCACTCTGTCTAATTCAAAATCCTAACGGATTTTCATATAGAAAGTATCTATTCTGGCCAATTTTTACAGTGGCAGAGTATTTTTGCAGGGTTTAGAGCCTTGCAACAAAAACAAGCAAAGTTTAAAGAAACTAAACATATTCCTTACATTTAAACTCCTTTTAGGATTTCCAGTCAGTAGAGCTCATGGTCCAGCTATCCTGAAAATATATCATAAACTAGGCAGAGTGAGAAGGAAGGGAAGAAGAAAAAGACAAAATATAAAAGTTGTGTCATAATTATTTTCTTTGTAACACTGGTAATTAAAAAGCAAAATAGATAATTTCTACCTTCTCAAGCCAAGTGTTTACTATCTAGTTCTTGACTATCTTGCATGTTTTTAATTAATTTTGTGTTTGGATTGGAAGGCTCTTATCCCAAACGTCAACTTTTCCCTTTTGCATTAGAGGATTTTTAATGCTCTGGTGACATTGCCAAGAAAGTTTGACAAAAAAGATTATAAGGTATCCTGAAATGGCCCAGTTCATTAGCTTTTCTGGATGTGAAGTATTCTTTTCCACAGGCAACCTCTAACAAAATAGGCACAGTGTATATGGAAAGATCTGGAAATATCAATTAGAAATACACTAAACAGATCTCAGCTTTTCTAATAAAATACCTTATTTGTTCCACTGGCAGAGACTATAGTTTCCTGCCCAAATTACCTTAATGGCATTCAATCAAAAGAATTTCCCAAAGTCTGTTGTAAGGCAGAATAAGTAACCTAGAGCTACATAGAAATTATATGATTTCTTCTCTTTCCCTAAATTATTTGCAAATACATGGTGATCTATAAAAGGGAAAGAAATCTGGCAACACTTCAAAGTGTTTAAGGCCACCTTTGTCTTATGCTTTTGTTTTTCAAGTTAGGAAATGTAACAATTTACTTCAACATGCCTAAACTTAACCAAGCTTTTATCTATTCTCTGCAACACAGCGAAGAAAAACTATTTTTCGTAAAGATATTTGTAACCATGACAAGATAATTCAGCGCCAGGGCTCATAAGCAAAAACTGTGTTCGCCGAGGCCATTCTCTGCTATGTCCATCTCATAAAATCAAAGAGATTAAAAACATGCTCAACCTTTCCCAAGAAATAATCAAAAATGAGGGAGGGGGGGTTGTGCAATCATCTTCCTCAAAAGAAGTTTTTCTTTCTACTGTTAAAAAATAAACAAAAAACAAAGAAGAAGAAAGAAGAAAAATGTGAAATATATTTACTCAAACTCTTCCACAACAAACAAGGAATTGGGAAATTATTTGGTGCATAAGTGTATACATTTTAGGCTTGTGTCAAGTGTAGACTTGTTAGTCTATGTTATCACTAAGAAGTCACCAGTTAGTGATATATTGTATTTCAAATAAATCTACTATAAATTACCCCACATGGGTATTCAGAAACACAGTTTTACCTAGTCCAATTTGTTTAAAATAGCTGATTAAAACACACATAGCCTTAAATTGCTAGTGTTGGCTTTCTCCAGGGGGGAATCCTCTTCCCGTGTTAGATTTCCTAGCAAATGGTCAGCTGGGTGCTGGAGATCAATCCTCTTCTGCACAAAGGAAGTTGTGTCTGGCAGAGCCTTCTCTGTGAGCACTCCAAGACTCAGAGCTTACTCCTTTCTCTCATTCCAAAATAGCCTGAATTTGGGGACCTTCCAGGGCTTCTAAAAAAACATCTGCTTGGGAAGTGGGAGAGCTTGGAAAAGGCTGAATATGTACTTGCTACAACAGAGAAGGGCAGAAATGAGCTTTTGTAAATAGCTGACCAACGGATCTTTGTTTGGACCGATCCCCCTGTTTTCAAGTCTGCATCACGTTTTTAGTCCTCATTTCAGGTTTTTAAATCTTGGAAAGAGGACATTTCACTTATTGCTAAAATTGAAAGTGTGATAATTAACTGTGGAAACTCATGGATATGAAATACTAATGCATACTGCACACAGTTTCTGTGATTTCTATGCATGAAAAAATGCTTGAAGACTAAAATTTATTTTTATGGAAACATTTTTGACACAAAAAAACCCTAGAAAACTTAATGGAAGCTGCATTGAATGGTATTGATTCATTTTCACACTTGACTTAATTGTCACTGAATATGTCTGAACATTTATGTTACTGTAATTCTGCATTGAGATGTGTGAAGACTAATTATCCTTGTACTATTATTAAATGTAATAGTGGTTATAATGACTGTAAATGGATTTTTCAATACATCATTTCTAAATCTATATATGGAAAACATGGAGTTTATTCCTGCCATGAGAGCTAAAAAAACCCCCAAAACCCATGATGATCCAAATTCCTCATTTTGAACAAAATAAAGAAACATACTAATTTTGTCAACAATATAAGAATGGGTTTTAGTGCCTCTATACAGCATCTCTGCAGACCTTAATATAACAAACATTATACCCAACAAGAAAAAAGAATCTTCAACCAGATTCTGAACTCTTTTGTTCTTAATGGAACAAATTAATTGGATATATTTTGTAAATACAATGGGGGAAAAATATCTTGCTGTGTTTGTCAGCTCTGTTGCATCAACATGTTGAGTGCCTTATGAAAACAATGTCATAAGAAATCACACTGAACTTCCAGATGCATTTCCAGAAAAGTATTTCCTTTTAGTCATATTTCTAAGCTTCTTGCAGATGCCTTAAATACCATCAGACATCTAAAACAGTAGTAAATATGAGAGCTGAGGTACCTGAATTCCTGCCTCAGGCAGCTGGTCAGCTGCAAGTCTCTTGAGAGCCCAGAGACACAACAGGGTTATTGACTTCTGTGGAAGCTTAGGTACTCTAGCTGAAAACAACTATGCTTAGGTGTCTTAACCTGAACTGAATCTTCCATTTGAGAAGGAATTATGTGGATATTTTGCCGAAGAAATCCCAAACTGAATAGATGCAGGTGGGATTTTTTTTCGTTCTTCTCTACATTTTTCTTGAGTTTGTGCGGTTGGAAAAATTGCTCTGTTCAACAGTGAGCACACTGCGAAACTTTTCAAAAAGATATTTTCAGCAGCTTCTTTAGAAAATCTAGTAAACATTGTTCCAGAAAAAAATCAAATCATTAACCAATGAGAGAAGTAACAAAACATGATCATTGTAAGAACATGTTATTTCATTTTTCTGTTTGCAATTTTGAATATTTGCATTTTTGAACCTCTCAAAAGCTGTGTCCTCCTCTCTCAAAGTCAGCAGATGTACATGCCTTCTAAGTCAAGATTCTCATGTTTTCACATTCCAGGGCTTATGATATGGCACATATTGCAATGTCCTGTGACAGTGTTTGAGAGATTTCTGCTTCATTTATTAGGGAGCATTTGAATAAATCATGGGATAAGAGAAGCAATATGAAACTAAGAAACACTCATTAGCATGGGGGAACCCTAGAACCCCGGTGCTATGAAACAGTCAATAGAGTTCATGTAAAGTATCTAGGAGGCTGGCTCTACGGCACATTTGGGGAATGAACAGCTTTCATAAGAGAAGAGCAGATGTACAGTTCACTACAGATTTTAAGTGAGACCCGAAATAAAGACATTCAAACTGCTCAGGAAAAAGACAGGTTTGCTGTCCCTCAGACTGGGCTTCCTCAGGCTTCCTCACCCCTAAATTAAGCACCCAAGATGTAATTACAGGCTTTCCCAAATTGCATTATTCAGTTGCCCTGGATTAGCCAGTGAATTCTTTCCTGAGGTCAATGGGCAGCAACCTAGGGTCATACACAGTACACATGACATCCTCTGGACACACCTAGACTACAAGGCAGGTTGGGTTTTCCATGGCTGCACCTGGGGGGTGCATACTTACTGCATGGTACTCAGTGTCCCTTCTCCATGACTCTCTTTCTGCAGACACCCTTCACTGTCACTGTCATGCCCCCCTGCCCAAAAAATGTCTTGTAGCCACACAGGTTTTAGTGCAACTGCAGATTCTGCATGTAATGCCAGGCCAAGGAAAGACAGACCCCCTCTTGGACACAGAAATCACATTCATTTCCAGTTTCCAAGCAGGGTTTCTTTCTATCCCTTTACTCCTTCCCAAATGAATTGCAATCTCTGTCTCCTCACAATTGAAATATTTTGAAATACGGGAGTCTCTCACTTCTTCCACATCACTGGCTCCTGTGCATGGCTTCTGCTAAACCTAATATTTGGTACATCACAGGTTCCTGAGTGAATTAATCAGTGCAAAAGAAGCCAGACTAGTCTCCATTCAAGAGCACAAAAGAGGAAACATATCTTTCCAAAACTGGGTTGTGGTCTCCAGCCCACAGTCAGGAAACAGGAGAGTGCCAGGAAGCACTCTCTCAGTCACCCAAGGACTCACCACAAGGTGCAGGACTATTTGTACTTTTCACAGATAAGGAGTTAGGAGAAACACACTAAAATGAGGTGAAAGAAAGAGGTGAAATAATTTAGAGAGAGAAGATATTGGGGGAGGGGGACTGCTCCTGTGTGAACTTTGCCTTCAAAGCAATGTGTCAGTAAGTACAAAAAGCCTCTCACTCCAGATGATAAAAACTTCATAAATTTCTAGAAGTATGAATCTAGCTTTGCTCAGTTCTACGTAAAGTGAGCAATGTACAAATACTTTTTTTAATGGAAACATAGCACAGTTCTACATGCAACATATTTTTGACCTGTTGTTAATCTTTAGGGATATAAAAGTGAAATATATGTGTTTTCCCATAAAGAAATTGCCACAGAAATACTGAGTACCTCAGCAGCTGGATTAGGACACAATGAGCAGTGTGTCTACACTGCAAAAAGAGAGGATATCACCTTCCAATAATATCTACATAAAATCCCTTAATATCTTTAGCTAAAAGCTGAGAAAATAATACCTGAGATTTTCTAGTGCCATTTATAAGAGCAATTTAATTTAGCTTTAGTTATATTCATGCTCCTTTTGGATTTATTTTTGACAATATGCAAGTGATTGCATTTCATGTTCATGGAAAATGGATTTCAAAGTAATTTCAAAACCCACATTTAAATGTAAGGTTAGAAGGCATTGAGACTGGAAGTCTGTGCATATTTTTGTAATCAGGGAACAGGACAAATACCTTATGTCTTATCAGCACTGCCATGCAATTTAAACGACATCATTTCAGTTTGTAAAGTTATGGTCCATCAGTAGAGTAACATGGCAGGGATCATTATAGAATAGACTTGAATTACAGATAATTTAGAGAAAAATCTGTTCTCATAAAACAAAGCTGGATTCTTTAAAAACAGTTAATCCTAAAAATTATTCATTCACTTCTTCTGAGAATGGAATATTGTCAAAATCCAGCCGTACTTCCCTGTGCAATATAAATATCTATAAACATTGAATTAAATGTCAGCTAGAAGAAATCCCTCTTGCATTTAACTGAAATAGAAGCTTGATATAAACTCTTGTTTAAAACAGTTTATTTTTAATAAGACAAAACCTTAAACCTGGAGTGACATCTCAGATTTAGGCAAGGGATTTCTGCAAATCCAACAGTGCCACAGTAATTTCTATTTGGCATCAGACCAGCTCTTGTTTCTACTATTTTTGAAATCACAGACAAAACCACAGGCAACTGGATCTCCCCTAGGAAAAAATTGGATAAACAGCAAAAAGAGTATAATATTCCTCCATCTTTTAGTCACAAAAAGAATATTATTTTTATTTCTGTTCTTCTCATTTTCACTGTTCAATGGTTACAGTATTTGAAAGAAAAAAATTAAATATATGTTTTTACTACTTAGATATAGTATTGTTCTAAATACTCAACATATTTTAACAATATTGGAACTGTTGATAAAAAGCCAAGTAAAGCAGCATCCCTCTTCTCTCTTTTCAAGATGAAAAAAATTACTCCTTCAAAGAGGGTAAGATTGGGAAGAATCCCTCATTAAACCAGTGTCAGAGGCAAATCCTGAGACAATTGTAGTTGAAAATGTAGCTAACGGGGAATGCTTGTCATTGTCTCCTGAACTATTTTTCACTGAATTATCTTCCCCTATCCCAATCACTGTTTTTAATCCAAAGTGTGCTAGCACTCTTTTTGCAACTGATTATGGTCATCATAACTTTCAGTTCTGCTAAATGAAAAAAATACCATCTAGGAGTATGAATTATGGAGTAAACTGGATTTAGCGTGGAAAAGAGAGAGCTGGAGTGGTGGGGGATGGATAGAATTCTCCAAAATTATGATGACATAGGCAGGGTGCATAGGGCTTGACTATTCCTTCTGTTTTGCAATAGGAAAAAAAATACAGGATAGGAAAGAAAAGAAGAAGTGAGATTCAAGGGGAAAAAAATGTCTGACACCAGACACCTGGCCATAAGAGCTCTTTGCCAAAGGATGTTGTGGGTGCAAAGTTTATGGACAGCTAAGGGCAGTCTGAAGAAACAGATGGAAAAGACATTCACTGATGGTCACTGAAGCCCCAAAAACCACATATAGCTCAGGAAATTCAGAGAACCAAAAATAACTGAAACTTAGGAGAGAATTATTCGGTACTTGTCTTTACCCTCCACTTGCACATCTGGAGTCTGCTTCTGAAGATATGTACTGGGCTACCTGTACCTGACTTTGTATGGGCATCCTTATTTTCTCTATGAGCAATGGTATGTTTGTTATTAATGAGTACCTTTATTTATTTTCTCCACAACATTTTTTAAACTTAATTTTGGCAGATTTAAAAAAAAAAAATCTAGATTTCAAGGTATTCATTTGGAAGTGAAATTATATTTAAAACATGTCATGATCTACAGAACTAGAGTCTGGAAATGTGAAATTTGTATTTTTTTGAATGAATTAATGAATTAATTAGTTTCCATTAACTGCTTCTTTAAATCTAACCAGAGAACAAAGTAAATTTTACAAGGTTAAGCAGATTAATCCTGTGCTTTGAACAGATTCTGAAGTCAGATTCTTCAGGGACTATGCTGGTTTTAAGACCAACAGAGAAATAAAACTCCAACAAGTCATTCCCCTTCCCCTGTCCCTTCCAGTAAGGGAGGGACAATAACTGAGAAATTATGAGTCGAAATAACAATTTACTATAAGCACAGAGCAATGGAATGAAACACACGCAATAAAGACAAGAATATTAATACTAAAAGTATACAAAAGAGATGTTTTACCAACTGAAGGGTATTCACCAATGGGAACAAAAGAAAACTCTTCCTGAAGGTCACTCCCATGTGGTCTCCAGACAAAGACAAAATGGCAGCCGTTCCTGTTCCCACGCTACATGGTGTTCAGAAAGTTGAGAACTTCCAGTTCTGGCACTCCTTGTTTCCTGACGAAGCCCCGTCCCCAGCAATGATGATATGGAACAAACAACTTGGTCACAGACACACAGCACTGAAAAATCCACCCATTTTCCCAATAAGCAGGACAGAGATTTATTTCCATTGATCCATAGAAACAAGAAATACTAAGGAATTTTAATGCTTATCACTTAGTGAAAATCATAAATAAACTGCTTGATATTTGAAACTGAAAAACTGACCTCCAAATAATCTCCAGTATTCATAACACCTGAACAAGTACCTTCAATGAGTATCTTCAAATAGAAATGGATAAAAATAATACTTGACATATTGTAAAAGTCAAATATGAGAGAGGTCATGCCCAAATATCCATATCTAACTTTTCATCAATCTTCTGTGTTGGATCACATGGCCCAATAACACATGAAGACCTGTAGAGTATCCAAATGAGGAATGGTCTTTTCAACTTCTCTCAAGCTGTTGCTATTCACACTGACTCATTAACTTTAAAAGCTACTGACATCTCTCTCCTGGTGTTTCCATTGCTGGTGCTAAAGCACAGTATAATAAAGTTGCTTTGTTTTGATTTCTGACTATTAAAGTCTCACTGAGACTATAGACCTGAGTAACCTGTCAAGCTGACATGACTATAAATAACCTCAGACCAATGATGTAAACACTAAAGGGTATTTAGATCCATCACGCAAAAAGCAAATTTCCCCTGGGTAAATCAGAGCTAAACTTCTCAAGTGGTCAGATTCATTCTTATTAAATCATGCCCTCCTTTTTTAGCTTTTCAAATGCATAGATTGCTCCTGCATATACATCTGCCACCATGCCATCCACCTTTTTGCCTTTACACCCCAGGTTTGTATAGTTCTGTAGCCTAGACTGGGTAACACAGGCTCTTGGAAAGAACAGACATTTCTCCATTGTTCAGGTGTTCATACCTTCGAATGAATGCAAGAGTGATCCCATTTTATACAACAAGGATCCCACCTTTTCCATTATAAATGACGTGCTTATATTCAGATCTACACGTAGATTTAAGTGATTGTTTCTACATTTATTAGAAATGGTGCTATAGTACCTTCTCTTTTATCATATACTACAGGCTTCTTGTGTCTCCTCTGTACTATCCACTAGCTATATGCCTTTCTTGATATATATATATTTGGAACTTATTGGATTTGACATTTACAACAAAGTGTTAGATTATAAAGGAAATGCCTAAAAGCAGAACTTGGGCAGTATTCAGTGATCTGAATCTCAAACCATTGTCATAAAAACTTCTACTCAGGAAGTGATTCTGCTAACTATGCCAGCCCTTTAGACGCATACACTTCATAGCTCTCCTTCCCTTTGAGAGTGAGTTCTTAGCTCATACCCATGCTCTGTTCTACCAAAGTGTGAGCAGCTTTGAACTTACCTCCTTAGCCAGTAACTGTTCAAAGAAAAGGCCTCCTTTTGCATGAGTGGGGCCTCATCTGAGAGGGGCAGATCCTAAAATTCCATGAGGAACTTTTCTTTGTTTTGCAATAGGACTGCTGGAGGAGGAGATTGGTGGATGTGAAACAACTTCATGTTTTAGCTTGGCAATTAGGGTACCCTTACAGAAAAAACCCTTTCTTTACCTGGCGGGATTCAGATCCCCATGCCTTAAATCATAATTTAGTAGGCAGAGGACTATCAGTGTTGTTCCTGTAATTGCTGGTACACACTAAAGACCAGATGTCTGATGAATAGAGAGGACTGTTTAAATCAGTGCTTGCAGCCATTTCTTTTGAGAAGGTATGCGGATTTCTGATCTTTGTTCCCATTGCTCTTTTAGCCCTATTTCAAAACTGCCCAATATAAAATACATTCAAAGCCTTTAAATTCTAAAACCAGGATTTAACTTACCTTTCCAGCCTTGATGTCCCATGTTGTGTTGTGTCTTTTTAGCCCAGTCAGTCTTGAACTACCTTCTTAATAATTCAGCTTGAGGGAATGGCATCATTTCTGGAGATAAAAAGAGTGAATTCTTCTACACCCTAGTTAGCAGTGATGTTGTTGTCTAATGTTTGAGGTGTCTGAAATCTCTCTGTTTTCCAAGGGTGCTAAGTTCAAAGTGGCTGTGGGAGAATGTCACAGATGCACAAATCTGAAAAAGGTCAGTGTCACTCTTGATGAATCTCCCAAAGTGTTCCTCATGTCTTTATTTCTCCTATGCCAGGAATCAAGTTCCTAAACGGAGAAAGGATCCCTGCTCTTTTGGGGCTGGCAGGTGGTGGCTGTCCACTCCTGCAGCCTGCAACTCTCTGTCCCCAGGAGATGCCAGCACCTCCCCACAGCCCTCAGTGAGATTCTTGATCCATATTTGACCACATCACCAGCACCCATCGAATTATTTCAGAAAGCTCTCTGCTCAAGATGATGATGCCTTAAAAGTCTCCAGTGCTCTGTCTGGAGCTGAATCTTCCCAAGCGAGCATTATTTTGCTTTTAAACTTTTGTTATATGTTCACTGGTGTTGTGCACAGAACCAAAATAGTGCTAACTTTATGGGACAGATTTTTAGATTTATATCGTATTTTGTTTCTTTTCCTGAGAAGCTTGAAACATACTTGTAACCACAATGAGTGATTTACCTCATTGACTAAAGAAAGAGAAAAAAGTATCAGAAAAAACTTCAAGTCTGATACTAAGATTGAAGATACATTTTAGTCTGTTTTATACCAGATGAGTAAGAGAGTAATAGAGGAGAGAAACCACAAGCATGTACCCAGAAACATCACAAAAAGTCTCATCTGAGGTACCGGGTACAGTCATAAACCCTATTGTCCAGGCCAAAAATGGCCTTTCCTGTTTCACTGTGGCTGATGAGCAGCTTGTCTGCTTGACATATGAGCAGGTGCAAGATGCCTTTAACTTACATTGCAAACATTTGGCTGTTGTTAGCACTGTATAAAAAACACAAGGCACACTATACTATATCTGCAACCATGGGTTTATCCCATTAGGGTCTGGGATAAATTCCATTGCACTAATAGATCATTCAGTTTAAGCTGATTGTATTGTAATACATAGTTGTAAATACATATTTCAAAAAGAAATAGCATTCCAAAATGTAAAGTCTCTTAAACACAGCCCGAAGGCAGAAATTAATCTTTCTTGTGGCAAGAAGGTCAGCTGATCTCACTGTCAAGCTGAAGTGGCAAAGCATAATTGCTCATTTGAGCACAGCTTCTTATTAATGACAGGAGAGTCTAGAATAAACTACTGCAGGGTACATTCAAAGAATTATGAAGAGATACAAAATTCCAAGCCTACATTCCACTTCTGATCTTCACCATTAAAACTCACTAAAGGAATTACCTTGATAAAGTTAGAAATTACATGTAAAAATTAAAAAAGAAGAACCAAAACCTATCTTTGAGCTGAATGTCACATATGGTGTTTACTGTCTTATTAATGATATTTCTTCAATTTTTTTAGAAGACTAATTGGGTGATAGACTGGAGTCTTCAGAGCCAGTTGTAAAACAAGTCAAATGTATTCAGGATGATATATCTTCTAAGGAGCATATCATCTATTAGTTAAGCATTTCAGTTTCTTATGCTTAATGATCTTTGATATTCCTACACAAACAATTATAAATATTGAAACATTCATTTATAGATATAGATCAGTATAATTCCTATGATTATCCTCTCTTGAGCTGCCTACCATAAAGACTACATTAAAATACTTTCAAGGCCACATCTTTGAAAGAGCAACACATTCTGAACTGACATGGTGAAACATGAAAGAACATTTTTACAAAGAAAACAACCATTTCAATCACCAAAAAAGGAAGAAGCAGACCTAAGTATCTCACCGGCATGGGGAACTAACGGGAATTTTATTATAATACATCACAAATTGCTCTGTTAGGAAGGGGAAAGATGCCTACAAAGTCTTCTGCCATTATGGGCCACCTCGCTTGTGCAAGAAGGGGAGCTGCATGTAGATGTAAGTAAGGAAAGGAAAAAGCTTTTTTCCTTCCAAGAATACATTCTGCAAGAAAGTACCAGCTTAGGTCCTGTGAAATTAAGTGTCATAGAGGAAAATCACAGTATTATTTCTGCTTACCCTTACTCATCACCATGTTTGACACACTGAGTCAGATCCCCAATCTGCATAAATCAAAGAAAGTTGATGAAGCTCAATTGATTCACACAAGCTTATTTTCTAATCCAGTGGTATTTCAGACCATATAACTATGATTTAAAATGGAGCATAATGTGTTACATATTCCTAAAAGAAAAAGAAAGCAAGGCAATACAATGAATCAGAGTAAACTGAAATATGTGTAACCACATAACTGCACTAGCCAAAAGTAACACTTCATTATTTCAGTTGGCATTACATTTATTAAGTTTGCTCTTTTTCCTATTTCTTTTAAAACTTTGCAATGATATGACAATAAGGTTCTCAGACAATTAGGCATTCAGAGAACACAGGCCTTTCCCACATGTCCCAGGCTGGAACACAACACATTTTGATACAAAAACCCCAGCTGCAAAATTTGAGGGAAGTAGAGCTAAGACTTCTGAATTTTTCCCCTTTGTGTCTCTTTTTGTCAATAAAAATCCAAAACTATAAAAACTTTTAATGCTTTTAAATACCTACAGCTGTGTATAATTAGTCAATTTGGGTTTAATATATTCTCTTTCCTGAGTTCCTACCTTTTTGATACTCAAGTTAATGCAACATTCTATCAAAAAAATATGAGTTTCACTGAAAAAGCTGGTAAAAATGAATGTGTGAAATTGAGTACCAAAACATGGATCAGTCCAGGAGACTATGACTGAATAATAGTAGGGGAATTATTTACTAAATGGAAAGCAAAAGTTCAATTTTCCTCAAGCTATATTGTCTGCTTGCTACTTTTTAAAGTGTTTGGTCCAAAAATGTAATCATAAGCTGTTAAAAATATAGTTCAGCTAAAATCTTCCTTGTTCAGAGAAGAAACTTGTAGGTATTCCATAATATAGTCAATTGGCCTGGGGTAATTTTATCTGTCATACTAAACCTGTATTAAAAACTCACACTGCAAGTAATAGAAAAATTTCATATTCTGAGGGTCCAATTTCTAAAGGCTAAATGGAATAGGGCACACTATATAAAGCAAGAAATTGTATTAGTCCAAGGCTCTGCAGGTAGCACTATGAAAGATGAAGGAAAAAAACCAATGAACTAATGAAAGAAACTTTAGAGCAGAATAATAAAGTGAATGGTATCAAACTGAGATACCAGACGGCATTTATCCAAAAACTCAGGAATAGACCTCATATATGGAACTTGTGAACCAGTAACCACAGCATGTAACCTGTAGCTTAAATCACTAGAAGAATCAAAGCAGCAACAGTGACAACAATTGTTAAAAAAATCCTTCAGGTATGATCCTGGAATCTATGAGCCAGCGTGATAGATAAGTTAGGTAAACTGGTAAAAAATAACTACAAACCAATAAATAATATCAATAGTAGATCATTAGATATATTCAGCCTTTAACCTCTAGAAGAAAATAATACCTAATAGGACATCTTTGAATGAGCCAAGGAAAAAACTCTGTTGGTAAAACCCCTTGGATAACATAAAATTATCTGTAAGGACATTCATTAAACAATTAAAAATATGCAGCTGCTGTTGAATAAGAACTAAACTGTGTCCAAAATTAAAAACTAGACTGGGAACAAGTCATTTCATAGTGCAGACAGATCTGCAGAGGTATCTGTGATACTTGTGGGTATAATGAGGTGCAAATACTGCTGGTGAATCTCAGATAGTTGGGGGACTTAAACCTGAAGCATCTTCCAAAGCACTGAAAAATGTACAGTATTGCAGATCTGAATGATAGATGGCAAATGAAATTCACTGCTGATGTTTGTGGAGTCATGGATAAGGAGAAAAGTGGCTTCAGACTACATACACATTGATGGACTCTTATTTAACAGCTGTAGTCAGCAAAAGTATCTTTGAGACACCATCAGCAATTTTCTGAGCATCCTGGCTCAGCAATGATCAGAGAGGTAAGAAAGAAAAGTGGGATTATTGGGGAGGAATGAAGAATAAAGCAGAGGATACCAGTATCTCACTCTACATATCCATGTCTGGCCAATCTCTGAGCAATGCATGCAGTTATAACAATCCAGTTTCAAAAGGGGTCTAGCACAATCGAAAGATTAAAAAATTGTGACAAAAATGATCTGAGGAATAAAGCAATTCCTGTACAAAGAAATAAAACCCAGATTAGTACTCAGACTACAAAAGCAACAATTTGGGGTAGAGGAGGGTTGTAATGGTATATGCAGTGTCAAAGGGAGGGAGGGCAGGTGACTAGGGAATCATGATTCATTATTTCTCATGGTCACATCTGGCCCACTGATTGCTCACTGAAATTGTTGTATAGTAAGACAAAGGGGGAACAAAAGAAATTAAAAGAATTATGAGGTGGTTATTTCTGAGTCTTGTCCCAGATTTTGTTCTCCTTCCCTGATGGAGCCAGTGTTGCAGGCTAGATTGATCTTTGGTTTGATCTGAGCAGGCAACACTTACGGCCTTATGTTCCATGTGCCTCAGCAATTCCAGAAGGTAGCTGGATATAGTAACAAAGAAGAATATGTAAATCTGCTTTCAGAAAAGACTGGAAACAAACAGGTAAAATTCTGTTGCAGGTTTCATTTTTTAACAGAACCCTTCCCCATCACAGAATTATTTATTCAACAGTACAGTTTGTTACATTGTGTTTTTCCTATATTTTTCATGTGAATGTAATTTTCACCCTCAGTGCATTTATAATGTAATTTTTCTAATGAATATTATAGTGTATTTGATTAATAATGTTTCATCTGTCTTAAAAATTGTGTCAAGATCATTAAAACACCAAAATGGAAAACTACAATTGGATTGGGGTTTTTTGTCTAGCGTCCTAAAAATGAAATATCCATTGCACTACATAATCATTTCCACAAAATAAATTTACTATGTTCTATATTCCCACAGTACTACTACTGCAATCTTAAATTCTATTACTTCAGTTAATGTCATGCATTCTTCAAACTGCAAGTTATTGTCACATTTTGGGCTTATATCACACCACTCTCTGCAAAAGCACTTTTCTAACATGGGCCAAAACTATTCCTACCCCTAAAAAGGATCACCAGTGGACTATATAACCTCAAGGAGAGCTAACCTGAAGAGCCACCATTTTGAATGACATGCCAAAAAGGTGTATTTGGACATCACTGTGCCTCCAACTGAAAACATTGTTCTGAATCTGTGTGACCAAGACATTCCAAAGAATTTATCCTGAACTTAGAATATATAAGAACAACAGTAATTCAGTTGCTTCAGTAGATGCAACTATACACCCCGTGCTGCAGAACCCTGCTAACAGCATTGAAATTTGGAAAAATTCTCTATTTGCATTGGAATATGCTTTCAGATACAAGCATAAACAAATAGAGCAACTCAGAAATGTCCCTGGAATTAGCTGTCATCCTGCAACATATTTAAGCATGAGCTCAGTTTTGTAATGCAAATAATCCCCTTTATACAAAAGACAATGCCTGTATGTAAATACGAGATTCATGCCTGTATGCTTCAATGCTTTGGAACATCACCAAGATAACAGTTACTGGAACCATGTATGATTTTAGGTAAAAAGGGTTGGATTGAAGTCAGTAATTAAATTAATTGTTGGACAAAAATATAAACTGTAGTGTTTTGCCTCCAAATTATATCATGCGTTCCAACTAAAGACTGGAAAAGTGTGGAAAACCATGATGGGGTGGTAGATGTGCATTCTTTCTTAAACATGTGAGTGGAACTGCTATTCTGTTAACCCCTGCAAGGAAGCACCCAAACTGGCTTGTGCCTTTGCCTTGAGTAAGGTAACAGAAATCTTAATGCAACTAACACCACAAGTGGAAAATATTTTCCACATTTTTCAAATGAGGTAGAATAATAAAGTCAACATTTCTCTTCTCTTTTCTAAGTGCCTCAGCAGAACTCCTGCTGTGGGACACTATAATCTGGTCACATAGTTCATTTTGACCACAGTCTCTTAATTAAATGCTCATAATAATGGTCAAAGCAAGTGAAGTAGAATTTATTCATCACCAGACAAAAGTATAACTAGAGGTATTGTGCCTGATGGTAAATAATACATGGGCTTAGCTTTTCTCAGTTTTGTTTCCCTTTGTCATTTTCAGTATTAAAGAACAATAAAATCCAATAATGTGTTTTTTCTTCTTAGCACTTTCACTGCAGGAAAAGAACAATTTCTGAATAACATTTTCAAGTGAGCTTGCCTCAGAAAAGAAAGAAATAAAAAGTCGTAAATCAATGAGGCTATAAAAGTAAATTTAATCCATTCTTAATGGCCCATGGACATGGTTCACTGAGGTTCCTGCCTGCAATTTTCTGCTGTTCCTTTGGAAAAAAAAAAAAAAGTAATTAAGGAAACAAGTTGAAACTTGTTGTGTAATCCTCTCTTGAAAGTTGTATTCGTACATTTTTCAATAAGAATCAGCATGATTAAAAATGTACATGTCTGAATGCTAAGAGCTGTTGGAACAGAAACTGCTGCTGAATATTAAGTTTATTAATTCTGCATTAGACTCTTTTTCTTTTCCTTTTTTCTCTCCTGCTTGTGACAGAAAATAATCTGCTTTCAGTGAAGACACACTTGGATAAACTAAAGTTCATTAGAAAAGAAATGTATATCAGTGAAATCTATTAAATGTAATTACAGAGAGAGAGTTTACATCTAGTTTGGATCCAGCTTTTCAGAGAATAGACATCTCTCTCCTGGGAGATACGGACATGAATCTTTTGATCCAAGGAAACAACAGATGCCAAAAATACCACTTCAATTGCAGGTGTGTTGGCTGAGAAGTCACAGTAGCTCAATGCATGCCCACTATCCACTCCCAAGTTGCCCACAGACTTGTGAGAAATAGCAGCCCCTCTGCCTCCTCCACTCCTGGGGAGGAGGAGACACACCTGGAAATGCAGGCAAGCACTGAGTGCGAAGCAGTGACCTGTGCTTCTGACGCCTCTGCTCCTCATCCTGCTGCCTGGCTAACCCAGGGTTGGCATTCCCCTCTCTCCTGCCACACTTAAAACAAAAGAGCAACACCTGCTTGGATTTTCTGAAAGAAATGTGGCATTGTCTACCCACAGAAGACAAGCAGAGCCTCTTGATTCAAAAGGCACCTGTCACCAACATCTCTGAGTCATATTTTTAAGCCTTGGAGTAGAGGAAGAATTTAATATATGCAGGATATGAGTTCCAGTATTTTTGTAATCTAATATTGGAATTAAGCCCCTCATGAGCCAGAGGGCTGTGCTAGTAGTTCTGCTGGGAGACTGAGCTATGTACATGTTTGCATGTTAAATGAAATAAATGCAATGCCAGCAAAGAGGCATTATTTTAGTAATGTTTTCCCTTGCACCCCACTGTCTTAAACAATTTTAAAATTAGAAGATTGATGCTGACAGAGCTATGGCAGGAACATTTTAAAAGGACAGAAATGCAAATCCAGCTTGAGAATTGATGTATATGACTCAAGCTGACTTTTTTTCCACCTTTTTTGGTGTTAGGAGGGACTTGTTTTTAGTATCAGCTGCCTTGTCAAAGGCTTCTGCAAGATTTTTCTCTCTGATCCATTCAGCTTCATTTTTAGAAGGATTCAGTTCTTAATTTCCACGATTTTTATTTTACATGAAATACTTGATGGAGGAAAAAAAAAATCAGAAATCCCTTCCAAGGTACTTGTAGCAGTTGATCATCTGTGAAGATTCATATATTCCAGGCCATCATTAAATCTTGTACTGAGAGTTTCTGGAAACTTGAAAAAGCCAAAAACTCAGCAGGGATTTCTTCCCTCTGCCCCCCCTGCTCCCAAAACCTACTCAGTCTGCACTAGAATAATTTCCTTCCTTCTTTTCATGACCTAAACATAAGTGCCATGGATACATAAAACTCTCTGTCAATGCTGTTATAAGCAGTAGCACAATATTGACAACGAGAGATGTAGAATTGATTTAGGGCTTCATTTTGCAGCTGCACAAGTTTGAAACTACGACCGCCAT
Organism: Phylloscopus trochilus trochilus; assembly: GCA_016584745.2. Taxonomy (NCBI): domain Eukaryota; kingdom Metazoa; phylum Chordata; class Aves; order Passeriformes; family Phylloscopidae; genus Phylloscopus; species Phylloscopus trochilus. The sequence goes on along the minus strand of WQNJ02000062.1, from coordinate 31,844,744 downwards.
CAAGAGGAATTCTCAAGAGGGAGTGGCTACAAATTCAGGCCCAAAGAAAGCAGTAGCACATGGACAGCTCAGCCATCCCGCCAGATTCTCCCTCCTCCCCACAACCTGACTTGACCCTGCTCAGGGGATCCAGACAGAAGAAACAAATGGTGGCTGGAAGGAGAATTACTGGAGATGGAGTTTGTCAGCCATCTCCCTATGACACCAGCACCACCACAGACTGTAAGGACAGAACCAAAGACTGAAGAGACAGCTGGACAAAATTATAATGGAATAAACTTTTACTCTAATTTTGGTAATTATGAGCCATTAAAAATTTAGGTCATGTCCTTTTTCTCCCTCTCACCTCCAGTCATTTCTCATTTGCCTCTTCCTGCAGTTATTTTATAATCCAGTTTGAAGCAAACCTTAAGGTTCTGGAATGTACAAATTTCAAAAGGCAGCAAATATAAGATCAACTAACAAAAACACAACAATTGTACTGAGAATTCATAGACTGTGACACCTTTAAGTTTTTTATTCATGTATTTCAAACATGCTGCACTAATTTCAGGGCTTGGACAGGCAGGGATTCATGTTAGAAAAAGCTCTGTATTTTTGCCAAGTTTAGGTTCTGTTATGACTCCAGAGCTGATATTGATAATGTATAGGACTGTCATAATTCAGATAAAGCATTGGAAAATTCTTTGTGCACCATTTTTGGGTTATTAAGCTGACCTTGCTTTTTTAAAAACGTTAATAGAGCTCTGCACTGAAACTCAGAGCTGTGCTTCAAAGATGCCAGGACATGGTGTGTTATGGACAGTGGTACCAAGACTGGACTTGTTTAAGATCTAGAGTGAAACTTCAACCCAGAGATTTACTCTATGTCTTCCACAAGATTCATAAGTTTCAACATTCTGTCAGTTCTCTGTGCTCATCCCTGTGCAGAAAGCTGCAAATTACTTCCCAGCAAACACATTCTCCCTAAAGTATATCAAGACATCCTCAAATACTTCAATCTGGATTTTCTCCTCTTTGCTGTACCCCTTAAAAGGAATAAAGAATGTTAAAAAGCACTGATCAAAAGCAGAGAGTCCTCTGTAAACCCAGCATTACTGTCTTCCCTAGACCCCTTCATGAAGAGAATATGATTTCTGCCAGTAAAACCTCTTAAGAGAGCTCGATAGCACTACCCTGTAATAGGGTAGTTTATATTTAGCAAGACCATACATGTAATTGGGCTACTTTGCTGTATGTCATAGATCTTCAAGATGCATAAACAAAAAAAAAAAAAAAAAAAAAAAAAAAAAAAAAAAAAAAAAAAAAGTCTTCCAGGGTAAATATGCTGGGTGTAGACAGATACAACAGATACAATAATGATAAATTCAATACATGGTTGGAAAATGTAGCAGATTTCATCTCACTTTCTGAGAAATTTTTTTCAACTGGTTTAGAGTATTTTTTTTTAAATATTTCTGTGGTCAAGTTTCAGCCTATCGGTTGTGAATAAACTATAATTCTTTCACATTCACCTGAACTGTGCTGTTGGTCACTCAAAATCCACAGGGCTTCACAGATTTATGTCTGTTGAGAATTGAGCAGATTGTTTAATTTGAGTTTCCTGACAGATGGCCTAAAATCCCTCTTTTAATAAATAAACTACTTCCATTTCTGCCCAGAACTAATTTCTTTTTCTGAGAAAGTAGATTTGATTTCCAGATTAACCACTGCTTGCTCACAAGCTTTACTTCACAAACATTCATACAAATATTTTTATGAAAGTTCTTCAAAAGCAAAAATGTTTATATCAAAAGAATGGTCAAAGTGGAGATTTCCACAGTAGCTTTTCAACCAACCATAAGTAATGCTCTTACTATACACAAATTCCAATCCTGTCTGCGCTCAGCTGGTGTCTCTCTCTGGACTTCAGGGGGAGCTGAAGTGGATTACATGAGTCTAGTCACAACAAATACTGTAAAATCTCAGGAGATTTCTTGAGGGATTTTGCCTAAGTCTTTACTTCCTCATCCTTCAGTTTTTTATATATCATGTATATACCTTAATTGCCAGTGGGTTGCAGCTCACCTCTGAGGCAGCTGTTTCTCCTTTGCATCAGATAATTCCATATCCAGATATTAGAATTTGAATTTGCCCAGGTGTAGCCACCCTAGCAGAATTGGGTCTTTCACCCCATTTGTGGAGGAGGAAAAGCAAAGGGCTCCCACAAAGGACTCCACCACCACCACCCTGGTGCCCATCTGCAGGCTCCAGGTGCTGGCTTTCCACACTGCCTCCAGGCCTCCCACACCTCCGCTCCTGCCCACCGATTCACCCCAGCCTCCTAAATGACTCCAAGCTGGTTTTTCCTGCTTTAAGCAATGGCACTTCACTACCATCCCAGACAGAAGTTGTGTCCTAAGCAGGTGTCTGGAGCTTTGTGTGATTCCTACAGGCCACACATGCCTGTCCCCCAGGCACAGAGCCGTAGCCACACTGCTGTGACACAGGCAGTGGCCAGCATCCCACTGCAAATGCACAAGTCTCTCCTCTAGCCTGGGCGACAGCAGAAAAGCTGAGATGAACACAAGTTATACTCTTTTAGGCCATTCTTTTGAGGACTGACTTGTCACCTGAAATTGTGATCAGTACCAGCTGTCATCCTGTGCAATGCAGAAATAATTTCCTCCCATCCAGCCAAGTGATGTATGTCAACATGTTTTTAACAGCAGTCTGTTTCACATTAAATATTCAAAGAGGTGTAAAGCTCAAAGGAATGAATAAAGACAAGAAAGCACTGTACTTGAAGGCCTTAATATGTCTTTAATTGAACAAAATATGTAAGACAACATTTTTTTACTGTCATATATTAATTATTTGCTCTTATTTACACAGGTTAACGGTAATTAAATTATGTCTGTTTTGAAATACATTTTTTTTCTCTAGCAGGCCTTAATTTAATTTAATGCTGTGTTTTAATTTAAAACTGCTTTAATGTAATAGAAAACAAGTTGGCATGACAAATAAAGAGCTAATGTGCAGATATGATTCATTTGCTCATAAATCAGTTAATCTCTTTTAATGGAACTCCTTTAAATAATGCCTTTTTTCAATCAGCTGTATTTCTGCACTTTATATGCTGTTGTTAAGGAACCAGCATTTTCCCAATGACGCACCAATACTGGCAGGAAGCACATCCTAAGTGTATTTTGTGACTCATTTCAATTTGCTCTTTGGTGCATTCACAGTTTGCTCATTAATATCAGCACCGGTGGCTAATGGATACTCAGTAGGAAGTTGGGGTTTTTTCATGAATGTTTAATGGAGCAACACAAGTGAAAGTGAGGAAGGATTTCACTGGTGATGAAGTGAGCTTGTGGCTGGACAGCAGGCCATGACCCAGTGGATGAGCACCCCCGCATCCCATCCCCAACACAGCTAGTACCTGCCACGCTCCCCACCTCTCACAGCTCATCTGTCTCACCAGCTAAGAAAGGGGAACAACCTCTAGATGGAGGGAAAATTATATCTTTATACACTGATTCTTGTCATTGCTGCACAATTGAGCTCTCTGAATACCATAGTTGTTATTAGCCTGAATACAGAACACACTTGGTTCAGCAATTTTGCTATACTATACTTGGCTCATTTTTTAAATTTTTTATCTTACTTTTTTTATTCTATTTTTTTAAAGACACTGGAAGAGACACTATTTTTTGTATTACTCATTCAACACAGAAACCTCTAATAATTTTTTGCCCAGGTCTTCCATTGCTGTTTGAGACAAAAAGCAGAAAAAAAATTGTTCCCTTCCTCCCATACATACATACATACACACACACACACACACACACACAAAAAAAAAAAAAAAAAAAATTCTGAAGGTGTAGCTCATTCTTTGTCGAGAATTGCCCTTAGGTGAACTGGTCATAGTGTCAGCAATTAATGAGTTCAGGTTTTCTGAGATTCTATCTCTTGAAAAGCCTCTTAAAGGCAAAAATTTTCTTCGTCTTTCTTCAGTTTGAGTCCTGAACAGCATCCACAATCTGTTTGCATGAAGTGGACTGATGCTACAAGTATGATAATTTCCCCTACTCAGAACACTCCATTAGGGAATTCCAGTGACAAAAATACATGTCCAAAAGCTCAGATTCCTGCAGAGCATTCAGCACATGAAAACACACATAAAATATGTAGTGAGGGGCACAGGAGGAAGCCTGAAGCTCAGAGGGGGAGATGTCAAAGGCAAGCTCAGGAGACCTCTGAAGTGTCCCTTTGTGCACACCAGGAACAATACACAACCAGGCCAGCAAGTTTACAAGCATCCTCAAGAAAAGCAGAGGTTTACATTACAGTTAGCATTATTGATTTTGTCATACCAGGAGCAATAACAAAGTCAGTATGTAGTTCAAGGTGCACAGTGATCTTTATTGTGTTCTCCTACGGTTTTCCTAGCCTCAAGATGTTTCCTCAGCTTTAAAAACAATGATGTCACTGCAGGGAGTAAAAAGGAGAACACTATACTGGGTAGCAGGAGAAAGAAACCACTATAGTCCAAAGGCCGAGGTGAGCCAAATACACAAAATGTATATATACAAGAACTCACATCATGAATACTCCACTGTTTGACACAATTAATATTCACTCCAGAACAGTTGCATGGTCATTTAAAAACAAAAAGCAGATGCTGAAACAAATGTAAAGAAGCAGTCAGATGCCACTGATAAAATCAAAATACTCCATATCCTGTTTGATTCTTTCCTTACAAACACACATAAAGAAAAGGAAACTTCTGACCCTATGCGTAGGATAACTGACCTGGTACAGAAATGAAAACACAGTAAGAATAGGGGCATGAGACCTCAAAGAATATTCGGATAAACTAGTATCATGACCTGATACAATTTACCCCAAAGTAGTTGAAACTTAAAGAACAATATGAAGTGATTATGAAACTGCTGGTCATAGAGAATAAATGGCATCTCAAAGATGAAGGTGAATGAGTGCTATATGTACCCTTAGAGGGAAAAGGCAGGGTAATAAGTGCAGTCAATCCAGCTTGGGTAAGGTGACATGTGCTAGAAATGCTTTGAAAACTCCAAGAGTAAGCTTCAGTCAAGCTCAAAGAACATGTGTTAATAACATGCTATGCAATTTGTTGTGCAGATGAAGTAGTGTCCTAGAGGAGTCCACTATAAATACACTGATAAGCATTCTGATCAGATAGATGCTGAAACTGAAGTTGTTTGTGCTATTAACATATAAAATCAGCACATCAAAGCACCTTGGGAGGGCCTGGATGTATTTTTGTCAAGTGTGGAATTCAAAGTGCCCCAACCCTTTGGATAAAATCTGCCCTCTGCAAAGTTGACAATGAAAGTGAATGAAAGAAACCTAAGGACCAAAGTTGAATGTCTATGTAAAAAGCAGGTAATAATGGCTCCAAAGGATGTCTATGGTTTCATTGGGTTTGCATAGCAAGGTTTTGGTAGCAGAGGTGCTAAAAATCCCTTACTTTTGTGCAGTTTTAAGAAAATAAAGTCAAACGTTTGTTGAGAGGCCGTCTAAGTGAACCTGGTTCTGTCCCAGACTGATAAAGTAAGCTCTGCCTCCACCACTGCTACGACTTTGCCAGGCTTCGTGGAGATGGTAATCTTTGTTCTTTGTTCACTTTCTCCCCTTGTCTTTTCCAGAATTGCCTCCGCTAAGGACAACTTCCCATAGGATTAGCCAATTGTTAGAAATCAAGTGGGACATTCACACATTGTTCTTTTTACCAGTTCAAACACAGAGAAACTCAGTGAATAAACGTGGCTTTAGCAGACCATCAGCTATGTTTTTCTCCCTTCTTATTTAGTAACACAGGATATGCTACGACACATTTTCCACAGGTCTTGCTTCCCCCTCAGCTTGGTTTATGCTGTTCAGCTCTCTACACTTGTCCTGGCAGCACAAATTCCTGGTATAACACAGTGATGCACTTGTGCCCCAGTGAAACTGTCAGACCACAGTTTTCTTCTGGGTGACAGCTACTTGGAAGCTCATCACCCCCAGGCTGCATTTCCAGAACAGGAAACATCTCCAAACTGATTTCATCTTCAAGCAAATACCAATGGTCTGGAAAGGAAGACTGTTCTCTTACTAGAGAGCAGAGTCAACAGAAACAGCAGCATTCTCTACCTACTGAAAAATGGAAAAATATTTGCTTAGAAAGGGAACCAATTATTCATTTTGAAATTCATTCTGCTTCTTTCCCAGCCTTAACAGCTACAACACTCATAACAGCTGCAACAGATCCATAGCTCATCATTGAAGGCAACATGAAGCCCTTCCTTGTGCAACATAACCAATCTTCAGCATAGTGGATGTGCCATATTTAAAAGCCATTACCATCCTTGTCTTATTCCAGCAGGTTATTTTTATCACATAAGCATGAGTCAGGAGGAATCCTGGACTAATTTCATGCCCTATAATTTTTGCTATTTTGCACCCTATCAACACTACTGGAACCCCATTATCTCTTTCTAACAACTTCTTACACAGCTGAAGAATCATGTACTAAATCAGTAGAAAATACTGAATTTTGATAGTAGGATGGCAGTACTAATTGTTAAAATCCTAAAATTCTAGGTTTTCTCCCCAGGATGTTCACTTTAAACCCCTTTTTAAGTGATTATTTTGAATATAAATTTTTAAAGAGACATGAAGGAATTTAACATTTACTCACAATTTTTTTTCACCAGTAATAATAAAAAAAAATTATGTGTTCTTTACCCACCTGTCTTAATCTGTAAACATGTTAAGACTAAAGAACATTTACAAAGAATGTTCTTTAGTAAAGAACACTTCATGTGTCCACATGTCCACCTTCCCCCTGAATCTGCAGCAGTACTTCGTTTCTGGAAGCATATTGCTTTCAAAATGAAATTGTCCATACAGGTACAGATGAAAAAAAAAAAAGGAAAAAAAAGAGGAGTTTTTCTGTTTTGTTTGGTTTTATTGTTTTGTTTGGGTTTTTTTTTTCTCAGGGCTGACATATCTCTTCTTTATTCATTTCATTAGTAATATATCACACAACATGTCCTTGTGGCATTGATTTGAATCAGGTTTAGCATGGACAGGTGTGTCTAAACATTCCCTGCCCACAGACAATTCTGCCAAAAAACATTGATCCTTACCTGGAGCATCCCTCTGTTTTGCAGCTCAGGGCAAACCCTGGAGCAGAAATCATCAATGCTACCAAAGTTTAGTATAAAATTTGATGAGTAGTTTTTTAAAGTAGTGATTAATGGATATTGTTCTACAAAAATCATCCATTTTATAAGGTGTCTGCTGCATTGCGTACCTGGTTCTGGCCCAGCTTGGTGTTCAGCTTGGGCTCCTGGTAACTCTGATACGCTGCAGCAATACTCGTTGGTGGGGTCTTGGCTTACAGGCAGTTTGGCTCACACTGTCATGGCTGTGGTAAAAAGAGGGCACTCTCCAGAGGCTTTCAGGAAACAGAGGTTTTATTTGGGGGGGCTCAGGGGATCCCCCAGCCTCAGGTGGGTACCTCTGAGAGACCCCGAGCCTGGGCTGCAGGGAGTTTTTGTACAACTCAGTCTGGGAGGTGGGTACAAATTATACAAACCAATAAAACAATCCAAACACTACATGCCAATAGTTACCTAAATTCTAACAAATCCAAAACAGGTTTGGGAGTGGTCTCAAGGGAGTCTTGCCAACTAGTGGCCGAAGCTCTTGGACCTTAAAGATAAGAATTCCATGATGGACAAAGGGAAAAGTTATGCATAACACAGGAATAAAACAAGAAAAGAACTAATAGAGAAGAGTCTCCAGGCAGAGACTCTAGTTGTCCTAGAAACCCTTATCAAACTATGATAAGAATACATTCTAGGACAAGAGGCCTTTTCAAGTGTTTAAGTGTACAGGTGTCAATCAAGGACTTCCATTAAGCCTCTTTCTCTACCACATGCTTTTGTCAGGACCTTGTAAATGTCACATTGGCAAAACTATCAGAGTCAGTTTGATAGTCAGCACCCAAAGAGATAATCCTTTTCCATGCTTTTTTCACTAATGGATGGGTAGACATTTCTAGGAAGCAGATAATCTCATCATACAAATGTCTGAAACAGACTGACAGGTCCCGCCCCAAAATGCCTGCTGAGCTCTATTGCCTACCAGGAGATTCCCCTAGAAATTTTTTCAGACGGTGGTTAGGAGTCCTACTTTTTCCAATGCAAATTTTAACTTCCAAGACCAGTTCTAGACTTCTGGGATGCATAGACTTAGAGCTATGATTCTCCTACTTTTTATCTTGCAAAGTAATTGAAAGTTTGCCTACAGATAAAACTTACTGTGACACCAAATATCTGAAGAGATTTCTTGAATCTAGTATTTAGAATGAGCATTGTGGACTGTATTAACCAGTATTGTGGACTCTATTAATCACCCAATTGATAAAGTCAAATGAGATGTCCCATTGTGCTAAGCGGAGGCAGCGTCTGAAGTTCAGTGACTGAAATCTTGCTGCTATGTATGAAACACAGCCTCCTTTTTCCAGCATCTGCAGTGAACTACGGCCCTGACTGAGACTGGGACAGCCCTTTAAAAGCACAGGAATCCACTGCCAGTCTTCTGTGTAACTGCATCGAGCTACAGACCTTTACTGTTTGCCCTTGATATTTATATTGACTGAAGAGGTGGACAAGCTTACGGAAATGATAAATAAAAAGTGAAATAGACTTGTCTTCCATGGAATATTTTCCAGTTTAGTCAAATGGGGCTCCCTGCCTCTTCTTGGCATCTGCCAGAAATTTACAAGCCAGGGTAAATTGCAACTCTGGTTTAGCACTTCGTTGTGATGCATCATTTAAAAGGTATGAGAGTTTTGGAGTTTTCCAGTAATACCAGGAAAATGGAGAAAGGTTATACTTAGGCTTAGCAAAAAGGATTTTGGTCTACCATTTATTCTCCAAACCAAAACAGAAAAAAAAAAAAAAAAAAAAAAAAAAAAAAAAAAAAAAAAAAAGAGAGAGAGAGAGAGAGGGAATTTTGAGTAGCACTCCAATATAGGAAGCTGTTTAGCTTCTACAGGTGACTTTCAGGTGGCATGTCCCACAGCACTGTGGGGACCAGAGGGGAAGAAGTGAAGAAAAATAATATTTGCCATTGTGTGAGACCCAAATCACTGAAAACCCCCATAAAACATAAGAAAAATTCTAGTGCTTCTACACAGACACAAGAAATCTCAGCAGAGCCTCTTGCAACAATGGTGCTCATTCTCACTCTGGAGATCATCAGCATCCATGTGAGAGGCAGGTGATAGTAACAGCTGAGTTATCAAAGCACTTTCTTAATGAAGAAACAGAGAAGCAAAGCAGAAATCCTTCTCTTCACCCATAAGAGGACTTAAAGTGCTATTTAGAAGGTGTTGAAGTTAATGGGCTCAGCCAGCAGCACATCCTTATCACACAGCCAACATCCATCCCACAGACAGGTGTGTCCTCAGAGTGACCCAGCAGGAGGTTCATCTCACGGGGAGAAACACAAGCCTACAGACACTGGGTAAGGAGCACCTCAAGGCTCATTAATGCAAAGGAGGTAGATCTGAAACATATGTCTGAGACTTGCAAAAAATGTCCCAGTGGAGTCTATTTGGCACTTGAGCCAAGGTTTGCCACTGTTTCCAGTGATCATCACTTCCCCACGCATATTCTCACTGATAGGTCCAAGACATATAAAGAACCCTGAGTTCCCTTGTTGCAAAAAAAAATAATCCCACAGTTGAACATATATATAGAGACACAGATTTAACAATAACATAGAAATCCAATCAATAGATATATAAACTTGAATTAAATGTTTAATGCTTTTCATTAGACTAATAAACAATTCAAGAGAGACTTCATAATTTTACTTACTTAATGAACAAAATATCCTTTCATTGTGTTGCGTAGCTTACTTCATCATACCAGGTAAATGGGACAAAGCATTTCAACTTTCCTTCAAAGAACGATATTTTTAAGTAGGAGAACATGGATAATAAATGAAGGTCCTTTGACTCCCATTTCACTGCTGCATTTAATTTGAATTTCTCCTCTTCTTGTTTCAGGTCCCACAGAAGTCCTTCCCTCTCTGTTCACCCAGATTTGGTGCTTGCCATGATGATGATGTCTCTACTAAACTAATGTTAGGCTTGATACCCAACTTTCTGCAGCCATGCTCTTCTCCATTAATACCCATTAACTCCATCAATAGCATGCCCTGGCTTAGATTGTTTGCCAAGTCAAGGCTCCCTTCTCATTTTTCTCCTGGTTCCACCATAAATACTATGAGAAACTACTCTATTTTCACTTATGATAAAGTTATTTAAGGTCAGAACTTAACACTAGAACTTTTTTATGTTTGAAAAATCCAGCAAATAGGATGAATACCCTAGAGAGATTATTACATTCATTTAAAAAGTGTAAAATTCACAGCTGCTCATTGAGCAGGTACACTTCTAAGGTATGTGAATATTTCATACAAGTTTGAAAACTTCTCTAGACCCATACAGCCATTTGGATACTGCACCAGGATGCCAGGAGATGCTACCTATCCTTCTGCAATACCATTTTCATTCGCCTTCTCTTTGACTCAAGAAAAATGGTTGCCGTTAATTCATTTGACAGCTGATAAACATAGTCTGAGTTGGTTTAGTTAATTGAAACAAGAATAATCTATTAACAAAATCTACCTGTTCCTGTAATACTATTCTCATTCAGTTCCCTAGGTGTCCTCCAGCAGATTTCAGGAAATAATGGATTTCAGCTGCAAACTGGAACTGAGCATATTTTGATTATTAAACAACAAATAAGGTGGTATATCCATAATATTTTATGTGATAAAACTGTTGTGTCAAGCATAAGACCAGTAGTGAACTAACATCCTGCAACTAAGGTCCTGTAATTCAATAAACTTGAATGTGAATTTTCCAAATTGAATAACCTAAGTGATGGTGTGTGTCTTTTCAAAAACATTGATCCTCTATGGTCCCAATTGATATTAGCAGTATTTTCAGGGCAGAACAGTTCTCAGATTAAACTGAATTAACATCCAGTGACATATAGTTGCCTCTCTCGTTGGCAATAAGAGTTTAAATAAGAGTTAATAAGAGAATAACAGGTGTCTGTTCAATTTCTCAATTACCAACTTGCAATTTTTTTTTTAAATTATTGAATAAGTCAAATATTCATGCTAAACTTGTTATGACAGTTATCTCACAAAACTGAAGTCTCAATGAGACTCATTGTGCTCCATTCAGGAAATCATCACACTTGTCTCTTCCCTGTGGCTCACTGTGCCCATTTTACCGTGGTTAACTGAGAGCAGATCTTTTCAGGTTCCAGACTCCACTTTAAGACTCATTCATTGTATTTGGTTGCTCATTTTTATCCCGGAAAATTGTGCATTCACTTTCTATTCTTAATTCATTATCTCTCTCTCTCTCTCTTTTTTTTTTCTTTTTTTTTTTTTAATATCTTGCAACTTACTAAATATAAGGTATTAAAACAAGAAAATTAAGACAAAATTAACATAATATTTGTGGATGGTGAAAAGAGAAATGTGATTTTGTATGTGACTTCCTGGATATTCACAATTTCTATAGAACTCAGATGGGTGAGATAAAGAGAAATGGTATTTATTTGCAGTGACATGGAAAAGACTCTGGTATATGTTTTTATAATTTCTGTGGTTAGATTTAGCCCATAGGCAGTGGGAAATTAGATTCACAGAGTTGTCATAATTGATGAAAGAGCAGCAGTGTGTCTAAGTGTGTTTTTAAGGAGAAAGGAAACATTACTACTGATGACAATAGTGTATCTATGGTGTCCCAGTTTGAGTGACACCCATGTCTGCTGCTTTAGCTATCAGAAATGAATTTAAGTAAGGCTGGGCTTCTGCCTTAATTTCTAGTGGCACTCCAAACAGCAATTCACGCCATCCAAATATACAGGGGAACAAGTATTAATTTGCTATGTTAATTTTTTCTGTACTATTGAAGGAACTTGGACAATTAGGTTTGTCTAGGATCCAGGTTCATCTCACATAACATCAACTATGTTTGTGCATCTGTTCTACTATAATCATCTACTTCCATTTATAGTCACAGCAGAAAGATAAAATGCATTCAGCAGATTATTCATCTCATCTTAAATTAAGCGCCTGAAACAGATGGAACAAATCCACCTCTGGGTTTGCCTATTTCTCTCAACTGTGAACAGAGGAAACACAGAAGACCCCTCTCAGCTCAGAGACCTAACTTTTAAATGGCAGAAGTTACATAAATGTAACCAGGCTCCCAGGAACATACAGTACATTTATATAACAAGATAATGACCCTAGACAATGAAACAGAAGAACTTGAACATCAGGTACAGAGTATGAAAGGGGATGGGATAGGAATGACAGAAACCAGAAAATAACATCCACTGGTGCAGCACAGCACTAAAGGGCATACAGGGTTTGCATGAAAGAGAAATGCAAGTCATAAAACAGCAACATATGTAGGTGATTCAATAAGACTACAATTATGAGAGATAGTATGAGCAAAAAAGGTTTGTTCAAAATCCATTAACAACGTTAAAGAAATTATGCAAGGTCTTACTACTAGATGGCCCCAAGAATGGGGGTGACCATTCAGTTACCTGCACAGAAAACTTCAGTGCTAGTACAGAATTGTCTAATGAGATCTTTGAAAACCATGATGTTCTGGGAAACATTATCTTTCCAGGTATGAGACAGAAATGTTTATCCTGATGGAGGTCCAGTTAGTATGGCAGCCAGTAGGTTTGTAGGCCAAATCACAGCGAGCAATACTTAAACAATGTACTCTGGCACTTCAACAAACTATTGCAGAATTTCTGTTCAAGAGTGAAATGTGCAATTAAGCATACTTCTACCCAGAGCTTCCAAAAACCTTCTGCCTTTTCAAGTCAGTGAATGAAACCAGTTGTGCAGTCAGACAGTTTGTTGTCAAAGCCAAAAACACAGTGTGGTCTTACCCAGATTTTGAATCTTCACTGTTTCCAGGTCCAAGTATAGCTGATTTGTCATTAACAAATTAGGGTCTACCACTTTCCCTTTGTCGAGAAATAAAAAAAAATAAATTTGTGAGTTTTGTAACAAGAATGAAAATGGGAGAAATCATAATTTGGGAGGGCTGTCAAGATTCTGGACATAGGTCTTCTGTTCCTTATTTCTACATTGAAACCTGGCCTAGGGCCACCAGTGACTGGAACTCACTGCTGCCTGGCACCCCGTTGGCAGTCCCTAATGAAAGAAAAGGTGGTCTCAAGCAGGCTCCTCACGGACCATTGTCCCTAACAGAGAAAGCACAACCACAGCAAAAATGACCTGAGGTCATTTTTGGATAGATACTGGTGGCACACAGGAGACTGAATGGGTGATGAAATGGAAATCTACCTGTCTTTGTTAGGATAGTTCTTCCACACCTTCTCTGTGCACTTGGACAAGGTAGATCAAACTACCAGTTCTCATTAGGGACATCATGATCATCACCATCAAATTTTAGACACGCAGTGGTGGGATAATAAAAAGGTTCATTGCTAATACTGTTTCCTAAGAAGGCTGAAGTCTGCTTCTAACTAACTGTGACCTCTGACAGGCAATAAACAAAATAAAAATTAAAAAAAACTAACAGCAAAAAAAACCAACACAAGCAACACTAGAAGTCATTTTTCTTGTAGATGAATATATGTATTAAAAACTGTTGTAGGCAGTCAGACCATCACCTAGAGATGCCAGTATTAAGTCTGGTTGTTGGTTTTTGTCACTGTGTATCTGAGTGACTCTTCTATTTTTAGTTTGTCTAGTGTGACAGATCTTCTATTACAGCTACTCCAAAATTTTCTTTGGTGTAATTCCTGGGTTTGCAGCTTTGAAAGGAAAGAAAATTGCCATTCCTTTAATGGGAAATCTCCAGCAGGAGAGAAAGAAAGAAACAAACCAGTGGGATTGTTCCTCTGCATCTCCAGCTGAATAAGGCGTTCCAAGAGATCTTAAAATTCATCCTTATCTAAAGATGTAGAAAAAAAACCTATAATAAACTATGGTGCAATCAAAATATCATTTCTTCACAGGAACACTAAATGTAAGGTCTATGAAGTAAAACAGATCAGTCTGAAACTGTCTGAATCTAGACCTGATGTGCTCATAGAAGAGTTGCTGACTAATTATTTCTAGCACAGAAAAATGGATTAAGATATAGATTAAAAACTACAGTAGTCAAAAGTCAAAAAATATATTTTTTCCATTTTCCAATCTCTTTGTAAAAGTAAATAAATTTTGTGCAGTCATCCAAACTCTCTCTGGTTTGCATTTTGGTCTGTGATTGTGATAACTGTTCTGAGAAATTGGGATCTACACTTAGACTATAGGAACAACTCCCAAAATGGGGTATGGCACACTTAATCTACCAATTTAGACATCACCACCTGAACCTGAAGGAAGCGGGGGAAGCGGTGGAAGCCCAAGGCTTCTTTTACAGCTGATTCTGTCTCTTCTTTTGGATCTCCTGTACCACCCTCTATATCACTGATTTAATTCACTTATTTTAAAGGATGCAAAGGCTTCAGCATACTGGGAGAAGAGTTTTGCAACTTAAAAAAAAAAAAAATTCTTTTAATTTACCGGGAAAATAATTGGAGTCACTAAAAAGATGAATCAAAAATTTTATATGACTAATCATCATTCATGTGTCTGTCCCTTTTTTTTTCCCTCACAGGTTATTCAGAAATTTATTTTATTCATTTATTTAATGCTTTCTTTTTGAACATTAATTTGTGCATTCCTTAATACCAAACATGACAAATTTAGACAGGATTAAATAGAATAATTATGTTCTTTCTTTATTATATCACGTGACCCTGACTCTTTCCAAACAAAACCAAATAAAAGTTAGCTATTCTAGAGGAGGTGGCCAAGCACTAACTCACATAATCAAGAAATGTTATTTTTCCTCTTGCTGTTATCATGTTTCCTCCAAATGTAATTAAAAATGGATATAAACATGTAATCCAATATGACTTAGTAGACTACTTTCTCAAAAAGAGCAGCTGATAGTTTCAGGAAAGAGCATTCATATTAATTAGTAAAACAAATGCTTTTAGCTTTACATAAGATGTTTTCATTTCATTAAAAATGGCCTGAGTAGTCAAGAAATATTGTATTTTCCCTCCACCAGAAAAGATTTAGTGTTAAGTGCTCAAAAGTGCATTGCTGGGAATAAAATCCATCACATTTGAAGGAAGACTATACATCATTTAACATGCAAAAAAGCATAAGATTGTATTAGTTTCTAATATGAAAAATAATTATTCTTACTGGTATTATGAAAACAATTTCTCTATTGCGACAGAACATGAAATTTATAGGCTGGTAACTTGTAAAACATCATGGTTTTCTCTTTTCATTGAAGAGATTATTTAATTTAATGTGGATAGGTAGAAATTATATCTTGAAAAAAAAAATCCAGACTTTTTTTCCCAAAGAGTCCCTGCTACTAGCTTGTTTAAATAGACCAGTTTCATCTTAGTACTGGGAAGTTCAAGCACCATAGGGAGAACTGGGACAAAATCAGGCATAGAATATACAGATCTATAAACTGATCTTTGTAGGTAAATTGTTTATATGATATTTTCTGAGGAGAATCACATACTTCCCACATAAATACTAGTCCTTTCCTACTTTGCAAATAGCTCAGAAACACACAAAGCCATAGGCCACATGCAAGTTTTGACTAAACAATCTGATGAAAGAAGAGAAAAACACATTTGGTAAATTCAGATGTTTGTTGATGTTAAAAGCAATAGTGGTTATCACTGCTGACTAAGAACAGTGATTTTCAGGTATCGTGATAAAAGAGGTATGTAAGAAATTATTTAAATGAGAAAAAGTTAATAAATACACACACTTTTTATTGAGAGCTCCTCCCAAACATAGCAAACAGGTGGTTTGAGCACCACTGGTCTCCAGGTGCCCATCAAAGCCACTGTATTCACTCCCTCCTCACCCGCACAGGGAAGAGGGAAATATGATGAACAGCTTGTGATCAAGATAAGGACAGGGAACAATCACCCCTTGGTTACAGCCACATCAAAAACAGATGTAGCTTAGGCAATTAGTTTAATTTTTTACTTTGAGTTGATTGGCAATGAGAAAAATTAAAATTAAATCTTAAAACACCTTCCCCCTTCTCCTTTCTTCTTGACAGATTCAATTTCACTCCTGATTTTCAATACCTCCTGCCCTCCAGTGGCTGCTGACCAGTTAGTAAAACAAGGCAATCCTAAATCTGCAACTTAATCAAATCCTCACAAAGAAAAAAAAAATTAAATATATGAGAATGTGTTACCTGAGAGCCTGGGGTGTTCCAAGGAGTTTCTTATCTCATGGTTTTTGGTTTTTTTTTTTTCTTTTATAGAAATGATTCCCTATGAATTCCATCTAATTTTACTTATTTATTGTTCTGCCTAGTGCAATATTTCTCTGCTTCGTTTAATCTGTTATTCTTATATTACTTGTAAGAGATTCTCAGACAATGGGCCAAACTCAAATTTTTATTAGTCTTTGAACATAAATGTTTTACTTCACATAGCAGGTTTAAAAAGTAGAGGTTCTCTCTTCCATAATCCTTGTCTTAAAACGCTCAGTGAAAGGAACTTGCAAGTTTATTAACCTCCTAAATTATGTTCTTTCTAAGCTAACATCAAAGCAAAAGTAGAAGACCTGGAAGTGGTACTTCTTAGGTTCATAGCTCTATAGAAGCCCAGTCTCTAAAGGTCTTTTGAGTCACACAGTTCAGGATGGCTCACAAGATACCTCTAAATCACCTAGTTGTAAAATATCCATGAGTCTACATCCCATGCTAGATACTGACGTCAGTACAAGAGCTGAGTGGACCCTCTTTCTTCAATGCATTCCGGTTCCTACCAGAAATAAAACTAGACATAAACAGTCTAGAGGAGGGTAGATGTGTTCTCAAATGGAACTCTGTCTACATGTCCTAAAGACTAAGAGTGCTGGGTTCTTTTGTTTTATAAAAAGTTTCAGAAATATTGGAGACTCAGATTTACCTGGTCACATTCTGAAGTACTGTGTAGGAAATATTTTTCCTTTACTCATTTGCTGTTAGGATAAGCATTTAGGATCATTCTCAAATAGAAAATCTAAATGAGAGCTTTGAAAGAAAAGCCAAACAGACTATCAGTGTGGCTGAGGAAAGATTAAATACTTTATGAAATATCCTTATTGTCCTTCCTGAAAAGCCTGTGAGAACAGCACATCTTTATCCATGATGTCCTGGCAACTGTGGCTATAGTCTCCCACATTACCTCATTAACAATTAGTAGTCCTCTACAAAGCTGTTATTTACAATAATACTGTAACAATATTAAAACTGAATAACTGGAATATTTCCAGTGGGACTTGAAGAAAACCATAAGAACTGACTGTCCTCTGAGCCTTCATGTTATTTAATAGAGCTGGCTGAGCAAACTCAACAGTGTTGTAGTGTCCAGTGTAAATAGTACCCCAGCTGCTATGGAGACTCAAGAATTAAAATCTATAGAACAAACTGCCTTGGAAGAAAACACAACAAATAATCAAGATTTTTCCATCTAAAAATCTGAAGCATCAGTTATTTTTTGGGGAAACTGTGACCTGTTCTATTTCTCAGCCTTCGATTTCAGTACCACTATCTCAAAGACCAATCGTGACGTTCCACTGACTGATACCAGTACATTCTGTTCCTATTAAAGGGATCTGTATTGCCACAAGTGAAGCACCCACAAAATTCAGGTACTTACATACATTTTAAAAGTACACATTCTGGCCTTTATATCACACCCCCAACATCACCAACTGAAGCAATTTTGCTTAAGATATCTGTTTCTTAGTTAATTTTTTTCTTTCCTTGGGTGAATCTGCAGTTAACATGTTTGCTTTGGGAAATGTACCCTGTCAGTATAGGGCAGAGAAGTACAGCAGCAACAGGTATTAGAATACCATTGCAACAGCAATACCTATCTGCAAGGAAACTTCTGCTAGAGCATTTCACAAAGGGAAGAGAAGCCCATGTGAACAGGACATCACAGAAGCAAACCAGCTGTATCCTGAGGCACTATTCTCCAGAGCTGGGAAGGAGAGGGAGTTAAGTTTGCTTTCAGTCATCTCTCAAGAAACGGAGCACATTGGGCACACTTGAGTTCTGTTACAAACTGATACATTCTGCAGCCAAGTTTCCTTCTGCTTCATTTAGATTTCTCCCCACAGAACAGGAAAGTATAGCTCTGGAACTTGTCCCAGGCAGTTAGACCACTACATGGTATGGAAAGAGCACCACTTTTGCTTACAGCATACTTTTCAGTAATACAAACAGCAGCAGGATAAATCTGAGTCTGTTATTATGTCCCTATTAAAAGAGAAAGCTAAGGTAACCAGGATTACAGGCAGGGAAAGGAGAAATGGGAGAAGCGAGGTAATTCCATTATAAAAATCACAGTAAAGGAATATCTCATGAAAGGTGGGTGTATCTGGGATGGCATCTCTGCTTTAACTTAAGTGATTTCCTGCAAAACTGTCTCTTGCTGATAAAGAAGGAAATACCTCTGGAAATTTGAAGTACATATTTCATTATCAAACAAGTTTTTTTAACTATCTCAAGTAGTAAAAATAAAATAAATCAGATTTTGTGCAGACCATGATTTAGTAAGAGAATTTAAAAAATGTGTTGAAAGATAATGACAGCCCTCACAAAAATATGGGCAAAAGCTAAGATTTTTTTCTAACAATTTCTGAACAGAAAACTCCCAGTTCTATGGTCCACTGAAGGCCTGGCTTATTGAAAGACAAAAATCAACCTTTATGTTAATTTCCTTTGGAGTACTCATTGCCCCAGGGAGGTTTGCAGGCCCAGGAGAAGTGGAAGCCCATGCAGACAACCCCAGCTGCCATTGTTTGCCATTGTTTGCTCCTGCTCAGGCAGGCAGAGGCCCAGCTTTACCCCTGCCCTGCTGAGGAGCAACAGCTGCTCAGATAACTCCAGCTGGGCACAGGTATTGCTGTATTCCTCCTTCCTAATTCCCAGTGGCCAAATCCTGCAGAGGATTGGAGTAGCTTGAAAAGAGGACTTTGGGGGTCCCAAAGTGTGCTCCTGACTTCTGCCCTCACCACTCACAGAGGCATGGGCTGGCCAATAGATTTGGGCTTAAGCTACTCCTCTCATTTCCCTTTCTAAATGTCTTCCTTTTCCTAAGCCACTTTCTAAAACTCAAATGTAACCATTTCTCACTAGAGTAAATAACAAAGTCTAAACTACTGCCGCTTTGAGAAAGGCAGTGTTGTGTTTAATTAGGGAAACATTCTGGCCCCATCACTACATCACTAGTAGTTTTACCATCTAAAAGTGTTCAGTGCAGTATCTGTTTGTCCATTTCTTTTCAGTTTTCAACAAGAAACAAAGCTTATCTGGAAAGGCAGTATCATCTGACAAAAAAAAAAAAAAAAAAAAAAAGCCCAGCTGGTTTGCTAGAGGTTATTCTTCCTTATCTCACTCATGCCTGTGAGCTTCCTCATTTGCAAATCCCAGTACCACTACAACTTTTTGGTTTGGGCAGTTCAGTTCTGTGATTCTTAAATTTTTAAAAACAGCCATTTCCTCTGGAAAAAGAAGAAGCATTCTTCAAAGAATTTTCCCCACAAGACTGCTTTGGGGTTTTGAAGCAGACTCCTCAGCAGCCAGCATACCATATCTTCCTCTGTCCCCTAACCTTCACAAAAGAAGCATAAAAGAGAGTTTGAGGAAATAAAGGAAGGGGTTATGGGCATAGTTGGCTTCATTTGCACATTATGACCCTGGAAATTAATAAATATGAAGGAAAGAGGTCTATCTCAGCTTCCTAAAACATGTCATCCTATTTGTTTCTATTCTGATACAGTTCTTTTCAAACCAGTTGGGATTCACAAGGAGAAAACCTGATACCCTTGAAGAAGGGTTTTATGGGATTTGTATCAATTTAGATGAATGAATGTTGTTGACTGGGCTTTGGAAAAAGACAAGTTGTTTCCTATCTGGGGAAGTTCAGATCTCCAACTGCAAGAGGTCTGGGATAGCTCTCTTGATTTGCAACACACAGGAAAAAAATGAAATGTAATATCAGAAGTGAGCAAAATAAAAGCATGGCAAGGAGGATCATAGTAATGCCAGAATTCTTCCCCTGCTGCCCAAGTTTCTTAACTTGTAAACTAAATTTAGTGCTGGCATGAGCAAAGGTAACACTCACTGCAGTCAGTAGGATGTCTGCCATTTATACCAGTACTCTGCTGACAGTTCAAATGACAGCTTCTTGTCATTTGCATTTGTCACCTGCAGTAGATTAAAACAAAAGGAAAGGAAATGAAAGGAAAAGCGTAAGGGGAAGAAAATAAAATGACAAGTATAATACAAAGCTATAAAATTTGAGTAGACAAAAACATACAACTTTATAGAGAACAGGAAAACTTGGGAAAACAGTGGAATGGGCTAGTTATATTAATGATTTAAATGTGTGTTTTCCCAAAGCAAATTCTGGCAGGACTTCATGAACTCTGCTTACCTGTGTGACTTTTTAATTACTACTACTAAATCATCTTTCCATTTACTAAACCCCACTCAGTTTATACTGGAGTCCTACAGCGCTCAAGAATTTCCTGAGTAATGTGATCAGATCTTATTTCCTCATTACACAAGCCTACACTCCATTTGGCTGTAGTTCTTCATCACAGAGTGGTCAAATTAAAAGAGAGGAAAGTAAGCTGAAAAAAATAATTGGAATTTAAATTGCAAATTTATCCCTTACCAGATGAACATAGGAGTTCTGTTATTTTCATTTTATTTCCCCTAACAACAAATATGTGATTTGTTTATTATTTTGAGGAAAAATTATGCATATCAAATTTGGGGTTTGGACGTGATTTTTTATGTTTGCCAGAAAACTGGAGTAGGGAATTCCTTAACCTTCAGCACTTTTTGCCACTGGAATTCTCATCTGCTTACAATTTTGAACTCCAATATAAAATCCCATTTAAAAAATACACCACCAATACTAAAACATGAGGAAATCTAACCCTTGTAATATTCTAGTGGTGTAGTGTATATTCATAGCCAGGCCACAGCTTCACTTCTTTGGAAGGAATTCTGATAAGCAAAAGGTGTTATCATCTCAGCAAAAACATCTCAAACAACAGAATACCAGTTTGGACTGGAAAAGGAAGATTTTCTTCTTTGCTTTCCCATGGAAAAAAGCTGTACCACAAACTACTACTTGACTCTGAATTCCTAAAAACAACAAGCAGAACTTGTCCCTCCAATGCCCAACAGAGGTTTGCAGTTGTTGATTGCATGATTATGAATTGCAAGAAGAAAAAACCAAAGTACAGTGAAAGCAAAGACAGCTTTCTTGCCACTAGGAACTCATAGAGAGCACAGGGGCCACCCAAATATCTTTAATCCACTCCCATACTTCCAGCCAGGGTCTGCCATGAGGCCTGTGACCACTTACAGTTCCCTTGCACAGTTCATTTGTAATAGTTCTCCAGTTAGCATATTCCTGCCATACAAGGAAAAAGATCCAAACAAACCGAGAAAGAAACACTCCACCAAAGCCAAAACCAAACAAAAAACAAATTTACAAGGACTAAGTTTGCTGGATTTTGTTAGTATGCCAAGAGCTGCACGTAATTTTCATAACACAAAAACAAATACAAAAGGCAAAAAAATTAGGTTTGTTTTTTATACCTGAAAATAAATCCAAGGAAGCTTCTTTCCTTTGTTTAATAAGCATATGCTATTTACGTCTGTCATGGCATATTGACACTGTGGCAAATTTAGATCAGTGTTGGTTTATATGAACTGGAGATCTGGATGCTCCACCTCTGCTAGTTTAGTTTGCTTCCCTTCACAACCGCCTTGAAAATATGGCATGAAAGTTTCAAAAGAAGGAAAGCAAATCTGCTAATGGGTGATCCCAAAGGCAAAACACAAAACCTCTTTGTTTTGCTCACTTATGGATTTATCTTCTAAGTTCTGTTTGTTTTACCAGCTAGAAGATACTGTGTTGCTTTGAGTTCCAGTAAAAGTAGGTACAAGTGCACAACACATACCTCATCCTGTGATGCATTATTTTTGGACTGCTCCCAGTGAGGAAGGAGAAGAGTTAGTACAGTAGCAAAGTTATTTTTTCTTTCTGCATAAAAATATAAATATCTTTCCACTGCCACTGGGCTTATAAAAAAATATTTTGCAAAAGAAAGCTTAGCCAAAATAACACACAAGAGAAAGCTTTACAATGATGACATCTAATTAACTCCTAAACCTAAACTGAGCACAAGAATCTCCCACAGTCAATCATATTTCAGTAGAAATACATTTTGGTCTAGAAATGCACTCAGGACAACTTCATTCACTGAGAGGTTAAGAGGCATTTGGTTTTGTGACTTTGGGTTACTGATAAACTTAAGGTCTCAAGTATGCGTTCATTTTTTAAAACCACCATGCTCAGCCAAGCTCCATGCTCTCCACCCAGGGTGGATCTCCCTGGGTGCAGTTGAGAGCATGCTATATAATACAGGATAATGCTATACTATTACAGTCCTTACTATATACAGCCAGACAAATCAAATTACAAATGTATTTATCCATATCACATTTTCTAGTAAACCATGTAGCCAATTCCTTATATGTCTGAAGTTTGAAGGAAAACTGTGAGAACTTGGTATACAGCAGACAGGCACTTTGTACTGCATATTGAGCCAAAATTTTAAGGAGCTCAGATCTTTTTAAGCCTGATTTTTTTTTTCCACCTTTCCAAAACATTTCAGGTATGCCTGTTTGCCAGATGGGTAGTAGAGATGAAACATAGGTATCCATCTGGGGGAGTTTTTCTCATAGTTTTGTCCAAAAAACAAATAATTAAACATCCAGATTCAAGAGTGTGTGCTACTGACTGTTCCTTATAGACTTTCTCTTGAGTGTCTCAGAGACTACTAGGGCTGAAAATAGAAAAATGAGTCCTGAGCTTCATTGCATAAAATATTAGACATATACAAGAAAGACATTTGACTGGAGCAGGCCTGGGAAGAAAAATGACAGAGAAGGGTGAGCCAGCACAGCACTCTGGCTGTTTCATGTTCACAAAATATATGCAGTCTTAGGGAATGGTATTTCAAGCACATTTTCCATTCCTGGCCAAATATCTTCCCCAATAATGAACAGCAACTAGACTTCTGGACAGGTACTAATTAAAGCCTATTTCATAACAACTTTTAACTTCCACAATCAGAATCTCACAGTCCCTGTCTGGGGCTTTTCACAGCACTTCACCAGCCTCAGCTGTTTCCATTTGGATCTTGATTCTCTCTTAGTAAATACTTATTTGCAGGGCTCCAATATCTAGCATGTAAGTGTCCCATATTCCCAGTGAAACAATGCAAAGACCAGAAACTTTCCATCACTGGATCTTTTTCTTAGAGAGCTTTATCACAATACATGGTGTTTTTTCTCATTATTATTGGGTTCTAACTTTGCTTACTCTGGTCATTTTCAAAGTGGATGGATTGTTGTGGGCTCTTCTTTTTTTTAATATAACTTGAAGTCAGTCTCTGTGAAGCTGTCTTCTAGTTTTGTCAAATTTCCAAAGTGTTTTACTGTTTTATCTTTTCCCCAGCTTTATATGTTATAAGAAAACCTCAAATGGGTTAAAGGCTGGCCTTTCTGTTGGAAACCTTAGCTAGAAGGCACGTTACCCTTTTTGTGTGTTAGCACCTTGGGCTTCAAAGTGTTCTGTCAAGTCAATGAAACAGTTTTCTCTTTTTGAAAACGAAGTAGACAGTCCATCTTCAAACACTGCTCTTACAAATGTTTCTCCATTCAAGATCCTTAAAATGCCTCCTACACTTTTTGTGTATATCAGCTAGCCTCTATCATATTTCATATACTCCTACACTTTTTGAAGGTTATCCAGTTCTTGTGACCAGTTCTCAGGAACGTTGCCTAAGCTGACTGAACTTGTGAAAATATCTGTGAAAACATCTGGTCTTTCTGTTTGCAATACCCTAAGATCTCAGAAATATTTCCTTTGACAGAACACCACATCAAATTTATAGACTTAAAACATTCATAATGGATTTTTTTTCTGTTGTCCCCACAGTTTTGAATCCATCATTCCAGGAATAAAATAAAATAAAATAAAATAAAATAAAATAAAATAAAATAAAATAAAATAAAATAAAATAATAAAATAAAATAAATAAACATGCCATCACAAACAGAATTATGCAAATAATCATCATTCTTCCCTGCAAAATCAGATGCCAGATGATTCTTGCCATGATTTTCTTCTTCTCTCATGCCAATCTCTGTTTCTTTATGGTCAACCTTGAAAGTGATGGCACTTCTCTACCAACTGTATATTTTATTTAAAATTCTTTTGAGTTACATAAAAGTATCCTAAAGATATCCAAGTCCAGTTTGCATGTCTTTTTTCATACCTTTTCTATTTTGTTTTATGTTTCTTAATAATCTCCTTGTTCACATACACAAAGATTTTTCCACTTTTAATTCATTTCTTTATTTGTTTGATCCATAGAAATAGCACAAGGTTGTTTTTCGGTTTTCATTTTCTATTAAAAAGCATTCAACAGAAAATAGCGTTTACTGGTGACTATGAAAGCAAAAGGGTCCTGATTATTCCATCAATTCACAAATGCTTTCACTGTTAAGGACCAGAAGAAACAATGCAATTATCATCTAATCTCACCTCCCAACTAACAAAGAACTAACTTATTTCTGAAAATGCCCTACTGTTTCCCCCTTCCACTATATCATATCTTATAAAAAAAGAGATATTTCTCCATCTAGAAAGAGTCAGATAACTTGATTTAAAAGCAGACAATATACCATATTTCAAGGCACTTTTTTTTTCATAATTTGTTCACCTTGACTTCCAAATTTACCTTCAGTCTGTAGTCTGTGGATCATGTTAAACTGGCTTCTGTGGAAATCAATATTCTGTTATTATCAGAAAATATTTCCCTGTGTAGCTGTTTATAAATTATGATCATATTATTCCATAAGGCATTTTAGAAGAAACAGGCAGCTTCTTAGGAGCTTTAATATGTAAGTTTATCCACTGTATCCTGTCTACTGCCTCTGTATCTCTTGAGAAGGGTGGACACCAGAGCAGTGTAGGACACTTATGCCAAAGCTCCATTTTGGCTCTGTTCCTGTTTCACTGTGGAGCTCTGGTCCTTCAGAGCTTGGAATTCCACACAGGTTTGTTCATTCCTGTGCAATGAGTTGCAGAGAACCCCAAACTGCTGTCCTCAGGGAAGCCAGAATAATGGAAACGGCTTGGTTTTGTCCAGACTGAGAAGCCTACAAGCAGCACAGCTTCAGACTACTAAATTTTGTTTCTTCCAGTCAAGACAGTCTTCCAAAGATACCTGAGCAAACTCTCACACACTAAGCTACCACACTGTGCTGCTATTTGAGAACAAAGCCTCTGAAACAGAGTTTAAAAGGAAAATTAATCTGGGCTATGAAGGCTGGGCATCTGGGCTTTTCCTTATTTTGCAACATATTCAAATGCTGAGAAAAAAATGCCATAAAACTGCAGAGCTGAAAGTAACAGCATGAGATACAACAGAAATGATCACTGTAGTCAATATCTGTAGGGAAGCCATCCCAGACCCAGTATCCTGCTCCCCAAAAGACACCATGATGGCAACACCAGGAAAATAAGGTCCTGAGACACACCTTTATACAGCTGCATTTATATCTTTAGCCTATCACATAACTCTTGAACAGGTTAGTATGACATCACCACAGTCAAACTGGCAGCAGATGCCCAAGGAACACACATTCACTGCACATCCAAAGATTTTTGACCAGATTTTCTCTCCCTCCCTCCTCCTACCCCTTGTGCACGCTTTCCTTTCACTCCTGAATTGGAGTACCACCTTCACCACCCAGACTCAACACATAATAACAGCGAGCTGCAAAGACATTGCACTGAAACACAGCTTTCATGGTAAACACAAGCTGTTTTCTTCCCTCTCTTCAGCTGTTATGCTAACTGACAGGATTTCTTCCCATAATATCCTACAGAGATTCCTAGAACACTAAGAATGTCACAGGAATACCATCTCCTGTAATGTTTGGGACATTTACTGCTAGCAGGTGTGTTCTGAGCTACCTTCTGGGAATATAGACTGCCACAGAATGAGGTTATTCCAAATGTCTTATATCAAACCCATGTAGCCTTGGGATACAGTCAAGCAACACTGAAGAATATTATGTTTTCCAAATATCACTGTGTGCTCTAGCACTTGCTAAATCAGTCTCCAGACATACCCCTGAGGAGTAAGACATTTTTTAGCACCTGCCAAAACTAACACCCGCTGGTCAGCCCCGTGGCTGCAGCAGATTGTTTGGCAGAAGACACTAGAGGCAGTTCTGGATGAGCTGCCCTGCAATCATTTACCCAAGAAAAGAACAGGGATGGTATGAAAAGGGCAGCTCCACTGTGGGCTGCAGAGCAGAGACCTCTTTGCTGTTGCTATTAGAGTAGCTCCACTGCTTCCCTCCGTTTGCCATTCCCAGTGCTGCTCTGACCTTCTCTCCGAGCCATCTGCCTTTGCAGGCTTTGGCACTGGTAAAATGCATGTTGTGCATAGGAGTTCATGAGATAAAAACCTGTAAGGAAACAAATGTGCCCTTTGCAATTCCTTTTTGAACAGCTTTATGTTAATTTTATGTGTTGCTAAGCCTCTGGTAGGAATATAATTGTGATTAAATGAAACCTCTTACAGGAGTCTCCAGTTAGGTGCATGTTCTTGACTGTGACTGAATATGGGAGTTTAAGTTATCGTGCTGTAACTCCTTCACATTTTCCATCTCCAGGAAGGGATATATCTTAATTTTTAAGCCAAACTTTAGCTCATATCGGGAATGGGCTAAAAGAATACAAATTATTTTCAAGCAAGATGATTGCCTAAATTAACTGAGTCAAAAAAATGGACTTTTATTTTCAGTCTGTTTTATACACTCTTGTTTCAGTCTAACTTGTAATAGCTTCATAAAAAAATAAACTTTATCCATGCTGTGACCCTTTTTCTTTTTTTTTTTTTAATTTGATTCTATAACTACTTTTCTGTAATGGCATCATCAAGTTATCTATTTTATACAGATAATATCCTTTTCCTGTCATACATAAAGACACACCACGAACCTCCTTTTCTCCAGGCTAAACACTTCCAGTCCCCTCAGCTGCCCTTCACAGGACTCATGCTCCAGAACCTTCATCAGCTCCACTAATCTTCTTTGGGAGTGCCACTGGATTTTACCTTGAAATGTTGATCTCATGGCTCTAATTTCAATTTGATCTGTATCAGAGTCACACAATTGTAAGTGCATTGGTTCTTCTGATTTGGCCCTATCTGAACATATGTGTATTAAAAGAAAAACAGTTTTGAATTCCTGTTTGCTTTCACTCAGCCCATCTTACCTCTGCAGATAACAACTATTCTATCACTGTTAATAATGCAAAACCAATAAACACAGGAATAAACAATTGATATGTTATTCTGCTTCATGTATTATTGAAAAAATTGGCAGTCAAATTTCTCGTTAGAAGTTATTTATCGTAAGCAGTGGAGGTAATAAGAAGCTTATGTTTTTATTCCATTTCCTCAAGTGGACTTTGTAGTTCTGGTAGTAGGAAGAGTATTAAATTTTAAATTGGGAATTCAACATAAGTTATAAACTTGACTGTTGTCAAGTCAATCCTTGACTGTTTTTCACAGTTCAAAATGGATCTAAATTTGTCATCATGATGATTACTGGTGTTTTATATGCTCCTTGCATGCAGATCTGTTGTAATATAAAGACAGCATACTTTATTATTAGAATGTATTTATATATTTGCATTTATTAATAAGTATCTGCATTCACATGAGTTGAGATGCTTGTCAGAACAAAGCCAACTGAAAGTCTTTGCTTTTTCTCTAGATTTTCTTCTCATCTGAGAATCAATGTAGCTGTTCTACAGTAATACATAAACTTATGTGTGGTAATGTATAAAAATGTTACAAATTTACAAATTTATTAAGAATTGGAGACTTTTCAGGTCTACAAAAAAGTAAAAAACAAGAAAATTTCAAATAACCTCCTTCCTTCTCACCTTGCTTCCTACTCTCATATTTCAATCTTTGGCCCAAGCCTGGGAAACCTTTAGATTGCATTCATGTTCCACATATTCAGCAAATACAAAGCTGTCAAACACTTGATCCTGTCAAAAAGAATTTTATGAGGCTTCAGGGCAGGTGTATTTCTTGTAATTGCTTCCATAGAAGAAACAATGGTTTGTAGGATAGGTTAAGGGGTTGATTTCCTCAGTCTAGCAAATGACTTTACATTTATACCTGTATTAAGCTAGTGTGAAGTGAGTGTAAAATGTCACAAGTAATCAACAACAACTGTGGGAGACTGTTGGGCTAAAAATCAGAAGACATAAAACAACACTGATGGCTGGTTCTGTCACTCCATCAACCAGAAGTATCAGGCAAATGCATCATCCTGCATCCAAGAGGTAACAGATTTTTTCCCTGTTAAAATAAATGAGCAGTCACTCCATAACCTGGCTGCACAAAACTCAAACCATCCTCTAATACTGGATGGCTTTCATCTGCTTTGGCCCAAGAATGTTTTGATGCCATGCACTATTTGAAAGTGTCCATTTTTGTGAACTAGGAGAAAAAGATTTTCAGATAAACAAAATATTTCCCCTTGTTTATATATTTTTTCTTTAAATTGCAATGCAGACACCTGAAGTAAATAAGACATTCGTTAATTTAAAATTTTTGATCTCACCCTCTACTAGTGCTATCTGCTCTATGGCCAAGTCCCTCTCAAATGTGGCAGAGATGGTTTCAGTTAAATCCTCAAAATAAAGATTTCATGCTGTTGTTTGAAGTGGCTGATGTATTATAACTGCTAAATGACTTCTAGAAAGTGTTGTAAAGCATATATTATGGAGTGAGGTTTTGGAGGGGGGTTTTGTTTGGTCGGTTTGGGGGATTTTGTTTGTTTGTTTTTGTTTGTTTGGTTTTGGTTTGGGTTGGGTTTTTTGTTTGTTTGGTTGGTTTTTTTTTTCCATAAAATCTGTTGTCACTCACCTAAAATAAGAGAATTTTTTAAAACCTCCCATAAAGTTAAAAATGGTATATTCAAGGGGACAAGACTACCCTGTTTGCCTGGCATCCTTCTTTAAAGTATCCAATGATATGGGATGTTACTACTAAGCACAACAAGGGAAAAATTAACTTTAGTTAGTTCTTTAAAGAAATGTCATAATTGAATAAGAGGGACTAATGCAGAAGAATCACTATATATTTTTTATATATTCCACTGTTTTACACATGCTGGGAACTGTCAGAAAGAGAACACTGGGCCCCTCAGTCCTAATTTTTGGAAGTACTCGTGTTTTTATGTTTCTTTCTAAATTTTTAATCAAAATTTCAATTTTATTCTTACTTACTGTATATTCTTTTTGCAGAACAACCACTTCCAACACACCGTGCCCCTATATTTGACCCCACTTAAAGTTGAATAAATCTGAGGATTTGAACCCAGTTCACAGGAACAGACATAAGAAATGAGTTTTGCTGGTGCTTTCGATCTAGCTATGATCTAACTTTCTGACTGAACCCCATTTCAGTATAAAATATGATTTTTTCAGCATGTTCAAGCCGCACTGTGGTGAGTGAAGGGCCATGAAGAGAAGCCATGTGTTGGTTAGAGGAAGGCTACTGGTACAGGGCAGGAGGGCAAAAGGTTATAATGCTTAATTAACATATACTGACACTGCATTGGAAAAGGAGGAACACACTCTTGTCTCCAAATAAAACTGCAAGCAATAGCATACATTAAAATTGCCAGAAAATATGCTTAGAAAATAAAGGTTAAATGCTACCAACTGACATGAATAGAAAAATCATTATTTCAGCTTAAACCTCTTTTGGGGGATCAGATGGATGTTTCTGGCTCCCAGGTGAAGAGGTGCCCCACAGCAACCACCAGAGGCTGCCTATCACAGTCCAAGCTGTTCAGGGCTCCTCCCAAACTGCTCAGAATGGTGCAGGCAGAACATACAGGGCTTATAGAGCACGTACACAGGGTGCTGCGCTTCCTGCTACTCTTGCACAGACTCTTCTGGTACTGCTGCAAAGTCTCATATCTCTGGGTCAGTGCAGGCAGGTGACAGGCAGCCTGATTACCACCTCACTTTTATATACAGTGAGTTCCCCACTTTTTTTGAGCTTACCAAAATATGGCTGCACACAGAATTATAGGAATGTCTAAGAAAAAGACGGTGCCCTAGGTTTTTACTGATCATCAGAGGAGAAATACACCTCCACAGGATCATCCAGTTAATCTTAAAATAGGGAGAGTTAGTCACCTTGGAAAAACTGTTTTCATTCAGTGTGCTGTTAGACACTATGCCAAGGTTCTGCCATATACAGGAGGTCATGACCCATTTCCAGCTACAACTGGAATAAAATCAACCCTAATAACAAGATTTTACTTTAAAACAAAATGCAAACAACCTATATGTCTTTGTTACCAGACTTTTTTACACTGTTCATCTTTCTAAAAAGCAGCTTATTCCATTATTTTTTGTGTCCCTCCAGAAGGAAAAATGCAATGTGTTCTCTAGAAAATTCTCTTTCAATTTAAAACTGCAGTGAACTTTTATCATATGTTCTGAGAAATTATTAAGTCAATAGTGGTTTTTTTGCTACTTTCACTTAATTTCATATAATTAATAAAATCAGCCTTCAGAGGCTGATTTATATAATTAGTTATTAATTACCCCACTAAGTATTGTGCAAAACCATTTTTAACGTCTGCATCAAGCTATTTAAATGGATGCTCACTAGGCAAAGTCTAATTTACTACAACTATCACATGTAAAATGGTTCTTACTCTTGTGGGAACAAAAACTTTAGAAGACAGCATATTTAAATGTGTGTAGCACCAATGCAGGGGTTGATTTGCACATATTTCATGCTGGTAATCAACAGGTTGTTTAGCTTGAGGACTCATGAAAATCTGTAGGTAAAGCAATTTTGCTAAACATATAAAATTTAACAGTTATTTTACTATAGCAAATTTAATTCTATAATTAAGGTAGGGTGAGATGCTGGAGTAGTAGGGTGAACATCTGTTCAAATACATCTGTTCAAATCAGAAGGGGTTGTTTTATGTCTTTTGCAAATATTAAACCTCCTTGCATAAAATAATTGTTATATTTACTACATCGTGGGTCTAGGAACTTCTCATGTCCACTTAGATTTTCTCTGCTCCTTTTGTTCTATTATTATCAGGAGCTGCCTGGATCAAAACAGCTAAAACAAACAAAGTTGATAAGAGCCCATGAAGGTTATTTCAATGGAAAGTTTCCATCTATTTAAAAATACTGAGATCCCTTTCATAGCTGAATAACACTGGAAATATAACCAATTGCTAATCACTAATTTGAATGGGGGGCTGTTACTGAAGGAAAAGGCAGAGGAAAGGAACACATTTCTTTTGCTGTGTTCGGCTTTTTTTTTGGGCCAGGCCATGTTTTCATTTAGGGATGGACATTTTTTCTTCATGAAGGTAAGATAACAGAAAACAGAAGTCCAAAACATGAATTCTGAAGTCAAGGATGAGAAAGACTTTATTATGGTAAGTTATTTATTTTGTTGTTGTTAAATACCACTATGCTGGGTAGAATACAGTGCAGGAGAATGACCTTGCTCTTATCTGCCAAAGCAGCTTGCTTTCAGATCCCGAACTGCAGAGAACTGAATTAATCTCTACTACAGAAACTGTCTATCATGAAAACAATTTTTTTGCAATAGCATGTGACAAAGTAATATGGTGGTAACTGTTCATGAACAAGAGGCAAGTCCCTTCTGATTACAGAGCTATAAGCCAAAGGAAGAAATCTTACAAGATTCAGGCAAAGCTGAAGGCAATTCATGAATGAAAACAGTTTGTTCAAAGGCACTGCAATGGATGCAGACGCTTTTTCACTAGCCTAATTCTAAAACCTTTATTTTCTTACTCATCATTTAAACTTAGTATTGATTTTATTTCAGCAAACACTGTCTAGGACCTTCTGTCTTAGGTTTAATAAGTTAGGGACACTATCCAAAACCTGATGGAGGTCAACTAGATCTGAAAGGCGAGCTCAAAAACAGAGGGCATAAAAATGTGGGTGACTGAAACTGAAATCAGACAACCTACAAGACAGAGATGAGCTGGGCTCTCTGCCTGCTTCTGTCCCTTGGCCCCCTAAGGGAGTCATGTAGCACAACAGGCAGGTGGATGACCTGAGGCACTCATGGCTCAAACCTAGTTCTAAAGTGCTAAATTTCCTAGTTCCTAGTGCTAAATTAGACACCTCCTGATACTTTACATCTGGCCTACTTTTTGGCAGCTCTACCAAACCAGTTCTTTCCCTTATTTGTCACATGGGAAGTTTCTTTAGAGTTCAGTTCCAACTTAAACAGGAACAAGTTTCAATGTTCAGACTCTTACATTGTCAAACTCTCAGGGACAGATGAATGAGGAAAAAAATGATCAAAAAAAGTGTAGGATATTGAAAACAGCATGAGATCCAGACTGTTTTGTAAGTGATCTCATGAGGTTAAGTACATCACATACATGTTCCTATGCTGAAAGGAAATTTCTACTTTAAACAGAATTTTGCAGAAATGCTTTGTTCAGGACATGGATGTGATAAAACTATTTTAACACTCTCATCCAGGTCTACTGAGCTGGATTTGCAATTTTTCATTGCAAACTATTTCTTTAACATTGAAAGTTTTTTTCTCTTTTATTTGCAGTACAGAAGAGTATTTCCTGAACTATATGAATGAACAGAGTCATTTCTGACTCTGATGAAGTATGAAGGTAATATGTGAAGGAGCAGCATACTGAATAGAAATTCATCCTTGCTATGAATGATTCATGAAGATTCTCTGCTAGAATAGAAATATGAAGCTACTTTAAAGACACTACTTAATACTAGATTAAGTTTAAACATTTTTAAAGGCATCTTTCATATTTTCATTTATTAGTAGTAGTCAAGCTATTCATTCTTACCCTCATAAAAGTTATTACATGTCATTATGTATAAAGCATAATGTTTTTCTTTCTCTCCAGTGTTCTCAGAGAAAGAATAATCCAAACCTAAAGAAAATCAGTTCTTTTCTTTCCAGTGCAAAATGGATAGCAACACAAAATCACACTTATATGTAGGTCATCAGTGAAGTAATTTTCAACAAAATTTTTTCCTGCCAGATAACATAAAACTCACACCCAGAGAAAAGCTAATGCAAGATCCAAAGACTCTCAGTTCCTGTATTTTTTGACATAATATCCAAAATCATTTTAAGACAATCTCAGATGTCAGTATAAATAAACACTGGTCTGTTACTTCTAGCCTTTTCCACTCCCTGTCTTTGCCATGCTGATTAATTTAAAAAATCCAACAAAAATATCTGCAGCTAGCAGTTGCAGAGTAATGAGGACAATTTAAAAATGTGATCAAACTTTGTGTTTCCAGACACAGAGAAGTCACCAGCATGTTTCTTTACACAGACATGAAGATTAATTTTAGGATCAAATAAATAGGCCTGAACAAGTAGTTTTCTAGCTCTCTGCAATGACTGAAAGTGGGGATTAGAACAACCACTTGAGATGTTCTGGCCATTTAAGAGAGGTTGTCCCTGATCTTAGGCAGATTTAGCAAGCTCTTCTCCATGCAGAAAGAGCTGGTCCCATTTCCATACCATTCGACTGGTCCTCAATACTCATGTTAGCCATTTACTATTTGAATTCATGATCCAGAAGAAGCCCTCTGGAAATTGACATTTTTTAGGGCTAACAGTTGCAACCCTTGCTCCAAATATGCCCAGTATGAAATGATCAGTAGGGTTCTCCTATCAAATAAATTCTCCTTTACACAGGTATTTTTGAATAAGTTGTTCATCCTGTATTGGTAGCAAACATCTGACTAATTCCTTCCAAACCTGAAAAGAAGGCTCAAGCAAGAAAAGTGAGGGAAGCCCTGCTGTGGTCCTGCAGTGCAACACGTAAGGCATTGCCACTTGACTGAGCTAGTCCCACTGGCCCACTAAGGCTTCCCTGCAGCGCAGAGAGACGGAAAATGCCATGAGTTAGGTCACATTAGGTTCAACCTTCTGTCAGATCTCAAAAATTCTGTACGTTTTGTGACAAGGGGTGCTAGCAGAACTGGGGCAAGCATGTGGTGCAGTGGGTGACATCAGGTCAGAAATATTCTTCATCTTGGTACCCTGACCAAAAAACAATTAAACATTCCATTTCTGGCAGAAATAAGTCTCTTTTGCCTTGAGGGTTCAGTCTCTGTCTAGGTCAGCTTCTTCTGGGGCAGCCCTGGACTGTGCTGTGAGGCAGAGCAGGCACCATGCGGTGATGACAGTGGGAGGGAGAGAGGGCTTTACTCTGGGAGACAGCCCTGGTAAGCCTGACATTAACATTCACATCAAATGGCAGTGGGCAAGGCAGCTCTCATCTGAGATAATAGGCGTTTTCCAATGATTGCACCTTGTCACTTAGGAACATATCAATCCCAGAGCTTGCTACACAGGCTGTCATGTCATATATTCCCTTCTCTGGGCTCTATTTTGTAAGAAATAGTTAATGTTTACTTCGCCTACCAGCAGGCTGTTCCAGAACCTCACTGTGATGGTGAGAAAATTGCTTCTGTCTTCCACTTTCAATTTATTCATGATTAGTTTATAACCCTTTCCTCCTGAGCCAATATTGTCCTTTAGCTTAACCAGCTCTTTTCCCTTCCTGATGTTTATCCTCCTAATATATTTACACAGGACAGACATATCTCCTGTTAGCCTTTGCTGAACAAGGCAAGCTTTGGCAGTTCCACTCATGGGATTAACCAAATCACTTTTCTCCCACCCAGCACTCAGCTTTCTCAAAGACATGTGTATTTGCTGTTATGTATCTCCTGTTCTTCAGGCAGGTAGTGCCATCCCCATCTTGACAGAGTTATTGCAGTCTGGATATTAGATGACCTTCATCTGATTCGATCTTCTTTTAGTTCTCCCAAAATACAGGTATTCTCCTATGGGGATGAATTAGTTTGGGAAATCAGTGCATGGTACAGAACCCTAGAGCCTAGAAACTCATGTCCATATATGTGGCACCCCAGGAAAAGCAGAAACCCAGAATCTTTGGATATTAATTTAGTTGCCTTGAAGTTTCCTTGTTCCTCCTAATACTCTTCAGTTTTACATATAGCCTGCAGTATCTGAATATCTCACCAGTGTGACAAAAAGAATAAATAATCATTGGTCTTTTTATCTGGTGAAAAATGTAGTGACATTTTGAATGCATTTTCACCCTTCTTCATGTATATTTCCCTTTGTCCCACATACACCGAGGCTTTAAATTCAGCCTCCTACTTTCAAACCTAAAACCACCTCTATTTACTGGCATTCTGGATTCTTTCTGAACTATGCCAGCAGAATTCAACAAATGGACTAATGTTCATGTAATGTCATGCCATGCCATGCCATGGTTGTAAATTATAATTTTTCTGGACTTTTGAAGATCAATGTACCCATTAGAAAATAGTTGCT
This sequence comes from Phylloscopus trochilus trochilus, assembly GCA_016584745.2. Lineage (NCBI taxonomy): Eukaryota > Metazoa > Chordata > Aves > Passeriformes > Phylloscopidae > Phylloscopus > Phylloscopus trochilus. The sequence goes on along the minus strand of WQNJ02000062.1, from coordinate 31,808,969 downwards.
AGGACTGACACATGATTTGGAGAGAGGGTAACCACACACCTGGGGTCAGAGCAAGCCAAGCTGCTTAAAGTTTCCACAGAGGGGACAGAGGCTCCTTTTCTCTTGTTACTCCCTGCTGATAGCAGGCACAAGTAGGAAGAGTGTCTGCCTGTGCTGGCCCTAAAGCAGCCCAGAAGAGACTCTGCAAATCTGCTTCTCTCACTCCCAATCCCAGGACATGAGACCTACCATGATTTCACCACCAAACCAGCTTATTCTGCCTGATCTGGCAAAATAGTGAAGACATATTGGAAGAGACTTCTCCTGCTCTAGCTATCTAGACTTTTTTCTGTGTCTGCCTTGGAAAGTTTGGTCATCAGACAGGAAAGCAGCTGTGCTTTGCCTGCATTGTTTGGCATTCACCTTTGCCAGAGTTTTGCTGCCACTGTTTGTCCAAAGGAAAGGTAAAGCAGTGTTAACATCCTGTATGGAAGAATAAAAATAGGGAAAAAAAGTGCCTGGGTTTGTTGAGAGATGCTTCAGAAAGCATTTGCCCATTACTTGTTATGCTTCATGAGAATTCCTTCAAAATCTCCACAGCCAAAGCATTTCAGAGTCAGAAGTAGGAACCAGAGAAGTGCCAAACTGAGGCACATCTTCCTTCTTTCCTGCTCACTGTGGTTACAGGAACTTCAGCCCTTTCATTAGCTGTTTAATTGTCCTGCAAAAGTCTTGAGTCAATATTTTTATTTCCTGATTTTACCTGCCAGTGGTGAGCAACCTGCTAGTCTTTTCAGAACGTCTAACTAAATTTAACAGGCAGGACAAGGAGTTGCACTCCCATGACTGCTGGATTGGAAAATTGTAAGTATATTTAACAATTTTAGGTATGCATGAAGACCTTGAAAACAAACACTTTGTTCTGAATAGGACTACTGTCCTGGAAAGAAATTTTATGTTGTGAAGTAAAAAGGTTTGGATTGCATTGAAAATCTGTAAAGACAAGAATGCTGCAGGTCCATGGATAGACTAAAAGACTACAATTAATTTACTGAGATAGTAAAATGAATACCTGGAGGGTATCTTATATTTTGTAGATTCTGTAGTGTGAAATAAAATTGGTTCGTAGCTGCTGACCAATGACAGCTGGAGGTAAATGAGGGGGGTTTCTTTAGTCCTATCTGTCATTCTCTTTCATATAACCCATAAAATGTTGATCTGAACCAGTGACTCACACAAAAAGTCCTTATTCATTTCAGAAGTCCCATCAACTCCCATGAGGATGAAGAGATCTCCATTTAGGATGATCATTCCTTAAAATTTCATAATACAAAAAATACAGTGTAGCAGAGCCATATCATAACTATCATGCATTCCATGTGATGTCCAGGAAATATTCACCCATTTGCATTTAGACTTTCTGACAGGATCTATGAAAAGGCAAGCTAATACAAAGTTGACATCCTGTCTGGAACAATATATTTTAGGTAGTGTTAATTTCATTTGATGCAAAACCAGAACAAATGGCAAAACTTTTCCTTAAACCTCAAAGTCCAAAACTTAGGGGGGGACTGCATCTTAAGGATTTTTGGGGGAGGCATGTTGACATTTTTATTAAAAAAAAATAAAAGTGGGAAAGAAAATATGAATGGGACAGAAAAAATGCTAGAATGTCCTGATTCAACACTCATACCAAAAAATTTGCACTCTTTTTTTTTTTCTTTTTTTTTTTTTTTTTTTTTTTGTGTGTGTGTGTGTGTATGTGTGTGTGTGTATGGAAACTGAGCCTTTTAGATGTACTGCAGAAAATATCTGGATTTATACTCAGAGAAAAAAAGAAAAGGTGATTTACTGTATCTTTGTTTTGGAGGGTTTAGAGGAATTCAATGGGCAAGCTCTCTGATTCCATAAGGAGAAGCCAGTCTGACCAATTCTGAATTAAACCCAACAAAAATGAGGGCTGTACATCTTAGTAAGACAGCCATTGTATAAAAATATGTGTGAAATGGGTTTTCTTTGATGTACCTCCAATTTCAGCAATCCAAATTTTTTATTATTGTTATTTCAAAAATCCCAGCTGCACAGTGATTTCAGGAAAACAGGGGAACAGACATGGCAGAAACAGGTAAGTCTGAATCCTTCGCCTTTTCAAATCTTGTCCATGTTGTGTTGGCACCTCCTCACTGTACTGCTACACAGGTTTATATTTTCTGGAACTGCTGGAAGCTCGTTTGCATCATCCAAGCAGGACAGAAGGGATTCTGTTGACCCTCAAATATGCCAGTAGTGGACAAAATCTGGAGCTTGGATGTTCGATATGCAAATGTGCTCTAAGGAACTGAACCTTGCACTGGATTGGAGTACAAATACTGTATGAGGAGTACTTGTCTGACTGCTGTTTGCCACTGAGCCAAATAAAACACTATCAGAAAATTACAAAACTGATGAACATGCTTCTATTTTTTCACAAATAAAAGGAAATCTGCTTTACCCAGCCACATCTGTTTCTTTGATTTAACTCCATGCTCATTCCTGTTAGCAATGGATGAGTGGTTTGGCAAATGTGTTGCAGCCCACTTCACTGAAGAGAAGGGTTTCCTAGTGAAATAAACCCCTTTATGAGACTTCCATACAAACATATTTAGTAAATTACTTTAAACTAATCTCTCCTTCTCTTCAGTAGCTGTACCCTGAGATGGAGCACAAACCTTACATTAAAGAACCTGTTTTTTCACAAATTCCTTGAAGAGGAGACATCTCTCTTGAGTCACCCCAGATGCACTCCCAGCAGGACTGTGATTATTCATAAGGTGCTTGCAGAGGAGTAGCAGATATATCCTGCTGATTTGTAATGTAATTTCAGTGCAAGAGGTAAGGATGCAATGTAACCCAATTCATTAATCTCCAAACTGTGAAACCTCACAAGCTGCAAGAGAATTAAAGACTGAGGAGAGGCAGAGAGAAAATTAGAGTTTCAAAACAAGAGACTATTAACTTGGAGCAGAAAACCATAGCTAAAAGTAGAATAACTGTACACAGGGTGCAGTTATGGGTTTTGAGGCGAGATTAAAAAGATCATAAGAGCAATTTACAAACTTTGCATTTATCCAGTTCTCATGACCTGGGTATGTTCATCCATCAGCTAATGGCTAAAGGGATGCAGCACCTTTTACAACATTTTGATGCCAAATTGACTGTCACCAGAAAATATCTAACACGCAAATTGCTGTATGCATGTGAAATTTTAACAGCACACACTTTGGAGAGTCACTAGTTGAACACAGGCTTCATTTTCAAGGATAGACTTACAGCATCAAGCACAGGGCAGTGGGAGGATTAAAACAAAAGTGGCTGTGATCAGTTCCTCAACAAACGCTCAGCCCAACCCTCTCCTCACAACCTGGCTGCCAGGCCCCACGGCACCATGCTCAGCCACCAGAACTGCACTGGACTGTGAGAAAATAAAGTATGCAAAGACAGGTCAGGCAATTACCATAAATTCACTGATGCAGGTTAATGAAAGCACCACTCTGTCCGTGCACAATTACTAAGCACCAGGAGGAATTCAAATTTGGAAGCCGAAACAGGCAATCTCACAAATATCCCTATAAATATGATATGGGTCAGGGAACTGGTTTAAACAAACTTTATGGCTTGAAGTGTCACCCAGTCAGAAATCAAAAACAAATGACAATTAGCAGGCCCCTGAGCTTGAGGAATTTAAGTCTTGTGAAGCATTGAAATTTTCAAAATGGGATTTAAGCAGAATTTGAATGACATGCAGGCATTGAGCAAGAGTTCTGTCTAAGTTAAACTTATGTTCCTCAAAAGTTAGCACTAATAGCCAAAAGCCAACACTTGTGGAACAATCCATGGCAAATTAAAACTTCATTAGATAGATAAATAATTAGCTAGATAGAGAGACAGAAAGGAACAGCCAACTAAACACCGGAGCTGATAACATCAAGACTTGAGCTTGAAACATCCTTTCCTGGTATTCATATCCTTTCCTTAGTCATCCTTTCCTTTTATTCCCTGAATACATTCTTCTATTCCCTTCTTATCTACCAGTACACACTGCAGCCAAAATATAGGGCACTGGACCTTCAGCATTACACAGCCCTTCAAATTTCCTGTTTTCTAGAATCCATGGTGTTCTGTCTTGCCTTCTGTTCTGCCACCAGGGATCTAACCCTGGCATCTCTCTGCTCTTTTGTCTTGAGTCCAGTGATTTTTCAGTCCTTTCTTTAGAAAGTGCTTTCTCCCACTCATCCTCTTTGCCTGCCTTGCAGTTCATTTGAAACACCCTTACTTTTATTCAAATGTTTTCTTTGCTTTGAAATATCTCTTTAAACCCAGGAATGTTGCTTGTTTCCAGCTCCTCACTGGTGATAATCTGAAGTATACTTACAGTAAAAGCTTTCTGACAGTAGATTTATCTGTGTAATTTATAGGCAACATGTAGATATACACAGCAGGACAAATAAATTATGTAGAAAAATAGATCCAATGGAAAGTCTTACCTTTTTTCTGTTTTTGTAAACCAAGAGGTACTTTGAGTCTTCAGTATGCTATTATTCTCTACTTTTTTCGGGTTTAAATTATCCAAGTACACTACGGAAAATGAAGAAAGTTGAGATAAGCCTTAAAAAGGAAAAAATTCACTTTAACGTATCATTTCATCAGGTTATTGTTGGAACTAGCATCCTGTTCCAAGCAACCTCATCTTCATAGTCTAACAACTTACTCTGCAAATTAGCTGATTTTTAAAGCTAATATTAGAGTCATATTTTTCCAAGTACCCACCCACTGATACTCTCTTCCTTAGCACTTTTCTCCCCTAATATAAAAAAATATTGACAGCTAGACCTAAGTCTCTGTGGTTGTCAAGGGATTTGGAAAGCTCTCAGTGAAGATGTTCTGAAAATCTTATTTTCATTAATGAATTGATCCTAGCAACTTTTTCTAGGATACTGTGCCATTAAAAATTGCACAGACCCTAGTTTTTTTGAACATAGCAAGAATCAAAAAGGAGAAGGTAATCACCATTTACAATTACTGGTCTCCCTCCAGCTTGCATGTTGCTCTGATTGTTTTCTTTCTGTCTCACACAGATACCAGGTTTTCTGGTTGCTTCCAACTCTCTTTTTCTTGCCTGTGTCTGTTGTTAACACATGCACACACAGTTTTTCATTTCCTGACAAAGGAGATATTTAGATTAAATATTAGGCAGAAATTCTTTGTTGTGAAGGTGGTGAGGCACTGGAACAGGTTGCCCAGAGAAGCTGTGGATGGCCCATCCTTGGCAGTGTTCAAGGCCAGATTGGATGGGGCTTTGAGCAACCTGGTTTAGTAAAAGGTGTCCCTGCCCATGGCAGGGCTGTTGGAACCAGATGATCTTTAAGGTCCCTTCCAACCCAATCCATTTTATAATTCCATGATTCTGTGATTCTCCAGCTCCTTATTGTCCTGTGCTCATTTTTATCTTTGCCCAGGGATATGGCTGATGCCTGAATGAGCAGAGCAGCTCACCAGGCAGCAGTCTGTATTTCCAGAGCTGTCAATGACTCATGTGTGAAGCTGGCTGACACCCATGCTGTCTGTATGTATGTAACTGTGGGTCGTTACACAGCAATAAACTACAATATCTTGTTCAAAACCTGTCTCATTTTATCTGGATGCCCCCTGGCTTTGCTGGCACTGATCCATGCCTGGTGTTTACTGACCTTTTAGAGGGGCACTCTTTGCTGTAGGAATAAAAATAGTTTCTTGTGGAGGTTGTGCAAACACCAAAGTTGCAGGGTGTGTGCTCAGCCCCATGCACAGCAGCCTCAGGCCCAGCTGTAGGCCTTGGGCCAGGACCAGTAACACTATCCAGCACATTTCCTGCTGGAGCTGTTGCCTTTTTTTTGAGTGATCAGCCCACCCCAAACATCTAGATGCTGATAATACACCTTCTGGCCCCCCATGGAAATGTGCAATATCTGCACAGCTTTCAAGGGATAGTGATTCCAAGCTAAGCCTCTGCTACAAGGCAGAGGCTACAGTATTTTCTGCAGTCCTGTTCCAAAAAACTCCTGCTGGGGGTGTCTATAGGGCCCCAGTGCCCTCCCATCTCCCATCTCAGCAGTGGGACACACCAGAGGAAGCTGCTCATGGTGCTTACAGAGCTAGACTAAGCCCAGGTTGCCTGAGTAGATGCAGAGAGTGCCCCTGTGCACACAGCCCCTGAAAATCTCCCTGAGGCCTTTGAAGACACACTGGTGGCTGCAATAAGGGCAAGCTAAAACTCATTTGCTAAGCCACCAGACTGTTACAGTGTTTGCTGGCCAGAATAATTTAGAAACCAAATGGCCAAAATCCCTTAGGAAGGGATCATGTGATCTTGCGAGGCCTGAAGTTTGGGGGTTTTCATCCCTCAGGTTAGGAAGGTTTTGTTGTGCTGACAGAGGAGAAGGCTTTAGCTTCACTGGCTGTCTTGCTCAAGCTGGCTCGGATGAAAGTTGAGGGACTGAGGGACCTCAACTCAGTCAATATATTTGCACCATTGTTATTTTTCTTTTAATCTGATTGTTGTGTGCTGTTTATGTACTCCAGCTTTCAAAGAAAGCATTTTTCAAGTATCAGCAAAATTTCTACCTGGACATGCCAGGCCTGAATATCACAGTGCTTGCCAACAGTCTCTGCAGAGGCCCAGGGACACCACTGAGGCACTGGCCAGGACACACGCAGAGCTAGATTTAACTAAAACAAAACAAAGCAAGCCCTGTGCTTCCATGTAAGAGCACAGTTATTACCTTGGTAGCTTATGATGGTCAGTCTATCTCAGAGAATGGGTTGTGGTGCCTGGGACACATTTTCTAGTTTGTGCTGAAAAGCCAGGCTAACAGGGGATTAACAGGAAGATAGTTCCAGGGTGGATTATCCCTGTGTGTGATGGTAAAGAAATTTCAGTGCTAGCGACGCCTACTGACACTACGTCTGGAAGTCTGCCTCTGGCAGTGTACTCCTAGGCTTAGCACAGTTGTATCCTTCCAGGCCTGAAAAAAACTTGCATGAGATTTTATCCCAGACATCAAATGCCTTTTCTGACCTGCTTGTGTCCTTGCAGTCTCAGCAAACCTTCATAAACTGTCTTAGTTTCAGAAGCTGCTTTTCCCTCTTGAAAATCCATAACAGCTTCAAGGGATATTTAAACTCGATTTCTGTAAGGTTTGGCTGGTTCATAGTACCCCCACTCCATGCCACTCTTCAGGAGCATTGACCTGATAGCGTCTGACAGATGAGCAGACAGCAAGAATCAACATAGATAGATTTAATAGTTTGAGACATTTAAGACATGTATGGTAGTTAATTTGTTCATACCACAGAACATGACAAAATAGATTTAGTAGCAGAAGAAAATACTACCTAGTGTCATTATAGGGTGAATGTTTTTGTGTTTAATCAAGATAGATATATGAGTAGCAGGGAAAATCCATTTTAGTTGCACACTTAATTCTCTGTATTCAGTATACCAGTAAATTGGATGCTTTTTTTTAAATTCTTCTAACACTTTTATCAAAGCAACAGTTTTTGTAGATTTGTGTCCTCTTTTAAAGAACACTGCAGTTGCTTTTGGCACACTGCTGATGCTTAGTGTTTTTTTTCTCTTCAGGAATACAAATTGTGTTCATGCTTCTGCAACAATCAGGATAAAGTCAAAAGAACCTAGCACTTGTACTCCTTTGTCAGTTAAATACTGTGCTACAAAAAGGAGATGGTAAATTATAGAAAGAAACCAACATTATGACCACAGAATTCTGGTGTTTATTCCTACATCAAGAGGCCTATATACAGTAACTGAAATTCCTCTTTCTTGATTCAAAAGGGAGTTTTGAATGTTTGGTGATCAAATACTGTAAAGGAAGTTACATGTTTTTCAGCTGGTTATAAGCAAGCCACAGGATGCATGAGATGCACTAGAAAGAGGAACTGACTGATGAGTAACCTGTTTTCACTGTATCTGTGCCGTATGGAGTGGATAAAGCAATGTTTCTCCATCTCTCCCTCTGAGAATGAATGAAAATATTTTTCAGTATTTGTACACTGTATTCAGTAGAGACATGTTCACTTGTGTCCCACCAGAGAGTATTCTTTCAGAGGCAATCCAATTTTGGCTGCTGAAGTCTGAGGCCTGAAGTCTGCAGGAACTTTATTTCTGTCTCCACTCTCTTTAGCGGAGGAACTTTATTTTAGCTCCCTGAATGCAGCACAGAAAGCGTTATCCATGACTGAGTTCCTTCCCCCAAATTGCAGGTTATTATGCCCTATTCATCTGCTGGACTTGACTGGGAAATTTAAATTACAAGATCTCTACATGCTCATAGAAAAGTTGACCAAGCTCTAGAGACATGAATAGGATGATAAATAGCACTCTTTTTCAACAGTGACACAGTTGCTGGAAGAGTTAAGCAACTTTGCTGTACTAATTCCTCTTACAGGAACCTATGTAGGTAGATAGAATATTATATGGACATTTGTCAATAGACAGTGCCACCAGCTAATCAGGAATACTGTGTCAAGATTCAGATTTGTATGCTTGCCACAAAATCACCACTCAGAGGTAAGTAAAACAGTGTTCTTCTATTTCAAGTAGTGAAGTGTCTTCTTTTTGTGTCAAATATAACATGGTGATGCAGGAAGATAGAATAGTTTGATAATATTCTTTAACATGTTTCAAAATAATTATAAAGTCATAGGCTTTTCTCACTGACTCTAGTCTAGCTCTCCCATCCTTTCATTTTCAACATCATCTGCTGTATTTATGCAAACTGTGCTGGCTGACAGTTCTCTCCCTCCAACCTTGATACACACCATATCAGGGGGAGAAAACAGTATCACAGAAGTACTTTAACCTGGACTCATAGAGTTTATTTAGTTGCATTTTGAACTAAGCAAGAACATTTTCAAGAGCATCTCAACATTCTGTGCAGACAACATTACCAGTGCCAAGCAGTTTCAGGCAAGGCTGCTGTCTGCAGCATACACATTCCCCCACATTCAGGCCCAAAAACTGTGCCTTGGCATTTCATTGGGTAAGTAAAATGAAAATGTTCACAGAAATTCTAGCAGGTGGTCTGAATGCTGGGGAGAGAAATAGTCCTACCTCATGGAGGGATATAAATATATCCTGGGATCTTTCTGTGTTAATCTTTCTTGAAAGAAGCTATTCAAAGGGCCCACAGTAAGCTCTGTGGGGACTATAGCTTACTGGGAGATGGTTGCACTAGAAGTTGCTGGTGTCTATTCTCCTGTACAGTGAATTTCTAATTCTACCTTAGATAGACCTCCACATAAATTGCAAACCAGTCTGAACTCATTGCCTGTCACAGAGATGTTTTGTCCTGGCTAAGAAATCTTATTCATCATCACAACCCAGGTTTCCAAAAATCACAGAAAATTATTTCTACAGATCAAAAAAAGGGTAAGTTTTGAAGAAGCTGTGTGTGGAAAAGGTCCAGCCACTGGGAGACATTTAAAGAGGTTGGCCACGCTAACTGCTGTGCTTGCTTCCCCAAAAGTATCTACCAGCAAATAAAAGGCAGAATTTCATAGATCTTACATCAGTGTAAGCATGAGGAGATGGCAGGACCTCTCTGCAGAACGCAATGCTTTCTCTCAGAATTCTAGCATGGTACAGGCAGGATGCTAATGATAATATCAGAAAAAGGAAAGGAAAAGAAAGAAAAGGGAAAGGGAAAGGGAAAGGGAAAGGGAAAGGGAAAGGGAAAGGGAAAGGGAAAGGGAAAGGGAAAGGGAAAGGGAAAGGGAAAGGGAAAGGGAAAGGGAAAGGGAAAGGGAAAGGGAAAGGGAAAGGGAAAGGGAAAGGGAAAGGGAAAGGGAAAGGGAAAGGGAAAGGGAGAGGAGAGGAGAGGAGAGGAGAGGAGAGGAGAGGAGAGGAGAGGAGAGGAGAGGAGAGGAGAGGAGAGGAGAGGAGAGGAGAGGAGAGGAGAGGAGAGGAGAGGAGAGGAGAGGAGAGGAGAGGAGAGGAGAGGAGAGGAGAGGAGAGGAGAGGAGAGGAGAGGAAGGGAAAGGGAAAGGGAAAGGGAAAGGGAAAGGGAAAGGGAAAGGGAAAGGGAAAGGGAAAGGGAAAGGGAAAGGGAAAGGGAAAGGGAAAGGTTTAGAAACCCAGGGGAAAGCAAAGGAAAATACCAGACAGGACAAAGAAAGTGCAGTGGCAGAGTAGCTCCATCAGCATCCTGGGTTTTAGACCATACCCAGCCCAGCTGCAATAACGAAACCAAGATACCACAAAAACAGGAAAGCAACTGCCTCCCCAGAAACAAGGAGAGGAGAAACAAGTTCCTGGGAAGCTGGGAAATATCTTGAATCAGAGTCTTGCTTTGATCCTGATGATAAAACAGCTTTGCCAAAATGGATGAGCCATTTGGAGCCAATTCCCTCCTGTTTAAGGATTTGTCCTTGAGGTGATGAGCGCGTGTGAAAACACACATATGTGCTGAAAAAGGGAAGGCAGATGACATCAGACTTTAATTTGGATAAAAATGTGCATGAAAGAGCTGAAAAAAAAAAACCCAAAACAACTTCATACTGCAGTATAGGAAAGTCTGATGTTCCTTTTCTGCCCTCCTCCAAATGGGATTTTTGGCTCCAAATGGCAAACACTATGATTTCTGCCTCTCTGGGGATCACCATCCTGCTGGAAGGTTGAAACCAATTAGTAAGTTTGGTGCTCCACAGAGCTTCATGTGGCAGCAGCAGCTGCCCCTGTGCTCAGCTGCTGCTCTAGCTCCACCATACAGACCATGGCAGTTATTTCCTGGGCATTCATGGGAGCTGCATAAAATCAAGATTGCTGTATTGCAGGAACCCTAAAAACCCCTTCAGGGAAACATCTAGGCTTTGCCCTGGGAAGATTTACTATAGAGTTCCCTACCTAGGCTGAAAGAGAATACTTCTCATGGTGCTTTGCAAAACTACTGCCAATCTATCTTGGATTACTTCCCCCATTGGTCCCTCAACCCTGCCCTCCCCAGTTGTTCATCCCTCATTCCCCTCTATAGGTTGCCTTGCCCTTTGTACCACCCCTGTGCCCTCAGGTCATAGCCACTGACCCCTTACTTAACCTCTGAGCAACACATGATCTGGGTCTTCTGTCCATGATCGTTTTGGCATGCTGAAATAAACCTTGCTGGAACTTATCATACAGGAGGCCCTTCCTTCCAGGAAAGACCAGGAGGTCTTTCCTCCACTGACACGTGTGTGTGTGTACATGGGCTTGAAATGGCTGTCCTTGTGACCTGCTCTGAGCAGCTTCTGAAGGAGATGCTTTGAGAAGGTAGCAGCATTTTACAATCCTGCCACAATGCTACACTCTATGGTACAAGAAAGAAAGAAAGGACCAAAGCACGCTAATAATCTTGAGGCTCGTTAAAATATTTACTTTCAGACGTAATTGCTTGCATATTACTTTCTTTACTAGGAAGTGTGAGTTGCAAAGCCTGCACTCTTCAGCGCCCTCTTTATCCAAAACGGAATTTGCAAAATTTACATCAAAACAGGTACAAACCACGTTAGCCCCTGACATTTTCCAGCATCTGACATATGTTATTTTTATTGAGACGAAAATACCTAAAATTGTATTTAAAGTTTCCCATAGCCTTTTTAAAACTTACTTCAGTCATTTTAAACATGCTATTAAAATAATTTTCAATACAAGATCGTCATATTTTTTTTGGTCTAATAGCATTATTTTTGCCTTTTTTCGTCTAATATCATTGCCATATATGATACACATACCAGGGAAATTTTGTTCCATCTTCATGGCATGCACTGTTTTCTTCTGATGGAATTTTAAAAAATAATCCAGTCCTGATTTTGCAGCCTCTTTTGGGTGGTTTGATGCTTCCAGTTATTAAATACATGAACTGTAATGGCAACACTGCATGCTTTCTAACTAGGAAGAAAGACAAAATGCTGAGATTACAGCCTGTATGCATCCAAATCGTCCCACTCCCAGGGAAGTAAAATGTACCCATGTGCAAATACAGTCACCTCCTTGTCATAATTTTAATTTCCAAAAGTCAGTGGGGTAAATACATCAGAGTACATGTAATGTAGTATTCCAAATGTTGCAATTAAATAACCAGAGTGCTCTTTTGTGATATACTGAACATGTTCAGCATCTCGAACAATTCATCTAAAGCTTGTCCACACATGACTACCAAAAATATGGGTCAGCAAGGATACACAGGGGGAGGAGAAGATTTGAGGAGGTCTGGGCATGCCCTCCATGCCTCCACAGGTGCTCCACCACAGCCAGCTCCAGGTCTGCCAGGACAAGGATGGCTGACAGCTGCTTTAGGCCCATAGGTTTTCTGCAAAACCCATATGCACAAAAAAAAAAGCTTTGGCTGTTTATTAAAGTGTTTGTTGTTTTGGTTTTTTTTTTAATGATGGGTCTCTCAATCAGTTTGCATTTCAGTGTTTAGGTATCAGAGATTCCTACAGGAAACCTGCCATAAAATGAGAACCTGAAGCAGGCCAGATTGCTCACTGTTGAAGGTTACAGAAATGTATGGTTGAAACTCATATAACTTAGGAAAAGAAACTCATAAGTTGGGGGTTGGGTTTTTTATTTTATTCTAATTTTTGTCCATATAATTTAAAACATATGCAGAGTTTTAAAAAGATATATCTATCTAATCCTAAAATAATTAATATCCAGTAAAACCTATCTGTCCTTATAGATCCTGACCTATAAACTTATGCTTTCATTATCTTTGCACTATGAAGACTGGCTGTCAAGCAAGTGAAGAGTCAGCATGAGCAAAGTTCATAATGAAATCTTGAAGGTCTGCAAAGTAGGGTAAATTAGTGAAGTTCTGTGGATTATTTCACTTTGCACAGCAAAGAAATCTGGATTATTTTGCATATATTGTGTTAAAAACACATTTTTTGGTTACCCCAGAACATGTTCAATTAGATAGCCAGGCTTTAAAAAAAAACACGTATAAAGCAAAACCTCAAACTCAGCCCCTATGGACTCCACTGTGGTGGCCTACTGCATAGATTTACATTGGCAATGCCACAGAAGACAGACATGCTGGAATAATTTATTTCTGAGTCGAATTTTTCTCTGTGGATTTTGTAATTTGATTAACATTTTTTCGTTATCTTTTTACAGACTCTTTGAAGGTGGTGTAAATGACATCCAGCTCTGATTAATGGTGAGATTCATGCTAGAAAATAAAATCTTCACTCTAGCTGGAATGTAAATGCAGCCTTTCAAACTAGCACAGAGTTTTTAATAGAAACAGAATTAATTAGTTCAACCTGGAATCTTACATATGCACACAAAAAATCAGATACCCAAATAATCTCAGTTTGTCTCTTCTGAAGTTTTTGATAAAACACAACATTTAAATCATTTTATTGTAGTGAGAAGATAATGCTCATTTCTAAAAGTTACTTATAAAGTAGACAATGCTAGCACTGTGTCAGTACTGTGCAATCCAAGAGACAGGCAGTCAGGTAAAGGCAGTTTTCAGATTTGTAGATGGAAATCAGATGCCCAGCCATCACTGGCTGAGTGCTCAACAGCTCCTTGCACCTTTACTATTGTAAAGGAAAACACATTCACTCCCTTCTTTGAGGCAGATGACTCTCCTTGGAGTCACAGCAGTCACAGTGGAGCTTGCAAGGCTGAAAACTCAATTATTAACATGATTATTTGGGGTGGCATAGTGAGAGAAGTAGGTGTTGCACCTGGAAGTTGAGTCACAACCTACAGTGCTATTATGCTGAGGAGTAGAGATGTTCTTTGACCACCCTAGATCTCCACCAAGTGCTGGGTGTGCATGCATTTGCACTCAGCAAGAGCAGGATATAAGGCTAAGCACAGGATGGATTATTCCCTTGACTTACACTTCTCTGCCTCCATGCATGCACTGCACAAGCCCTTCCCTCCAGTGCACACAGGAGGGTAGTGTGGAGCCAGGCACACCTGAAGAGAAAGTAGATGGCAGACCAGGGATGCTGTACCCTCCCAAACACTGAGCTGATTTAGGAATGGTCGGAGATATGTTTCCCAGGACATGAGCATCTTGTTACACACCAAAGCTCGAGTTTATTTTGTTGTATAGTAAACAGAAATTAAATTTAGTGTTGAGTTTAAAAAAAAAATTGTTGTAATGGGCCAGATTAATTTCTGGCACAAACACACAAAATCGTCACTGATTTTGATGATTTATGACAGCAATTTATCCCTCAGTGTAGGTCCACTGATTTTGCTGCAGTTACATCAGGTCTTGATTTAACCTGATATTTCTGTCAAAGGGAGGAACATAATTAAAAGAGCACATGCCTTAGTTTAGGCACCTGTTTTCTACCTTCCTGTTTTACACAAACTGCCTTTCTTTAAGCTACATATGCTCCAGCCCTCTGTTTTCTGTTTTTGCAATAGCCTCAGGGTGTTTTTTCCTTTACCTACTATTTGCCTTTGGGTTTATTGACAAATTGTCATCTGTGATGTGTTTGCGGTCTTACAAGATTACAGATGGCTGCTGTCTTGCACAGCTTCTCCTCTCCCTACATCTCTTACATACTGAGTGGGTTGTTTTCTGGCCAGTGAACACCCCCAAAGAATTTATATTAAGCGTTCTTAGGCATTCCTCAGTGTAGAACCTTTCTTCTTTTGAAGAAGACAGGTAATGTCCTGAACAAGTGCAGGGCAAAGATCTTAATGTAAATTGTAAATTTCAAAATACCTGTTGTTCATACATGCAATTATCATTGATGGTAAAATCTCTCTTCTTCTTTTAAAAAATTTCATTCTTTGGTCATCTGCAAAATTCATCATTAGAGTGAAGAGCAGTACTCGAAATGGCTGCCACGTGCAAGGACACAAATACCTGTTCTCTCTGTTAGACAGATTCTTGAAACCCATATTGTTCCAAATCCAATGGCTTGATGTGTTTTATCACATATTTTTAATTCTTTTCTGGGTATCCACTGGCGCAAGTATTTGACTAACACTGATATTCTATTTCACAGCAATGGCACTACTAGAGGTATCCCCGGGAAGCTCTCATTTTTTGTCAGGTTAGGCATAGAGTCATTGAAGAAGAACCCAAAGCTACCAAAAATGTTGGCATGCTGTGTAGCTGGGCTCATAGAGAAAGACAATCAAGAGAAGGCCCCTGAAAGCACTTTGAAGATGCTCTGAAACTCTCCCTTCAAGATTACCAGAGCAATACCAGAACCTCTTGGAATACGACTACATACCAAGGCATCTCCAGAGAAATAAGGTTTCTGCAGACCATACAGCAAAGCACACAGACCCATGTGAGAATGTGTGAGCAACAATCAAGCTCTGAGGCACGCAGAAGTCATCACAAATGTGTGAATTCAACCTGCAGCCATACCTGCTCCTGGGATTTGTCTGTCCCCAAACACTCGGGTGTGTGGGCACTGAGAGCAATATGCTATAGCACACACAAGAAATTAGAGCAAAACAGAAAACTACAGGTAGTCCTGAGGGGTAGGTGTGCATGCACACCTGCCTGTGTTCTGCTGTTTGTTTTCTCTGTGCATTCATACCTAATTTCTGCCACAAAGGCCCTATTGCAGTAATTACCTGGGGTGTGACAACATTTTGATGTCTACATAGACAAACAGTTCCATTCAGTAAACATAATGAGTCATCTCAAATCTTCCTCAAAGCCACACAATGAGACCTTGAGCAAAGTATGGTGAGGATTTGTAGCACCGTCTCTGACAGGAGACCATTGAAGGGGTGCATCAGCTCTTCCTCTGGGTCTGCTTGCTCAGTGGAGGATTTTCAGACCTTTCTAATTATACTTGCATTTAGCAACCTTTTGCTGAGCTACTGTTCAAAAAACATTCACAACAAATAAATAAACAAACTCAGGGCTGCCAGTTCAGGCAGCCAGTGGGCTCATTCTGAGAACATCTGCCCTTTCCCTAGCACCAAGAGCACAGATTGCCTACAGTAGTCTTTCAACATAGAGTCTTCCTGGATTAGGTTTGTATGTCCTTGGCCCCACAGAAAAAAACTCTAGAGACTTCTTTTGGATTTCTCTTTCTTTTCTTTTTTTCTTCTTTATTGGGCTTTGCATAGACCTGGAAAAATATCTGCAATATCTTGCAACATCGCCGTTTATTAATGTACTGCAAGTCTGAAACAGCCCAGTTGTTTGGGTGCTTGGTAACGTCTGAGGTTAGCTCATTTATAAAGAGGAGCAATACTGGAAAGTGTTTCTCTTCAGAGAACCATGTTGATGAAAAGTTGCTTAGAGCTCATCCAAAATTCTTACACCGGATCTTTAATATAGTTTCTTTTGGATGAACTTACACCATGTGTGGTTTTGGGGTTTTTTTTCCCTAAAAACCACTAGTATATTTATATGCATTATTTTAATGCAGAGATTTTATTTTGATGTTATGTGAGAGATGTGGAAACTGCACCTGGGAAATTTGGCTGGCATTTCAGTAGAAATAGTACAATAGTGTGACAGCTTAAGCAAGTGCTGGTGCTGGTATTTAGCTTGCTTTTGTTTTCATCCAGTAATTTAAAATGTAATTTGAAATATGCATCAGACAGACAGTGACTCGTTAAAAAGACGCATCATGTTCTGTAGAGTGAAATGCTGTGGAAATGAGAAGTATGTTTACAGGTTGTGCAGATCAAATACAGCAGAGGCCAGAAGGGAAAGCCACACCACAAAACCGTCACCTTTTTCTTTTCTCAGTGTGTGCATATGGCAAGGATTAGGATCATCATGTAATATTCAGGAGAGTTGCATGGGAAATATATTTCCCATAGCAACAGCTGGTTTAGACGTTAGGGAAAGATTAAAGAGAACCTATTTCATCTATCTATTATTTTAAACTAGTGGTTATCTGCCAAAGCAGCAGGTCAAAACAGGCGCTTCTGTAAAGACAAACGCCTCTACAAAAATTGTACTGTTTCTGTGGATTTGGTTTCCTTATCTGATAATGGGAAATCATGTGCCATACTCCAGGTCTTTGTGTAATTCCTAATTCAGCATTTCAGTCCTACATGGCTAGCCAAAAAGGCTCTTAGGTAAGTAAAAAGGAATGCAAAAATGGTAATACATTCAAGATGTTAAACTTTGATTTGTACCTAATTCCATTAATACATGCAATTCAAATTAAACTGTAACATCAGACTTTCCAGTTTTGTTGGCTTTTAAAAATCCAGTAAAAGACAAGATTGTAATATAAAGATATAATCCAGTTATGCTCTTATCTCTAGCTCTGTTAAAATAATTTCTATAAACAAGGCATTGTCAGAGATTACTATTTTTAAATAGCATTCAGATTTTGTCAGGCATTGAAAACCAAATAGGCAAGATTTGACTTTGATCCTTGTACAAAGAGATTAGGCTCAAATCCACGAAGAGTTACATACTCAAGTCCTGTCAAGGCCCCAGGTTTACTTAATCTAACCAAAGGATCCTAAATGAAGAATCAGTCAAAACAGACTACCTCTAAAAATGGTCAAAGAAAAATGAGGGATGTCAGGCAATGACTCAGGTTCCCTAAAAGCCAAATAGCCCTCTGGAGGAGGCTGCCTCTTGCTTTTGGTGTCCTCGCAGGAGGCAATGCTCCTACTGAAAGCTGATGAAGGCAAAATGCAATCACCTCTGGAAGTGTAGGAGGTCATTAGTGGTTTAGTAGTTCAGTGCTTCTGCACAGGTGACAAGATGGATGTCTGTTGTATGGGATGTTCCAGGTGCCACCAATAAACAAGGGGAGGGACAGAGGGGAACTGAATAAATCCATTTATGGCAATGGACTGTGTACTCATGAATTTTTTACATAGGAATGTCCTGATGGTATTTGCAAATTTATTAACTGATTTATTTTACTTACGTTAATCATATCATGTACTGCAGGCACCATGGAAGAAGCATTTGTTTTTGAAGTAACTTAAATAAAGAGCAGATGGTGGCTTGATGAGCAGGGCCTGGATTTGTGCTCTGTTACAAGTTCACAGTCACAACCTATTTGTGATATTCTAAATAAGAGTGTATCATATCTGAGCCAATATTCACAAAAATCTTTATGGAAAAGATTACATTTGATAGTTGATAGTGTGTTGATTAATTTTTGATAGAAGGAACCTAAATGTCCTGGCTGCTTTGTCCATTGCATATCTGATTTATATCCCTTGGAAAAAAGCATTTATGAGGCCACACCGAGACAGCTTGAAGTTCATGATTGAAGGTCCCTTACCTTTGGTTATGTTGGTACAGGTTGTGGTCAGTCATCTCCTCGGAGCACCAAGGAAACGGCATAGCTTCAGTCAGGTTCATTGTCCAAGGAAAAGCATCTGGCATGGCACCTCTTGGGGTTAATGTGCAACATCTTCCCGAAAGCTGAGCTCAGAACCAGACGTAGTGCCAGCCTGAAACACACATGGAAAAAAAGAGAATCAAAGTCCCTTTGAAAGCTCTCCTGCTACAGCATATCTTCATGAACAGTTCAGAACTACATATCTGATAGGATTTTAGTGGCAGTGTTAAGCCATGTGCTCGCACCAGTCCAGGGAGGGCACTTATATATTCCCCACAAAAGCAACTGAGTTCCCCAGTTAGAGGAAGAAGCTGTTCAGTTTGTCCTTCAAGTTTGCAAAATCTCTCCTATCTCAAGGGAGAGGCTCATTACAGAGAGGGTTTTCCTTCTCTCACTGAGCACTTTCAGTCATTTCAGCATGAGGTCTCCCTTTGGATCTCATTTTTTATCGGAAGGAGTACCTTTCTTGCAGCTGAAATGCCCATTGTTAGGAACAAAAACATCTATGTGTGTGGGAAAGGAATTAGCACAAATAGTGACAACTGCAAATGGACACTGCTTTGCTTTCCAAGTGACTATAACCCCAAATGCTCATAGAACACAACTGTGTTCTGGCAGTCCTTAAAGTGCTAAAATAAAGCCCCTTTGAAAGTACATTTGCCTCTAGAAATAGAAAAGTATCCTCTATATTTATGTTCTATTAGTTTTTGGGTTTGGAAGTTTTGCCAAAAGCTGTCCAGAAATAAAAGAAAAATGGCTTTGCATGAATCATTTATGTTATGGTCTTCCTACATTTACATCATTACCAAAGTATGTCCCAAATTGGTGTATGAATACTGGACTCAAAATACTGGTGGGAAAAGGAGGGTATGAAATTATGTCAGAGTACAACTGGTACTAATATGATGGCAACAAAATATCATCCTCTTAGTTTATGAAATTTCTGTGGTGATACTGTAAGACATATGCCTTTGATATCACTGCAGATGTGGTAATGCTCTATTTTACATACTATGCCATGCCTCCATCAGTCTGTGGCACTGTAACCTCAAACCATAAAAGCAAAATAAGGCTGATCCCATAACTTTTTTAATACTTATTATACTGTGTAGCATTGCAATGGTAATACTCACTACATATCAGATTGAGGGAGCCTCTGCAGAGAAGCTGCTGACACACTAAGATTCTTCTGATGACTTCTTAAAATGAAGACTGATTTATTGAAGACAGTTGTATTTCTCTTTCAACAGCTATCTCATGGAATAGTTTATGTTGTTTTCATGATATCCGTGTTATAAAGAGAAGATGTATGAACATTTGCTAGTGGACACATAAATTTTCATCCACAAAATTATGATGAATCTATCCATTCAATTAACTCTTTTTTCTTTGCTTATTCAGTGTTGAACACAAGAAGGCCAGGACAGTCAACCACAGTATCAGAGACTGTGCAGTCTCCAGCCCTTGGAGGTTTTCAGAACCTGTATGGATTAAGGCCCAAACAACCTGGTCTAATCTCATAGATGCCTTAGATTTGAGACAGAAATGGTCTACCTGAAGTCCCTTTGCAACTGAATTATGCTATGATCACATTACTCTAATATTTATTTACAATTTTATAGCTGAAATAATTTGCACTAGATTCTCATCATTCCACATTGCATTTGCACCACAGTAGTAACTAAATTGTACAGAAAGCTCTGATTTACAAACCCTGGACATCAAGGCAGACCTTCACCTTCTTGACAGCTGCTGGAAGGAAGATTCAGTGGGACACATACAGCCAAGCAGATTTATGGAAAAGGACAACTTCTTGGCTTAGATATATGATAGGCAACTAAGGCTGTTGCATGGCTACTATTCACTAATAAGGAAGAGTGGATTGGAAATGTGATAATCTGTTTTAATGTTGGCTGCAGTGACTGTGAAACAATGGACTTTGAGATCCAGAGAGGAGCATGGCAAGAGATAGTAGAGCCTGAGAGAGCAGACCTCAGAGCATTCAAGGAATAGGAAAGTGACACTGCATCCCTGAAGTGTCTACCAGTGAAGGTATTTGGTGTTGCTGTTGACCTTGTTTCAGAGAGATGAGACACACTCTTTCAAGGAGGGAAAAAGTTTTGTTTATTTATACATCCCTTTATATAGAATTTTATAAACCCTCCTATATCTATCCCCTATTGGTTGGTGACAAGCTGTCGCCCGGTCATAGTTGGTCAGTCTTGGCCAAGGTGTCTACGTGCAAGAAAGGGTTGTTTGTGAGATTTGTTTGTTGTTTTTATTCTGTGCCAAGACAGTTTGGATTGTTGAAACAGGTGCAAGGAAACAGTCTTAATCTGTAGAATTCTTTTGCTGGGAAACAAGTTGTTTTCTGCTGTTGCAGGCTCCTGTTTTCATGAAGAGCTGTTAGCTTTCTCACGGCTTTGTTGCTCTAAATCAGGATTTGGACTGTAAGGCTTATAACAGGCCTACTGTCAGCCACCACAATTTGGGTGTTCCCAGTCCCAGCCAAGCCTGTGTGTATACTAACCCGTTACATTTTGAGGGCTTCCCCCAACCCTAATGGATCAAAACTGTGACCATCACTTTGACCAGTATATACAAACACAGGCCATTCAGTGTCATTTCACTCTAATCCACCCCAAGGGATGTATTAACAAGAACATCAGTTACCCTCACCTTCAAGGGTGGGTCACCACAACTGCAAGCTGGGGAACCAGTCAATGTGCTCAAGGGCAGGGCTACCAGCCAAGGGGAGCTAGATGGGCCAGAAGAATGACCTGACCTTTTGAAATTCAAATTTCTGGATTCCCCAGGAAAGAGTGACTGCAATCCACAGTGTGGCTGAAGAGACACAGAGGCTCAGGGCTGACCCTTTCCCTCTTCAGCAGTGGAAAGACCTCTGCTTTGTGCCCTTCCACATGCTTGTAATGCAAACTAAGATCAAACTTTCCCCACCACATAATAACATTGCTGGAAACCTGCCAATGCATTCTCACTGCCTTACTGCATTTCAAGTCACTCCTTAATCTTTCCACAAACTATCAGGTCTGAGAGCCTGATCCCTAACTCACTGATGTTGCTGCAAATCTTTCAACAGACTGTAACAGACCTTGAATCAAGATCTTTGCAAGCCATGACTCTCCTTTGTGTCAGTACATTAATAACTTTCTCATATCTTGCCATATTTATACTGTTGCATTTTTTTCTTTTTTTTTTTTTTCCTGAAATTTTGTCCTTTTGTTGGAATGTCTAAGCTCAGCCCAATTATTTTGTCTTAGACCCTATTTTCATCACCCTTCAGAACTTTGTAGCTAACTCTACAGATGGTCAGGAGGCGGAGACCTACTGAGGTCCCCTCACAACTGCATCATCCTATGAAGCTGTGAACTGTGGTTCTCTGCTTGCTTAAGAGTTAAGGAGTTTTGTTTAAAGAAAGAAATTAAATGCACCGGCAGCACTAGGTGGTCTACCTTTCTCCCACCTTAATCTTTCTCCCCACTCTTCTAATAGTTCATTAAGCATGTTTATGCTGCTTTCAGTTGATGAATATTTTACGCAATCCTTCATGGCATAACTTAGCAAATGCTTTTCAAATAAACAGAAGACAAAGAATTTGGCTGTACTGGTGAGGACTAGACTGTGGCTTTGTTCCAAGACCCATGCCCAGAGGGATAATCAGTTGTACTATATTCAGCAGTAGAAAAAAAAAGATTGTCTTTCTAAAAGATTCACATTCAGCATACTGTTGTTGTGGGAGAAAGTGGAAGGGGGGAATGGAATCAGGAGCACGTGACAATTGCTACTGTCCTATCCCAGCATAAACTGATGCACATGTACACACCCTCTTGGATTCCCAGCCATGGCCTCTTTCAGTTTTTGTCAACCTGATTGGGAAGAGCAGGGGTCAGAGTTGGGGCGGGGGGCTGTCACATACAGATAAATTATATTCATCTTGCTCTTCAGGCAAGCAATTGCAATAGTAAGTCCAGTCTTTAGTGCTCAAGCCAAATAGAGTCTAGGAGCTCTCTTAAGCATCCTCAGTCATTCACATTCTTCATATTGGAAGCTAAAAATGTTAAAGTCATTGGCGCAGCAAACTGACATAACAGCTAAAACCTTTGGTCTGCTAAACATATTAAAATGGAGAAAAGCTATCCTACAGGCACTCTCAGTACATTTGAATAGCTCTACTGGAGTCTAGAGAAGGAATTTTAACATAAGAAAGATGCAAAATGTATTTTGAGTTCCTCAGACATAAAAGTTTTTTTACCTACCAAAATAAGAGGCAAGAGGGAAGAGAAGCATGGAGGAATATGACAGGATTCATAAAACATCTCCAAAATTTAAATATACCTGTAGTAGGAATTAATAGGTAGTACCCATGGACAGATTTCCAAGGGTACTAAGAAATCTGTGAGCCAGGCTTGAGATCCTGCAGAAAAAAAACAGCATAGGACCAGAAGAACTTCAGGAGAAGACCTATGACCTGGCTTATGTATTCATGCTAAAATCATCCATCCAGCACAGCTCTTAGTTCTACTAGATACCATTTATCTTTTTCTTTGATACCAGGATATATTGGGCATTTCAAATTTTGTCCTCTAGTGTTTCCACAATGCCTCAGTTCTGGCATTGCTTTGTGAGGAGGCAATGCAAGGGTGTTGCACACCAGTACGCCTCATGACAGCCTCATGCTGAGCCAGGGCTGTCAGAGGGCCCAGAGCTCGCTAACAGAAAATGGGGGAGAAAGGCGGCTACGTTATTACTCTTTTATTGAAACTGTAAGATATCTGGGTGTAGCAGCTAAACCCACATCTCAGTCCTTCACAAACACATTGATTACAGGACCAGAGGACATGCTACCAAGGCAGAGGAGCTCAGGGAACTGGAAGAAGGTGTGACCATCTCTAAGTTAAAGCTGTTCAACCTTTCATTAAATTAATTTAATTTCCTGCTCCCTTCAGCTAACGACACAATTTTTGGGATACAGACCTGCCAGCTACCTCTTCTGCCTCACGGACACAGGCCCAGTTCCATAAAGAGGAGTGCTCTAGAAGGGGAGATGTGACAGCTTCAGGTCACAGCTTCAGTATGCCACAGTAGGGCTGGGAACTGGCTTTGGGACTGGGGTGTTCTCTTGAGTGTCACCACACTTTGAATCCTCTGGGTCTCCTAGCTGCCAAGCAAGTTTTTTCACCTGCAAGTCTAGACAGACTCTTCTGTCAGCCAAATCCCAAAAGTAACTCACTCACTTATGAAGTACCCTGCACTAGTAGGAGAGATATTTTCCAATATCTTGGTTAAGGTGGCACAGACAGGGACAGAGTACAAACATAATTTCTTTGCTTCCATGTTTCACATTGTATTACTACTCAGCCATAGTTCCATGTGGGCTCAGATCATACTTGGATGCCAAAAACCCCTGAAACCATCCAGACAGAGCTGGCATACCCATCTTACACGGTATGAATCCCTGCAGATGAATTGATGCCTATAAACCCACCTTGCAAATCCAGCCTGAAGAGTCAAAGGACCTTAGAAACGTTTTGTAACACTCTTATTTTCATGTAATACAATAAAGTGAGCCCTGAAAATAGAATCATTTCCTGGTACTAAAGGCTTTAGATCATTGAAGAAGTTACGTGAGTAAAACGTATTTTCTTGCAAATAGGGACAAAATTCCAATCTCAGAATTATTCAAAGAAAAAAGCTGAATTCGGTTACAGGGCAGGACAGACAGATGTTCCAACCAAAGAGCCAAAGCATTACTAACTATTATATTTGTGTTTTATTACAGAGCCTCAGAACTATAGCTGTGGCCAGGACCCCACTGTCATGGATGATATATCAAAACAGAACGAATACCTTTCTTGACTTAAGCCTAAGAAACCCACTGGTTTTAATGTGATTACTCCCACTGCAAAGAGTAGCAGATTTGCCCTAATATACAAACCATTTATACATTTTAAGCATAAATAAAAAACCCAAGCCCAAAATCAAACACAAACAGAAAAGTGTACAATATTTGGCTGTAAAACCATGAAAATTGAGAGATGTGTTTCTAACAAACAACAAACAACATGTCTTTCCTTCTTGTAAGCAAAGAACACCAAGACAGCTCTCTTTCTCTCTTGCTTTAGCATTATTTCATGTTGGTGATTTCCAATGACTCAGGCTAGCCCCATACATATAATAGCAAATGTAGTCAATGTAAAAGTTGATTATAAAACTACTTGAATGAAACTTTGCATCTCTTCTTTGCAAGTACAATTAAATCTGCTAGCACGTAACCTTTACGATATGATTATGATTAAACTGAAGTGTTCGAATCTGTAGACAAGTTCTATAAGCCACACACACTAATTTATTTTACTGATGACCATGACTGGGCTTTACCTAGGCACCGGCCAAAACATGCCACAAAATTGGAGATGTCTTAGAAGTTGAATGAGAAAACTACTTTCTTGCCCTCTTTCAATCTCAAATAAATAGCAGGGTACTGTGTGTGCTGAAAGGGAATCGTTTATGTTGGACTAAAACAGAGAAGGAAAAAAAGATGCAAAGGCCAGAATAAAAGTAGGCTGGATGCCTGGAAATAAATATGAATATATTTGAAAAATATTTCAGACTAAGGATGTGAAAAATGGAAAGCCCAAACCAAAACTAGGGAAGGAATCTAATATAATTCAGTTTTAAGACTAAGAAGTGGGATAATACCAATCTCAAGCAGGGCAAAGTTGCTTCTGAGATCTGGGAAAATGGGAAATTTCTAGTCCTTACCTGCTCTGATGTGACTCTTGAATCATTCCTTTGTTTTCTACAGGTTTGCTCTGCAATTAGTCCCTAATCTTTTGCCTACAACTCCCTCAGAGGCAGGATGATCATAATGCAAACTTCTTGTGAAAGAGTAGCAATTACCTGTCAATTGACCTGCAAGATTGCAGGTTTTGACTGTCTGAAATGAAGTAGAATATATTAGGCCAGAAAAGGTATGCTTTCACCTTCACCAAGGGCTTTCACTGCCAACAGCACAAGGTTTTCACACTTTAGCCAGAGGAGCACTCCTGTCTGTCTGGGTTTGCCAAACACCACCACTGTCCATGGCAAAGACACAGGGAGAAAGATGACAGCTTGTGCCAGATGACGCTTAATAAAAACACTCTTTATTCACTTCCTACCACAAAATCTGGGAAGGCCTTTTCTTCTAAGGTTTCCTTAATTTTACCATTGAGAAAATGAAGAAATATCAAACTAAACCTACTAGTTGGTACATAGGCAGAAGACCATAAAAGGCTAAATGCTGCTAGGAAACCATGACCAAAACGAGGATCTTTCTGATATTCCACCTTTGTATTGGAATAGATACTATCAGATAATTTTTTGCTGGTTTTGTATCATGATGAGTGGCATCTCTCTTGAGTCTGCAAAATAACCAAGTCATCATGTTTATTACAATGCACCAGAAGAATAATGGTCTCTTATATACAATGGAGTCAGAAAAGGTTAGCAACAGAAGGACCAAGAATCTTTGTTAAAAAAAATTATCAGTAAGGGAAAATACAGAATGACTGCAAAAAAGGATCAAAATCAAGAACATGGACAAGAGGAACACAGAAAAGCCTAGGGAACATAAAATGTACTAAACTGTAGATACTGAACCAAGGAAAAGAAAGTTATCTACAAATGAAAAGGTAAAAGTGAAGGAGAACCAACACAAAAAGTATTATAGAGTATATTCAAAATATTATAATTTAAAACATCACATAATAAAGAAGGTTTTAAGAAAGCATGCACTAAGACCAAACACTGAATGAGTAAGAAAATCCATCAAACCAGAGGCCAGACAGAGAGAGAAATAAGCAAGTTCAGAAGCCATGAATGCTGAGAAAATACATCAGATAGGTTAACAGAGAGAAGGAAAACAGGATTCTAGTCAAATACTGGAGGACTTGTACTGTATATAGGACAAATTACACGACAGGCAAAGGAGCAGTTAGTAGAAAATAAGCCTGTCATTTAATCCTAGGAGCTGGTTAGAACCTGACCGGATGAGAAATGTGGTTTAAGTGGTTTCTCTAAGATCAGCATCCCAGAAGCCCAGCTAAAGAACATAAACAGAAAGATGGTGTCAATCACACTTGTTGGAAGCAAAATGGCACAGGAATGGTATAACTTAATCCCTGAGGGTTGAACATTGACTCTAACTTTATCTTTGGGTTTCAGCCTACATTTAAGAAAACCCCTCTGTTCCACTTGCTGCCCAGAGATTTTGACATTCCAGTTCTTAACTTTCTTCCTTTCTTCATAACTAAGAGGATCACTGATCAAACCAAATCCAACAAATGTCAAAGGCATTCTTTCAAGGCCAGTATGTGGTCTCAAAACATCTCACTTCTTGGCAATGACTAAAAGCAAGAAGATTGGGCCTGAGACCAGATGATGGTTATTATTTTTAGGGAAAGGTATTTGTGTATTCATATTTAGTCATATGTTCCATCTAAGACATCCTATTCCAAGGTTGGTTCTCATTCCAGTCGGCTACGCATCACTGACTCCCATGGGAACTTTGGAGTTTCAGTCTTGTGCTTACTCACTGGAAAACTCTCTTCCACAGAGACATCTGGTGTCCCATACAACTAAACAGCAACATGGTTTTTTAATTTGGGGGGAGATGTTGTCCCAGTACTTCAGCCTCCAGAGCATGGGCTCACATCAGTTCACTGCTCTGTGAACTCCAGTCTCATTTCATAAAAACAATTAAAAGTATTTAGTTACAAATTAAGAATAAACCTTATCTGAAAAAATAGTCACAAGTAAGTGTGCATGTATGTTAGTGTACATAAACAGCTGATGATGTAGGATCTGTCAGCACAGTTGTGTCACTACATAGGATTTGCCATTTTAAAGGTCTTAGAGTCGTTTATAAGCATTGTTAGTGTTCAGGATCAAGAAAAGCAGGAGAAAAAAACTCCTTCTCTTTTGGAAATGCACCCTTTTCAGTGGTGAAGTTGACTTAATGTAGCTGCATACTGAACTTTATGCTGATTTAGGAGCATGTGCAAGACTAGACCAAAAACAATTTTAATGGGACACAGATAAATTATCAATGTAATCTTTCCCAAAACCAAAAGAAGGGAGAGGCCTGGTTCTGCAGGCAGATTTATACCTACATCTCAACTAATACAATGGAGTAATTTTGAATTGTTAGTGTCTTGTAAACAAGTCAGTGCAATTAAAACTGAGCCACATTTTTTTGACATTTTCTTATTTCCAGATTTCCATCTCCCATTGCCAATGTTTCAGTTGTACACAGTGACTGCTTTCCTGTACATGGACAATACCACAGAATCACTTTGTCTGTGCAGTTGTTTCTATAGGGTCACACGGCTGGTTTTTACACATCAGTGACAAATGTCATTTACAAAATGTTTCCCTTTTTTTGTCATTATTAATTTCCTAACCCATTAGTGAATCTTATCCCCATCATCTTAGTAACAACATATCTGAAGTTGACATAGGAAGGCAGGAGAGACTGCCCTTACCACACAACTTTATTGATGTTTCTGCATCAACTGTGATTCTTGGCAATCCAGTTTATCCTTTCCCATCCTTGGTCGATGAAGTCATACCCATGAACTTAACAAAGAGAGATTCAATTTCTCCTCACTTATGTTAGGTGGGATTTTCAATGCTCTCCTAAAGAGAAGTCTCCTAAAGAGGCCTCCAGATGCCCTGTAAGAAACAGCTCAGATTTATTTCCCCTGCCATTGATAACATCCATGTGCCTCATACTCCCTGAAGAAAAGACTGCTTAGAAACTTGGGATCCCAAAGGTAGATGTGTTTTACATTTCTCTTGTTCACTGAATACCTCAGGGCTAGGGCTGCTGGTTAGGCTTCCTATGGGAAGCAGGCCTTAGTGCCTTTGTCACTTTACTTTCCCAGTAAAGCTAGAAAGAAGATTGCTGGGATTTCATTTCTTTAATATTCAGCTTGCTTGTGCTGTGTGCATGTCTGTCTGTCTGTCTGCTCAGGGACTCACCAGACAGTTCTCCCCTAATCTAGTAATTTTGAAGCCATTGGATAATCTCAGTTAAATCTTTTGCAAGACTGGAGCTCTCTCTCAAGTGTTTCATACAGCCTGGTCCTTGACCATGTTGTACAGGATAACTCATATCTGCTTTCACTACAGAGGATGGTCTTTGAGGGCATTTCTGCCCTTTTCCATCTCGATTTTTCCTACCCTCTTTGTCTGAGACAGGAGGCTGGTAATGGACACAGGATTTGTTCAGTCTCCCAAGAGATGGCTGTAGAAATGCAGTTGGTGTCCCAAGGAAGAGAAAGGCTGGAGAGCATCACATAGTTGCTCCCTTAGCTCCAGACCATCTGCTTTGTAGTCTATTCCTGTTACCAGCTTCCCCTTATCTTCACCTATGGTCTCTATTACTGTAAAATATTAATATGCATTCATTTCCCCTTCCTTTCTAAGAAGCCCAGAAAAGGGCTCCTGCCTTAATCCTTCCTTAATATTTTTTTAATGCAATAGGATTGTCACAGGTCAACATCATGCTCTCGTAGGTACAATCTTTCAGTGGTATACAAAAAAATGTTCACTCTTCCAGCAAAACCTCTATTTTTATCAAGTATGAATCATTTGGGAGCTGTATGGAGTTTGACAGCTTACAATGAAAGACAATAAAAATTAATAGTCCTGACTTTTCTTCTGAGGTGTCAACAAAATTTATTTTATTATGGCAAAATTTTGCTTTCAACAGTTTTTTTCCATTATTTCATTTTAAATTTTAGATGACAATTTTTGCATTATATTTCTATATATATTCCATTTTTTTATATTGAAGTTTTGACCTTATCCAAGTGAAATAACACAATGGCTCTAAACGTAGCATTTTCTGGAACAACAGGCCTATAACTCACTTATAAACTCTCCTTATAAACTACATTCTGTAGAGCTCAGCAAATAATAAGAGTTTTTAGTTTGGGACTGAACCAAAAAGGTTAAAAAAGAAATATCATTCAAGCCAAATCAAAACAGAAACTGACATTACAAAAATAAATTAAAAAATGAGTAGGCTATTAGAACAAAAAAGATTTTACTCTTATTTTAAGGATGGTAATGTCTCTGTCCTTAGATATCTTATTAGCCATTGATTTGCCATATTCAGCCCAGCATCTTAAGTGGTTTCTGTCCATAGGAAGGCTCCTTTTTGGTGGACATAATGGGAAAAGTCGTTCCTGGCTCAGACTGTTTTCCATAGGAGCACTTGCCCAGTGCCTGTCTTGCCAGACAAGACCTCTGAATGTCTTGGAGACATCCAAGCATGGGCTAGAATGGCCCTACTTGCTTTTTTTCTTTTTCCTTCTCTCATTTTAAACCTATATGGGAGCACTGAGCAGAGCTGTCTTCATATAAGTTCTGGCCTGACACTACTTTCAATGCCATCACCTTCCTTGATCAGAAAACCACATCTACTTAACTTAAAATGGTAGATTTTGTGAGTGGGTACACAAAGGGCACTTCTCAAGCACCAGATCCTGTGAAAAAGGAGGTTTAGAAGCTTCTTAGGTCCTAAAGTGACTTGCCCATCACCAGAAATCCTTCAGTCTCTACAGGTAACAACATGGCAGCTTGGTCTAGTTGCTGGTGTTACTCTGACCAGCAGAAGAGTGGGAATTGCATGAAAATTAGGTTCTTGAGGGAAAAAATAAAAGACAGAGGCAGAAATTAAAATCTAAAAGGTTTGTTTTCACAGGAAATTGTTGCAAATACAACAAATCTGAGTAATACCCTGAGCACTGATGCTAACAAGTCGCAGTTGCCCATGTTTTCTTCTCTCAGGACCAAATTCCCTGGTGTCCCCCAAATTCTAAATGTCTCATAGAATTACTTTGCAATTTAGGAGAGCTGTAATGTCACTTTCTTGTGTGAGTTTTTAGTTTTTAATAAATACATGTTGACAGGAATGTCAAGAGGTCTTGCTCGCTACCTGGCTACCCTCAGGAAGATCACAGGAACCTTTTGGAGTTTCCATCACATTTTGTGCAATTAGCTAGGGAAGTGGGCTAAAAACAGCAGCAGATGCCAGAAGTCCTAATACTTCCCTTTCCTCTGCTCCTGTTGCTGCTTAGACTGCAACATGATACTAAGCACTAAGAATAAGCTTGAACATCTGTGTGATTCAGTCCTCTTGGTGGATATGAAGCCTAATCCTCTTTATTTTGATGTAGTCCTTTTCTGGCTTTCCTGGTTCAGATTATCAGCCTTATACAAGATAGATCAGCCTTCTTCTCTTGCCTTGCTGGCTAGGTACCACATAACTAAAACAACAGGTTTTTGCATTTACCACTATCTTATGACATTGTTTTACTAAAACCAAGAAGTATTTGGTATTTCAAGGGTTAGAGTTTGTCCTCTGGAAGACATCCAAATCCAATTCAAATTTTCTAGAATCCTCTCCTTTTTCCTGAGACCCACCTGAACATTGCTATGAAAAACATCTCTGTAAATGGTCCTTGAAGTGGAGAAACAACTTCACCATTGTGCTCCCATAGTTACCAGGTTCCCTTCCCACCAAAATGATTGTAAATATTTTTTGCTTATTTGACAGTGCCCAAGAGGGAATAAAATGCTTCACAATACAGATGAGAAAAGCCAAATTACTGCCTGCAGTGGTTTGGAAGCATGGTGTGGTGACAGGGATGACAATAGAATAGGGAAGCACTGTGGGAAGGAAAAATCAAGTATGAACAGTGAGACCATGCTGCTGTTCCCTAAGACTTGCTGTACAGCATGAAGGGGCAGAAAATCAAGGATTTCTTAATAATGAAACATGGAATTCCATTTTCTTGGAAGCAGATTTTCTTTCACAAAATCCTGATTTTCAAAGCAGTCAAAAAAAGAAAAAAGGTTTGAGTTAATGTCACCAGCTCAGAAAAGTATATTTACTTCAATAGCACCGTGGTCACATGGACTTTTATTTTTTTCCAGAATGATAATAAGGATTGAATAAAATCTGAGCCAATGACTAGTGTGGTAATGTTGGCATCAGAAATGGTTTATTTCTCAAATATTTTGCCATTTTTGAACTGTAATTACTGAAGTAACTACTGAAGTTTTCCCCCTCAATTTTCTAAAATAGTTTTCAAATGGAACTATTTTTGCTATTTAGCAAAATGTAGACAGAGCAATATAAGAAGACCTCTTTGAAGAAAAATGTTGTGATTTCAATAGATTTTAATGTTATTCTACTAACAAAAGAAGTGTTTGACTGCAGAAACTACTTTAGGCTTGTCACATCCCTAGTCTGGCTTGGGAAAACATATCTAGGAAGCTCTTTATTTTCATCTATTTTTCTAAGTGAAAACGGCACCATTGACTTCATAAGATTTAAAACTCGCTGTGGTGTGAGCCACAAGACTTTCTGCAGCTAGTTATAGTGTTATTTCAGTCTGTAATGCCACCAAAAATAACTAGCACAAATTCATTATTTTTAAAGAAAACAAATTTATTTTTGTAGAAATTCAGAATACATACATTTTTGCATAGACTTGCAATATCAGCTGAGGGCAGTGCTAAAAATCAAAAATCCTTTAAAAATATATGCCTTCTTCCTGTAAAAGATTTGATGAATCAATGCAGCAAGGCAACTTGGATTTCTTCAAAGAACAGAATTCCAATTCTTATTATTCACATAGCAATAGCATCTAAATACATTTGTGATTTTCAAGCCTCGAGTGATGTGCAAGGGAGACGGATGCTGCTCCAAAGCATTACAGTTTGAGGTGAACAAGCAGCACAAAGGATAGGAGATGGTAAAAAAAGAAAGACACAGAGCAAGGAGTGATCTACACAAGACATGCAAATGAAACAAAATGAAATTAAAATCTTAACCCTTCACTGAGATGCCTTGTCCAAGCAGATGAGTTGTTGATACCATGATGGCACAATTGCAAGACTGAAATTCTAGCCCAGCAAAATCAATGGCAGATTTTCTCTACCGTTTCAGACTAAGAATCAAAATAATTTTGAAGACCCCGCTGGGAGCGATGTGTTCAGGTGTGGGGCCTGCCCAGCATGACAGACATGGACCTGCTTGAGCAGGTCCAGAGGTGGGACATGAAAATGATCAGGGATCTGGAATGCCTCTCCCATGAAGACAGGCTGAGAGAGCTGGGGTTGTTCAGCATAGAGAAGAGGAGGCTCTGGGAAGACCTTATAGCAGCCTTCCAGTACCTAAAGGTGGCCTACAAGGAAGATGGGAAAGGTTTCTTTATCAGGGAATATAGTGATAGGAAAAGGTGTAACAGTGTTCAACTGAAAGTTAGTTTAGATGAGATATTAGGAAGAAATTTTTTACTCTGTGGGTGGTGAGGCACTGGGACAGGTGGCTCGGAGAATATGTGTATGTCCCATTCCTGGAAATGCTCAAGGCCAGGTTGGATGGTGTTTTGAGTAACCTGGTATAGTTGAAGGTGTCCCTGCCCATGGCAGGGGGTTGGAACTAGATAATCTACCAAATTCTTTCAAATCCAAACTATTCTATGATTTTAAAAGAGATTCAAAGGCTATGACACTTTATCTACCAAAGTCATCCTCAAAGTTCCTACTGAGTGACCAAGGTCTCGTATTTCAAGTCTATGAGGCATGTGCCTGCTCCCAGACATTAACTCTTTTTGCACTTTCCTTCTAGAGAGTTACTGAAGAACCTCTATCAATACTCTGTGAGCCTACCTCTAGCTTCTCAAGTTTTCTACATTTGGAGCTATGGAAAAATTTCCAATGCGCAGAAGGAAATCCTCTAAATATGCTTAGTCAGCCTTTCTTAAATGCTGAGTTCCTGTGAATTCAGCTACTTAATATATGGCACAAGTTAACATATGTACAAATATATTTCATTATCCTAAATGGCTGTGTTCAAAAGTCTGTGGAATATATTCTAAACACACAGACACAAATTTTTCAGTTCTTTTTTAGTGATGTACTCTTTGTGAATAAAATATGCAACAAAATCTAAACACAGGTTTAGAATCTCTTGGTAGAAGCTGGCTACAGATTCCAAATTCAGAGAAATGGATATTCCAGCAGACCAAAAGCCTTGTCATAAAAAGAAGTATGTTAAATTTGAGCAGATTCAATTATTCACTTGAAATAAAATCGATTGCATAAGTAATTATTTCTTTTCACTGTGAACAGCTTATGGACTAATGGACTAGGTCATTACTAACATTTTTTACTCATAAATATTCACAGAATAATCAGGATGATCTTCAGATTCAGAATGTTCGCCAGATGTTCTCTCAGACCACTTTTTGTTGTTATTTATGCTCTGTGATTAGCCACTCGAACCATATGGCATTGTTTCTGGTCCCTCAATCAGTGACAAATGCTTAGATCTGGAGAGCGATGAAAAAAGTTAATTTCAATTATGAATCTTCAAATGAAAAATCATGTCCCAAAAATCTTTTCTTTTTCATGAATTTGGAATATTTTCACCCATTCCATGTGGACATCCAAGCAATGATGAATAACATAACACATAAATTAATGCTAGGGCATTACTTTTTCTCAAAGTTTGTACAGACCATTCTTTTCTCATTTGACAAGCTCCAGCTTTTCCATAGGCTGTACAATTTAATGACAGCTAAATTCTTTGGACTTTGGTTGCTATCATCATCATCGTTATTATTATTGTTAGCCTTTGAACTTGTTATTTCTTCAATTAATTCAATGCATTGATTCAATCAGCATATTTACTTTTGAAAACATGCTTTCAAATAAATATTTCTGGGCAAAGCAGACATATTGGCTCATTCCTTTAAGAAAACAAATACCATTTTAGGAATATTAGGGGAAAAGCCATATAAATTGGCACTTTTCTTAAAGATTTCTGCACATAGCAGCACATTTTTTCACAGTTATATAAAAGTCAACTTTATTTGAACATTTCTGAGAAAACTAACACTTTTTTTCAATATTTGGGAATGATTCCTGCATAAAACCAATGTGTCTCAAACTTCCAAATTTTAAGACTACTAAAAACATAGTCCACATGGCATGTTTCATAATACAAGTCTATTCTATTCATATCTGTTACATCAGTCATCATCTTGATATCTAAATGCTCAAAGCTAAAAAATGGTTTTCTTTTTTTAAAAAAATTCAAATCTAACTTCTCAGAGATCACATAAATTCACTCCATGCAATAAGCAGGAATTTTCTCAGTCTCAGCATCTTTATTCTCAATATCATTAAAATAAATTGAGAGAAAACATAAAAATATAGCTACTGTCTAAATTTATAATTTTGCTATCTGCAAAATAACAAGGAATTTGAGGGACACAACAGTTCAATCAGTTTGGACTAAATTACCCTTTAACCCATGTAAATATAAGGTGCTCTGTGTAGGAAGAGTGACACAATTCACAGTCATGAATAAGAGCATCACCTGTGAGAGATAGTGATAGGAAGGGTCTTGGGGCATTAGGACTTGGAAGAGCTGATCTGACTGTCGTGGTTATCCCTTCTCCATGTAAAATTCTGTGAAGCTGCAAAATAGAGGAGATCCAATCTGTGCACCAGACAGCAACAGAATCTGAAATTTGAACATCCACAGACAGTTAGTTTCTAACTATATTCATTCATCCAAAACTCAGCCTTTTTCTTCCATGATTCCAGTGTTTCATAACAATGTCATTTCATAATTAGCAACATTTCTGAATAGAAACAGTAGAAGAGACTCCTGCTCTTCAGTAGTGTTTTGCCCTCTTGAATCAGAATCTTGTTGCTATGCTGTAGTGACATATTTAGAAGGGTTGCATTAGCTACTGTAGCTGAGGAGTGCTTCAGGAATTATCCACTGTTATTGACAAATCTCAGACCATGTTTTTCATGCATGGCTTCTAAAGAATAAAGCAAAGATTTTCACAACCTTCTGGCATGTGTTTTTCAGATTTACGGAAAATATGCCACTTCACAAGATTTCTGTTGTATCACCAAGTGGCACATTTGTGTAACAACTATGCACAGCCTGATATATCCCACCAGAACTGGATCTACCACTAGTAAACAATCCATGCAGACCCATCCATTCATTATAAGGTTAATTATGGCTTCCACAGGTACAGCAGCCAGACTGGAGCTACTTTACCTGCATAGTAGCATCCAACCTGCTTGAGGTTACCAAACATACATAGGATCATAGGTAAAAATAAATTATGCTCAAAATTCACTCAGGTAAAACTATTGAGTGGAAAAAAGGGTTCAAGGAAAAGCAGACATATAACACTTCTAATTGCATATTTTACTGAAAGTCTGGATTCCTCACTGACAGTCCTAAATTTGACTCCAAGGATCAGCTTCCCATGAGTTAGGCAAATCTGATAGAAACTTTGCATTTATTTCTATCCGCATACACACACACACACAAAAAAAAATATTACAAATGTGTACAATATGCCACTTTAATGGCAAGTTAGTGCAAGAGGTACTGATTATTCTGAATGTTCAGAAAAATTTCTGGTCTGCCAACAATAAGAAGGGTGAGGAAAAGAGTGGAGATGCAAAGGAAAGGGAAAGAGAAGGAGCAAGGCAAAGTAGAGAAAAAAGAAGAGAAAAGAAGATAAGAAAGAAAAGAAGATAAGAGAGAAAAGGACAAGAGAAAAGTCCTAGTCCTTCACATAAAACAGATTTTTTCAGGATGCATGAAAATGCCTGATGACATTGCTTGTTTGGAAGAACTGTTTCTTGTTATATCTCAGAACACTTCTCCTACTACTTCCAGTGCTGGTTCAACTCAGTCACCTCACTTTGGAGAGAACCATATGTTTTGGATAAAAGATCCACAGTGATCTCTCTGTGCTTTTCACCACTTCTGCAGTACTCCATTTGTATGTGTTCTGATTTTACTGGCTTTGTTCCTCTAAGCCCATTGAATGCTGCCATATACCTTTGTTGCATTTAAAACGAATTTTGAATATTTCAAGTAGACGAAGAACCTGAGATGATGCTGTCTGAACTATCTGTCAATAGCATGAAATAAACTTCTAGGTTGCACTTCTGGCTCTCTCCTTGTCTTCCATCTCTTCCAGCATTTGAGCAGCATATTAATCACACACACCCCGACTGATCACCATCCAACTTCAGCCCTTCTGGAGGCTCAAGTTTTTATGAAATTGCACCAGAAAATAAAGCTGGCTGGCTGAGCACAGAACATAAAAGAAATTAAGCCAAGAAAAAAAAAAAGGTAAAGAAATGTGAGGTAAGAAAAAAATTTCTTAGTGTATACAGTAAAATCTATAACTTCTTTTCCTATTAGAGTTGAGGACAAATATCGTACAGAAGGATGGTTATTCATCACTTTTATCA
Source organism: Phylloscopus trochilus trochilus (assembly GCA_016584745.2). Classification (NCBI taxonomy): domain Eukaryota; kingdom Metazoa; phylum Chordata; class Aves; order Passeriformes; family Phylloscopidae; genus Phylloscopus; species Phylloscopus trochilus. Next base: position 31,772,261 of record WQNJ02000062.1, on the reverse strand, counting down.
ACAGCAATTTTCATGCTACTACATTTGCAATAGCACAAGTCAGACAGACTGGAGAATATTCAGGCCTTGCAGCATCAGTCAGGAGGAAGAAGCAGGGAATGTGCTTACGTATGAAGCTGCAAAATTAAACTATAGGAGGAGATAGAGCAGGTGGCAATTGCCTAGATGCATATGAATACTCTGATGAAAATGAAAGGTGGTGTTTTTCCTTCCAAACCAAGAAGACTCCTAAAAATATATCTCATTCTTCTGAGGAAACTGGAAGGCTTCCACACAGAGTCTGAATTTCACCCAAAAAGTCTCAGTGAACTAAGGGACTAACATTGAACTAAGGGACTAGAAGGATTATATTTTTCTTACGTGTGTTTTTAAACTCAGTTTTTTCTGGAAACAGCAAATATACACATAAATAAATAACTGCACTTTATTTGCACTTGCATTGCATCATAAAATCTTTTTAGGAATCACTATCTCCTCACTATCTAGATTTCTAAGACAAGGAACTTTTGTGACCAAGGCAACTTACATTCCAGGTTTGGGAGGAAGTGGAGAACTGTCATGCATTAGAATACCATTCATTTTTATAAAGATCTCTAGACTTTTAATTTAATATTGGGGGGGCGGGGGGGGGAAGGGGTAATTTTTATTATTATTTTGACAGAAATCCATTTATTAATTTATTTTATTTTCTTCAGGGTACCATGTCAGTGACCTGACACCACAAAACACCCATCTACAAATACAGCCACACAAATTTCAAACAGTAAGATAGAAATTACTTACAATCATTTGAGAGGTTTAGTTTCAGTTATATCCTTTGGGATTTTCAACTACCACTGCACATTTTGAAAAATGAAGCTAACAACTGAAACACAGCCCTTCCATCTCTGTTCACACACTTTAAAAGACATGAACAACCACATCTGTGAAGCGTGGAAAGGGAAAAGGAAAATTACATAAATGAAGCTGAAGAGAATGACAAAACAAAATCAAACACTTCAGATAAAAGAAGAGCAGAAAGCCAAGCTTATGTCTTCAGCTTTGCGAAGTATTATTTCCTGATGTACAGCTTCTTACAGAAGCGATTCTGAAAAATAAGAATATCCAGGGCAGTCATTCAGTTCTATAAAGTAATATTGATAAGTTATCGATGTGTTTCTATCCTTGCAAAATAAAGAATTTTCTATTTGTTGAAGCTGCAAACTAAAATTTGAAACTTCAAGAAGTTTCAAATAAAAATAATTGGGTTTTGTATCCTAATTTAAAACATATGCCAAACTAAAACAAGATTCAGTTTATTTATCTCTTCTTCAGAGGTCTCACTGTTCTTCAAAGGTCTCACTGCTTTGCTGCCAGAAAGCATCTCATTTCTATTCTGAGGCCAGTGACATGAAGTATTCAACCCTAATGCGCTTGGATGGCACATCATAGGAAGTGTATTCCATGGTCCCTACCAACAACCAACAACAGTACAACCACACCAGAACTCTTTCCTGTCCGGAAGCAACAAGGAACATGAAGCCAAAATTCTGTCTCACTCCACCCAGATGGAGTCTCTGACAGGTAGGCTCAGGCAAAATCACAAAACAGCAATGAGACCTCCAAATTCCATTAGTCAGGATGTAAAACCAACCCTGAGCATAAAGAGTCGGGACTTTTAACACAGAGTATAAAATTTCTTGCAATCAAAGACAGAAGATACGTGGAAGATCAATCTCCCATATACTTATGTTATGCAGGTCAAAGCTGTACTAGCTGTTCTGGAGTGGCTTCAGTTCAGAATAAAAGCTCATGTTGCATCTAGACCAAGACAATCCCCAGTCACACAATACATAATTTTCTAAATAAAAATGCTCCTAATATTTGCAACAAGTAAAAATAAGTTTCTCTTCTTAAAAAATTGAGCTCATGGAATAGCTATGTACAAGAAGTCTACAAATGCACTAGACATGGACCAGGCAGTCTCAAATCTGCAACACTGTGCCTGGCACACCACAAGGTTTCCTGCATGGCACTGTTATTGCTCCCACTAAATTACCAAGACACAATTAATTTTGTGACAGCTTCGTAAACTTGGTGATGTGGGATATTTAAGCAAGATTAGGAGTTTTGTCTTGGACATTTCATTCTGTTACTGCTATTATTGGCATATTTGGTGCTTAGACACTTTTACTGCCTTCTGTAAACCAGCAAGTCTAATTTATTTTTTTTTCTGGAATTTATTTCCAGTGAAACCAACTCATGTGCACACCATCTGATTAAAAAAAAAAAAAAACAAAAACAAAAAAAAAGAACCCAAGCTTCTAGCAAAACTAAAGAGTCAGACTTAAAAGAAGAAAAAAAACGTTGACAGTTTTCCTGTGTTTAGGTTCTGTCTTTCCCATGCAAACCTATTTTCTTCCCCAAGACTTTTGTCTTCCCCATCGGAGAAAGATTTGGGTTTTTTTTTCTCTTTGAATTCTTCTGAACTCAGTGTTTATCCATTGGAAAACTACCCTAAGAAATGGACTGCTTTATCTTACTTCCTTCTTATCTTTCACACTTTTCATGTGCTATTCCTGAGAACAGACTCAGGGTCTAACACCAATCTGCTGCAGTCAATGGGCTTCGAGCCAGGTTGAAACCCCAGATTACTATAGAATCAGTCAGCAACCACTGCATAAGCAAAAGATGGACCAGTTTTATCACAAAACAGCCCTCTCACATCAGGAAGCCCTCTGTTGAAACACCGACTGCTAACCATGATGTCTGGAACGCTGGAACACAGTCTCTGATTTTAGGAAAGCTCTGGACGAAACAAAGTCGTGTCTTTCCCAGGGACTGGACAACTCAAACCACAAGAATGAAGCAGTACTGTGGTTTCATGTTGCATGCTTGTAATTAGAGTACAGATTGATAGTTTCTTCATTACCATCCTTCAAATCCTTCCTTAAGGGTTTAAGGATGTCTTTTGCCAACAAAAAAAGAAAAAAGTGGCAATGTTATTATGATTGTTTACAAAGCTAAGCCATACCTTCTCACTCATGCTCAGTCTGCATCCATCTATTACCTCATACTAGGAAGCTCTTTATTCTATATTTGTAAAGCCCCTATTAAAATGGGATCCAAACCCACAACTGGCTGCCCTAAGCATCAAAACAAGATGAAGGCATATCAGCCTCAGACTTCCAATCCCATGAATGCAACTTTTAAGTTTACCTTGAGAGATAGCACAGCTGATCTCATAAAATGAGTGGGTTTACTTTTCCATGGAACAAAAAGAGTGCATGACCTACAGTACTGTTTTTGATGCATTCAGCCAACAGATGCATTATCTCAAATGTAAAATGCAATGTCATCACCCATGTCATGGCTCTCTGTGTTGTCAAACTCTGCTGTACACAGGTTCCCCTTTTTGCTAACACCACTGCACCCATGATGAGAGGAGGCAGCCGGCACTCATCAGGTGGCTGTCAGCTGGGACAAGATAGTAGCAGAGTCCATGCAACAAGATCTCTACCCTCAGGTCTGCAACACAAGTAACCCCCAAAACCTCTAGGCAGAGCATCACCATTTTTCCTGTCAGCAGAATTTTACCCACAGTGGGAGAAGGAAGGAGAGCCTGAGCTCAGGTTTTTCCCATTTAATGAGGAAAAAAATTGAGGATAACTTGCTGAAGCAAAGGATTTAGCACTCAGGCAATGCTAATGAAGCTCAAGGGATGAGCTTCCATTATTTTTATTAAGAGCTTATCAGGAAACTTATTATGGGTTGAAAAGCCTACCCTACGCTGCTGTTAGTCATCCTGAGTTTGTCCTTCACAGTCACTGGAGGTAGAAGACAGTGCTTTGGGTCCTGGTGCTGCTGATACATCTTTATCAGCTCTTCCCAGAGGAAAACAATGTCAGCAATGGCTGCTGCTGATGTGAATGCTCTGCTTTAATAAATCATGCTTTCCTAACAAACATACTTCGCTCTGAAGAATTAATCTTCCTCAGCCTCCATAGCTTTTTTTTAACCTGGGAGGTGTGGATTTGTGATTAGCCACAGGAGCTCTGACAGTCGGTAGAACACCATGTTCCTGAGGTCAGGACCAGCATAACCCAGTAAAAAACAACCCAGCATCTGGAAAGGGTCTATTTTCCAATGCTGGCATCTGATTCCATTTGATTCTTTTCTGGAAATCATGGTCACTTGCATATTTTTAAGTCCCAGGCAAAACCAGTCCAGCCTGTTCCTGAAATAACTCCAGCTCTATTATGGCAAGGCAAGAAGGCAGGGATTTGTTTTTCTTTCTCTCCTGGTTTGTTATTTAGTGCTTTTTAAGAGACATGCATGTGGCAAACATCAAATTAAAATACAATCAGTCTCAACTCTGTATTGACAGTGAAGACAATGGTTTCCTTCATACTCATTTGAAGATGGCTCATGTCTGTAACATTGTATGTCTGTCACCTCACTACAGGCAGAACTACATGCACTGCCTTTTAAAATGTACAGGGAATGGAATAAAACACTTGTAATCAAGTTTAGTTTCCTCCAAAAGTAAAAAATTACATTGGAACATATATAAGTATGTGTGTTCAGATGCAGATGTATACAATTAAGCACTAAAAGGATAATAAAAAATTCGTGGTTGAATCCAATAAAAAAAATCTGAAAAATAGTAAAGGTTGCTCATAATAAGTCTTGAAAACAGTTCCTAAATCTGAATTAATCTGTGAAAACTTGCTACTTCATTAAAAAGCTATAGCTTTGCCTCCCATCCTTGTATCAAAGGCTTGAAATTTGGCAGAAAGAATGCATTAACACCAGGTAGGAATGTTATGTCCAAGAAAAGCTGCCCAAATCTTGCTAAGGTTCTGAAGAAAAAAAAAAAAAAAAAAAAAGGCAAATGCAAAATTGTTATTGTTTGGCAGCAAAACTATCCCAAAATATATTTCACTGAGCATGATTCACTGTGGATTGACAGGCCTTGGTCAGGACTTTACATGCCAGTGCTCTTATTACCTCTTTCTGGAGCCACCATGGGGGCAGGCACAGGGAATAACCAGAGGGAATGGTTCCTTCCTATTTTCTCTCTGGACACTTATTTTAACCATGCCATTCAGATTTGCCAAAAAAAAAAAAAACAAAACCAAAAAAAAAAAAAACACCACACCACCAAATCAAACCAACCAAATAATCTGAGCCCTGTTTCAATCTATGAAAACATCATCTTTCCAGCAAGTCAAGGAACCTCTTATTTGAGTATATTTTGGTGAGAACAAGGTTTCAAGTAATCTGATCCGAAATTACAGTATCCTGGATATTACCTCTACAACTCATTCTTCTAACAGAAATTTAATTTCACTAATGACTCACAGTAAAGCCCTTCCTATTTACAAAATACATTCCTGAAGTAGAATATCATTTTGTACTCATTGAAACACAAAACATGTTCCCTAGGGAGGCTTTGCCCATGGCAGAAAATGTTGAAAAACTGCTATATTTTTTGAAACCTTCAAAATTTGACATAAGCACAGAGTGACTGGGAAGATAACTTGCACAAATGATGCTGGTTTAAATTTAAATACAATTTTTCTAATGGGAAGGTGGTGTTGTTGGGGTTTTAATTTTTCTTTATTTTTTCTTTTTTTGATGCTACTAAATGAAAGTTTGCACTGTGCAAACAGCAAAGATACATATTTATTTTACTTCTTGAAATAGCAGGTGATTTTTTTTATTTCTTGAAGACAGCAGTCAAGCTGAGAAATGGCATATCCCAAGAGCTGAGCTGCTGCACAATGAACACTAGAACTTCACTCTATTCCAGCCCAAGGAAGTCTCCTACTGGAATCAGAACAAGTGTATTGAAAATGGAGTTTTTTCAGAATTTCTTAGTGAGAACAACGACCTGGCAAGATCATTAATTTCCTTGCATTTTTATTAGATATAATCTTTAATTTTTCAAGATTCTTTGGCAATTTCAACTTATCCAGGACAGTTGAAATATTATCAATATAAGGGCCTGAAGGGGAATGTATGCCAAGATACTTCACATAGGCTGGTCCCCATTTTTTTTTCCAGTAAAGTTATTTTATGTTAAAAGCAGAGCAAAATATGCACGTGTCAGAGAGCAGCTGACATGCACTGATATCAATATTGATATACCCCAATGTAATACACCCACATGTTCCCAAAACTCATGTACAAATGTATCTCTTGAGCTGTGTGGATTGATGCAGTTCACAGAAAGCCCCTGGAAGATCAGTAGCTCACCAGAGAAAAATTTCTTTCTCTCCCTCTTTCTTCACAGCTACAGCAGGCAGGAACCTTGCCTCATGCACCTAAATTCCCTGAAACCAACTCCCCTGGATGACAGAGCTTACTGGAAATGGCAATGTGGAAGAATAAGCATTCCCCTTACCAACTGATGAAAACATCTGCATAGAAACTTAATAATTAAATCAGAATAATAGAAATGCACTGTATTAGATCTGAAGTGTCCCTATCCTTGTATTACTTAAGACACTGACAAACACAGCTGGGTAGTATTTATTAGCTGATGAGAGATTAGCCAAGGCAGTTTTAGATTTTTTTCAAAGTGAAATTGGTTGTCATAATTATTTATTTAGCCAAATAGTACCCATCAATATTTATGAATGACAGGAAAGTAATGTAGACTTTTGAATAAATTAGAGAAAGAGTAATCTATGGTAGTTACATTATGCAGAACTGACCTGTTTAACCTTTAGTTACATTTCCCAAATCACTTTCCCAGAGTGAGCAGCCTGTACAGAGAAAGGAAAGTAGGCAGACCTGTAGAACAGTGTAAGGTTCCATTGCATGTAAAGAATATAATGTAAAATACCAGTTTAAACCAAACAAAATAATGCAGTGTGAGCTCATGGTCACTTTATATAATAAATACTAAATTGCTGTGTCTAATATCCCCTTTGCACACAGTGGATTTCAGCAGGAGATGCGATGCAGCAAAGGGAAGGGATCAAACAAGAACCAAGGGGATTTCCTGCCTGCAGGCCCCGAGTCTGCAGGCACACTGAGGTTGAACAGGCACTAACTGCAAGTAAAATAACCAAGATCTGTGTCTGTGGTAGAAGTCATCTCACTTCTTGAAATCAGAGCATTCTTAAGATGTGTTCATGCTTCTGGGAATGTTGCTGAAACTGATATTGTTATTGAAAATATAATAAATCAGAATGTTAACTCTTTTACGTTTAAACATTCACAATATTTGCTGATTATTTTTTTTCCTATACTTGATAAATTTTTCACAGTCTCTTCTAGTACATGAACTGAGGGGCATCAGCTGAGAGGAGAACGGGGTGGGTTGAAACGAAATAAATGAAAATGTTTCTTTGCACATTAGGTCATTCAGCTGCAGGAGTGTGTTCTGTGATATGTTCAGGTAAAGTACACATGAGCTTGGTCCTACTGGGCCAAGCCAAGGGGCTGTATGGGGCAGCACCCGACCTCCAGCAGGGGCTCCAGCCTGAAAAAGGAGTAAGACTCAGTATGACTGTTCTTACCTGCGTAGGTAACCCTTCCTGCTGGCCTAGGTTCTTTTATTTGGATGCTTTCATTGAAAGTATATCCAAATGAGACTTCAGTGTGATCTCCTGTATACCCAAGTCATCACAAATTATCCAAACATCTTCATTAAATCTGAAAACTTCAACTAATTTTTCTCCTTCTTCAAGAAATCACAAGTGAAATGAATGCAGAAAGTGGGAAGAGGCTTGAAGTCTATGATAGACAAGACCTTAACAAAGGAAAAAAAAAAAACCAACAACAACAAAAAAACCAACCAAACAAAAAAAAACCACCAAAAACACCAAAAAAGATCAGTTCATAACAAAATCTATGTTATAGCTATGGTGGTGTGCTATGTTATACTAAACAGATAGAAAATCACATCAAGATCCCTGACAACATGCTGAAGAGATGGCCAGGAGTTGAGGTGGCCAGGAGAAAAGATGGCCAATGGGATTTGTCACAGAGTCTCAGGGGATTCATGAATCCAGCACAGCAGCCAGGCCTTGGTACACTGGAGAAACATAAAACAAAAATCAAAGCAAAAAGTCAGCAAAGAGGGAACACATCAACATAACCAGGGCTTCTTGGTGAACAGCTTTTCCTTAACCTGTTCAAGACATGAAACTGCTATTTTGCTCCTCAGCTCAATGGAATTTTGCCCTGTGAAACAGCCATTGCTTCATCACCTGTGAGAGACATCTGCAAACATGACCACAAGCACATAAGCTTCCTGAAGCCAAGGACAAACCCTCTCTTACTGTGGCTTACATACCCAAAACTTATCATTCTACAGCAACAGCCAACCCAACAGGATTTTAATATTTGTCTGATTTAAACTTTACACAATATATGCTGAATCCTCCAGTCCTGAGGGAGAGCGGGAGAGGAGTATTCCCAGTGCTATGATTTAGCCCCTGTTGAACTGAGACAAAATCATCACTTGTTTAATTTTTGGGACTGGCTTGAAACCTTGGCTATGTTAAATCAATGAAAACACTGCTGTTGGCTTGAGAGAGCTTAGCATCTATGAATATACTATTCAAAGATGGGATAGGAAGAAAAGGCTGTAAAATGTAGACAGCAAGGAGTTCTGCAGTTCAACTGGACCTGGTCCTTCTAGAAAAACATAAGTGTGTGTTACCCAGCTTCATAGGGTCCATGAGACCAAGGTTTGCCAAGATGTTTAGACCTTGATCCATACGGCAGCCCAGAGCTGGAACTCATCCCTCTTCTTCCTTCCAGCCTCTGTCTCTCTCTTGGCCTTCCTCCTCTGCCTCTCACTCAGCCTGTACTACTGCCATCATCCCAAAATCATGGCATTCACTCAGGGGAAAGGGAGCAAGATTCCACCCCATTCAATTGGTATATTTTTCTCTATCCTCCTGTCTAGAAATGATTGCCCAGGAATCATATAAAAATGTTGAAATTTCAAGTTTTTCTGTCACCTTCCTATAAAACCCCAAAAAATGTGACCAAAAATCTTGAGGCCAATGCCCAGCATGGAAAATGTCAGAAAAAAAATGGTTAAAGTTTAACAAATTTGTTTATGTCTAAGAAAGGGACCTGGTAAGAGAGAGTACTAAAGAGCCTCACACACCACTGAAGCATGTCCAGGTTTGAGAGGCACTGGAAAGTCATTTTGTATTGCCAGAACTATGCGGTGGTTTGCAAAGCAAAGGAGGAATGGCCATCATTTCTGCACATGAAACTGCTCAGTCAGGACAAACTCCATTAGGGAAGGGGTAGCCATGAAGTGTCTAACCTGGCCAGAAATCTGGTGACATAACAGAAGCCAAGTTCAAAGACTCTTACAGGGCGCAAGCAGAATGCCAGGTGCATCAGGGACCTTGGCTTGGATCAAGCTCTTATTGACACACATTGAAATCTCCTGCTGAAGCTGGCAGATGCTTCTGAATTGATTCATTGCTGGCTGACACACTTCTGCACTCCTGACTTGGGCTCTTGGTGATATTTTGACATGATTTGGGATGTAACTGGGATCTAGGAAAAGATCTGAGGTTTTCACACCTGCTTAGTGTGGTGATTGACGGCTTTTCTCCATTTCTCTTTTGTCTTCACACACAGGCAGAGAAAGAGTGCTGTCTTTGTTTTATCTAAATACTGCCATCTGTACTTTAAAACACATTCAGGTGCAACAACAAATGCAAAGTCTACACAACAGACTGTAGTGGATGTAACCAGACAATTTGAAATACCTTCTGTGTCAAACCTTTTCAGCTTTCTTGGAAATTTTAAAAAGGCATCTGTGCAAGAACAAATACAGGCCATTTTATTACACAGCAGAAAATAACAAATTTCTAGACACACTTAAGCTCATAGCAAAGATAGCTTTTTTTAAAAGAAGAACCATTTCACTTTAAAAGTTCAAGAAAATAACAGTCTTTAGATCATCAACATAATACCATGTTGTGGTCTCAGATTAAGGAAAACATTATTTTCTCATCACAATTATTGATAAATGTCTATTTTGGCACCCACTTCTGCATGTAGCTAGCCTAGGCAGCTTTACCCATTCTGTTGGTGTAAAGGGCTGATCTCCACAGGAAAAAGTCTCTTACTTACTCCAGACCTGAGCCAGAGGTTGAACTCTGAGCCAGAATGACCACCCCAACTCCTGGCAATTCAGAAAGAAGTGAGGATATCAAGGACTTAGAGACAAACCATGATCCTCTCTTGGTCACGACTTGCACAGATCAGTCAGGTGTGAAACCAATTCAGCGCACGAATGACTCCTCCAGTGCAAGAGTCGTGCCTTCTGCAGCCTCAGATACCCAGAGGGCCAGCTTTGCTTGCAGCACTTTGCTCTCCTGAGCTCTCCACCTCCTCTGCCCTGACCCTGCAATGCCAAAACTCACCTCCTCAGAAAAGGGGAGAAAGGATGGAGAGGGAGAGGAACGGTGAGGTGCCGCACCAAGATCTTGTGCTGGAAGGACAGGTTTGGGGAACCTCACTCCCAAAGGGAAAAAAAGCCTGGGATGTGAGGTGCAAGGAAGTCCTGTTTGCTGCTGTTGCACCCCCCTGCCCCCACCAGAGCCAGAGCTAGGCGAGGGGAGAGGCAGAGGGCACTGCCTGAAAGCATCCTAATTTGCTGTCAGAGAGCAAGAGGCCGGCTGCCGCTGAGGACAGAACGACATCCGCGGCTTGGAAAGAATTAATATGCAGTGAGACGTGAGCTTTGGAGGCAAAGCTGCGGTGCCTGACCCCGCGCCAAGGCAGAGCCCGGGCTCCATGGGTTACAGGCATGTCTGTGTGGACAGAACGATGATAGGTGAGCCGCTGGCTGCAGCCGGGGCGGCACTCCCTATGGCCCTGTGTTTTCCTAGCTAATATTTGGTTGAGAGGCCTCCAAGGAAAACCCTTGGGATGCTGGTGCTAGTGATTCAATAAGTGTCATTCTTCCCTCTGAGTCAGTGCTCAACCATTTCCCATAAATGGGGTTAATAAGTCCTCGATGGCTGGAGAGAGCAGTCTTTTAGGCCAGACATAAAAAGCAGAAGTCCTGAACAGTAGTGTGAAAAACATTTGTAACTACAGCAAAGTGAAGGGATTTTCCTAGCTCAGTATAAACAAATGGGTTCACTTCTGCACATTTTGTTAAAGCAGTATCAGGCCCATTTTCCATTGAGAGCAAGCCAGCTTCAGAGCAAGACTAGTCCTGGTTTGGGGTGAAAATGACTTTTTTATTATGTATGAACAAGGTGATATTTTTGTCTGGGTTTTGTCCTGCAGTGAGGGATGTGAGGTCAGGCAGTGAGGAGGAGCCATTTGTGCCCAGCACACTGAAGAAGTGATGGTGGGGGGAAGGACCACCACAGTGGGTCTCTGTCAAAGAGGGGTGCCTTAGGCTGGGGTTTGCTGGGCAGGCATTTGAAATGATGCCACAATAAATGCCACTGTTGCTTCCAGCCATGCTGCACTGAGCAGTGGTGCTGAGCCAGCATGCTGAGGTCCTCAGCAGCCAGAGACATGCACAGTCACACCCAACTGTCCTGGCAGAGCTGTGTCGCACTGGCTGTAAGCACAGCTAACATGGAGCCCTGGAGTTTCATTCCTCTTAGGTGTGCAGATTCCTCTTGCTGGGAAAAAAAAATAGTTATAAGGCAAAGTTTAGCTAAGAAAAAGTAATTTAGGGTCTACCTAAATCAAAAAGTTATAGTGAAGACATCTCATAAAGACTGAGTTAAAAGCAGGTGCAAGACGTTGCTAAGTACATCACCTCCACTACTCAGGTGATTCAGGTGAAATAGATGCCTGCAGAGTACAGAACTACAGACCCAGAGAGGTGAGAGCTTCTGCTGTGGGGAGGTGGGCTGTTGGCCAAAGCTGAAGAGGAAGAGTCCATTGAGAGGATTAATCACAGCAGCAGTCACTGCTGTCAGGAGGGAAGAGAGAAGGGCCTTCCCCACACCTGCCCAAACCAGGTAACTGCAGGAACTTACTGCCATCATCTCAATCCTCACCCTTCCTCCCATCTTTCTGCTCTTGCTGTGTCCTATGTGCAATTCCAGTACAAGCTCTTCAAAAACGCTCATTGTTATATGCGGCTCTTGCTGTGGTTTGTATTTTTAAGGACCCTAAACATGCAGTAATAAAGGAAATGGACACCTAATGTGCAGCAGCAGAAGCCAGAAATTGTCCCAATGTCATACAGACAGGCTCTCCAACAGAAGGGATGCTGTGGAGTTAGCTAACCCTCTCTGCACCACAGCACTGGTAATTCCCACTTGTTGTAATCTGCTAGCAACCTACACAAAAGCATGACTCTCCACCAGAATTCACATGGCATAGAAACAACAGCCCTGGAGAGATGCAAATTCTGTGGTGTCGTTCCAGTCAAAATCAGTGCAGGTGCCCAGTGCTTGTCGAAATCCAGTACTTTGTTTTCTCCTTGTAGTCTGAAAACTACCATTCCCTTCTTCTAACCTCACATTTTCAGCAGCTTAGAAACCGTCACTGGCTTTTTTCAAAATGTTTAAAGGCTCCTTTACTTCTGTTCTCTCTTCTTGCAAAATGAGCCTTGGACAGCCACACTGGAAAGTTTTAAAGGAACTGCTCTGCTCAGACAGGCTAAATTACTTGGTTACAGGCAGTCATTAGACGTCATTGTTCATGACAATTTTTCTCCCTGTTGGGCTTTATTTAATTGCTACTTGACTTCACCCCTGCATGAACTCAAAGGCATTTTAAAGAGACTGGGAATAAAAATCTCACTTGCAAGAAGCCGGCATTCCTCCTACAAGGAATACTTAGGCCAGGAAGCAATTCAAGGTTAAGGTACCTAAATTTAAAGTGCTTTTTTGTGAAGTAGGTGACTGAAATCCCATTAGAGATGGAGCTTGAAGGGTGACTCAACTTACTGTAAACATCCTGCAGCTGTGCAGCAAATCACCCTGTAGCCTGTACAGACACCTAGGAGAGGGCAGAGCAGAGATTTTGGGTTCTTTGGGGTTTCCCCTTTGCCCACTTGCTGCTTTTGCTGTGCTTGGAGATGACAGCCTGTGCTGCACACTGAGCACAGGCAAGGAGGGGTCACCTCCCCCCAGGAATCCACATCTCCACCCAGGTATCCTGGCTCCTGGGCCCTCCTGGGCATAAAACTTCCTTCACTATTTAGAGGTATTACACATTTGGCACCAGCTTTGGGAAAGTCCAGAGTTTATCCTCTGACACCATATGAGCACTTTGTAGACAGTGATTTATTAACTTGATTATTTATACACAGATAGCCACAATTTATTATTTTCAGATATGAGCCTTTAACTATGTTGCCAAGAAAATGTGTCCTCTGACACATATTTCTCTCTCTTTCTTTTTTTGAGCAGTGGCACAGCCAGCCCTTTGCTCTGCCATCCATTAACATCTCACCGGAGCTGTGATGGGACTGTGTTGTGGGACAGCACTTTTTTGATTTGCTTGCCACTTCCAAAGAGGAGCTCATTTTCTAGTTTAGTCAATGCTGTACAGAGTGGGGTTGTTGATGGCAGTGCAAGGGAAGTTAAATTTAATCAGAGGCATACAGCCCTTTGCATGTATTTCACAGGTACCTAAATGCCTCTCTGTTCTCTCCCACTGCCTGTGCTGACAGCCACTGCCCCTCAGCTACAGCCACACGATGCACACACAGGAACAGTGTTGAAATCCCCCACGGTGTTAGGAAAGGCAGCTTTTGCTCAAGTCATGAAGGCTTCACTGGTAAAGGCAGATTTCTTCTGGACAGAGACATACTAATGAGGAGGTGCTGAGAACCTTCCGTGCCTGGTGTTTTTCTCCCAACAAAACTGTGAGAATGTGAATGTCTAATTTTCCTGTGAAGGATTAAACTGCCCACATCCAAACATTTGTCCTAATGAGCACATTCTCGGGATTTCCTGATTAAAACCGCTTTTCCCCTAACTACATGCTCACAATGCTCCAGGCTGCAATTGAAAGTATAGCAGGGATTCAAATGAGAGAGATGGGGTGTTATGTAGACACTTCGCAAATAAATGTCTTGAGAGAGAGCTGTGCTGAGAGCCATTCCCTCACGTTTTGCTGAACTCCCTCTTTACCATTACACCACAGCACAGCTCTGCTCTGAGGAGCAGTAGCAGCTCTGGGCTGAGCCCTGTGAAGCTGGCTTCACTTTGGAGCCACGGGCAGGGATGTTGGACAGATGTCCCTGCACCCTTTGGCACTGGGCAAATGCTACACAAGTCCTTTGTCTCAGCTTGGCTTCAAACTCATCCCTCTTCACGACCACAAAGTGCAGCCCATGGCAGCCCTATGGACATGGATGCAGCCAACATTTCCTCAGAGGAAGATTTTTAATATCAGTTGACCCTCTGTTCACTTTTAAGGTTCATCAGATTAAGCTTAGAATTAAGCTAGTTTTATAGGAATGTTTGGTTATTATGCATTTGACTAAGGAGTAGTGGTATCTTTGAGTACATTTTCAAGCAAACACATCTATAAATGAAGAAAAAATTGAAATTAAAGGTGCCAGTAAGAAGCATAAACACAATGAAATTATGAGGGCAAAGAAAGGGCATTTCTGGATTATCAGTCTGACAACAGTAATATGCTCATAAATGTAATCAAAGTTTAGATGCCTGCTGTTTCCCAGATTGCGCATGAAAATACCACCAAGAGGAACTTATTTACAAGCAAGAGGAATATACAAGAGCCACAGCAGCTGAGTGTGTGCGCAGCTAAAGGAGTGACAACCGGGTAAATAGCCATGACTCCTGGCATTTGGCTCCATAAATACCTTCCTAAATAGCCAAAAGCTCTGCTTTAACTAAAAGCAGCAAACAAGCTGTGTGCTGATGCTGTCTGCCTATAAGGGTGGGGGTTTTTTTTGTTCATGCCACAGATAAATTTACGCATTCTAGTAAATACGCAAACATGGTTATGACATTTCCATTTTGCCACAGTTTAGTCATTATTGTTAAATAGGAATTAATAGGATATTTCTCCTTTCAACACAGTGCTGACAGTGCTGATTTTATAACACACTTTCTTCAAGTGTTCTTGTCCTGTTTGGAGAAGGGGAAAAATTGGACTGAATTTGGCTTGAAATCTGCATTGGCTCCTTGATTTGGAAAGATGGCTTTGAGAGACTCTGCAGAGATTACCAGTCTGATTCCATTTGTGACACTACACAAGCACATCTCTCAGTCCTGACCTGACATCCTCAGGGTTATCACTAAAGCACTGACTGTGTCCCCTGGGGCCAGGCCTTCAGCCGTGGGTGACACTGCCCATGGTAATCACAGTGATACCTACACAAAATACTTCGCTGTATCCTCTGTCTATCACTTATTTTCATCTTGAAAAATACTCAGTCGTGCAGCAGCCCAGCCAGATATTTTGATTTATCCCTTGGTGCCCAAAACAGTGGTAACTTCACAAAACATCCACTGATGCCTACAAGCTTCTTTTATTTAGAAACAGAAATGAAACAAAAATTAATGAGTTAATTACCCACACAACACATCAGCAAAATTAAATGCAATAAATAGTCCACCACTTTCAGAAAGTTCAGTAGGGTAGTAAGTCTTTGTCCTAACTGATGAGGACCAGATTTGTAAATGTGCAATGAGTTTGAGTGGGATAAACACCTCCCTAAAAGGCAGCTCTGGAGGGGACATTTGCAACATCCACTGACAGGCAGGCCCCAAATCCTGGCTCCTCCTTTGAGATCCAGAACAGGAGACAAGAGATGAAGGAATCGGGACAGGGGGCAAAACCTGTTCCATTTCCATCCTACTGAAAGCGTGTAACCACAGAGAAATCTCCCACAGCAGACCTACCTTTTATTGACATTAGAGGTAGGATTAGAAAAGTCAGTGAGAAAATTACTAAGATGTCAGATTTCCCTGATGGCAATGACAGCACTAAGGCATCACAGGAGCTGCTCTGGCCCTGTGCAGCACACACTGTAACCCCAGTAAACTTCCCTAAACCATTAAGCACACGGGCTCCACTGCTGATGAGTTTGCTATTGATGCAGAAGTTATAGATTTCCCTTGCTGCCTGTAGTAACTGTAATTTTATCTTTCTCACACACAGAAAAAAATCATTCAAGTTACAATGCTCACAATGCCACTACAGCCTTTAACATAATTTATGTAACATCATCAAGAAGTCTGATAGAAAGATAATGGACAGCTTATGAAAAGGAAAACAGGGTATAAATCATGTTCAAAACATACACGTGATATTTCTTCAACAACTTGAACCTGGAGCTAAAAATCATAAATGTGTCAGTATGATTTTCTAGTGATATCTTTAAATGGAAGATAAAATGTCTTTTATTACCATGTAAGTACAACCCTCTAAATTGCCACAATTCATTAATAAATTACATGAACATGTATAAATGTCAGGAAAAGTTGTTTCCAGAATAAATAATTTTTTTGAAACTCTTCATTTAGCTATACAATGTTTTCCAATTTTTTAAAAATAAAAATAATTTTTAAACTGTTTTTAGACAATACCAGTTATACACTGAATTACTGCAGAGTTAATTATAAAACGTAGATTTTAGTGATTTGAAAAAATACCTGCCTTTCTTTTAGATAGACCTGCAAGAAGCTAGGCTCTTGTCCTGCTGAGGGATTTCAGCCACCCCAGCACCTGCTGGACGTGTAGCACAGTGAGCTGTAGGCAAATCAGAGGAATCCTGGAATGCATAGAGGATAACTCCTTGAGCCGGGTAATAGAGTGGGTGAGGAAGGTCAAGGCAAAGCTGGAGCTGAACCTGGCAAGGGACACAACAGGAAGAGCTTCTACAGTTAACTAGTTCTACCTGTTAACCAGAAAAGGAAGGTCAAAGAAAGTGTACTGCCCCCATAAACACGGCTGGCAAACTGGCAACCATGAGTGAGGAGAAGGCTGACGTACTCAATGATTTTTTGCCTCAGTGTTCACTGTCAGCCTCTCTTCCCACTCCTCTCAAGTGGGTGGAATGCAAGATGGGTACTGAGGGAGCAAAGTCCTTCCCACTGTAGGAGAAGGTCAGGCTCATGACCACTTGAGGAACCCAAACATACATAAGTCTATGGGGCCTAATGAGATGCATCCCAGAGTCCCAAGGGAATAGGCTGATGTAATTGCCACGCCACCCTTCATGATATTCAAAAACTCATGGCAGTCAGACAAACCCTCTGGTGACTGGAGGAAAGGAAGCATTGCACCTATATTTCAAAAGGATAGAAAGGAGGACCTTGGGAACTACCACCCTGTCAGCCTCACACCTGTGCCTGGGAAGATGATGGAACAGATAGATCCTCCTAGAAGCTGTGCTAAGGCTCACGAAAGACAAGGATATGATCTGTGACAACCTTCACCAAGGGCAAGTCCTGCCTGGCCAACTCAGTAGCCTTCTATGATGGAGTGACTGCCTCAGTGGACAAGGGAAGAGTTATGCATGTCATCTATCTGGACTTCTGTAAGGCCTTTGACACAGTTCCCTACAAACATCCTTCTCACTAAATTCGAGAAAGATGGATTGGATGGGTAGACAGTTTGATAAATAAGAAATTGATTGGATAGTCACATCCAGAGGGTTGTGATAAGTGGCTAAATGTCCAGATGGACATCTGTGGCAGGTAGTGTTCCTCAAGGGTCTGTACTGAGAGCAACACCATTTAATATCTTCATTAATGATGTAGATGAAGGTATCGAGTGTACCCTACACTTGTAGATGTCTACAACATGTAGATGTAGGTATCGAGGGCATCTACATTTGTAGATGTCACCGAGCTGAGTGGCATGCTTGAAACACCTGAAGGATTGGATGCCATCCAGAGGGACCTAGACAAGCTTGAGCAGTGGGCCCATGTGAATCTCATGAGGTCCGAAAAGGCCAAGTGCAACATGCTGCACCTGGGCCAGGGTAATCTCCAGTATCAACACAGGCTGGGGAATGAAAGGATTGAGAGCACCTCTGCTGAGAAGGACTTAGGGGTGCAGGTGGGTTGCAGCTGGATGTGACTCAACAATGAGCACTTGTGACCCCAGTTCATTAGAGAACAGGAGTGGATTGAAAAGTCCTTCCACGTACAAAAGAATTTAGTAATGTGAAATATCCCATAAGGGTCATATGGAACGTGGAGAGGCCATGTTTATGATCTTGGCATACCTCACAGAATAGGATTTTTCAGCAGCTCCATTTCCAGTGTGGTGTAGGTAGGAACTGGAAGTGTACAAGAAATGTGGGTGGCCATGGAGAGGGTAAGGCCTGGGAAATGCTCTTGGTTTTCCAGCAGAGCTATTTGGGCCTCATGACTCACTTAAGGACTATTTTACAGCTTGATGCTCTTCCACATTTCTTAAGTATATTCTATATTAAACATGAACAGAAAACAGACAGAAGCAACTGACCATAGAAATTTTGAGGGCTGCAAGCTGAAAGTAGAAGAAAAGTATTATGTTCAACCATGCCAAATCCTGCCTACATCTCTGGAGTTTACCTGAGGTCAAGCTAAAATGAGGCTTACAAACCATCACTAAGAAATAAAAAAAAAAAAAGCAGAAAAAAAGTTTTCCATATTGTCTGTTTGACATGTCCACATGGACCAGCCTCTCAGGTGTTATTTCAGGGTCTGGGAAGGGGCCAGAGTAATAGCCTCTTACAAGTGGGACTGTAGGAAGGGCTTAACTAAGCACCAGAACCTCTGGGGAGAGATATGAGAAAGCAGAGAGATATGAACCTTAGGTAAGAAGGAGATGCCAATGGGTACAGGAATGTTTTGGGCAGCCAAGAGCTGGAGAAGGTTCACTCAGAAGACTTCAGCTGGGCTGGATGCATGGTGAGGGCGCTCTGGACTGTCATGTCAGGCTGAGATTAAATGAGACTTAATTAACAGTTAATTAACTTAATTAACAGAACACAGCTATCCTACAAATCCATATTTTCATTCAACTGTGCATTAAAACGTGGGATTAAGGCTTCTAATAGCTAAAATCAGTGCTTTTTCTTTCCTGATAATTTTCCTTTTTTGTTTTCACACATCTTAGGAAAAACAAGATGGCATCCAGAAATGAGATTGAGGACAGACTGTGAAGAACTAGCTCTTTAAACTTGTTTTACATCTTGTTGCATTTTTACAAGTTCATTTAGCATGTCTTACCACACTGATCAATGTGTTACAGTAATGTCCTTATAGGTTATAAAAAATCATTCCCACCAATATGACAACGACACAATAACCAAGACAACAAGATACATAAAACAGTTAGTCCTGAGTCTCACAACTAATTAAAAATAATTAGTGAGGCACTACAGACATTCTGACTTGAAAAAAAAAATTTTGTTATTCTTGCCATCCAGTTCAGAGGGTTCCAGAAGCTGATGAAGGGAATAAAGTACAACATCAACATAGCTCTCTCCTCCAGATATAAGTCCAAAGTGTCCTCAAATGGAGGCAAAAAAGTCTTGTGCTGTCAAATGCCCTGGGAGGGAAAGAAGCCCAAACTGCCTGAGAGCAGCTTGTATCTTCTCCATCCCATTTGTTGCAGCTCCATGTGACTTGCTCTCTGAGTACTCATAAACTACTCATTTCATGGAGTTTTATTGAAATATGAGTCTGCAGCTCCTTTAGGGAACTCATTGTTTTGCTGTTTATGAAACTCTGTCAGGAATAAAATCTGTCCACTGGTCTCTGTCACTCCAGACTGCATGTCTGTGTTATATTTGACACAACAGTAATAAAATAGTGCAGCAGAGTTGTGGGGTCCAAGTTAAGGCTTTAGAAGGGGTGTGTGTTATTCCAGGGGGAGTGAGAGGGGCTCTTGCATTTCCCAGCAGATAACAGAGGTTCATGGGGAAAGAGCCACTTGCTCTTGCATTTGAAAGCCCTCAGGAGGGATTAATGACATCTTGTTGATGTCTGTGCAAATAAAGATACACTTCATATTGCTGCTGCAATCCCAGGAAATGAGGGAAACAGTGAGGTTTTGCTCCAATAAAAACTAAATGGGAATTTAATCTACAGGTACTTCTCTCAGAAGTGATCAAAGAAGTAATTGAATTAAGCAGACAAACTGCAGTGGCAAACCCTAAGCCCAAACATGTTTTGATCAAAAACAAGCGCTGATAATGCATGAGCTGTGATAAAAATGATTAGTCAGCCGACTGGGAGGAAATTGGTGTTTTTGTTGTTGTTATATTGACCAGATCCAACCAGGTCTTCTAAGTCTATTAATTTCTTAGACCTGAAGTGCTTGGTTAACACTTAGAGCACCGCAGAACCTGTTCTTTGAGAAATAACCTCAGTAAAGCCACAGATGCAACATGCAGAGATAAATGAGACAGGAATCAAAGCCACACAAGCTGGTTATCTGTCTTCTATCAGAAGTGAGGCGAAAATCATTAACTAGCTCTCAGAGGGAAGCTTCAGCAGAAAGCCCAAGGGAGTGGGTAGGAGAAGAGGTGCTGCAGTGTAGTGCTACCTATTTCTAACTGAGAACACATTTCAGCTAGTTTGCTGTGGTATTAATTCAGAAATTATTTAGCTTTGATCCTTTGCTTTCCTGTCCTGATATATCCTAACCACCACTAGAACCGAGTTGTGGTCAGTGCAATCTTCTCACAGATGTTTGACAGAAATTGTGACATCCTGAAGACTATCACCAGGTTGAAGTAATTGTCATCCCACTCCTCCCATCTGTGATTCTTTAATAGTCCTCAGGAATCCTGCAAACAATATCCAAACAACACAAACATCTTGTCACTTTTCCTTCCTGTTGACACAAAAAAATAGATTTGTACAGTTAAACTTAGACCAACTGATTCCTGTGGAACTGACCACCAGCCAGAGGGGGGGAACATCTGGAGGATAATAATTTTATCTTCAGCTGCCTTTTTTGGGAATGGGAAGAGGTTTTAACTCAATCTCCCAAAAGGCAGAGGACAGAAACTAGTGTTTGGGTCTGTTGTTGTTTTTTGTGGTTTTTTTAAACAGGCATCAGATTTCTAAGCAGCATACACCACAAGTAATTTGCAAGACCATGGGTGAATGAAGATCTGAGCAGAAATGGTTGGATGCTAAAGGGCAGAGTGAGGCTCTGTAATATACATCAGGAGACTACAGAAACTGGGGAGAACTCATTGCAGGCTAGTCACAGGCCAGCTAGTATATCCCTTACTCCCATCTTCCCATGAAAATTTCAGAGGAGCATTTGCAAAAAAGGTGTTTTCTTTGCCATCAGAGTGAAGTATTTTCAAAAGTTCCACAGGGATACAGGAATAAAGGTGTTGCTGGCTTTCAGCAGAGTTTCCTCCATGCTTTTGAAATCCCAGTCTGCTTGCCTCACATACTCACATGACCTTCATGAGTGAAGCATCCAAGCACCTCACCACCTTCCTGACATTAATCTTCCCAGCATTTTTTGCCAAGCAGCCTGGCTGTACCAGCTCTGACTTACAGCAAGTGATTAATGGCAGTACAGAAATCAAGGGCTAGAGACACAAAAAGACACACTCAGGTACTCTGCTGCCCAGCACGATGAAATGTGTGCCAGGGGAGGGTTAGATTGGACATTAGGAACAATTTCTCTATATGAAGGGTGATAAGACTCTGAAATAGGCTGCCTGGGGAGGTGCTGGAGTGACCAACTCTGGAGGTGTTTGAGGAGAGACTGGACAAGCAACAAAGTGCCATGGTCTAGTTGATATGATGGTGTTTGTTCATAGTTTGGGCTTGATGACCTCAGAGGTCTTTTCCAACCTAACTGATTCTGTGATTCCGAGAAATGTAACATGGATCCAGCAGCATGTACAGCCTGGTGCTTTTACAGTACACAGGGAGGCTCCACTTCCCTTCCAGTGCCCCACATAGGCTGCAATACATGAGCAGCAGGAGGCATGTCACTGCACCAGGAGGGCTCAAGGGTGTCTGAGGGATGTGAAGGCTCATCCCCAGTGCCACACAAACATTTCCATATACACAGTAAGGTCTTTCTGAAGCCACCCCAACTACTTGACACTTTCTTTTGTTAGAAAGATCTGGCATCCTGCCAGATGCCATTTCTTAGATAACCAGGCAATTTCTCATTTCTGACCTAATCTTCTTCATCACCATTTCTTTTTTTCTACAATCAACACTGCCATTTAACTTAAATAGTTATTTTGTCTCGCTGTGATTTCGACACATGATTTTTTTCATGAAGGCCCAGTTTTTTTCATATCATTAAGCCAAAGAAGTCTCTCAGTCTCCACGTGGAAGATAGACATTCTTGCCTTGATCACCCTTAGAGCCTTTTACCACATCTGTTTCAGTTTATCTTTTATTAAAACACAGCTGATCAGAGCTGGAACCAGTTTTCTAAACTGCACAAAGTCTTGCACACCAATGCTAATGCTTCCTATCTCTGAGGGGAAGATGTTGTCTGTCTCATCCTAAAACTTGAGTAGATCTTTTTAGCTCACATTTTGCCTGCAGCTGTAGCACTCCTGCAGCTGGGCTTGGTTGCTGTCACTGCTCGAGAGGCAGAGTCTGGCCTGCCTCACGCCTCCCTGCTTGTTGCATGTTTAGCAGCTCTGGGATCAGCACTCTTAACTTCATCCCTACTTTATACTTAACTCTGGGCTTTACCCACTGGGGTCTTATTTGAAAAGTGCCCATGGTCACCATGGGAAGGAAAGGGAACCACTGCTTCTCTTTTGGCTATCTTGCTTATCAACAGGAGCCCAAAATAATGAAAAGGCTCAAACCTGACTCCCACAAGTCTGCGGCTTTCACTTGCAGGTACTGGTGTGTCTGCACATTTTGTGCAGCTTTTGCTGAAGAGGACAAGACAGCCAAGACAATCAGCCCTGCTTACTTTTGTTTTTTTCCTTAGCCAGTGTTATCAGAGCCTTCTGACTAATTAGCAAACAGCAAAGGACAGTCTCATGCTTCTGAAGTGCATATGGCCTGACACCCAGAGCAATTTCTAGAGCATAGAGGCAATTACTCCAAGGAATATAAATGCAATAAGAAACAGTTCTTTGGAGCTCCCTATCCCTGTTGGATCCACCTGGCTGGACAATTACTCCTTTTTTTCATTAATATAATTTTCTATGGCAGCCCATAGTCCAATTTTAAATACCTGTCATAACCTTCTGAAATATGTACACAAGCACTTTATGAAGCTTTAAAAACAAAACTAAGAAAAGATCTGTATAGCAACTGGAATACCAAATTTTCTGGGCTATCCAGTGGCAGCCTTCCTGTTCTTCTGGAGTTAAAAGAAAACAAATGTAAATCCAGTGGGGCATAAAGTAAAAACTAATGAGCATACTGAGGTATCCTTTGATAGATGTATCAAGCAAGAGTGCTGTAATTGTTCGGCTTAGTTCTTCATGTGAGAAACTTCTAACACTGAGAAATGTCTTTGATCTGAACAAAGGAACAAGTGTCTTTGATATGGAAAAAAAAAAAGGGTGCTTAGAGAGGTACATATCCTGTGCCTCTTGTATAATTACAGAAACATAACCAAAATGGAGTCCTTTGGTGAGCTACAGGCATCTTTGATGGGATTTGCACAAGGAAGTGACAGGAGAGACTCTGGGAAGATGTGGGCCGGAAGCTTACTGCACTTGTGAAGAGATGTATTGTGGTCTCCAAAATGCCATCAGCATTTTGGAAAAAAAGATTTCTACCGCTACCACAGAGGTGATTATGCAGAAAACAAATTTAGAACTTATTTTGAAGTCAGTCCAAGTTTTATGTCACAACATTTTTTGACCACATTCTTAGCATTGCTCTGGAATGACAATTGAAAAGGGAACTACCTCATCTAGTGAACAGCCACCCTTCAGATGAGCTGTTTGAAATGCTGTGTGAAGGAACCATTTGCCTTATATTTCTGGGAGTGCAGTAAATAAGAACATCTCATGACTGACTGCATCAAAGTTTCATTTAGGAAAAAAACAGATCCAATCTTTTTCCATAGGTAGAAGTTTTGGCAAGGCTTTCTGTTCTGTCTACTGGGTGAAATCCTGTATTTGTCAACTAAAGCTGTAAAAACTGAACCCAGATAGATCACCAGTGCTGCTTTTTCCACTGGTCTTCCCAACTGGACTGCAGGCTTACCATGGCTGCTGCTGTTATTAGAAATTTCAATCACAAGATGTGATATGCCACCACCTACACAAACAGGAGGAAAAAACTAGCCCATCAACGACCTTCCCCTGAAAGTCAATGAGCATCAAGAGCAATGGAAAACACCAGATCCATCAGTTATGCTGGCATGCCAATCCACACGCACCACAAGGCTATTAGTGACAGAGAAATACTCAGTGTCACATACTTGAATTACTGTGTCATGGTGGCCTTCAGTAACACCCTGTAAAAGGTCCTCAGAAACTTTTCCCCAAACTCTCAGGAATGTGACAGAAAAAGTTTGCCCACAGCCAGGCTCCAAACAAACAGAGCACATCATAAAAAACCACAGTCCATGACTTGCTGCATCTCATTTGGTTACAGATGCAGATGCAACCATGTGCACACATGTGGCCATGGGTGCGTGACAGCTGTCACCTCTCCAGCTATTGCTCTGGGACATTAAGTTCTGCATGCAGTAGTCAGTGGCTTCATGGGAAAGGAAAGTAGCTGGAGCTGAAAGCAGTGGGATCCAGCAAAAACAATCTGGTTTTGCAATGCTCATCACTACTTCCAGTATCCCACCATAAGTGTAGTAAATAGATGAAATGAAAGCCAGGGAACAGCCCAAGGTTCCCACGTACACTAAAATTGATGGCCACCAGATTCACGGAAGCAGTGATGCAAGTGGTATGAATTAAACTCACAAGCATTGCTCATTTTTCTGGGTGTAAAACCCACTATTTTTTAACTCAGATGTGGAGGGAATCAGCAATACAGTACATGCAAAATAAATTAGTGGTTCGTTTTCAGACCCAGCAGGTCATAACTCTGCCTGCCCAGTTCTTGTTTCTATCTGGTTTTGGTCTCTGTGACTCATAAACTCAGCAGATGGTATCGCCAAAACCGCAGACATTGGTCCTTTCATCTACTTCTTCCCAGCTGATCTTCAGCTCATTTAGGTCTCTCTTAATGTTTTGTTGACACAATGCTCTTGGTCATCCCTGACTTGTTTTCCCAAACATTTTCTGGACCCCTGTTGGCCACAGGCCCCTGCCAGCTTTCCAGTTCAGTATTTTCCTGATCTAATGAGCTTTCCTGCCATAGCTGACTGGCTGTGGTCCAGCTCTCTCAGACATTTCCCGACCCATAACCCAGTATGTTCTCTCAACTCTTATTCCCTGTCAACATCATGAGAACATGTAAATGACTTTAACTCTTACCACCCATATTTGTTTTTTCACCAGGAAGGACAATATGTCACTGCTTCACTGTTTTACCTGTTGAAAGGCTTTTGCCAGTTTCTCTTGATCTCTCCTCTTGTGTTTTTCAGCACTACTGGCCTTTACTGTCTCTTGTTGAGCTGTATCTACTCTTTTTCTCCAGTGAAAAGCAAACAAGAATTATCCAGGCCTTCCTGCTGTATCAGGTGCTGCACTTCTGTCTCTGAGCCAGGAGTAGGTGCTGGAAGATGTCTACTCACCCACACATCCAGGGCTCCCACCAAAAGCTGGCACCACCTCAGTGCTGCTGTTCGAGGCATCCCTTCCACCCAAACAAAAAGGAAGAGGTGATTACTATCATCTTTGTCTAATTCCTGATGTTACCTTATAACAGCTGGCTGGTTTGGGGATGGTGTTTTACACCACGTTCACTGTTGACATAGAGCTGCAGTTTTGTTTTTTCTGTTTCTTCTAATATCTCCCAGGTGCTGTGATCTTCCCTGAGCTCTCTGCAAACCACTGCTGCTGTGAGATCATTGCCAAGACTTTATGGGTCATGGTTGGCCCAGGCTCACCAATGGAATTTCTTGAGTCTCTGTCACCATGTTTAGGTTCATACACAACCTCCCATCTCTGAAGGCTTCCCATCTATCCCCATCAACTGTCCCTTCCCACAGAAGCAAGTTTTTCTTGGTGGTTGAAGACCAAACTCCAATTAATCATAGAATGGTTTGGAAGGAACCTTGAAGATCACTCAGTTCTAATTTCCCTGCCATGGTCTTCAACTAGATCAGGTTGCTCAGGGCCCAAGCCAACCTGGCCTTGAACATTTCCAGGGATGGGACATCTACCACCTCCCTGGCAACCTTTTCTAGCTAGTGCTTCACCACCCCAACAGTAAAGAATTTCTTCCCAATATCTAATCTAAATTCACCTTTTTTAAGCGTAAAGCCGTTCCCCCTTGTCTTATCACTATGTGCCCTTGAAAAAAGTCCCTCTCCAGCTCTCTTGTAGGCTTCATTTAGGTACAGGAAGGCTGCTATAAGGCCTCCTCAGAGTCTTCTCCAGGCTAAATAATCAAAGATCTCTCAGACTGTTTTCATAGGAGAGTGGTCCAGTCTCTTCCAACATATCCATCTTATGCTGAGACCCCAGAGCTGGATGCAGCACTCCAGGTGAGTCCTCACCAGAGAGGAGCAGAGGGGCAGAGTCACCTCCCTCATCCTGATGGGCACATTGCTTTTGATGCAATCCAGGATACAGCTGGCATTTAGAGCTGCAAGTGCACATTGTTGACTCATGTTGAGCTTCAGTGTGCCCAGGTGGCCAAGAAGGCCAAAGGCATCCTGGCCTGTATCAGCAATAGCCAGCAGGACCAGGGCACCAATTGTACTCAGCATGGGTGAGGCCATACTTCAATTCCTGTGTTTAGTTTTGGGCCCCTCACTACAAGAAAGACATTGAGATGCTGGAACATGTCCATAGGAGGGCAGTGGAGTTGGGGAAGGGTCTGGTACACAAGTATTGTAAGGGGTGGCTGAGGGAGCTGGGGGTGTTTAGTCTGGAAAAAAGAAGCTCAGGGGAGACCTTTTCACTCTCTACAACTCCCTGAAAAGAGGTTGTAGTCAGGTGGGGGTCAGTCTCCTCTACTAAATAACAAGCAATAGAATAAGAAGAAATGGCCTCAAGTTGTGCCAGGGGAGAATTAAGTTGGATATTAGAGAAAATGTATTTACCAAAATGGTGGCCAGACATTGGAAAAAGTTTCCCAGGGAAGTGGTCGAATCACCAGCATGAAAAGTGTTCAACAAGTGTTCAAAAAGTGGATGTGGCATCTGCAGAAATGGTTTTATGCTAACATGTTGGTGCTGGGTTAATGGTGGGACTCAATGGTCTTAGAGGTTTTTTCCAACATTAGCAATTCTATGATTCTTGTCAAACCACACTCCCAAGTCCTTTTTCTAAGAGCTGTTCTCAATCCATTCTCTTCCCAGCCTGTATTTGTGGCCTTACACATGTGCAGGATCTTGCCCCTGGCCTTGTTGAACTACATGAGGGTGACGTGGGCTCACCTTCCAGGCCTGTCAAGGTCCCTCTGGATGACATCCCTTCCCTCCAGCAAGTCAGCATCACCGCATAGCTTGGTCTTGTTAAGAAAACCACTGAGGCTGCAGGCAATTCCAGTGTCCATGCTGCCAAAAAAAGATGTTAAGCAGTGCTGATCCCAACCCTGATTCCTCAGGAACACCATTCATTGTCAGTCTCCACAAATTAAGCAGGTAACCAAGGCATTCCCCGTTGCTATTACTGCAGTTAGCACAAGTGCCTCTGGCCTGGCCAAGGCACAGCCCCTCCACTGCAGAAGATGACCCTCTGGGATCTACCATGGTGTTGTTAACTTGCACCACCCTTCCACACTCACAGTCTTGCCCAAAGGAGTCTGAAGAGCAAGACTGACATGTTTTGTACAGGACAGCTCACCCTAGGATAAAACTTGCAGTAAAGTTCATGCCTAGAAAACCAGTTTTACCTTTCATTGATTGCTTTTCTCAGTTTGTATCGAAACAAAACATGGGATTGTGGGAGAACACAGTGAAAAATAATACTTCAGAAGATTTCAGCATGAAAATGTTGCTACATGTTTCTGGCACAGGGGTCTGAATTAGAGAACTTCAAATATGTAAAGACACCCAAAACGCTACAAAAAATCAGGCCAGTCATATCTGCCACATGACTGACTTTATTATAATTGGAAGCCATACAGGTACTGAACATGGATTTTTTTAATACTTTCAGATATTTTGTGAGCTTCAGAAGGGAATTATTGGCATAAATACTGCTTGAAAAGGGGCTTTTCAGCAAACATATTAAACTTACAGGATATGCCAAAATGAAAAAGCCACCTATCCATGGATTTCCTGTATCTTTTGGCATATCCATACAACAGAAAAAATTGGGTGGGATTAATTATGATTACTATTTTGGAAGCTCAGTAGTGCACTCGAGACTTTAATCCTGGTAGCTGAATTGTGCAGTCAAACCAATGACCTGTGTACTACTTGCAAAATAGAAAACTTACAAAGGGCTTGACAAAGGTTATTTCTCTCTGCAAGGCCATGAAGGTGCCAATAGGTTTGGATCCAGATGCCAGCCTACAGCTTTTCCTTGAGGACATGGAAAACAAAGGACCAGCTCTGATTTTCACCCTGTAACCCTTCCTGTTCCAGGAATGGCAGCCAGAGCAGGGGGAGGCTGAGGCCACCTTGGGGCTGAGCAATGAGCAAGATCCCCTGGGTTGAGCATCCTCATCCCATCCCATCCTCACCCCACCACTGCTTCTGGAGCTGACATGCTGCAAAACCCCCTGGCTGGGCTGGTGGCACTGGCTTTCTCTGGTGTGTGAGAGGCGATGCCCACAGTTTCATTTCTCAGCTGGCCCCGCTCAGTTCAGTGGTAATAACATGTTTGCTGCAGGATGCAAAAATAGAAATGTATGGATGTGGTAATCCCTCCCTGAAAGCCTGGCCAGTGTCACTTAGGGAATGGCTAAACAGGCAAGCTAACCCCCATCACACTTTCTTGGATGTTTTTCATCATCTCTAACTGTACCTATGCTGCAGACTAAAGGTGGCCAAGTCTGAGAGGTGGGGTTGAGAGAAAAATAAATCAAGGACTTTGTTTAAACAGGTTTTTCTGTTAAATAAATTGTGTCAATTCAGAAATCCAACATCTTCCTGGAAGTATTTTTAGCTACCATTGCTACAAGACCTGCCTTAAGTCTCTGGAGCTAAAGCACAATCCCTCTTTCTCAATATACTTACCTGTGTGAATTTCTGGCATATAGTACACTGGCAGAAAATCAGCACTTTTCACTCAGGTGTTTTTTGTTGGTTGGATTTGTTGGTTTTGTTTGGTTTTGTTTGTTTGTTTGTTTCACACAAATAAAAGAAAGAGAAAAAAAACATTTAGAAATGGAAAAAAAAAGATGGGGAAAAGAATGATGGGGTGATGTGTTCAGGCATATCCAACAGAAATTAAGCATTTCTCCTTCTTTTAATCAGAGATCTGCTCATCTAATCCACTTTAGAGAACTGATTTAGCACATTGCCAGTTTTAGATGTTCTCCACATGAAACACCAGAGATCTTGGTCATTTTTTTCCTTCCAACAATGAAGGCAAGGAAAACAACAATAGGCAAGGATAAGGGAAGAAAAGGAATAAAGCTGAACTTTGGTAATACGTACACATTCTATCACAGCAAAAAACATAGTCAGTCTAACGGCATATACTAGGCTGAGTATATATAGTATAGGCATATAACAGTATACAAGGTTTACTGACAACCCTGGGGTAAACTTCAACTAGAAATACAAGTGATGAGGTAATTTTTAAGGTGATGATGCTGACAGTGCTGAAGAAGCTCCTCAGCTGTTCCTGGTGTTCCTGTGCTTTTCCCTGAGAGGACTGGCTGAGGGAGTAGGTGAGGATCTCATCCTGCTCACTGCATGTGCCACAATATTCCAGTGGAATTTCACCCGTAACAGCACATAATCCAGGGGCTGCAGTTTGGACTGGACAATAGCCTTTTGTTCCCAGTTCTGTCGCAGAGCAGAGGTGCTCCTGCTCCTGGCACTGTGGCATGGGGTTGCCTGCCTGCTCAGTGCAAGGCCCTACCTGTTAGCCACTCAAACAAGAGATGCTGCAGGCACAGGCACATCTGTGTCACTGCTCATGAAATACATTCCCAGTGTGACAGCAACACTCTGGGCAAGCTGACAGCACTCTGGTCACAGCCTTTCAAATCCCTGAGCACACCACCACTGCCTTTGTGGAGGTTTGCATTCTTTCATGGCCTGGAAGCTCTTCCCAGGCATGGGACAGAACTGGAGCCCCTGCAATCTTGGGCTTTCAACCCAAAAGGCCAGCTGTGTCCTGGGCTGCATCCAAAGCAGTGTGGCCAGCAGGTTGAGGGAGGTGATTCTGCCCCTCTGCTCTGCTCTTGTGAGACCCCACCTGGAGCACTGCATCCAGCTCTGCGGTCCCCAGCACAGGAAACACATGGATCCTTTGGAGTGAGTCCAGAGAAGGGTCACAAAGATGATGAAAGGGCTGGAGCACATCTATGAACATAGGCTGAGAGCTGGAGTTGTTCATCCTGAAGATAAGATTCTGGGAAGACCTCATAGCAGCCTTCTATGACCTAAAGCAGGCAACAAGAAAGCTGGAGAGGAACTTTTACAAGGGCAGGTACTGATAGTAGGTCAAGGGGGAATGGCTTTAAACAGAAAGAGGGCAAATTTAGATTAGATATTGGGAAGAAATTCTCTGCTCTGAGTGTGGTGAGGCAATGGAACAGGTTGCCAGAGAGGTGGTAGATGCCCCAGTCCTGGAAGTATTCAAGGCTAGGTTGGATGGCACCCTAAACAGCCTGACCTAGTTGAAGGTATGCCTGCCCATGGCAGGAGAGTTGGACTAATGACGTTAAAAGGTCCCTTCCAACCCAAACTGTTCTCTGATTCTATGATTCATGCTTAACATCCCAGCCCTGTGAGGTCCTGCATCAAACCCCAACAGTTTTCAGGTCTAGGAGAAAGCAGACCTCATCCCATGATCCATTTGTCCACCTCACAGCCATCATCACTGAGCTCTCAGTGGTTTGAAGGTAACAGGACAAAAAGGTTTCCAGGACTTTCTCCTACTGTTTATATTGCCTGCAACAATGTTTTTCTCCAGTTGCCACATCTCAGCAGCCAAAAGACAGAGCTGCAAAGCCTGGGAATAAGAGGAGCAAAACAAGAAGGAAAACAGGAGTCCAAAAGAAGACATGGGGATGGGGTAAGCCACAGCTTGCTCAGGGATCCACCTGCAGCCGCCGCCCTGTGGATGCCTCTGCCTGGTGCTGGCTCCAACAGCTCTCAGATGAGCAGCAGAGGAACTGTGACTGGCACTTCACTGCAGGATAATTATAATCTGGGCTATGCAAGTGTGGGTTAGCTCTCACTGAAATAAACTGCTCCATTCTATGATGAATATCAACATTGTAGGCACAGGGGCAAGGCAGTAAATTGTAGTAGGATGAAATACCTACATTTAATTATGTGAAATTATATAGAATTTGAGAGTTTTTTCTGATGCATGCTATTTAAAGCTATGTCTAAGTGCACTTCCTTGTCTGAATAAAGCAGCTTTTGTTGCAAGATGTAGGCTTATTTTGTAGTTTACAATTTATAGTCTTCACCACATTTTGTCACTTTTTTATTTCTTAACTGAGATGTTTCTGAACATCT
The DNA here is from genome assembly GCA_016584745.2 of Phylloscopus trochilus trochilus. Lineage (NCBI taxonomy): Eukaryota > Metazoa > Chordata > Aves > Passeriformes > Phylloscopidae > Phylloscopus > Phylloscopus trochilus. The sequence goes on along the minus strand of WQNJ02000062.1, from coordinate 31,740,641 downwards.
CATTTCAAATAATGGAAGACAGCTCAAGTGCTACACTATATACAGCCTCTTAAAAACTCATGAGCAGTGCTCTGTTGATTTTTTCCCTCCAAGATACTCATACTTGAGTATGCTCTTCACTGAAGTGTGTGTGTGTAACACACGCATGCACACACAACAGTCACTGCTCCACCAAGCCTAAAATTCATGCACTTGTACACCAGGTGGATGGCACCAACCCCACTGATTCTCACTGCAAATAATTTTTGATCAAACCAATCAGGAGCATTTAAATAGCCCCAGACCAGCCCAACTGAGCTCACCCTTAGTCTCTGTGGTTGAGCCCTGCTTTGGGACTCGGCCACGGGAGCTCTGTGCTGCACTCTCGTCATGGTGGGGCTCACAAATTACAAGGTAAGGAGCATCCACCTCAAGGCAGAGGGACATCTAAATCATTTCCAGTGTGGGCAGAGGAAACGACCGGCTGGAGAAGCTGAAAGGGTAGCCACCCACACAGTTCAGCAGCCCTGGAAATAAAAGAGGGTTTATGTTCAAATAAGAGTCTGGAATATTCCTGCCTGACGGGCTTGGCATGCAGGATTGTGCAGAAAGTGAGCTTAGAGCCACAGGACAGTAATGATGCACAATATGTCAACACAGAGACTGAAATTTTGTTCAGCCTCAGTGAACACAAGATTTAGCTGGTGATGGTGACCCAGCCCTGAACCACTTATTCGCACACAGACACATGGGAGTATTTCTGATGTGGTGTTCCTGCCACTCCACAACCCTCAGCACCCTCCCTGAGCTGCAGGGCTGTCCTGATGGGTGCTCAGTCCTGCACAAGCCCTGTGGCTGCACCAGGGCCTGGTGACGAGGCAGCAAGCTGTGTTCTCCAGGTGTACAGGACACAGGACAGTGTAGTCATGGTTTTATTTCTCAGTGTTGTGGTTTAAATCGAGCCAGCAACTAAGAACCACACAGCCACTCCTCCTCTCCACCTCCCCAATGGGGAGGAGAATAGGGAAGAAAAATGTAAGACTTGTAGGCTGAGGTAAGAGCAGCTTAATAATTGAAAAAAAAAAAAAAAAAAAAAAAAAAAGATTGGAAAGGAGAGAAAGAGATAAAACCCAAGAGAAACAAAAAGCACAACACACTTGGTCACCACCTGCTGACTGATGACCAGTCCTTCCCCAAGCAGCAATCCTCCTGGCCAACTACCCCTACCTAGTCTATATACTGTGCATGGCATTCTATGGTACGGAATAGCCCTTTGCAGTTTGGGTCAACTGTCCTGACCCTGCTCTCCACCAGCTTCTCATTTGTCTCCTCACTGGCAGAGCATGACAAACTGGAAAATCCTTGAATTAAGGTATGCACTACTAAGCAAAACCCAAAGCATCGGGGTGCTAGCAACATTATTTTTGTACTCAGTTCAAAACAAAGCATTGTACCAGCTACTATGTGAAGAAAATTAACTCCATCCCAGCCAAAACCAGGATACTCAGATAGAGTACAAGTCTTCATATTCTCTGGCAGTGGAGCATTCACAGACATAACTCACCTCATTGTACAGGACTGCAGCAACACTTACCTAGCAGATTTTTTTCAGCATAGCATCAGAATTAATGAAAGGATTAAAGAGCTTCATAAATAACAAAAGAACAAATCTCACTCGAATTTAACTATTTCCCTTGGCTCAAAAACACGCAAATAAATCCAAAGAACCTGCTTAGAAGATAGCCCCATATTTAATATTTAGTTGAAGAACCTTAAGATTTCATCTACGGATATTGACAAGTTACCAGGACAGTGGAAGGAAATGACTGTAACCTAAGGATTGCTTGTCCTTAAAAATAACATTAATCAAATTCATTGGGAAAGATACCTTAAATCTCAATCTCATGGAGCCAGAATTATTCAAGAGCAGCCTCACTAATTTCAGTGTGTCCACAGACACCACAAACATCAGTTTGCTTTTGCAGCTATGCTCCACCAAGATAATTTTAACTGTACTAATAACTTGAACATCCTCCTTCCCAAACCATCAGGATGAATGCAGGCAGTTGCTGAGCTGCCACAGAACAGTTTTGCAAGAGCAGAGGCAGATGAAACCGAGGGAATGAGTTGCTGCAGCAATGACAGAAACCCCAACAAATTTGCATGGGGCCTCTCTTAAACCACAGTGCTATGGAAGCTGAAGGCTCGGTTAGCGATGCTGACAGCAAAATGCTCAGTGATTTCACTGCTCCTAACACAAGATGAATCACACGTTCTTCATCAAAAGCTAATTAGATAAAGTGTCATCTCCCAAAGGCTCAAGCTGTGCATATGACAACACCCAGATCACTGCCTGAGTGGGCGTTTCACAGGCTGAGCAATGAATTGCTCTAAGTCACCAAAACTGCCTCCACCTGGGCGAGAAGGAACAAGAACGAATGCTGAGGGATGGGACTCATTGGCTGCACGCAGGTAGGTAGGGAGAGATGCACAGTCTGTCACGTCCAGGCTGGCTCCTTCTCCCAAGGGACTGAGGCTGGGACTGGCAGTGGAGTGGGAAGCCTGAGGAGGTTGGAGTCGCTGGTTGAGGACAGGCAGGGCTATGACCCTGCAGTAATGCTAATGCACACCTCACACTTTTTCTCCCTCTCACTCTTCGTTACCCAGCAGTGGCAGCCACTACTGCTGTGATACGTGGTCCATGACCTCCCCCGCCCAGCTTCCCTGCCTGGGGCAGCAAAGTCTCCTACACCCAGGAAAGCTGTGGTTGTGGCATGGGGCCAAACCAGGAAGGGAAGGACCGAGGAGGAAGCCAGGGCTTCAGACCAGCCCTGCTTGGCAAGGCTGTTCAACATCCACTTGCTCCAGTGGCCTCTAACTCAACTGTAACACACCAAATGAGGAACAATAGTTTGGGTTTATTACAATATAGTGTGACAAAAATTACTTCAAAAATTTAGGTGTTGTAGTTGAAGGAATAACTAGGCTGTTGGCAAAAAGAGGGGCAAAACTTTATTGAAGAGATGGGTGGGGGTACTGACAAAAAATATTTGAGAGGACTAAGTTATGATTATACTAAGTTTGTCCTTACTCCTTTCTGGTCTCCATGTATTAACATCTGAATGCCAACCTGCTCAGGCTTTCCTTCCCAAGCTAAATTCTGTTTTGTGAACAAACCACAGGACCAGTAGGTTACAAGAGATGCCATGAAACCATCAGAGCTGCACTTGAACAAGGCTGCACTTTGTTCCTCCACTGCCTCACCGCTCTCTTGAGAGGCATCTTTGAAAATTCCTGAGGCCAAGCCAGTAGTCATTAGAACATTATCATCACAGTAGACATGATCTTTCCGGGTTTTATGGGATAAGCAATTACCCAAACCACTTTATTATGTGACACACACATCTCAATCATCCTCTCCTTTGACTTGTGACACTGCCCTGCAGCAGGCTTGATGGTAGAGAAAAGCATACAGCTCTATGTTACAGTTGTGGGTTCTGCTGGAGGCACCTTCCCTGCATCTCCTGCACAAACCATCCAAAAATTTTAAACATACCTAGGTCTGCCCCTTCCTGCAAATGCCTAGAGTAGCAAATAAGGAGCGTGAGACAGCTGGGCTGCATGTGGAACACTGTGCATTGCAAACGCAGGCAGGCTTGGAGTCACACAGTGCCTGTCAGACCCCAGGTCATCAGTGAGAAACAATCTCTAGTACTGCCCCTGTGCAGCTGCCACTCAGACCTGCCTGGATGTGCTGCTCCAGACGTGCCAGAGCCTGTCCCACAGCTCACAGACACGAGCAGTGCTGCTCTCACAGGGCAGGATTCTGCAACCTCTCCTTCCCCCCCACAACCAACCAAAAATACCTGGGATCCCAGCAGAGCTCTGCACACTCACAGCGTCCCTTGCCAGCCGGAGCCTTGGCAAGGGCTGCCTCGAGACCCACAACACAGCTGAAACTGGCAGGGCAGCAGAGGGGAAGGGGCTGCATCAGCTTTACTACCCACAGCGCCCTGCCTGCAGCCCAGGTCACTTTCCTTGGAACTGCCAGACTGCTCAAGCCTGGAAATAGCAGTGGCTCTGGCAGGGCAGAGCTCACCAACACTGCAAGAGAGCAACCACAGGCAACTCAGACAATTTCTCTTTTCAGCAAGTACTCAGCTGCAAGCAGAGTGCAAGTAAACAGGAATTATTTAATTACCATACAAAAGTAATTAATTACACACAGGCATCAACAGGGACTCCTTATGAGACACTGGTGGCACATTACTGTCAGTTGTAGAACAGTTAGCCACAGACCTACGTGAGCAAGACCAGACACTAGTTTCTGCTCTTAGAGTAGCAGAATTATTTTGGCAGACAAAAATAGGGTTTAAAAACATCACCAAAGACCATAAAGCAATTTCAAAGCAAGTAACATAAAATCAAGGCCGGGGCTGCTTCAGTATTGCCTTTGAAATATGGAAATAGGCAACTGATTAAACTAGTTGGTATTGTTCATACGGAGGTTTAGTTCTTTCTGTTAGGGGGCTGGGGACGACTAAATGATATTAAGTGTGGATTAGGCCAATGCTGCTTGTAGCAGCTGGACTGAAGGACAGACCATCCTCTCCCAGCTTCTTCCACCACTTAGTGCATGGCCCCGGCATCTACGTAACACTTCATGTGCTTCCTCTCCACTCTATCCCTTCTGCCAAAAGCATGGAATGACTAATTTCATCTGAAGTTAAGAATCTAATGTCTACCTTTGGGCTGTGATCCCATGGCAGCCATAGCCACCAGGGAATTCGATCCTGCTGCTTGCACATTTAGGAATGATGCCCCAGATGACTTCAAGAATGGTGAAAGATGTACCTCGAGTAGCAGGTGTGACCAAGGACTGATGGGACACCTGAACCTTTCCAGACAAGCAGCTGAGGGCAAGGCAGGACACTTTACAGCACCTGATGTGGCAATATGCAGAGACAACCAGTCAGTGAAGTCAGTTCAGCCTGCAGAGTGAGTCAAGATTACCCTAAAGGAACTTAGTACCAGCTCAACTGCTCTGCTCAGCCAAACACACCTAGATCTGGACACATTTAGGTGGCTTAATCCAGAGCAGAATCCCACACAGAACCTACAGAAAGCAAGGGGGCTCATCTTCCATTAACTCACCCCTGTTGCTTATGGCTTTGCTGAAATCAAACCAGGTCCTGCCCACATGTTATCTTCGATTAATCATCAGAAACCTTGTGATTTATGGCAACCAACTCCATTCAGGTAACAGTTCCAAGGCTGGGGTGTTGCTCTAAATTATTCTCCTTGAGAAACTAACAGTCCACTGCAGCATCAGCCCATCACCTAGGAAACAATACTTCCTTTCACACACAACATCATGTATCCCACCTTATGTACATACTGAGAAAATCAAGGACTGCATCAGTGCTGGAATTTTAGGCAAGCTCACAGAAAAATAGTCAGACATCAGCTACCCAAAGTTCCAGAAAACAAAGGACTCCATTTAGGTGCCTGAACACCAGCATCTATGCTATTTGAGACTGAGGCACCCAAGATACACATTGGGTTGGCAGATACCACATAGGACCTATGGAAGCAGCAGCTGGAGCCACGGAGACCATGCAGGATACCCCAGAGTGTCTCAAATAGTATTTGATGCCAAAGCATAAGCAACTGAACCAAGTTCTAAAAATCATGTTTATACTGAAGTCAGCTGTAGCTCTCCCATATCTAATCAATGTGTATCTTGCAGAGCAGCTAAGCTGAAAAAGAGCTACAAAAGAATTGCATCCTTATTTCGGGTCTGCTGAAATCTGGCAGAGCTTACAGACTGTGTCAGCTTATTTTGTTATGAACATATAATGCTCACTGAACCCCATGAGCTTCTGTGATAACAATCTCTGCCAGCTTGCTGAATGGATTCCTTTCAGTTGCTGCCTCCGAAGTTATGTGGCTAGAACAGAGCTTCAGCAGTACACCAGTGCACCGGGAACACCAGGTTTTAACTATGGGAGCAAGAAAGCTGTCTGGAAAGATTAATGGGCTCAGAATTGATTATCAGACCATAGGAGTAGAAGGTCATTGTGTCAAGGCTCCTGGCTACTGCAGTGAGAATGTACTACTGGATAATCCTCTTAAAAACACATGCACTTCCATGAGGAAGAATACCTCTAATGATTTAAATCCAATTTTTATATAATCAGTGCACTGTTTATTACGGTGAGGTTGTTACAGCACTACAGACTTAACTGAGCTAGATGACAGAAGAGGATACAAGTCTTTCATCTGCAGTTAATAAATCTGGGGTGCCATGAAGGCTGGGTACGTCTTTCACAGAACCACAGAATAATTTAGGCTGGAAAAGACCTCTAAGATCATCCCAGTTCAACCATTAACCTGGCACAACCAAGTCCACCACTAAACCATATTCCTAATGTCAAAGCTACACATCTTTTAAAAACTGCCAGGGATAGTGACTCCCCTATTTCCCTGGGGCTGTTCCAATACTTGACAACCCTTTCGGTGATGAACTTGGGACCCAACAATAAACTCTGTACTGTAAGTATTTCCAACAATTAGTGTTAAATGAGCATGACTAGATAGATTACTAATTTTCTGGACAATCAGCAAGGAGTAGTGACATGACTTCTCCTTTAGGAGTTTAAACTTAAGAGTGAAACAATCACTGCCCGGGTTAAATATCCAATTAAGAGACCTAAGTGGTTAAAAAACAGAAAATATGACTTGTCTTTGGATTTTATTATTAAGAAACTTAATAAGAAACAACTATTTGTAGGTACCAGCATACACCTTCCCATCCAGTTTAGCACTGTAAGTCATTTTTCCGTAACACGCACTTAAACAGCCTCCATCCTTGAGCACAGGTTCTGTGAGTGAATACTGCCATCTAGGCAGGCTTTTGGGAGCAGCACCTATTTTAGAACATTAATCCGTCTTTGCCAGGGAAAAATATTCTATTACCCAAAACAGAGGAGAAAGGAACAATTTTTTATACCATTAAAACCAACACAACACCAGTCACCGAAAACACAAAACCTGTCTCTCAACCAGATAGTAGCAGTCCACATTAAGAGCAAATATTTTCCACATGTTTATTAAGAAATATATTATTCCATATTTCAATACAGGAAACTTGAACTTAAGCTTTGCACTAAATTAGAAATCACTTTTTTTCTGTGAAAATTGTAAACACAAAGCATATTTTATTAAGGCTATTAAGTACCATTTTACTAAGGCAGTACTATAATTGCATCTATTTTATATGCTTCGAAATCCAGTAACAGTACATTTTTAGGAGACAGTTACTAAAATATGTATTGATGTTCTACAAAGACAGAAATAATTTTTAAAATAATTTTTCCTCATATGACCAAAATAGGTTCCATCCAGCACAAAAAAATATAAAGTATGTAATGCATCCATCGTATTTATGACAATAAATAAGTTCTATACATGGCATTTACAGGCGATGTACAAGATTTGTCAACAATCTCATTTTGATTGGATACATTAAGAACTAGGTTAATTATCAGTTGTGGGATTCTTTAGGGAATGCACAAACTATGAACACAGAATCTTACACAAAATGGTAGGACCTAAGGAGAACAAGTCAGCACTTTCCATAGATCCACTGATATTGGCTGTGAAGTTATCCTCCTCAGGTTCCTCCCTAGTGTGTTTCAGCTGTCACATTGAGGATTGTCCTAACCAGGTTTGTGTACAAAGGTTTTCTTCTTTCTCTCAGAAAGACCCCCTGAATAATCACAGAAATGTGATTATCTGGCTACTGGCATCCATCCCCTCCTCCCACTCCTTCCCCCATCTGGTAAGAAGCAATGCACCGTGAGACTCATCTGTACAGAGAGCAAAGCAGGCAAAAAGAAAAGGAATTGCTTTTTGCACAATTGTTTAGTGGCAGACACATTCCAATTCTAGAAGGAAAGATATTGCAGCAAAGATGTACCAATTAAGCCTCTCACTCACAGCAACAAAGCAAAAACAGCTCTCCTCCCTTCTCAAGAAAAATGGACTTCCCCTTGCAGAAAGGGAAATCAGTATTAGGGACTATTATGTAAAACACTGATGCCACCAGTTAAAGCAGGTCTCCATCATGTAAGTTGGTCTGGCTGTCTAAGATTTATTGTGTTGAAAATACAGCCACATTCAAATAACTTCTCTGGGTTTTTAAACAACAGCAAAACTAAGAGACAACATGAGCATAAGATGTTTTATTGAATAAAATTCTGCTTCTAATATTTACACAGTGAAATCTAGATGTAACTTAGTGAAGCATAGCAATGTGCAATTTTCAGTCAACATCTGGAATATCTTTAAATACATCTGAAACTACTTACTGTAACAATCACCTGCCCATCACTGATTTCATAATTAAGGAAAATTTGAACTTGCTGAAGAATAGCCAAGATGAACAATCAGGATAGCTGAGTTAAAAGAAAAGTCTGCTATGTAAATTCCAAACCAAAAAGATCTTTTTAAAATGTCAAGAGTTCTGAAGGCAGCTTCTGTATTTCCCTGTTGTTCTTCTCCTCTCTGTAGAAAAAGATGACAAAAGAAATTATAAATCTGAAGACTGAAACTATTCAAATAATATCTGAATATTAAACAGACAGCACACTCCAGGGTAATCTTATTTCTTAAATTCATAATGTCTTAACTTCAAGGTGCATGCACTAAAACAAATTACTACCGATTTCTTACTCATTTTGTATTAAATACTATTTTACATCTTTAAAGCTGCCAGGGTAGACCTACAGAAATTAGAAATGCTGCAAATGATATCAACACACCACTAATTATTGCCATTTACACAAAAAAAAAAATTTGATGAACTATCTTCCCTCCTATCTAGAATGTTAAGTGAATGTTTTGTATTTTTTCTCCTCGATATACTATCATTCTGCTATTACAGAGAAGAGGGGTCTGGTAAAGAAACTATAGTCAACACCTTTCCTGTTTACAGGGATTTTTAAAAAGATAATTTCATTATTGATCTTGCATGAATTCTTAGCAATGTCTGAATGCAAGTATAGACTTGCAGCAGCCTTACTAACAGTCTAACTCAAGTTAGAGTGGTATCTTATATGTGTCCTACTCACTTCTTGTAAGACATGATTCAATGGCCACTTCATGATTTTTGTCATCAGGCAGGAAAAAGTTATAAAGCAGGAATGTTGTGTCCTACTCAAGCTTCTGGAGGTTGTTTATTGTAGTGTGTTACAGTTAGCACTTATTAAGTAGGCAGTCTAGCCTGCCACATTTGTGATTTATGTATTAAAAAAACCTGGTTGTTAGTCTCAGATTAAAAAGATCTTGCACAGCCTCTCATATCTTATTTATCAAACAGGGAGAGGAAGTACAGTTGTCCTGTGCTCAAGCTAACCTGTCTGAAGCCCTGCCAAACAGCCAGAAGTGCAAGGAAGACACAATTACTAACTAAAGTCCCTACTAGGTCCCCTCCTGTTTCCCAGCACAACCAATTTCAAATGCATGCTTGGTAAGAAAAATAAATGTAAATCAACCCCCTAGGATCCCCTAACACCACCTAACCTTTAAGCTTCTCATAAAGATTAAAGATTAAACTTCTCATAAAACAGTTCTGCAATGAAGCTCAGTGTGATAACTTCGCATTTTTAGAAACTAAGTCTGTAACAGTAACAATGGATCTCCATGAACACACAGATTCTCATGGAGGTAAACTGTAATCTAGCAAGGAATAGCTTTAAAATTCAGAATTTGATAAGAAAACAAAATATGCAAATGTGGTAGTAAAAGCTGAAAAATATAACAGAAAAGCACTTAAATACCTTCCTATTTCTATGCCACAGTCAGCCCTCAACATACTTGAGAACAGGAGTATATTTTATAAAATTATTTACTGTTTTCTTCGGTTTCATGGCTACCTTCTGTTTCTTCTTTTAGGGTTTTTTTCCCCTCCTCAAACAAACAGCCAGACACTGTTCCATTTACCCAGGAAATGTATATCCATCTTAATCTCACTGCTTTTTTTTATCTTTATCTGTTTTCCAACTACAGAGAGTTATCTGGAACACAGCTGCCTACCTGGAAGCTATTTCTCTTATAGCTAACATAGCTACAAATTTTAATAACTGAGAAGCTGCTGAAAGATAGAGACTTTGCTCTTGCCTGTCTCATTGGTGAGGTATACAGGACACATTAACAAACACTGTCTTTGCACAGGAAATCCATCTGTACTGACAAACTCAAGATAAGCAACTGCCTGTGTGTGAGATGCTGTCAACACAAGCTGAATAGAACTAAATGTACATTAAGATAATAATGCTGACTTCAGAAATTATTAACCACAACACCCAGCTTTTTTTACTCTTCTAGTTCTCTCTCTCCTATTCCATTGGGGGGAAATGAGAGAGGCTCTGTGGGGCTGAGTTGCCAGCTGGGATTAAACCACAACACCAGCTTGACCATTTCTGCAACTCAAAAGCCAACCCTATACTCCTTTTCACCATAGGGAACTCCTAGCTCCCCTGGCTCTTCAACAGTAGGACATGAAGGGGCCCAATTCCTCTAACATCCAGAATGACTGACTGTGATCAAATCCACACAAACTGTAAAACCGTTTCTCAGAAGTACACATGAGATGGTTTGGAACACCTAACCTCATCACTCCATACCAATGACAAGCAACAAATGTTACCACAAGTACAAAAAGAAGCAAATGTAAAGCAGTCCTTCCATTTCTCAGAAACATAACGAAACATTACTTCACAGGCAAAGTCTGTGGAGTTGACAGCAGAACGGAGGTCTACTGCAACTGCTACGTCAAGTATGTAAGACCAATGTGTAGCAGACAGAAAAATAAGGTAATACTTCCCAGAAATGTGTCTTACAACAAGGCACATTAATGTTCTCTCACAGAAAAACACAGAAAAACTTTGAGCAGCTCATTCTGTGATACTAATAGCTAATCAAACCAACCAAAAGATATGGTGCTACAGACCCCAACATCTGGATGTTTTGTTGGACAAAGCAGAAAGCAGAGTTTTCTGTGTCTTGACACTGCTTTTCAGACAACTCCCACCAAACCTGCTCCTTGACATGCTAAATCTACATTTTCAGCTGACCAATAACCTCCTCTGATATTTGTGTGTGCTCCAGCCCACAAAAGAAAGGTAAGTATAAATGCAGATGACTCTTCCATGTTTTAGACCAGGTTTACTGTGGACTTCCAGTGTTGACACTGGATTGTGCACAAATCTGATGTAATGTCATACCTCATACCTCCCAGACTTTACCATCCTATAGAGGAACAGCGGGTTAACTAAGTCTCTGAACCACCAAATGTCCTCAGTTTGTCTCCCTTTGGTAACAATATTTGGTCCTCTGGTTTCCTTTGAAAAGTAACAAACCAAAGGCTACTAGAATGACCCAGTAACTTGCCTCAAGGAACAGATATAACCAAGCCATTCTCTTTAGGTAAGATTCCCTGACTTTGTTACAAAGGCGCCAAACAAAAGAAGAAAATAAGTCTTTAATGAGTTTACTTCAACTCAGATCAAAGGCAAGGACAATTGTTATAAAAAAAGAGAGCACTGATTACATATTCTACAAAAAAGATGACAGATCAGAAAACAGCTTTAGTTTTAATTCCAAGCAAATGAGGTGCACTAAGAACAGCATCACCAGCTGAGCAAGGGAGGGGATTGTCCTGCTCTGCTCTCCACTGGGGTGGCCTCGCCTCCAGTCCTGTGCGCTGTTTTTGGGTACCACAATGTAAGAAAGACACTAAACTGCTACAGAGTGTCCAAAGGAGAGCAACAAAGATGCTGAAGGGCCTTGGGGGGAAGCTGTGTGAGGAGCAGCTGAGGGCACTGGGTCTGTTCAGCCTGGAGGAGAATGAGGGGAGACCTCACTGCAGTTACAACTTCCTTGTGAGGGTAAGAGGAGGGGCAGGTACTGGCCTCTTCACTCATTATAAGGCAGGACTCAAGGAAACAGCATGAAGCTGAGTCAGAGGAGGTTTAGATTGGATATCAGGAAAAGGTTCTTCACCCAGAGGGTGGCTGGGCATTGGAACAGGCACCTTAGAGAAGTAATCACAGCACCAAGCCTGACAGAGTTCAAGAAGCGTTTGGACAACACTCTCAAGCACATGATGGGATTCTTGGGGTGTCTTCCAGAGGGCCAGGTGCTGGACCCAATGATCCTGATGGCTCCCTTCCAATTCACCATATTCTGTGATTCTATGAAATGCTCTGGTATGTCAGTAACAAGCAATTTTTGAGAAAAGTAGAACTACATTATTTTTTGGAGACTGTCTCACTGGTAGCAATCCCATTTCTCATACAGACACTCCACTATCAGCTGTTCAGGGAATTAAACAGAGTGGAATGCCAAAAAGTGTCCTGAAAGAAACTACTTATATAAAGGAAATTAACATTATGGTATTGGTAACCTTCTATCCATGGCTCTAAATTTAATTCACAGTTTAATGTAGAGGTAAAACGGACAGAAGATGGCGCCCCTAATATAGGGCCCACCTTGGCCCTCCTGTCTTTGGTGTCAACAGCTAAGAATCCCCTGCCTGCCCATAACAGATTTTGTTGCTTTCTTCTTTTCATTTCCCATGTATAAGACCCTATCAAGACTGTATCGCAAAAACTAGGTTACTTTGTTCAATTAAAGGAAGCACAGAATACATTTTGTTCACACATTTTCTAAAATGTTAATAACATTGGTCATTAAACAGCAGAAATTCTCTGGTAGCACAATTCTAAATCCTGGTCAGCCCCACAGTCAAATGTTACTTAGTATATAATATTATAATGAAACAAAAGATGTTACAGACTGTGAGTAACAGACACAGAAATGTGTATCACTTCACACCCTTTGTGCTCTGCAAACCGAAATCTTTAAGTATGATCAAATTACATTGAAGACCACAAAGAAAAAACATTTTTATAATAAATATTGAATATTAGTACTTCAACAGAACTGTAAGACAGTACAGATGCTCCATGTATTTCCAATGGTTTGGGTATATTTACAATACAGAGCCAATATTCAGAATAAATCGGATGTTATTTGTACCTTGTAGGATTACAGGCCACCCTGAGGAGTGAAAAATTATAAAATTTAACACTGTGGTTTGCCTATGAAGTAGCTCTTGAGTATTCTAATAGAGATGAAAATATATTCTCTGTGTAAGTTGTCCTTTTGCTTTATACTCTTTTCACTTTTCAGGATTCAAGACACTTGATTTTCAGATTGATTAAGTAAGGTAGTTTTAAACACTGACTTCAATGGCAGTACTCAAAAATATTCAGACACCTTTAAGACTGAAGGCCCAAAGCTGTAAGAGGCTATTCTTACTAAAAATAACTAAATAAACTAGTAGTAAATAAACTAAATAAAGTAGTACTACAGCCCCAAACCTTGTAGTTATCCTGCCAGAACCCTTGCAGGTAACCTGTCAGTACAAGATGTTATTTCTCACCTGTACTGCTGCTCAGTAGTTAATCATTTTTCTAAGAGCATCATAGCACTTCCATTTGTCTGGGATGTAGAAAGGCTCAAAGATGTGAGGGAAGGGAGTGTCATAGCCACATACTCTTGCAATAGGAGCTTCTAAATTCAAAAAGCATTCCTCCTGTTAACAGAAATATAGAATAAATGTTAGTGAGGACATTATTTTCAGGAGTCTTGCATCACAAATTGAGGTCAAATGAACTTTGCCAGACTGACAGTCCTGGAAACTCAGAAGTTGTATTTATATCACTGAATAAGTAGTCATAATCAGAATAGTGCTTCCTCTTGCACAAAAGTCCAAATTATAAAAACAACTTGTATTAATGTTATTTTCATTCTCTACATGTGTGCTGCATTTAATCATAGGCAGGTTATATTTAGTACATCTGCTATACATCTAGACAACTGCTGCCAAGAAACAAATATTTTAGGAACAAAGGAGTAAGAGTCTCTTTACTGTGCCACTTTTAAACATATAGAAGAATTATATAATCTAAGAGTGCATATTATTTGTTGGATAAAGGAACATCATATTCAAACATCTTTTGAACTCTTAGATTATTAAGGCTTTGTCTAAGCATTAGACAGTTATGAAAATTAAGTGGATTTACAAATCTCCAACCTTCGAGTCAGATCCATGCTCTACTCAACCCCTCACAATTTATATTCTACTTGGAGATCAAATTTGATAAAGACTATGAGAGTTTCATTACTTGACCTAGAATGGTACAAAATATTACAAATACCACACTAATTTGAATGTAACCTGTAAATATGTAACATTATCAGCTTTAATAACAAAATAAATAGTGGGGTTTCCATCTTCATACTCTCGAGTACCAGAATGACAGCATGGACCACAAAGATCTGCGAGAAATAGATGTACAAATAACTTAGCCAGACCAAAGTGATGTTGATGCTATTTATCAGCTCCCTGTCTCCCCATATCTTTAGTATAGGTATTTGCTTTCCAAAGCAGACAAATGAAATGATGAAACATGTCTCCTCCTAGTCTCTCCTTTATGGAGTGCAGCAACTGAGAAATCCTGGCCAACTTCCCCTGTACTTGGCTCAGCAAAATGGAAGATGAAGTATTATCTACCGGTCCTTTTCCGCCAGGCCCACAAGGAAAACAGTTAAAAAGCTATGCTTTTCTACAAACGAGTGCTAAGTACTTTCTCAGACTAATGAACTGTTTTGAATGCACGTTGCCTTGCAGTCCATGGCAGCCTAACTCTCCTTACTGTGCTTTCTATACATCACAATATTTGGCAGTATAGAAGGTACTAGTAACACTGAGATCACCACCTTTCACTCCAGCATTGTGAAGTGGGTTTTTCTGGATAATAAACCAAAGTCAAAAGCCCAAGAAGTTGTGTGATTGCACACAGTATCAATTACACTTAATAGTGCATTAAATCACCTAGAAAACTTCATAATCTGAGTAGGTCTGAGGTAAAATATATATGCAAACAATAAGAGTATTTTTGAGCTCCATTTCCAGGCACTCTTTTCTTTGTAAAGCAAAAGATTCACATTAATACAAAATCCTGGGAAGTAGAGTGTAATAAATCCTTTATCCGTCCATGAG
This sequence comes from Phylloscopus trochilus trochilus, assembly GCA_016584745.2. NCBI lineage: Eukaryota > Metazoa > Chordata > Aves > Passeriformes > Phylloscopidae > Phylloscopus > Phylloscopus trochilus. Next base: position 31,725,529 of record WQNJ02000062.1, on the reverse strand, counting down.
GTAGATCATGATGGCCTGCTCTGACCTGCTGGCAAGGGTAATTTTAATACTAAACAGACCTTGATTCCCCTGTTGTAACTGACCAATAAGACAAGGCAATAGTTTTTGCACCATCCCAAAACTGACTGCCCAATCCACCTGTCAGTTGCATTACACCAAACATGCAAGTATATCCTAGACCCACAGCCTCCCAGTCCTACAGTGCTGTTTTCAAGTACCCAACACAGACCACTATCTAGAGGTCAGACTGTTTAAATAAACTGATAACTGATATTTTTTCTAATGTCTTTTGTAGAAATATCTACAAAACTAATACTTTGTAGATATTTCTACAAAATACATTAGAAAAAAACTTTAAAGTTAAATGGTTTTGGAAGCAAAGGAGTAGGCATGGGATTTCTAATTCAGTGTAAAATGTTTAGTTCTGAAAACCTGTATGAAAAAGTCATACTCTATTAGCAGGATATCCATAACTTCCAAAATTCAATTAAAGTAAAAAAAAAAAAATTGTTAGAAAAGTGTTTACGAAAGCAACAGCTGTAGTTATTAGTTCAATATATCTAATCTTTTTCTTAATGTAAACAAATCCAATGAAAAATTAAACTGCTGCTCTTCTTGCTCTGCTTCCGAACTGCAGAGGCCAAATTCTGGCCTCAGTTGTTCAATGTGACCTTCGCCAATTTTCCTTCATTTGCCTGATTTTCACTCAAAGTTGTCTGGAAAATACATTATTATATTAGGATATACAGGCCTACAATTGGTCACATAATTCTATTTTAACATTTGATGCTTAATACACACTTACTAGGACTTCTCAAAACAACTTAAGAGCACAAATCCCAGTAAAAATCTGCTCTTGAAATTCACAGCAATCGGTCAAATGCATCACACATACACTTTAAAACAGTCACATGCCTTGATTTTTAGAATAGGAGCTAAAACCAATGACTTGCTGGGTGTTGCATAATTGTATGTGAAATGGATCCTCCAGTATGTGGTACACTCAATCTGTTTCCCCAGATTACAGTATCCTAGTATGCTAACAGAAAATTTTATCCAAGTTTATTTTAGCTTTATTGAAAAGTACATTTTACTTTTCTCAGGGATTCAAGTACTCATTGCTAAATCAGGGTTCTGAGTTAAAAACTAAAAATCTTTGAGTGAGAACTGCAGACATTTACAGACATATACAATTGTACAAAAAGGATAAAATAAAAACCAAGTCCATTATTGGGCATTACTGAAAGAAAACATTACTCATCTGTCTGCAATGTATGGAAAAATAAAGCAATCTCATCTGCCGTTTGGAGGAAGTGCTTTCAGGCATCTGGTCAAGAAGAAGATATTTAAAAGAGGTTTTTTTGCTCAGCCTGCCCTTCCTCTGAAGGGAATCTCTACAATTCCACAGTCATAGTAAATAACACCTTCAAATGCAAACATTCTGGTAAGTAAGTACTGGTAAATGAGACTATTTAATGCATAGCTAGCAAATTAGACAAAGTCAAACTCAGTCTTTCCCCTTATTATAGTCTTACTTTCTTTATTTCATTTTTCCCCTCTAGCTGGCATGGATTAAAATCCGTAAACAGGACTTTTATATTTATTTTTCATTTCTACTTGTGTGTAGAATACTTCCTAAGTGAGAAAGCTTTCCTTTAAAAATAAATTATTTCTGCAACATTTTATATCCTCAGGGTCTCTCCCATACTATTCTTATTTTGCAACACTACAAATACCCCCCAAAATTACCAGCTATAGAATGTCATGAGACCACTGATTTTACAACTACTTTTTCAGTACAGGAATTTACTTTCTGAAGGATGATAAACAAAAAATTTATACTAAAGGCTAAAATGAATATGGAGAGTTGAATAGAACTCTTGATAATTTATTGTTTATTTATTTATTTAGCTATTATAATAAGAAAAAGACTAAACATGAAGTCCATTACACAAGGTAAACCATAGGAACATTCTTCATGCAAGAGTACTCATTTTTTGGCTGATAATAACAACAACGTTTAGACTCAGGAATTCATGCGATATGTTGCAAAGCTTTAATTAAACTGTGGTCAGTTCTGTCAATTAGAACTCTGAAATTTGCCATCTCATCTACAAAATATAAAATTTTAAAACCCATATATTTAATTAAAGAACTTTTCAGAGGGAAAACTTATTGCATCAGAGCTTCACTTTCTGTTCTGGATTTTTATTCAGATTTATTTATGGCATAAACTAAAGTTTGGGACTTAAACAGTTAAGAAAATTTATTTCAGCTCATTTTGTCAGTGATTGTTACATCTATATTATCTATTACTTCCACATATGGATTTTCAACTGTAAATTACCTACTATTGTAAAAATAAGATGAAACCTGCTATAGGAAAATAATGAACCTGATAATCTCATTTACAATAAATGAGCCTAGATTTTCTGAAGAAAATTTACAATCATCATCATTTACAATCATCAGATCATTTACAATAATCATAGCTTAGATTTTCAGAAGAAACTTTCCAAAGATGCTGTCAAGCAAGCCCCATTTTATAAACTGTGGATTCCATGCAATAAAGCTGACACTAAATAAAGATTAAACTTCTTTTTCCTTGGTTTCTGCTTAAAAATAGTGTCTTATTTAAAAAATCTACTTTCTGTAACAGGAAAGTCAAGCATCTGCAGTTTTCATATGTTTCTCAGTTGTAGTACAGTACTTTCCTTTACAGCAGCAAGCACCAAATGCTACGCATTTTAAACATAATTTGCTTTGACAACAAATACATGTCATATTCTGATGAATAGTCACTTCTAGGAGCTACATAAGTACTATAAAATGCACCCACAAGACATTTTCAAGTTGAGATATGTGTAGAGAGAGAGACCTATATGTTCTTTCTTTAGAGAAACGTTTTTTTCCAACACCTCAAACATTTTTGTCTTAAAGTATTTTTATAAATCTTTTCCTGATAGTTACAAGTGACACAAGTTTTCCTCAGAGAACTCTGTAGATGTAAACTTTTAACTTCTATCAGATATTTTTCTCCTTTTCAAATCACTTTAAGACTATATATTTATAACTTAGCACAGATTAATAATGATTCATTTTATTTGTTACCAAATATTTGAATTTATGTATTTGATATCTTCTCAAATACAGAAAAATAGGTAGCTGCTAATAATATTTATTTTGTGATTGCCAAAAGAGATTGTATCTTTAATTACAAAAATCTTCAGTAACTATAAAACAAAGAAAAAATTAGGGGGGAAAAAGTCCATTCTGTATAATTCATTGCCTTGTTACCATTAAAATGCAATTAACTGCAAATATTTTCTTTACAGTAATAAATCACATAAAATAGTATAGAATAAGTCAAATGTATTCTATTAAAGATAAAGTATTATATCATAAAATGAACAATTCATACACAGGCTTGAAGATTGCCTTCTAATTTCATTTCAGTCAGCTTCAAAAATGAATAGAACAATCTTTAATAATCGAATACATAACTGGTATGGTCTGTTAAATTTTCCTTATCAAGTTAACAACAGAAGCACTCCAACAAACTTTCACAGCATTAACTTGAAGCTGTTGGAATTAGAGCCTTGGTCAGCTAAGTTGTCTTGGTGGCAGAACTGCACAAAGAAATCAGCATATTCCCAAGGTATTTACAATACCAACCAAAAAAAAAACCACAAACCAAACAAACACAAAACTTTACTTATGTCAAATAATTATCTTTTCAACAAGGAGGAAAATTAATATAAAGTAATTTTTATTTCTTATCAACCTATCCTATGTTTTATGCAAAAAGGCAAAGACTTTGTATGAAAATATTACACCACTTAAATTGACTCTGGTAGAATCTAGGACTAGAATTGAAATATATTCAATTCAGAAGAACACACAGTCAGGAATTAAGTTCTTCCTAGTAAACGTAAAATTTGCATTGTTTGGGGTTTGAGGCACAGCAGCCAGCACAATTCCTCTCCACAAAATAAATGTCACAAGACAGATAATACTCAAGAGGACATGGAATGACTTCCAGCTTATGGAATATGCTACTTTATGTGAACCATAAGAATATCTTTTGGCAAGTCAGGTTTTTGATAATTAATTGCAATCCACCAGACAATCACTTCCCCCCTTTTTGCTACAAATACCTGAAATACTATTTTTCCTAGGCAATTATGTTAGATATGCAGAATATGACAAAATTATTCAAATAGAAGTTATTCCTCTGTATAGGAGCAAATAACCTTACAGCCAAGTCACTACAAATTATGTTATTCTATAGGATATTCCAAGTTTCTTGTGCACTTTCTTAACTGGAAATTACAGATATTTGCATTGGGACCCACATATTTTCTAAAAGCATGCCCAAAGCCCCGGAGCTAGAATGATTTCCCAGGCCCATGAGCATCTGAACGTTCTTGCTTTATTTAGCTACTTGGCATTACTAACTGATCAGTTCAGTAAACGATCCTGCAAACTGCTAGACGTACAATAACACGGCTGAATAATCCAAGGGAAATCAACAGAGCTAAAGTGCCTGCATAAAATTATTCTTACATGAAAATGTTTGCAGATCACAGGTCATTTTTCTGCATGAATGAGCAGTTGTTCTGCACAACAAACATTTGTTAAGCTTTTCAGTAAAGATTAACCTTCTTCTAATTACTTCCTACCTTTTAGTAACAAAGCTCGGAATATGCTACCAACATAATCTGACTTCATACTTTTCGATCGTCATTTATCACCTACCATTCTAATTACTTATTTAAGTATTTTGTAAAAACATCTTCTGGTTAAGCTCAGCATGCTGCCAAAAGTGACTGGAAGGATTTGCTGCTAAGAGTTTTAATAGTCAGTCAGTGGTATTTTTATTTTTACAGCTGTTGAGGCAGCCGAGAGATTCTTGCAAAGACAGCCTTGTCAGTCTATGTATCTGGCACAGTAAAATTCTCATAGAAGTGTTTCGCTCAACACACACTAATGAACTTGAAAGGAAATGCAATTTCAGCTGCTGTTACTAAACAATTTAAACCAGCACATTTCCCTTTTTATATTGAAGCATTTGCATTTTGGGACAGCACAGTGAGAATGATGCTGTCACTGTGACTGTCAGCAAATCCTTCCCCAGGTCAAACCCACAGCTTGCCCATGCAGCCATGGAGAAAACAAGTACAAAGGAACTATCCTGTCCTCTCATGAAAAGGTGAGGCCTTACCTGGTATCTTTCCAGAATTTTTTACATGATCACCTTTGCAAAATAGGCTCAGAGTGGAGGGGCTTATTAGATCACTTGACACAAAAATATAAGGAATTTCATGGTGTATTATTTAAACCAAGCTATTGTTTTACTTATAAATTTAATTTATCGGAAGCTGCTTGATGGTTCAAGCCCTCAGGTAGAAGAATTCTAGTGAATAGGTTCAAGTGAATAATAAATATTCTCTCATATAAAGGCAAAATTAACAGTTAAGAAATCTGACTGGTAAGAATAGAAATGTAATTTTTATTCGACAGAAAAAGTGTAAAAACTTGGAGAAAAATGTAATGAGGTTTTAATATAAAGGTTTATGCAAAAAGTACTCAGAAACACTAAATTAATTATACTGGAGACTGAGCTTTTGGGTATCAGCTAACCTAAAAAGCATGAAATAATTATTTTACCAAATTTCTTACAGTAATTAGCTTCTTTTCTAGAGATATGCAATTTTTTATAGTTTTTATCTTTCTACATTTCATTTCATAAATTACTATTCAAACAGGCTACATTGATATTCCAGTGTAATGAAAAATTGCCAACAAAGCAAACGAAAACAAGACCTCTAAGAAAATAAGAAATTAATACTTCATTAATTTTTGCAGCTATAAATAGTCAATGCAATTCTGTTACAAAAGACCAAGAAATGGGCTGCAAATGAAACACTTTTGTTTTAAAATATTTAATAAGACCATAAACAGTTAGCATTACATTTTTTAATTTAAAAACTGGTCCAAAAACAAAGACTAACATATTTCAGAGGCTATGAAATTTTGAGTTTCTTTTATGCCAGAACAAACAATTCAAAATTATTACCCTGATTTTTGAAGAGTTGATGAAATGCATGTATAAAAACAAATGTGTGGAACCTGAGATATATTCAGCAATATTACACACAGAAACACAGATAACAGAATTAATTATTTTTACACAAGAGAGAAACATAACAGTAGATGTCAAATGTATATTTTAGGAGTCTCACTGAAGTTTTTATTGGATTACGCCCAAGTATTTAACTTGGCTTATGTTTTAGAACTTATCATTTAAATAAATTTCATACTTAAAATGGTTATGTGAACTTTACTTTTATACTAAATCATTTACACAATTACACATTTTTTCACTCCACTAATGAACTTACTGTTTTAAGTCGAAACTATAAATCTTTTATATAATCTATGTCTTCCACCATTGTTATCAATTGTACAGTGAAATTTCTTAATGAAGAAACAAAGTAAAATACCTACACAGCTGCCCTAGTTACTGCGAAGCACCTCTCATAATTTTCTTCTTTTCTGTTTCAGTTAGCACTCAACATAAAATTGTCATGAATGAAATGTAAAAATAAGCTATTGGTAATATTGCAAAAGAAAAACTGCAATACAGTTCAAACTGAGATTCTCTTTTTCCCCTATTTGTCTCTTTAGGAGACAGGGAAAAAAGAAAACATGTTTCCCTCACATAAAAACTTCAGAGAAATTTTCAGTTTATTCACTAAGATTTTTGCAGAACTCAATCCATCAGGACTCTACTGGACTAGATATCTCTAACAAATGGCATTTAAAAGTGTAATACACAAAATCAGAATATCATAAATATAAAACAAAACTATAGTACAAATGGACATCAATTCACTATTTAAAAGGTCTGAGTTAGTGTTCCCTATGTCAGATTCTTTTCTTCAATTTTTGATGTAACTCTTGAAGTACATTGGGCTTCTGGTCCCATCCAGTATCCAGTACTGTGGTTGTACAGTAGCATAAACTCTAGCCTCCTGCAATCACAGAGACTGTGACGCATGACATACCACAGGAAGCATAAAGGGAGAACCCAAAATGTAGAATTCTGTGAAAGTCTGAGTTTATCTTTTCTTTGCTAGTGACCAAACTCACCACTGCTTGAGTCAGGTTTCCTGTCACCTAAAGTCACTACTGATGTCAGAAGTCAGGGACTAGATGCACTTACACTGATGTGCTTTCCTAGCTGGGCAACCACAAAATCAAAGCACATTTTTAAACAACAGTTATCCAGTCATGGAAATTTCTGTGCCCACCAGCCCCCATGTCTGATTTCCTTTCAACAAATGAGACCTCCAGGCCATGCACAGCTAAAGTTGGGGGTTTGTCCCCAAACTTCTGACGAAACGTAAGGATACAAAACTTAGCTAGGTCTCAGAACTGAGGTCCTGTTTCTGCCATCACAGAAGGCCACAGCTTATACCACAAATTGATCATATTTGACTGTATCGTACTCTACTGTGGTGATAATGCTGTAACGTGGTTATTTGCTTTTTATATCCACACTCCTTCTGTATGACAGGTCATCTTGAAACCCTTTTTCTAATTTCAAGCTATTCATTTCATATTCCTTCATATATACTTTCCCCCCAGTATTACTTTAGCAAAAACTTTTCTGCTGGTTACCTTTGTTTATTTTTCCAGTAAATTTATAAACAGGACTTACATTCCATTAGTCTTCCTTTTGATAGTGGCAAGAAGGCAGACACTGTTAAGCTATTTTCACAGAGCAGGCTTTCCACAACTTCTGACGATTCTAACAGCTCCTCATTTACATCGTCTGGTTTCAACACTTTTAAAAAAAAAACCAGTTCACCCCACCACTGTCTTCTACAACAAAATAAGTCCTTACTAGTTCTATCATAAGGGTGTCTCCAAACACACTCTTCTTTTTATCCTACTGCAGGATACACAACTGAGCTGAAACCAGCTCTTCCTCTTTCACCCAACTAATCATTTACAAGCCTATGCTAAAAAAAAGTTAGTAGTTAGTAGAAACGCTGTTTCTGAGACCCTCAATATCAGCCAGGTTCTTTATAGGATTCTAATTTTTACTGTATCAATAGTAAATGGGTTGACTTTGTGGCCTTAAAACTCTGGGGTTTGTTAACTAAGAAACTACAAGAGTGTTAAGATCTAACTGAGTCTTAAAAAAATGCTACTCTTTACAACTTGTTAATATTTTTGAGAGCCCACCATTCTACAATCCCCACATCATACACCTTGCAGTTCTTGTATTAACAAGATCTTGTTAGGTCAGGATCTAATCTGTCAGGTTAATCTGGCACAATCTACACTCACTGTATAAAGCCCAGCAAATTCACTGAAAAATTAAGTTTCAAAAACATCAGGCTGACAACATTTTTATCAGAACACAATAACAGAAGAAAAATAGTACTTGATGCTTTTAGGAGGGAATTTATAGCTATGAAGACAGAAGAATAGTATTCTAGAACAATCCAGCTGGTACAGAAGTTATTAGGGGCTTTTGTCACTGTATTTGGTGAGATTTTTCACATGTCAGATGGTAGAAGTAGAGTCAACCAATCCTGCTAACAACTGTAAGAATGAAACATGCATACACTGCTGATACGGGTTTAGATCACTAAAGATCCAGTTTAAGTGTCTGACATTGTACATTTTCTTGATCAAGACAAGAAACATGTTCTCAAATGTCTTCTTTTGAGGTTGACTTTAAAAATAGTCATGACATAAAAGTTCACACATAACATTATTTTCCTGGTTTGTTTCTGCTATGAATTCAGGGATACTCCAGAAATTATGGGGTTTGTTGACTTCATAGTTTCCTATCCATTGTAAAATCAATATTGCTTTGAATGCTCTACAAAAATAGAGGTTTAAGCATCTTTCTCTGAACAGTATATAATTTTTCAAGGCATTTCTACTTATTTTAGTGATCACCACAAATTATATAGAGAAAGAAAAGCTTAGCTTGTAGTGGTTAATAAACAACTTCAGCCTAGAAGATGCACTAGCCAAAAAAATCAGGAGCTGAGATTTGCTGTAGCACAGTGACCACAGTATGCTAAAATTCAAGTTGCTGCTTTGCAATTTTCTTGTTTTGAATATAATGGTTTCCTTTATTCAAACATCTTCTGAAAGTTTTCTTCATTTTTGGGTATAACTTTTCTAAATGATTACAGCTGTTTTCAAGACTGACTTCTTTCTGATTTTCCCCCAGCTAAAGAATCACTTGGGGGTAAGAACAGGCAGTTCTGGGTAATTCATTGGCTTGTTACCATTAAAAATCAAGTAAAGTTATTTATGTTCTTGAAAAGGAGACAATTTTAGGAGACAATTAACAGGATCTCTAGATCTCAGGTACTGCTAAAAAGTTTCAAATCTCTCCATAGATATATTTACTCTAAAATGTAAATGCACCATCCTTTGAAGATGTTAATCCTTATTAACTATAAAGGATGCCTGTAGTGCATAGATTAGAGATGCAACTTTTAGATCAATCCCAACTGAGTAATTATGAATAAAAATTCGAACCCATGCCATGTCATTGCTATCATTGCTGGCTATCTTTACAAAGGTAGTTGCAGAGATGAGACAAATGTTCACAATTAAATGGAATTACTGCAGAAGCTAGACCATCACAAAATCAGTAGCACCAGAAAGACTGTCCATCAATAACAGTGAAAGAGACAATGATACTTGAAAAATCGATCCATATTTCCCTCTCTTTTTAGTCCTGATCCACTGCCAAAGATGGTAAAATCTTTATGGACATAAAATACAGGATTATATTGTCAGTACACAGATGGTGAAAGTTTCTTAACTACCTGGAATTCAAAGTCGGTATAACATCCAGCCTTACAGGTGAATGAAGATTGCAGGTAATCAAACATATAAAAGAAAAAAAATGCCATTCATTAGGTAACTTCTGAAGTTGCTCCTGTAATTTGGGTAGACCCATTGGCTTCTTGAAACTTCTAAATTCATACATAATGTTACATAGAGTATTTAGAATCACGTTTCCCTCCAGTAGCTCAAAACTGCATATGAAAATTGGGTAAGTTCAGATCTTCCTACTCAGAAGTTAAATCAGAATTTCTATCCTTAAAGAACAGTAGAATTTTTTTTATAACTTGTGCAAAGATGGTAACATCCACATTATTCACATAATCCCATCAAGCTTACTCATATAAGAAATCCTTTCTTAGTATTCTGAATATAGGCAGTGATTAAATACACAATAATTAGAGGATTTTACCTCAGAAAAAGTAGATTTCTCAATTTTGGTTTAACCAAGTCAGATTCCTTCAAAGAAAAGCCACAAAAATTGTCTTGGTAATGCAATATTGATGACATAATTTGATTTTTGAGTAACAGTGGATTGCTTCCTCTGTATTACCAGGTTTCTTGCATATCTGAAACATTCTCAATACATTCTGGAGATCAACTGCTTTCTGAATAAATGGGAACAATTTTCTGACTCAATACATAGCAATGTATGGTGTTACAACTCATATTTCAGAGACATTTTATCTCCTTTCATTTCAGCTTTTGGGACTGAATACAGAGTAAGTCCATCCATATATTTACTAGCATATAATCACATTAATTCCATCAATATATATTGTGGTTGACTCAGACATATACATATGCAGACTTGAAACTGACACTTACAATACCCAGAATGTGTATTGTGACACCTACAATACATAATATTCAATGCTAGTTTTTTATACTCAGTATTTCTCATTCTCAGCCAAACAGCATCCTTAAGGCTATGTGGTGGCCAGGCCAGCAAAAATCTGATGTTTTGAACCTAATCCCCAAGTAAGGTATCTGAAGCTATTCTACAACAAGCAAATAAAAAAATAAACAAATAAAAAAGTCTAATTTTTAAAGTACTCCAATGAATAATAAATAACCACAAAGAGGGGTAAAATTGGAAAGAGGGGCATTCTCTTTCCAGCACTCCAGAAATCACAGTGCCACTGAGCAGCAAAGAAGGGAGCCCAAATAGGGCACTTCTGCCCATGGCCAAGGTGCTCATCTCAGGGATGGCACCTCCCCATCCCCCATGCTCCTCACATGAGCACTTTATCGAATAGACATGAACACAAAAAAAAAAAAAAATTGACATGGGCATCTTCTGACAAAACAGTATTTTGCCAAAAAGATCACAGTCAGTCTTCAAATAGAGGCACTTTATCTGTTTGGTTATGGGTTGGGTTTTTTTTGTTGTTGTTGTTTTTGGGGTTTTTTTGGGGGTGGTGTTTTGTTTTGTTGTTGTTGTTTTTTGCTAAAGAATGGAAGTGTTGCATGTAATTAGCTTCCTGCTTGATTGAAATAATAGATTGGCAGGGAGTAAATATTAGCAGCCCCAGTGGAATTGGTCATTCCTCCTCCAGGTCCTCAGTAACTTTGATCTGTCTTCTTTTCCTATCATTAATGTCTTGGATCTAACCACGACTTACAGATGCATTCAAAAGAGTCTGAACATCTTTTACAGTTCATCTGGAGGAAAAATATTGAAACTATGTTAGGCAAAGGGACAGATACATCATATTTCTACTTGAATATTTCATAAATGAATTGCAATGCTTGTTCCTCTGGAATAACACCGGTCAATGCTAGCCACCCAAGGGGCCTTCCAGGATTTAATTACTGAAACTTGGGCCTGCAGATAACTTTTTTTCTGTGGCAATACTGAACAGTGTAAGCTTGACTGTATTTAGAGCAGCGGCCAATCCTAAAATACAATTCATCCATCTCAGCTGTCCAACAAAAGCATGGAGTTTTCACGTTATAATGCAGGATTTAAGGAGTGGGGTTTTCTGCCTTTTTATTTTTTTCCCCTTCAAGTTTTTTCAGAAACACCACGTGAGTTGTCTTTGGCCTCATAAACTATTTCTTGTATGCTTTTTGGATATCACTGTTACCAGTATTTCTGCCTCCCTGATGGAACATCTTAGGTCTGAGGTTTCATGATTCAGAGCAATTATATCATAAAAACTGAATGTTAAAACAATTCATTTACACATATGTTTATAATGCTCCAAAGATTTTGTACATTAAAATCAGATTATAAAGCACACAGAACTAAACTTGTGTTTCAACTTCAGCTAACAGACTATTCACATATAGTAAATTGTTTTAAATTAAGATGACTGCACTTAATTTAAAGTTTGTGCATTTTTATAATTATGTTATGCTCTAATGTATTTTGCAATGAATTAATTACATTATTTGGCAAAAATACAAATGTAGCCCCTTTAAGTTTCTATTTTAGTACTTAAACCTGGCTTTGATTATAAAACCTATGAACAGCTGTAGAAAGAATAATTTTTCCTTTAGGCGTAAGTTATATAAAAGAGTTAAAATGTAAAAATTTAAATATACAGAGTTCTACAGACCATAAAATAATTATTATCATATTTTTATGGTATGGAAAACTAATTTTTAAAGTTTAGAGTGTATCAATCAGTGGGGTTTTTAAATCAAAAAGTTATGGGTTTTTTCTGAAGGACAATCACTATGGTCACTATGGTCAACAATTTTCTGATTCTTTAGAATCAAATTTAGTAACTTTTTAAAAAGTAATAAATTGTAAATACATCAATTTAGTACAGAAAGAAATTACTTAAAATAACAAGTCCATATTTAAGTTGTGAATGTATGTTCCATAATTCACTGTCAAATTTCATGCTATGAAATAGGCATGAGAATGGCTTTCAGATTTTAAAGCTGTACTGCTACTACAAACCAGACTACATGGAAGCTATTAACTCAGATTGCAATCATCTTATCCTGTGTTTATAGAAAATTAAGCTTTAAAAATATTTATTTAAAATTGTGAAAAATTGCAATTATCATTGCAAATGATATTTGCATAAGAGATGGGGTGTGCATAAAGAGAATTAGAAGTAATCTATTATTTTTTAGTATCAAAGTATGCAAAAAAATACACTGTATTACTGAAATAAAAACAAACCCATACATTTTCTCTGGAATATATTTCATAATTGTTACTAATATTTATATAGATAAGCACACTACAGTCTTTCATTATTACTTCCACTAATCACCATTCTGAATTATTTCTACAATGTAAACAAAATGACTGGCTCAGAACTGTCAAAAAAAAAAAAAGTTGCATAGACATTAACAATTTCAGCCCTGTGAGCTGTGAAATGCTTTCCTATGTGTACTTAAAACTCAGATTTCAGTCAGAGGTGACAGCAATAAACAACACAAAGGGTTAGGTCTGCATTTTTTGTGAAAGAAACAGTATAAAACATGCTAGGCACTAAACTCTCTTACTTTTACTTGTTTTCCTGCTCAAACATGTTACAGCCCACTAAACTGCGGACCAAAAGCAAGAAACACTTCATTTTTAAAACAACTCCTCAGCTTGTTTTTTGTGCCCCCAGGCAAGGACTCCAGTTCAGCTCCCTGGGTATTTTGGCTATATAGGAAGATAGGCATCCATGCCATCAAATATTCACATTTCTGCAGTATCTTGTCAAAAACTGTAAGAGCTAAACCAACTGATTTTGCTTTATACTTATTGCAATACAATTCATTCGAAGACAGTGACCAGTCTGCTTCAACCCTGCTCTGGAAGTCGGCCCTGAGAAAAACCATCTGTTCCACTCAATAAAATCAATTTTGTGGGCCCTCTTCCATTTTTATTTCTGAATTCAAGTGCCAAACACCTGCAAATTCTCCAGGCAACTTAGAGATCCAAAACTTCCACTTCCCTCAGGACACATTTCAAGACTTAAGTGCACCACTGCTGTGACTGGCAAAGCTCCTCAGGGTGGAGCCCCCACAGTTAGGGGGCATCTCCAGGGTGCACAGAGCCCTCCCCTCTGCTGAGCAGGCAGGGATGGCATAATGATCACTCTCCAACCTTGAGCAGTATAATTCAGCCCCTCAAGTCACAAAGCAAACACTGAATACCCAGGTTTGGCAGGTTTAAGACATCTAAAAGCAGGTTTTGTTACTCAGAAGCCACTGAATAAATTTGTGTTACTGTACTACCTGAAGGAAAAAAAGCAGCAACCACAGCTGAGTATTACCTAAAAGAACTTCAAGATGCATTTGGACAGTAAAAATATTTAATTTAAAACTGTTTTGTCAACAAAATGTCTGAAATCGGTCCAAGAGAGTGGGCAGTTTCTACCCTCAACTAGCTATTTTAGAGCCAGCATCTGGTTTAAGCCAGTTGTCCAAAACCTCCTTACAGTTTGAGGAGAAGAGAGGCACACAGACCCCAGGCATTCTGTGTGACCGAGACTTCTGCTTTGGGATTGCAGAGGGAGCTTATGGCACCAAAACTTCCCAGTCCCTGCACCTACCCCGGCCCAGGTAATCATCTTATCAAGCAACAATTAGATCAGAAATTAGGTTCTCTTTATACAGATAGTTATCACCACTAAATTTATTGTATCTGAGCATATAAAGAACATACAAACTGCATACAGAGAGTACACAATTACTGTGAGCCCTGGTCATCCTGACAGTTGCCTACATAGTGAGGTGAAACCTTTATTTTTCATACAGTGCAATAAATCAGGCTGGTAGATGACACTATAGGATATGTCTAAATCAAGAGAGCCACTGAGGAATACCTGAAAACTATCCAGTCAAAGAACCAGCACTAAAATCTCCCACATGCCAAAAAGCACTACAGGGTTAAAAGGAAAGTATAAAAATACTCTGTGGTGGGGAAATGCTCAACAGCTTTTAACACTGTAACACACTTGCCTATCAGCATGGTTATCTGCTTATCTGATATATTTGATATATCTGATATATTTGTCAAAGATCAGATCTCTTCTCTGGTTCCAGGACTTCACCATTTTATGGCATCGCTCAGTGCCTAGATGAAAAAAATCCATCTATCTGGGATTAACTCTGGCTTCCTTCAGTTTAAAACAAAGACACCCACATTCTGCAGCTGAAAATCCTAATTTTCAACTCTCTTGCTATAAAATGCTAAGCATTTCTGCATTGAGAAAGAATTTTCTCTCCTTAATACATCAGAGTGAAGACTTGCAGCACAAAAATGAGTAATGGGTCGCTCACCATTTCCCAGCTACAGAAACAAAACCATCAGCGGTTCCAATCGGATCAAACACTTTGCTCTGCTAAGTCTGAATCAGCTTTTCCAACCGAGTAGTTAGAGGTTACAGCACATGATAAAATCAAAACACCAACAGCATGTCAGAGCAAATTATTGCAAAGATCAGGATTTTCAAAAATTCAAATGCCGGAGATCATTCTTAAGTCTTCTGAATAGTAAAATGTGCTCACTTGTAAAATCTGGCTCCCACATAGCAATGTGGATCTTATGACCCTGAGCAAAAACCTAAGAACAGCCTTTAAAGTTCCAGTTATGTTTTATTCTTAATCTTATTTTCATTCTCTAGAAATTGTGCTTGCAATGAAGAAAAACTGAAAGTCCAGAAAAGTGTCAACATAATTACAGCCATATGAAACAAATCTCCATATGTGGAAAAACCTGAGTGACATAGAAGAATATCTCTCAACAACAGAATATATTTTTCTGATAGAGTCCTCTTGTATTTTAAAATACAACTTGTGAATATTTTTATGTATGCAATCTTCTCCTTCTAAAGGTACTAAACACTATTAAAGATAGTAAGTCAAGGGTAATGCCAGCTTTATATCAGGCTTCAATCACACTTACTTATTTTGTTGTGCTTCATATGCTTGTCCTCTAGAATTAACGTCATCTGTCATTTTAAAGACTACATTCTTGATTGTATATCCTCTCCTTGTTATAAATTCTGAACTTTGCAAATGCTCCTGAAATCCCCTGAACTCAGTCCTCCTTTTGGACTCAATTTTGAACTCCAATATTATTTCTTTCCAGTACTATTGGTGAGAGAACTAGAATTAGAGCAATTGCTTTGGACAAAAATCCAGGTTTCTGTCAGTCTTTTAGGATATTTCAAAACTCAGGCATTGAGCAAACACACCACACTGATAAAGCTGATATTGTTAGTATATTTCTTACTAATATTTAAAAATTTGAAGGAATTTCTGCTTCCTTTCACTTGGTAAAGTGTCATTTTGTCTATAGCACTACACTAAACAAGTCAGATTTTTGACAGACATATTCCACTTTTTTACATTAGAATTATTATTTAAGAGAAAATTATTATTTAAGTCATTTTAAAAACCTTTTAATCCTCGCATTTCTCAGCTGCATTGTGGGTAACACTATTGCTTACTCTTTATGTACATAGTAATGTTAAAAGGATACACTACCCCATTTTTAAGAATAATTAAAGGTTGAGATTTGAAAATTTAGTTTGATATCTCTTACAAACTTCCCATTGAATATTTGCTATTAAAGGGTAAGAGGCTGTTTTTGCAGTTGTCTTCAGACAAAGAGATATATCTTTAGCCTTTAATTCTCCCTTTCCATAGACACCATTACAAGGTGTTCCTACAATCTGGTGAGCTTTAGGCATGTAAAACTAAGGCTTCCAGATACTTGGGAAGCTGTATCTTGGTAGATCATGCAGGATCTTTATTAAAGATGCTATGGTACCATAAATAGTAATTTTGATTGGGTTATGATACCATAAATACTTACTCACAGATTTTCCCTCACTGAGATTTTTAAGTGTGAATCCTTATTTTATAGCAATCTAGAGGTATGTAGATATATTCAAAGGTATTTCAAGGGTAGCTGGTCCTTCTGCTTTACCTACATTTTACTAATAGGCTCACAGAATCAAGTAATTTATAAGGTTGGAAAAGACCTCCAAGGTAATTGAGTCCAACCATTAATGTAGCATTGCCAGGTTCCTCTCTAAACTGTGTCCCAATTTGCCACATCTACACATCTTTTAAATACCTCCAGGGATGGTGATTTCACCACTTTTCTGAGCAGCCTCTTTCAGTGCTTGACAAACCTTCCATGAAAAAATGTTTCTTAATACCCAACCTAAACCTTCCCTGGTGCACCTTGAGGCCATTTGCTCTTGTCCTACCTCTTGGCACACAG
The DNA here is from genome assembly GCA_016584745.2 of Phylloscopus trochilus trochilus. Lineage (NCBI taxonomy): Eukaryota > Metazoa > Chordata > Aves > Passeriformes > Phylloscopidae > Phylloscopus > Phylloscopus trochilus. The sequence goes on along the minus strand of WQNJ02000062.1, from coordinate 31,708,446 downwards.
GAGAAGAGACCAACCCTCAGGCTACAACCTCCTTACAGGTAGTTGTAGAGAGCAATAAAGTCTCAGAGAGCTCAGTGATCACTTTCATCAGCTCACTCAACACCCTTGGGGGGATCCTATCCAGACCCATAAACTTGTATGTGTCTATGTGGTGTAGGAGGTTGCTGACCATTTCCCTTGGATTACGGGATCTTCGTTCGGGTCCTCTTCCCTGCCTTCCAGCTCAGAGGGCTGGGTACACAGCTCTTAGAAATTGTCCTCAGTTTGAAATTCTTAATTGCCTCAGCATTTTAAAGCTAATCTCCACACCACATCTTCAGGGAAAAGAATGTTAATCTCAATTCTAAATGCATTCTTTATCTTGTTAAACAAACAACAACAACAACTGTTCTTTGAAATACTCCTCCCTTACTTGGTAAAGAATCATTTATCTGGAGATAAATTGTTTGATTCTGAATAGACAAACCTGAGTGTCTTCAAGTGCTAATCACAAGTAATTTATTAACATATCTCCTTTAAACAATAAAACTGAACAGGTACTCCTGAAAATGATGTGCTGTCTTATAAATGTTTATGAAATTGTCTGAAGAGATGACATTAGCACTCCTTACTCAAAATCAGGGATTTTACAGTATGTAATTCTTACCAGACATGGAATTCATAAATTGTCTATTGTAAAATATGCATTTTGTTCTGTCTAGTTCAGCTGTCTATTATTACCTCCTCTAGGAGTGGAACTTCTCCCTAACTTCAGTATAAGTCAGGCATCCTAGCCTAGCACGAAATACAAGAGACAGCAGAAATTAAACACCCTCTGCATACATTGATCAGTTTTAGAGAAGGGTCAGCTCTTCTGTGCAAAATCCTGTTTCATATGCTATTAAAAATAGATAAAAAACTGACCTTAATCAATTAAAACTATGTCTGACAAAGTAGTTTGCATTAAGAAATTATCTATCCACAATACAATGTAAACTATTGGCTAATATTCAATTACAGAAGCAGCACTGTTGCCTGTGAGGAACATTCCCAGTAAAGTATAAATATATGGAGCATAAGAATATAAGATAGTCACAAATGTAATAAATTCAAGGTTTTCTTTGACTGTTATTGAACAATTCTTAAGTACTGCAAAATAATCAGATGCCAATCAATACATCTCTGAGTTAAAAAGATCATGTCTTGCTATCATTTGTAAGTGAAGATAACAACTCAAAGTTTAAAGAACTTATTTTCAGTTGTTGACATTTTTATTGATTGCACTGATGCCAAGTGGAGGCAAATCACGTGCAGTGGAGCTCAGTTAAGCAGTGATTCAATACAACTACACAATATTTGTTGATGAGCACCCACCTAAAGCAGAAGTCTCAGGCAAGATCAATTAGCTACTTGCCGATATTGTCAAGGTTTAGGGGATGTCTCCTGTATTCTAAGTCACTGCACCTCTGCAACTTCTGGACTTTGTGCTGCATTCTGCAAAATCCCTTACAGAGTGTCCTTGCTTACTCTGCATCTTAAGACACTAACAGGTTTTCTTGCAGTTTCAAAATGCTTTTCTAATTATTTCTATGGCTTGAGTCCAAAAAAAATCAGTTTACCATTACAGGTTTTCCTCAGATCATTTTAAAATATTTTCTTGTAAACAAGACCATATGATTGCTTTCCTTCCAGGAATCTTTGAAAGAGCTGCTAAAAGAACAGTGCTGAATATGAGAAAAGGCAAAAATTAACATAAGAAAGGTACACTAAAAACAGGGAGTAAGGAGAAAAATAAAAATTAATTATGCAACAGAGTCATATAACTTGATAGTGTGGAGATCAGAAGTGCTCTCCAGAACATCCCGTCCACTGCCCCATACAGAACCATTCTGTCTCACACTGATAGCTTCTAGGAATCCCAAAGATAAAATGGATTCACAACATGAAAACTTTACAGAAACTGTGTGACACCAAGAAGTAAGAGATAAAGTAAAAGCCATTTGTCCATAGCAGTCAAGGCTTATCCAACATCAAGGATCAGAAGAAATATGTTCAAGCAATTCTAGAAAAGAAATGGACACCCATGCTCCAATGCTCTGCTGCTTTCTTGCTAAGCTTTCCCACACAAACACATCATGGGTTCCCAAACTAAAGCCCCCTTTTATCTAAATTAGCCAGCAATATACAAACCAGGAATCTAGGAGAGAAAATCTTCCAAATTTCCCTCTGAGCAGTGTTCCATTTGTCTACTTTTTGAGCCCAATTCCAGCTGTTGCAAAGGAATGCAGGGCGAAAAAAAAACCTTTCAGAGAAATCTGATGCTGAAAACCATGCATCCCTGTAGGATATGAAGCCTAACAGTCTTCCAAAATAAATACCTTTCTTCCCTCAAAAATAATAAAATATTAAATCAGCTTATCTTTTCCAAATATCTCGAAGTGTCACTGTTTGAACCTTAAAGTATGTCAAGAGAATGTTCAAAGAAAACCCAAATTGACCTGTTTGATGATGACTGGGCTTGACAGACCAGATGAGAGGTAATTTAGGTAGTGAAAGACGTTAACACAATTCATAGCAAAAGCATTCCGGTCTCATATGGTCACTGCAGCTTTTCATATTGACACAATAACTGCCAGGCATTGAGTTGCTATGGGGTTTTTTTCAGAAATGCTATCATTAGTTTTCTTTCCACCATAATCTTCGAAATTAATTAAGAAAATTAGTTATGTAAGAATAGACTAGCCCATGCATTTCTGCCAATCCATTCTGTTCAGGCCACTGGGTAGTGTATAAACAAAACCCAGCACGACCTTTCAACTAAGTCAGGTGGTTGACACAGGGTTGGGGTTTTTGATTAGAGGGACTCTCTGGTACCACAGAAAGATTTATAAAAGCTGATTTCTTCTTCAAATCCTGTATGATTGTAGGAATCAGATGGAGTAGGGATGCGATCTGCAGAGCAATATAACTAATCCACATTTTTCGGCAGGGCAAGGAGGATTTATAAAAATGTGAATCTACAGCTGTAAGCCAGTCAGCCTAATACCAAGTTTCTAGAAAGATAGGGCAAATCATTCTCAATTTCATGTCCAAGAGCAGAAGTTGTTTGGGAATAGTCAGCATGAATTAAACAAGGGCAACTCTTGCCTGATCAACCTGACTGCCTTCTAACATGAGATGTCCAAGATAATGGACAAAGGGAGAAGAGTAGATACTGTTCTAGCAGGATTTCAGCAAGGCTATCAACAGCCTTCCTTTAGTCAAGCTCATGAAACACAAGTTGCAAATATGAGCATTGATGGAAAACCATCGGGATCAGTCAGATTCAAAGGGCGGTGATCAGCAGAACAAAATCCAATAGGCAGGTAATTAGTAGACACGTTCCTCAGGGATCAGTGTCCACCAACAGCTTTATTACCAATTTTCAGGACAGGATGGAGCACACATAGCAAAAATATAGGGGGGACAAACATGGGGTAAAGGATTGGTAAGCTGGGACATGGAGCAGCTATTCAGAAGTACCTCATCACACAGAAAAACGGAATGACAAGCACCTCATGGAGCACAAGTCCTGCACCCAGTATCCAAGCACCCTGAGCACCACTGCAAGCTGGGTGCAGCTGGCTGGAAAGCAGCTCTGTGGAAAAGATGTTGGAAATGAGGAAGTGAGGCAATGAGTTGCATGACAGGTAACATCAGGCACTTCCAGCAAGGGCAGGTAATGGTGTTCTGGCCTGTGTTAGCAAGTCCAAGATCAGACTGGTTTTCAAGACTTTGCTTTCAATGTCTTTGTTTCATGGTTTTGAAAATCATATTCCTTACATGATACAAATGTAATCCTTGTGAGTTAATACTACAACTGGGAGTAGTTCTCAGCTAAATGACTTCCTCCTCAGTTCTCACTGTATTCTCTTCCACATATTTGGACTTTTCATGGATTTTCATTAAAAAATAAGTTAAAAAGTTAGGAAAGGAAAACAGATAGGCCAAAGTCTGACAGATACATTTTTGTCTGGTTTGTTTTGGTTTTTTTTTTTTGCTTTAAATGAACACTCTTGTGCTAATGAATCATAACACATAACCCCTGTTCATACTATATTAGTTCAAAAGAATAAAAGCCAAAAATAATTGGCATCGGCAAAGATTTCAGATTTAAAGAGAGTGAGCACAATACATGCCTTGTGTTATTCCTCTGTACTGTACTAGAAACTCTGTAATATTCCATCATTACAAAATGTGCTCATGAAAGAATATAAAAATAGACAAACAAAATAAAGACCAAAACACTCAAGCTCAGAACACACAGTGCACAAAGTACATTCCCATTGTATTTACCCAGTCATTAGCTATCTGTTTGCATTGTATGTGGGGAAGTGCAAAGTAAACCAGAAGGCCTGCTTGCGTAGGCACTGACATCAGGACTGTAGGGTTATTAGACACTGGACAACCTTTCACAAAAAGCTTTTACGATTTGAAAACTTTCTAAAATAACAGATGTGGGTTTACTGTGAGAACTGAGAAAATTCTAAGCCCTCATTGCTCTGCTTTCTCTAACTCTTTGCTATGGTGGGTACAGTCCCCAGCATTGCATGACAGAGGTATCATGCCTTCTGTTGATGTAACACTCTTGACTTTCAACACATGATTATTTAAAATCCATAAACACAGAGCACAAGATTATGCATTTCTCTGTTAATCAAAAGCCGTTATGTCTCTCCCATGTCATTGCCAAGGCACAAAAAATGAAAGGAAGAGTGGCCATGGCTGTGAAAATATCCCCAAGATCTGTTAACGATCTTAATGATCATCTAGAGAGCTGCAGCTCACATTGCCAAGTACAAATGAGAAAGCAGAGAAAACAATCCAGAAGAACAGTAGCACAAACACATCCTTTTCAGTCCCAAAGAAACTATGGAGTGATAACTCAATTCATATTCATCTTTAGGACAAAACACAGACATGACTCTTTAGCAGAATGGCTACTGTAAACCTGTGAGTTCTGCAAGCACAGTGGTAAGAGAAGAGTATAAAAGCAGCACGCTGGCACGTATCTCCTATTATTTTTCCTATTATTTCTTGTTATCTCATTTTTTTTTCTCAAAATGGACAGGAAAATGAAATCACCTCTATGGGAAGCTTAATGTGATGACTGGTTTGATTTTTCATTACTGATGTATACCAGCAGTTCAGCATCATCAACATAACTTAGTCCAGTCAGGAGCTTAGGAACAAAACCTTCCCCCCCAAAAGAGAAAAATTTTACTGTTTAAAAAACCTAAGAGTTATTCTTTCATTTCGGAAGCATCAAAACAATATTTATTTCACTGTTTTCAAACTTGAAAATTGCCAGTAAAATCTGCAGCCATACTTCTCCATTCTTTTTCCTTCTCATTTATGTACCCGAAGGTTTCAGGAAGCACAAGCACTGCCATTTCTTTCAGGGGAGATACAAAGGCATGTTACAAGATGATTACTTTTAATCACTTCAGCTGCCAAGCCAAACTTAATAGTAATTTGAAACTCTTATCTCAGGCATCTTCCTCAACTGCTTCATGTTTTATCTACTGCTAGTAAATTATGACAAAATTAAAAGCAAACACAGATTAGAGCATTTTGCATCTGACAGGAGAAAGGTATGATGTACATGTAGGACTCCTAAACAGTGAAGCTGCCTGGAATACAGTAACAAATTTGTCTCTATGCAGAAAACTGTCAGTTACAAGGAATAAAGCTGTTGCACAGTAAAGCTATTTCCAAGCAAAATGTTAGGGCTCTAGCAATTGAAGTGGATGTAAATGACAATTCTCTAAGATAAGCAAAGGATTTCCTTCCAGCCTCAACAGGATATCAAGGGGGAGAGGGAGCAGATATCACCTTCATTTTGTTGAAAATGACATTGTTTGCTCTATTCAAGTTAACATATTTGTGATATCCAGTGAGATTCCATTCTAGCCAGTATCAGAGGGGACTTAGTTATGACAACTCTGGGGTGTTTAAATACTACTCAGGCTGTATTTTTCCTCTCAGGGAGAACATGCTTCATATCATTCCCTATGGCTGAAATGAAGAGACTTTCCTCCCTCTGCTTGTGACAAAGAGGAAAGTAAAGGAAATGTACACGTGTTTAACTCAGTCACAACCAAATCGCTTGTCAGATCTGTATATCCACTAAATCATGAAGCACAGTCTTTCCTAATGTTATCCCACACTTCTATAGCTCTTTCTTCCTGATGGTTTCAATCAGCATTTTAAGTGTTTACTTTCACTGCAATCCTGGCTGTGATATTCATGTTGTCACAGTCAGTCAAGAATAGAAGTAACCTATACATTGGCCCTAGCATATCTCATAATTTATTTCAGCCTTGTTTTGAAACACTGCAATCACTGGCTCTATTTTTATGCCTCTCAGTGCAACCAACCTTAACTATAGCAAAACAGGAGTGTATTAAGATACATGTTACACAAGGGCTGATGTTTGGCCCTCATACCTCTCATACTCAAAGTGCCAGATAACTCACAAGGCAGCAAGTGCTGCGCTGCTGACTGCAGCTGGCACAATACCTGTTAGCACCCAAGTAAAGTACCAAGATCTCACACTTGCAATGAATTTTAAATATTGCACAGGGCTTTTCAAGTCAAATAAACCTGATTTACTTCCACAGGTGTAACTGATCTTCATCATATTTTTAGCAGCACTCCTAGCTCATGACTCAGAGCAGGACTAACTTATGCAGAACTACATCCCACAGTAAAGCACTAAAGCACTGGAACATACGCAAACAACCAGCTTTTTTTTTTTTTTTTTTCCCCAGAAAATATTTTAAAATGTCAGTGAGGAGGACCTGGTTTTAATAATGTAAAATATAACTACCATAATAAATATTTAAAGGGCTGATTAAAGAAAAACTTCCCACATAATTATAAAAATGTGTAGCCTACAGAACTTCCATAACAAACCAAAATTCTATTTTATTTAACACTGTAAAACTGTTTTTAGATATTCAGCAATTTTATTTAACTACCGGCTGCAGTCAGATTAGGGAAGATATTTTCTTTGGCAATGCATGTTGGTATGCTTAGAAATACATTTTCTTCTGGTCATAGTTTAAGTTACTAACACTGGAATGCAAGTTTCAGTAGCAGATTTTTCTTTCATCTTTAATTTGAGTAGTAATTGTGTACTACCACGACTCAGACCTGAAATCCATTTCTGCAATATGAAGTCACTTGGCTGTAAGCGTTTCAACAGTTCTCATAGTACAACTCCAGTATGTATCACCATAATTCTGTATTTAAAACTGATATGACAGATATTCTTTGAAATTCATAGCAGCTGATTTTATTATGTCATCTAGAGTGTATTTAGCTGTCATATTCACGAGAAGCAGTAATGATAATAGCCTCACCATGGCATCAATTATCATTCAATTATTTCTGCTTACTTTCTATTAGACTGTTTGTACACATTAAATACAAAATATATGATCATTTTAACAGAAAAAAAACCCTATTATTTTACCACAGAGGATAACCAACAAATGTTATATGCATGGTACACATTATCACATCTGCACCCTTTAACTGAATCAGTTCCTGGGAAAGTCATGTTTTTAACCACAGGAGGCTCAAATTATGTACTCACATCATCACAGAACTCACCACAGAACTCACGTAACTTTCTAAAAGTTAAGCGATTAAAAGGTTATATTAGCATAATAGATTTCTGTATCTATTGGCAGAGTACATATGCAAGCCAAGTGTCAATCTCTGTCCATGAGGAGACAAATTTCATCATTCAAATTCGCAAACCATGAAACACATCACCATTAAACAGGAAAGTGCTGCTGCCTCAGGAAATAAGGTACACCCAAATCTACAATCCATTTTAAACAACATATCTTCATATTTTCTTATTTCCAAAGCACTCCAAATTTAAAGGAGTTCTGAAACCAGTATATAAATGAGCAAATATGGACAGAAAACCCAACACCTTTTCAGTCACACAATTGAGTGAAAAATTGCTGTGTAAAAATATCAGATCTCTCTCAGAAGACAGAAAAGCTTCTTCATAAAGAAGTTTTGAAATGCTAGCTATGCCAAACTTAACTAATGATTTGTTGATCTCAGTGGTTCAATTACCTTTGAACAGAAAACTTGCATACAGACCTTTCCTTTTTCTTTCAGTCCTTTCTTTTGAAAAGGTATCACTGTGATTATGACATTTTTCTGTCATTTCTTCCGCAGATGATTTATGGACTATCAACTTAAGAAGGAAGAACTAGGAGATTAGATTACTTTAGAGTAGATTAGATTAACCTTTTTTCAATCACTCAGTTTTTCTCGAATGAGAAGTTCTAAGAAAAAGAAGTAAGCAGGAATGTTTCAGTAGTCTTCAAGACAGATGTGGATTTTTTTATTTTGTTTTTTAAGTCAGGCCATATATTTAGTTAACCAAAGACAGATTTCTTAGTCTAACTACAGGTATCTCATAGAGGAAAAAAAGAGACACCTTTAAAAAGAAAACTCATAGGAGAAGGACTGAAAAACAGAAGACTGCCAAGTCTTTCAAATGGCTTTTAAAAACAAAGGTTGAAATAACAGAATTTACTTTCCTAATTCTCTGTGACAGACCCACCATAATGGTAGCATATTTTTCAGATGGTTGTGTGATGCCCATAAAGGTATTGCATCACCTTTTAAGACTTTCAGAAAGGCAAGATACACTGGGTAATGAAGATTCCTTCTTTGCTGCTGCTTCTACCATTTCATGTGGCATGGGTGCAATTTTGAACTGAATTATGGTGTTGAGGAACCTTGTGTTCTCTCAAAAAATGCACTTCATTTTGACTAATAGAGCTTAAAATAAGTGTGTCCAAGTTACAAGTTTGCTTCTACAGTTGACTGCTATACAGCTTCATTTAGGTCTCCCAATATACAATAAGTACTGGATATTTATGCAATATGAAGTACAAAGCCATATAGAATTTTGATATAATGTTAATGAAATCAACAAAATTAGAGCAAAAGCATGAAAGATTTCCTTTCTAGAACACACAGTGACATACTTTTTTTATACATCTGTCAACATTATTCCTAATACTGTAATATTAGAATACAGTCTTGGCATATTCTTTCTTGGCACTTTTCAGCTATTTACTTATTGCAAGATCATTCATCAATGTGCAGCAGAACTAATCTTGTTGGCTGAACAAAAGAAGGTTCAAAAAAGCAAAACACTATAGCCTTTGCTTTAAAGAACTAGGGCTTTCCAACTGTACACATGTGCAATCAGTTAAAGAAAAAACAGGTCACTCTTAGAGCAAACCATCCTCTCCATGCACTGACATGTAAAGGAAATAGAATACCAAAAAAGAGGTACTCAGAATTAAATATTAACTCCACAGACTTCATCACCAGGGCCTACATTTTCACTGTGGGCAACTCAGAGCCAAGTTGATAATGAGAGACACATGGGAAATGAAAAGATATGGTATCCTGATAATGACTGAAATCTATGTAGCTTGTGTTGCCTACCACCTTGTGGGTGAAGACTTAGGTATTTGTTAACGTTGCTTTGACAGGAAGGTCACATTTTATCTATATTCCCTCCTAATCTGCATTACTCCAAATGTAGGACAGCAGTTTCTTTAAAATGTAGAGGAGAATTAGTAGTTTTCACTATATATAGGGAGAAAGTGAAACACTTCCATGCCCACTTCAAGCATCTATTTAAGAAGACATTTGCACTTCTTAGACATCTAACTTACTGTTAGTCATTTCTATATGCTTAGTGCTTCAGCAGCTGAGTGATGAGCATGCCACTTGCTGGAACATGGGCAAAAGGCACTTCTTCATCATGACAGGGAACAAAATACTATTTCCAAGCAAATGTATCTGAGGAACAATTCCATTTGCAGCTACACAGATCAGCTTTTCCAGATACTTCAGAAACTTCTGTATGTAGATTAATAAGAGATGAATTTGGCTCTTTGTAGAAAAACTTTTTCAGTTTTGAATGTTGTTTTATAAAATTATCACTGCAGTGTTTGGTACAGAGGAAGCAGCCCTTCCTTCCTTCCTTTCCTTCCTCCCTACAATCATTAAATCCTCACCAGCACTGTCACCTTGTGAGATAAGTGTCATTAGAAGCACCTGTGTTGTGTGTGCCTAGAACTTTGAATACTGCTTACTATCATCACTGCTAAGTGTAGTAAGAGTAACAAACACTTCCAACAAGATGCAGACAGATGCCAGTATTGCTATAGCTCTGTCAATAAAGCTGCCTTTCAAAATCCCACTGAGGTAACAAACAGCACAACTACAAAAATCATCACAGGCACTGGTGCTATACAGCACATGAATTATATGCACAACTAGGAGTACCTTAGCTCATTCTCTTTTGCTGGTGTTATACTCCAGAACAGAGCTTTCTCTGGCACAGATCATGTCACAGGTAAGACCATAGGAAGAGACACACACAAGGTTCTCTCCCAGTACAGTTATTTTTCTCATGTAACTGACTGCAACCTATTTTTCCTTGGAAACTAGTTTCAGGCTTACATCCGCTCTTCATGCATTTTTATCTGGCTTTAACCACTTTTGTAGCTTTTTAATTGCATCACTGTAACTGCTAGATCCCTACATGACTGCAATGAACATGTGCCCATTTGCATTCAAATGGACTACTGGACAAATAAGATATTTGACAATCTCTTCCTCTGTGCCTACCTACAACATGGAAACTCAGCACTGTCATAACTTACCCTACTGTTGTAGAACCAGATTTGAGGCTTTAAGCCAGGTTTAACATCTGGAAACTGAGAAGCTGTGTCTGCCCCAGCAAGATCAGGCAGCTTCTTTCTCAAGGAAGCAGCAGAAGCTCCTAGACTAGATTTTTGAGGTAGTAAAAGTGCACCCTCCATTTTCTCTTCTACATTAAAAATCTTAATGTAGCCAACAGCAACAGTATAAAATTCACAGTACTCTGGAAGAGCACAGAAGTTCACAAGAGCTCAAGAGGCTTTTTTTACATGGCCTCCTACAAATATATTCAGCACAGAAATGAATTTGATCTTGTGAGCATACATAAAACATCAATAAATACACAGTTTTACAGGCCTTTTATGTATATATTAAATTAAACCTGTAAGAAAATATAAAAGAAAAAGTGCCTTACATATTTCACTTTTAAAACTTCACTGAGCCATTAACATAGAAGGATATATTTGCTCCATAATTTTCCCCTATTCTGCATAGATTTTTATATGCCACAGGCCACTCTTCTCTAATCATGCTACTCTGAACTATGTCTGTTGCTCTAAATTAATAGTCTAGCCAGACCATTTCTAATAACCATATCAAAATATGAAAGGCCAGGAAAAAATAGAATATACTTGCAGGAATCAGCACTTTACAACCCCAAACCAACTCCACTAAAATATTTTTTTCAGTACATAAGACAAGGTACTGATTGTATGGTCCAAAAGAAGTAAACCTGACATACAGTGCAATTTAAAAAATCCACATTTTTCTTTACCCTGGCTTGCCAGGGTGCCTTAGTACATTTTAAGTTGCTATACCTGTGGCTAGTAAACGATTCTAGCAACCCACCGAGGCATTTGGAGAAATTATGCTGAAGGTTGAGTGACTTTAACCACCCAAGAAGTTTTTTATAGCTCCAAAGCACTGGAAATCGAAAGAAAGGTCATTATTACATTTTACAGGGGACTCCAGGGCTCCCTATCATAAACTGCTGTTCAAAGCACTTACTAGTAGTTCTAATGCAACTCATAACTTACTGGGAATTAAAGATAACGCCAAACAAATAAAGCAAGTTACACATGGTATTGTTCAGTTTTCAGGCAGAAGAGAGGTTGAATATCCTTGAATTAGTAGTTGCTTTGCAGAGTTGCCTTATTCTAGAGTCCTGTCACAGATCATCTGTTACCAAACTAGAGTCAGAATTTCAAAAAAACCTTTATTTATATTCATTTTCATTAAACAACAAGTTGGTGATTTGACTGGGTATAATATAAAAAGCCTACTGAGTAATAGGCTTAACAGGGACCCAAAATTTCTGGAGGGAAGTTCATAGGTTTGATGCACTCCTAAATTATCATGAGCTGTATTTACGCATCAGTCAGAAATGCTGATGCTACTGAACTACAATATGGTATTAGAGGGAAAAAAAAAAAAGAAAAAAGGAAAAATATCACTGGATCACAGAGAAGAAAACATAGGATGTGTGGTTGAGAAAAGGTTTTTTTGCCCTCCTCACAATGTGGATTAAAACCATTTCACTTCTATCAGCTCCATGAGCTATCAGAAACACAAATGTTAGAATCATAACATGATTCTAATTAAAACAGTTTGTGTTAAAACTGTAAATGTAAACTCTACCTCAGAGTAAGTAAAAAGACAAAAAAGTACCTTCCATTAGAAGAATTCCTGATAGCTAGAAAGATAAAAATGCAAATGGGGACAGTGCACAGCAAAGAGAAAATTTTAATTCTGCCTCAGTGCCCATGTTTTTGGTCTTTTTCAGAATTAGCATATGGAAGACTAAACACATTGTTCAAAGTTATAAATCACAATGAATGAACACGGGTGTGTCAGCAGGACAGTAATGCTGGAGCTCAGCCTCAGGCATATGAACATTTGCATGCCAAATTAAATATCAGAACATGGAAAAAATGTCCCCATTGGATACACTAGGAGCACACTTCACACTCAAGTAATTAAGGTGAATCAAACACTGAATTTGTTCAGTAGTTAAAACTTTTGATTTCACTGAACCACAATGACTTCCAGCATATTCTGCCACTTTACCACTCCATACCGCCCAGGGATAAACTTGTGCCTCCTCAGGAATTTGCATTTGAAAAAAAAAGTACTTGGCTGCACACCTCTGTACCCCACCCCATCAATACAAGGGAAAGTTTCTGACAGGAGAAGACAAACAGGGTTTGATGCAGCTGGAAGAAATGCTGCCCTCTGCCTAACACACAATGCAGCTGAAAGGACAGGAAAGGATTATTTTGTTTCAGTGCCAAAAGCCTTTGCTCAATACATTACTTGAAAATAAGTAACTCCATAGAAATCATTCAAGTCAACCCTAAATTTTAAAAATGTTCTTTTCTCAGTTGAATGCTTTTATTAGAAGTGCCTGTCTTGCAGGGCTTTGCCTACCATAAATGTCAGCCTGGAGAAGCCGGCAAGCTTGTCACTGGCGTGAACTTCCCTTTTTCCACCCATGGTGAGGTGCTCATGGGCACACATCTCTCCTCCAACCCATCCTTTCCATCTGTGGTCCTGCATCAGCAGGACCTGCATCAGCAAAGCTGGCATATGCAGTACACTCCAAAAGAGAGGGCATTTATTAAAATGCACTGGGAACAGTCCCTCAAAACCTTACTACTGGACTTCTTCTCTCACTTACAGAAGACCTTTAGTGAGACAGTGCTTATTGCTCTCCTCTCCTTTCAGTACCTATGGAAATTGCCAAGCTCCTGTCTCATTTTTGGCTCTGCCTCTTGAAGAAAAAAAAAAGTAACAGCCTTAGCCTCATAGCACATGGGAAAAGCTTACTCCAACCCGTATCTTTTAGACAGAACAGACCCAAAGCCAAGTAGATAGGGCACACTCACATAGTGTAGAAATCCATGTCCAAATCAGTGCCAGTGTGATTCAAACATGGTTTAATCATCTGCTATCAGAAGGATGTGCCACAAGTGGCTGACTGAAACACCACCTGAAGGCAAGGCATTGGTTCATGTCCACTCTCACACAGAATGACACTGAACCCAAAGCCAAGAGGAGCGAGTGTGCACGAGCAACCTCATGGCCAGGACTACTCTTAGCCCATGTGCCCACTCTTGTGTGGATCTCTTCATGAAGTGCTTCACAGAAGCTGAAGAGACTTCAAGCTGAGCTGCAGATGAATAAAACATTTTGGTATTTGTTATGTCTAGAGACTGGACTAATCGGACATGTAAACACTCAGTGTTTACAACTTTAGAGAGTGTATTCTGGGGCTGATTTTTTGAAAATCCACCACCATTTTTGAGCACTTCATTTTCCAATGTTGAATGTTGTTTTAGGATTTGGGGGGTGTTTGCTTGTTTTAAGAAACATATTTGGGAGGTTTGCACAGTACAGAATACTGTATCCTGCCCAATATTTGGCTATATTTCATTAATTAAATCACTTTTCTCTGCTCAGTATTGAATTTATTCCAGCCTAGAGAGAACACAACACTCCCTTGTAGCTGAACTGATAACATATGCCACTATTACAATAATTTGCTGCTTTCATTGTAGAAGAATTTGTTCTTCCTTATGTTCACTAAAATTAAATAAGTAGGCACAAAGTCTCATGGGTAAATTGGACTTTATGACATGATAACATCAAACAAAACGTCATAGAAATCCATTTCATACTGCGCTGAATTTCTCACAATCTCTACTGCATTTCTTAGTTATTAACCAAGACATCTGTATTGGGTATAGGTAACAGAACATGAGACAAATGAAAATTAAGATACTTCTATGCAGTAAGAAAATATAATAAGAGACGTTTGTGTAACATCCAAAATAATTTTGGCCTCAAAGATTTAGTGTGAAGTCCCAGGCACCACCCTGTGAACAGGCATTGCTTGTTAGATTGTAGTTCTCTTTTAAACGTGATACAGTTTCAGAGAAATGACATCTCTGTCACACAAACACAAACACCAAATCCCAACAGCTGGGCTCACAAGTCCAGGACTATAGCAGTGAGGGGCAATGCCCTAGGACAGGGCACAGAGTGAAGCATAAGGCACAGATTTTGTTCTTTCTTATCTACAAAAGAAAACAAAAAACTCCTAAACGTTTACTGCTATTTTAAGCTCTTTTAAGATAAAGAATAACTCTCAGCTTGATAATTAATATAAACAACTCACATTAAATTCATAAGTCAAATTCCTAATCTGAAAGAGGATTTTTTTAATATAATATAACTTTTCAGAATCACTGTTGAATCTTACTTTTCAAACATTTTGTGGTGCATAAACCTTTTTTTAATAGATGAATAACAAAGCTTCATTTCCTTTAAGAAACCCTGGGTTTGCAACCTTGTCTATTCACCTTTACTTTCTACATTGTGTAACAAAATATGCTGACATTCAATGCTACGCTTCGGAACTGCAGAGCAAAAATTGCTTCCAGTTCATCCTGTATCATAAACTGGCAGTTTGCTGAACTGTTTGATGTCATATTTAATAAACACAGGCAACATTTTCATGTATCTTTGTCTCCAGTCACTGAAAGGCAACTTTATTCCTTTACTACTCCCAATCCTTTACTTAAGAAATAATCTTATTGGTTTTTATCATTACAGCTTATTTCTATATACTTTGATATTCTTTTCCTTCAAATCCCTGTTCTTTTTTGTACTGTTAAACAATTTATGACCACCTTGAATTTATTTGCCCGTATTTATTATAGCTTTTCTTTACATTCTTTACCAATATTTTCTAGATCACACTCCTACTGACAGAAACTGATGGTGTGATCTATAAAACCAGATTTTTATATTGTAGTTTGTGATTGCTGCTAGATGTGCCAAAAGGGTGATAGTGAAAATTAAACAGGATAACGAATGAAGGACAACATTGTATCAGTATTTCATCTCTTCCAATTTTACTGCCTATTGTAATTGTATCAAAGAAAGTTAAAAAGCATCAATTCAGATGTAATAATTTTCTTACATCAGCTGAACAACCATACTTCTGTACCTGCATGTTTTAGTGAGCCTTTTCCTTGGATATCTATGTTACACTTAGTCCAGAGTCTCCTTCTTTAGCCATACCATGAAATGGTACTTAGTGAAAAAAAGTCTGTCCTACAAAAAGCTGTCCAGGCTGGCCTCAATTATTTTTTAATCAACTTGGGGAAATATATTTGAGGTTTTTTATTATTTCTCCAGCTGAACAGAGAACAATTAAAATTTCCTTCACTTCCATAATTAGGTAATTCTAACAATTTGTACCTCAAGCTCTTCCAGTTTCTTAGCACGTACACATTCCATTATGTCTCAAAGGTCAGTTCAAAAGGCAGTTTGCTTCAACACACCTTGTGAGAATGAAAATATTTACCTATAAATCAATAACAATTACACCAGAATCATTGCTTTCAATAAAGTCAGACTTTACAGCCTGTTCACTAAAATAAGATTTTAAGTGGCACCAGCACAAAATCTGACGCTATTCACCGTAACTTCAAAATCAATCCCACAAAGTTACTCATTAGTTCCTTTTGCACTAAGCATGAGCACAGGCGCATAATCTGAAACTCAAACTTGGCCCCATGGATATTTGTAAGTACTGCACTGCATTCACTTCCTCAAAGCACCGCAGAGAGCCACAGAGGGACTGTTATAGCTTCCTTGGTAAATCCCACCCTAATTTCTACTCATGGGAGAACTGAAATAATGGAAGAGTTTGGAATATTTCAACATCCCGAATTCTAAAGACAGATAACGCAATGGTATGAAGACGCATTTGGGAAAAACATTCTGAAAGCATTTTGTTGGAAAGATGAAATTTTTTCATTGGGACTACATGAAATAATAGTTACTCAACAGAGTTCCTGTTCAATACTAATCAATACCAGTTCATTTTGTTTTAAATGTTCATGCTACTGAAATCATTACATTTCTTTTTCTTGCTGTTTAACTTTTTTGGGCACATTTTTTTCCCATGGTAACCTGCTTTAGGATAAAACTGCTGAACACTTACGCCTTTGAAAGGTATTTCACAATATTTTCACCCATTTTACCTATTCCTGAAATGCTTCTCACAAAACCAGCTCATCTAATAGTTTCCCCTAATGCCACACTCTAGCAGGAAATTACACCACTTACTGGAGATTAGGCCTTATTTTGCTGCAGGAGGAAGAAATCTAAAGCAGCAGTGATCAAACAGTCAACTACTATTATATCCAATTTGTAGATACAGAATGCGAGATTTGAAAAAATAAGATTGTGGAACTCAACTCTCAGAAACAGGTTATTTCATTGAGTTTTCTGAGTCTATCTTCTGACTGATACCAGTCTTCTGGAAGACTGATACTTCTGTGTAATTTTGAGAAACATGCTGAGTCCTCTGGAAAGGCTCCTGAGGACTGAGCTGTGTTCACCTGTACATTTCTTTAGGTAGGTGACCCAACATCCCCTGTGCAGACAGATGCCCAAGGACAAAGTACTTACCAGGCAGTAAGAAAAGAAACTGTGCTGCAAAGACAGGAACCACAATTAAATCAGAATTTCTCTGTTCCTGCAATATTGACGCATCTGTGTAACTGTCTACAAAAAACGTGCTGACTTGTTATTTTATAGCAATGACTTCTACCACGTCAGCTAACAATCTTTTTTCACTCATATGCATTAGTTTTATTTTAATAATAGCATATATTTTCATGGTGCATCCTGCTATAAAGGCATCAATGTACACAAAAATCAAAAATCCTAAATCCTAAATGAAAATTTAAATTCCTTAAATGAAAACATTAAAAATTATTAGAGTAATTTTCTATATTTAAAAATCTTGGCCATTACTTGCAGAAGAACCACCAAGATCTCCCCAAGATGTACATTTCCTGTATTTGCAGGATCAATGCCAGAGCGTATATGCTACTTCCCTATGTTTATTTCAGCCTTATCAGAAAATAGCAACCATCATATTATTGAAGCCATAATATAAGCTTCCTTTTTATCCCTTTCTCTCTCAGTTTTCCCATACCTGTGTCTCCCTCCACAAACCACCTTGGCCCCCACATCTCTTCAGTTTTGGTTCCTCCTCTAAACATCCCAGAAGACTTGTACGATTCCAAAATGCTTCCTCCTGCATCCCATAAGCAGTTCCCAGTGCTGGCAGGCAGCAACCCTGTGAAGTAATCCAAAGAGTCCCTGACTCTTTGTGTTAGCTGTCTCCATCCTGCCTGGTTCTCTCTTTTCTTTTTTTTTTTTTTTCTTGTCCTCCTTTCTTTAAATTTTTTGTTTTTAAACAGGACACAGTTATTGGATTTATGTTTCTATGTATTACAAATGATTAATGTACTGATGATTTCCACACACAATTCTTCATTATTTTGGAAGTGACATCTCAGTGGGCTTCTCTCCCAAGGCTTCTCAAACTGTGCTTTATGCAAGTTTAACACTTTCTCTGCTGAACATGACAGTTTTGCATACTTTTATACAGAATATAAAATATTTGGATTTTTAACTGTACCTGTATTGAATTTGTCTGGGTATCTGTTGCTCACTTCAGATTACCCATTGAGAGCACATATGAAACACTGGAGCAAAGGGCAAAGTTATATCATGTAGAGTTTTAAGTACACCACCTCTTCTTGTTTTTAGTTTTATGTCTGAGCAGAGTAAATGACTACTCAGTGCAATAATGTGCCCCTTTAAAGTATTCTGTATTCGACACACAACAAATCTAATTTAATGTGCTCTCCGAACACTGCTTTTAAACTCTTATATGCAAAAATGAAAGTATTCAATGTATTTTTTCCTATAGCTCATGAGGGAAAGCCATCATTTCCATTTGTACTCTTTTCCTTGAATTATATATCACCATGAAGTGTATGTGACCGCTAACTTTTAAAATAGCCTATGTACTTCTATTCACCTTATTTCTATGATGAGACCTCACAGCAAGGATGGAATAACAATATGGAAACTAACCATCTAATCCAAATGGACATATTTTATTGAAGTCTTATTACTTCCATCTGTAAGAAGAAACTAAAGCCAACTGCAATCCCCAATTGTTGGCATTCTCAGTATTCATTGCATCCAGCAAAAGAGAATTTCACTTTTTGTTTTCATTTTTACAGCACAGTGATACTAGACATACAGACTTGATTGTTAAGAGATCAATATTTTTAGCTGAATAAGAAAAGCAAGGTCTTTATTATGCCTAAAGCAATACTGTTCTTTAAAAAGTTGTAACTTTTTATTTTAATATCTTTTGCAGTATAATCTTTAAAGTGCTCATATCAAAATTGTAGTATGGATGATAGAATCTTCAAGAATGGGTATAGAGAGTAATGACAACACAGTTATAACACAGAGTCAAGTCAGGCAATTTATATGAAAGAAACTTGTCATGGATAAATGCAATGCCAAAGAGTTATATTCTAATTTATTCTGAGGGAGCATATGTAATAGATCAATATTTCTTAAGATACAAAGCCTAGTTTCATAAGGAAGATGAATATAAAATTATGAGTAACTACAATAAAAAAATATTTTCTTTCAATACTGACAGAGATAAATATTCCTTTACTAAAGCATTTTTCAACTTTTTTTTTCTAAACAAGCAATACCTCTGGTATGAAAAACAACACCTCAATCAGGTAAGTAGCTTTCTCAGTGGAGGTCTGAGGATTAAAAACTTACATTGTAATTTTAGCAATATATTGAGCATCCCATTTTCTTCCAATGATATTTACTGATATGATTTTTTTTAGCTCGCTTTTTTATCCAACACCTATACTTTCCTTTGTTATACGGTTGATTTTGACTTTGCTGTTCACCTTAGAATAGTTTTCTCCTCAAGTGTTGATAATAACACAAGATGCTAGAATACAGGCTCTTTTGATTGAGTCTATTTCACATTTTTGTGAAATAATATTTTTTGTGAAATTAGTATTTTTAATCTGATGGGAAATACAATGTGAGAATTTATAAAGAAAATTTATTTCCTACACTCACAGCTGGCAGTACCTTATGACTTTATCAGTCCTAGTTTAATCAGAGACTATCTACTAAAGAAAGAAGGTCAAATGCTGATTATTTAGAAGGATAAAAAATCATGGAATCATAGAATGGTTTGGGTTGGAAGGGACCTTCATCAAGTTCCATGTCCCTGCCATGGGCAGGGTCATCTTCAACCAGGTTGCTCAGAGCTCCTCCATTCAATCTGGCCTTGAATACTGCAGGGAAGGGACATCCACAGTTTCTCTGGGAAACCTGTTCCAGTGCCTCACCACCATCACAGTAAAGAATTTGTTCCATATATTTAGCATGAATTTCCCTATGTTCAATTTGAATCCATGACTGTTTCTAATCATTACAGCTCCTGATGAAGTACCCTTCTCCAGCTTCCTTGTAAGCTCCTTTCAGATACTGGAGGGCTAGTATGAGGTCTCCATGAAACCAAATATTTGGTTCTTAATAGAGAAAACATTTTGGAAGAAAAAATTAATTTACCTTAATATAACTACATTAAAATTAGTACAACTATTCCTTAAAAGAAACTGTACCACAAAGAAACATAGTATTCTGATTCCCTCTGTATATTTAATTCAGAATTACGCTCCCAGAACTAATAACTCTATTCCTTCAAGACTAATTACAAAGCTTTAATTATTGTCTATGTGGTTTATATTTTGTGAATTTTACAATCCCATTTCACTCTAGTCCTATAATTTAACTATCCTAGAATAATCAAAAAAGAGTAATCAGATAGTGATGGACACACCTAATTCAGATGCTTCTACAAACCACTACCACTGATGTGCACAGGAACAAAATCAAGTTAAGAGGAAAAATTTCCAAGGAGGTACAGGTATAAAACACATCAGAAAGCCAAAAAGGCCTTTCAGAACTTAATGCTCCAGATGTAACTGATACTGATGTACATCTCAGCCTTTCCAAGCTGTTCTGTGCGTACGAGCTTGACACCTGCATGGGCATCACCACAAACACACGTGAACAATTTCTGCAAACTTTTCTCATGAGGTCTCTGAACACTGTGTGTCACACTATGTTATACTGTACTGGACCTGAATGCTTTTTCTGTGTCTCATTTCAACATTCCTAGAATGGATTTTTAAGAAGCTCAAGGGATAAGCATACGAGAAAAATAAAAAAGAACATTAAAACCAGACTATACATGAAGATTCTTCCCCTGCATCTCACAGCCACGTTCTCCCTGCTTTGCAACCAAAGTTAAATTTCTAGCTTAGCAGACACTACGCACAGTGCCCAGTATGTACTGTGAGTGATTTCTCAGCTGCTCAGAAAAAGTAAGACAAGCATCTGCAAAACTGCAAAAGAGAGTAACTTTAAAAATATATAAAACCTCCTATTTTAATGTAGTGTTAAGTATTTCTTCGACAGAGAAACATATTCATCCATGCAGAACACTTAAAAACAAATAACCTGCGTACCTGAACTGTGGAACTGATTTCAGACGCAAATCCTCCTGTCAAGGGAGCCTCATGGCTAATCAGCAATCGACCAGTCTTTGCCACCGACTGAAAAGGAAAAACAAACACCAAAAATGTCATCAAATTACAGCTCTTGTGATCTCTTACTTGTACTACTTGTGGAATATATCAAATATGTGACTTTGTTAGCAGTGTTAGAACACAGCTACTTTTCTCCTCTTGCATTTCCAGTGAACAATAAATTATCCTAAAATACTAAACTGAGTCATTAATAGGATGGTTTTATACTTACTATAAAAGTATTCACATTTTCCACTCAATTTTAAGCAAGTACCAAGAAAAAATTTGAACCCATTTCATATGAATTTACCCTATCAATGCAAACTGTAACATTTCTGAAACAGAATAAGGATTTTAACAAGTAACCAGTAAAAAACTTGACTCCTCAAAATACTAAAATACACATACACAAAGAAATCTGTCACTGATGTATCTATACAAACAGATCCTATGTAAAGTCATGAACCATTGCTATTCAGAAAGTAAAATTGCTAAATAAAACTTTTAGCAAGAAAACACATAGATTAGTGCTGTGTACTTAAATTTTACATGGCAATTAGAAGTATCATTTTCTAATTTTAGATTTCAATGTTTGTGCAGTTTTTATGTAATCTACTTTGTAGCTAAATAAATAGCATAATAAATACAGATGACCTAAGCATCTTTAATCAAAAAACCAAAACTGTGTTCATTGAGAAACATAACAATGAAAGCAGAATATTTTTAACCTGATGGGAAATACAAAGCCTCACCACTCATAAGTATATTGATGTTTATTGCAACTATGTTAAATTGCCTGAATCAAACAGTATCAGATACCTCTAGTAAGAAATATGGCGGCAAAGTCTCTGCATTTTAAGATTATTGCAATAAAAAGGCTCATTAAAAGGTTTCATAAATTTCTAGACATGTACATCAGAAAAAAAAATCAGATTATTGTGTATGTTAATCTTTCAAGAACAATTACAGTCTGACATTTAAGGTAAGTTCATAGTGTACTGCTGGTCTAATATTACTCAGCAAATGGAAGAACCCAGATAGTGCCTGCTATCAGATCAGACCTTCTGAATACTGTGATCTTCAATTTAATGTCTACCAGCACACTCTCCAGTCAGACAGCTCCATGTTATCTACATAATAGGATACATAAAGGCAATGCCCTAATTATGCAGCTTTCCCTCTGATTCAAGTATTTCACTAATTCTTTTGCTTTTCTAACAATGACTCAATCAGTGGCTCTAAGCAGCTCATGCACAGATGTACTGGCAACTTGCAGGCTATGAACATATTCCATATACTGTACTATGAAGTGGTCTGAAAACATTCAGAGCTAAACAAGACAGAAAAAGTAATTTCAGCAGTTGGAAAGTAATCTAGTTACATAGGCTGATTTCCTGGGGTAGTTTTCCAGTACTGGAAACTCATATCTAAAGGAACACAGGTATTAACTGCACTGTAAATCTGTCCAGAACATCAGAACAACAGTTCCATGAACAAAATGTACACTCTAGTTTTAAGCTGATACCTTGATATGATTAAAGCTGATACAATCAGTTGCTATAGTAAAATGATACAACTAATCAATGTTGAAGTTCAGTTCTGTTGTTCACGTTTTTTTTTTAATCCTCTTTATTTTAAAGAAAGATTCTTCTGCATATACTTGTTCTGAGAGGTTCACATTTTGATATATCACAAGCTATCATTAAAGTTACAGATTTCGTTTCTCAGAAGATAATAGAATATAATCAAGCACTGGTAGCATATAGGAAAATTCATATGGGCTCAGACCAATAATCTGTCAGTCCAGTAAATTACCTTCCCAAAGAGATAATTTAATGTTTAGGGAAGAATAAGACAAGGACCTTTAATGTGTTCCTTCACTATGTCACATTCACCAATTATTTTCACACCTCCAGTTTCTTGAATCCAATATGGTCTTTTGTACTAAATAATTATTAACTTTTATTTCACCTTTTTTCAAATTAAATCCATGTAAATAAAGAAAAGGGGAAGGGAAAAATAATCTCTTTTTGGTAACCTGCTTCTACGGTGTGAGAAAGCCTTATTTTTACATGATTCTCAAGGGCCTCAAGGAAGTCCATGTCTGTGGGAACTTGTTATCAAGCTGTGATCACCAAGCATTGCATACAAATATCTCAGCTCTACTATACAATGTAAGTATCACTCCTGGTCAGAAATCATGCAGAGAGGTTTGGTGCTTTTAGTACTCAACCAAGCCTGCAATGAGTTCTTCAGGAACACATGCAATCTTAAGTATTTCTAGAGTTTGTAAATGCATCATACCTTTTGGTAAGTTGTTTCAGTTTTTAACTCCCTGTCTGGTTACAATTTTGCACCTTATTTCCAAACTAATTTGGCTGACTTGACTTCAAAGCTCCTGTTCCATGTTTTATTTCTGTTTGCTAGAAGGAGGCACTATCTATTATCACATTTCTGCCCTCAAATGCACACATTAAGACTGTGATCAAATGGTCTCAGCCACAATTTTGCTATATTAAGCAGATTGAGCTCTAAATCTTTCAGCAAACAGCACATTTCCAATTCCTTCATCATTCTTACAACCCTATCCTGAATCATCTCCAGTTTTCTATGTCCTTCTTGAAGCACACCCATCTGGAACCAGCATTCCAGATTTTTTCAGAACACCATCAAATGCAGAGATAACGCAGCTGCAGTACTGCAGCTCTTGGATGTATGAGGTCTGTTGGCCAAAGCATAACAGGACAAGTCCAGCTTTTACTGATAACTGCAACTCCCTACTTGTGGGAAAGAAGGTTAAAGGATAATGGCTTCCTGGAATAAAGACGAAAATGCAGTGTGCCTTTATTATTTCAAGACACAAAATTATATTTGCATATGCTGAAAAACATCTTATGTGCCTGAGCTTAGCTCAGTTAATGAGCTTATCTTCTCTTTCTTTATCAGTAACTATTTTATCTGTTTCTCAGCTGTTTATTACCTCTCACTTTTTACCAGTAATTGTTATAGTGTTTTCCACATATTTGATGGAAATATTACAAAAACAGGTTAAAAATCCAACTTTGCAGGACATTGAGACTACTATTTCCATTCACTAACACTGCCTTTCTATGCCACATAGTTACGAGTCAGCTTACTACTAATGTCTTTTCTAACTACTTTTCAAACTGTGATAATTTATTTTTGAGCACCTGTTAAATGTTCTCAAACAAAGCTAAATTGTTGATCATGTATTTCCAATTATTTTTGAATAGCTGCTTCTTTCTTCATAATGTCTTCTGAGCTTACAGATTATTCTCCCCAATTAATTTAGTACAGGTTTTTTGTGGACAAACTGATCCATAAGGTATCAACTAATAAATTCCTGGTCAAGAGATTCTTTCAGGTAGCAAACATATTGCAGTCTTTGTATGTCCTCTTAATTTTAATTATGACATTGTTTTTTCTATCTTATATATTACAGCATAATACAGTAATAACAGCAGACAATAACAACAGATGGAATTCTTCTAGATATAATTTTTTAATATCTATTATCTTTAAATATATTTCAGTCCACATAGCTTTGCAAAACAAAGCCTGGAGAATACATTCATAGTGTCGTAGAATAGCTAACACCTAATTTCTATACCTTCAAATGAAAATTTAACCTTATTTCCTGGAAGCAAAAGTTATTCAGTTAAAAGTGCAAATTTAAAAACAAGTTGCTCTACAGGGCACAGCAGATATGGTTAATGATTGTTTGCAGGTATCATTGCTCTTCTATAAGATATTAATTACATTTTTTAAATATATGGCAAAACATTAGACCCTGTTAATTTAGACGAGGTGATCATTCAACCTCCAGGATAACCAAGGTCCAATACCCAGAAGAGCATTTAGAGTACAAATAAATGCAGCTCAGTAACATCAGGCAATGGGCTCCTCAACCTTCAAGCTTCATAGGAAACACCACTGCATAAAACTGGAGTAAACAGTGGCTAAATCTGCAGTGTCACAAACTGGCCAGCATAGAATCCTACCGTGTTACTACCTTTTCTGAAGTTGGACAAATGGAGTGGTTTTATTAGTCTGGATCAGGTACAGAATAGGATGGCCTTTCAAAGAACAATGTATTTTGTCCCCTCATAACCAAATGTATTTCTGTAAGGGGATTGATTTCCCCATTTCAAGGGATTGATTTCCCCATTTCCTCAACATCCCCATTCTGTCTTCCAAAACCGCAGTCTTTACACTTTTCTTACCTAAGTAAAAAAAATTAAAATTTTGAAATGCATGAACATTCTACAGCTCATGAAGAGTATTTTTGAAAATATATCTTCAAGAGATTAGCACTGATAAAAATGTTCCTTTTTTACAACTATAAGTTGTTGCTTGCTGATGTTTAAAGTCCACATATACTTACTTCAGAGGCATCAAGAGATTCTGTATGTATATCATGTCTCAAATTAAATGAAAATTGAAATTTTTTTTTCCATCTTTAGTAACAGACCATAAAGAAAAGTGAGAGGCAACATCCAGGCACTTAGAGAGCATGGATCTCTTTGTATCATGGTCACTCTGTGCAGTCACAGCCAAGTTCAGATGATACAAACCTGGGCTTCCAAAAGGGAGAAGTCCTACCCTCTCCAGAACCTCTTTTTCCCAGCTCATCCCTAACATCTCCTCGACACTGAGAGGGCTAGTGGGAAAGTCAGCTGAAGGGGATAATCTGATTTATCCCATACAGTTATCACAGAGCAGCAAACACCACTTCAGAGATAGATTTAGAGATGGAGGGCACATCAAGATTTGCACAAAAAAAAAGAAGCTTCAGCAGTGCTCTGTTTTTCTGGAAAGCAGCAGAGACCCAGGTTATGGCACACCAATGTCACCTTTGCTATATCCAGTCATTAGAGAAGGGATTCGAGGGCTTCAAACTATTAAATTACCCCCAAAACAAAGTGATGACTATAAATTACCCCCAGAAGTCAATAATGACTATACTTTTCCACCTCAATTACATTGTCATGACTGTTTTACATTGTCACACTCACAAGAATGACAACTGATGGTGCATCAGAGCAAAAGGCTAATGGCTCGATCACTCTGATAAGAAAATATAAAAAACCTAATGCTTTTGCAAAACAAATGCTTTCAGGGTGCACTCTGAAGGTTTTCTGAGATGCAGCCCAGTGTTTTTATAGTGAAGCAGCTCAGCAAATTGTTTTCAATCTCCCCGACCACACTCTCTATCCAAGTTTCTATAATCTTTTCTGGTTAACTCTCAATTCATTGTGTTGGAGATTTTCTCCTCTCCGACAGGCACCGATGACAGAAGAAAACAACACAATCCTGGCACTTCCAAGCACTTTGAAATCCAAGTGCTGACACTACCAGTAATATATTCTGCCCTTACTTAGGAGAAAGCAGCCAACCAAAATGAGTTTTATGTTAAACCACATTTAACACTACTGCTCTCCACATAGAGCAGCACCACAACTCCCAGTGTAACCAGCTGCTTCACTAACACAGACACTGCCTTTAGAGAAATCATCAAACTTTTCTTATAAATAGCTGTTATTTTGTCACAATAGCAAGCTGGCTATTTTCTTTAGGCAGAAAATTCTGTTCTTAGAAAAGAACAGAAGAGAGTTAAAAGGTTTTCCATCTCTTATAGAAAAGGAATTTTTTTATGTTCACTTTTCCTGTTAAATTTTTGCTTACTTTTGTGTTCTTTAGAAACGACAGAAATTTCCTGCATAATTGAAAAACTAATTTTCCACAATAATTTTTAAAAAGTTGGCAACAGTACCGAAATTATATTTTTATTGTATCCCATTTTGTACCGAGCATGTATGAAGCAATTATAAAACTGTATAAAAATGAACATTAATTGATATCTGCTTTTACTAAAAACAAATCAGAATATGGAGGCTTTAAAAAATTACTTGGTAAAGTTTCAATAAATGTCTTGAAAAACATTTTCCTTTTTCCTTTTTAGACCAGCTTTAATGAATTCGTGCTTGGAAAATGTAAAGACTGAGGGAGGCTACTTTCCCCAACCCATTACTTTTACATTCCCTTTAATGTTTCAATAACAAATTGCATAGCAACATTCTTTGTACTGAACACCAAAAGCATAGGGATAGAAATAAGATCCCAGATTTCTATTCAGCACTTCCCACAGAGAAATATGTAACATAATCTTCCAGCTAAATCACTGAGGATTACATTCACTTAGCACATGCAGATTTACAGGATGACACATCCCAACTACAAAGATTTATTTGTGCACATGATACACTGACCGTCTTAGCAAATGCAGTTATTCCATCCCCAATTTCCAGACATCCCAGAGGACAACTCCCACTAGATTTCTGGGATCTTTAGAAAACCAAATAGATCCTCAAGCACCATTTTTTTCTTAGGGTGATAAGAGAAGGAATAGAAGGGAAGTGGAAAGTTTGTGTCCTAATAGCCTAGACACAAGAAAATCCTGAAGCTTCCTAACAGTCATGTTCTAGTTTGCAAATTATAGCCACACAGTTGCCCAAGAGTGCCTTCTCCTAGAAGCAGGAAAAGCTAGGAAAAGTATGCCCTCTTTAAAGCTCCAAACAACAAAAATAGTTCTTAACATTGAAGAAAAAATGAAACAAGAAAACAAAATAACAATAACAGAAGTGTAGCGTAGACACTTTTCAATGAAACCAAGACAATTCCAAGATAAAGAAATAACATGAAAAACAATTATTTCATCAGCTGAACAGCCCAAAGCATGAATAATACCTCAACTACTCGTAACACGGCAGTCAGCCTTGCCCTGCTTCTGTTAAGATTGTGTTAAATATAACAAACATTATCACAGTATTGCAATTGCATAGCAGAGAATCCTAGCATAACACTGGCAACAGTCTATGAATATCAAAGATAAACCTACCTGGAAAAAAAAATAAGTCATTTTTATTACATCGCTTAGGAAGGCCATTGGGCAAAAATCTTTAACCGAAATTTCTCAAGCAGTAAAATGAAAAAAAACATAGGCAATTCTGTAATAGACAAGCATGCTGATTAACAGCAGGGAATGGAAAACAAGTCCATCACCTTTCTAGCCTGAGACAAACAGCTAAACAGTTGCCAAGCTGAACTGACCCACATTAGCAGAGCACAAATCTTAGCCTTCCTGTTACTACTTAACCAAAACCGAGGCTTCTAATCCACTCATGTCTGCTTTTTCAGCTGATACAACCAAGGTCTGTGCTTTCTGACCTACAAGTCTGGAATTCATTGATTGCAGATGGCACAGTCAAAGTTGCTGGGACTGGCTCAGACCTACTGCCAGCTTTGGAAGTGCAGAATGAGTTTCCCCAAAACAAAAGGATCTGTGATAACTAATTTACATGTCAAGAATGATGACGAGCAGATCCTTTATGGTTCCCAGACTGCAAAGAGCACAAAGATGAAGACACTTTGATTCTGGTTTCTATCAAGGAGAAGCAAAACACAGAGGAAGACAACACTAACAGGAAACTGTGACAAGGGAAAGAACAGAAAACAGTTGTCCACTAATGCTGAACACAATGTGTGACTTTCACATACCAACAGTGGTAAGAGAGGCGGTCCTGCTACACAAACCCCCTCTGACACCGTCCCTATATCTTTACCTTCCTTCTCTGGAGTAAAATATGGAAATAAACAAAACCCACAACACCCCTCCCAAAAAAACCAACCAAACAAAAAAAACATCACAAACCCCCAGATTTTTTTTAGTGTAATCTCCTTTCTAATTGATTTCAAATCACAATAAAGACCAGATATTAGAGAAAATCAACAAAAATCTAAACATATGATTCATTACAACTGTAAGTACTATTGCAATGGACAAAAATGTAGGAAATTTAAGAGAAGTATTAGAAAAGTATTTGCTGCCAAATAAGATGTGTACCTGAAACCAAATGATTAATGCTTTATCAAATAAATTATCAAACCATGTATGCAAGTGTAGTAGGTTGTAGACAGCTGCTATGCTGTCTACTCAGCTCTTGGAAAATGAATACTATACATTTGAATATTGACTTCTAATAAGGAGCAAAGCTCAAAAAAAAAAGAAATTTAAGTTCATTTTATAAAGCCCCTTTAAATCTGTTCTCATCTAAAGAATCGGTCCAACTGTGCTTCTACCTACTTCTTTTACCAGCTCCTTGGTATTAGCAATATATAGATGGAAGAAAATCCTAATGACAGTTCAAAAGAAGGGGAAGCAACAAGCAAATAATCTGGAGCATAGAGAGAAGCTGGGCTATATTTTTGAAAGTGCAAAGGCAGAAGCAGGAGACGATGCTAACAGAAGCATGGATGAAGGAGGGGAGGGAGGACAGGCCCTCAGATCCCTGCAGTCCTTGCTTGTCACTGACTTCCAGGTGGAACACTGTACTTACTCACTAACTATGACTACTATGCAAGCACACAAACAGTATTTTACCTATCCAGCTGTCCACTGGACCAGAGCTGTTCACAGGATACAGGAGTATTCTGAGAGTATCAAAAGCTTTCTTGCAGTCAAGGTGTCATTCATTGCTCATCCCTTGTCCACAGATCCAGATATTCATCACAGATTTAGCCTTAGCAAGGCCATGCTTACTTTTCCTTATCTCATCAATACATTCAGAAATCATGCAAAACTTTTACTTTGGGTGAATAACACTGGTTTTATCAAAAACAGCTTAAAAGCATTTACTGATAATTCTTTCATGAAATACATAACATTTTCTTAAATTTGATCACAAAAAGGCAACCAAGTGCTCACTGAAGCAGAAGACATGCACCTGTGAGCAGGTGCTCAGCTGGGAGCACTCCAGCAATCTCAATACACATTTTCAGATCTGCATTCTACATCATTATTTAGAAAATGTTATTACTGTTTTCCTCTTGGACAAATCTACAGTTGCATCTGAATAATGGAGTAGACTGTATACCCTCAATAGAGTTGCAGACGACACCAAACTGGGAGGAGCAGCTGATGGGTCAAAGGAGCTGTGCTGCCATCTGGAGAGACCTGGGCAGGCTGACAGGAACCTCATGTAGTTCAAACAGGGGAAGCGCCAAGTCCTGCCCTTGGGGAGGAACAGCTCAAGGCACCTGTGCCCACTGGGGCCTGCACAGCTGGAAAGCAGCCTGGTAGGAAAGAGAGATGGATGTCCTGATGGACACCACACTGACCATGAGCCAGAAACATGCCTCTGCAGCCAAGGAGGCAAATGTATCCTGGGCTGCATTCGGAGGAGTGCTGGCAGCCAGACAAGCTGGCTGCCCCGCTGCTCAGCGTTGGTGAGGCCACACCTGGAACGCTGCACTCAGTTCCGCGCTGCTCGGTAAAAGAAACGTGGACATTCTGGAGAATCCAACAGAGGGCCACAAAGACAACTCAGGGTCTGGGATAACGGGACCTCATCGATGTAGCTACATACCCAAAGGGAGGGTGCAAGCAAGACAGAGGCAAGCTCCTTGCAGTGCTGCCCAGAGGCAGAGTTTCTGTTGTTATGCTGATGTTGCATACTGAAATCCACATCAGAACAGATCTTTTCCTCAGATGTATGGATGGCAGAAACAGTTCATAAAAAACTAATGTGACCACAGCAGGGATGCACATATGAAACATCTTGCAGAGAAATGTTAACACAACCGTAAAATTTACTGACTTGGCGTACCAAGATTTTAATATTCCAGTATGTATCGTTTTACACAATAAATGCAAAAAGAATTCTGAAATACTAATGTGGATTCTTCCTATATAGCACCAAGAACAGTGCTGTAGTGTAAACATGGTGGTGCAGTGTCCTGGTTTAGGGCAAAATTGAGAGGGAACCTCCGAAGGGGTTCCTCTGAAGAGCAAGCCCAAACGGCCCCTCCCCCCAACCGATCCAGGAAAAGAACTTTCTTAGAGAAAAGTGGAAAAAACTATTTATTTAACAAACAAAATGACCACAAATGCAAAGAATTAATAATATGAAACAATAAAACCTCTGGCCGCTCTGCAGAGAGATGGCAAACAGAGACAGTCCTTGCTGTGGGTGTAGCTCAGCTCACTCAGTCTCTCACCAGCTCCACTCCCTCCGCAGCTCCAGGCCTGGCAGGCCGCAGGTGCCAGCCCTCGCTGCTCCTCTGGGTTTGTCGGTCCAGAGCAGATTTAAACAGTCCCAAGGAAAAAAAAAGGAAGAGAAAAAAAAAGGTCCAGGAAGTCTTCTCTGCCCTAGCTAGCTAAACTAACTAAAAGCACAGGAGATCTCTGTCCCACTGCTGTCCGTGCCTCAGAACGAACGCCGGAGAGAGACGTGGGGGAGTCAGGCCGTTTCTCAAAACAAACTGCGCGCTGCTGCTTTCTCCCCCTTCGCTCCCAGAACAAGTTTTAAAGGTACAGAACTGAATATACAGCACAAACAGAGCAGACGATTGGGGATAAGAGCAGCAAAAGTCACCCTACCACATTCCACCCCTTATCCCCATATCGTCAACTTACTACCAAAACTAAAATTCTAACTCTACACACACATACCTTATACATATATATATATACAGCTATATACAGAAAATGGTAGTAGCATCCAGACTGTGAGTAAATGATATTTACTCACAGTCTTCACCCAACAATCAGATCTCCCTGAGGTACACATCGTGTTGTTCCATCTTTCTGCATTATCCACCATGTGCAACCTGGTCCCTGAGCAAAAACAATCCCACGAATGGGTTTGTCTGTATTTGAGGCAGATTTAATCCAAACTGTCTTCCCTAACAAACCTCTCACATGTACCACTGGGACTTTATCTCCGTCTACTGTAGATAGGAGCTCAGACTGGGCTGGGCCTGCTCTGTTGATGGAACCTCGGGTGTTAACTAACCAGGTGGCCTTTGCTAAGTGTTGTTCCCAATTTTTGAAAGATCCTCCACCTAATGCCTTCAAGGTGGTTTTTAACAGTCCATTGCACCTCTCCACTTTGCCTGCAGCTGGTGCATGGTAGGGGATATGGTACACCCACTCAATGCCATGTTCCCTAGCCCAGGTGTTGATAAGGCTATTCTTGAAATGAGTCCCATTGTCTGACTCAATCCTCTCAGGGGTACCATGCCTCCAAAGAACTTGCTTTTCCAGGCCCAGGATGGTGTTCCGGGCTGTGGCATGAGGCACAGGATAGGTCTCCAGCCATCCAGTGGTGGCTTCCACCATGGTCAGCACGTAGCGCTTGCCTTGGCGGGTTTGGGGCAGGGTGATGTAACCAATCTGCCAGGCCTCCCCATACTTATATTTGGACCACCGCCCTCCATACCAGAGGGGCTTGACCCGCTTGGCCTGCTTGATGGCAGCACACGTCTCACAGTCATGGATAACTTGGGAAATACTATCCATGGTTAGATCCACCCCTCGGTCCCGTGCCCACTTATAGGTGGCATCTCTGCCCTGATGACCTGAAGCATCATGGGCCCACCGAGCCAGGAACAACTCTCCCTTATGTTGCCAATCTAAGTCTATCTTTGATACTTCTATTTTTGCAGCCTGATCTACCTGCTCATTGTTTCGGTGTTCCTCCTTAGCCCGACTCTTGGGAACATGGGCGTCTACATGACGAACTTTTACAGATAGTTTCTCCATTCTGGTGGCAATGTCTTTCCACTCATCAGCAGCCCAGATTGGTTTTCCCCTACGTTGCCAGCTGGCTTTTTTCCACCTTTCCAGCCAGCCCCACAGAGCATTGGCTACCATCCACGAATCAGTGTAGAGGTAGACCTTTGGCCACTTCTCTTTTTCAGCAATGTCCAGGGCCAATTGAACAGCTTTGAGTTCAGCAAGCTGGCTTGACCCACCTTCTCCTTCAGTGGCTTGTGCAACTTGTCTTGTGGGGCTCCATACTGCTGCTTTCCACTTTCGTTTCATCCCTACAATGCGGCAGGAACCGTCAGTGAAAAGAGCGTAGCGTGTTTCTTCTGCTGGCAGTTGGTTATACGGTGGAGCTTCTTCAGCTCGGGTTATTTGCCCCTGTTCCTCTTCATCAATGAGACTAAAGTGTTCACCTTCAGGCCAGTTTGTAATTATTTCCAAAATCCCAGGACGATTCAGTTTTCCAATACGGGCGCGCTGTGTGATAAGAGCAATCCACTTACTCCATGTGGCATTGGTCGCGTGGTGGATAGCGGGTACCTCTGCTTTGAACATCCACCCCAGCACCGGTAGTCGGGGTGCCAAGAAGAGTTGTGCTTCAGTGCCTATTACCTCTGAGGCAGCTTGAATTCCTTCATAGGCTGCTAAAATTTCCTTTTCTGTTGGAGTGTAGTTGGCTTCCGCCCCTCGGTAGCTTCGACTCCAGAATCCCAATGGTCGGCCACGCGTCTCACCAGGCATCTTCTGCCAAAGGCTCCAGGACAGACCATGGCTCCCGGCTGCAGAGTAGAGCACATTCTTCACATCTGGTTCTGTCCTAACTGGGCCAAGGGCTACTGCATGAGCGATCTCCTGCTTGATCTGGGCAAAGGCTTGCTGCTGTTCAGGGCCCCAGTGGAAATTGTTCTTCTTACGAGTAACCAGGTAGAGAGGGCTCACAATCTGGCTATACTCAGGGATGTGCATCCTCCAAAAGCCTATGGCGCCTAGGAAAGCTTGTGTTTCCTTCTTGTTGGTCGGTGGAGACATTGCTGTGATCTTGTTAATGACATCGGTGGGAATCTGGCGCCGCCCATCTTCCCACTTTATTCCCAAGAACTGGATCTCTCGAGCAGGTCCCTTAACTTTGCTCTTCTTGATAGCAAAACCAGCTTTCAGGAGAATCTGGATGATCTTCTCTCCTTTCTCAAACACTTCAGCTGCAGTGTTTCCCCATACAATGATGTCATCAATGTACTGCAGATGTTCTGGAGCCTCACCCTTTTCTAATGCAGTCTGAATGAGTCCATGGCAGATGGTGGGGCTGTGCTTCCACCCCTGGGGCAGTCGGTTCCAGGTGTACTGCACTCCCCTCCATGTGAAGGCAAACTGAGGCCTGCATTCTGCAGCCAGAGGGATGGAGAAAAACGCATTGGCAATGTCAATAGTGGCGTACCACCTCGCTGCCTTGGACTCCAGCTCGTACTGGAGTTCCAGCATGTCTGGTACGGCAGCGCTCAGCGGTGGAGTCACTTCATTCAATGCACGATAGTCCACAGTCAATCTCCATTCTCCGTCAGACTTGTGCACAGGCCAAATGGGGCTATTAAAGGGTGAGTGGGTTTTGCTGACCACCCCTTGGCTCTCCAGCTCACGGATCATCTTGTGGATGGGAATCACAGCATCTCGAGTGGTTCTGTACTGTCGGCGATGCACCGTCGAAGTGGCACTCGTTGCTCTTCCCCCTTCAGGAGTCCTACTGCAGATGGGTTCTCTGATAGCCCAGGCAAAGTGTTCAACTGCTTAACACCTTCTGTCTCTACAGCCGCTATCCCAAATGCCCACCTGAGTCCCTTTGGGTCTTTGAAATACCCATTTCGGAGGAAGTCTATGCCCAAAATGCATGGGGCCTCTGGGCCTGTCACAATAGGGTGTTTCTTCCACTCGTTTCTAGTCAGGCTCACATCGGTGTCCACCAAAGTAAAATCCTGTGATCCCCCTGTCACACCAGCAATAGAAACAGATTCTTCCCCCACATGTCTTGATGGGATTATTGTGCACTACGCACCAGTGTCAACCAAGGCCTTATATTCTTGTGGTTCAGATGTGCCAGGCCAACGAATCCACACAGTCCAAAAAACACGGTTTTCCCTAGCCTCTACCTGGCTAGAGGCAGGGCCCCTCTAAGCCTGGTTATCCGTCTTTCCCTGGGAAACTGGAGCTACTTCCCT
Organism: Phylloscopus trochilus trochilus; assembly: GCA_016584745.2. Taxonomy (NCBI): domain Eukaryota; kingdom Metazoa; phylum Chordata; class Aves; order Passeriformes; family Phylloscopidae; genus Phylloscopus; species Phylloscopus trochilus. The sequence continues at coordinate 31,673,350 of WQNJ02000062.1, read as the reverse complement.
CTTGGTGGAACTACCTCTCTGAGTCTTGCCTTCCAACAATTCACGCAGCCGTTGTGCCAAATCGTCAGTAGATTTTCCATCCCATTTCCTCATGTCTTCCCCAGAATCACGCAGAAAGGACCACAGCTTAGTTCGTGGGATACTGCTTTTTTCCCTATCTGGAGAACGTCTGCGCTTGGTACCAGAACCTCTGACCTGTACTGCAGAGGTTTGGAGAATGTCCTCTCTGAGTTGTTTGTGGTTCTCCTCTATCTTATCTTCTAATGTCTGCATACACGTTTCTAGAGCTGCAATTCTGGCATGTGTTGGGCCATGCACAGCATCTGCATATGCTCGGAGCTTCTTCGCCATATCCCTCACGGTCTCCCTCGTGTCATCTCGCTTCATTATTGCTAAAGCAGATGAGTATTCTTGTGGCCCAAGTCGTACAAGTTTTCGCCACATCACGGGTGTGCATGGTACCAGGTCTGGGTTCGTAGTGTTTAGGTCATCTGAGAAGATAATCTCTGCCACTGCCATTTCTCGTAAGCGTTGAATCCCTTGTTCTATGGTCTTCCACTGGGTTTGCTGCATATAGAGATCGTCTGCACACAGATATCTTTGTTCCACACTTCCCAGGACCCGTTCCCAGAGACTGCGTGGATTAGCCTCTCTCATCATTCCTTGGTCAATAACTGGATCTTGTGACAGGGATCCCAGATGCCTTGCTTCGGTGCCGTCCAGAATTGTAGCCTCACCTGCAGCATCCCAAAGACGGACTAACCAACTGATTATAGATTCATCAGGTCGTCGAGTGTAATCCTTTCTTAGGCCCCGAAGGTCCTTCAGGGAAAAGGACTCAATAGTAGCTTCCGGTCTTCTGCCAGTTGGTTGGGCTTGTGATCTTCTGCCGGTTGGTTGGGTTTCCGATTTTACGTCAGTCTGTTCAGTTTCTGATTGTGTATCAGTTGGTTCAGCATCTGATTGGGTGTCAGTCGGTTGGGTGTTGGGAGGCACTGAGGGTCCTTCACCTGGATCATCATCCACTGGTCGATCAGTTTTGTATGTGCGCTTCTTTGCTGGGGCGACTGCCAGTGTCTTAGGTTCACTTTCTGGTTTAGCTGCTGTCTGAGTAGCTACGGTATTGGCTGCAGCCCGAGGGACTGGGGTAGCTGCTGATCTATCTCCCTGCACCCCTGCCTCTATCTGCTGCCCTACAGTATCTAGCAGTGTACGATAAGCATATGCCAGGGCCCAGCTTATCGCAATGAGCCTTTTCTCTTTAGAATTATCACGGCAGTTCTCCTCCAGATATTTCCCCACTTCGTCTGGGTTCTGAATTTGTTCATGTGAAAATTCCCAAGCTGGGGGATCAGAAAATTCCTTCAAGGTTTGGCCCATTCTCTCCCATTTTCCACACCATTCAGGATTTTTCACACCTGGGTCTACCTTTAGGTCAGCAGTCTCATCAGCCCCTCTGGAGAACTCAGACCTCATTCTAGACAAGCTGTAGAACATATAGAGGAAGCCTACTAGATTAAATACCAGAAAGGTGGTTTCTTTAATAGTCAGGGGACTTTGAACATTCTCTAAAAGTGATGTAACTGGTTCAAAAGAGAAGGAACAAAGAAATGACTGAAAAGCTTCATCCCCTCTAACAAACTGAGTGCAATTATTAATAAATTCCCAAAACATGCTACTGGAACTAGGATGCAGGGTAGGACGAAGAAGCCATAAACCAAACATACCAGGCACAAACTCCAGTACCTGTATAAGCTTCCTATAAATCATGATTGCTAAACCAAGGACAATAGCAACCCTAACTCGTGCACCTCTAGTGTAAAAGCTACGTGTTAGAGACAACATTGGAGCTATTGCTGAATACGAAAACAAACCTAGGGACCAGAGAGGTATTAAAACCTCAAAAAAGCCTAGGGAACAGAAACACAGAAAGGACTCCATCCCAAGAGACATTAGGAATTCAATGAGCAACATATCTACTCAACACTCTATCCCCACACAAAGTAAAACCAAAAAAGCAGTCAATGTAAGTTTTTTCCACTCTCTCAAGCCCCACGTTGGGTGCCAAATAAATATTTGTCCTGGTTTAGGGCAAAATTGAGAGGGAACCTCCGAAGGGGTTCCTCTGAAGAGCAAGCCCAAACGGCCCCTCCCCCCAGCCGGTCCAGGAAAAGAACTTTCTTAGAGAAAAGTGGAAAAAACTATTTATTTAACAAACAAAATGACCACAAATGCAAAGAATTAATAATATGAAACAATAAAACCTCTGGCCGCTCCGCAGAGAGATGCAAACTGAGGCAGTCCTTGCCGTGGGTGTAGCTCAGCTCACTCAGTCTCTCACCAGCTCCACTCCCTCCGCAGCTCCAGGCCTGACAGGCCGCAGGTGCCAGCCCCCGCTGCTCCTCTGGGTTTGTCAGTCCAGAGCAGATTTAAACAGTCCCAAGGAAAAAAAAAGGAAGAGAAAAAAAAAGGTCCAGGAAGTCTTCTCTGCCCTAGCTAGCTAAACTAACTAAAAGCACAGGAGATCTCTGTCCCACTGCTGTCCGTGCCTCAGAACGAACGCCGGAGAGAGACGTGGGGGAGTCAGGCCGTTTCTCAAAACAAACTGCGCGCTGCTGCTTTCTCCCCCTTCGCTCCCAGAACAAGTTTTAAAGGTACAGAACTGAATATACAGCACAAACAGAGCAGACGATTGGGGATACGAGCAGCAAAAGTCACCCTACCACATGCAGAGATAAAGAAAAAATGAAAACAAGCACAGGAATAATGCAAAGTAACACGGAAAATTTTAAAAACTGCAGTCAAAACCAAATGGGATTGTTCCAGGGCTAGGTAGAACATCCTAAGGAACACTGAAGAGATTATAATGAAACAGCTATGGCCTTTATATCCTACATAACATTGTCAGTGTATGACTCAGATGATCAACACAGAAATTTATAAGCTTCCTGCAAAGCCAAGAACCAAAGACGGATCCCCAGTGAGTAAAGTAGCATATAAAGAGTAGCAAAGAATTCCTCTCCAAAGAACTTGTAATTTAAATAGCTGAGGCCGTGAAAAGAGAAATGAGGTATGACACACAGCAGGGTGCATCTTAATACAGTTTGGGCTGCTTGATATAATTTTTAATAGAAGAGGGTTAAAGTAGACTAAAAGGACTAATATTCTATCAAATAGTGACTAATTCTCCAATGCCTTTCAGTAAACTTTACTCTTGTAATACGAAACTGCTACAAACCCTCTTGTAATAATTTCATAACATCATTCTACATACTCTGAAACAGGTAACTGCTGAGAAAACAACAGGTGAGAATAATGGTCATGGATTGTGGGGACATGGATACTCCTGCTTAACTTGAAAGTATTTAAGAACACTTTCATCAACTTCATTAAGAGATGGGCAAAGAAAAACTACTTCTGGAATTCCATAGCATGGCTTTTTGATATCCCTAAGACAAATTGCTACATACACACTAGACTGAATTGGTTAGGGAAGAAAACTGATTCAGTATTCAAAAGTACATTTGAAAATAAAACCATCTGGCTCATTCTTATCACATCATATACACTACATTGATTTTATTGTATTCTTTTCCTCCACCTCATCATATCTCATTTACTTTCTGGCACTGGAAGCTCTCCTTAATAGTGACAATTAATTATTTTAATATACATTTGGTGCAAGAGTATGTTTACTTCTGAGGATTCCATATACAATCTGCTAACACTATTGAAATACTGAATATTAAAATATTAATGAATTATTAAAAAATAATATTATGAATATTAAAAAACCTTTTTTTTTTTAACCAAATGCCTCTAGGTCTCCCAGTCACTGTGTTCTAGCAATAACTATGAGAAGATTCCTTAAACAGACATTTAAAGTATAATGGCAGCTAAACTTTAGGAAAATACTCATGAGTCCACTGGACTGGTAACTCATGACTCCTCAACACTTTGAACCATATTTGCCTACTTGACCACAAATACATCTATTCAAAAAATCCTTCTTTGTGTATAGCCTAAAACAAAGTTTAATAGCAAAGGTTTCAGAAAACAGGATTTTTTTGCAGCAGCTTCCAACCTTCACCAGTGTAAATAAAACTCCATGGATAGACCTATCCTTCCTTCACCATCTATACCTTTTAATTCCCTGTTTATGGGAGCAAAATTACGAAGTCTCAGGAAATACAAATGGACCATATTGCACCAAAGAAATCCTTTACACTAAAGAGATCCTTTTCATCCCAAAAATTTTCATGGACATATTGTAAGACACCTTTCAGGTCTGTGTGGCTTCACCACATTCAGCTGACATTCAATGGAGATAAGTCCTTTTCTGAGTTTTAATTAATTGCTAAACACACAAATGAGTGTCTTCATAAATTAACTTGCTTCTTCAGTTTTTTTTATACTCATGTTCAAATCCAGCACTTATTTTAGGCCTTAAATGTTTTAAGTCCATTAATAAGTTTAAATTTGAGATTAGCTAGCCTTCCTCTTGGTTTTCAGAAATTACATGTGTATTTTTTATTAATATTCTCAGGCTTTGAAAATTTCATCTGTCCCTCAAATTCCTGGAATAATCAGGCTGTAATAGTACATATTCTTTTCACTATATTTTTTTTAGAAAATAAAATCCAAGCTTTTAAGTCTGAGTGTTTTTGAGGTTTCTCCAAGAAAACCTTTAAGGAAAGACTGCAGTTTTCTACAGCCAAAAAGGCAGGGAAAACACCAACATTCCATAAGATGAAAGTCCCAAAATCTTAGAGGCATCTACTCCAGGACTTTGAAGGTACCTAAACCCCTGAAATACTAAAAGCATCTAGCTAGCTTTATTCATCTCCCTTCCTCACAACCACCACCACCACCATTCTCTCTGTTCAGTACCCTTGTTCTTCCAGGTGCTCTGATTCTCAAGTATGAGTCACATCAAAAAGTCAGATAGTGAAGCCAAGTTATAAAACAAGAGGATGAACAGCACCTCAGCTATTCTTTTATTCTTGAAAAACAGACAGGATCCCTGGGCAATTCTTAAAGGCCTCCCATGGACAATCCAGTGATTTGTAAGATCCATAAATCCTCTGTTAATCCAAATACTGTACAATACCTCCTGTGAAGAGGCAGGTACCAGATAGAGAACTTCCCCAGCTATTCTGGAGGATCTAAGAACGGGTCAGTTAATTCACTGCCATACTTACACTCCAATACACACACAAAAACACTGTCTGGAACAAATCTTGGCAGTATTCATCCAGAAGCAAAACACTATCCTGCCAGATATGACACCCACAACAGGTCTCCTCAGAACAACTTTACTGGAGCTAACTATATATTTGGAGAACTTGAAAAAAGTCAACAATTCTTCTTAAAAGAAAAAAGAAAAACAGCATCAGGTCACCAATAAAATAATAAAAGCAGACTGAAATTTTATTGCTGAATACAACAATACTTTCATTTCCCCCCACTGAATTGCTCAGTAGCTTTCAACAGAGTTCAAATAACCATATAGGACAAACAATAGTTAAGAGTGTCCCAACAAAAAAAAACTGCTTTGATCCAAAGAGAAAGATTAAAATAAAAGTTGATGTAGATGTAATGTGTAGATGAAGAGGAAGACTGTGAGAATAGAACTTGAAGGCAGAACAGACAGAAGAAAAACATTAATTCTGAAAAATGAAAAGTGCAGGATTGTCGATGAAGAACAGCAAGAAAAAAGAAAAGGCCATGGCAAGAGAGATGCCAAGTTCTGGAAAGAAAGTATCTGGATTCTGGAAGGTATGGAGAAAGGAACTGAGAAAACTGCTGGCAGTACCACTTGTGGCATAGCCCTCATTTGTTTTTCACTCTGGTTCATATTGGGAATTGTAGCATGACCAGGACAGCAGTGAGACTTGGTTTCACCAGACCTCCCAAAGAAGCGGGAGCTTCAGCATCTATTCATCCAGCATCTGCTTCATTCCTATTTCCTAAATTACTTTCAGTTCTGATAGCACAAATTCATAAAGCTCATCACAGACAGCTGAATCCATTTCACTGCAGATGTTGAACTCACTTACGCTTTATTGGACTTAGTATCTGAATAACTAACATGGACTATATGGGAAAGAACAAGGCAATATAAGGGAAAGATCTGAGCAAAATAATCACCAAACAATTAAATAAAATATGAAGTAGACCAGGATGATCAAGTAGATGTCTGAAAATGAGAGCTTAGCCATCTCTGCCCCTTTCAAAAACAAGCATCAGCAGGTGAAATGATAGATGTGATAACTATTTGAATAACAGATTGTTACGGAATTTTGCACCAAGTATCTTGCAAACCTATGCTTTAAAAATTAATTTTTATGCTCTTATTTTTTTCTGTATTACTTCCCATTTATTTTTCTAAAGCAACAACCAATTCATCTTCTCCTTTCATACTTTCAGCATATTTTGTCCTATTCTCTCTTCTATCTTTTGTGCTCTCTTTGTTCAAAGCATCTCAGCAATCCTCATGTCATTTCCTCTACAATCTCCATTTTTTCTCTAGCAGTTACTCTCTCTCCCTATCTGACCTCCTCCAACTTACAGAAGGAACAATCATTTTCAAGAAATATATTAATTTTCAGCCTGTCAGCCAAGAAAATGAGGGTCCTGCAATCTGATCTCATTTTTCTGTCCATTTGTCAGTGTCCTGATAGACATTTTGCCACCAAAATGTAAGTTTTAAAAATACTAAGCTCCTGAAAGCTTGGTAAAAATCAAATCACTATGAGGAAGATCAGTACTCCCACTAACTTCATAACTTCATGAAAGACTAGCTGCACTTAACACTATCTCTCACACAGCTCTTTCAGCAGCAGCCAGCAAGCACCAATAAATTGTCCCTGTCACTTTTTGTCTAGCCATCCATTTTAGAAAGGAGCTGAGCATCTTAATGTAGGTAAATGGAGGACATAAATTCATAGAAAAAAGGCTTCACCCCTCACGTAGTAATTATTTTTCATTCTCTATCATGCTATTATCCAAAGTTAAGAAATAAATTCATTTTGGTGCCTTCACAGCATTGTATGGGAAGGGAAAAGATGGTAAGGTCAAATACAAAACCCATGGAAAACATTATCTGAAAGTTCTCTGGGTTTTTTTTCAGGCTTCTGTTTCATGGAACAGTCCTACTATGCCGTTAGGATTTCTAAATCATCAACACAGAGTAATCCCTCAGTAATTTGCCCATAATTTCTTAATTTAAATTCCCATAAAAATACAAATAAACAATACCTGTTTTCTATTTAAGTAATAACTCTGTTGCTTTTATAACAATTAATTTGACCTTTTCAATGTCTGTCACTCAAGCTAGTACTTTGGATATAACTTCTTTCTCAGAAGAGAGACTAGAGCCACAGTGCTTGGGATAAAGGTAAAACATTACTTCTCAATATCAAATGAGTAAGATCACATGATCTTATGAATCAAGTCTATATAAATTTGCAGGCCTTATTATTCCTGTTTTCTGGGCCAATTGTATGTAACAAAAAGTCTGACATCGTATCATATAAACAAAGGTTAATATTCAGCAATCTTTCCTTTAATAGATAAGACTTGAATTTTAGAAACTATGATTCTATTTTCTGGCAAATGCCACTATTATAATTTTCTAACATATGTTCCATATGTCTTCGATATCCAAGCTAAAACTCATAAAAAGATTAGATTACACTAAAATTAGAACTTCTTCCAAAGCTCAAAAACATTATTAAGGTGAATTATATGACATTTATTGCTACTTGTACTCACCCAAAGTCATTCCCAAATTATTCATTTCTATACAGTTTAATGGTCTCGTGGCTACTGACAGCAACAGTATGGCAATGGCATTTCATGGGTTAGCACAGGACAATGAAGCATTAGCATACACAGAAACTATGCATACAAAATATATGCATTTGCCACTGATCTCAATGGAAGTCTCTTTAGTGACAAATACCAAATCAAGCCTCATGTTCAAGACAGATATCTCTTGAGACACAATAGAGCTTCATTTAATCACTACATTGAACTTTTTAACACGTTAGCCAAAGAATCATTAACTATAGTAATTTTAAAATACACCCAAAAGAAATTCTATCTACAGACCAAGAAATAAATTTTATTTTTAAATAGCCTCTCCTGGTGAGCTGAAAAAACTGTGAAAGTAATCTGGGCAAAAAAGCCTGATATCATTTTTTTTCATTGATCACTGATCATCATAGCATTACAATGAGTCAGCAGCATGAGAAAATTATCAGCAATATGAGTTTGCAAATATTCCTTATCTATTTGGTGTATACTCTTCAAAGAATTAACTATTTGGCTTCTTCTGTTCAACATGATACACAGGCATTTGCATTTTTCACTTAGATCAGCAGCTTAATGTTGAACCCTTTACATGCTTATCAACTAAAAGACAGCAGTCATCCTTGTACATGACAGAATAAATAATCAAAGCCTGTGATTCATTCACTGCAGAGTTCTGAATATTGCTGAATAATAGTCTTTGATCCCTCCTATCTTCTTATTTCTACTCTTTGCATATGTGAGAGAATCTTTCCTCTAAACAGTTTGAAATGTCATTGTCTTAAACTATGTGTCACATGAATATTTTTCTCCCAAATCGCTAAAGTAGTTTTTATATTTGATGACAGATGGGATACAGACAGAAAAACCATGAAGTTGCTGTAAGAACCATACAAGGCATAAATGAGACCTTTCTGTCTTGAAGCTTTAATTTCCAAATGCAGTACGATTGAATAACACTCATTATTTGCAGTCTGGAATTAATGCTGCATCCCTGTAATCCCTGAAATGCCTGTAGAGATCTCCTCATTTACATCCTCTACCTATGCAGGGACCAGAGAGAAGGCATTAAACACAGATCCATGGAAATACCAAGGAGCTTTGTACATCCAAAAGTATGACAATGAAAGAAGCATAACCAAGCTTGTCAACAGAGCAAAACTATATTCGACCAGAATGTCAATTGATTTTTGGAAAGCAGTAATTAGCAGAGCTGTAGTACTGTTAAGGATCTCTAAAAACCTTGGTTTGCTAGGGGAAGGGCCAGAGGGAAGACCAATTACCCAGAACTGTAGGTAGCGAACAGCATGTGGTTGTTTACTAGTTTTCTCCTTTTTTTTTACTCTGAGCAACATTTGCTTACTGAAAAGCACTTGCTGCAAACCACTTCTCACAGAAGCTCAGCAGCTTACTGCCCCATAACACATTCTGTGTTCTCTGATATTCTTTAGAGCTCTGCTTGCAAAAAGCTTTTCAGAAGCAAGTTTATCACAGTTTCTAGATTTCTCAGGTAAAATTTTCTTGCGTGGATTGTAATGATTTTAAAGAAAGATTCTTACTTAGTCTTTGTTGTCACTTGATTTCATCAAAGGGGAATTGTTTAGGCAAAAGTTTATAATTTAGCATGCTAAATTCAGAAAAATGGAAAAGGGGACTAAGGGTTTGTATTGTAGTGCCTTGAAGAAAATGATACAAAAGATCTAAAACTTTAAAAGTTAGTGGAAGCCCTAAATAATTAATGTATTTATCTCAAGCAACACTGGAAAAATATAAGATTAATACAAAATTTATAAAAGGCAAGACCACAGCATAAAGAAATTGAGCAATTTCACAAATATCTTAAAGGACCTGTAAGGCACTTGACTAATGCCAATCACAATTCTTCCTTTATACTTCCACATTTCTAATGATGTTTACTTATGAAACCACTGAGCCTCTAAATTACATAATTTTAGATTGCTCAGAGTTTCTTATTTATTTAAAGATCAGCATTTCTGTATTACCAAGAAATATTTCATTTCTTTAGAACACAGATGGTGAAGGCTCAAAACTTCATCACATCAGCATTTTCCTCTGTACTTTGCTGAATCATCAGCTGCTCAATTGTGTTGGTTCTGATATTACTTTAGGTGATAATGAAATACTAAATTAATACAGGAGAGAGGGGGAATGTGAGTCTTCTACACACCTTTATTTTGACCTTTTCTCAATACTGGGGGGAAAAAAAAAAAGGTATTTTATTCCGATGTGGAATAGGTCAGAAAATTAACACTGATGACTTGTAACAAAACAAGTTACAATTTTACTAAATATTTAAGAATTACTGAAGTCGCAAAGTAAAAAAATCTATAGCTAAATTGATCTTTCTATTAGGCAAATTCCAGTGGTTAATTAATTAATTCTATTAATTAATTCTATTAAGCAAATTCCAGTGCTTAACAAATTTAGTGTGTTACTAAGTTATTTCTGAAACAAGAAAGGGTTCATATATAAGTTTTTCAATTACCATAAGTAATTGCCCTAAAATATCTCTACATTTTGCAACACTTCAGTATTGCATCAGTACTCATTTATTCAGTCTTCAATTAGATATAACAGCCAAGATCTTTCAAGTTTAACTTGAACATAGATAGATCAATCCTGATGATAATTAAATATCTAGATAATCAAGATGACACTTTAGACACACACGTACCCAAATATATATGCATTAACTACTCCAAATACATTTTGATTGCCCAATAGAAAGGATCACAATTTACAAGTGACTAATTATGTAGACAGATTACTCTGAAATGTTTATTTTCTTTCACTAGAAAATAAAACTATATTAACACAAACTGCTGACAGTGTTTTAAGATCAAAAAATCACATCTCCCCCTAGTCAATCTATTATTTAAAACATCACTGAGCTCTTAGCCAAAAAAATGACAGTATCAAGACAGTTTTCTAATGTCAGCAAAACACCACAGCTGGTAATCAGAAAATAATTGTTTCCATGGGCTTGTTAAAGTGCTATAATTGTTCCCATCCTATTGCAAACAGTTCCATACTAACACATGAAAAACTAGGTCCCACTGCTGAGCTTAATAACCCAAATTTATTTTTTTCTCCTCAGCACCATTTTCCCTGTAAGAAGAAGCAGATAGAAAACACACATCTTCTAAATTCAATTTAAAAATTGAATTTTTAAGAGAAATATTTTTAAAACTTTGAAAAAGTTTTAATAAACCAACTTTTCCCTCTAATGCTAAAGTAACGTACCAGTTTAATGGCAAATGAAAAAGAGATGCCACTTGCTCTTTCAACTCAAAACTGATTCCCATTTCATAGCAAAGCCATTTAAGTCCTTCCTCCTTAAGAAATCAGTAACCTTCCAAACACAGCACTGTTGTAAATTTCGAAGTCTAGGTAGTATGACAGTAAATGCACAAGTGCCAGATGAGATAATATAGTATAGATTAGTACTTACTGGTAATGTTTGACCACATGCCAAAAGAGTGATTTTACAGTTTTGTCATGTGCAGATCAAGGAACTTATTAAAACTGGCAATATGGAGGTTTTTAGCTGGACAGAGAAATCATTATGCATATTTATAGCACAAGCATTATTTAGTAACCAAGTGGTATTAAATTACCACTTCCTCTTTTTCTCATCTGTAAAGTTTGATTAGCAATCTCTGTAAACATTTGCAAGTCTTAAGCTACAGACACAAACCAAAGCACAGTTCCAACTCAGAGCGCACACTTCACTGCTGATCCAAGTAATGCAACTACAGTTTAAACAGAACATTGCTTAGGCAAGTGAATAAATACCTCACATATGAATTGAATGGAAACAACAAATTAATTGTATAATCTTAAACTTATATCATGGTTCAATCAGATTCTTTCTCAAGTGTCACTTGTCAATACATAGACAAAAATGACTGAGAACTGTTTTTATGTTGGGAGGGAGAAAGGAGAAAACAATTATATACACCCAAACACCTTGGCACTGAGGTACTTCCCTGAAAAAACAAGACGCATGGGAACAAAAAAAAAAGGCTTCCATTCAAAGCTTTCTTAAAACATAGAAGAACAAAGATATGAATAATTCATTTCTAAAATGGTTATGTATTATGGTTTATGTATATTCTTGTAACTTTAAAATGTCTGCCTCCAAGTATGGCTCCAACGTTCTGCTTCTGGAAGCCAAGCAAACGTCCAGAGCACGCTCTAGCAACCTGAAACTACAAGACCAAAAGACACAAGTTTCTTATGGAAACAGTGACAAAATTAACTGTCATCATGCAAGCAGTATGACTTTAATCACATTTTATAGGTATAAGATCCATTCAATAAGAAATCCAAGGAGCAACATGTAAAATGGCAAAAGATCAAGAACAGATAGCCAAGAAACATAAATCTGATCCCAGGATACCTGTGCTACAATTGTACAGTTCAATGCCTGGTGAGTGTAGTTAATGCATAAAAAAACCCACATCAGGCTTTGCTGATCTTGATTTTCCTTTTATTCACAGTCCAAATAGATGAAGTAAACTTAATGGAATGGAACAAGCTGGTAGACCCATAGGTCTGCTAGGACATGCTGCCTATTAAGTAAAGGGCATGAAAGATGTACTACTGAAAATTATTCACTGATGATATCTGACAAAAATGCCACTTGTGCATTAAGGATAATGCTTTAATATATACTGTAAACAACGGCTCCCATCAAAAGCCTCAATGGAAAACAGGCACAGATTTTGCCCAATCTGTATTATTCCCTGGCTTCCTCTGTGGAACTCTGTTTTTCTTTTGCTCAGATTTGCTCCTTCCTATGAGCAGCAGATGTTTGCAGCCTGACAAGCATTTATCAACATTCTGCTGACCTCCATGAGGGGGTCTGCAGAATCCTCCCTGAAGAGGAGCAAAACAACACTGAGTGCCCAGAACTGCATACACTCCTTCACTTGACTGTAGCATAGTGTTCTAAAGAAGCAACTACTGAATTACTATTTTCAACAATTCTTTGCACTAAGGTAACAACCATTCAGAGACAGTTAAGATGACTAATTAGGTACCAATGTGCCTGGCAAATACTTGCCTTTTAAAGAATTCAAAAGTATAAAAATACGCATTTGCAAATTTTCACTTGCACCATTAAAATGGCAGATTGATACTAATCAGTTCAACATTTAAATTAATATTCTTGGCTCAATTCAGGGTGAAAAAACTACAGTAACTTGCACAATCCTTTAAAAGTACTTAATCTTCAGCTAGATTTCCTACTTCCAGTAATACATATCTTTCAATATAAAAACCACTACAACTACAGAATTTTACCCTGAATGTTACCAGTGAAGCACTGGGAAGTGTGCCATTGGCTTTTTAATCAATACCACACCACCCAGCAGTTCATACACAGGAAAAGTCCACACAGACTAACCTATTCAAAGTGTCCAAATAAATCTGCTAAATATAGTGAAGGAAATAAAACTTTTGTTTGAAAACTTCATTTCTGAAAGGGAGAAAAAGTGCTTTAAAACAGTTTTGTGGCTTATGAACAACCAATTTTAGAGATATTTCATATATAACTCATGTTTCAGTTTTCTGAGCAGCGTCTTTCATGGCAGCTTAGTCTTTCAATAGTAACACAGCTATCAATCAAGTAGTGGAAAAATGCTATCTGTCTGGATTAGGAACTGACATCTTTGCTATGGCTGCACTAAATGCAGATGTCTGCATGCACATGCAACAGCTGGGGAGTCAGACAAGCATTCAAGGCAGAGGCTTCTTTATCAGCAGGGTATGTTGAGAAACACATAATTTCATGCATTTGTGTTTACAGGTGAAGATAGAACAGGAAAAAATCACTCCTGATTCCAGTCCACTCATACATGAATAAAACACACAGATGTAGGACGCTCATGTTAGAATAAGCACAGGCAAAACATTCTCTCCCTCAAAAAAAAAAAAATCAACTCTGTGGACAGCTAGCTCATCTCTCTTTGAATTATAACTGCTATACCACTTATGCTCCAGTCCTAGTGAATAAGAGTTTTAGTCAGAAATCAGTGAAGATCGTCAAAGTAAACAAGAGACCTAAGAAATTTCTCACTGACCACAATGACATTGTGCTTTGAAAATGTATACATAGACAAGATGATAAGATGCTCAGCAATCTAAGGACAGCCTTTGCTGTCACACTTCCTAAGGAAGCAGCTAAGGCAGCACATACTCTTTAAACATGCTTGGGTCACTTTTCTGACACATAACAACAAAAGTTTTTAAGCTGATTTATACAGCTACATATTGGGAGTTAATGTTGGTTTTACTTTCAATCCTTCAAGGAAAAAGCATGTTTGCTCTTGATTCATGTCTCATTCAGAAGCAATATACTGGGCAATATACTGGGCGTCTGTGCATGTACAACCTGTACAATCTACTGTACAACCTGTACAATCTACTCCCTTTTTTTGGTCTTGCGAAAGACCTTAGAAAGATTACAGATCAGCGTGCATTTTAATGTACAGAAATGTATGTAAAACACACAGATTCTTTGCTTTTATCCTAGTAAAAATGTCAGATTCTTTTTAAACAGGTCAACTATGTCCTTTATGTCAGCAGCAGGTGTCATGTCTCAGCTACAAAATGAGAGTTCAATTTGCCTCACCTAACTTTACTCTAGGAAAACTAGGGTTTCCCTAACTTTTTTTTAAAGACCAAATTTTTAAACCATGACATTTCCAGAGGCCAATATATTTCCTGGAAAAAACAGACTGCTGAAGCAGTTGTGATGAACAACCCTCAGGAAATACTCTTTCTCTAGAATAGTTCCATGAGCTCCCGCAACTAGGTCAACCCTCATTTCTCCTTCTTAGACATCTGAAGATTGACAAAAGAAAAATCTAGCCCCTGTTTGCATGTTGACCCATTCCAGGAATTGTACCAAAAAAAGTTTCAATTGCTGCTAGCATGCATTCAAAGTCCATGGTAGTCTGCTTCAGGCCGGTGCAACCTGATCTCACGCAGATGACAAATGCTAACCTATTTCAAAACTGAACAGAATCTCAAAATCTTAAAAATGCAAAGAAAATATCATTAAAATTAGGCAGCAATTTTTATTTATGCTCGCTGTATTTATTCTTTATGTTTGTTTCCCTCCGAGCTATAAGTGCTCATAGGAGCAATGCAAAGTTAAAACAGACGCTTAACTTGACCAGAAGAGGCCTCTGGTGGCAGTTGTGAAGTACAGCTTCTCATAGTTCTACGAAATATGCATTCTGATGACATAATTTTCTGTCTAGAAAAAGCTACAGAAAGCAAGCCAAGGAGTTAGATTTGCAGTGAAAATTGTCATATTACTGCTCATCTCCAAAGCACTAACAATTTCAACCCATCCCTCTTCATGGCTACAGCACAGCTGTCAAAATAAAGTTGCATATACTTCCAGCTAAGACTGAAATGACAGCCTTTACTGATCACAAAGGACACCACTCCCAGCAGTAAAACTGAGGGATGTGTTTTTACAGCAAAACCTGAAGTCTGGTCTCCAACATCATGCAGACTCCCATCAGCCATAGACCATGCATTCATCACCAGCAGAAGAGCAGTAAGGTTACAGTATATTATGTGCACCATCATCTGCATCTAACAGGACAAAGAGACCATGGAAGCATTTCAAACGCACATGTGAGACAAAGGAAAAACAAAAAGCTGGCCTGATATTTATGAGTGCTGCCACAAGTAATATTCAGAGGCAAAGAGCCGCCTGCAACAGCTGATAATTTGCTTATTGCTTGGACTGGAGCAAAAGTAATTCCATCATCATTTAAGAGCCCACAGAGAGAACATAAGCAGACCAATGGACAGCTGAGAACTTTCTCTGGAATGGCCAACTTTTCTACTGCTCTTTTGGACCTTGACACTGGCATCTCAGGAAGAGAATAACAAGTCCCATCATGCAAACTAATGCTGTAAGCCACTGTCAACTGCAACAGCTAGCACAAGCAGTTTCTCTTGGGATGAGACTACAGCAAGCAGCTAGAACTGTAGTTCCATCCTTCTGTTTACACTAGCAATTACCTTAAAAGCTGTACAGAACGCAAATTAAATTTAAAAAGTTTCAGCGTTACATAATGCAACCAAATAATGCACAAATACAAACAACTAATTATTTTCAGCTGAGCAAAACAGACAAGATCCAAAGAAGAAGAAAATTTACCATTTCTCCCATCAGACCAGCCAGCATACAGCCAAACTAACATAACAGCAATGCTAACCAAAAACATTTACTGTTTAGTATTTATTATAACAAACAGCTGAACTGCCTAGCCAACAGGCACTATACTTTTCTTGAAATGATTCTCTTAATTCTTTATAGTAAACTTATTAATAGATTTAAAGCAACAGGTCCATCTGTTCCATCTTTTAGAGAGATGGAGAACCTCTCCTACAAAGAAACACTTAGAACTGGGACTGTTCAGCCTGGAAAAGAGAAGGTTTTGGGGTGACCCAATTGTAGGCTTCCTGTACCTGAGGGGAGCCTACAATAAACATGGAGAGAGACTTTCTACAAGAGCATGTAGTGACAGGACAAGGGGGAAGAGCTTCAAACTGAAAGTAGGTTTAGATTAGATTTAAAAGAAAAAAACAATCTTCACTGCAAGGGCAGTGAGGCACTGAACAAGTTGCCCAGAGAAGCTGTGGATGCCCCAGCCCTGGAAGTGTTCAAGGCCAGCCTCAATGGGACTCTGAGCAACCTGATCTAATGGAAGATGTCCCCATCTATGGCAGGGGAGTTGAAACTACATGATCTTTAAATTCCTTTTGGACCCAAACCGTTCTATGATATTTTTATTTATGCCACAGTTACCTTAAAAGATGTTCAGGACAGAACATGAGCTGAAAATCTTCATGGAATATGCAAATTTAAAGAACATATTTGCAAAATATTGTACAACTAAAGTTCTGCACTTCCTATGCACAGCTACATTTTTTTCTGATGGTGTTTCAGTGCAGGTCCAACCCTACAAAACAGACCTAACTGCTCTTTCAAAGAGATAGTTTGTTTTCAAAAAATGACAGCTCAAATCTTCAAAGAAGGAAAAAATTAGCTAAAAAAAATAAAGAATTGTTTTACTTGTCCAGAAGAGATTATAAAGGATTTATTATGGCCAAAATTTCACTTCATATTGATGACAGTAACTCAACACATTTCATTTTTTATGGCTAGAAAGTACATCCAAATAACAAGAAATACACTTCAAACAAAAAAGGAAAATACTTCAACCAAGAAGATCAAATTTATATGAGGCAACTCACAGCTACAGATAGAAGTACACAATTTGTAACACATTCACAACCAGACAGCAGATCACTGCCAATAGCAGATGCACAGCATGGATCTTTCCTCCCATAATCCATTCCATCCCATTCCACTGGCAGTCCCCCAGATAAATAAAACTGAGAAGAAATACAAGTTTTGCCATAGAGTAGCAGACCAATGGCCCATCTTTCCCTTTATCACACTTAATGTGTTTATATGTTACCTGACCAGAAGCAAGGCCCTCACTGAGGTAACATATAAACACATCACTACGAGCAAACATAGAATGACAAAACACTTGTCTACTCAATTAAGATATTCCAAGCATATAGTCAGGTATGTGCCTGATCTGCCCTATTTGAACATCTGTACAATCTGAGTTATCTGTAGATACAACACCATATTGCCTTAAATTAGAAACTACAGGCAGAGAAAGTATTTGATGGAATCACACACCTTTTTCCAAGCCCAGGGCTGCTCTCATCACTGTGGTTAACTCAATGCACTACAGTTACTAGGCCTGAGTTAAGAGAGCTGCAGACATCTCTCAATCTTCTGAGTGATTTGTTCAGCAGTATAA
Source organism: Phylloscopus trochilus trochilus (assembly GCA_016584745.2). Lineage (NCBI taxonomy): Eukaryota > Metazoa > Chordata > Aves > Passeriformes > Phylloscopidae > Phylloscopus > Phylloscopus trochilus. The sequence continues at coordinate 31,655,642 of WQNJ02000062.1, read as the reverse complement.
AATGAGTGACAGAACCTAGCTTAAACGAGGACCCAAGGAGTTGTCAGCCATGGTCCTGCAGGACTGTGGATTTGCCAGCTTAAGGAAACTCTCAGCTCTAGCAGAAGCAGTAAGTGTGCTGTTAGCAACATCAAAGACTTGCACAAAGAAGGAAAGGGCTTTCTGGTACCCAGGAATTCCAAGCTAGATAGTCTAAGAAGAGTAAATGCTGCTTTTTCTCCTCCATGGATTCATATAACTTAAAACATTTATTTCTAAAAATACAGCTAAACAACACTAAGGCACATTACTGCAGACCTACAACTAGATGAAGATCTTAATGTAAGACAGCAAGGAAAAAAGAAAGAAAGATGTATTCTGACATTATTTTGAGCCCTGAAACATAATTCTCCTTCAGTACTAAAGCAAATGTGTGGTCCATGCAATGTGCATGTACTCTGCATTTGTGATACAGAACAAGAAATACAGAACAATATATACAAAACAAAGCAAAAAATGCAGGTCTTTTTAAAAAAAACTAGGTCATTTTTAAATTAATATACATCATTTCTTACCTTGCAAACAGTCTCTGTATCCCATGGTAAGATGGTCCTCAGATCAATAACTTCACAGGACACACCAAGCTTTTCTTGTGCCATTGCTGCCACCTCTTTGATCACATGTACCTGAAAAAGCAATGTATCATCATCAAATAATCTAAATTATACAAACTGCTCTAAATTAGCATGCTCTAAATTCCATGACAACACATGGAATACAAGCAGTGATTTAACATATCATCTGCATGTTGAGCAGAGACCTTTCTATTCAGTAATAACAATTTAGTATTCACCACTATTATTTAGTACCTAATTATTCCCAGTATTTTAGCACCACTCCAAAAACTAAATTCACTCAAGAATCACTGAGAACAAGATTTGCTTTCTAGAGAAGTGTCTTTCAGTGAATAGTATCAGTCGTCATTATTTTATTTTTTTTTAAATCAGTTCAAATGAGTTTTAGAAGTTTTTTGTTAGGACTGTAACTAAGCTAATACACAAATACATCAGAGGAACGTATTTTAATGTAGCAGTCCATGCAATCCTGCAAGAAGCATTCAGCAATACTACACTGCACTACATCTGATCTTAGCCAAAAAGCCAAGAAATGGTTCTAGTAGTCCCAATAACTACTCTAACTTACAGAAACATAGCCAAGTGATGATCTCCAAAACATTATCTTATGAACAGCTAGGAGAGAAAGTAATTACTACTACCTCTAAATATCCAGTCCTGATCCCCCACAATCAAAGCATATAGCAGTAGCATGACATTAAAACCATTTATTGCTCTTCCAACACACAGTTTAACACCAATATTACAAATGCTGCGTTACCTGATTACTACAATTAACATTTTACTAAAACAAAGAAGTATTTCCCTCTAGCAGGAAGCTATCACTCAACTGGAATACAGATTCCCTATACACCAGTCAAGGAATCTATTGAGTAGCAGTGGATATAAACCAATCCACATCTATTCCCCTCATTTCTGTAAGGTATATTTTGTTTAGAACAGAAAAGAAAGTAATACTATATAAATTCAAAATTGTATCTTGACATTAGGTTATAAAACTTTTCAGCAAAATGTATTTCAAGCACTGGGTTCCCTAAAACAAATATTTGCAAGCAAATGCTCCAACATGGAAAATAATAACTGTTACAACTCAGATTATCCTCCATAAATATCCCAGCAAGAAGCATTTGCTCATGAGAAATGTGGGTAAAAAAAATCTCAATATGATGTTGCCAATAAACTCTTGTGCTCTCTTTATTGTTAGAACATTTTGCAGTATAAGTTTGGACTGTGGCAGATGACCTCCATCAAGCAACTTCTAGGCATAACTAAGAGGTTGAAGCCAAGGACCATCCCCCATAATCAATCTGGATGAGGTCATCTTCATCTTAAAGGCAACATGGACATGGTCAGGCAGTGTCAGTTGCCCAAAGGTCAGAGAGCATTAATAAATCCTAAACAGGCATAAATTCTACACTGAAACAAGATAATTAAGGATTTAAACATCATGCATATATGAACAGCTAAATGCAAAAGAGCTATTTAAAAGGGACATCAATAGAAGCATTGCAATAACATAAAGAAAAAACAGCTTGCAGTGTTTTTGTTTACACTTTAATACATCTGAGGTTGCAGTAAGGAATGTTTGAAAATTTTCAACATGGCACACAGGATGGATGTTTTTGCTGTTTGTCTGTAAAAGTAAAAACACTTACCTAGCTCACAGGGGATATGAATTAGTTATTGACAATAAACAGATTAGTTATTGACAATGAAAGAGTGAGCACAAGCGGAGAGAACTAAAAGCCTTTGCTACCCTTCATGAGCACCACCCAGGACAATCAGCATCAGGGAACCCCATCAGAGCAGCAGCTGGCAAGAAACTACCTCATGTCCAAAACCGTAAGAGAAGTTACCAGTGAGTCTGTGCAACCCCTTTGCCCATTGATAGTAAATTCTGGATTGGTAGCACAATCAGGAATCAAACCCCAAGTTTATGTGCTTCACCTGAATACATCCTCAGCACAAACTCACTGAACGCATTTGATCTGCAGAATCCTGTCACGTCCAGTGACAATCCAACACACTGGATTTACTGCATATGTGTAAAACATCTGCCCCTATGCTGTATGACACAGCCACACCCATGGTTTGGTAAACTCCTAAACCTGGATTAGTGTGCACACCTGTCCTATTTTTAATCACACCAAAAGAGAATTCTGCCTTAACTTTTTCCAAGCACCAGAACACATAGCTTTTTTCAAGCATGTCACTCCAAGTTCTCTCTGCACTACTGCCTACTGAGTAAATTCAGGATATTATTAAATCTCCATAGCCAGCTTTTAAGCCATTGTTTTATCAAGTCAATTACTTTATCAATCTGCTGGAGAGAAAGAAGTACAAATAAAGGTATTTATGAAGTCCATAATTTAATAGAAGTGCAAAGTGAAAACTCCTACTAGTATCAGAAACTAGTAGGAATAACCATAGATATAAAGGAGATAAAAGTCTGAAGACAAGGAAACTACCACAGATAAGCATTGAAGACCAGAAATTTCAAAGAAAATAAAACAAGCAAACACAATGACAACAACAAGGCACAAACCCAGAGATCAGTTCACGAAAGTGACAAACACCCTCTCCTCTAAAAGCTTCTCAGATACAACTAGGCCAAGAAAATAGTAACTTCTGGTTAGTCCAAATTAAACTCAATTTTCTTTTCTATAATTCTGGACTACGAAGATGTATTTTTTTAAAAGGTTTTTCAATATTTGCAGATCTTAATCTGGCAGGGGGATGGCAAGGGAGATGCCAATGATGCTCCTGAACAGCTTTGAAATATAACTGTTAGAACTACACCAATCCCAACTTACATTAAACGTTCCATGGATTTTTAATTTTCTGTATCAAGGGACCTCCAGGTTACACTTCTTTAAATCATGCAGTGAAGATCTGTACTTTTCTTTCAGTATACTATTTTGAACTTTTCTTTCCCAATGCCTTCCTCAGAGTTACATCTCATTGCCCCATTCTTAAATCTATCATAGTTTTTCATAATCATAGAAAAATCATTAACTTGATGCACAGGTGTATCTCTTCTAATCTTCCAGAGTCATCTGCAATCAAAAATTAGTAAAAACTTACACAATAAAAAGCAGGTTTCATAGAAATATAAACACTGGCAAACTTTCATTCAAGCATATAGTGATGGAAGATGGTGCAAATTTTAATGTCTGGCACTTGAGTTTGAATGCAAACATCACCTACCCCCTAGGCCAGGCTCTGCTGGATGACAAATACCTTGGAAGAGAATTACTGACCTGAGTGCCCCAAGCAACCATTGTCACATCACTGCCCGTCTGCAGCACCTCAGCTTGAGACAGTGGAATGTTGTAGGGCTCTATAGGAACTTGTTCCACTGAAAAAAAAGAAAAGGGGGGGAAATAAGCACTAGATTGCTTTATTAGTCAGAATTATCCCACAAAACATACACTGAATTTTTTCTTCAACATTAAAGCCTCTAAAATAATACACCTAAATTATATTGACTATTTTACTGGTGGCCAGTGACAGGATGAGGAGCAATGACCATAAACTAAAACAGAAAAAGCTTCATATCAATATAAGGAAGAACTTCTTTATGTGGGGAGTGGTAGAGCACTGAACAGGCTGCCCAGGGGGGATTGTGGGTTCTCCCTCTCTGGAGACATTCAAAACCCACCTGGACGTGTTCCTGTGTCACCTGCTCTAGGTAACCCTGCCTAGGCAGAGGGGTTGAACTGGATGATCTCCAGAGGTCCCTTCCAATCCTAACAATTGTGTGATGCCATTAGCATTAGGTCAAAATAACTGAGTATTAGCATTCATTTCAATGCTTTAGCTGCAATTAAAATTCTTTTTAATTAAACTGTTACAAGTATGCTCAGCGTAGAGTTTAATTTATGTTATATACTACAAGAAGATGATGCATATATACACATGCAAAAGACAGCACTAAATTCTGGTGTACATCAAGTCAAAATATCAGCATCAGATTTGGAAATGGGACACTGCTACAGTTAATAAAAAATCTCAAGTAACCACTAATTGATCACAATTCTTGATTAATCTAGTAATCATCAGAAGAGTCTTGATATTATACTTCAATACTCAGACAAGAACAATCAGCTGTGCCAGAATCCTCCTGATGCTCCAAGCATGATGCTCTGCAGTTCTATGTTCAAATTGAGGTGAAAAGTTTTCAGAACCTACAGAGGAAGTGTCAGCAAGAACTTCCGATAGAAGTTTTGAATAAGTCTAAGTATTTTTCCTTTTAAAAAATGTTATCTATTCACCAAATACACCACAATTCACAAGAGAAGGCAAGAATTAGGCATCTTGTCATCTTGTCTTCTTCTAAGACATTTAAGGCAGCTCCATTCAAGACTCATTTACTAGTTTTCAGATGGAAAAATGTTAGGTCAGCTGTGCTGGTTTTGCATCACTGCTCCAACAAACTACATATCGATTGGTTTAATGAGTAAAACTATGATGAAAGACATCCATATATCATATGTTAAAATAAATACTGTTTTTGATCTAAAGATGAACATTTTTATGCACCAGAAAGTCAAATAATACTTCTTGAAATATATTCTAGTGGTAAGTAGAAAAAAATAAATCTTCTAAATACACAGAAACAATTTATAAAGAAAACACTCTGCCTTTTTTTGCTAATTTATTTCATAGTTCATAAAACACTTATTGAGTTCCTGCTGAACAAAACTGCTTCTTGAAGTTACAATAAAGAATCTCCCTGAGTGATACCAGTAGTGAAAAGGTTCATATTTTTCCTTCACTGTTACAGTGGATCGAATACAAGTAGAACGACCTAGGTTTTTTCCTGGCTTACAAGTTCCAAACATAACTTAAAAAAATGAAGTAGCAAATAATCCTCAATCATAACAGACAGTTTTCTTTTTTTTTTGTTGATAGTGATACATAAATACCACGTATGTCACAGAATCACAGAATGGCTGAGAGAGGAAGTGACCTCTGGAGATCACCTAGTCCAAGCAACCTATTCTGTAACAATTTCTTTGAGTAACAAGTAGGTAGAGAAATATAGGGCTGAGAAGGAAAGGGAAGAAAAGCTCATCCAGCCCTTGCTCACTGAATATTAGTAGCAGACCAAAATTTCTACAGATTTTGCATGTTGTACAATCCTCAGGCAACAGAAAGAGATCCTGAGAGAAAATGAAACCCACAACCATACTAACTGGCATTGCATGACTGTCATGAAATGGTCACCTACATGAAACCTGGATAACAAGAAACTTAAAAAGATACCACGGGACATTTGAGTGGAAAACCAGGATACTGACAAAAACAAGAAGGTTTTGAATGGAGTGGGATGAGACAGAGGAAGAGCTGGAAGGTGTACATGATACAGAAATAAAGGTTTTTTCTCTGTGCAATGGTTTTATCCACTTAGGGAAATGAAATATTACATACAATTATACAAATTAACTAATTTCCTACTATAGCTAAACCATTCTGCAACAAAATGTCCATTAAATGAGCTTATCTATAATACCTGACAATTTTAAATGGAAAATTCAGCTTGTCAGAAATTTATAGGAAAGTTCAATTTGGAAGGATTTTTCTTGGTTGCCTTTGCAAAAACTCCTCTCCCAACTAATACAGATGAAAAATAGCACATGAAATTATTCTATTAATATTCTTTCCTAATAATTATCTAATCCAGGATAACAATGTTTACATACAAAGCAGCCTGTTCATCTGTTACTAAAGAAATAAGTATTTTGAGTCAAATGTTTCAAATACAGATTTCAAATACAGCAATTAACAAAAAGTTGTCATTAACAGTGAAAAAGAGCCATGACAAGTTAATTTTAAGAGGTTACAACATCTGTTGCATTTTCTAAAGGAGCAGTCTGAACAGCAGAAATAAAATACATGTTTTCTCATCTTACCTGCCTTGTCTCTATAACAACCACTGATGCAAGTCGTATTTATTTCCACACTACCAATGTCATATATAGTACAATTAAATGAAACTGAAAAGGTCAAAAAACATCAGAGTAGGTTCTCCACAAGATGTCTAAACCTGATAATGTCAAGGTGACTCATCTTCTCCTTTGATTCATAACCATTATGTTCTCTTGACACTGCACAGGCTGTTAACACTTTTTATAAATCAAAGCCTCCTTTTCCTTTTTAATTCAGATATTTTCTTAGTATCTTTGACATTTAGGAGGACGTCACTACAGCACTTTCAATAACATTATGAACTCGTAAGTTAAATAGCAACAGAATTCTCTCTTTGCATGTGTATTTGCATATTTAACTCTAGATTTTTACTCAGAAAAGCTTACATTTCTTTGCTTTTTCCTAATACAATTGGAAGAAAATTAACATATACAATACTTCTGATATAAACTTGTATGATTATGTGAAAGAAGACAGGATCTGCTTCTTGAAGGGTGTCTAGACAAGGATCTTTACAATGACAAAGAGGATTGTATTGCTACAAAGAGGATAATAGGAAGAGAGAGAAGCCGTAAGGAAGAACACACAGGGACACAAACCTTACCACAAAGGCTGAAGGTGACAGTTACAAGAACCAAACCTGCTCAGTCCCACTTACTGATAAGGCTATGAGGAATACAGGAGTGTTTCTTACAGTAAAATTAGCTGATGGGATGATAAAGAAAAAGGAGAAGCTATAAACAAAATATGGAGACACATACCTGAAGACAAATGTAACTAAAACAAGAAACAAACCTTGTCAGGAACACTCAGACAAATGCTATAAATTTTTGGTGGCTGGAATGGAGTGGAAATGAGATTTTTTGTCATTATTTTAGTTTGATTTTTTTGCTTGTTTGTTTTAAAAAAAGCATTATTAGCTTCAGGCCACCTGAATAAGGACAGATACCCTGTGTTTAAAGGCTATGTCACCTGCAGTTTATTTTCAGCTGTAATTTCAAATATCTCAACAACTCTGAACAAAATTTCACAGACAAATACTTAGAGGCTGCATAGGAAGAAAGAAAAGTCCATTAGAGGAAAATGATGAGGCTCAAAAGCCTACATTAGTTTTACAGATAGAAAATCTTCCTTCCCATTAACATCTTTAACACCTTAATTTTTCAATTAAGTCCCTACACACCCACTTTGTCACATCAGTCACAAAGCTCTCTGAACAAACATGTCTATTCACCTGAAACGAAAGAAAAAAAAAAAAAAAAAGCTATTGTAGGGGCAATACAATTTCATTATTCAATGACTGAGCCACGATAATGGAAATAAAGAAAATTATTCTCATTTAGAACAATGAGATCCCAGATCTTAGGTGAAGTTTTATAACACGCTAAAAAGGAAAAAAAAAATAAATTAAGTAATAGGAGACAACTGACACAGTTTTGTGTTCTTGCTTTGGAAAGCCTGCATGTTCCCAGCCTTCAGAAGGCCCTGTACTGTTTTAAGACTCTAATGGAAAGACACAATAAATACAGCTTACTGTCTAAGTCGATTTCTGAATCTGTAAGATTTTCTTTCTCCTGCTAGAATCAACATACTCACACTAGGTACTATAAAAATTTTCTCTACAAAACACAAGACAAGTTTCCAAAACCCTTCTTTCCACCATTTATCTTATTCTTGTTCACAAGGCATGTGTCTCATTGCTGCTGCATCTTGATCTTATCAATCATGAAGGCCCTGGTCCATTTCTGAATTCACCAGACAACTTGGTTTATCTGGTGGAATTACCAGAAATCCTGACTATGGCCAGGAGAGTAAGAATGAACTCTAGAAGAGATCAATTTTATAGGAGACTCCTAGACAGCAGTCACCTTCAAGTCCAAGCTGAGCCAACCCACAAAGGGCAGCTTAGTAGTAAATATGACAAACGAATGATAACACAGAGAAAGGTTTACAACGAAAATCAAAGGAACATAACAACTATTCCATATAGTAAGATATCCCTGCTTTACATTGTAGAAATAATAAAATATACATGTAAATGAAAGAAGTTACCAGTTAAAATCATCCATGTCACACATTGATGCAAATGTACTATAAATTTCAACTTACACCACTAAACTGATATTCTTAGAAATTCTAAGACAAAATATAGGTAAGGTCTCTGAAAATTAGCCCTCAGAATACACAACGAAATCACTGTCCTTCAGAAATTAACAACAGCAATGTTGTAGCTTGTTACTAACCAGCATATACATCACATTGAACACTACTGCGGCACACTCAAGATTTCCATCACAAGCCTGATTTCTGCTCACTAAATGATCCAGCAGTTGCTTTATAAGTCCTTTCCCCAAACACAAAAACCTCCCTAGATTCTCAAAAGCTGTGTGATATTGATGTGCAGCCTTTCATGCCAGTATGAAAGCAAGTATTTTATTAACTCTACAGTCTGTACTTGTGACTTGTAAATACTGGCGGGAGCGGGGAGAAACAAAGGCCTGTTTTAAAAACACTTCTTTTTTTTTTCTTTGTTTAAAAGGACTCAGAGTCAAGCTCATTTTTCAAACTACTTCCTCGAAATGAATGGACAGAGACCTTTTAGTTGAATTTTAATAAGCTCTCCAAACACACTGAACTTAAGGAATGCAATACCCTATGGATACATCACAGCCCACCACACTAAAAATAGCTGCACTATTAAATTTACATTGCTAACCTGACTTCCAGGCCTTTTCTGAAAATATAAAAGCAAATTAGCAGTTTTACCAGTAAATATCCTATTTGATCCTGAGTTATATTACTGGTTTTTGTAGTTTTGATGTCTGCTTTCTAAATTTTTGCCTTATTACTGTCTCTCTAGGAAGAAGATAAATTTACTGACAAAATGCATGCACTGGCAGAAAAGTGCTTTTAAAAGGTCCAAAGCAAAACAGAAACATTTTGTCTGTCACCCAAATTCAGTCCACACAGAGTCAACTTATAAACTGGATGGTTGGATCAAGCATAGTTCATATATAAAGCCACAGGACAGGGAAATGCTATGGGTAAGTCATAGCCTCAGTTCTATTATATATCTGTTGCTCATCCAATTTCTCTGCCTATCTCCATGTGCAAAATTTTCCATCCATTGTCTGTTCTGTCAAATTTCTCTAGTCCAAAGAATAAGCTAATTTTTTAGAACCAACTCAAACACCATCATTGTCAATTTCCACTGTTCCAATACTTTACACATAATTTAGAGTTGTTAAAACTACTCTGAACCAGAAAGTTCATTATGACCAAAAACAAAGTAATGGCAATCATATTTCCTTTCAAATAAGGTTTGAATCAAAAATCTAAATCTTGAAGATTTTTATAAATTAAGCATTTCAAAGAAATTTTAACCTTGGGAAAATGGTGATGGTGGGGCTCATTCTTTTGGAAAAATAAAAGTTGATCTGGAAATTTGTTTTATTATTTAGAGTTACCACAAGAAAGCAGTTCAAATTCTGCCAAATTTATATCAGAATCTGATAGAGAATAATACCTCTTAGTTCTATTTCTTTTTTTCATCCTAGGCTGTAAAGCATTCCACTTCCAAAACTAATTGAGCATAAATTAGATGGTAAATCTTCATTTCTCTTTGCAGTTAAACTTCGAGAACTTATTCAGTTTTCACAATTCCTCTAAAAAAACAGCCCACAACATAAATAGAGACCAAACAAGTCAAGACTTCTACTGAAGTATTGTTTTAGCTGTGACTATCAAGATATATGAGTAAAATACCACATCTGTTGTTTTATTGGAAAATACAACATACAAATCTTTACCTGCAGCTCTGTAAAGTATTTTAGGTTCAAAGAATATGCATGGATTTTTGTCCTCTATGCATGACAGCAGCAATCCTTTGGCCTGCAGAGGACTCCTTGGAATAACAACCTGTAAAAATATTTTGAAGTAGTTTATTTAAAATTGCAATTCTACCAGAAACTTCTTCAACAATACTTAAAATTAAGCAATTATTTGCTTTAAATAAATCTACGTACAGATTGAGCTGTTCTTACAAAGTGAATTAACATCAGTGCTACATTACTAAAAGACACTCCAGATTTTAAATTTTATTTTGTTCATTGATGAGGCTTTAATAGTTGCCCTCTATACAGTGATTTAAATACTAAGATACTGTCAGATAAGGTAGAACTAACACCTTAACAATAAAATCTAAGGTAAAAGGAACAGAAAAATGTCAGTCAGATTAATATACATATATATATACATAAACATCGTAAAATTGATGTAGATATAAAACAAAAAAATGCATCTGAGTTATCCGCAGCTACTTGGGTAAAGATTCATCAGAATAGACCTTAAAAGTATTCAGACTTGGTCCAGCAAGTTCTGAAGGCTACAAAAGAAAATAGCTATTTAAAGCTGATTTTTTTTTTTTGCTTATGGTGGAAGCTTGAAATTTGTTCAGTTTGGAAATGGGTAACCAATAAATGCCTTAAACTATATACCAAGCAAAAAAAAACTAAGCAAGGCCTCCAGATGTAATCTCAATACTTGGAAGGAACAGTACAATTCATTTGCCAACAGAAGAGTTAACTTTGGATGGTCTAAGAGAATTTCAATTATGAAAAGAAAATTACCAAGTTATTGCAGTTTAAATAAAAATAGAACCTAAAAGCCAAATTCCCTCAAATCAGAAGAACCAACTAATTTCCACACCAAAGACCTCAAAGAGGTGGAACATGCAGCATGAAGTCTACCAGCAAACACTCTTATAGCTGTGAAGTTAGAAGTCACTGTAAACATTAGTTCTAGCACTTGTTTAAAAACAAAAATCCATTTTAACTACAGCCATGGCTTCAAAATATATTTTGAGAGTAATATCAATTATTTATATAAAAGTAATATAAAAGAGTAAAAAAACCCACAATCTAAATCTCCTATTACAAGAAATTAACTTCAATAAGTGATTTTTCTAAACAAGGGAGAAGCAGTTTATTAATATTTCACCAAAGCACTGGTAACAGACACATGGAAAATTACCCATGGATGTCACTAGTACAACTCCTTAGGAATGAATCATTTTTAGGACAGACTTTATTTACCTTATCTATTCATGATGTTAAGTCAGAACATAGTGATGAAAACTATTCCAAAGCTGAAAGTCACTACACTAAAGAGCATGATACTAAAAAGTCCCAGTTCATATTGAGGACATGACTGACAAAAACGAACTGAAAAATACATACTGAAAGTCACATGTTTAACAACTACATTTTTGTTATAGATTTAGAACTCAGGAGTAGAAATTCAGACATGAATTTATTATCTGCTCAAAAGATGACTCGCATACTATGCAGTAAAACCCTAAAAAAAAGTAACAGCATAGACAAGGAGCTGTTAGTGCTAGTGCAAAAATCACTGTCAAATGGAACACTTAATTATTCTTTCAACTCTTTGAAAAGGAAATGAATGAAACAGATGTCAAAAGAACTCCAGATATTGTTAACATTTCTTTGATGCTTTGATTTGTTTAGTCTAACAAAACAAAGACTAAAGAGAGTACAAGTGTTTTAGGATATAAACGGGATGGTGAAGGACAGCTAAGTTAAATATAGAAGTTATTCAAGAACAAATTTATGCCAGAAATAAAAAAGAAAGTTTCTAACCATGAGAGAAGATATTCTTACAGTGGAATGCAGAGGATCAATACTAATGTCTTCCATGTACACCCTCACAACAGTGGACAAAAGATACAACCAACCAATAGCGTCCTCAACCCCTACGAGCATTGCTTAAGTACCAATGACCACAATCCTTCCCCTGAATAACTCAAGTTGTACAAAATCCCTTGGACTTAGCAATCCAAACTATACCTGCTACTTAAGAAAAATACAAAATCAAATGCCAAAAACTTTTCACAAAGTTGAATAAGAGGGTTGTTTTGAAAGCCACTCTTTCCAAAGATTAAATCACACCCTTCCCAGCTTGTAAGACATTGTCTTTCCTCCTGTAATATAGAGAAAATATGCTTAGATATGCAACATTTGAAAATGCATCTGAACCACCAGTTCATTTTAACCTTCTGATATCTGTTTTGAGGGCCAGGGTTATTCAAAAATACCTGCAATCTTGAAACATTATGAATTGCATCAACAAACAGCTTTGCAAAAAATATTAAAGGAACAACACTGTTTTCACAAAGCAACAATATTCAAAAGATAAGAGTCTAAAACACTTCTCTGTGGATAAGAAACTAGTAGATTGTTCTATCAGTTCCACAGAAACAATGCGCCTTTACCTTTAACTAAGATGACAGATCTTAGTTAGCAACCTATTTTAGCATTTTACCTAAGGAAAATGGAAAGAAAGTGAAAAACCAACACAAAGATCAGAGGTGGGAATAAAGAAATCATATTACCTGGAGTGACTAAATAGTTAATTCTGATTAACTTATTGATAAGACTAGCCATCAGTCGAGCTAGTTGGTATGAATTAGAGTTTTAATCACCAGAGTGGACCACTAAACCTCACCCCTTGGTTTAGTATATAGAAATTTGAGATTGACCTACAAGATCAGCAGAAATTAGCTAGACCTGGAGTCAGCATTTTTATCATCTAAGTTATGTTTTGCTTTCATACAATAATAAACTACTTTGGTTTTTAAACAAGCTCTAGAAAACATTTGATTCAATAACCTGGCAAAAGACTTTGTAGATTGCTTTGATCTATAATCAGGAAATACTTTCAAGTTCAGAAGAGGACCTCAAATACTATCAAGAACATCCGAAGACAAGAATGTATTCCATTCCTCAAATATAATGAAATAAACTATGAATAATACAAGTTTTTTTTTATTTAAGAGAATAACAAGTAGGAGAAACGGCTATGGCCTCCCTGGAGATGAGTAACAGCTGAAGCTTTAGGACACCAAAATCATACAGAAACAACAGTTTAAACAGCAGATAAACAATGAACATGTGTCTTTAGAATATAAATACTGGCTCTGCTTAAATCTTCCACATGAATCCGCCATGAGTCATTGCTCAATGGACTGGATGCCAGCTAACACAAAAGTACAAGTTCACAGACAGAAATTTAGTCAAGAAAAAAAGGAGAGCCTGACAAACAGTGCTCACTTAATCTGAGATGATGAGATGCTGCCACTCCCTCCTCTCTAGTAAAGTTATCCACATAAGCACTAGGCATCTTCACTTCAAGGGATGCCACCAGCTCAGGCCTGAAGTTCTCACTCAGAGAATCACCAAGCAGTTGAGTTTGGCAAAGACCTCCAGAGGGTCATCTAGTCCAATGCCCCTGACCAAGCAGAGCCATCCAGATCCAGTTGCCTGGAACCACGTGCAGACAAATTCTGAGCAGCACCTCCAAGAACGGAGACTCCACAAACTCTCTGGGCAATCTGTGCTTCCTCATGTTCAGAAAGAACCTCTGGTGTTTCAGTTTGTGCCTACTGCCCACCACTGTCTTTCACATTAATTAAATTAATAATGCACTTAAAAGAGATTGCAAAAATTAAAAAAAAATAAATAAAAAGGAAAGTGCTACTTATTAAGCGTTAGTTTTTAGGTTCTGTACTATACTGACACAAAATTATTTAAAATGTATGTTTGTAGCACAAAAAACAGACAAATACAAAACGCTATGTCTACAAAGATTGCTTCAATAATGACTATAAATTCTAAAACACTTAGCATAGTTTAAGTTTTCTAATAGTTTTTAAATAACATATTCAGATACTTTGTTGTGGATTGATATCTACTCTTCTTCCCCTGTCTGCACCTAGACTCATTGACAGTCAAAACAAACAAAAAAATTAATCTTCATAAGATAAGAGTTACTATACCTTTATTCCTGGACAGTGAGCAAAAAAGGCTTCTGGACTTTGAGAGTGATATAGTGCACCATGACCCACACAGCCCCAGGGTGCTCTAATGGTGAGGTTTCCACAATTGAACAGATCTCCAGAGCGGTAACGATATTTTGCTGCTTCATTAACGATCTGGGAAGATTTATATACAAAAGTAACATTCAGTTCAATACCTCCAGTTATGCATCAAGACACTTCAATACATGCAATGTAACGACATCATCTGTTCCATGCAGGGATTCAGAGGACGAAATTAGAAGCAAAGGAATACTGTGAGCCAGTACAAAGACAATAAACCAATAATTTATTGTGTTCAAGTTAGATGCCTAAGCCTCAGGGGTAGCCTTATAACTCAGTTGTTTCCTCATTCTGTACTGGTACAATCAGCCCAGTCCAGATCTCTACTTCATCCTGTGGACACATGGCTAGCTGTAGCTGAATTCAGAATGTGTTTGAAAGACACAGGCTGTTGAATTTATGGCTGCTGAAGCCAACACAGCCACAAAACCAAAAATTAAAACAAACAAGCATTTGCCTCAAACCAGATTTAAATTTCCATTATTTAATAAGCCTTCAAATTGCCCATGGTACAGTTTACTGTTTACAGTACAGTACTAGCACTGTTTGCAGTTTACGCCTATTTACCTAAGGCATGCATAAATATTAGTAATACAGCTGTGGTTATATTTGCAAAAATTACATATTCAAACCAAGTATTAATGCTAACAGAAAAGTAATTGAAACAGTGGTAAGATTTCTTTTAACCACTCCCAAACTTATTAGTACTAACCTGATCAAATGCTGGAAAAATGTAATCTGCAAATTGAATTTCTGCAATGGCTGTAGCACCTGTAACAGCAATTCCAATACCAAAGCCAACAATTCCTTGTTCACATAAAGGGGTGTTGAAAACTCTGTCTTTGCCTATATTTAAAAAACAAACAAACAAACAAACAAACAAAAAACCCCACACAATTCCATTAATACACCAGCTCTAAGTGGAAAATGTTGTCCCAGAAATATTTTACTTATAAAAAAGTCACATGCAATTAAGCATATGGCTGTTTAGATGGGCTTTTTTAGGTGTAGAAACAACCATCCATTACAGGTACAGATACTTTAACTTGTTACAACTCAAAGGAAGGAGAAACTAAATGAAAGCTAAGAACAGTTTCTGCAATTTACATTCCTAACACTTGAAGGAATTTTTTTTCTGACATATTCACACTTAAACATGCATACCCCTCATGCTTATATGGGAGTAAACAATTTTTAAAAGCACTTTAAAAAGTTTACAATAAAGGTAAGTGTTGTTTCTTCCATTTTTTTCCAGGAACTGAAAAGCAACTGTCCCTACCTCAATGCAAACAGATGCCCAGGAGCACCTGTACAAAAAGCACACTACCTCCTGTCCACACTTCCTATGAACAGTGCTCATTCTTACCACTTTTCTCTCTCAAGGTAAGGCCACATTTATACAATTTGCTTTGTCTCCAAGGAACTGCAGCTCCTGCTACAACCCCAAAACACTTGATTTCATTTCTTCCCTATGGGAGTGCAAAAGCTTATTTTAGTCCTGACGTATTTCTGTGCCACAGAATTTTCAGATCCCAAAAACGCATCAACCTAATAGATAGTAGCACACAAAATTGTTCAGTTCATGAAATTAAAAGCAAGAAGGAGTAGGAGGAAGATGAAACACCACTACAATATCCTCTATAAGACATATTTACAATATTTGCCAGCAGTACTTTTCTGCCAAGGGAGTACAGCAGAAAAACCTCAGCCTGCTATTAAATCTTCCCTTTAGAACATTGGGTAGACAATAGGTTTCTACAGGAATCCATCATGCATGAAAATGCCAAGACTTCAAACTGGATGGAAAAAATGTGCACAGTGCACATCAGTGGCTACGAAATAAATTAAACAATAACAAAACAGCCATGAAACAACTAACCAAAAAGCCAGACTAAATAAGTGGGAAAGCTGTTACTAAGAGCAACAGTACTAGGAATCTGTAGGTTCAAATATAAAAAGGAAGCTAACAAAAGTTTTCAGAAAGGGATGATTAGGGAAAAAAACCATTGTCCAAGGTTGTATTTGCCATATACTAAAGGGAGGTATGTTTAACAAATCTTTAAAGGACACATCTTTAATTTTCACACATCACCCAGCACACCACTGTCACCCCTTGTATCCAGTCCATATAAATGTATTTATATATATATATAAGTGAATATGTTTTTGGCTCTCCCTCTGCTTTCCTTTTTTTTTTTTTTTTCCCTCCAGGAACATTCATTTAAAGCAAGTAAAAAAAGAAATGCCATCAAATGATGCAACAATGTTGGTGGTATCAGTGAGGCTACAAGTCAACACCAAGTCCAAAGAGCTGCTACAATTGCAGGACAAACCATGATTTCTCATACAAGACAGTGGAAACAAAGAGAATCCAAGATTATTTTTTCCCCTAGAGGGACTCTTCACTGTCTAAATTGTTCTCATTCCTGAAGGAGTTGTAATCACAGTTCCTATATTGCATCTTTTTGTGCACTCTCTCCACTGCCAGACACCATGGCCAAAAAAAAGAGGAAAATAAACTTCCTGTGCAAATGTGTAGCTGTCCCAGGCCTTACCATCACCTGTGAAGGTGTCTCCACCGGGCAGAAGCCCTGTACCCATGGCCATCTGTAACACTATAAAAACTTGGCAAACACTTCCTTCCCTCCCTTTTATTTATCTAGTATACCATGAATTAGCAATCTTGATTCCCTTCTCTTTCACTGACACAATTTTAATTTAAAACAAATCTTATTTTAATAAACTAAAAATGTATCAACATTATGAAGACATAGTAACACTGGTAACTTTTTTCCTACTTTCTACTTTCCTGCTTCTAATAAGTCCATTGGCAGATCACTGTTTTTCACTTCATTTGCTTGATATTTTGATAAGCATATTTTGCTTATAAGGATATTTTGATCTAACACTTATAGCTTACCTACCTTATTCTTTATTAACAGATTTTTCAAAGTACACTGAAATACCCTAATACACAGGTTCCATAAATAAACAACCCTCACACAAAAATTGAAATGTTTTTGAACCATCCTGTAAAATGAGCTTTTAACTAATAATTGATATAAAGTTGAAAATTAATTCTTTAATATCAGTTTAGGGTGGTGAATTAATTTAAAAGCATAGTTCCACCACACTAGTATGTAACTCTATAATTCAAAATACAAAATACATCCTAACCAAACTGCTGAAATACTACTGAGATATTAAATGAGAGGCATCATGCTGCTATCAATGGAAGATGATGAAATAAATGATGTGAAAATCAATAAAGCAAAAGTAAAATGTAATGAGACAGATGTAAAGTGAGGAGTGTGAAGCACCTAATTTGGCATTTCAGGACTAAAGGTACAATTCTGAAGCACCATGACTTAAAACAGAAAAGAGTGAGCTAGGGAACTCAATTAATGAAATTTATTACTCAGGAATGGTTTTGATGGTAGCATTAAAACATTAATACTGACCTCTTGAAAGCAAATCCTAAAGCACTTTACTATATATTAGATAGGAAAACAACTTTGGGTAGAGTTTTGAGAGGTAGGGCTTTCTTTATAAAATCTAGCCTCTTATGACAAAAAGAAATACACATTATTAGGATAAAGCAAATTTATTCATTTCCCCAAACATTAAGAATTCTATGGTGTTGCTTTAACCTTCTATTTATATTGATACAGTATGAAAATAATTACTAACACAAAAAACACTTAAATATTTGTTTATTTAAATGTATTGAGTCTATATATTTTTGTCTATTTTATTTCACATTTTCTTATTTGTCACTTTTTTTCAGAAATTGAAAAGGAAGTCCATTTTGATAAAGAGCCATTCACATCACTTACTGCAAACCAGCTAAGTCAAATTTAAGCTGAAATCTGACTGAAGCAGACAAATAACCCAGAGATACTTTGTGTTTGATATTTCATTTCCTTACCAGCAAAGAAACACTTGCTAAACTGTGTTCTCCTCTAATTTGCGTCAGTCATGCAGCTCAAAACAAACTCAACACCAGCTCAACGAGCTAACCTGTCAGTCCAGGTGAAAGTAGCACCTCTGCATTTTCTGAAGCCAGGTGCGTCAGCCTGTGCAGGAAGACATTATGCTGCTGTGCATTTCAATTGACCTGCCTGGCTTTATAAACATCCCTGGTTTCAGCCACCTGAACAGGTTGGTGCCCTTTGCCAGCTACTGAGGGAAGCAATACAGCAAACAGGGAGGGTTATGTGAAAAAAAAAAAAAAAATTCTTATCTCTCTGTCCTAATAACTCAGGAGTAAGACACTATTTGCATGTTAAGAAAGCGAAAAAACACTCTAGAAGTCTTTCCTATTAAGAAAAATCTGAAATTATGATGAACAAACATTAAGGAAAAAAGCAATATTCAGTTCAATTTCACTTAAATTAAAAAAAGGAGTAATCTTCGGAATTTTCAGAACAAAGAGTACCCCATGGATGTTCAAATTACCACTGACCCTTTGTCTAGGAGACAACAGCTTTAAGGCAGTCTCACAGTCATCTTCTTGTTCGCCAGGAATAAGAAGTTTCATAGCAACCTAACAGAACATGTTTACAGACATTTGTAGTCAATTATTGTGCATTAATGTTTTGGCTGCTTCATCTTTATTTGTTCCAAGCCATCAGGAAAAAAGTATTTCAGATTTCAGTAACTGCAACGAGTCATGTTCCTGTCTTAATTTAACTTGAAAAATGAGATATTCAAACAATATTAAACCTCCTATAATGTTAATGCACCACCCAATGCTCCAACTCCGAGTAATTTCATATCACTCTGCATGAGCCCACACTGGACCATTAAGGTGGTTTAAGGAGTACTACTGGTGATTTAGCCAAAGGAAAACTGTGCTTTGTTTTCAAAATACTTCTGCATCATTGGTGTTAAAAAAATGCAAAACATTTAAAAGATGTCAGTACTGAGCACTATTAACAATATACACGGACAGCATTTTATTTGTCCCAGTGATCTCACTGACATCCATTTAAAACATCCATTAGAAGTCAAATAGAAAAGTCTAAGAAGCTAAATATATTAGGAGTTCAACCAAAGCAGTCAGGCTGCACATGCAGAAAAGACTGGAAAAAAAAGGAAGCCCCAGCAGATGAACTGGTTTGCTACTCACCAGGGACTTTGTGTAGAAAATGCAAATAGGAATTACTGATTTTCAGTCAGTCCTGCCTTTAAAGACAGTTTTTATCCTTAAAATATCTAGGATTTGTCAGAGATGTACTTCTACATCAGTCTAGTAATTTTATTTCTTAACATAATTAGCACAATCTATTCAATATTTAAGCTTTCTTGGTCCCACCATCCCTTTTACAACTGGTGACATGGTCCACCATCTTGCAGCTGGTGACACTTGTAGCCTTCCATTTCTCTGATACTATACAAGAGAGCAGGCCAAACAGCAAGCAAATTTGGTAAATTTATACTCAGCTCTTTTAGAGCTCCTGGGTTAACAAAAAGTAGTTCCACTAACTTATTAATCATTTTGTTCTACCATTTTTTCTACTGATAACCTAGTCACAGTTCTCCAGCTTTTAAAAAAAATAGGCCCTGTTGCTCTGAAGGGAATACCAGTAAGTATACATTAACTTTACAGCTGAATATAGAAATTTCAAACCTACCTGTCCAAAGCAGTGGTTCAGGTTCACTGACACAGAGATGGTTTAACTCTCAGTCTTGAAACCTTGCACACTAGCATGCTGTGCTGTTTAAAAAGCTGCTTTTTCCAGAGCTATCCATGTTAAAATACATTATTTCATCTAACTGATGAGAAGTGATTATATGAAATGAAAAGGATTTCACATGCAAGTTGCTTTTAACTTCTGATGACTTTTACCCACTGTGAATAGAACAACAACTAAGAGAATTTAGCTACACTCCTCTCCTATTCTTCCCCAACCCTGTATCCTGCAAAAGCCAAGAACATGTGTGTGTTTGTTGTGTGCCCAAACATTTGTAACAGGCTTCAAGGACCCAGGCATGCCTCTGGCATAACTCAGCCAATCCCAGGGCTAAGTGACCAGGTCTCAGCCCTCAGTCAAGTCAGTGTAAAGTCTCAAGTAAAGTGCAGTGATTTGGGTCTGTTAATAGGAAAAATACATGTATCCACACACACTGTGTATACACTGCCTATGCCTTCAAATCCATTTCAACATTTAGTTATCCTGAATTAAAAAGTCATTCAAATGTTGATTATTTAGCAACTAAGCACATGGCATTCCCATCACATTTTCCACAAATATTCCAAAGAGTCACATTATGGCAGTAAGATACAAAAGTTAATAAAAAGAAATACTGACAAAATCTGTGAGCAACTGACAACAAGGTCAGAAATGAGATTTACATGCACTAAAGTAAGTTAGCTTCTTCCTATTCTGCTGCTGCAAAATTCATTATCATGTGCTATTCTGCAACAAAGGAGATGGCTTCTTACTCTAGTTTTAGACAGTTTTTAAGCAGAAATTTTAAAGATCAAATGACAGATCTTTAAAAGACAGAAAGTCTTCCTTACTTGGTTTCACTTGCTCACAGGAATCTTAATTATGCTTCATTTAGGAGGGAAAAAAAAAGTTCCACAAAAAACCTGCATCCTTCTGAACCACTTGTCACCACTGTATTGTCCTAAAGGACACCAGTTCTGCCTGGGAACTGGTAAGAACAGGAATTCTTTACAGGTTTATCATCTATGTCACTGACATAACCAACACTTCAGAAAAGCACTTCAAGTAATTTGGAAATTAGGAACAGCTGAAGGGTGTATTTTCCTCCTAAGTCTCCTCCAGCTACAAAATCACAGATTTGAAGAAACATGAATGCTTGAACTAGTAGTTCTAGCTCAAAGTGTTCTCAGCAAGTCATTCCTTGACCCAAGACGATGCATTTTTCTTCTAAGAGCTTATTAGATCACAACTACACTTTCACCTCCTCTCCCCCAAGATCCCCTCAGGGGAAAAGCATGTTTGTTGCATTTTCATTTAACCCTCACTCTCAAAGACTACAAATAACATCAGTCAGGAGAACTGCTGAAGTATAAAGAAAAGGTTACCATGGAGAGGAAGTATCCTCCTCCATTATCTAGAAATTCTTACAATCTGCACAGTTACCAAATTTCTGGTTTGGAAGGAAAACTTTCTAGTAAAACTTAGTAAATTCTAAAAGTTCAAAGCATGAATGTAACATTAAGAAGGGCCTTGTCAGACTTACAGACTTTTGGATTAGAGAGGACTCAGAAAAACTCCATTAACATCTCTGCCTTCCTAAAGCAAATAGTGAGCGTTTCATTTTTAGCCCTCTCCCCTAGTTCAATTTCCTATCATTTGTGACAAACTAGCAGCCACAGGAAGCTAAAGAATAAACCGAAAATATTAAAATATATTATGTAATTCTCTCCCTTTCTCAGGGAAGAAGTGGGAGGTGCTGGGGGAGGTTAATGCAAAGCTTTGGCTTTAGCTTTAAATGCTGGTAACTTTGCAAGTAATTTAATCCTCCCACAATGGAAGAGCAGCAAAGCAGTAATATGGAAAGGGGGAAGAGCAGATTCTTTTCGGGTACACAGTGTCAAGTGAAAGAATGATGCAAAAAAGTAAACTAATTATATTAAAGAAAAAAAATCCTCACTATCACAGTAGTCACATGCTGGAATAAGCTGTCCCAAGAGGTTGTAGAAGCTCCTGCCTCGGACATGTTCAAAACTCACCTGGACAAGACCACAGGCAACCTAAACTCATCTCTCTGTTGAGTACTGGTTTGAAACAGATGAGTTTCAAGGTCTTCTCCTTATAACCTTCTATGGTTTATTAACAGTCCCAAACAGGGCTACATGCTGACAGGCAAAACCTTTAATGCCTTTGCTTTTTACCTGTTGATGGAAGCATTTCATGACATCAATAAAATACTACTGATTCAGATCCACACTCTTAGGAAAACATTTAAAAAGCATCTCACATCTCAGTAGCAGATTTCCTCACCAGAATTTCTTTTCACTTTTCTAAGAGACTCTTGGAGGAAGAGGAGGTGAAAGAGTAGTTTTGATCTAATGAGCTCTTGGAAGGAAAACACATCAT
The DNA here is from genome assembly GCA_016584745.2 of Phylloscopus trochilus trochilus. NCBI lineage: Eukaryota > Metazoa > Chordata > Aves > Passeriformes > Phylloscopidae > Phylloscopus > Phylloscopus trochilus. The sequence continues at coordinate 31,633,065 of WQNJ02000062.1, read as the reverse complement.
CTTGAGTAGAAGAATGACTTGTTGAGGACACTTTGAGCTGGAACTGCTAGCTCAAACATTCATGCAGGCTGCCCACTCCACACTGAATCCTTCTCATCATCTGGCTCATACACCCAGTTGCAGCCTACATAAAAAAAGCAATGCCTAACTGGACAAAGCATTCAAATATCCCTCCAGCTATGATTCATGGCATTCCTTTGTCAACTACAAAAAACTTTTGCTATGTGAGAAGCATACTTGCAAAAAGCATAACTGTCATACAGTTTGACATGAGAAGCCATGCCAGATGACAGAGTGCTTACTTGCAAAAATATGCCCCAAAATTGACATCTACCAAATAGATATATATGAGTATAAGCAGATAACAACACACCAGCTTAAATTACAAGGCTTAGGTCAGTTCCATACATTTTCACATCATCTGCAACATGACATGACAGCGATCCAACAGGAAACACAGAACAGTTGTCAAAGCTAAGTATTGCAACCTCTTAATGAAAATTCTGTTGTAATAAGCTGCACCCACCATCTGGATGACAAATCAAGGAGTAGGCAAAAATGTCAAATACAAGTTACTCTCTCTCACATTCCTCAGTATCAGTAGTGTACACGTATTTTATGGTAACTGTAAAAGCGTGCTGGATCTTCCTGGAATTGTGAAGCAAGTATTTTCAACACAAGGACCTCATGCTACTGTAGAAGTACTCAGGAGCAAAGAGCTCAATGACCAGTAACCTGCAGTAATGAAAACCATTGTACAAATCTCACTGGTAACCATGCCTGTCCTTTTATAATGCAAAGCATGCGCATGAGAAAAATTAATAAATTAGTCTATACTTGGTGCTTCCATCTAAATGTGAAAACCTTGTGCCAGGTTTTGAGGATTTAATGTTTCTGCAAATTAAAAAAGAAAAGAGGTATTTTATAACAAATTACTAACATGTTATGTCAACCTGATCACTGGAAGAAGGCTCTGAATCAAGTCAAAATAAGATTAACCTGCACCTCAAAGGTGCATAACCTGCTGCATATCTGCTGAGACCATTCCCAGACTTGGATATTAGTCTTGATTTTTTTCACCGTTTTAGGCTTCAAGCAAATTACTTCCAAGAAAACTCTGAGAGTTTTATTCTCTGTAATAAAGTCTGCAGCACCTTCTTAAATTGAAATTACCACCCTCTTATCACCAAACTCACAGTAGAAAAAACAGCAGACATACTGAATTAACCCCAGTTGATGAGTGGGATAAACAAATATACAAATGAAACAGAGGGAATCACAGGACTAACCAAGGCATAAAGAGATGTCTAAAAGAAGGCACACAAAATGTGCTTGCAGACTGCAAAGACTAGTTATGCTCATCAACTACACCTTGGGTCTTTAATACATGAAGTTTCATCCTCCTTGACATGATATTATCAAAATATTGTTTTTAAATGCTTCACTGCAAGTATTTACTGAAGTGGAAAATTCCATTTTTATGAAGTTCAGCAGCACATACTTTTTTTGCCCAGCAATGTATTGTGAAATATCTTAAAAATGTGAGAAAAGCTTTCTCAAGCTCTGAACTAAGTATCAAGTTCTATATTAAAAAATATATTCCTTATCTTTCCCTCAAACAGATTTACAACACAGGAAAAGAAAGATAATAAATATTAGTAATCCCCAAATAAATAAAATACAGTTTTCACACCAAGCACACTATCAGAACAATTAAAAAGAAAAAAAAAAGCAGAACTAAAATAAAAGCTATTTAGCTCTGACAGAGACTGATTTATATCATAATCCCACAGACAGCAAAGGTGTAAAAAGGATATACAACATTTTACCAAGTTTTCAAATAACTTTTCTTCTTTTTTTAACTGTAAATCTTCAAAAAAGAATTGGCTATTTAAGACAAAAATGAACAAAATGTACTATTGTGTAATGAGTCCAGAACACGTTCTCCAGATGTTACTGTTCAAAGAAATTTATATAAATCAGAACAAATCCAGGTCTTGCCAAACTGTTCTGGAAAAACCAGGCAAGCAAGCTGCACAATTCTCCATTTAAATCTATCCACAAAAAAATTCCGATAACTAAAACCCAGACTATTTAGATTTTACTCAATCAACACACAAGCAGTCATTTTGTACTCTGAATAAAATGTTTCGCCCTTAGCTTATGTCCATGGTGTCAAAAATTCTGAACTGCCTCCTTCTACCAAATGCAGTGTTTTAGGAAGAACCAGAACCTACGCCAAAGAAGCTCCATGTTTCTCCAGCAAGCTTACAGTCTGCTTTTGAAGCATTGAGATAACATTTTTCTATCCACTTATACAGTAAAGCCCTAACACTTACGCTACTTTAGGCTGAGTTTCTCCTCCTCCTCATGATAGCATATGGTTATATTCTAATAGAATGTAAAGACACCACGATTATTGATTAAAAATTTCACATAAAAACCTCAGACTGTCTTCCCACCTGTTGAATTAAAACCACCCAGCTACTAGGTAGATAGGCAGAACACACTGCCTTAATATATTGCATTACAGCAATTGTGTTCCTGTACTTCTTACCCTTGCACTGTAATATTTGGGACCACAAGAACAACCAGAACAACCCAGAATCTCCATTGACAGATTTCTGCTCCCTTACCAGTAACATTAAGTGTAGTCTACACAATAAAAAATGTCCTGAAATAACTAACAAAAATATTTACAATATAAACATTTTAAAGTATTTGATGTATTTTGGAGGCAAACTATCAGATTTTTTTTAAAATAACCCTATACTATATTTACTTCTATTAGCACAGCTTCAAAAGCTCTCCCATCATTTCATGCTACTAAAAGCCATCAGGACATTAAGCAGTTTTTGCAAGCACATCCAAACTTCAGCCAACAACCTTCACCAAATAAATAACAACATGGGGACAACTCTATCTTCTCACCCATGTTTTCCTGCATAGGCTTTTCACTTAAAACACAGAACTTGTTTTCAGTTTTCTATGGCTCATAGAATGACACTGAGCTCCAGTAAATACTTATCTTCAAAGAATGACTACTATTTTTTCAGAAAAGCTGGTGTCCCTTGGGCATGGCTAGGTACAGCCATCTCCTGGCCAAATAAAAAAAAACCTACTGAATTAGTTCACTGGACTATAAATAAACAATTCATTTACTGAGAATGAAGTGTTCCCTGAAAACTCACACAGGTGTTTACACCTTAGACACAAGGTCTACAGAATAACAACCAGGGATTACTGTGGATCAGGTGTTGTAAATAAATATTATTGCTGCAAGCCAGCATTATCATGAGATGTAACAAGAGAGAGCTGTGAGCAACCAGGTTTTACTCAGTAAAACACGAGACTAAAGTATCCAGTTTTGGATGTCCTATCCTCCAGCAGCAGCAACCAGAGCTCAGAGGAAAATTATCAATAAAGAAAAGCTTTAAACCGCAATAATAATCCTGCACTGGGACCATGTGTGTAGGAAAGCCAGAGAAACTTCACCACTGAAGGCTAAAAACAGACTTTGCCAGCTGATTTGTCCCAAAACTCACCCTGTACTTCAGAGAAAAAATTTTGTAAAGCAGACAAAAAGGAAAGGAAAACAAGTATGGAAGTGATAAATAAAATCATTTTTAAAGCATCCAGCTGATTGCTAATGTGGCTAGGTCATCCTGACATAAGGAACATAAGGATACTATTTTCTTTTTCAGCTACAACTGTGGTTTCATATGTAGTTCAGTCACTCGCTTTTTGATGTGTTTGAAATTTGCCACAGGGGAAATTTCTGATTCAACTCCCCCATTCTCACAGGATTCAATACAAGTGTTACCTCTTTTCCTGATGTTCCTTTTTTTCCTGTGATTTATCAATTTGCAAGAAAATTTCCTGAACTGACTGAATAGACAGAAATTACTGTTTACAATCTGCTCCCTATCTGTTCCACACTTTTTTTTTAAAATATGGTTTGGAAGAAAATAATCCTAGCAACTATATTTACACTTCTAGCTGCATCAAAATACTAATAATGATAATACAGCACAGGAAGGATTATATAAGTCTGAAAATCTTAGGAGAAAAAGAGAATTAAATTTCAAGTTAGTTGTGCATACCCCTTTCACTCTACATGAAAAAACTGTAAAATTAGTAAGGAGAAAAAAATGAAGCTGCTTATTACACATTTATTACTATCTGCACGTATTAATGTCTCTAGCCACATGTGTAACTCAGAATTTCCTAAAAGGAAATGATCTGAGATTAATTTTCTTTATCCTATGTACATATAGGAGTGACACACAATTGTTCTTACTGAGTTTCATTTTATCAAGTGTCCACCCAGCAAAAAAGGAATTAGTGGCTGCACAGCAGTAGATTAGAAAAATACCTGGGGACTAAATCAGGCCACAAACTGACAGCCAACATTGCATTGCTAATAAAGGCAGCAAACATCACTCCAGAATATTTCAGCAATGTTACACAGAAACCTTGGGAAAAGTCCTTCATTCTAATTGACTCTGAGGATACCATAAGCTGCTGTGGGCAATACATCTCTGTGTGCACTGACAAACAACAAGAGGGGAACAGCAATAACAGACCAAACAGAACAGGTAAAAAATAAAAAGCCATGAGTCAAAACCCCTCCAATCAGTGATGTGACATTAATCCAGAAAGGAAGAAACCTATCTTCCTCTTGTTCACTCTGTGATCACACAGAGATTCCCAAACAGTGACAAATTAATCACATGAGCAAAAGACAAATTCATTCCGAAACATTTCAAAAGAACAACTCCTGAAAAAAGCATTTCTGCTGTATCTACACAAAAATCAGTTTTGGTATCTTAGTCAACTCTTTGTGGAGTAAGTTCAGAACTCCCAAGGGACAGCATTAGGCCAAGTCTCTTATACCCTGGGGAAACATTTGCTTCTGGTAGGAGATACCACAGTGACATCCTCCTGGAACTGAAAGAGTCGTTGAAATAAAAACTGCCATTCAAAGCATTCACACTCTACCTGCATTAGTAAATAGTTGCAAGGGAATTAAAATGGCATTATTCAGGAATTCCCTGCTGAAAAGTAAAATACTCATTTACATTTATTTTCAGTCAAAAATAATTTTCAATAGCTCAAAAACTTAGAAAACAATCTATTCAGGCCTGCAAATACTGGGAATCTAACTTACAGAGTCACCTAGACTCCCTTGATGGCAAACAAGACATTCCATGACAAGGAACTGCAGGCTGCTGCACAATAGGGAATTGAGTGGAACATCAAAAAGTTTGAAAACTTCATTTGTAAAAGGGAACATATAAACCCAAAAAAAGTCAGCCTCTACCCAAGCACTCCTATGGGGAAAGACCAGCCAAGCTCATCTTTCTTCTGTTGGATTCTCAGAGTTCTGAGCAAGGACTGATCCTACTCCACATTCTCAAAATATCAAGCTCTGACACAGTAAGAAAGCTCCTGATCCTTACCCTCGCCAAGGACAATCTTCTGACATGGCAGCAAGTGCACATTAGATGCTCCCTTCAAGTGCAGGCCAGAATGGTATGAAAGACAAATCACCACAGAGGCCAAACCACCACAGAGGCACTTACAGATAAGGAAGCCCTCAAGCTGTAGGTGTTTGCAGGACAGCAGAAAGAACATTCAAGGAAAGTGTGTATATATATATGTGTATATATATGTGTATATATATATATACACACATTTCACTTCCCTGTTTATGTAATTTTCATTGCTTGGCCACAGTAGGATAGAGAGGTCTTTTTTTTTTTTTTTTTGAGTTACACATAAAACACCTGTCCTAGCATTATTCTGAGTGACATCCCTTGTCAATCACTGTTTCTGCTATTCTTGTTTCTCAGGCTTCACTTCTGACCACTTTCTCCATTTTTACCTTGTTTCTTACTTCTGTTTTTTCCTCCTAATTCTTTACCTCCTATCAATTAATTCCTAACTCTAATCTCCTCTATATTTCTGTCATGTGGATGATAGTGATCTTTACATGTTGCAACTTTATTTCACACCTCAGGTAGAGCAAGAGGACGTGTATTCTTACTCCAAGATCATTGTTTCAAATCCATTTGCAGACTCAAAAGACAAATGGACAGCAAGAAAATGCTGATTGGAATGACTGGAATAATAATGTACTTCCCTTTCAAAAAAAAATGAAAAATGTTTGCCCACATTACCTAGGCTATAAAACTACAGTAGGCAGTTTACATCACACTGTTCTAAGGACAGGAAACTCCTCCAGAGAGCAGGACTATGGAACAACAGGCATTCCTTCCTTCAATAAAATACTCTAGAGGTTAGAGGATGTAACTTCTGCAAAACAGTGACAATCAAAAACCTGTCAGAGGGTGATGGGGAAGGAGATAAAAAAGTAAAACATGAATATACCTCCCAGTGTACCAAACCAGAGGGAGGGGACAGAGGAAACAAAGTGAACATTTATTTCCCTTATCTGAAAGGAGCACTCTGTATAATCATTTCAGAAAGTCTACTCATTTTCAGAATTATAGTGTGATAGATTTTTAAACATTCAATTCACTCCCAGAAAACTGGAATTATGAATTTCAGACCTTTACGTAAGATGCATACGAACAAACATACTATCATTAGTCATACTATCATGGAAATGAAGCTTACTCACACTGACTTATTTACATACAATTCCTTAATTAAATATTTTTAAACAAAATTCCTGGTAGCGTGTTAAAAATTCATCTTATCGAAAGGCTGTATTTATTTCCTTAAAAAGTCAATGAGCTTTCCTTCACTTACTAGTACAGGCCTCTGGCTATGTTTATACAACATAACACTGCACAGGAAAAAAAAAGCAGCAGTTTTTATATTTAATGACCAATTTATTCTAAAAGTAGGTTTCTTTTCTGTCTCTCCAGAGAGACTTCAGTGACATTCTGGACAGCAATTAACATCTCTATACCACTACTACAGAGTATTAATATATTAAATTTTTCCTACTATAATATTAAATGATATTTAGACCTTGACCTCTAGAAAAGTGCTTAAAAATGAGCTATCAATTTGTATCAAAATAACAACTCACAGGCATAGACTGCCACCTAGTGATTTTAATTATCTACAAGGAAAAAGAAACAACAAATGAAACAATCAGCCTCTCTCCTCCAGGATAGGAGAAAAAAACCCCATTCAGACCTTCATGTTTTATATTAACATATAGAAACAACCTCATATTAAATTACTTGAATCACCTATTATAATTTGATGTTAAATTCAGGAGGGGGATGTGTAAGTGTATGTAATCTTCCTCATAAGATTCATCAGGTCAGTTGGTTGACACCTCCATCTGGAATTCCTCCTTATTTTACACAGTCTAGCCTTTTCATAAACAAGCATTCCATCTAGAATTTATTTATTTCTGAGTGCACTGATAGGCAGACACACCCCTCAAAACATTGTATTCTTCCAATTTTTGCACCTTCAGCCTTTTCTGTTTCTCCTCAGCATTTTAACTATATTTTCAGTACATTCTCCAGTTCATCTCTGCCATTCCCTCTTTAGCCACTGCCTGTTTTCTACTGAAACAGTGAAGAAAGAAGCTGAGTTACCTGTGTCCTCTTATCTGCCTTCCAAACCTGATTTTCCATTCTGTAAATGAGTCCTAAATTCAGGACCTTATCTTCAGATTATCTTTCTGCTCAAACTTGTATTTCAGATATTGTCTTTGATCTACTTATGTGCATCTCAGCAGCATCATAAGGAACTTTTATTTTTCCTGCATATGGCCAGGGTTTTGATAGAAAGGGAAGGAGCTACAGAGGTGGCTTCTGTGAGAAGCTGCCAGAAACCTCCCCTATGTCCAACAGAGCCAAAGTCAGTCAACTTCAGGAGAGACCCACTTTTGGCCAAGGATGAGCCCATCAGCAAGGTCAGTAACGCCTCTGTGATAATATATTTAAGAAGGAAACAAAAAAAAAAAAAAAAAAAAAAAAAAAAAAAAAAACAAAAAAAAAAAACAACACGTTATGGCACAGACTGGTGCAGTCCATGGCGAGGTGGCTGTGCCCCTGCAGCCCATGGAGGTCCATGGGGGAGTGGAGATCCACCTGCAGCCCCTCAAGGAACCACTTCAAAGCAGCTAGATGTCCACAAAAAGGTCACAATCCCATGGGAAGCTCACACTGGAGCAGGCACTGGTCCAGTGGCAGGACCTGTGGCCCTGTGGAGAGAGGAGCTCATACTGCAGCAACTTTGCTGGCAGGGTTTGTGACCACACGTGGACCCATGCTGGAGCAGTCTGTTCCTGAAGGATTGCACCTTGTGGAAAGGGCCCACAATGGAGCAGTTCATGAAGAACTGCAGCCCATGGGAAGGAATCATGCTGGAGAAGTTTCTGGAGAACTGCCTCCCATGGTGAGGACTCCACATTGCAACAGGGAAAGCACTCCTCTCCATGAGGAAGCAGCAGTGGCAGAGACAAGTGATGAACTGACCATAACTCCAATTCTCTGTCTCCCTGTGCCACTGAGGGGGGAGGAGGAGGCAGAGAATCAAGAGTGAAGTTAAGCCCTGAAAGGAAGGAGGGGTAGAGGGAACCTGTTAAGACATGTTCTACTTCTCATTATCCTACTCTCATTTTGATTGGTAATAAAATCAACCAGTTTCTGTAAGTCAAGTCCGTTTTGCCCATGGCAGTAATCATGTTTACTGATTACAAAGCCAGTTTGTGATCTCTCCATATCTTTGTATTAAGTCATAAGCCTCTCATTACATTTTCTCTCCTGTGTACACTTGAGGGGAGTGATAGATCAGCTTTGGTGGGTACTGGCCTCCAGCCAGGGTCAAACCACCACATCAAGTCATGCCTTCCACCTCCTTCTCTCTCAATCACTATCAACATCTTCGCTTCACTTTTCACCTAGACCTAAACACCAGAATTGTAAAACAAACTTTTTATTAATGTAGGAAAACAGCAAAAAGCTTTTCAATATTTTTCTTCTCTTCCAGCTGACACACTTTTCCTCTAGCAAGTATGATCTTTGCAATGGTCTGAATGAATGTGAAGAGACAGTTTCCTACCTTGTTAATCTGATCTCATCATTATCTGATCTTACCCATTTTACTTTACTATCACCTGAAACAAGAGCACTTCTTAGTTTCTCCTCATAAAATCTATCTTCTTATTCACCCTGAAGAGGTCAGTACCCTTTTTGAGAAAATGGCAATGCCAGTTTCATTAGTCATTGCTCAATGTTCATTTAAGTACTTCTCCAATTCTCATGTTCCCTCTCACACTTCAAAGTTCTTTCGAAATATTCCCAAAGTCACATCATAGCTTCCTCAAAAATCTCATTAAAAACCTTTGTTATTATACCCATGAAATAAACCTGACTCTACTAGGCTGCTGATGTGCTGTGTTATCATCCTAACAGCACAGTGTAAACAGTCCTTTGCACTCCCTCAACAGATGCCCTGTGCTCTGTCAAGGCAGTCACGGCTGTCACAGAGTCTTTGAACAGCACTGGCATGCTGGAATACACTACCAATAAAATGCTACTATGAAGATTAAGTAATTTCTTTCCTTTGTTCCAATATTATATGACTGTCTTACATTAAAAAAAAAATAATCAAATTACCCTCAAAGCACCACCCTAACAATATAAAGTTTGTACCTTCTGTCTTTTAAACTGGAGATGTTCACTAAAACCCAAAAAGGTTGCTTACACAATCATCTGCTCCTGTTATTTTCCAACCAACATCTTCTGTTGCCTATGTTTCCAGCAACTGGGTGCTGTCTCAGAGGCCTGGTTTTCATATGGAGTCTAGTACACACAGTCAACATATCACACCAGCTACAGAGCTGTAACTCAGTCTCAACAAGCAGCAGTAAAGATCGTGGCTAATAGAAGTTCTATCCAAATTATTTGAACATTAACATGTAAACTACAGAGCAAGAGAACACCCACATAATAATTGATGCAGAGAAGCAAGACAACAAAATATGGTTGTGTTTCTGAAACTTCTTAGAAGTATAGTCTTCATCCTCTCCCTTTTTTGGCTTACTCAAAAAAAGGTGGATCTTTGTTCTCCAAGATGGCTGTAACACATCTTTATTATCATTAAACAGATTTAATCACTTGCTGTAAGAGGTCTAAGTCATCTCTGTGCCTTGAAGAAAGCAAGTTGCTGAAACTTAATATGTTATAACCTCCTCTTCTCTGTAATAGCCCAGTGGGGGAGCAGCAATTGCCAAATTAAAAGCTGTATCATGTTACTGTCTCCACAACCAGCTTCCAAGACCTGTAAAATGCTAAACACTAACTAGCCTACCACACGTGAAACATTGATTTTATGGTTTCTTAGCCTTCCAGTAACAGTACTTCTCACAGCAAAATGGGTAAAAAAAAAAAAGAGCAGAGACGCTAATATGAAACTGATGTCAGATTTATAAACTAACTTACCATACTTGTCTCGCAAGCCAACTGTACATCTGAAGACTCCACCAAAGGCCACGTCTTCACCAAATACAACTGAAAATAAGAACAGTAAGGGAGGCTAACATTATCCCAATGCATCTTACTTTTAAGCAATCATGTTTCAAAAGCCTTTATATTTGAAACCAACAAAAGTAACTCGAAACATTTCATTTCACCTCAACATTTATCTAGATCTAAGCATTTCTCATGCACAGCCTGACTATAGCAAATTAAGAACTAAGGTTAATGAGGAATCAGAACACCAGCACAGCTGTCTCAAAACAGAATTCATGAAACTGATTCTGTTATGCTTTCATTAGCTATCTATTTTTGAGATATCTTATAATAACAAAGTGTCTGAAACCAAATGAGCAAAATTCCAAAAAGCAATTACATTCAGTAACCAAAGAGTCATTGAAATTAAGCCTTCTGCTTCAACTAGTAACCATTTCCATTCTTCATCCACAGATTTCAGTAAATATAATATTTTGAAAACCAACAAATTGAAGTTTTTTTCAAAATATCAATCCAATATGAAATGTCAAGCCTTCTCCCAAAATACTTGCCAGACCCCTGAACAGTGAGTTCAAAGGAACTCCTCTACAGAGAAAACATCTATTTAATAACTAGGACAGTTCTCAGTATTTAACATTACTATTGTAATCAAAAAAGTTTTATCCCTGAAAGTATTTGCCTTTAAAACTTAGCTTCATATCAACTGATCTGTTAGGGTTTTTTCTTTGAATTTAGGGAATGGTTATGTCTAATTTTTCTTAGAACAGTTTTTATCTGTTTCACAGAAACAACCATTGTCCATTTCAATTTTTAAGCATGTAAGATGTGCAGGAATATCACCAATAGCTGCTTGCATGAACCAGGGTCAGTTCTGATTATTCCCCAATTCTTCCATATTCTTCATATTCTAAAGGACACAAAATAATAAGTTAACCTTCTTGCCTTTGAAACACTATTCCTAATTAAATAAAATAAACTTCTGATTGGAATCACTAAAAGGGATTAGCATACTTGTGCTAATCACATCAATGACCCCAGAAAAGTGTTATTTTTAAAAGAAAAATAACTTCTCTAAAGATGTAAAATGAATGCACTCATGGAATGTATGATTGAACTATGTCCCTAGATCACTTCTCTAATTTTTAACAATCATTTGGGAGGGATTTTATGTACTTAAAATCTTTTAAAGTCTTTTCTGTTACCATATGGCTCCTTTATTTTGAGCCAGCTGGCATCTACAAAAAATATTCCCATTTAATGCTGGTATCCACAAACTTGAATGGATTTGCTCATTCAGTTCAGCCACTGAAATATATTTTCCTGGAGAGATTCTAATTCTCATCAACACAAGTATGAGGATTTCCACACTTAAACAACAATTGCTCAATTCCCATACAACTAAAAACATATGAAGGACATGTTTTCTATTGCAAAAATTCCTAATTAATTCAGTAAGTGCAGTGATTCTGAGAACTCATGTCTAGACTGTAGAACTCCAACATGGTCTTGCAAAGGGCTTTACAAAGACTAAACCCTGCAAAGCTGAGGAGCAAGATGGGAACCTTAGAGCAACTGGTTCTCTAAAGGCTCAAGATTATATAACCTAGGTTCCCACTGGACTAACATTCTACTTGCTTTTATATGGCTGATTCTACAGAAAAGGTAATAAAATCTGTTCTTGGCCTGAATTCACCCTCAGTTGTCTTAAGTTTAATCTAATCGAGGTGCATTTAAAACAGCTGAGGTTGAGAGGGAACGTATACAGGCACGGAACGTGTACTGGACAGACAACATGGAATTTGTCCCAAAAGATTGGACAAGTAGTCAGACTTTAGCTTGAGCAGTGATTCAAGCAGTGCCAAAAAGGGCTACTAACATACTAAAAAAACCCAAAATTACACAAGATGATGCAGCCTTTACACCTGTGCTCATGGCATGAAGCACCTCTTTCAAGTATTTGGCCATCATCATGGCCTTTGTTAGGACAACAGAAGCACAAGACCTCCTATTATGCATAAGAATTAAAAGTGGAGTAAATAGTTTTGTGCAATAGTTTAGGATAAGCCTTTTAAATCCCGCTATAATGAAGTAGCATCTTCCAGGTTATGGGTTATCCAGACCGCAAAAGCCTAGCAAATCTCACAGTGCCTATGCACAACAGTGAATAGAACTGAGTAAAGCTATAAATTACTTTTGAAGGGCAGGGAAGAAAGCAGAATGTACAGGGCAAGGAATACATGGTCTCTAAAAAAATACCAGGTTTAGGGAACAGAAAGTTTAAGAAATGTAAAAGTAATGTTTACATTTTTAAAACTCCTACTAGTGGGACTCAAGCTCCCCTCAAGGACAGTTCTCATCAGCAATACTTTGGGCATGTTAAATAATGTATCTTCTGTCCTCGCTTTCAAATGAAATACACAGAGCAAATACAGAAGATACAACTGCATCTTAGACCACATCATCTGTTAATTCAACACATTTTTAAGATCTGAGATCAAAGTGTAGAAATAAGTTATTAGAAAACTTTAAAGGCCATGAGAAATACACTAAATACTGTAAACAGACAGGCAAACCAAAACACAACTTATATAAAGCAAAACACATTAACAAGTATAAGGTACCTGCAGTTGGATCTTTGGCTAAAGCATTGTCCAAGGCACTTGTTATGGACTGGAAGAGATTCATCTTCTGAGTTTGCCCTGTGTGAAAGTGATCATTCCGCAATTTAATTTGGTTCAAAACATTGGTACATTAGAAAACACTGGTGCAAACATGCATAAAAACTTAAAAACTTAACCATCAAAAACAAGATCCCTGTTAGGAATACCCAAGATTCATTTGATGAATAAACTTAAATTATGGGACAGATGGGATTGTATACTTGGCCTTCCCAAAGACTATAATTCTACTTCCATTTTTTTTCTATTTTTTTTTTCCAAAAAACTGTGCTCTTGCCTAGAGCAAATGCAGCTTTACAATGCTCAGTCAAACACTGGAAACAATGTCTTCCTTTTCAAAGGAAGAAACCAAAGTATTACTGTTTTGAGGACTGGGGTCCCCCTCCCACTAAAATTCACTGAAGCTTACTTTATCATTCTTTAATCACATTAGACATCTATTATTATCAGAAATTTTCTAGACCACTGGCCTGCTCTCTGCAGTGCAGTTAGTAAGTGTCTGAAGCATCAAATCCATACTTCAAAGAAAGAAACATGTTGATGAAGTAAAGCAAGCTGTTTAATTCAAACCAAGACTACCAGAGTGACCCTCTTCATTCCAGCACTGCAATGAAAAACTCGGTGGCCTGAAGATAGACCAAAACAATAGCCTAGTCCTCACTACTGTGATCAATTCAGATTCTCCAAGCAAATAAAATAATCCTTGAAAGAAACCAAGTAACTAAGAAATTGCTTGGCTGACATTTGGTAGCTTTTTAACTGGCAAAACCTCTTAAGTCATGACTAGAAGCCACAGTCCAGAAGAACGCTATTTGCCAACACACACAGTGTGTCAAATTAATTAAATAAATAAATAAGATGATTAGATGAAGATCCCACACAAACATAACAGGCTCCAGAATACAGAAAGGAGAACTACATTATTTTTCCAGTAGTTACAGTACCTCTCAACAAACGTTCAGCTTCCCTTTCTTCTAAATTGTTAATTAATGTTAGTATTTTTTATTAAAGACTTGTGTCACTCCACACCTGAGTAGCTGAGTAGCTGCATTCCTACACATCCCTGTGATTGGTAACTTCACTTGTTATACTTTACATGGCCTTTTAAGGAGAGGAAAACGTGAAAGAAATGGGAACTGTTCAAGATATACAAAACCCCAATGAACAAAATTTACAAATTCAAGAGAAAAGCTGGGAAACAGCAGCTGTTTCTTTCCCTAGACATCCACATTAGTACTCTAGGTTATCTTTTCTACAAGATACCATCCTTCCTTTATTTATTTGACATAAATAAATGGCTACTACTTAAGCTACTGTCAGAAACTCCTCACCATGATAGTTCTAACCTGCTTCTCTTGCTTATAACACAGGCCTTTGTATCAGCCCCACAGAGGAAAGCAAGAACTAATTGTGCCTCTAAGATTTGAACTGTGAAGTTGGAAAAGCAGTATCTCAATAGTATCAGGATCAGTATTGCCATAACTTTATTTCACTTCCACTACTTTTCACAGAATCTCAAATTGTATTTTACCTCTCAGGGAATTAGTTTTCTATTAATTAACGACAATAATTGGCATGCCACTCCAGAGCTTCTTCACATGACCTCAGGCAGGGACCTGCCATAGACAAGCTTCACCATCTGGCACTTTGGACACCTGTACATCTTTACCACTAACAGAAACGGCAGAGAACCCCGTTCCTGTTGGTCATGAACAAGAGGCAACACCAAAGTATCCAACCAAGTAACAAGATTCCTAGAAGATTGTGAGGTTCATCTGACAGAAACAGCTGTTCTACAGCTGGCAGGATTCTTCCAAGACAACTCGGCACTTGCCATGTGCAGGGATACATCTCAGAAACAAAAGCCAAGCGCCATGCGCTGCTCATTTCCAAGTTTTCCGTGTTTACTCTCAACCACGTGATCACGAGGATGACCTCGAACCTTTCAGCGGATAACGGTCTTTATTCATCATATGTTTATTATCACACTCGGAACCTCAGCATGCAATACAAAAAACAGGGCAGATGTCAAGTCAGTAAGTTACTGCCAGAAGCTTTTCGTACAGGACAGGGACCGAGGATGGCCCTGCAGGTCTGAGCACACCACGGGCCCATCTACAGCAGCTCTGGCACTGACAGCCCAAAACACTTCACCATCCCATCGTCGAGGGAGCCCCCGACCCCGCCAGCGGCCCACAGGGGCCTTCCCTCCTACAGCCCAGGATTTCTGCGGAAACCCAAGGGTGGAAGTGCTGAGGACACAGCAGGGTCACGCGGCCGTGCGGATGTGCCGGCGACCGACTGGCAGGGCCGCACCGGGTCCTCGGCAGGTTCCGCCTGCCCGCCTCGCTCCCATCCCGGAGGGGGTTGCTGGCGGCCTCCCCCAAGAAGGCGGGGGCGACAGGGCGGAGCCGACAGGGCGGCAGAGCGAAGTTGAAGCCGGCCCGCGGGGTGGACCCCGGCCCAGCCGCGCTCTCACCGTACTCGCTGGGCGCCGGGTCCGGCTGGAAAGCGAAGTGCGCGGCGGCCCGGCGGGGCGCGCCCGGCAGCGGGGCCAGGCGGCCCCAGAGCCCGGCGGGGAACGCCGCGCGCAGCGCCCGCCCCGCCGCCGCCATCGCCGCGATGCCGGGCCCTCCGCCGCCAGCGGCTTCTAAAGAGGCGGGGTCCCGGGCCGGCCTGCCATTGGCCAGCGCCGACGGGACACGGGCCAATCAGCGGCGGCTCCGCGGTGGGTGGAGGACTGGGAGGTTGGGGAAGGAGTTCTGCTGCCCGCGCGCGGGGGGCGCGGCCTGGGGCGGGGAGGGCGGGGTCTCGGGTATGCGCGCGGCGCGCGGCAGGCGGCACGCGGCAGCCGTGAGCGGGAGCGCGCGCTGCTGCCGGGAGCCCTGAGGGCCGCAGGGACAGGCTCGGGTACGGCCAGAGCCAGAGGTGCCGTCGTAGGCACGGCCACAGAGGGCGTCGCCGCACGGTGTTGTCACAGTCGCAGCTAAAACCAAAGGCTTCACCTCTCCCCTTAAACTCTTCTCTTTTCTTCCGCTGCAGGGGTTGTCGTGTCACCGCCCAGAATCGACAAATCGCAGACTGGTTTGGGTTGGAAGGGACCGTAGAGATGATCCAGTTCCAGCAGCCTTGCCAGTGGCAGGGACGCCTGTCACTAAGCAAAGTTGCTTAGAGTCCCATCCAACGCGGCCCTGAACACTTCTAGGGATGGGGCATCCACAGCTTCTCTGGGCCACCTGTTCCAATGCCTCACCATTCTTGCAGCAAAGAATTTTTTACCTAATATTCTATCTAAACCTATTCTCTTCCAGTTTGAATCCATTCCCCCTTGTCCTGTTACTACATGCCCATGTAAAATACTCCATCTTTCTTCTAGGCTCCCTTCACAAATATCTGAAATCCTACGTAACAAATTCAACTACCCCAGCAGTTGCCCCAGAAGGGTAAAAAGAATTCATAAACCTGCAGATATTACCTGTTCCACTCTGTCTCTCAAAACCCCTCTCAACTGCCCATCGAACCTAGCTCTCAGTCATTTCAAATTATTTTTTCCCAAAGTCTTTTCTTCCAAACACTCTTGCTCATACCTTTTTTACATTATTTTATTGAAATTATCATCTTTCATAGGCACATATTTTCTTCGTCAGGTTTTATAAAAACATTCTTTCTAATGTTCTCCTCACCAAAGTGACCAGCTCACATTCCTGCCACATGCAGGTGAATCTTCTTGGTCTACTTTTGCAGTCTCCATTTCTTCCTCTGTACACCTGTCCTTGCTGCCTTTTAGTTGTCTCCAGATCAATTCTTTCCCTTTTGTCAGTGCTTCGCATCTTATCCCTGTGCATGCTTCTTCATCAGCCCCTTTCATGTAGCCTCCAAAATGTGACAAGCTTTGAGTTTTTCTCCCATTTTGATATTATCTGTAAGACCAACCATATTGGTTAGTCTATTTTACTTTGCTCCAAGAACCCTAATTCAATACCATGGCTCAAAGAAAAGGGCTATAAATTAGAATTATGTACAAATGGCATCACCTCTTTCAAATGAGAGGGCTCGTATGTAACCCTGTATGAACAGGGCCTCATTTAAATACTGGAATGTTAGATTTCATGTCTAACATATGTATAACTGTTATGATTAGACTTTTTTTTCTATCTGAGTCCCAAGCCATTACTGAATATCCCTGTGATGACCACAGTTTCTTTTCATTGAAGACTATTTTTTCATTTTGTATTTTGTGAAAAAAAAATTCATGTTGATTTAGAATTTCCTAATCATTAATATTTGTGCAAAATAAAAGGCTTAATCCTCCTGCTAACTGGGGAGACCATCCACTTGCTCTTTAATGTGCCCTTTATTCTTAGAGACTGCTGAAAAAGTCCTCAAATTTTGAGTGATTGGTCATGGAATCAAACAAGTTTGAACATATCCCAATATATCCCAGGGAAACAAGGCACTATTTAAGGGGGTGAGAATTTCAACAAACAATAGAAAAGCCATCTTTGCAATGAACAAGGAATATAAGTGTCAGATGTTGAGGTTGCTTCCATCTTCAACTGAAGGCAACATGTAGATGTTTGAAAAAGTTTAGTACCTGGAAAACATCATAACCATCAAGTGATATATAATCATGTAACATGTATTGCTAATAGTGGAAATTACAAATACAAATTACAAACTACAAATATCCAAGTTTACTATTCAAATAATTGTGTTTCTTTCAGAAAGCAATGTATCTGAATAGGAGGAATTTATCTATATTTCACATCATTGTGGCAAGATCTGCAAAACTGAAAAATTGAGAGCAATAGTATAGAAAGGAATTAATTGCTTTTCATGTGAGTCTGTCATCTGTTACTATTATGGCAATTGTTGGATCTGTGAATTGTTAAACTCATACTATAAACTGTAAGATATATTCTGCTTATGTACAGTTAGTATTTACCGTGCTGTGACTTGTCTCCAATACCTGGTGATATACGGAACTTGAAAAGAATGGTCATGTGGCCCACTATATTACAGAGGAAGTTATAGCATTTATGATGAAAGGGTGGAAGGAAGAAATATCTTCAGTAAGATGTTCACCTGCTAGTCAGACCTAGGTGAAAGAGAAAAAAGTATCTGCAGATATACTAACACCTTAATTGTTGTTGCCTTTGAGTACAAAAAATGGTTTGACCAGATGGCCTTGGATATTTGCACTGGTAAGAAATAAAAAGTGCGGGGGAGTGGGAAGGCAATCAAAGAGGTTTATCCAAATGTACATTGGCTGAACAATATTTTACTGGAGTTTAGTCCCAACATTTATGTCTTTCCAGCTCTGATGGGGTAATAATTATATCCATGTTGTTGCTGGTATATGTAATGGTATTCCAGCAACTTCAATTACATTTTGAAAACATTTTTCTCTTTTGGAAGTTGTTAAGTCACTTAGGACCACTTCTGTTAAATCTGTACGGCAGACATTAGGAGCTGAAATCATTCCCCATCTGTGTGTATTAGTCATTTTGCACATCCTTAGTATTGTTGACAACCATTCTAAAAAGTCTGGCAGGGATTGCTATTATTTGTGAATAATCATGCAAAGCAACTAATGATGATGATGATTGCAGACCCTACTGACACAGACCAGATTATGCCCATATTTATGCCAGCATCAATCAGATACAACTCCTTTGAAGTCCATGTTGTTGCCTCTGATTGACATGGATCTAGCTGAGAGTAAACTTTGGATTTGGACATAAACAGATGGCTCCAAGTCTACAATTCTATTTCAAATTCTCTGAAAATTTTTTACATAGCTTTCAGCTGAACCTTAAACTTGCCACATTTCCTAGTAAGTGTTACTTAATTTAAATTACATTTCTGTAAATGATGAAGTATCCAGGCGATTTCTGTTGCATTCCTTCAAGCATAATTGTTTTCACTTCTGTCTGACATGTTATAGTGTTGCTGTAAGTTTTCCTCCCTGCTCTGTAGTTTATGGAAGGAATTTCATTGCATGTTTCTACCCCAACAGTTCCTTATTGTCTGCTTTGTCCTTCTTTTTCTGCCCTGATACTTTGGAGCTGTTTTCTCCCATCCCTCCTCCCTCAGACAAATGGGTTTTTTTGCTGATTAGGGATAGTCATTTCTTTCTTGGATATGTGAAAATGAGAAGTTGTAGCATTTGGCCTGACTGGTTTTAATAGCAGTCCTGTACAGATTAAGTGTGGGAACAGAAAATGTTGTCTTATCCCTAAGAATGAGTAAGACTAACTGAACCAGAGCAGTAATGATTTTGATCAACAGGATTTAGAAATAAATGCTTTTGTCTTAGTAGCGTAAGTGCCAGAAACCCTTTTGCAGTTAGCAGAGAAATTATTATTTTACACTTTGATAAAAAGCAGGTCAAGGCAATCTATCTGGAACCAGAGAAGTTGTAGTCTGGCAGAGAGCAGAAAAAAAAAAAAAAAAAAAAAAAAAAAAAAAAAAAAAAAAAAAAAAAAAAAAAAAAAAGAAGCTTTAATGACGTAGTTTTGCACTCATTTTCATGTAAGGTCAGAAATCATCCGGTTACTTCTGACCCACCTCTGTGGCAAGACAGTGCTTCCCATTCAGTCCAGAATAGTAACTGTGGGTTTCATCACCAATTGCTTTTTAGATTTTTAAACACTGCACACTTAATTTTAAGACAGTCCTATTTTAAATTACGTGAGTAATTCATAACATTAAGTGAACCAAGGCTAGAAACTGCAGTGTCTATCCATAAAGACCTTATTCAGCTTTCTTTATACAACATTACAGCTTTTCATAATTACAGGATGAGAATCCCACTCCTCTATTTAATTCAATCAGTTTTCATTGCCTTGAAACCACAGAGCATATTTAACTCTATTTTCTACTGACTTAATCTAGAAATAGCTGTACAGGGAAATGATTTCTAATAGTTAACAGCTCATAATTCTAATGCCAAAAAAAGTCATAAAGAAATCCAATTTGTGCAAGGAATGGGGATCACATTTTTATACTGGGGATAGTTAAATGTAGGAACAATTTACCTGAGAATATGCAGAATTCTCATCACTTCCACTCTTCAGATCATAACTAGATTTCTTTTTAGAAGATGTACTGTAGCCCCATTTCTATGCCCCATTCAAAAAAGACAGCTAGGTTGTGGCAATGATGTAGATTAAAGTTTTCTGACTTTTATATAAAAGATTGTTTCAAATATATATGTGACAAGCTTCTGCCTAAGTTTGATTTAGATGAACAAGATATCTTTTAACAGGTTTTCAGTGGCACCCTTAGGCAGCACAGGCATTTGATATAGAAATACATCTACACTAAAACACAGGATTTAGACTAATTTAGGCAGTCTGGATCGCACTGAAAGCCAGAAATAATAACTCACATTTTTAACCCTTTCTTCTTTTTCTATATTTAAATAAATATATCAACATCTATTACAAATATCATGAATTGAGATTTGTCTTACTGGTTTGTAATTTTTCATATATACCATTAGGTGGCAGGGAACAATAAAGATTTATTTGATGAAATACATATGTTGAAATACAGGTCTATCAGATTGTTTTCTCCACCCTTTTTGAATCAGATTTCCTACTGTGAACTGTCAAAAGCTTTGTTTAGCTAATTATTAAATGACTTACCAGCGGGGCTCACTGCTTTCATCAAAACTCCTTCAGATTTCATTTTTGTGCAATCCTTTTGTGAAATAAGAAAAAAAAAAAAAAAGGCATGCTTATCGCAGTGGGAGTTCCTTAAAAAATTAAACATCAGCACTGTTGTGTATCTACTTCCAACCTCTGCTTCTGACTGCTGGAAATAGCCCCTAGGCCAGTCTAATTCAGTAAGCATTGGTGGAAGGCAAGAAAGTTTATTATTCTTCTGAGGGCCTCAGTTGTAAGGGCTATGCTTTTGTCTGGGTTCAGCTATAAATAAGGACCTTTTAGGTACCTTACCTATAGCATAGGTACAAAAGGTTTGAACTGACAAGGCTTAGACACCCAGGCTGACAGACAGATGGCTGCAAGTAAAAAGAGGGAATTTATACTGCTAGCAACTTTTATGTCTCTAAATCTAGCTGGCTGCTGATTTTAGAATTGCAATGGATGTCACTGGTGAGAGGGTAGGTGGCAGGAATCACAGGGCAAGACTTGTCTGCTTGATAACTCATCAATGATTGATGTATGGGAAGTTAATTGCATTACTAGTGACGCTGTAGGAGATAAGGAAATCTATGCTCAGCATTTCCAGAGATGTGGAATTAAATCCCTTGCAAGAGAAGCCCCTAAAAGATTTATTCTTGTTCCCTCAAACTCATCAAGTGCTGTTGGTAGGAGCTGTGCTACAGATATTGTCACATAACTGGAAAGACCCAGTAATAATCTAGTGCCAAATAAGTAACAATTCCAGAAAATACTATACAGCTGCAGTGTGACATTCCCCTTTGATAAGCTGACACCTGAAAGGAAGAGAGGCACAAGAAAGAGATTTTGTTGATTTGTTATTGATTAGCCTGACATGCAGAGAAATTCAGCTCGATACAGTTTTAATGTGGCAGTGACAGTAAAATGAGTGACAGTAAAGAGATGGAAATCCATTATCCACAGAAAAATGTGTGGTAGCAACTCAGAGAACTCTTAACAATGTGTCTCTTTTGTGTCAGGCAATTGCCTCTAGAAGTAAGGCGTCCTTTGTTCCTCCTGTTCTGCACCAGCGTTGCCTGAGAACACTAACAGTAACTACACAAGCTATAACCTCACTATTTGTGAAGTCTACATGTCTGCTTGAGTTAGAATTCAACATTTTTTAATCTTAGTCTCTGAGTTTTAGTAGTTGTGTCCTATCCACACAGTTCAGACATAGGCAATCTTGTGGAAAAGTCTCTATCTGAAACAGGAATCTTAATAGTTAAAAATGCCAAACCCAGTAATAATGATTGTACCACAAGATGACTTAAGGAACAGAATCTGTTAACTTGGATTGCAGAAAATCATATTCCTTCCAAATATAATACTCAATGCCTATGCTCATCATAGTCCTATGGCCATGACTGTCAGCATAAAAAGTGGGTCATCTTCAACAGCAATTTCTTTCCTTCACAAATAATAGCTATAGATTTCAGAAAGCTGCCAAGCTCCAATTCAATGTGCTATCAGTCTTAGCATCTGACAGCAGTACTGGTACTCCCCACGGATCAGTCTAGCAGTCAATGTATATATAGATTACCCTACCCTGCTTCTTGCAAGCAGTTCCTTGCTAAGTTGTTTCTTTCTACCTGTGTAGATCACAGGCCTCCCAGGAAAGATGCAACATAGCCCTGGAGATGAGAGAGGAGTTGCAGTGTGTTAGGAGATTGATCTTGGACCCTGTGTGAAATCTAAGAAGCAATTTTTTTTTTTCCGGTGCACTGTGACTTGTTCAATAATCAACATTTTTTGACTTTGAGAGATTGATGAAAAACTGGAGTCGCTAAGCAAGTGTGTTTCTCAGAGGGAATTGTGTTCAGTGGGGCTGTGCATGCTCTCCAGGCTGCTGGGAACAGCCAGGAGCCATGCTTTGCAATATGCAGTGCAAGCTGTGTGCACATTGCAGTCTGCCCCTGGAGTCTGTAGCACACTGTGAGTCCTGGGGTGGATTGCACATGAACTGATCTGTGCTTGCACATCCTGATGCTGCTGCTGGGCTTTCATTAGCACAGAGCCTAACAGGACATGGGTTACTGCTGGGATTCAGTCAGGGGCAGTGGTGGTTTACTTATCTTTGTGGGAAAGGGGGGAACAATCATAACCTCCTGTTATCAAGCTGATCACTTATTGTGCCTTATGTTTTTAAAACCACAGATAAGTAGTGTGAAGTATTTGGATCTCCACAAAGGAAAGGTCTTTCCAGTCTGCATAATTCAAGTGTGGGTTACCATATGTCTGAAGCTAGGAAACATTATTTGTATGTTATTGCCCTGTTTTTCTTATGTTGTTCTTTATAGTTTTACCAGAGATGTCAAGAGTTGCTTACTCAGCTGAGCCAATACTCAGCTGAATATTTCCTTTTGTACCTTTGGTCCTTTCATTGTTGTACAATCAGATGTGAAAGTCTGCTCAAGAAGAGGATAAATATGTTCTGAGATATTGTCATATTTTCAGAATGTGAAAGCAGTCTTCCTGGTTGCTCCTTAGAATCTACAGTTGTTTGCATGCAGAGGCACGACCACCTTTTTGATTTCTCCTAAGCTGTGTCCAAAAGGACAAAGTTCAGCCCCTTTTGCAGGACTTTGCATCTTCCATCTACCTTCTGAGGTGGATGTAAAAAAAAAAAAAAAAACTTGAAAAATCATCTGCCTCAACCCTGCCCCCCCCCCCAAAAAAAAAAAAAAAAGCTATTAGTGTTCTGTATCATCTCCTTTTTAGAGAAAGCACCAAACAGTTTGGTTTTGTTTTTCTTAAACAGCCTGTGTAATAAACTGTAGATTTGTACTTTCCAGCGATTTCTTTTGAGGAGCCCTCAGTAAACTAAAACATATTTCAGAATGCAAAACCATTGGTCCTAACTAATTCAGATTAATGAATGAAAAGAGTTTCCCTTTGAAAGAGGGATCTCAGGCAGGACAGTAGAAGCAAGTTAGCTAGAGAAGTCAAAATATTCTGGAGGTCAGCAGAACAAGATGTATTTCCTAGGCTTATGATGACTTTGAGAACATTTATGCTATCTAACATCTTTCTTTGTCTTCCTGATAGGCTTCTCACATCACCCAGAAATGAGATTAGTGGAAAGAAAGAAGTATGCTTTCCTAGTACACTTTCCTTAGCATGCCGAAAAGATGATAGCAAGAGGTAGGATAAGATAGAAAACAGGAGTGGTTTTCCTCAGGTCTAAAGATACTGGGATGGTTTACATTGCAGTAGAAGAATGCCTAGGGTTGTTTTCCTTCAAATGTGCCAGGAGGTGGTACAAGACCTACTGGTAGTTTCATATGTATTGTCAAAGCTACTGCCTACGACTGCACACATTCAGCTTCTTGTGAAAGACTGTTACAGGCAAGACCAAAGGAAAAATTACTCTTGCAAGCAGTGCTCTACCTACCTAAAACAAACAACAGCAAGGGTGGTTTGTGGAGCAATTTGTAGGAGGAGATCTGAGAATTTTCATCCTTTCTTTAAGTCTGGGATCTAGGAAACCAACCTGAAGGGTAAGAGATGAAGAAGAATGCAGTTGCAAAATTAAAACAAAAAAAAAAAGACTAACTGATAAAGAAGAAAAAATTGAGAAATTAAATTGCAGTAATGTAAAGGGATATGAAAAATCAGGCAGATGATGGAATGGCAAAAGAGAAAATTAGGGAAGACAGTTGCAACAGAGGAGAGGGAGATATGGTTGAGATAGCTAAGAGGTGGAGTCTCAGAGCAGTGAAGCCTTATGTGATACTGACATAGAACAGGAAACAAAATGATCTCCAGGTGGAGGACAGAACAGATGGAAACAAATCTGAGATTCACCTCTCTATCAAAGAGATTCATCAAGGAGGAAAATGTGCATAATATTAGCTCATCAGTCAGAAACAAGAGAGTGAGATGTGGACCAGAAGTTGCAAACTATCAGAGTAGGGATGCAGGTAGAGCTGCCAGAGGCAAATGGATAGGGGATACTGCTGTTGTCTACAAACATTTTGGATATCCAACACCTTGAGTGAGAAAAGCAATTTTGATACTGGGAGAATGTGAATATCAAAATGTTAGTAATCTAGAATTGGAATTAGAAAGTTCTCAACCATCAGTTCAGGAGGCTCTGTCCCATTATGTGCTGTCCTATTAGTAACAGGGTATGCAAACACATCCTAGATTATCTTCAGGTGGAGCTTGATAAATTTGGGGATGCAATCATATACACAATTGATCTACGATGAGTGAGACCAGATTGGATGTCGTAGGAGGACCTTCCTAGTCCTGCCCTAATCTTATTTTCCTAATAAGATGCTGTTGACTCATATGTATTGACCAGGACAGGTGCAGACAGACACACATTTGCCTCACTCACTTTCCAAGCCAACTGGATGCCACCCACTTCTGGAATCTGTGTAGCTGGAGTGGCCCAAGGCTGTACCCAAGTTGTTAAATCTGTGCAAATACATGACTTTCAGATCTGAACTGGCTTGCTTTTGCCTAACTTGGAGTGTGGGCGAGGGAGTCCACACCTATCCATACACCCTCAGAAGGCTGTGCAAAGCTCAAATGTTTGGTGCCTCAGAGGAATGTGAAAACTACATAGAGTAGGGATGCAGGGACTATACAAGGTGATGTAGCAGGGCTGTGGGGACTCATGATCCCAGAAGAAGTATAGTAGCAACATCTGCCAGTCCGGAGTGCCACAGCAGCACGGTCAGGAGGCACGTGGAACATCTCCGTGGTCACTTCTATATGGCAATGTGGTGTGTTGTAGCAGACTAGTCTGATACACCACCAGTGTGTACCATGGCACCAGGAATGCTAGCTTGCTCTTACATCTTTAGTTGCCCTCCCAGTTGTGTTGAGTTCCTAGACAATGCTGCACAGTGGAGATGGTGTCCTGTTCCTCTGGGCTAGAGTATCTCTTCCTGGTCTCTCATCATACTTTGTGCCTTGATCCCAGGAGCTGCGTTGCTCCTCAACAAATGTGCAACCCCCTGCTCCTGCTGCAGTGGCCACAGCCATCTACTGCATCAAGTTGTGTTCCAAGGCACCAACTGATATTTGTATATTTGGAAGCAAACATTTGTCTGTTACAGGTGTATAGCAGATTACTTTTTATTGCTAATAAGATCCTGGTAAGGAAAGATCATTGGACCCTTCACTGTGTGGTCTTCTGCACAAATAAGGCCTGTATTTTTCACACTAGATTTCCATATTTCCCTCCTAGTAAAAATCTATGGTTATGAGTGTGCGTGGGTTGCAGTGTTTCCGCTGAGACTGAAATGGGACCATTCCCACACTACTTGAAGCATTGCATTCTTGGCTCCTGAGATTATTTGCAGATAGCTGTGGCCATGTCTTCCTTTGATGAAGATGTTCCTTATCTTAGGTGAGATGTGGAGTGCTTCATCTTGCAACATTTCTGCTACCCCCGCCCCAGGCAGAGAAAGAGAGAGAGAACACAGGAAGAATGACAACTTGTACTTTCAAAATCACAGCCTCATAAGGACAACAGTTGATAACAAGCCCAAGCAAAACCAAATTACTGACTCACCCTCCTCTCTCCTAGCCTACTGGGAAAGATTGAGGATTTCTGCACAAAAAGTGACACTGGCTTCAATGAGACCCTTTTTTTGTCATTAAAGGAATTGACGCTTTTTTAGACTATGCATTTATTGTAGAAACTTGTCTCCATTTTTTCCCCTGAGCCAGGCTGCTTCTATCAGCAGACCTGTGATAGAAAAGAGGCATATATTTCCTTGTGAGGCTCTATTAATATGAAGTCAGGAACTGCACATTTAACATACCTATACCCTACAATAGTGCCCTGTCTGCAAAAAAACTTATGTCTGCAATTATGACTTGCAAGTGCTTTCTAGCAATAGTGAAATTTTAGATTTTGAATGAAATGCCTTTGTTTCTATCAAAGAGGTAAGAAAGGAAAAACACACAGGAAAAACAAAAACCCCAGCCAAACAAAAAAAACTCTGTAGAAATATTAATATAGATAGCATAGATAGAACATAGATTCATAAATGTGATGTCCTATGTGTGCCTTTTTAATTATTTATGGGCAGGTGCCTAAAATCACGGTATTATCTTTGTTTTCAAGCCTATATCAGGTTTTTGTTATTAGAGATATATGTTTAGCTGAAAGCAAAGTCCAAAACCTACTGTTTAAAGGTCAGGACTGCAAATCCAAGCATCCTTCTGCCATTAATTAGAAGACATTAAAGTTAATATTGCAGGTGCAGACCAGATCCAGACCACTTCTGCATATGCCTTAGAGGTAGGATTAATCTCATTTTTACCATGGAAGTTAGGCAGTGAATCTCAAATGGTCTGGTGGGCTCCTTAACTGTACCAATAGGCAGAAGTAAAGCAATTCACAGTGTGATTCATCCAAAACCAAGGCAGGTGTTTGAGAGAAGGGAGGCATATCTCCCTCAGAGCATGTCCCTCTCCATGCCCTAGAGAGAGTGCAAGTGGCTCTCTTGCAAGATGGATCCCACCACTGGGAATGTCATGTTACTTTTCCTACTGGATCACTGCCTTACTTGGCACTTACTAAAGCTTGATCTTCAGTATCTTCTCTATTTATCCTTTCCCTGTAGTGTGTAGGCTTCTCCATTATTTACTGTGTGCTGCTCAATTTAGCGTAGAACACTGAATTTATTAATTTTCAGTGGGATTCCCTCATGTTCTCAAGCCCAGTATTTGTTAGCTCTTTACAAACACTGATTAAAATCTTCAAAGATGTGCAAAAAAAGAAGGCATTATTATTACCACTTCTTTTCACAAAGGAGGAATTGAAACACCTAGATTAGAGTCAATGAAAGCTTCCTGTACTTCAGGTGTTCATGGACTGATCTTTCAGTGCTTACAACACTGTACATCATTCTGGAAGTGTGAGACAGCCTGTTGTGACCTGGATTGCAACTGTGAGAACCCTCTGACTTCTGCAAACCACCCTTTCCCAGGTCTTGTGTTTGCCACTGTGAAAAACTAAAATCTTTTACTCCAGTTAACACTGTTAACAGTAGCATTTTTCTGGGACAGTACCACTCTGGAACAATGCCACTTCAATTTATGTGGCTGGCCCACACTCTGTAAGGTGTCATTCAGCGAATTTCACTTGTAAGAGCATTGTTTCTGGCACTGTAGATCCATTTTAGTTCAGGTTCTGCAATGATGGTGCTGCAACAAAAGCAGCTGAGCCTTATCCGACAGCAGCCTCCTCCATAGCACAGTCAAAACAAATTCCCACAGCACACACAGGCCATTCTTTGCCCCAAGGCAGGGAGTCCTGAGGGGAAACCACAGGAGTTTGTAATCAGGTCATTAAAAGGCTTTATGTTCATATTCAGAAGGAGGCTGGAGTAGGGTTTCACAAGCAATTTGAATTTACTTTCTCATTCTTGATTTTGCAAATGTAGGTTTCTTGTAACAATTTTAAAGTATTGTCATACACTATTTTGAACAAGTCAGCCACGAGAGAGGAGAGGTGTCCCTGAGTGAAAGCTCTGCCTGGCCATCAGCAGCAGTAGGTGCTTTTTCTGGCACACTTCCAGCAGCTAAGCTCACACTCTAGGTGATGGCAATACTGTCATCTCCTGGGCACTAGAGGGGGATGGATACACATGCTTCTTTGGCAGATTTCACGGCTGGAGAAACATTGCTTCTGTTTGCAATCCCAGAAGCTAAAGAAAGTAGTGACAAACCTTTCTTTGTTTCTTCTCTCTCCTTCTTTCTCTCTCTTTTTTTCTTCCTGGAATAGAGATTTTATGTTGCCATCCTCTTGCCTTCAGTTCATTTCTGTCTCTGCTTCTTCATTCCAATGCATTATTTCCATTGACTTCTAAAGGCCATCTTTAGAAAGGTGCTGTGCCTTTCCACCTTCCAGGGAGAGCTCCTGTTTTTGCTCCTAACCTCTGCTTATAATCCCTCACCTCTCCCGTTCCTGCCAGTTTCTTGTACCTGCACAGCCTCCAACTTCATGTGACGCTTAAATACAGTAAACACAGGTTCTCACTCTGTCCTCAGCAAGACAGTGGTATCTCAGCCCCTTTGAAGAGGATACTGAGATAAGATCTGTTGATCTTTGACGAATCTTGTATTCAAAGCACAGTCAGGTGAGATCCATGAGTATCAGATCTTGTGGGAGTTCCATTTGAAGCCTAGTATTTGCCTTCATGGTAGAAGGTGAAGTCATCTTGAAAACCCATGATGTTGACCACAGTCTTCTGTGGTGCACTGGGCACTCTTTTCAGACATGGTTACATAGAATCACACCAGGCTAAAAGAATCATCAGCAAGTACACCATTGTTTTCCAGGTGAGCCAAGCCAAGGGAACTTGTTTGCATCGTGCCCTCCATTCAAGGAGAGCTGAGGTGAAGCTGTTTTATATCATGTAGATAAAGTCAAAGACCTTGAACAGATTTTGATAATAAAGCTGTGAGCAGAGACTGTCTGGTGTGCTCTCATTAGCCTGAAATTCAGGTTACAGAACCATGAACCATGTCCTGGGTTCAGGCTGCTGGTGAGTCATTAAGCAGGCCTTTGACTAATGAAGGTAAGCTGGATTCTACATAGAAATGAGCTCTAAAAATAAGCTGCTTCTGTCCCTCTCTCCTCCTTTTGTTTGTTCGATCTTTTTGCTCTTTCTCTAAGCCCCCATGACTGTTTTTCATTATACATAGTTTCTGTACATTTTACCATTTTCTAAAATTCCTCAGTCCTCCCACTGAGCTGAGGGTATTCCTTCCCCTCTCTACACTCTTCAAACCAGCAGTGAGAGCACTGAGATGAGAGCATAGACCTTCCTCCCTCTTCCATTGCAGAAGCTGCTGCATGTGCAAGGCCAGCTGAGCCCTGCTCCTTCTATCCTGGCCTGTGCTGGACTGTCTGGGTGTAACTGGAACAGCTGTAGTAGATGTAGAAGCTTCCAGGACTTGGGAGGTGTTTGAACTCATATGTCTGCTAGCAAATGATATTGTAGGTACCAAATGTACAAATGCCAGTTTTGGCTGTATTCTGCTTGCTTAAATCTTGAGAAGAACAGAAAAAAAGAAAATGTCTGAAACTAATGTTTTCATTCAGCATCACAAACAACTAACCATGGAATATCCTGTTGCCTTGCACCAGCAGATCTGTGGCAGTACTACTGAACCATTTTAACAAAAGAAAAGCTACTGAAAATTTCTTCTCTCAGGGCTTTCCATGGAAAATGTCGGTTCAAAACTCTGCAGTTCTGAAAGGTTTAGTTAGCTTAGGGGCATAGGAAGGTGAGTTGTGTTTATTGTAGAGGTTATTACTTCCATGATCACTACTACCCAGGGGCTTGGTTGGTTTGTCTTGTTTGGGATTTGCTTCCTGCCCTTTATTTTGGCAATTTACTCCTCGATTAACAAAGTAGGAGAAAAATGTGTGTTCTTTTGTCAAAGCTGATAGGTACTAAACTCTTATTATTATTTAAACTTCCTTTTCTTTAGTTGCTTGACTTCTAGAAGTCCTTTCAACATCCATCTCTGCTTATGTGCATTTTTAAATATATATATTATATATATATATATATTTACAAGTTCTCTTTCCTTTGACTTTAGCTTGACATCCTAAGGAATTCTAAGCTATCATACTCTTTATTGTGCTGTCTACCTGTCTGTCAGTCTGCATTTGGTGAATTTGAGCCCCTTTGCTGAGCAGAACTAGGCTAGATCCACTACTGAAAAAAATCAGAAATTAATTCCCTTTAAGTTTCATGGAAACCATTGGGAGAGGAGTGGGACAGGAAATGGATACAAATAGCTTCCTCTGTTGCAGCTAAAGTATAAGCTCAATGGTTTTTTCATCCTGACAGATAGGCAGTCAGCACATGCACTGCTTGGCACCCACCCCAACACGTGCTGCCTCTTCTCCAGCCAGACGAGTAGGAGACAGAAACATTTTTGGGGCATGCCATAGTGCATTTGGAGCTGGAGACGTGGAACTCTTGCAGTGAGGGATGTAGGAACAGATTGTACACATCTGTAGGAAACCATGTTTTAGCATTTCTGATGTCCAAGGAATATCTGACATCTATTTGGAAGGAAGTGAGGGTAATTATAGAAGGGTACAGGCAGGGCTAAAGGGAAAGGTCTTAAATGTGTAGGAACTGGGCTACATTAGTTCTGCAGTTTATGGCATGACACAGTAACTTTAAGCCTTTGTTATTCCCAATCTGGGAACAATCCTGAACAATGGCTTTTGTCCAGTCAACAAATTTTTGATTCATGTTGTTTAGTTCCTTAGGGAAGGACTTTGTAAATAATAGGAGAGGGATTTAATGCCCACAGTTTGCTGCGAGACTTAGAAAAGAACCAATAAGAAAGCAGTTAGCAAGGGGGAGCTCCATCCAGCAATTACAGCCAAGGACTAGAGATCTCAGTGGAACAGAAAAAGGATTGGGGTCAGGGACTGACAAGCAAAAGGAAGGATTTCTACTGATTTTACCATTGACCAGCCTTTTATGTATCTATCTGCAACTGAATAAAATTTGTCATTGCCCCTGTTCCTTAAAGCCAAAAGCATAAAGAGCTGTAAAAATGCTCACTAGAAATAATACAGTTGAACCTACAACAACTGGAAAGTATGCTGATGCTCCTAGACAATCTTTAAATAGTTAGACTAGGGTTTTTTTAGAGCACATAGTATCATGAAATGCTTAATTTTGCTTTTAATTCTAAAATGTTACAAAATTACTTCATCGTTGAAGCATATATGGCTTACAAATATGCATCAATGATTTGTTTGAAATGTGTTTATTTAGCTCATAATATTCTCTCATCTCTTCAAAATGAAATTTTAGCACTCAGATTTCATTTGTTTTGAAAGCCAGTCTGGCTTGGTATATAGAGTTTCTGTAAGTAGTACATTTAGGGTAGCCTCTCCTAGGATGGGCCTGAAGAAGAGCTCTTCAATCGCATCTGCATCAATGTCTTGAAGAGACGTGATTAGCTGAAGAATCAAAGCAAACCTGCCAAGGCTTCCATGGAACATTGTTGAGATAAACTCCATCAGGGCTTTCTGAGCTTCCTGCTGCAGTGACTGTACATAAGGGAGACATTTCAGGATAAGACATTCTGTCAAAACAAAAAGTAAAATAACAAATCCTGAGTAAACATTTCTGCCCTTGGTAATGATGAGTATCTGGATTTCTGGCTTATAGCGCTGCTTTCTCTATAGAAAAAAATAAACACTTTCTAAACATACTTTTTGGAAAAAGAAGGTATGTATAGCGCAATAATTTGAATGAGCATTGGGCAGTATTGTAAGCAATCTAGCCCATTACATTAAAATCCAGCTTTGAAATGGTAACAGCAGGTAATTTTGACTCAGTACAGATGGAGAAGTTTTGTAGTGTTGTCTACCCACCAAATGATGCTGAGATAGTAGTCTGGGCAGGTGGAAATATTCCAGCTCTAATCAACCCTACCTAGGTAACATCAGGAGATGGAAATGATGGTTGGGAGCAGTGAGCAGGCTCATAGCCTAAAGACGTAGGTTTCCAGTACACCCAGCCCCATGGAGCCAGAGATGGCTCCATCCTGTTGTTGCCTCTGCTTACTAGACTAAGCTGGGGCACTGTGGTTCACCATATTATCTAGGTATTTTCATTTACAGTCTAAAAAGAGCAAGAGGAGTGACTCAGCAAGGGGAGTGCCTGAAGAAGGAGAGGTCTTTGCCCTGTGGAGTCATGGTCTTGAGCCTCAATCACACCTCTCATAGCATGTGACCTGCTGGCTCACTGAGGGTGTTTTTGGGTGCCAGAATTCAGTGCTAAGGACACCCTGTGTTCACCCTTTGCTTCTGGAAGGATTGCCTTGTCATGTAGCTTTCAGCAACCTGTTGTCTCCTGTGCTCCCTCTCTAAGGATATCTTTTCTCTTCTAGAATTGTTGCAGTCTGGACAGAGTTTGGCATCTTTTACAGTGACTGACCCCATACCTCCCTGGAATAGAATCTGAATAGCTCACACCAGGTGAGTTTCACACAGGACCATTCATTTCAGTGTGGGAAGTTCAGCATTCTTGCCTAGTGCCCTGTGCCAGGGCAAAACCAACCTGGTTGGGTTTCTTTCAGTCTATAGCTGGCTGACTACTGTCAGCCTTCAGCAGCTCTCTTCTTCCTAGACATCTCTGCCAGAGGAGAAGAAGCCTTAGCCAAACCTGCAACCAGACTAGCCAGAAATTAGGAGTTTGGAAAAGTCATCATCTCCTCCAGGATTACCAGCAGCTGCAAGCTGTGAGGATGACTCCAGATGTTAGATTTTTCATGGAGAGGGAATTTTCGGGATTTTGTGGATTCAGGATGAAGTTGCAATAGTTTATATCTCCTCAAATATCCTTAATTTCCCCATTTGGTCTTCCTTTCTATGTAACCAAACACTGGTTTTAATTTACATATAATGAGACACTTCCTATTCTAAGATCTGTTGTAATAATATTCAGTTGAACACATGTTTCCAGCTGAACTGTAAACCTCTTAAGAGTATCTTTTTTTTTTTAAACAAAGAATAAATCCCTGTCACAGCCTTGATGGAATTCTTGAATATATATGCATACATAAATGGCATTGATATAATAACAGCACCATTTTTCAGTGTTCCTGTCTCTTCACTGGGCAGTCCCAATTGCTCTTCAGACAACTGTCAAAAAGAAAAAAAGTTTTCACCTCACTCTGTACTGTTCCTATGTGGCAGAACAGTCCTACCTGCTCCTTCCTTTGACTTATTGCCTGGGTCCAAGTAGAGAAGGCCTTGCAGCTGGACCCTTCAGCTGCTGAGACAGCTCCAAAGCTCCCCTGGGAGGAGCGGGGATGCCAATATGTTCTGGAGAGTCTGGATTCTGTTGATGCAAGATGCCAGTTTCTCCTCAGGGGCTGGTGCACAATTTCTTCTTTGCTGGTTCTTGCTGGCCCAGATATGGTCAATCAGTAACCCAGCCAGAACCTCCCACACAGAGGTGCTGCACAGCTTCTGTTGTCATTTTCAGTTCTGGGGCTCTCAGCATAAGAAGGACATGGACCTGCTGGAATGACTCCAGAGGAGGGCCCTGAAGATGATCAGAGGGCTGGAGCAGCCCTCCTATGAACACAGGCTGACAGAGTTGGGGTTGTTCAGCCTGGAGAAGAAAAAGCTTTGTAAAGACCTTAGAGCAGCCTTCCAGTATCTAAAGGGGCTTTACAAGAAAGTTGGACAGGGACTTTTTTACAGGGGCTTGTAATGATAGGAGAAGGGGGAATGGCCTTGAACTGAAAGAAGGTAGGTAGGCTTAGGTGAGATGTGTAGGCAGAAATCCTTTACTGTGAGAGTGGTAAGGTGTTGGAACAGCTTGCCCAGAGATGTTGTGAATGCCACAGCCCCAGAAGCTGGCCAGAAGGCCAGGCTGGATGGGGCTTGGAAGAACCTGGTCTAGTGGAAGGTGTCCCTCCCAATGGCAGGGGGGTTGGACTAGATGATCTTTAGGGTCCCTTCCATCCCAAACCATTCTATGATTCTTAGGAAGAACTACACTCCATCGTGCTGCCTGCCACCCTCTTGTCAAAGGGATTTTTCTAATGATAGTAAGCACAATGTCTGTGCCACAAGAGATCACTCAGGGTACAAGCAAAGCTTTGTATAGTTGTTATGCTTCTTATCCAAGCAATGTCTGCTACAGCTGCATGCCTGGATGTCCTGTTGAACTGCAGCTCATGACCCAGCTCTGGACCTGGCCCTTGCCCATTGCTTCAGTCAGTTTTGATGGTCTCAACACAAGTAAGACATTAAGGGTGGGAATGAGGTACTCCATAATCCAAAAGAGAGTTACTTGACCATTGTCACTGCTGGTGACTTCCTGAAATCCTTTTAGAACTGAGGCCTGCAAAAATAGTAGCCTTTTGCCAAACATCAAGCCAAAACTTGAAAAGTTTGAAAATGTGTTGTAAATATGTAGAAAACATTTTCTGAGTTTGGTGGAAAGTGTTGAAAAACTATTAAAAGTAGTAGCTGTGAAACAGCAGCTGTACAGATTTGTTTGCAGCAGAGGTTGGTTTGGGCTGTGTATAAGCCCTGAGTACCTATTTCAGCCCAAAGTTAGATGGTGACTCTGTTCCATATGGAAGCTTAACTGAATCTAAGCTTAACTGATGTTCTCCAGGCTGCCTTCTGCAGCTAATGGAAAAAGATTCCAGAGAATATGGTCATTCCACCTACGAGCGGAGTGTCATTCCTGAAACTGTGGAATGTGTCTGCAGACAGCATCGAGGGCTGCTGGCTCTCTCATACAACACCCTGGGGAAGAACAAGGCCTTAGAAGGCACAAATCCAGAACATAACCCTGCTTCTGCTACTTTCTCCTTAAGTGAAAATTGCATTTTACCCACAGAGACAATAAAAATGCCAGCTAGTTAAACTGTGCAAGCTGTTGCAGATAAGGCCTTTCTCTTCTTATCATCCCTCTGGATATAACCAGTGGTTGCTTTTACCTGATTTTATTGTGGAAAAAAAAGCTTGCACCGAAACAAACTCTTCTGGTTTGATGCTGTGGCATAGACACTCAAGGCAATACCAAGCATCTGGATGACATTACACCTCAAGAATCAGAATTTGAATCTTATTGGAAACAAATATAAAGTCACACGGCCTTTGAGCAACCTATCAACCATCCACCACAAGAAATATAATAGAATAACTGAAGCATTCAGTTATTGGTGCAGTCCCAAGTACAGCACACTGCTGACAGTGCAGCCAATAGCAGTGATTGCTGTGGAAGGAGCTGGGGGTCTGAGCCAGAGCAGGCTGGAGTCAATAAGCCTTTCCATTTACTTTAGTGCACTTAGGGCTCAGCTTTGAATGACTCATGCACTCCATGGTGCTGACCGAGACAACCTTCCTTCCTAAGGAGCCTGAACTTGGCATCAGAAGTGAGAGGATGCAATCAGCAGTCTTAGTTTGCTCTGTGACTGCTGTGCCAGGCTTTGAATGTAGAGATAGTAAATTACACAAATAAAGGATATAAACACATAAAAGCTGTGTAACCTCAATACAGCACCCTTTTGCGTCACTGATGAAAATCAGATGGTTATCTTCTCCAGTGTTCTTGTTACTGAGGAAGCCTTTGTTAAAATACTTATAAAGCCCACATCATGCACCCATGTACCATCTCTCCTTTGCCATGATGTGAGGGTGAGGCTGCTCTATTACCCTTGAACTGGAAGTCAGTTTGAAGTTATGCACTTAATCCTTTATGACTTAAAATTTGTCTAATAGAGGTTGTTTTGGCTTACAGTGGGTGACTTACTGCCCATATCCAAGGAACCAAAATAAACCACTTCAGGAAGAAAAACTGTTAAATCACGGAATACAGGTTTTTGAGAGCATGTAACTATATTCATAGAAAAGAGTAAACCTAAACATTTGTCTATACGTAAATAAAAATGTCAAATATCTTTCTAGGCACATAATCATTTGTGTAATTTCTGGGAGGACTTACCAGATTTAAAAAGAATAATTCCTTTAAGGTAGGCATATTCTCTTGCACTTATATCCAGGTCCCAGAATTTCCACAATAAATTCTTCATCTTCTGAACTTCTGCTAAAGATGTTCCTGCTGATGAGCTGCCCAGTTCATTCATAGCTGCTGAAGACTGATTGAGGAGGATTTTTTTCAATAAACTGGTGGCTGGAATCTCTCTCAGGTCAAAATCCACCCCTTCTTGTGCCATGCCCAGGACAAAAAGAGGGGCCCAGTTCTGTTGTATGAGTACAAACTGATCCTCCCAAGGCATGTGATAAAAAGAAGGTAAGTTTCTAATAAAAGTTGAAGTCTTCAACAGCACTTCAAAAGCTCTTCTGCATGTGGCTTCTGGTGTTCTCAGGACAACACTTCTCCTGTCCAAACAAGGGCAACCTTTGCTTCTTGTGGAGCAGTGGGGACTGCAATGCTGCTGGTGCCACTTGGTCTCACTTGCATGCTCTTTGTGAAGGATCTGGTACAGTATACTTTTAGAATGATGTGTCTCAAACTGACATTTCCCAAATTTCTCAGCTGGGTTCTTGGTGGCCATGGAGGCAGAATTCCCTGTGGCAGGAAACAGCATGTCTGGAGCTATGCGTCAGCAGCAGGGGAGGGCATTTCTGCTGCACAGGGAGGCATTGTGTGGTTATATACACATGGGCAGGTGTTGGAACGTAATATGACCCTCATCCATAAGGTTACCTTGAACTTTACTTGCACCAGTTCTGAACGAGGTGTGGCTGCAGGCTGCTGGTTTCCCTGGGCTGTTGTAGTCCCAGGAGTGGGTGGCATGGGCCAGTTCTGGGGACAGTCCTGGGGATGGAAATCCTGTGTTTTAGAATTACCTCATGTTTCTGTGAGATTTGAGAGAAACTTCAGGGAAGGTCAGCTGTTGGAGCTCATGACATTATTCTCTCTTGCATTTCACACATGGAATGTGAGGGCTTAGAGTCATAGAATTGAATAAGTTGGAAAAGACCTTTCAGATCAAGTCCAGCCATTAACCCAGCACTGCCAAGTCCACCACTAATCCATGTTCTCAAGTGCCACATTTACATGCTTTTAAGTGCCTCCAGGAGTGGTGACTGTACCACTTCCCTGAGCAGCCTGGGAATCTAGGCCTCGATGTAGAACAAGATGACACAAGACATCCAGTACAGTTTCCTCCTTCAGAATATTTCTCCCAGACAGGCTGTGTAATTAAATTTTCCTCATAGAAACTGATGAAGAAAAGATGGCAATTCATACTACTGTACATGTGAACTTTTGTAGCAGCTCAAGAGCTGAATGACTGAATTGTCAGGACTCTTCAGTCAACATCAGTCGCAGGAGCACTAGGTAGCAGGAATGAAAGTAACTCAGCCTTAATAAAGAAGACATGGATACTTTTTTGTTTTTGTTACTTCACACTATACTGTCTTGCTTGCTCTTATACAGGGGAAAAGGTACTAAGTTGTTTTTGTTTTGCTTTGTTTTTTACCAAGCATGATGTTTATGCATGCCTACCATCT
This sequence comes from Phylloscopus trochilus trochilus, assembly GCA_016584745.2. NCBI lineage: Eukaryota > Metazoa > Chordata > Aves > Passeriformes > Phylloscopidae > Phylloscopus > Phylloscopus trochilus. The sequence goes on along the minus strand of WQNJ02000062.1, from coordinate 31,595,207 downwards.
GGGCTCTTAGCATGTCTTAGCAAAAACTGAGCATTAAAAACAACAACTTGAAGGTTGTCATCTGCCAGATCTCCAAGCCTTTGGCGTGTACAGCCCCGCCCCCCAACCCCCATCCCCATCACTAGGTGTATAACTGCAAAATTTGTGTTTTGTTTGCTACACCAGTTTTGGTGGGGGTTTTTTCTATGCTGGACCATTTTAAAAATTACATTTCTTTACAGCTTCATGATATTTATGTTGCAAAGTTTTCCCCTTCTGGGGAGATAAAAAGCAGAGGAAGAGATGACTGCTGGAAAGTTGAGAAATTTAGGAGTGTAGTGCTGCTGAGGTGCAGCTACTATGAACTGCTGTGGAGGTTCAAGGCACGCACAGCACTGAATGCCTGGTGGTGTTTGCTTGTCCACCTCTCCATTCACTGAACAGCTCTCTGTTGCTGTCCATTGCTGGGCTATCAAAGAACTTTGTAAGCTAAATGGCACAACAACAGAGAAGTCCCCAGCAAGTCCCATCCTTCTTATTCATGATGTAAAATTCAAGCTGGGCTGCAGTTCAATGCCATGAACTTCAGTTACAGGGCCTTTGCTATGTGAGGATCAGCATGATTTATACTGATTGGCTAATGGCCGTACTAGAGAGACTGAGCTTGCAAAAATCATTCTTGCAAAGCGTTTGCTTGTGAAAAGAAGTTCTGTCTCCTAACTGCTGGTGAGCATGATGGTGTTTCAGTAATCTAGGCAGCAGAGTTCTGAGCAACCCAGCTCCTGTGCTCCAAGAGCAACATCTCGTGGTTAACCATTTCACTCTCTTGGTTCATGTCATTATCTCACAGCTCCTATTAACTGTGCTTATGAAAATTATACCTCAGGTTAAATTGGTTCTTTTCCTACTCTTCTTTCCTCCTGAGGTCTGCATCAGTCTTATGCAGAGCCCTGATGTCAGCAACACATGGTATGGATGCCATTTCTATTTGTCATCATTTATTTCCTTTGGTTGTGTTTAGATCTAAGAGGCAGAAATAAATGATATTTCTTTCTATCAGAAATTCCTGGTGTATATATATAAAATATATATCTATATCTATAATAACTTTATGACTATTTACCAAAAATAAGAGTAAAGGTCACTGCATCAGTATGACTGCCTGGGACGCATTACACATTATCAGCTTTCCTGAGAAAATGATTACTTAGAGTTATGAGTCAACATTGTATTGCAGGTGAAACTTATCCTGGTCATCCTAATTCAAAATTGCCTGAAATGAACTTTCTGTGTGACACGATTTTCTCAAAGGTAGAAGACCAGCAGCCAAATTTAGCTCTATACTCATAAATTAGGCAACAGTTAGTTTTTCTTTCAAAATCTTACCTGTAGAATGGCTGCAGCCACATGCACCTAGATCTAAGTCTTGATGCTACAGTAGCAATGCTTCGTACTTTGAAACAATAAGGAAGCACACAATACAAAACCCAACTTTGTGATATGACAAATCCCCATGGATTTCTATCTGTTTTAGTTGTCTCTAGCATGCTGGCTTGAGAACAATAAGACACAGTCACATAAGTGTTATTTTTTTCTGTTTTGCATTTATATACTTTTTCAACTTAGAAGACATCATGCCCACAAATACTCACTGCCACCACATTCTCTCTGAAACCATCAGAATTGTGCCTCAGGCACAAGTGTTGCCATTTGAACAGCACAACGTGTCCTTAGTTCACACACAAAATTAAAAGAACTCAGAGTTGGTTTAGATCAGATATACAGAAGGAATTCTTTACAGTGAGGCACTTGTAAAGGCACTTGTGAGGCACTGGCACAGGTTGCTCAGAGACACTGTGGATGCCCCATCACTGGGAGTGTTCAAGGCCAGGTTAGAAAGGGCTTTGAGCAACCTGGTCAGCGGAAGGTGTCCCCTGCACATGGCAGAGGGGTTGGAGCTAGATATCTTTAAGGTTCCCTCCAACCCAAGCCTTTCTATGTCTCTATGATTGCTGCAGACAGCTCTTTAATATTCTTACCACTGCTGGGAATTAAAATAATAGATCTCATTGGGTCCAAACATATAAGACATGTACTATTTTTGGCCCATAGTCCATAGCACTAAATCACCTATATGGAAGTCTGAAGAAACTTGTCAGATAATAGAATTATCTGAATTATCTGAATTCTGAAAAACTCTTACCTCAGCAGTAGCCAAACATGAATCTTTCAGGAAGAGTGTATGATACATACCACTCTTCTCATGACTTGCATCTTAGGGAAATCCTGAACCAGGATGATTTTATGCATTTAATAACTTTCAATAATTTCTAACGTATGCTCTTATGCAGTCTGCTCCTAAAGCTACAAGAACATCCCCATCAGCCTATGTCAAGGAGTTCTCTGTGGATGCCTGTAAGCAAGACAAAACTTGATCAAACATTACATTTACGGGATTTGGCACCTTCTTGCTCTTTTACTGTCGTGGAAAAAAGGGAATCAATCAATCAGTCAATCAATCCCTATTCATGCTGTCTATTCCTTGGCCTACTTTCTAAATCTTAGTAAGACTCCCATGGCCACCCTTTGTCCAAACTAAAGAGATGTAGCTTCTTTCTTTAGAGTGACACAAGGCCTTTGATGATCTTGTTACCCTTATTTGAATCTTTCCTAGCCCTACAGCTTTTCTAAGATGTTCTTTATGGGGAGGTGCAGGAAGTATCAGGATAGGACACATTACCCAGGACTTGGGAAAGCATGGATTTAAACAGAGACAGGATGGAGTTATCTGTTTTGCCTTTCTCAGGAGTCACTTCTGAACAATGAGCTGTTGTTGCCATGGAACAGTCACAGCCCCCAGGTTTTATTCCTGAATGATGGTCATCAGAGGCTCTTAACTTCATCAGGAGTAGAGTCAGGAGTGGTTTATGTGCATCTTTAGCCATATGCATATACACATATACACATATGCATAATCATTATTTGACACCTAGCTGATGATTTTCATAAAGCCTTTCTACAATTCTTCTGACAGTCTTGTCTTCCTCCAAATAATTTTGTACCATCAGCAGACATTCATATTCTCAAACTTTGAAAGAACTGTTCTTCAGAATAGTTCATTAAACACTGTGAGTTGTTTAAAGGACTATAATAATTTAAATATGGGGGAGAAAATCTGACACTGTCCTTATAGCAGGGTGTCCATATACACAAGCACATACATGTTGGACTATACATATGTACACCATGGATATAGTAGCTATGCTATTATCAAGCATTGATGTGAGCTCTCCTACTTTCCTAAAAGGTGAGATTGGAGGCAGATGCCTTTCTGGAGAAGAATCTTCTGCTCTTATTTCATATGGGCTATAAGAAGGAAATGCCTTCCTAGGAAACTGACAGTATCCTTTCTGGAGTCACACTAGGTCAGTACATGCACATATTCCTCGATTCAGTGACCTCTTATCTCTCTAGTCTCATTTGCAAACATTTAATTGACCTATAAACATCCATATGACTTCAGAACAGGAATCTCTAGGAGTTTTATACAGTGTGCTTCCTGGGAGAAGTTGGGTGAATTCCACATCACTGGCACTTTTGAGGACAGCTGACTTCTCTAACAGCCTTTAGAAAAGGAAACAGCAATAAAACCATTATCTTTCTAGAAGGGTTGCATTTCCTCCATTTTTCTTGAGCAATAAAGGCATTAATTTCTCAGCTAGAGAAACCAAAAGCTACCATTCAGACTGCCAGCTTTGGCTAGGCAGACACTGGGAAATACCAGGCCCATGTTGAAGCCTGCTCAGCTTTTAAACAAGTTCTGAAACAGTGTCTTTAGCTTATGAGAATGTCATGGTAAAGTAGGATTTGACCCTTATATCTGAAGTCTACATGAATAATGAATCCAGTTAATTTAAACATGCTTAGCCTACTTTGAATCTCAAGTGATTGAGGGTAAATATGTGCTTAAAATACTTTGGTTGGTTATGTCTGAAAAGAAATCAGCCTCTTGTTGATGATAACCCTTTGAATAAATTACCAAATTAATAGAGGCAACAGACCTGCCATGAAATTTAGTCTGTCACTGGAACTAGGCCTGTTTTAAATTTGCTTCTGGTGACTGAGTTAGATAGAAGGCAAGTGTCTCTGAACTTCTGCCCCAAATCTTGATGCAAAACAGGAGTTCTGAGAAGCCCCTCCCTAAAAACCTACCCAAAGCATCATATTTAACTCATATCTTCCTGTTCTTTGTTTCAAGAAAACTTGGGGTAGCATTTAAAGTGATTTTTGGCAGGTGCTGCTCACTAGCTGAAGTAGGGGGAGCGTTCATCTTCATTTTAAATCAAGGACATTTTGTTAGAGATATTATGCTGCCTGACTATATCTCAGCTGTTGCAAATGTGAATGCAAACATGTGCCATCTGGAGTTATAACCAAATATGAGACTAAAATATTAGCACAGAAAGTAAATAACAGCTCAGCGGTGCTCCTCAGGCAGAAGAGGCAGAAGACAGGATGACACAGGAACATATTTCTTAACTCTTCAATTTCTTATAAATCTAAAGAAGCAATAGATTTCTTTGCATATATGTGCATAAATAAACCCAGAAGGGCTCTTCATGTTAAGAAAGCAAACAAGCAAACAAGCAAAGCAAGCAAGCAAGCAAGCAAACAAACAAGCAAAAACAAACAAATCCAGCTGCATAAGTAAACTCTTTCCATGATTTTTTAATAGCTCTAACCTGCCTCGCAGTAACATGGGGTCAGAGCCTTCTTCTCCACTTTGCACACCAGAGCAGATGTGCTGCTTCTGGGACATCTCTCCCTTGGTGACAGGTAAAGGATTGTTTAAGTCATATTTGGAAATGGACATGAATCTAGAGACATGAACAGCTTTTAAGCTGCCCAACACCAATTGTTTGCCTTCTTCATACTAAAATTTTTACAGGAGGTGTGTAAGGGCACACCTTGCTTTGTAGAGATCCTAAAATAAACCAGAAGTGACCTTGTAGAGGTTTGTGCTGTTTTTTCTCCAGCTCCCCCACTGAGGAGATGGTGTTTGTGCAGTCACCCCTACCAGCACTGGGACAGGCACCATCTGTCATTTTAAATACAGATAGATGTACCACTTATTATTGCTCAGCAAGTGAAAAATGCTGCAAAGCACAGTTAGAAAATGCTCCTGGCTAGCAATGCCATCTCCAGAGTGGCACTGAAAAGCAACTCCTCCTTCAGCCCCCTCACCTGCTGAGAAGAGTGATTTAGATGATAAACTTTTTAATGTAGTGCACAGCCCACTGTCATATTAAAGTTTAGTCTGTCTTATATTATTGAAGATAAATGCCTAATCCAGTGATTAACACTCTATAAATACCACAGATGAGTGAGTGAAGGTTAGATGGCAGATTAGATATGTGGTGTATATCTTCATACTTGCCTTTATACATTTAATTTATGAACAGGTTAGCAAGGCCCAAGAAACTGAATCCCAAACTCTTCCATTTTATTTTGAAATGTATAGGGGACAAAAAGATCAGAAGATGTCTTCTGTGAGAAACACAGGACTAACGTACTGAATTTTCCCTGTGACAAAATTAACTTCCCTTGCTGTTTGCCATAGAATAACTTCTCTACCAATAATTCTTGATTTAAATATCTGTCTATTCAGCTTGGGGGAAAGGAAGAAAGCAGTTCTATCTCAAAATTTGGATTTTCTAAGACCTCAGAATACTTAAAACCAGAAAATTCTCTGGTATTACATACGATGGGTATTCAATCTGTTAAACCTTTAGCTGACTGGCAGCACTGAAGGCCAATAAGGGCATGAGTCTGCCTGCCTTTGGGCAATTATTTCTTTAGAAACAGGTCTGACAAAACTGGGGAGAAAGAAAAGATGTTGAGTTGTACTGTAAATTGTAAATTTTTTATTTTTCTATCTCCATGTTAGAGGCTCAGCTGTCAAGATACATTGTAGAAAGAGCCAGCTTTCTAAGAACCATGGAGTCCAGCAGGGGTAAAAAAGAAAGATTGAAAACCTTACCAGAGAGTATGTATGGTTTTGAGCCAACAGTCCTGTGAAATTAAGGCTAAGGAAATGGATTTCAAATGCTCAAACCCATAGAAGGATAGTCACAGTGTGTCTGTAGAAAGAACTAGAATGTCGAGAGAGTAGAAGATTCTGAAACCTGAAAATGTTAAATAGTACAGGTTAAAAATAGAAAGGAGGGAAGGGAGGGAAAGATCAATCTGGGCACATTTAATAAGAACAGATTATGACAGGATAAATGCAAATAGTTGTATGAAGATGTGAGTTGCTGGGTCAAAGGTGGCCACAAGACACAGGCACTTCCATGCTGTTCAGTGGTAGTTTGAAAGATATTCAGACCTTCTTTTGGACCTGTTTCTGTACACAGTAAATGACTTAGTATTGAAACTTCAGTGTTGCAAGATCAACTGCTGCTTACTCTGGCATTTATGTTATTTCTGTCACTATGAAAAACAGCTCTGAGATTTTTGGAAACATGCACATTTGCAAAAATCATATTTTTGAAAAAGAAGTCTGGCTTCATTTGTCTCATAAAAGTCTGCACTTCACCACTTTAGAAAAAAAAAACCACTATTATTTTATGGTCAGTGGAAACTCCATTAAAGTGTTTCAGGAAATCATCAGATCGTTAGAGCAATGGAAACTGAGATGTATGCAATGTACTGATTTGAAACACATTATAAAACTGGGCAAGAAATCAAGTGTGTAACATTCTCCTTTGGGACTCACACAGTTCTAGTGTGATTTTGTCATGCTACATGCCAGTGACTTCTCCTAGCTTGCACTGGCTACTGGAAGGTGTTTTTCCTTCAGAGATGCATCCCTTGCCACCTCTCAAACCAGCCTTTGAAACTAAACAGAGACATACCTTTTTCTCCCTTAGCTACCCAGGGAGACATATGTAGGAGTTTTGTCCTCAGGAGTGTCTGATACCTAAATGTCCCATCCTGAAGGGAATAGACACCTTATAGTTCTGCCACTGTGCATTGAAATTGTGCTCAGAAAGACAACGTTTGAAACCCACAAATCAGATCAGTTTGACTGCAAAGCTTGTGTGAATGCATTGAGGTGGTGAGAGCTCTGTGATAATCTATGGGAGGTCACATCCAAACTCAGAAGGACTGAATTTATACCTCCAGGACCTGTTTCTCTTTATAGCACAGATCCAACAGTGCAGGTCATTCTGGCCTAAACCTCCCCCCTTTTCTCCCTCCTTCTGCCTCATATGCTTCTGGTTCATTAGGTCAAGCAGGGAAGGTCCTAGAATTTCCTTCCATTAAGCCAGATGGCATCCCTTGATGCCATCTGTTGTGCACCTTAAACATCTTTTGGACAGGGCAGAAGGATTTCTCCTTGCACAGTTTACAGTTATTCCCATGTGAGCCAGGATTTACCAAGTTCTCATCTCAGTGTGAAGTAGAAGTGATCTGGGAAATGCCCAAATCCCATTATACAAATGTTCCATGTTAGAACTCCTACTCTGAACCCACACCAAGTACCCTGCCCATCATGCATTACACGATTTCATAAGTGTGAACAAATGACACAGCTCATCATTGATCTCATTTGAGACTCGACCTGGCAGCAACCACACTTGTGGAGGTGACAGTACTTTGGAGGGTACTTCGACCCAGTTCCCAGCTCAGTGTTTGGAGAGGCTTTTGGGACAAGCTGTGCTAAGCTGGCCCAACAGGTCCCATCCTCTGGTAGGAGGTCACAGAGGCCTTCAGAGCTCTGTGCTCCTGCCCAGTCCCCCACACTTCTGCAGGCAGAGTTTGGAAAGGGCAGCACTCACCTTTGCCCTGCTGTCATCATTTTACTAATAAACTATAAAGTGTGACAAAGAGTAGATTTGTTTTTCAGAACAAATGTGGAAATGGAACACCCAGTAGAAAACAAACCTATGAAAATTTTAATTTCACACATGTTTTCTCTTGAGTAACTATCCACATGGGATGTTTGGTTTATTGTGACTTCAAATCACCTTTAAATCCCAAAAACCTGGGGCAAAAATGAAGTTAAAAAAAATAAGAAGAAAAGTAATTCTGGTTTTATTTGTAATGTCAAAACAAGACATCGCTTGAAAAACTTCTAAAGTTAAAAAGAAATGTTAAATATATATACAGACAGCATGCAGAACAGCTAAAAAGATTTATTTTTGGAAGAACCACCCCCAGCCCCAATTCATGTGTCCACAGCAAGCAATATGGTTTGAAAAAAAAGCGAACAGTGTTGTTTTATTAGCTGGCCTTCCTCACCTTCTGTTTGAGTTTGGGTTTCAGTGTGCCCAGAGGATTAGCGGATTGCTAATACAGCCTCATAAAACATCTTGACCCAAAATATCATTTCAGGCAGCAAGAGAACAGAAAAAAAATCAGTAAACAATAGAAAATCCCATTAAATAATATAGCAGGAGGGGAAGACGTCTCTGGAAAATCAAACTTTCTGAAAAATGAACATTTTGATAAGGATAAGGGCGAGATTAAGTGTGAGGTCTTGGTGCATTCTGCTACATATTAAGTCCTGACACAGAAATCTCAACAGATAAAGGCATTTAGAAGTGAATAACTAAGGAAGAAAACTGGCAAGCAAATAAAATTATTGGTAAAAATTATTACACTTTGTTATTTGTTTTCACTGTTATTATTTATTAAGAAATTAGCACTTCACTGCCTGAGTCAAGAGTTTACTATGGAAGTGTTAATCTCAAAGAAGATAAAATAGAGGAAGATGGAAAGACTTTTCCCCCTTTAATTTTCTTTTCTAACACTGACATAATTTCTTTCCTGCAAATAAGCATTGCTATCTCTGATGTCCACAAGAAACCACACAAGTGGTTGGGTTTGGATGTGCCTTAGCTGCACATAGCTGATACTATGATTCAAAACTGCCAAAAAGAAACAATGACATTTGAAGCTACACCAAAATGGACGTTAATTTACTTTATAAAAAAATGTTCTCTGCTAACCCTTTCTTTCCTGCCTTCTGTTTTGTCTGCTTGTTTGTCACTGGCTGTTTGAGCAGGTGAAACAACTGGACCTTGACCTTTTTTGGATTCATCACAAAAAAATTAATACAAGATGTAAACAAGCTCCAGCAAATTACAGGTGCATCCCTGTTTATTGCTCTCAAAGCTCAGAAGATTTCTAAATGTGAAAGTGAAGAAGGAAGGCAGGTTAACCCTGACAAACAAATATCGTTATTTCTAAGACGGTTGCTGGGATATGCCCTTGTGTATGTGTATCACATAGCAGGTGCTATTTATGATAGTACACGTAACAAGAGCAGTTTTGATAGGAAAATACTTCCCTGTTCGCAGAGTATTGTGAAGCTTTGCTCCGCCACCCTATTTCCAATTCCCTATTTCCTATTTTCTTTTCTCACTCCATCGTTGGACAAATCCAGATACACTTTTGAGTCCTTAAATGCACAGCTAGATTAGCTACAAACAGGATGATGACCACACACCTGGTAATTCTCTGCAAGAACCCAGCAACTTTTGATCTGACAGTCACCCCCATGAGTATAATATTTATTTTCACCTTAACCATCTTAAAGGTAAACCAAATTACCCAGATGTAATTGCAAAATCCAAGGACAGAGAATTATATTCGGGTTGACTTCACAGATAGAAAACAACTGATAAGCCACCAATATGACATCTGACTGCAGTTAACCTTTAACTGGGATCCAGCAGCATCATGTGCTTTTTAATATTCTGCCTTAAAAGCAAAAGAATAACACAGTCCTGTCTTGTTTATGGAAAAAGTAAAATTAATGGAAAACGTTAATCTCTGGTCTAACACAACCATGTTTACCCTGTAAAACCACAGTGCAGTGAGTATTATTCAACACTGAGTCTCAAGTTGGATTGCTTTGGCTTTGCCTTTACACTGTGAAACCAGTACTTTAATGTTCACTTAGCAGACGTAAAAGTTGTTCTTTTAAAAAAAATCATTTACACATATATGTATTTAAACACAAGCAGGCACTTCTCTCCAGTGTTACGTAACTCTAATATTAATTTCCTCATTTATCTTCATGGGAGATACAGGGCAGGAAAAAAAGAAAAGGTAAACTGTGTAACCTCACTTATAAATTTATTAACAGAGTCCTTTGCACCTTCAACCCTGTGTTCCACTGCATGTAGATATTCCAGGCAGTTTGAGTTATTAGTATTTCCATGGAAAAGGGTTATTTGGGGAAGTGCTGCTGTACAAGGCAGAACTAGAAATACAGAACAGGTTTGCAATGACCGTTCTGTGGACACAGAGATGAAATCTGTATCTCACTGCAGCAGAGACAGTGGCCAAGGGGACCACCTATGGTAAAGTAAGAACTTGAATGAAAAACATGCACTGGAGAGGATGAGGTGTTTTGCTGGTTTTAGCTGGGGTGGAGTTAGCTTTCTTGAAGTGGCTTGTAGGGGGCTGTGTTTTTGACTTGTGCTGAATGCAGGGTTGACAATACAGAGATGTTTTTGTTATTGCTGAGCAGGGCTTACTCAGATCCAAGACCTTTTTTACTTTTTGTACTGCCATGCTGGGGAGGAGATTGGGAGTGCCTGGCAGATTTGGAGGAGCTGAAACAGGTGGCCTCAATGGATCAAAGGGATACTCAGGACCATATGACTTCATGCTCAGTATATAAGATGGGGAGTAGGAAGTGGGGGGACGTCTGTAGTGATGGTGTTTGTCTTCCCAAGTCACCACCAGGTGTGATGGGGCCCTGCTGTCCTGGAGATTGCTGAACACCTGCCTGCCCATGGCAAGCAGGGAATTCATTCTTTGCTTTGCTTGTGTGAGTAGCTTTTACTTTCCCTATCAAACTGTCTTCATCTCAACCCACGAGTTTTCTACCTTTTAACCTTCCAATTCTCTCCCTAATCCTGCAAGTGGGGGAGTGAGCAAGTGGCTGCGTGGGGCTTGGCTGCTGGCTGGGGTTGAACCATGGCAGGTGTGAAGGTACTAAAAGCTGCCAAGATAATGGATTTATATGAAAGAAAACCAGGAGACAGAGGGATTTGCATGCAGACACTCCTTGTGGCATGGATGGAGCAACTGGGCAGGAAGAGAGTGGAACTGAAGACTTAGAAGCAGAACTGGACTACCCAGCACCTGAAAGGGAAAGTAGAGTTCACAGACAACTGGAAAAGAGCCCAGGGCCTCCAAAGGTAGTAAAAATATACCACAAAATATAGCCCAGCCTAATTCTCAGTGCCCTTTTGAACTGTGGAGACACCTGTTAAGTAGTGATCTCTTAGATGCCAGTGAACAGGAACCATTCTCTTCTGACTCCTACACCAAACTGCTTAAAAAGGATGATGGAAATATTGCTGGAGCCAATGTTCACAGCACATAGTTCTGTTTTCTTTTGAGAAAATTGGTCGGTTAGCTGGTCTGACAGAGGAAAGAGAGAAAACAACTTGTGGAGCTGATCCATGGGCTTTCAGACCACATTTTGGTTCAAGAAGCAAGAGACAGTCCAACTGCATGGGCTGGTTGGGGCAATGGGAGACCCTCACACAGCTCACTCAGTGCAACAGCTCTGCAACAGAGAGACTTCTGGGTTCTCACTGTGGAAACCCAGGGATTTATTTCTATCAATGTTTTTTCTTCAAACATTTTTCTTTCATTAAAATCAGTTGTTGTTTGATTTGCAGCCTCTGTGGGGAGTGCAGGCTGCACTTCACTCCTGGCTGGCACAAGCTCAGCAGAATGACTAGCAGTCCCAAATCTCATAGCCTGATCAACAACCTCATTCAAAAAAGCTTAAAGAGAGATAATAGTTGGCAAGGAAGCAGCTGACCCAGGAACAAGAGGCATTCATTTTTCCCACCCTTTAGACCAACACCAGCCTGCCCAAAGTCGTTTTATCGGGTGAAATTTCATCTGTTGCAAAGGAGTTCTGAAAGAGATGAGTCAATGAGAAAGATAAGGTTCTCAATGAGGCCATAAATAACAAATCTAGGCAGCAATGTCACTCCTACATTTTAGGCCACTGAATGTGAGCATAGTGATGTGCAGTGTGCAGCTATTGAAGCTGAAGCTCAGAGAAGACACACAGTTTTTCACACAACCTGGTTATAGATTTGACACTCAAACTCATTTTTCCTGTTTTTTTGCCTGGCACCCTGCCAGCCAGGGCCCTTTGGAGTCCTGGGCTGAGCCCCAAATTAAATCAATTCATATTCTTTCTTGCACTGTAGGACAGATCTCTGCTACTGAAGGAGCACTTAGGAGCCCATTCATGTCCTGACAAGCCTGCGGTGGCCCAGCCTCTGAAATGCAAACAGAAACACTTTTGGGGCACAACTCCAAGGCCTGCAACACTTGCCAGAGCAGCACACACCTCCTCCTTTTTATTCCTCTGAGGTAATAAGCTTACATTCAAAGTACCCCTCAGGCAGTTTCACCAGGCAGTGCTTTGAAGGAATCCTGACCTGCTAACAATTGGACCTAGCAGGAACAGACGATCCATTGGTTCTTTCTGCTTTAGTCAGATCCTCAGTCAACCCTCTCTGCCAAAAAGGCTCTACAGAGGGATCTGGGCAGGCTGGAGCAATGGGTCAAGGCCAGCTGTAAGATTCAACAAGGCCAAGTGCCAGGACCTGCACTTGGGTGACACTAACACCTGCAGATCTACAGGCTGGGGAATGGGTGCCTGGAAATCTGCCCAGAGGAGAAGGACCTGGGAGTGCTGGTGACAGCAGCTGAACACAAGCCAGCTGTACCCAGGTGGCCAAGAGGGCCGATGGCATCCTGGGCTGTATCAGCAGTAGTGTGGCCAGCAGGAGCAGGGCAGGGATTGTGTCCCTGTGCTCAGCACTGGTGAGGCTGCACCATGAGTGCTCTGTCCAGTTCTGGGCCCCTCACTACAAGAAGGACACTGAGGTGCTGGCACACGCCCAGAGAACAGCAACAAACTGGTGAAGGGGCTGAAGCACAACTCTTATAATGAGCAGCTGAGGGGGCTGGGGGCATTTAGCCTGGAGACAAGGAGGCTCAGAGGATACCTTTTATTAACCTACAACTCTACAGGTTACTGTAAGGAGGTTGTAGCTTTTCCCTGGGTGGGGATCAGTCTCGTCCCATGTAACAAGTGCTATGGTGAAAGGAAATGCATTTCAGTTGTGCTGAGGAGCTAGATTAGGGGGAAATTACTTCACTGAAAAGGTGGTCAGACATTAGAATCAGCTGCCTAGGGGAGTGGTGGAATCACCATCCCAGGAAGTGTTTAACAGGCCTGCAGAGGTGACACTTAGGGACATCGCTTAGTGATGGACTTCTCAGTGCTGGGTTACCAGTTGGATTTGATGGTCTTAAAGGCCTTTTCCAACTTTAATAATACTATGAAAATTCAGAAACCTCCCTCTAAAACCAGCAAGTAACCATCCCTCAACCACGGCCAGCATTGCTCCCCTTCAAGCAACCAAGCCAAGGGGCTGCACCTCTGAGGGGATGCAGGGTGAGCCAAGGCCACTTTTGTTCTGGGGCTTGTTCAGCTTCTGCTTCTCTAGGGAGCTGTGTTATGCTGGGGAGATCTCCTCAGCCACACGAAGGTGACTGCATTGTTATAAGAACTCACCTGGCTGAGGGAATGCAGCTGCACCCAAACCTGGACTGTGCCCTGCCTTGCAGGGGATGCTGCAGAGGGCACTAACAGACATGACTGCCAGGCTGGTTGCCTTTGGAAAGGTCAGAGCCTGAGAATGCTTGAATGGAGAGAAAGCATGGGATGCAGACATGGAAAGCGATAAGGAAGGAAGGAGACATTCAGCATCCCAGTGGTAGCAGTGGCTTTTCCTGCTGGAGGGAGGGTGCAGAGGGCTGCATGCCCAGCCCACTCCCCATGCTGAGCACAGTATCTGCCTTTGGCTCACAGGCCCTTCTCAAATAAATGAGTTGTCGTTGCCCTGGCTCTCCCAGAAAAGCTGATATCTCACCAGAGCTAAGAACTAAATTACTCCTTGTTTTTTCTGCATTTGAATCTGTTCACCCACAAAGCACACGTCCCTCTTGGCAAGGAAAGGGCTGGTATAACCTGTGCACCCCGTGTGCATGAGAGCGTCTTGCGTGCTGGGGCAAAGTGCCCACATTCCGGGGTAAGATCAAACAGGGCAGAAATGCACATTCTTGCAATGTGGTTTCAAATAAATTGTGCAGTTGCCTTTTTTTCCACCCCCCCAAAGGATTCCTTTAAAGTGCAGGGTACAGTCCCCCACGTACCAAAATCCCTGCTACCGGCAGTACTGTGGTGCCCTCAAGTGGATGCAGAGCACTGAGAAATGTGCTACATTGCAGTCCCTGCTCCCTGCCTTGCAAATCCAGCCTGCAAACAAAGCTCCTGCCCACCACAAGAGCTCTTTGCAGTGCCAGAGGAATAAATGTGCTTCAGCATTAAGACTGCCAGACCAAAAGTTTCTCACTCAAGTAATTATTTTGTTTATGAAAAAAAATTTAAAAGGGTACTGACTACAGCACTACCCTCATGATATTTCCAAGGAAAAAGCTGAAAATAGAGATGATTTTAGAGATGAAAATAGAGACAGACCAAACGAGCTTGATTCCCCTCACCAGATGAGGTATTGCTGGCCTTCCTTTGGAAACTGGCAGTAGATACCAAATTGCCTGACATCAGCCCCTGCCAATGTGCCATCCCACCACTTCTCAGCGCCGGTAGATGTAAAATACCCCATTTCCCACCTGCTGCTTCATTGGTGGCATGCTACCCATGTATGCCTTCCTCCTCCTGATGATTGTTCTTCCCATTTGCTGTGCTCTTCTGTCACAGCACAAAGACTTTGGGGCAGCACAGGCTCTGACAGCCACCCTTAAAGAAGACAGCGAAGACCTTGAGAGGCTGGAAAGGTAATAAAAGCATCCTGACACCCAGGTCACATAATTTTTAAAAATCCCCAATATTTAAGACTATACAGTGAGCATGGCTGTGCTTACTGCTCAGAGGTCACAGGGCCAATCATGCTACTGCTAGAGAGAACTTGAATCATGGAGGACTGACACAAAACCTAACAGCAGCATTTAGTTAATTTACCTCAGCTAAACCCTCTGCGGGCAGAGGTTCTGTTGGAAGAGCACTGCTGGTGCTGATCTGAAGCACACACAAGCCCAACTCACTGCCCAACCACGGCCCTTTCCACAGAGCTATTCCCCAGCAGTCCCAGCCTGCCCTGGTGCCCAGGGCAGGGTTTGGCATTTGCCCCTGCTGAATTTTATGGGGTTCTTGTTTATCCATTCCTCCAGCCTGCCTGGAAAAAGCACCCCTGACCTCAAGCATTAATCATCTGCAAATCTGATGAGGGTGCATTGCATTGCCTCCCCCAGGCCACTGATGATGTAGAATAGGACACACCTGAACAACAAGTAGTGAACTGCAGGGGTCTGTAAAGTGCAACTCATTAACCACTGCCCTCTGATCCCAGTCATCCAGCCAGCATTTCACCCATCTTCTAGCTGTCCATCTACCCTTCCCAATCCCTAATATCCTGCCTTGGTTACAAGAGTTTTATGGGAGGCAGTGCCAAAAGTCTTGCTAGAGTCAAGGGAAACATCATCTCTTGCTCACCCCTCATTCCCACATCCAGTCATTTCACCATAGAAGGCCATCAGATTAGCTAAACATAACTTAATCTTGTGAGCAGCTGTGGAAATAACTGGCAATAAAAAACTAAAGCGACCTCAAACCATATTGATTAGAAAGAACATTTCTAGGTGCATAGAGGAATCATGGCCAACCAGAGTCAAACAGAAGCAACTGTCCAGCAGAGCAAGAATGAATACAAAACCTATTAAATCAGTGAATTAAGTCCAGAAATGGCTTACCTAATTCAGTTCTCTCAATCAGCTGCTTTAGAGTATTCCTGTGCAAAAGTATCCAAGCTGCTGTTAAAAACCTGTTAAAGATTTAACTCTCAAAGGAGTTAATTAAAGAACCTGATTACAATACCTGTGAGTCACTGAAGGAGTGTATGGGCAATGCACTTCTAAAATTCCAGCAGGACATGGGGCTTCCAGCATATGGGCCAGGCACAAACAGACCCCAGCAAGCAGCATGCTTGAGCAGAAACAGCAGGTTTGATCACAGCCTATAGTCACAGCAAAATTTAGACTTACTGCTGGAAGACCAGCATTTGACTCTGGACAAAAAACATTTGCCATCCCTGTCCTCAAGAAACATGCCTTTCAGACATAGTCAAAAAGCTCTGTGTGCTTTAAATCAACATGGGTTACCCACAAATCAAATGCCAACCTGGGAGATATTTGGTGAGTGCAGGAATTTTTCCCTGAGGATCCATCAAAAGTGAGTTAAACTACAGTGCAGAGCCAGTGGCATGTCAGTGTTGTACAGCTCAGCCAACCATTACAAGAGTGTAAATCAACACAAAACCCTACCAAAAAAAGCTAGAGCTATGAATACAAAAGATTGTTCATAATCTCTCAGGGACAGATGAGGAAGCTGTCAGTACAGGTAGAAACATGTTTAAAGGCACCTAGACTCTGACTAACAAAATGATTTTTTATAGAGAGAGATTAAAGAAAGCTAAAAGACATTTCATGTTATCTTGAAGGTCGACTGAGGACACTGTCAACATCTGCCAGTTCTATGCCAAAAATACAGGCCCATGCAGAGAACAGGAGGGACTGCTGACATTGCCATAGCAGCTCTTTCACCAATGCCACTATCAATTTGACAGTGACTGGACAATGACATATTGCTCTGTAGCATCATCACTGATAACAAACCCCAGGACGGCATGAAAAGAAACCCTGCCCACTCCTGGCACTTCGTTCTGATCATGACACTGGGATAGCTGAAGGAAGCAAACCTGCCCTCTGGCTGCCACTGGCACACACCTGGTTTGGATACAGTCACAGCTCACATTAAAAATTTGCAGTCCTTAATACAAGGGCAGCCAGTAAGTAGCAGTTACTTGCAACAGAAATACAATATTATAGCACTTGCAGAAATTAAACGTTAAGCAATTAAAAGGCAATGTTTTGATCAAGGCAAATAGTTGAGTTCAGAACGTAGAAGATGCAGCAAAACATCCTTCTGCTGAGGAAATCTCTTCTGGCCCTTAGTGCTCACCAACCACCAGTCCTGGCCCAGCCTGAAATGCACTTCCCAGGGCAGGCCTGTGGCCACACCAAACCAGAAGCATGAGGAGAGCACTCATAGGCTTACCTCAGACCAAGATCTTCAGGCTTCTGATTCCTTTCTGACCATTCTGGCCAGACGGTGACATCCACCCCTGCCACCCTGGGCAGCAGCACTGCCTACAGGAAAGAGCTGCTCTTTCTCTCTCATAAAACAGAAATTATCACCATATGCTGTACCCTTTGGGAGGCTGGCAACCTCAAAAATAAAAAGTTCAAGACACAAACTAGAGAGAGACATTTGTCCTTACCAAATAGCTACTAAATCTGAAAGTCCAAAAGCCAGGACATTTCATTTTTTTAAGCAAAGAGGATAGAAGGATTGCAAGATACTCTTTTAGAAACAACAAGTGATCAAAGAGTCAAAGTGTCAGGACAAACTACTGCAGATTGAGGAGTACAGCTTTTGATTTCTAAAACACTCAACATGAATTCCAGATATAACATTTCAGAATTTTATTTCAAAAAAGGGGGGAGTTTTAGAACTTGTCAAAATTTTTTTTTTTCTCCTAAAAGGTAATCAAAATGAACAGGATGTTCTCCTGCATAAAAAGAAACAGGGAAAATGAGGACAATGTACACATAACTAAATTTACATATGACCTCAAAAGAAATTTATTCTCTGCCTCAGTTTTCAATGAGGACCATAATGTCTCCTTGGAACAAGGGCATAGAAGCCATTGAAACTGAGCATGGTGTTGCATAACGCTGTTGTCCTGGAACTGGAAGAGCAGCTGTATTTGCAGCCAAGGGAAGGTGCTGATCACCATATCAGAAGCATCACTGCACACCTGCCCCAGGTCACTCTTTCCTTAGCATCCAGTACTGTCCAGAGACAAGCACTGAGGCAGCATGGACCTTAATTCTAACCCCAACAAGCTGCTTTTCAGTAACTTTGAAAGAATTGGCATATGAAACTGCAGCTTAGCTAGACTCATTTTGAAGTGAATGTAACATGGTAGAAGATCACCAAGACTAGTAACAGGCAATAAATGTGCTGATCCATGCAAGACTGACTAGCTTGATCTCAAAAGTATATCTTGACTTGAAAACATGCAACAGTAATGTAGAAATTGACACAAAATACAGCTTGGGTATTAATGATGAGACTCTACTAAATAGTTTCTTTCCTTATGACAGTCAGGAGATTAGGATGCATTGCATATGCCTTCCCATGCATCATCTGGCACAACTTTTTACTGGTTGGAATGGGGGGAAAGTGAACCATTAAGACAGATGGCAACATATAGTACTAATATTCATGTTCATCATGTGACTTTGGATGTTATCCTCCTGGTCAGAAAGAAGTCAAAAGACCGAGTTGCTCAATGCAAAGTTCCAGTAGGCTGAAAAGAGGCTTTTGGAGCGCCTTCAAAGTTTAAGGATCACAGAATTAATGACACCACCAATATTCTAATAAAATTTATTGTTATCTCTACCTTTATCATCCTCAATTCAGGATCAGTCGTTCAGGTCTAGGCGGTAAGGAAAAAAGTTGGGGTAACCTCAATCATACAAGCAGCAGGTTAAGTACCCAGAGCCAAAGCCTTTCACTGTGTGCTGTAAGCTAACTATTGGAAGTGAAAAAGGGGGTCAGAAGAAGAGTTCAGCATTAGTCATTTTTTCATTAGTTATGAAGCATAACTGCTTAAGCCATGAAGAAAAATGCTGCCTAGGGATTGTACTTAGAAAAGTATTCCCTGAAAAGATAAATAATTCCCTCTAAAAGGCACCAGGTGAGACTTCTGAAATTTTTTCATTTTCAATGCATCTTGTTTGAATGTGGCCAACCAGGAGGTGCAGAAGGGCCAAGACAGTTTAGTAGGTGGGTCAAGAAAACGCTCTACACAAAAGTCTGATTCACGTAGCCAAGAGGAAGGAAGTCTGGGAGAAAGAAGGAGAGCAGACACCATCCCAGAGAGGCTCATAATAGCTCACAAGGCGGAACAGTGAGGATGTAGCATCCTGGCTGGGCTTTTTTGCTTTGTTGTGTGTTTTGGTTTATTTAACTGCATCCATTCACACCAGGAACTACAGTAAGGTTTTCCCTTAAATAGAAGTGTATGCTTCATCTAATCCTGCATTCATATCTTCATCTTTCCTTTATGCTTGGCCTGTCTTAGGGAAATTCTTCATTATCAGGTTATGATGTTCTAAGAGATGCTTAAGATGAAAATCAATTAACTTCTGTGATGCCATATCTCAATACAGACTTTACATTATTATTACAATTGCAAAATTGAGAGAAACATAGAATGAGTAAGCCTCCAGTTGCAGTGACTCCTGTTTACTGTAATCAGACAAAATGAATAAGCTTTTATGGAAAATGTGCTTCCATGCAGCTTTGGATGCACAACTCATGCATTAGCAATGTTTATGGATTGACTCATTACACAGCCAGTCTTTCTGCATTTCCCTTCTGAGAACATACAGGTTTTCAGACATAATCAAAACCAGGATTTCTGATATGCAGGAAAGTTTATTTTTCACTTGTATTCCATGGAGCAGAATCTCCCTGAACTCAAAAAGATCCTTGGCCAGAGTTTGAAAGGAAAAGATTTAATTTTCCAATATAGTGACAGACAAGTGAACAGCAAATGCTCTGGGCTCCTTATTATTCAGCACTTATTCCAGATCCAGGAAGGACCTAAACTCCAGGACACAGATGTCTTATGTTCAGAATTATAGCAGGAATCTACCCAAATGATACCAGGCCCTTGTCTAGAGTGAAACCCAGAACTTGAAAGGAAGAGTGTGAGTTTCTTGAACCAGCATTTCCCCATGAAACCACCCCTGGAAAAGTTCCAGCTATTGCCTTGAAACAGGGTGTAAGGACATGCATATAGCAAAGTGTGAGGCAAGGTGCTGTGGGAAGACTGAGCACACAGGGAACTCTGAAAAAGAAGGGCTAGCCAAACAAGTTTTGCAGGACCCACCCATGTACAAAAACCCACCAGTGTGCCAAAGTGGTTATTGAAACATCACGACCTGCACCGACCTAAGCTGCCGGCAGGAATTGCTGCTGCTGTTATCAGCAGGCAGTGTGTGAAGTGGGACCTAGTGCCAACTAGGTCAGGACGTGGTTACAAGCAGAGTCACAAGAAAGCCACAGCATGTATACAGAACCTAAAAGTGAATCTGTGGGACCAAACCTCTGACAAGCAGATCTGAACCCTGGTTCTACCACAAAGTGCTGTAGTTGACTACCCTTGCACTACTTGCTTTCTTGTAGCCTTGCTCCAAAGCTGACACCCAGGCATCAGCCTGCCATGATCCCAGCTTCCAGGTGCCCTTCTCTGAGGTACAGTGTATGATCTCAGCAGGGAAGTTACAGCAAAGCTACAAAACCTGCCCGACTCCTTGAGGCAGTGGCTCAGGTGGCAGGTGGGAAGCGAGATAAGGTGGCACAGCTCTGGCCAAGCCGCTGCTGGTACACAATGCCTGCTAAAACATGATTGCCTTCCATTGACACTGACAGAGCAAATACATCCAAGTGCTGCTTGGGAAAGGTGCCACAGTGACAGGCACAGAGATGGAAATCAAGTATCTAGGACCCAAAGCAACCCAATCAATTAAAGAATCTATGGTCACGGGGGTCAGAGCACAAGGCAGCGTGGTCTGCTGAACTTTTTTATCATGAACCCTTTCAGCAAGGTAAGCAATTCCGTTTCTGGCAAAATATCCCAGGCACTTGGGATCAGATATATATACATAAAATATATAGGGGGAATTCCCAAGCCAGAGATTACATCTCACCACTTATGTACAATAAGCATAAGCCAAGGATCATCCTGGCCTCCTTGAACATATCCAATCTCTTTTTGAACATACTGGTATCTTTTGTTCCACAACACTTTAGATGTACTTACATGTTGCATACTAAACCCCAGGATCTTCCTTTCATCCATTTCTAACAGTCTGATCATTTCATCAGCTCCTAGCCCTACGCAATGCTGATTCCTCCCATCCAGCAGCCAGCCAGAGTCAGTGTTTCCTAGAGGAAGTCATACAGCATTTAGTCTTGTATAGAAGTCATTTCCATCTCCTTGGACACCTGCATTGGTTCTCTCCATATTCTCTAGCTTTATTAAACCTTTCCAAGGACTGCAGACAGCACTCAAACCAAATATGTTTACAGAGTAGCACACCAATATTTTCCTGCATTCTCTTCCTTTCCCAATAATTAATATTCTAATTGGTTCCTTTGATATAAGGTTTGGACAGACATTTTCAGAGAACTATGCATAATGCAGAACCATCCCCAAATACCACTCCACAGCCCCCTTGTGTTGTATGTATGTTAGGATACTTTTTTCCCATGTGAATTCCTTTGTGTTCTGTCAACACAGGCTTTATTTACTACAGAAGGCATATTTGGTAGTCTAATTTACAAGTTTCAACATGCATGAAGACCAGTATCATATTCACTACCTTCCCTTTCTGTGTTCCTAAGACTAATCTAAAAATCACACAGGACAGCATCTCACACAGCTCTTAAAAACTCCTTTAGAATCCAGCAGTCAAAGCTGCCTGGGTCTGGAGAGCTTTATCAACTCTCCTAAAAAGCTGCCACTGGCACATCAATTTCAAGTAGTTCCTTGGACTAATATCTTACAGAGCATGGCTCGACATGAAAATTTCCAAGTTTCTCAGCTCTGAACACAGATGCATGTGACTTGGCTTTTCTTTCCAGATGAGAAGCTAGAGCAGCAACAGGAACATTCTCTAACCCATTGCAAACAGCAAGCCAAAAGCCAGGGTTTCTTTGAAGCTTCATCTGCTGTCACTAAAACCAACACTTTGTTCATATTTGCATTGCTCAGCACCCACCACTGCAGTTAGGAAGAGTCTTTACCTTTGCTGTGCTGGATATCTGCTAAATCCAAAGATCAGACTGAAAGAGATTTAGGCAGACACTCATCTTTCACTCAGGTGAAAGCAGGTCACCCAAGACCTGCTGAAGACTCAGAACTTCTCATTACTGAGGTATCTTCCTGAAATGTTGGCGAGTGCTTCCTGCTGAATGGCTCAGGAATCCTTGCACCACACAGCAGCTGCTGCAGTTCCCAGAACTTCCCCACCACTGTGGAAGGGACTTCACTGCCTTGTGCTGCACAGAACTATGTGTCCCACTGAATGGACATTCAAACACATGTGGGTGACAAGTTTAATGCCTGATAAGAATATTTCAAAGTACAATGCCCCTTTGCAATAGCAGTGCAAAGCTTTATGCCCCAATGAGTCACTGAACACAAGCAGCACTGTATAGATCCATGGTACTGAACAGCTTTCTGCCAAACTCTAAGCAAACAAGACAAAGAATGTAAAGAGCTAAGACTCAGAAATATTTTATCTGTGACTTGGCAGTGCTAGCTAACAGAATCATTTAGGACTTCTAAGATTCAGTCTATTCAAGACTACAAAGGAAGCAAGTACAAATCCAATTCATATTTCCTTATATATAGTTACTCAAAAGCCAATTAAAAATACAATTAACAGTAACATAAAATAGGGGGAAAGCTAGAGACAGAGAGCGTGTAACAAAGGGGAATTCAAAGCATACACTTACCACATAACATACACATTAAGTGGGTACAGAGACAAACCAGAGATCCTTACAACATATAGAGGTTAAGACCAATGGACAGATGCTGTTTAAAACTGACCTACTTGTGCTTATTCAGGGTTCAGAACTGTTCAAAACTGACCTATTCCTTGTGTTATTCAGGGTTCAGAACAGTGGTACCACTATTCCCTATCAAATTAGTCATATCTTTCATTGCAAAATCTGCCTGGATTTTAGCAATTCATCTGATTAGAGCCAAAATCTTGAAATTGCATCATTGTTTAGCTGTGAATATTCTACCTGCCAAGAGAAGGAATTGAGGTAAGGAGTCAGATTTTTATCTCAGGTTTCATTTCAGCAACTCCCATGAAAGTGTATAGACAGGCTCTATAAAGACTTCTTCTGTGTCCATACAGGTGTTCACCTCTATATCCTACAAGTAAATCACACTGCATTAACTGCTCCATTCTTTATGGCCTTTATCTCACAAGATTTATCTCTTGATCACTTTATGTGAAGTAGTAAACAAACACGGGCACACTGTAGCAGCTCCCTTACAGACTGACAAGCCTTGTGCTCCTGGAGGGTGGGCACAGATAACCAAGCTGGGAGGAGATGTATACACCAAGCAGCCCCACGTTGGGCGCCAGTTATTAGAAAAGACGCTTGTAGCCCGGCGAGAGAGATGACCTGAAGATCAGGATCCTCTAGAACACGTGGTTTATTGGTCGTGGAAATGCAGCCTGACTAGGGAAGAGGGTCCAGGGATCCAGTGCAGAGTCCAAGGGAAGGCAGGAAAAAGAGGCAAAGAGGGGGAACTCTCTGTTACATTCCATTTTAACCCCTTCTATCGTGAATATGCTAATGAACATTAACCAATCACTTCTAGATACAAAATCTACAGAATCTACATACAGCCTATGAGAGCTACAACATTATAATACTACTCTACATACCAAAACCTGTGAAACCCACCTTATCTCTGATACCTGAGAAAGCGCAGCCTTTCATTCATCCTTTTGTCTTGTCAGGGGTGTCACTGACCCACCCAGCCAAGGCCTTTCAGCTGCTTAATCACCTTCTTCCTGTCCCATGCTCAAAGCTCAAACTTTGCTTTTAGTTCTATCCCTCTTGTGGGTTTCATAGTTTTAGAATCTTTTATTATTAAATTATCTCTACAAGGCCTAGCTACTTCATCCTCCCCAACAGGAGGAGATGTATACACCAAGCAGAAAGGGAATACTCCCATATTAGCAGTTTATCCTTAGCTGAAACAGCAGCAAGGGAGTAAGTGTAAACAACTGGAAGAGAGAAGCAAGGAGCTGTCATAGCAGGCACCTACAAGGGTTAGCCAGACATCCTTGCCGAGCTCAGGGAACAAGCTGGACTTCACACTGGGCTAGAACTCAAGTGTTCCTCAACTGTTGAATTTTTGATTTGATACTTATCACCACTCCCAGAATTAGTTAAAACTGTTTAGCATGGGACAATTATCAGATACTTAAAGAAAGAACAGAAATCCACAGGAGGGACCAAAATAGTGACAGTCTGACAGCTTACCTTCAGACTAACTCGTATGTCTGCTCTGCATTCTGCTGTTAGGGATTTTACTCTTTCACCTCCTGCACAGCAACACGTTCAGCAGTAGCACCTTAAGAGTGCCTTCCACAAGACTAGATGAGCAGCAGGAGTTTGACTTCTCCAGCATCATGGTGATGGATTTGTGAATAGATTTTTCTTGTTCCTTGGTCAAGTGTCCTTGGAGCAGAGGTATGTGCAAGCTAACAGCCTCCTTTTCTTGTACTTGTCAAGGACTCCATTCTAGGTGTTGTCACAAGATTGACTACATGAGCAGAGCCTTCAAAACTTAAACTCTGTTTAGCATTTGAACCCCAGCTAAACTAACAGAGCAGATTTCAGGCAGAGTCAAATAATCATGGAATCAAAAAATGTCCTGAGGTGGAAGGGACCCACAAGGATCAAGTCCACCCCAAGACTCACACCATGTGCCTGAGAACATTGTCCAAACATTTTTTGAACTCTGTCAGACTTTGTGCTACGATCACTTCCCTGGGGAGCCTGTTCCAGTGCTCAGCTACCCTCTGGTTGAAGAATTGAAGAACCTTTTTCTGATATCCAACCTAAACCTCCCCAACACAGTTTCCTGCCATTCCCTCAGCTCCCACCACCAGGGGAGAGATCAGTGCCTGCCCCTCCAGTTAACCTCACAAGGGAGCTGGAGACTGAGTCATACTAAACCCATTCATAAATGAAAATGGAAGTCACCCTTCTGCAGTTAGGTTTCTTTTATAGTGTCAGCTGCTGAGCAGAGCTTTTGGACCACAGTTTTAGATTTAAAGGCTGTAAGTTCCCAAACCCATTTTTCCAACAAGAATTACAACAGAACTTATTGAAGTGTTCTCATTTACCTTTGTACACTTCACATAGCTGCAGTATCTCACTGTTAGCTGATACAGTATTATAGTACACATGTATCCACTAACACTAACTTACTCTGCTTTACCAGCCATCTTCTCTCTCCATTAGATACAAGGTCCTGAAATACAGCTTTGAGAGTGACAGTAATGCAGGATGGACATTTTGTAACCTTGAAAAAGCTTCTAGCAGTTACTTGTTACCCAACATTTAAGATTGTTACTTTTTTGTCCTTTAAAGCTAATCACACAACATTTCTGTAATTCACTTACACTTTCAAGACACCACAGCAGAACCTGAGAAGGGACATAGTTGTCTGTAAGGCAGAAAAAAAATTGGAATAGATTGAAGACTGGTAAGTGGCAGCTGCCAAGGTAGACAGACATCCTGCAGCATGTCATTGAGGTGGGGAAGGAGTATAAATCAACTACCCATCTCCCATGGAAAAAAAAATATTTAAAAGGGATGACTGATAACAACCCACTACCTCTCATCAGCCCCAGGGCTCTTTCATAAGCTCCATCTCATGCCAGTTATATTTCCTGTGGGTTCTTCAGCAGTCATGGAATAAGAGAAGGGTTTGATAAACCATACACTACAAAAGAAAAATAGCTGTAGCTATTGCAGCACTGCTGTGCACTAATGTAGCATTGCTTCTCAATATTCAACAAAAACTAGAGGAGCAAAACAGCAAAAGTTAACAATTGTGTCATTAGAATAATTACAACAATTTATTTTTTTTTCCAAGATCTATAATCTAGACAAGTAGTTGGGAAACTTCAATTTATGAAAAGACATTTCTGTAAAGATTTTCTTCACAGGTTTTTCTCTGAAGAGGCTGATACTTCTTCCCTCCCCTGCTCCAGAGAAAGCCAAAATGTTTCAGGTCACATACCATGCCAGCCTCTCAAACTGTTTAGAATATGAAATGTGCAGAACAATAAAATTTTTTTCTTCATTGGATTCAACGTTGAGAATTTTAACATCTATATAACAAACTATAAACAAAAGGTGGAGTACAATTAGCATAAGTACTCCTTATGCCTGAAATACCACTGAACTTCTGCAGCAGCACAAGACCATTATGGGGAACAAACCTTTTTCACCAGAAATATGGGACAACTGCCCCCATCCTGCCAGATGACTGAGATTCCACACCGTGTTTCCTATAATGACAATGAGATGAACATCTTAAAGTTTGTCATGCCAGCTTTGCTCTTAGGAAGGAGATATGCTGTTCTTGTGTGCGCTCCAACACCGAGGTACACACTGGAGCACACATTCTCTGCCCCTGCTGCAGCCCTCCTCTTTATCAGGAATAGTTCCCATCCCACTCCTGATCACTCTCCCTCTGTGATGTGGAGAATCACAGCTAAGGGACAAGGGAGGGCAGGTATGAACATACACTTGCCAGAACATACTTGACATACCAGAAATATAATTCAGTTAAAACTCAACCAATCAAATAACCATCCAAAATCCACTTCTTACATTCAGTGCATTTTAGAGAATGCTTAGTATTAATGCTTTAAAAAATCCTAATTAGTAATTTATTACCATTACGAATCCTGAAGGATTTTCTATTATTTTGAAATTTGAAAAGCAGACTACACTTATAATAGCATTTTTAATACAACAAGAGCCATTTTATTCATTTAAGTTCATAACAATACTGATGATTCTATCATAACACAACCACAGAACAGCTCAAAAACTGGGTGACATTTACATGCATCTACCAATATTGTAACTGGTGGTTTATACAAAGTGTTCATTTCCTTGGTTACAGTCAAAGCTGGACACGAGGTATTTGTTAGTAAAGGACAGAACAGCATAACCCTCTGTTCATGCCTTAGAAGATGTTTCAAAAGGTATTTCATGTTTTTCATGTATATCAATTGGCATTTCTAGGGAACTTTTTTATATTAGCTTCTCATAAGATCTCATCTTCTCAAAAGCTTCTTAAAAGCTTCTCATAGAAGTTTTTGTACTCCAGACACTGTAGTGCT
The DNA here is from genome assembly GCA_016584745.2 of Phylloscopus trochilus trochilus. Lineage (NCBI taxonomy): Eukaryota > Metazoa > Chordata > Aves > Passeriformes > Phylloscopidae > Phylloscopus > Phylloscopus trochilus. The sequence continues at coordinate 31,567,994 of WQNJ02000062.1, read as the reverse complement.
TTGTAAGTAACACAGACCATAATCACCAGGTAGCTATTGTCATTGCTCAACCCAAGCAGCACGGAAGGAGTGAAAGAGCCCACAGTGAAAAGCATTCAATTAAATTCTTTTTAATGACCTGCAAGCATTATCAGAACAGAATGAACATATAAAAATGCAAACTTTATGCTGAGTGTCCTTTTAAAAGCTAGCAGCACAAAATACTTTTTGAACAGACCAGACATCTGTTGCTTCCTGAACAGTAGTACATCATTTTGTTGTCCATGTTTTTTGACTCCCAGTTTTTGCAAATGCTGATACATCAAGAGTTTTACCACTGCTGCACTGTTCATATAAAGTCTGAAAGTTAACAAACACACAGGGAATATTCAGGTGAACACAGTTGTACCAGACATGGATTCAAACTATATAACAAACATTACCACTTGAAATAAATCATCACATACTCCACACCAAAACTGCTCTGTCAAATAAAAAAACACTTAAGACAGCTTAGTTGTACCAGATGTAATGCAGTGCAGTGCCCAGAAGAAAATACATACACTGACTTAGCAGTGTGGACAAAGTTATAGAGCTTCCCAACTTGGGACAGAACAAATGAGCTGCAGAGATCTAAAATCAAGTTTACTCTATTAAATGTCTCCACTATGGAAACACCAGCATGGAAGGAGAGTTATTTGTGTACTCAGGACATGCAAGCTCTACATGAGATACTCAAATGCCCACTAACAGCCACATGACCATTTTGTTGTAAGAATAACTACTTGTTCATCTTCATATTTGAAACAGATCAAGTGCAACTAGAAGTGTAAGCAAGAGCTCCTTTAGATTTAATATACACTGAATTTGCTTTTCTCCCCATGAAAGCAGCTTTGCATTCTCAAGGTCTTATGTACACTTGCCACCATTGCTTCTTCTGAGGCACAGGTAGCAAGAACAGAGTTGAAGATTTACCAAGCTTCTCTTTCAGGCAATGAACAGAGGCTGCAATACTTCAACACCCAGGAACTCATTTACACATAGCACTGCATTAACAGGTCAGCAACTTGCAGGAAACAGGAACAGTTGCAGCCCCAAAGTGTGCACACTTAACAGATCAATTTAGGTAATTTTTCCATAGTGAGGGTTCTTAAATTAGAAGATGCCTGCATAGGGGCAGCTTAAAAGCAAAGATCATCTACTGGGGGGGTAGAAAGGAAAAAAAGCTAAAAGTAAACGTTTCTGAGATTATTTTCAACCCTTTCAATTCAGAAGAATGTAGAGAGATTCTGCATCCTTGCAAATAAAAGCACTAGATATGCAATGTTTTTCCAGCTATAGCTGAAGATTTCATATATGTATTGTTTCAGCTTTCACTGCCAAACATTCTAACCTTTGTCTGCATGAGCATGTGCTAATACACAAAATAGGAAAGACAATTTACTTACCCTCGCAGCTCTAGAAATAGAATTGGGAGAATTCAAGCCAACAAGCTGGCCAAGGATACGTTTCATTTCCTCTGTTGTTCCTTTTGCATTTGGGACACCTGCAGTTAATTTATAGTTAGGCTGAAATTGTATGCATTGTCAATGTAAAAATTGCCAGAGCAGTTTCTAAGAGGATTAAGAATTAAAATATTGACATCTTTTCTGAAGCAGACTTAGGCACCAAACAAAATTGACAACAAGCTCAGAGTACATCTAAGAGTACAGGACTTTTTAAAGCACAGTTACAAATAGTATTTAATAAAAATGTAATTTAAAATAAATGTACCTGTTTGACAATGACTTTGAATTTGAACATAGGGATGTACCAGCAACTCCGAAACAGAAATTCTCTCTTTAGGATTTCTTATTAAACAGCGCTGCAAATGAAAAAGTGGAAGAATGTTTTGCCTATAAATTATGAATTGTCCTAGGAATTCACAGTATTTAGCTTGGATGTTGAATCAAATGACTTAAGTCAGAGTGCTTTCAGTATTTACTTAGCTGGTATTGAGCCGAAAAGAGACTTTAATATGGAAACTGCATGAAGTAGCTCTAGTTTCATTCTGCTTTCGGAATAAGGCCTGTTACTACAAGTAGCAGTGAGCAGCTATTTGTGGAAAAAGTCTCTCAAGGGCAGCTCATTCAGTTTTAGAAAATATGCTTTAAATAAAGAAATTAGCATTATTTAAATCAAAAGGAATAGTTACCTTCAGCACATCTTGAAGATCCTTCTCAGCAATATCTGGGAATCCTATTTCATAATTTGGATCAACAATAGCATGCATTTTGTTGATGTGACTTGTTATATGTTGAAATGGAGTCCTTCCATATGTCATACAGTACAAAATGCAGCCCAATGACCACACATCACTTTTGGGGCTTATCTAATATTAAAAAAAAACCAAAAAATTACTCTCTACTTATGAAACTGGCCCTTCAGTCAATTTATCATGTAATTGTACAGTTTTCATTGTATAAGAGATCTTTGAAACTATTACACAAATTCACCAAGGCAGCATGCCATTATCTATTAAGACAGTGATGTGGCTTCCTTCAACTTATATTCCATAAGAAAACTATTCTTATTAACTATTTTTGAAAATCAACTTATTTGAACTAACTTAAAACTAAAGTTAGTCCTTAACAAGTCAAGCTGCAGAATCCTAATATCAGATTTAAAAATAAATACAAGTACAAGCATTCTAAATTTTTTAAATCCAGGAAACAGTGAGGATCACATCTATGTCTCCAAAGCAGAAAGTCACAATTCAATTCCCCTGGGTTTAAAGGATTCAGATCCATATTTCAGCCATGACACCCAGGCTGTTCCTTGCAGGACAATTTGCCACTTCTGTTGAAGCTGAAGCACTTTATGAGAAGCAGAGCCGGGGAGAGGAGGGAAGCGGAGAAAGATACATACAGAGAACCTGACTCCCAGCAGAGTGGTTAGATTTTTGCTTAGATGAGCTGAACAAATCTGCACTCTGCCTGCAGTTTTAATTTAAAAGTACGAAACAAGGTAAAAAATTGCATTCTTAAAGAAATAGACTTATAAAATATTTTATTCTTATTTAGAAAGACAAGTTTGTATTTCATTACATAACACTTCCATTCAACTGTTAAAAAGTTAACTTTCATGTACATGCAAGTACATTTGGATTGTAATTACTTTTTCATCAAACCATATACCACTCAGTTGAAGTCTGACTGCCATTGTGAAAATGCTTTCCTTCAGTACTTTTCTCATCATTCATTTTCCATTGCCCTGGTGATGTTATAAAGTTTTCTACAATACACAACACTCTGTAGCATAGAAAAAGTAATAGGAACTGAACTCACGAATTCATACACTGAACTCATACATTTGGCCCTAAAAAGCCCAAGCCTGTGTTTCTGTTTTACTTTCAACTTTACTCATTAATTGAGTACTCATTAATCACTTACATTTTCCTAAACACCATCGGCCAAACACTTTTAGATAGTTAGGGAGATTAGGCTGCCATCACCATGGCACAATAAATATCCTTACGTTCAAGTTTCTATGGAAGACTTGGAAAAAAAATCTGAAGGTACATCACTGAATTACTTCCTTCTTAAGATGAAGGGAATAGGAGGAAAAGATCATACTACCTTAGAACGAGACTTGCCATTTTCTCCATAGGAAGACCGATCTTCTATTGCTTCAGGTGGCATATAGTTCATTGTGCCAGCCTAGCCATAAAAGTAAAAAATATTCTTTTAAGTAAAGTATGCTTTAAATTTAATTCACTTAATTAAACTTGAATTTCTGTCCCAAAACACTGAAAAGCATCTTGAACATTTGTTTATATTAAGGCTTAAGGCCATTATTATTCTGTTCATTAAAAACATGTAAAAATCAATATACATGAATATTCATATACACATACAAAACCATTCACCATAAAATTTCAATAGTAATCAAGGTTATTAAAATTAATTATCAGCAGGTACTAGAGCACTTCACAGAAAAATGGACATGAATTCTCCAGAAGTATTTCACCTGAGAATCTTTAATAATACTTGTCACATCTGGCTGCATCTGGTTTGCAATGCCAAAGTCAATTAGTTTTAACATTCCATCAACTATCAGAAAGTTTGCTGGTTTCAGATCACTGTGAATAATGCCTGTAAAAAGAGTATAAAGTAAATCCAAATTACTACCATAAAGTTTAGCATTATTCAACCCCCATAACCCTTGCACAGAGAGAAGGTGCAGATTGGCTTTTTCTGAATCTCAACAGTTTTCATAAAAGTGCTTCTATTTCTTCCTAAACAGTTAAGACTTGCAAGAGTTTAGAATCAGAGTTACTACTTATTCAAATCTGCAGGTACCCCAGAACAGCTCCAAGCAATTTGAGTTGCACAGTTGGTCTCACTTTGGGACAGACCCTCCAGCTCTGTGTGCACATGGCCACACTAAAGTGCTGCTCTGGAGCAATTCAGTAGCCTGTCCATGCCTGCAGTTCTCTCTTTAATTAGCTAAGCAGGTATTAAAAATAAAAGAATTATATTGCTTAGTCTGATTAAAGGTACCATTCACTGAGGAGTATACACAACTGACTTCTCACAAACTCTACTTGCACAATTTAACATTAATTTTAGTTACTATTTACATAATCAACCAATCTTGTTATTTTACAAAAAACAATGTCTTTTTTCAAAAAATCACGTGTGTATGTACCCTGAATTTCAGTAGGTTTTGCTGTTTGCCATATTACAGAATGCTCTAGTCTAGTCCTGAAAATAGGTGATGCTTTCTGCTACATGTACTAGTCTTCATTGTTATATAGGAAAAGATCCAAGTCTGCCCTCTCCTTTATGCTATGCAGACAAACAGAATATAGGTGCATACACTTTAACTATAGAGGTAAAGATGAGAGGAAGGCCTGAAGAACTCTAGGAAAAAGCTGAAACACTGTCAAAGTAAAGATGGCAGAGCTGTCAATGTCAAAGCTACTTCTAGAGAGAATGAGTGGCTAAAAATTGAGTCTAACGGAACAAATGGAATTGAGGGTATACGATATAGTCTAAAACAGAAAATATTTTCTGGCTGTTGAAAGAAAATAGCACTACATAAACAGTGATATTTGTGAGATCCTTCTTCAATTAGCTAAGCCTATCTCTGGATCAACATTTACCTTGTTTCTTTTCTTCACTTTTTTTAAATACAGTAAATACTCATCCTTATATTAAACCAACACTAAAAACAATACCACCTTCAAAATTAAACCAGATCCATATTATCTGCCATATATCCCATACAAATACCTAAAATTATTTAAGAATACCATATTCATGGATTGTGTGAACAGCTTCCAGCATATTTTTCCAATAGCTCTTTCGTTCCAGTGGATCCATCTTTTTTTTCTTTTTAAGCCAGCTATTGAGATCAATATTTCCACACTCCATTACCATGTAGATATGTTGATCAGTAATTTCACTAAAAATAAAATATGTGTTAAAAGTGAAGGAAATATCTTTGTATAGAGAAATAGTAATTAAATAAAATTAGTATTTACTCACTAGCCATAAAGGCGGATGATCTTTTCACTATGTTGCTGCAGTTTACTCAAATGAGCAATTTCATTCTTATAGCTCTCAACAGTCTGTTGATCAGCTTCCTCTAGATTCACATATTTGACAGCATACAGCTGCTTCTTGTCATTTAGTACTTGAAACACCTGCAAAACAGTATCAGTTAATAGCTTAATTCATCCTGAATTCTGATTTACTATGGTCCTTCACCTCAACTCAGCCAGAACACCAAAGTCTACCTTTTCAAAAGGAAGAAACAATACAAAGAAATTCAAGTCAGCATAAAAAAAAAATCAAGGAAGACAACACCAGTTAAAACAGAAACAACCCTCTATCAGAAGCTATCTTGGTGCTACATTATATTTCACCAGGTTCAGCATGAATCTGCAGTGTTCTCAAGTTAAAGATTACAAAATAACACTCCCAGAGATACAGGTTTGTTTTGCCCTCACACGTACATTTTGTCACACCAAAATCATTTGGAGGCTAGACCACACAGCAACATTGAAGAGGCTGAGAGCACAGTCTCATTCGGTCTTAAAATGAGAAGGCTGCAGAAAATCCTACTGCTGTCTTCAGCTATTTCAAGGGAAGGTATGACAGACTCCTCTTGAACCATTAAAGTACGAGATGCAACAGACATAGCTAACAACAAAAAAAATTACAATTGGATGTTTTGATTTTTTTTTCACTGCCTTATAGTCCATCTGGAAAACTGCTTGTCCGGAGAGGCTATGAAATCTCCATCTCTGGTGATATTTAAACACAAAACCCCACGAGTAACATGGTCTATTTTGGCCTTGTTTTAAGCAGACTGTGAGAAAGTGACAGAGGTCCCTGCCATCCTACCTCATTCTACAACCACAACCTGGCAACACAGGGACCTCCTCTTTCTTGAGTTCCCTGCTAACTGGAAGCTGGCTAATATTACTTGACAAGAAGGATGTGAGGGGAGACCCAGGAAACTACAAACCTGTGGGCCTAACCTCACCTGCTGTAAAAGCTACAGAGAATATCCTACTGGGCACTGCTGAAATGCAATGATCAGACACAGTCAACATGGATTCACAAAGGGAAAGGCCTCTTTAAGTAACAAGTTAAATTAGCCATCCTAAGGACACATCCTCCTAGAAGCTATGCTAAAACACATGGAGAACAGGGAGGTGATTTGAGAGTCAGCACAGCTTCACCACATGCAAGTCTGTCTGACCAATCCAGTGGCCTTCTGAGAGGGAGGGACTACATCAGTGGACAAGGGAAGAGATAGAGATGTCACCTATGTGGACTTCTGTAAGGCCTTTGACATAGTCCCCCACAACACCCAGCTAAACTGCTTATGCTGGTAAGAAAGTAAGGAGCTATAACAAACTCAAGAGATTTTTGCCAATACTGTTTCCCAAGCTCTCATGACCCCAAATTTCCATGCAAAAAGCAGCTCACTCACCACTTCAGACATAGCTACAGCTTTACTTTTCACCCAAGTTACAGTAGTTAAGAGATGGTCTGTCTCCTTCAGGCTCTCAATCCACTTTACAATTCACCCATTTCCCAACAGTGTAATCACACTGCTCTAAACAACAGCCTCTCACATTAGGATGTACACAATGCAGCAGATCTCTTTTAACAGAAGAGCTGCTTGAAGAGCTACCATGAATATTAATGCTTACCCTATTATAGAAATTATCTTCAAGAGCAAAAAGTCTAAGCAGAGCACAACACCAGCAGTGTTCTAGATTCCCTAGGTCAAACATTGTGTACATGTTAACACTAGGCGATCATTGGATAATTTCAGTGCATTAACAATAGAACTAGTACTGTGTAAATGAGTGACTGCCTCAAAAAGGAGCACCTTACCTTACTTGAGCCTCCACTACCTATTTGCTTTAACACTGTATAAACTCTTCCATTGATGACGAGGCATTCGTGCGAAGGTATAGCAGCTGGAACCTGTGTACACACAGAAAAGGTTAAGGAATTAATATTGGTACATGCAACAGAACTTAAGAGAGCTCTACTTTTTATTAAGTTAAAATAAGTTCTTTTGCTCTTTCTGAAGAAGATAAATTTGTTTAGAAGCAATAAAGAAACTTTAAATGAAAGCCAGATCCCCATATACAGATCACCATTTGGCATGTGACATCATTAAACTCCTGTAAAAGGTGCTAATGCTCTTCAGACTGGAAATCAAGGAAAGGATACTCTTCAATAAGGTTTCCCAGATAATTAGGATACCTCCCTCTTGACATATAACATCAGAAACTACATTATCCAAGAGACTTTCAGTCCCAGCATGAAACTTGAAAGCTATACTGAAATCATCTATCATTTTATTTGAAGCTAATTACTTCATCTTCTAACTAATTAGCTAGAAGACTGCAGTAGTGTGAAGTCGAAATAGCCTGCATTGCCTATATCTGCTACACCAAACCACAGAAAAGCCTCAAGTTTGATTTATTAATTTATTAATACTTATCCTCTAGTAGGAAGCTTAAACCTATCCCCCAGTTTTATCTAGAATTGGGAAGGTTCCTGTCTCTACGTGCAACATATCTAAGGTAACCCATTTTTACATTATGTCAGGCCACAACAAATGTATCAAAATTTGTGAAATCTAACAAAAATGGAGGAGAAATGCTTTCACCTCCCTCAAACTCATGGTTTTCAACACACACTGCTCCTCTTTATTGGTACTGTAGTGGGTAGTACCACTGTGAAAGCACTAGAGGACAAAAATAGAGGCTCTAATACTTTCCTCTGCCATTAAGTGGGATCTGAAAAGGCTTAGGTTGCAGACAAAGGCTCCAGCACTTGGACAAAATTTTTCAACACCTGACTCATGTCATCTAAATTCAGACATACACATGAAGAAAATTATTTTGGCAATAATAGACTACTTTCCTTTATTCACCCAGGAAGATGAACAGTAACTTCAGATTAAAAAAACATATATATACACATATATTTATCTTACCTAAAGTAGTTCCCAATGAAAATATGTACTGAAAAAATGACAGAAAATGGTTACCTGCAAGCCAACTTGATTTTGAAATGGAGTTGCTGGGGTATGTGGTAAATAATAAGGGAACTGGCTGTAGGGAGTAGAAATTTGACATCCTGGTAGAAACTTTTCCTTTACAACTGGTGTGCTGAAACTAACAAAAAATATGAACAATAGCTGCAGTAGCTGTATTTTAAGATAATTTTAACAACAAAGTTGTTCCTTCAGTGTTCCTTGAAAGTTAAACCCTATTGACTAGCAAGAGCCCAAGCCTCCACTTCATTCAAAAATTATTATTAAGATCACTTCTTCATTTAGAAGTCCTTTTAGAAATACATTGAAACTATAAAATACTTAGCAAATACTTTTAAAAACTCAAGCTCGCTATCTTCAGACAATAGATGGCACTTCCCAGCAACTGAAAAGTGAAAGAACTATAAAGCTAGAAGAGCTGACTAGAATAGAGTTTGAGCCAGTTACTCTTCTCCAGCTTATTGTTATTTATTCAAAAACTTTTTCAATTACCTATCTTTAAAGTAAGCGTATTGAGACAGACAACTTCAAAAACCCTCACTATTACCTTGAGAGCTTTAGCTACTCTGGGTATGAGCAGAAAGATCATGGATTTAAAAAAACTAAAGACTGCAAAAATCCTATGTTTTTTTGATTTATTCTCCTGATGTGTCTACCATATATTTAGTTATATTTCTGAACATACTTTATTTTTCTCCATTGCATTTACAGAAACTAATGCCAAATCAGAACTGGAAAAAAATGTATATAACTAAGATTTATTTGGTAGAATAAAATCATAGAAGTGAAAGAAAAAAGACAAAACCAGTCTAAAGCATAGTTTTCTTTGAATACAGAAACACTCAGCAATTCTGCATATTTACCATGTACATACAAACTAAGTAAAGAGAATCTAATCAAGGACTGTTATCAAGTTCCTTCAAGAAACTGTTGTTCATGCCTACATATATTCTGAATTCTACATCTACAGAGACACAGGCCCTACCAACAGAACTGTGCTTACTCAGCATACAACCATGACCTATATGATTCATCCTAGGACCTATGGAAACCATAAGTATTCATATAATTAGAAAGATCTCCCAACACAGGCATAGGCGTTTATGCCTTATTTGAGGTAACATGGATAAACAAGTGCTATAATTTCCTAATGTAGGTGCTTAATCTACAAGCCTCTGGATTTCTTGAAGTGCTTTTAAAAAACCTCAGACACTTGTATCATGGAAAATAAACTAATATATAATTAACAATCTAAAAAGCCTGTTAGCCACATAAAAAAAAGTTATCCAAAAGGAAGTGTCAAGTATCAGGGATCAGTGAAAAAGGTAAATGCTCTACTAAGGACTTATTTGATGCCAAACATTCAAATGCTGAAAAGCTGCCCAAAAGGGCAAAGGTCCTTAAATGCAATCTGAATCTCAAAGTCAGGCACTTTACAGAAGCACTTGGAATGTTTGCTATCTAAACAGAAAAATTTAAGAAACCCTGTAAAAATCTGTGAAAGTCTTTCCAGAAATCAGCTACCATGTTATAGCAGGCTTACCAGGCCATATAATCATTAGATATGGTGCTTGGTGTTCCATAAACATGTGATGAGTTACTTTTCTTAGAACCAGCATCTGGTGGTGATAATCGTCTTGAAACAGACTGTTCAAGGTTCATTTGTTTTCCCTACAAAGGGCAAAGCAAGATATATCACACAAGGAGCTGCAATTAAGAACACAAATAATTTCTTCAACATGAGGAGGCTGCTTCTAGCACACATATAGTAAATATTTTTGTTACTTTACCTCTCCATAGCAGCTTTTCTGTGACACTTCTGGAGTTGGCATTTTTTTTCTGGCATTAACACAATTTAGTTTAATCTGCTCCAACTGCTTTCTATAGCTTTCACCAAAACTAGATGGCTGCTGTTGACTTTCCAGACTCCTGGGTTCTGGTATCTTCAGCTCCAGACGCTGAACTTTATTTTCTGGGGAAAAACAGGAAAAAAAAAACCCACCAAAACAAACGCCCAGAGATCATTAAAATGATTCAATATTCAACACTTGAAAAGTTTCTAGAATAATTTTACCTCATTTTCTAGATCAGACTAAACAAACACAGATGATTTATTCCTATTAGGCCTTAAAATTAATGAAGTCCTCAGGCTCCATATTCAATTCAATGTAATAAAATGGCAACTTTCTTCGTAATCTTAGGATAATACTGAGACAGTAACAGAGATGCAACTGCTTCTTTCACCAACACACACATAGGGGCACCTTCATAAATGGTACTACAACATCTGGGATATTGAGCAGGTTTGCAAAGCACTGAAGATAAGCTTATTACCATACTCCAAATTAGAAGTCTGTTGTCTTTGACAAGAGGCAATCCATAACTCAGTGTAATGACTGAAGCCAGAGCCCTAAAGGGACTTGGCACCCTGTCTCCTGGTTACTTTTGCACAGGTAGTACAAGAATGAAATGCAGGATGCGACAGTGCAGGCTGCAAACAGCACAGCTTAAGAGTGTTCCTTTACAAGCTTGAAAAGTTTTCTTTTCAAATTACTAGAAAGCAGCATCCCATACTTAGCATGGGATCCCATGCTTAGTCCAATTCAGCTGCTGAAGGACTGAACTACCTCAACCAGCATCTCACCTGGAAATGTGAATGAAGCACAAACAAGGAAAGTATGACCTGAAACCCAAACTGTTCCCAATGCAAGTCAGTGGGAGAAGTTCACTGGGGGGCTGAGGGGACACTGAAGATGAAAAAACATCATTTTTCAACTGAAATGTTTCTTTCCTACAATCCATATGTACTTATACAATCCTAAATCGAACTCATACAATATTAAATATTTTCACCTAATTTTTTCAGCAGGATGAGAAAGCCAGTTCGGGTATCAGCTTTCTGATGAAACACTGAAGTAGCAAGTAACCACAGGAGGTTAGTATATGTGTGTTCCATATTCCATGAAGTTGGCACATAATTAATAGCAGCCTTCTAGATTTTACTAGCCCTGAAATCCTTGCTATAAACCCAAGTTGGTTACAACATTTTCCAGAAAGACACAATGTAACGTAATCTCATGCCATCCCTGTTTCTAGCTGACTTCACACAACAGTCAAAATCCATGTATTGATAACCCAGTATCTAATGAAGCATTTATTTCTAAAATACACCAAAACTGGCTGATTTTAAAAGACGTTTAAGAATAATTCTCCAAAAGTTAATAATGCAGTAACTTCTGCTTTTTGAAAAACCTTTTATTTAGCAATGCATTTTTAAAAAAAAAATACAGAACAGAACATTTTTAATGTTTATTCTATTTCAAACTACTCAGACATGACATTAATAGTTACCTTCTCTTTTTGTCACAAGACCTGCTTCCACTTTGGTTTTGAGAGTTACAGTTGAATTGGTAGCTGTTTCTGAGCTGCCCTCATCCAACATCTGTAACTGTAAAGCTGTTTTTTCTTGTATGGACTAAAAAACATAAAAAGCATCTTAAAAAAGAATCAGAGGAAAACTCAAGAGTAGTATCCAAAGGACATTTCCTTAAGGTAATTAAATGGTAGGTGCACCTCAAGGCAAACATGCTTCAGGGAACTGTGCAGGTCACACAGGCAAGTGTTACTGATGCTCTTTTTAAATACATCAACACTCTGAATTTCCATAATCCAGTTTCTATAATAAAGACCTAAATGCTTTCTATTCTGGAATTCTCTTTTACGGGATGGGGACATGAAAATGTAAGACATAGTAAAGCAAGATATTTGTTTTTTGATGAAAACAAATCTCTATCAAAAGTTGTAATTCATAGCTCAATAGAGCACTATAACCAAGTTGAATGACTTCATTAAATAGGGTACTGGCCATGGTAAAATTCATGACTACAGCTGAAAGAGGTCCTGTAGTCAAGTTGAAATCTCTTTATCCCCTCTTCATAAATAATATTCCTAACACCATTCCCATTGCTCCCATTAGGTGTACTCTGCAGAGAAAACTTTTTTAATGCCCTATTATGTATAACATTTTTCAAGATTAAAAGCCACAATGAATGTTTCCATCCACAAATGATCACTTAAAGGGAAGCCCTACATTACTTCCTTCTTTCATTGCAAAAGGTGTTATTTCCTTACTAATATCATAGGATAGCTAGAGTTCCTTTTATGTATTTAAAAATATTTAAGTTACCTGCAAATCTCCCAGGTTGTACAAATCATGCCCACAAGGTTTCGGTTCTGATGGTGGAAAAGGTGCAACAAAGGCTGTTTGTTTGGAGCTGGATGTTTGCCTGTTGAAGTAAGATTCCTAATTACACCATATGCCAACACAGTGCGGCAATGGCCTTTTTTGTGAATCAGATGAAAAAAGAAGTTGGCTGAAGACTTTTAGCTACAAGCTTCAAATATACCGAAAAGCAGGTCCACTCAGACAGCAAAGTGAGAAACAACATAAAGAAATCCTACAAAATGAGGATTTAAAAATATTTTGAAAGTTACAAGACTTACCTCTTATTTTAAAAACTGGACTACATAAACAAAGATATTTTGAACTAAATTTATTTCCACTTTAATTTCCATTTTTTTGAGATTACTGATTAGCCAGAACATGCTTTTTCTTCACCTTTACACGCTTTCATACAAAGAATCTGCATAAATCTGCATAGTAAGATTGGAAGCCGGTTACTGCAGTAGCTGCTGCAACTATAATGACTATCTGTCTCTATCCTTCTGGTCATATTTAACATTAACCTCTGACACTTCCACTATCCAATAAAAGTACTATTGAAAAGGAGCATTAAAATCTGTTGTGCTGTAGGTAAACCCAATAACCATACCTCTTCATAACACGAGCTGTGACAGGGACATCTGAATCCTCCATGTCATCACCATCATCAGATACTAGGGTAACAGGAATCCTCCCAAAGGGGCAAATCTTAGAGCAAATTCAGAAGTTATCAGGTGTGTAAAACAAAATAAAGAGTTTAAGATTTAAAAGAAAATGTTATATGTTTTACCTGATTAGGTTTGTTTAGTGGTCTCAATGGATTGTGGTAATTAACTAGGGCACCCAGCTCCTGTGACTTCTCTTCCCTAAAAGAGAAAACAAACTCAAACAAAAATATCCAAAAAAACAAAGCACACAAAAAAAGTGTGTGTGCTTGGTTTAAATTATAAGACATCAAATAAGAAATTAAGACATTACCTAAATAAAGATCTGGTAACAGTAGAAGAATTTTCACTAGAATCATTCTTTTTTAAGCTTCTGTGAGTTCCACCTATATTCTGAAATCCAGGCTCCTGTGTACTGGATACTGTAGGGAAAATAGCTAGAATTATTCAGATTATAACAGATAAATTCAACTAAATTATTCTAAGCAATTAATTGAGTTTAATTAAACCAGCTGATCTCACTGATAGCAAATTTGAGAATATAAGTCATATAAGTTGTACAAGGTCAGGGAGTATCAAGGCAGGCAATAGCAAACAGCCCATTCACCAGTCCCATCTTAATCCAGAAGAGAATCTTGCTTGATTATTAAAGATTTAGCCAAAGTTTTATGAAGTTGTACATTAATCTTAAAATGAAATATCAAGTCAACTTAATAAACTTTGTGAAAGTATATATTTCAGCTATACTTTATGGTAAACACAACCAGAAAGCAAGTTAATTGAAAAGTCATTCTAGAACTTCAAACCCACGGACAAACAGTTCAGAACAACATTGTCTTCCACATTTTTTCCCTACAGGTGAAGGGAAGGTCATTTCTCAGAGACAAAGAAGCCACAAGAACTCAGAATATACTAATGAAAATGTATCAACACCTTAATGAACATACATTCATATTACAACAAAGATTAATGTTTCATTTAGGGAACAACGGGGAGTACAAGCTATTTTAAGCACCTTCAGATAAACAATTAGCTCTTGAACTCAGCTATTTTCCTGACAAATCCTTTTTTAAAATTTTAAATTAATAACTGTTCATTTTGATTAATATCTCTTCAAAGTTTTTTGGTGGTTTTTTTTTTTTAAAGACAGACACCAAAGAACATTTAAAAAAAAAAATCAAAGGCAACAGGAAGTGTTCAAAGCCAGGCTGAATGGTGCTTTGAGCAACCTGGTCTAGTGGAAGATGTTCTTGCCCTAAAGCAGGGGAGTGGAACTAGATGACCTTCAATGTCCCTTCCAACCCAAACTATTCAAAGATTCTAAGATACTATATAATATGATCTTCTACATCACACAGGCCTTGTGTTCCATCAGTATAGGATCTGCTTGACCAGAAGATTCATGGCTATCAACAGCCTTCCAAGAAACCACAATTTAAGGACTATTTCATATAGCACTTACCTTAACATTTTTAAATATGTATCAGTGCATTAAAATGGGTTTTACTTTTCTTTTTAATTCTCCATATCCCTCTCCTACTTTCAGCCAGAAGTGAGATTTCTGGTAGATAAACAGTGCAGTATTGGCTATTTCTAGTACTTATTGTTTTATAAACTATTATGCCAATAGACCAAACCATTCATTTAAATAAAACAAGTGCCTTAATGTACAGTGTAGTTTTATTACCAACCCAGGACCATCACCATGCCACAAATGCATCCCATACTCTTTTGTCCCAAAGATTTTATTTTTTTTTTTACCACCAAGCTGACCACTGGACTCTCGCATCCAGCTGGTGATCTAAAATACTTTCATTCCTTCACAGTCCAAGACAGCCTATCTGCTTCTCATGATATTCCTGACCACAGCTGGACCCCGTGACCTGACGCTCTCTTCCACTCAGAACAATTCCAAAATGGTCCTGCAACCTACATTTCTTAAATAGTTAACATGCTTGATTGCACCTGGTATGTCAAATACTTTAGATTGCTGTGCATGAAAGAAAAACAAACCAAAGGTTTCTAGACTTGATACATGGTTTATATTTGTATCACAACACTAACCGCATGTAACTGTCAAAGGCGTTCTGTACAATCTTTTGAAGCTGTGAACAAATGCATTCATATATACAGCATTCATATTTTCAAATAAAAAAATTTCAAAAGCACCTCTTTAAATGGTAATACAAAACAGAAAAGACCGAAATGCCAATAGATTAAAATAGCCTCTTGCCCCAGAAGACTATACAAATTCACTTAAAGCCAAATTCAGTGATTTAGACCATGTAGGTCCCAGAGTTTGAGATATTTCAAGTCTGGTGTTATTTATCTTTTAAACTTTAACCTTTAAATAACTAAATTAATAGTCAGTATTAATTACAAATTACTATGAAAAAAATAAATGAGCCTACTCCTGTCTCAAAATTCACTTCTTCCTAACTGGCAAGCAGGGTTTTGCCTGCATTCTCACAGGTGTTCCCTTAGCTCTGCAGTAGCAAGTCAATAATGTCAGCAAGAAATTGTACAATCCATAAAGGATATTGATATTCTTCAAGATAGTCTCTTGTGGCACAGTACATCAGCAGTGGCATCTATGATGTCTATATCCAATTAATAAGACTTGATTAACAGAGTAAGACAAAATGGAGTTTATTAAAAATAATGCCATAGCTGAATACTATTAGAAGGGTTCACCCCCGCTGGTGTTTCAGCCAAAGGTTGATTCAGTAAGTGTCAGGCAAATCTCATACACCACTCCTGAAGATATATCCCTAAGGAAACTAAATCAGACCTATTTTAAATTAATTCTGTCCTTAAACAATGAAAAAATGTGGAAGTGTTAGACATCACTCTTGAAAGAGCTAGACACACTTCAATGCTGAAGTCAAAGTATTTTTCATTTAATTCCACTCCAAACAAAATCAGCTCTTGAAAACTTCAAGAAATAACTGTTCTCTTTTTGAAGTCATATACCCAGCAATAAGGATCACTTAGGATTTATGATACATCCAAGCACTTCAGTTTTGTACTGATAAACATATGAGGTTACTCCAAAATAAGGTTGAAATGGATTGTTTTTCCTTTATTTGACTTCACCAAAAGGACTGTTAAAGCTTTCCCAGTCTGCCACAAGATAGAGACTAAACTATACATATATAGGTTGCTTGGAGGTGTATTTCAGTCCTAATTTTTCTCTGCCAACAGAAGTTTTTACTTCACACTTAGAGCTGCTAGTCTCTATTACACACTGCAAATGCCTGATGAGAGTCAGAAAAACACCCTCTGCAGAATTACAGAATCAACCATCCCACAGCCCCTGCAAACTACAGTCACCGCACTGAAGATGAAAACAAGCATTGGAGGAATAAGATTTGTAAGAGACAAATATATCTGTTTATCAGGCAATAGATTCTGAGTTTGTATCTAGAAGGGACAAACATTAAGTGATTTTTTCCAATCTAGAATTACAACGTGAATAAACCAGTATCTTAAGAAACTGCAATTACCTGCAAAGTTCTCCTTCTCCTCATCTGAAAGTAACTGCTTTTTTTTCAAATGTAAGTTTTGCAGAGCAGTTTCCAACAATTCCAGGGGAACAGCAGAGCACTCCACAGCTTTCTGAAGGATCTGCTTACACTTCTTTTCATTTTCTAAGTGGTAAGAAGCACAGAGTTGGAAATCACAGAAGAAAAAAAACAGTTACACTGGGGAAAGGTATTTTTAAGGAGACGGTTACATTCACGTTGTCTTATATTCACTTTGCATAGTTCTATGAAGCCATTATTAGGGACATCTCCCTTACATTGCCATTTCAAGAAAACTGCCTGCAAAGTCACAAGCAAATCACACAAGTCAATTTTTCACATTAAATTGAATACCAAGTCACAAAATATGCACTCTCAGTACTTTTTTAGTGTTATAGGAACTTTAAGGTAATTCTATTTATTCTAAAATCCATTTTTTCCTGTAGTATCAGCGAGGAAATATGACCCTTATGGACTTCCATTTAGATCTGACCAGGTAAAATTTTTATTATATATGTTATAAAACTTCCTTCATGCACTTAATAGAAATCAAATTGAAAACCAGCTGCTGTTAAGTAAAATATCGCTACTCTGGACAGCACTACAGATAAGAAAAGAGGAGAAAAAAGCAAGGATTTTTCATTACAGTTTTAGACATTACTAAATGCTATAAACAGAACTTTGAGGAGACCTGGGATGGGAAAGGGAGTGTGTTAATAAAAGATATTGAAGCACACACAGGCATCTATAAGAAAGAGTCAAATAAGGAAAAAAGTGTACTGCAACCACAATACTTTATTTGGTTTAAAGAACCTCTGGGCAAAAGGATGCAAAGTTTTGCTACAGCAGTCAAACCCCAAATGCCCTTCTTCCTCCATTCCAAAGTAGCAAAACATAAACCACTTTGTTTTGACATTCATGCTCATATGCATATACTTAAGTATTTCTTATAATGTATATTTAAGAGCACCATGTCACCCACACTCAAAACTCCACTTGTAAATTAAGTTAGACATCACTGCTGCCTGTAGTACAGGCTGGTGGAAGTGTAGCGTAGTTATCAGAAACTTGTGCTTAAGTAACCTATTTTAAGAATATTAAATGGATGATGTCAAACACTGAAGCAAGGAAGCACCAAAATTAGATGAGCTACAATTTCATTTAAATCATTTTGTGCTAATTTGTTAGAATTTGGTTTTTAACCATATAGTCAAATATTGTTTTTTCTCATAAGTGATTAGCAAAGTGGATAGGCTCTAAGAATGCTTAGCCAGCATTCTGTGACTCTACCTTTGGCTATATTTAGTAACCACACATTGCTTCAACAAGACCTGCTACTCGAAAGTAATTCCTCCTAGTATTATGTGCCTCATTGGGTAACAAAGAGCATGACACCAAAACATGTATGTGAAAAATTAACTGCTTCATCCCCCATAACAGATGAGGATTCAAGGCACAAAATGAAGCCAGAACTATTTCTGAGTTTCAATCAGTCCACTTCATAACATACCAAAAGCCTGAATCAACCACCATAAGATTTGAAATAATCAAGAGTACAATTTTAATCTATGGTCATGAGTTCTGACCAACTCACAGCAAATCATCTTTAAGTACACCACCAAAAGCACCCAAGAAAAGACAAGACAGCTCCTCATCTGAGGTATTTAAATGAAATTGTACTTAGTATTTAAGTAAAAAAAAAAAAAAGCCACAAAAAACAGAATGGCACCTTTATTGTGTCACTCCATTTCCAGGTCACTAATATTCTATTATTAAGAAATCAACATCAATTTGCCAAGTCTACTTTCACAATTTCAACTTAAGCTTTTATCTTGAGCAAAACTGTGAGCTAAGGAAGAGAACATGCAATTAAGTTTTTCCTAATGCAAAAGAAAATACTGACAGGTGTGCCAAGCACTGCTGAAATCACTGGGGTGAAGAACCAACAAAGCACTACCCTCCTCCTTTCCCTCTGGCCTAAGTGGACAGCGAGAAAAAGGAACAGCACTCCAAAGTAACAATTTACAACTCACATGTTCCACTAATCCTCTTTGAGGCACCCAGCAGGGACACTGTAACTCCATACACATTACCAGAGGACACCTAGATCAGCTCAAGGGTAACAGATACAAATCAGAGAGCACACTGCAGTTAGAACAAAGCCAGTCATAAATGGCTTATTTCCTTTGGGATTAGGACTTGATTTCAGGTTGATTACTTGCTGTCAAAGTAAGATAAACTACTGCATGAACACATCCCATGGCTATAGGATGAATTTAGTCACTGGTAACCTGCAGCAACATTTCTACACTTTATTAAATTACACAATAGGTTTTATTACATTTAATTAACAATATCTTTGTTATTTCAGTATTAGTGTTTATCTGTTCAAATAAACATCCCACTAAAATAAAGTACTCACTAAATAAATTATTAGCTTCTTTTTACTACTGTTTAGAAGTTCAATACCACAAGTCTATACTAGAACAAGCCTGGTCAAATAACTGACTTATGCATAACACAGAAACTGTGTAATTTCAAGACACAAACATGCAGATTTTGGTCTTCTTTTCCCCATCCTGTACAGGAGTCATTCATAAAATATAACATGTCATATAATATAACACTTCTGAGGGGTCAGTTGGTTCACAGCCTTTCCTGCTCCAATGACAATCAATTTATCTGTTAAGAAAAACTGGAAAATCTGAGGTGACAAATGAATATCTACTTACTGATTTTAACAAAATGACTCTGCCTCATGTGCCACACTTTGAACACCTAAACTACATACTAAAATACAGTTAAAAAGTAGTAGTGAAGGAAAAATGTATAGACAAAATCACTATCAGTGAAAAAGAAACAGAAGTAAAGAAAGGAATAACTAGTAAAATGTATTCAGAATCTAGAGTGCAGACTAGACAGATTAATTCATTTAATGCAGCTAAGTTTGGGGAGAGTTTCTCATACAAGGCAGTATACAACAACTTGCTTGCTACTAAAAAAAATGAAGGAAAACAAAGCATAGAAATCTTTAAATACATCCATCAAGTCTTTTCCATTCAAATAAGAAAACGGCTTTCATAGAATGTGCTTGTCTTTCTCTACAGAGGAAACTGTCAAAGGAAGAAATACACAGGGTGATGTAGGTCAAATCACCCATGGTAACAAAAGACACCCAAAAAGATAAGCCTGTGGGCAACCAACACAGCCTTGCTAGCAAGTACCAGGGCAACCAAATTGCACATTGACAGTGTATTCTGGTTTAATAAAAAACACTCAATCTACAGATGCTGTTCAGAAGAAGACAATTTCTTCCACAAGCATGCAAAGTATTTGAGCCTCACTTTTCGATGCAGGAAGAGCCTTATTCAAAAGCCTTCCACTGCAAGATCTAAATTAGAAAAGTAGAAACTACTAACAATTGTCACCTGGTTTGAAAGTTATTTCTAAAACAAAAAAATGAACTGTATGCATATTATCATTTTAAATGAACACATGGTCTCAGTAAATTTCAGTTAAAATTATCTAGACTTTTTTCTTTCTGATTCAATACCTATCAGTTTCCTTCCAAATTATGTATGTTTAAAAGAGTTTAAAACAACAAAACCAAGAACTACACAGAACAGCAACACCAAACAAGTTTTTTTTACACACCTTGTGATAGCTCAAACTGTGCAAAAGCCACATGCACAAAAGCAAATTTCTTGCAGTTCAGTCTGGCCAGATGAAATTGGTCCCGTGCCTCCTCTGGATCTTGAAGACTGTAAAGACAGCACATTCAGTTGTATAAGGTGAAGAGCCTGAGAAGGATGAAGTTCTGTGTGTTGGATGAAGCCTTTTAATAACTTTGAAAAAGCAACCCACCTATAGGCTAAAGATTTTCCTTTTTCTTAGAGCAATCAGTGAGCTTTAAATAAGCAATGAATTTTAAACTCTAATAATTGAAAGATATCAAGCTGAACCTTGCCAAAACTCAAAGGACTCGATCCTTCAGTTCTTTCACGTTCCATAGTTCATTTACTTTAGGCAAATTTTAATCCTAGTGTTACATTCAGCCATAGATTGCCGAGCAGGTTAATGCTTACACAGCACACCAACATTTAAGCACACAAGAGCAACTACAACCTATGCAAATACCAGTCAAGATCCAAGAGGCCTAAATCTACATCACTATGAAATACATTAGTTACATTTCAACTAACATTAAAAAAAAGGGAGCTTAAAACTTTTATCAGTAACATCCATAGTCAAGGGATAAAGGAATTCTTTCCTAAGTTCCCCCTTGGCTCAATAGGTACACAAATGTACCACTTAAAAGTGGGAAGAGCAAAAGATTTATGACCATGGTTCAAAATAAAAGTACAAAAAATACAACATAGAAAAGTAAAAAACATATTTTCAGTAGAACTCTGTGGAATTTTGAACCAAAGAAGTTTCTGATAGTTTAGGCATGTTACTAGAGTCATGTAGGTTTACTGAACTCAGCTCTGATCATCCAAAGCAATGGGACAGGCACGGAAGAACCTATCTGCAGGCAAAGTCTGAGCCAGAGTAACTAAGCTGTAATGCATTACATTCACTTTCAAAGAGTTAAAAGTTAAGTTCCTATAGAAAGCAGCAACAGCTTGGATAGTAATACACCCAGCAAAACAAGACCTAACACTAGCAATAGGCATCAAGTGCCACACGCTTGGTGGCACTGTGCTACAGCCAGAAGCACTCCCTGAGAGCAGGCCTGGCATTGCTAATGTACAATACAGATAACCATAGAAGCACTGTCTGTCTTTTGACTATTTCAGAGCACACTCAAGGGTTCTTCAGACAACCTTGGTATCATAATAGGTCAAAAGGTATTGGCACAGCCAGACTGCAGCTAAAGATACCAGGACAAAAAAGATCCAGTGCCAAGAATGGAATAATCCAGTTCCTCACCTAAAGCTTGGGCAGATTGAGAGCAGGCTGGGGAGAAAGACTTGGGTGTGATGGCTGATGAAAAAGTCAACACAAGGCAGCTGTGTGTGCTTGTAGCCCAGGAAGCCAAACAGAATCTTGGGTTGCGTCAAAAGGAGCATGGCCAGCAGGTCAGAAGTGATTCTGCCCCTCTGCTCTTGGAAGATCCCACCTGAGACACTGCATTGAGCTCCCAACATAACAAGGACAATGACCTGCTGGCACAAGTCCAGACAAGGGCCACAAAGATGATTAGACAGCTGGAGGCCTTCTCCTATGAGGATGGGCTGGGAAAGTTGGGGCTGTTCACCTGGTGAATCGAAGCTTGCATAGAGACCTCATAGCAAACTTCCAGCATCTGAAGGGGATCCGCAGGGAAGCTGGAAAGGGACTTACTGTCAGGAACTCTAGTGGTAGAACTAGGAAAAGTGGGTATAAAATGAAAGAGGAAATTTAGGCCAGGTGTTAGGTAGAAATTCTTTACTGTGAGGTTGGTGAGACACTGGAACAGGTTGCCCAAAGAGGTTGTGGATGCCCCAATCCTAGAAGCTTTCAAGGCCAGGCTGGAAAAAGCCTTGAGCAACCCGGTCTAGTGAGAGGTGTTCCTGCCTACAGCAGGAGGGTTGGCACTAGATGATCTTTTAGATCCATTCCAACCACTTAACATTCTAAAATTCTATCATCAGAACAATACAGTGTTGATGGCAGTAAATACTGCTTCTGAAGTTTTTGATGCTGATTTGCTTTTCCACCTTTTTTAGGTGGAACATCTGGGAGAACAGCAAACAATTCCACTGAAAAGCACATTTCTTCTCCCACCCAAGGCAGTATCATCAGAGCACCTATCAGTGTCATTTAATGTGAGTATTAGTATTACTTTATTTGCACTAGCTAAAAAATAAAACAAAAACACTCTACAAAGTCATGAGATGAGAGGATTTTCTTTAACAGAAGCTAAAATCAAGTAAAGATGAAATATGTAGTCCTGGACAAACTGACAGCCAGGAACAGAGAAGGTAAGTGTTAGAACTTACCAAGGAAATTTCGAACAAAAAAATTATAAGCAATGAGAATAAATTATGAGTAGTAAGTAAACATACCAAACACAAAAGATCCAATTAAGTAGCCACTGATTAACTCAATCTCCAAAAATTACAGTCAACATTGTTGGGTTTTAGGTCCAACCAGCCAAAAGCAACTTCATTGCTGGTGAGATTACAGACGTAGCTCATAAATATACTTTCATATAAATAATTGATATTATATGCTACTCCAGACAAGGAAGTGTTATTAGCTTATAAAATTTTTTAAGAAGAATCTAGTATCTGAAAGTAATTTCCAAATGAGGAATCATCATTTAGGGAGATGCTTACAGTGAAGTTCCAGTGGGATTGATGCTGTATCAGATTTTAAAGAGTGAATTTTTTGAAAGGGGTTTGGAGTAGATAGTTTGCCTTTTAATTTTTATCAGGTATGTCAGGAAACATATGATTGATGGTATTTGCCAATTAAAAAACATGCAGCAGACAACAAAAAGAGCAGATCTGAGCTACCTAGTGAGATACGTAGATTCTGTAATGCTGGCTACTAAAGTAGAAGTTATTTTAGTACAGCTATAGAGTGCATTTTAATAGTGAAACAAGACAGACTACTCTCCCAAGAAGGTCCCTAGAAGCTGTAGTAGTGAAACAACTGAAGACATTTCAGTGAGACACCACAACTGGAACTGTTCATACTATTAATGCATTAGCAAGCTACTGGCAGCACCTTTAGTTTTGCTTTCTGCAGTATACCACACAAAACTGAACATAGCTCTTGCACACATCCTTTAAGTATCCACCTTTCAAACCACATTCTACAGATAAGTGAAAGTAGGTCCAAGTGATTAGGGAGGTAGGAAATAATCTTTCTGAACTTAAACTCTCCTACAACAAGATATAACACATGTGACTTGATCAGTATTTGGAAAAGAATTTCCACAAACTAGGCAGGATCCAGAAGTCTATATTACAGTTGCTGCTCTGAGGAAAAGCAATTAATCTTTGAATAAGAATACAATCTTGCAATGTATCTTTAAACCTTTCTGGAAGAGATTCTTTACTCCACTTAAACAAAACACCTTTCCTCTTCAAGATACTAAAGATTCACAAGGTCATTATTCACTTCTGTTTCTCAACAGGACATTCAACAGATTACTTCCACTGTATGCTTTTAGTAACAGTGATGCAGCAAGATCCATGCAAACAGCAGTGCAGAGAAGCAGACATCTATCATACTGCAAGATGAAACCATATGTCAAAAAGCCAAAGAGAGGAAGAACGTACAAGAAGAAGATTAGCTATGTTCACTGGAAGATCACCGGCCCAGCTCTAATTGTTAGATTGCTGCATTGTTTCAATACAGCTCTTTATCCAAAATATTTGCTGTAATGATATTTCAAGTGACAAAAGAACCACTCATTAAAAAAATTCTAACTATAACCCTGTCCCAAATTATGTCTGAGCACATCTGAACAACCACACTGCTAAATTTGGACTGAATAAAGCAACAAATGACCACAACCAAAACTAATTTTCGAAGTGTGGAACTAGAGAATGATGTTCTGAGGCATTCTCCCTATCCTAAGACAGCAAATTTAATCAAACTGTGATGAGTCTTTTCGAGTAAGAAAAAAACATACTAAAATAAAGCTCAAAAAAGGATGCCATGCTATTCTCCCTTGTACCTTACACAAAGAACCAAGAAAAAGGTAGTGTGTTAACATCTCTAAATCAAATAGCTCTAAACAATCATGTTTATTAGCATATACAAAAAATGCGAGTACCGTGGAAACAACAGGTAAGCTGACAAACCAGTTACTTACCTTTAAGGAACCAGAAAACAGCCCCACTCAAAATGATAATTTGTTGCAGAAAGCACTAATGAAACAAGTCTTTTGAATTAAGAATTAAGAATACCTAATTCTAAATTCAAAAAGAATGATGAGTTATCATATTGAAAATTTATACTTACGCTTTCAACTCAGCAAATCTCACAAGGATGCGAGCATAGCTCTCATCTTGACTGTACTTTTCTGCAGGTAATGCAGTCACTGCTTGACTGTAACGACCAATGAGTCTATTGAGTAGGCTGACATCCATCTGAGGAACACCTTTTTTCTCTAGTTTAAGCAAAAAACAAAGCCAGTCTTCTGGATTATTTGTTGTCATCATTATTTGATTGACAGTTCCAGAGTTATCTGACAAAAACAAGGAGACTGATTAAAACAGCAGCAAACACATACAGAAGAAAACACTTTTTACAAGATTTTGTGCAAGACAGTTACTATTTTTTAAACAAGATTAAAGCAGCAGAGCTAAGAAAAAAGGAGAGATGAAGTTAACTTTGTTGTCATTAATATTGAAGAAACACTGAACTTGAGATGCTTTCAGTTAAGTCTAAGATCTTTTGCATAAGCAGCAATAGAATAACAACACCAAATACCTGTTGTATCAGCTGAGATTTTAGTATAATTAAATTCATCTGTGATATTCTCTTCATTTCTGTATTTGCTTTTCAAGTTTCTAACTCTGTTCATGATTGATGTAATCTGTGGCAGTCCTCTTTCACTTAGGTCTGTCTCCTCCATCTGCAAGGCATGAGGTTAAAAACCAATGAAGTTACTGAAGAACCTTGTTGTAGCTCACTTTTATTGGAATTACCATGGGAAAGCCTCTCGTGTATAATTTGGAGCTTGAGATTCAACCACATTAGGTAGCAAATACTCTATTAAGCCTTTGTCAATGTAGTTGTACAAGTAAACTTCCTTGCAGAGGACAACTTGGACAAATAAAAAGAATTGGTACTCAACTGGTCCACCCAACTCCTAATCCATGCTTCACAGTAGCCCTTTCCAATAAGGTATATTGCACATTTGAATAAAATAGTGAGTAGGGTGTGTTGCCTGAAATAGCTTCCAGCCTACTGCATTAAATCACATTCTGTACTCATAATTAGGCTGCTTTAGTTTAGAACACAGTGTTAATCCAAGCTCCTTACCACAGGTTATGGCAATTAGCTCTCAAGTGGGCTAAGCAGAAAAGAACTCACATTCTCCTCTGCTCAAAGGACAAAGACAAGTGACACCTATTTTTAAGTTTCTGAAAGGTTTAGAGATTCAAGGACTCCGTATAAGAAACTTATGCCAAATCCTCAACGTTGTGACAGTTTGCCATCAGCTGAGAGAATACATGCATATAGCTGGGAGATGAGAACCTAGGCAATCTGAGCAGAGCAAGACTGCTAAAATAAACTAAAAAACCCTAATGATTTCTTCCTTTTCTGCCTGCAATAAACAGCTTTTCCCACATCAATGCTCCACACATCTAATGAACATGAGAAATCTAGTAAAAACTGTGGTGAATTTAGTGCAGTTTCAGGGGATTCAATGTCCTAATTACTGTGAAGTTGGGCCCAGAAACAGGGGAAGTAATGCACTTCAGAAATAATAAATAGATTCAAAGAAAGACTAAGTTTAGTTTTACAGTGAAATGTTGTCTCTGGTCTCTTGTACTTGTGTATAACAAATCAACAAAAAGTCGCTAGAGGGCTAAAAACTTTAGATCTACTTTTAAGTCAATTATTGCTAGAGAAGGAATTGAATGAAATGAAGTTCATCTGCCTTTAACCCCACTGTCTAAAAAATACACCAGGCACCACTCACAGGAAGCCTGACAAATAATTTTTAGAGCATTATTCATCAGAAGCTGGCATGTCTTTAAAAGCAGCAGGCTCCCAGCTTTCCCCAAGCAAAGACTAGAAATCAGAAAGATTATCATACTTAACAACAGCTTGCTTATAAGGCAAAATAGGCATATTTCATGCTCATCCTGAACTAGATATGGCCCACCAAGAATAGCAAGCCTGCTCTTGCCTATATAGAAGTGTTGTTTTGTAGGTTCAAAACACAGTTTCACTGTGTAAATTCCAAGACTTTGTCCAGCAAAAGCATCATCGACATTACCACTATGAAGAGGTTTTAGCACCTTAAGGTCTGGAATTACACTCAAATAGCCTCAAGCAAGACCTACAACGAAAAAAGCCCAAAATCCTATGAAAGATAAAGACTATATGCTAAATCAATAGTATCTGAAATACTATTTTTGTTTCACTGAAAACAGACAAATAAAGGAACCTCCTTATCATTTGCATTCAAAAATGTACATTGAATAAATTTTAATTTCAACGCTTGTTTGGAACTTGCTTTAATGGCTTTTTCTCCCTCAGAGCCAATTTAGGCTTTTCTGAGAGCGGATCTGTAATCTGTCACATCTTTTGGGGCTCACGCTGCCAGCAATTACACAGGTGATTACTGTAGCAAACACTGTTCATCTGCCATTCTACAAATAATACTTATTTACTCCATAGGGAAAATTTCAGTACACATTGCAATTTTGCCTTTTACAAATATTGTAGAAGGGGCTACAGGAAATCAGATACTCCAAATCACCTCTTTATGGGTAAGAATACTCATAGAGATCTGGTTTTCAACTGTATCCACTCCCTCAAACATGGATAAAGTCAGCTTCTCCAGAACCTGAAGCACCAAGACAACCAAAAGAAATTTACCTGATGTTAAGAAATACCACACTGTACAAATGTAACTGCTAACAATTCCCAGGTGGATTTTGGATTTCTTAAACATAATCTTTATATTTTCCTCACCAATGTCAAAGGTTCATTATTCTGCCTGCAGTGATAGCTTCCCAAATGCAGTAGACAAACAGAAAAAATAAATTTTTGTATAAAATTTGATTTAAATCTCAACAATACCCATCAAACTTACATTTCTGGTGTGCTGTTTAACTGCTCAAGGTTCAATATGTTATGGAGAAAAACTCTCCTGAAAAAATGGATATGCCTTGTCAAAAAGGCAAGATGGATGAAGGCCAGGCTACCTCAGATGATCCCAAGGACCCAAAGGCAAGAAATGACGTGCACCATCCTGAAGAAGTTCCTGTGTATCAAAAATTGATGGGTTAAACATTGGAAGCTTACCCTGTAAGCTTTCCTAATCTTCATATCCCAGAAATACAGTTTTCATCAAAATCAAAAACTATTCCTAGCTAGTAATAAAAACAGAACAAAAAATGCTTAAAGACAACTTTTTGAATGAGGACAAGCACTTCCAAATGTGTCAGCTTGCTCTGACATTCAGAGAAGGAAACATACACTAAGGGCATATTTATCTACATATTGTCATGATTTGCCAGCAATCTTTCTACACATGCCAATGCTCAACCACAAGCAAGTACTCAGAGGTTCATTTTTTCTTAATCTGCTGTGTAATTACTCTTAAAGAAATCATTTGCCATTAATTTCCCAGCGTGTATATATATATATAAAATTTAAAATCTGAGAACAGCAAAGACCTAAATCAGTCACATGCTGTGACAAAGGCACTGAATAGGAACTGAGGTCATAGCTGCAACAGCTACACTGCAGCACAAATGAGATCTAGAAATGCCTATGGGAGAGAAGGTTAGGGACAAGAAACCAGGAGAACACATAATGCAAAGGTCAGGAATAACTGCCTCTATTTAAAGTGTAGTAGTTGAAGTGACTCCAGCCCCTCAAACAGATCCACTAAAAAAGGAGCCAAATGACAGAGACTTGAGAACAGTAAATGGATAAAGTGGCAGTACAGGTTGGTGTTAAGATTCCACGTCTAACACACTCAAAAATACTCACTGATAGTAAAAAGAAGTAACAGCATCCAGTTCTGAAATACTGGATTTGCTGTATTACTCTACTTGTTCTGTTTACGTCCTCTATGGAGGAGAAGTAAAATGACACCAGTTTCTGAAGCACCTACCCAGGCTTTAAAAAATACAATCTATGAAAGTGCATAATCTTTCTTCTGTTTTGTTTACAAGTCCTAAATCAGGATTTCTTTTTAAAAGAAAAATAAAAACTCACAAAGCTAAGAAAAAGTGCCGTCGATTTAGAAAACATAGAAACGCCAGCGAAGAAATAAAGTAGAAGAATATTAAATTCTAACATAAAACACAGAAAGGATAAGACTCCAAGATGCAAAACAAGGCTAAGTAAGAGAGAGACTGAACAGCAGCGTAGCAGCTGTGGCAATGTGGCATAAACAAAGACCGTGAGGCGGCGAGGGAGGTGAGAAGATGCGACCAGGTTTGCTTGCCCTCAGGGCGGAAGCCCATCTCTGCCGCAGACCCGGAGCTGCCGAGGAGCCCGGCCTAGCTCCGCCGCGGCCTCACCGCAGGCCAGCACCCACGCTGCCCCCGGCCCTCTCGCCTACATTCCCTCACTCCGCTGCTCCCCGGCCCGCTCCCTTCACCCTCACTGTCTTTCCCGGCCCAGCCCGACTGCCCTCACCGAGGCCCGGCCGCCCTCACCGAGGCCGCCGCCGCCGCTGCGGGGCCGGGACGCGGCTCCCACCGAGCGCGTTCGCGCGCTGCCCCCGGTTTGAATGTGACCGCCGCCCCAAGAGCGCCCTTCCCATTGGCCGGAAGGCGGGAGGAAGCGAGCGCTGATTGGCCGCAGGAGGGAAACACATGCGGGCCGCCCGCCCATTGGCCGCCGCCTGGGCCGGTCCCAGCGCCCCGCCGGGCCCGAGCGGAGGGGCGGGTGCGCAGGCGCGCTGGGGAGGCTGCGGCCCGCTCCTGGTTGCGGGCGGTGAGGAGCGGTGGCGTAGCGCCGGCTTCCTTAAATTATCTATCTGAAAATGCTTTCTTCGTTTGGCCATAGCCGGTTATAGTTTGAAGCTTCATTTAGCTGTAACGGAATAGCCGGGCTGTGTGTCCTGACCAGCTTAAGATTGCATGTCCCCTCTACCTTTTCCTCCGAGCGATCCTTCATAAGCCGATATCGCGTATCTGCCGTGTGCCTAAGGCTGCTAAAAGCAGCTCCTTCTCTGAGCTGTCCCCTTCTTGGATTATAGTAATGCAAACGCACTAAGCAGAACAGTTCGGCCTCTTGGTTTGCATTCTGGGTGTATGCAATAATTCGTGTTCTTTGCAGCTGTATGGTTCTTCTGATGCTTATAATGTATTCAATATTATGTTTATTATATTTTCAAGATTGATAGCACGTTGTAAAAATCAGATGTGTATTTATACCTTATTAATTTGATAAGTTGCTAATCACTCAATTGCCACAGACATCACACATGATGTCTAATAATAAGATACCTACACTGGCCTTTCATTGAAATTTATCTCCTTCTTTATTCATCTACATTTTAAGTCTCTCATCTAATCTAGTGATACAGGCTCACTCTACACTCAACAAAAAGATTTCAACAGGGAAATTCAGTCCAAACACGTTTTTTAGAATATAATGGATGATCCCACAGGTCACTGTGTTTCTCTACTAAATAAAGAGCAATTATAATTGTAAGGCTAAGTGAGATGATATTTTTCAGCATTGCCTTACTCCTCCTTGCATATACACATTTTTGGTGTTGGTGGGTTCGTTGGGTTTGGTGGGTTTGTTGTGTTGGTGGTCTTGCATTCCACCAGAATCCAAATCTAGTGAAAGTGCAGAGGAACAGCACCAGTTGCATGAATCTGCTCTGCATCTGGCTTCACTTGACGTAGAGGTAGATTAATAGATTAATTTATTAGCAGGAGTTTTGATGGGTGTTAAAGGAGAGAGGAAAGTTGTATTCTAGTAAGTGAATAATGCCATAAGGAACTGTCATTTAATTTCTGTAGCTGTCAAGAGAAGAAATCTCGATACCATATAGATTCCTGGCAAAATCAAACCAAAATAAATAGGAGAAAGAAGATGGGATAGACTGGGGGGGGGGGGGACGACAAACAAACAAACAAACAAGAAAAAAGAGTCAGAGAAGGAAAGGCTATAATACTCATAGAAAAAAAAAAAATAAATGAACCTCCATTTAGCATTCTTCAACAAAATAGAAAATATGCATGGATTTTGGATGGTTGGTAGAACCATTCTTTATTTGCTTATAAATATGCTTCTCATTTTATTTAATATAGTCATAGATACATAGGGAATTTAAGAGGTATACAAACTGAAGTCTCCACTTAAAGGTAATTCCACTTTGAATGACAGGAGCAAATTGTGAATTGCAAAAACAAGTACTAGACTGGATAACAACCAAAAAGGAAAGAGAGGTCTGTCTTTTGCAATGAGTCACTGTCAGGGGAATCTTGTTTAACTCTTTTAAGTACCTCTTCATATGGTAGCATTTTGTATCAGTTTGCTACATTTAGTCTGCAATACCATTATCCAAAGGTACAGGTGAGTCAGGAAGGATTTTACAAATGTTGGTAAAATCTTTATACCACACTATGGTGTTTTCTGCAATAGATATAAGAGAAAAGCCTTCCTCCTCTTGAAAATTTGGCAGCTACTATCCCATCCTCTCAATTTGGAGCTTGAGGTTTAATGTCTGAAGCCTATGAAAGGCTTATCTAAAAGAAAAAAAAAAAAAAAAAAAAAAAGGTCTTTGGTTGCAACTGTTGACAGACATTCAGTGTAGCTGATTTGGTAGAAAGTGCATTTGGGGAAAGCTTTGCTGAGTCTTTCATAGACACCATCTTCTGAGAGTATCTGGACTATTCCTGACTCCCAATGCATTGCAACAACCTATGGATGTCCATGAGAAGCCAACAAACATTTAGGTGACAGAATCACCTCAACAACTGAGTTGTTCTGAAAGCAGTAAGTAACAACTAGTAAGATTTTAAGCAGCAGAAATAATCACCAGATGTCTAGTATTTCCAGTCCTCCTACATGTTATGTTTCCATGACATACTACCTATTTGTCACTACTGACTACTTTGAGATTCACGTGTAATTTTTTGTTAGGTTTTTTTTGTGTATCAGTGGCTCTTATCCCATGGCATTTCTTCAGTTACAGATTGGATACATTCAGTATGACCGGACTTGGAAAGTAAACTTTTTTTCTATATTGATGGGCATATTCAATCAATAAAATAATGAGAACCATTGCTCTTTCAGGCTTCTTTGTGTGGTCTGATTCCAGTTTCTTCTGGAGGTCTATAAAATGCACAATTTTTCATGCACACAAAATACTGATGTAGAAACTGGCTAATCAACAGATTTCAAAAAGGAAGTGTCAATAAGAAGTGTTCAAGCTGTTCATGTTAGGAAGGATACCTCAGGGATTGCCTGTGACAGTGATGTGCCTATTATATTGGTGATTTAAAAATTTTGCTGATTAACTTGATGCAAAGATGGTGTTAAGGCTGCAGGCAAATGTTTGGGCTCTTGACTAGGGCCTGCATGGAGGTTAGGCTGACTGAGGGGAGGTGCAAATATAGAGACTGTAATGAGAAGTTGCTCAGCATAACATTGTAAGCAGCTGATGAAAGCTACAGATCAAACTGTGAAAGTTGGCTGGATCTAACTTGTTATGGAGGAGTTGTGTGAGGGACAGCCAAACTTCACCAGTGTTTGTAGTGGAATATTTTGAAAAGGTCATCTTTCATGCAGCAGGATCATACACCATGAAGAGCACCTATATAAGTACATCAAGAATATCATCACCACAGGAATATGAGATCACTTGGATAATGGTACCCAGCCATACCAGATGTGGATGTAGATTTATCAAAACTGAGACCAATGGAGAAAAAGGAATTACAGGTGGGTTCTGTATGGAGGAGACTGAGACAGAGAAAAGCAGGTACAATACTCAGTCATGTCCCTAAGTGCCATATTGTCCTCATTGTGGCTGGGGTAGAGTTAATTCTTTTTCTTTTATCTGGTAAAGTGCTGCGTTTTGGATTTAGTAGGAAAATTGTGTAGATGGCACCCTGATGTTTTGTTTGTTGCTTAGTGGTGCTTACCCTAAGTAAAAAAGTCTTTTCAGTTTCTCGTACTCTGCCAGTAAGGAGTGGCACAAAAAGCTGGGAGGGAGCATGAGCAGGACAGCTGAGCTGAACTGGCCAAAGGAATATCCCATATCTGAGAACATCATGCCTTGTGTATGAACAGGGAGGAGTTAGCTGGAAGGGCTTCATCTCTGCTCGGGGATAGGACAGGCATTGGTCAGCATGTGGTGAGAAATTGTATTTTGCATCACTTTGTCCTCTTAGGTTTTATTTCTCTCTGGTTTATTTTTGTCTCCTTTTTTGCATTACAATTATATTGTTATTTTTAATTTATTTTACTTAAATTATTAAACTGTACATATCTCAACCCATGGGTTTTACCTTCTTTTTCCTGATTCTCCTCCTCATACCACCAGTGGTGGGGTGGAGAGTGATGGGAGATGCTTTGGTTAAACCATAACAGTCTCAACAGTCCTTTTGGCTCCCAATATGGGGCATGATGCCTTGAGATAATCTGGCAAATGACAAATCTGACTAGAATATGTTAGAGCAATTTTATTATAAATACTTGTTGTATTAGTTTAAGGTTCACTGGGCATAACATTGATTTTTTTGCTCTCAAAGTTGGCATGCTTGTTCTTTCGGTTGTGCTATGTCATACCTTACTTGCAATATCTCACCCATGGGAACTGGGCTAAAGTTATCACGTTGCTGTACTTTGTAACACTGGGTTATGGTATGACAGAATTGCTGGTCATGGAACAAATCTGGTATTTGTACTCAGCATTGCTGTCACCACTGTACTTTGGGAGCAATCTATTGGAAAGTATTAATAATGATAACTTTTTTACCTACCAAGCGCTGTTCATCACTATTCAGTGTTCTGCAGGGAAGAAAAAGTCTCTGGATCAGAGAACAAAACAACGGGCACTGTGGTTACCCCAGCCCTGGAGACAGACACCATGGTTAACCCAAATCCCTTGACAGGCACTGCAGCTGAACTTGAGAACCAACCCCTGCTAGTGTCAGTTTCTCCTGTATACAAGAGGAAATGGACATGAAAGCTCACTTAGTAAAGACAAAGCAGGGTTACCAAAAGAACAGGAGGAAGAAGCAGAACAAGAGGTGACTCCTTGATCCCTAGCTGATGATCTGCAGGATGTGTGAAAAGATTTCAGCCATCATCCAGGTAAGCACATTGTCCCTTGGCTGATCCAGTGCTGGGATAATGGATCTAGCAGCCTAGAGTTAGAGGGTAAGGCAATCAAGCAGTGGGATCACTTTCTAAATAAAGGGAGTATTGATAAGGCAGATGGAAAGGGGAACACAAGTCCTTAGGCTGTGGTAGAGGTGATTCCTGTCAGGCATGAAGGAAAGGAATCCCTTCAAGAAAGACAAGCAGTCCCCCATGAGGATAAGTATCCAGTACCTTCAGGAATTAGCCATGCTAGAGATGATTTATTCTGACCCAAACCATATGCAGTCACCCACAGATCAAGAGGAAATCTAATGTGCATGAAATGTGCATGTGGCAGAAATTTGTACAGAATGCACTGTCTGCATATGCCACCTCATTGGCAGTAATTATCTGTAAAGACAGAGGCACCAAAGATAGATTAAGTGGCTCACCAGCTCCAGCCATATGAAGAAAATCTTTCTTCCTCCCTATGAGCTTGTATCTTGGCTGTAGAAAACCTGTCCAAAAGTGGGGGAAAAAAACTGTTCCAGGAGTTCCAGCAACAAAAAGAGGATAGGTCCTACTTCTCACCTGTACAGACCAGTATCTCAGCTATTAGCCATGAGCATTCTTTTGCTCAAGAGGGAGGATATAGAAGGTGTACACCACAAGATGTGCTGTGGTTTTACCTGTGGGACCACAAAAAAGACATGAGGAAATGAGATGGAAAATCTATCTTGGCTCTAGAGGCATGGGTACACATGGGTTGCAAGGAAAAGCAATCACAAATGGGGGTTCTTCCAGGAAAATTGCTGCTACAGTCTTCAGTGGGTGGTTCCCCAGTCAGAGTGGAAGGGTTGGTCTTACTTCTGATCCTATGGAAATTAATTCTGATTTTACAAGTCAATTGAGATGTCTATGACCAGTACTAGAGGGGCCCTGCCTGCAAACAGGTGAAAGAAGGGGACAGCCTGGTTTACTGGACGATGTGGATCCCAATGGTCTGGTACATCAGAGCCACAGGCTCTAGTAAATACCAGTGCACAGTGTGCACTGATACCATCAGATCACAAAGAGTCAGAATCCACCTGTATTTATGGAGTAATGGGAAGTCACAGGATCTGACTGTGTTGAAGGTTGAATTAATTCTCACTGAGAATGAGTGGCAAAATCCCCCCTCTGTGACTGGCCCAGAGGCTCTATGCATCTGCCCTGTAGACATCTCTGGAGAGATTTTCAAAGACATAAAAGAATGTTGGTGGGCTTTCAGTACAGCTGCCTTGGAGAAGGAGAAAATTAAGCAGCTGTCAAACTTGCCAGGTCTCTCAGAGGACCCTTTTGTTGTAGCTTTGCTGAAGGCTGAAGAGCAGCAGGTGCTGATTCTTACCATTGCAGTGTATTGGCAGTGCATTATCACACCAGCTGAGATTCCCTGATTCCCATCCATGAGCTGATTCATAAACTGGAGAGCCAAGGAGTGATCAGTGGGACTCATCCTTTAATAGTCCCATATGGACAGTGTGAAAGTCTAACAGAGAAAGGAAACAAACAATAGATTATCATGGCCTGAATGAAGTCATACCACCACTCAGTGCTGCCATGCTGCACATGCTGGAACTTCAACACAAGCTGGAGTCAAAGGCAGCCAACAAGCATATCACAATTGACATTGCTTAATAGGTTTTTCTTAGTCCTTTGGCAGCGGAGTGTGGGACATCCAGTGCTTGGGTGCATCCAGTACACCTGAGATTGACTGTCCTGGGAGGGGAACCACAGCCCAACCATCTGCCACAGAGTGATTCAGACTGCGCTGGAACTCCAGAACACCTGTAGTACATGGATGATAAATAATTGAAATTATTGCAAGTGGCTTCGTCAGCACCCCTGCCAGCTCCCTCAGTATCTTTGTGTGGATCCCATCTGGCCCAATAGACTTGTGTGTGTCTGTTTGGTGTAGCAGGTGGCTGTTTCCCCTTGGATTACAGGGGCTTCGTTCTGCTCCTGGTCCCTGTGTTCCAGCTCAGGGGGCTGGGTACCAAGAGAACAACTGGTTTTACTATTGCAGACTGAGGCAAAGGAGTCATTTAGTACCTCAGGCTTTTCCTTACCCCTTGTCACTATGTTCTTCCTGCATCCAATAAAGGATGGAAAACATGAGGAAGAACTTTTTCACTGTGTGGGTGACCACCACTGGAACACATTGCCCAGAGAGGTTGTGGAGTCTCCTTCACCAGAGATACTCAGGACCCATCTGTTTGCAGTCCTGTCCAAAGTGGTCTAGGATGGCCCCTCTTGAGCAGAGAGGTCGGATCAGATGATCCACTGTGGTTCCTTCCAACTTGTCCATTCTGTGAGATTCTTTGAGATTCTCCTCAGCCCTCCTTTTGCTGGTATATTTATAGAAACATTTTTATTGTCTTTTATGTCAATAGCCAGATTAAATTCTAAACTGGTCTTTGGCTTTATAATTTTCTCCCTGCATAACCCTGTGACATCCCTGTAGTCTTTCCAAGCTGCCTGCTCCTTCTTTCAAAGGTGATCCCCTCTCTTTTTTGCCCTAAGTTCCAGCCAAAGCTCTCTGTTCTGCCAGGCCAGATTTCCCTGCTGGCTCATCTTTTGGCACATGGGAATGGCCTGCTCCCTACGCCTGTAAGAGTTCCTCCTTGAAGAATGTCCAGCTATCCTGGACTCCTTTGCCCTCAGGACTTCTCTCAGGGGATTCTGTAAACCAGGTTGACACTGAGTACAACAAACAAGATGATTGCTCATCTGCCCACTAGATAATTAGTAATCTGCCATGGACAACTTTCCAGCTGGAGTTCTTCTGTGTTTTGTTCTGTTATCTGGGCAGTATAATGCATGTATGAGGCCACACAGGAAATCCGTGATGATATGAGAGTTGTGGTACCTCCAGTAGGAGGATAATACCCAGCTGTACACACTGATTTCATCAGATCCAGCTGGTGCTGTTCAGCAGCTTATTTCATTTATGACCAAACTGAGTTACAGATTTATGTGGGCTGGAAATAACTAGAAAAGAACAGAGTTGAGAAATCGTAAAATGCTGCTTGTGCAGGTTCACAGCTTTAGGTCACGCTGGCTCCGTAAGTTCTGTTGAAGATCCATGTAAAAAGAACAGAAGAAAACATACATATATATATATATATATATATACAAATATATACATATATATGTATATATCTGTCAGAAATTTCCTTTCAAGTGTCCATTTTATAGAAGCTAAGCATGGTACAGTTCCCACGTTTACTGTAGCACACTTTATATTAGTGCATTCTTGAATGTTTCTAAAAATGTCAGACAATATGTATTAACTGCAATAAAACTATCAAACTTGTTACACTGGGTGCTATTCAATTTCTTAGTGAATTTTAGATCTGAAGTTTGATCTTTAAAACTGTAAATAATGCTGACTACTACTTCTGAGATTAAAGCTTTGGCAAAAGTGGTGATTTTAGGCCAATTAGTCAGACAGTCACAAGTTATAATCTTTTCTGGTCCAGTTGGACATGAAAGAAGTCTGGTTCAGAAAAGACACAATTGTGCTGGGACAGTCCTCTGACACTTGCCTGGAAAGCAGCATATGCTAGTTTGTGTCCAGAGTCCTTCTGCACAGCCCTTAGACTGCTTGTGTTTCCTATGTGACTACTTAAGTAGAGAAGAAACTTGAATCTATTTTTGCCACTCCCTAAAGAGTGAGAAAGCCCTGAGAGACTCCTATTTACTTTTTAATGAAAACAAGGGGTGTGGGCAGAGGGATGTAATTGGTGAATGCCACCCAGTTTAAGAAATCTGAGACTTGAGTTTGTTCAACATCTATTCTTGACATCTTCCCTCATAAATGCCTCACTTGAGACTTAGGTATTGTTAGGTTTTGGAGAGAACACTTAGACTATCAAAAAGAACCAAGTAGAAGTAGTGTTACTTGGGCAGCTCAAAGTAGTAAATTTAAGGATATGCATTGGTGAAAGATGCATTTGTGTGCAATACCAGATCAGGGATTAAAGTTATTACAACATGTCACCATTGTTCACTGCACTATTAGAGTATTTCAGAGAGGAGGTGGCCATAACGCAATAGTGTGTATCAGTCATTTTAACTGTATCTTTCCAAAGAGGTGTAATAGACGTGTGAACAGCAATCACCATTGTAGCTGTAATGGGACATACAGGTATGGTATCAGACACCTCTTTCACTGTCTGAAAAAGGATTAATACCAAACCACGTTGTTTATTGCCAGATCCTAGGATCCTGCAGAGAAAATAGGATACAGATTTGTTTCTGCTAATTCATGAGCCCATGTGACCTCGTGGGGTCTTTAGGAGGTTAGGAGAGCTATAAAGTGTTGGCCATGGTGCTCCACAGACTAACTGCTAATACCATTGCAACTGTTAAAAGTCTCCTTTACCACAAATGGTGAAAGAAAAAAAAAAAAAAAAAACCACAAAAAAACCCCCACAAACCCAAACAAACAACAACAAAACTGCATATAATTGTGAACTTGTTATTATATTACATTGTGATGTTTATATCTAGATTTCAGTAATCTAAATTGTG
Source organism: Phylloscopus trochilus trochilus (assembly GCA_016584745.2). Lineage (NCBI taxonomy): Eukaryota > Metazoa > Chordata > Aves > Passeriformes > Phylloscopidae > Phylloscopus > Phylloscopus trochilus. The sequence continues at coordinate 31,529,490 of WQNJ02000062.1, read as the reverse complement.
CTCTTAACCAGGAGGACATGAAGTGACTTTTTTAATAAAATAAAAAACTTTAAAATATTTAACCAAGAAGCCATTTCTTATCAGACTTACCTGGTTTTATATGCAGCTTCTATTAGCCAGTGTACCTGTGATATTTAGTAACAGAAGAAATATTTAAAAAACCAACAAGAACAACAACAACAGAAGGGTTAATTTTACAGAAATCATCTGCTGGGAAAAAAGAGTAGAATTAGAGAATTAGATGGAATGTGTTTGAGGATAACTACATCCAAGAAGGCAGAATCAAGGTCCAAGAAGCTTAGACAGAGTCTTGAGAGAATAAATCCAACATATAGCAACATTTGCCCTGCCCCTCAGGTCTCATTGTGACCCTGTTTCTATGCTACCTCTTACTTGCCAGCTACTTCTTTTCCCAGCATTCTTTTTCAACAATTTTATAAAAACGGAGCTGACAAAAAGCTAAAAGGAAAAGTGTTTTCTTTACAAGTCTTTCACTGTCTTACTAACATATAGCTAAGGCTTAGAATGTGTTTTTTTCTTCTTCTTCCTTATCTGTGAAAAATGATGATCATAGTAAAGGATTTGTAACCATCTCAGTGCCTCATGTGGAAGATACTATTATAAGTATGTAAATTGAGTTACTCTTATTATTGCATATATAAAAATATATTTGCACTGGAACAAAGTGTCACTTCATAACTAGAAGAAGTAGGGTTCAAAATTTATTTAAATACTCAATCATTAATACTCCACCCTCTGAATTATCAATGCATCCAAACAATGTATCATTAAGCCACAGAGATTGCACTTCTGACCTATTAATTAAACCTTTACTAATGGCCTTAAGACGGAAGTAAATAAAATATTAGTGAAATTGATAAGAGAATAGGAGGAGTTGGAATAGAAGTAACACATAACAAGCTTAAAAGAATAAAAAACTAAACCACATCAGGAAACAAAATTATAGAAAGACCCCTGTAAGCATTAAAAAAGAACAATTAAGTGAGCAATCATTAATGCTGCAAGGGAAGTGAAGGTGATGTTACACAAGGACTTAAGTATGTCATAACTGCCCCCCAAAGCATTTTATGCAATTGAACTCCGAAAAAGTTCTTATGAACCTTGGTTTTCACCCCTTACCTGATTTCTCCCTTTTCTGCTGGAGGTCCCTACTTTCATAATGCAGATAAAGAATCCAGAGTACTTCTTTAATCCCAGTGAAAGTGGGATGCTCCACTGAAGCTCTGCAGCTCCAATAAACATTCCTTTTGATGCACTCTGCTACAGAGAAAGTAACCTGAGGCCACGGGATGAATGGGGTATCTCAGACTGGATCACCTCTTTTCTCAGCAGCATGATCAAAACATTCAAGGCCAATTACTGTCAAAATCATCCCCTAAACCTGGAAGCAGATAAATTATTCTCTGTCTGGAAAGTTCTCCCTGTTTCTGCTGACAATAATGAGAAAACAACTCCAAATTTAACAACATGCAGTATTTGACATTTGTCGTATGTTTAGCTTTAGTGGAAGACTCCAGTGGCACAAAGCACTCATCTGCTCATTTCCACAGGAGATTCTCTTGTGTTAGATGAACCCTGAGTGTGCACAAACCACATCTATACAACAAATTAATGATCTGCTAACAAAGAAGCTTGTCAAAACTTTTGCTTCTAGAATCAGGAGATCAGATTCAGTTTTGGGGTGGGTTTTTTTTTTGGTTTTGTTTGTTTGTTTGTTTGTTTTTGTTTTGTTTTGGGTTTTTTTGTTTTGTTTTGTTTTGTGTTTTTTGGGGGGGGGCGTTTTTTGGTTTTTTGGGTTTTGTTTTTTTGGGTTTTTTTTAGCAGCCCTGGACAAACTGCATCAAAAGCAGCAGCATCGTGGCTCCTGGTTACTACCTCATCACAAAATTATTGTTATTACAAAGATATTTTCAATTTGGAAAGAGTTGAGAAAAAATGCAGGCATTTGGTAAAAAAATTACACAGGAACAAAATCTAATTAATTTATGTGTGAAGCCAGACAAGAAGTAGGGAAATATCATGCCATAACATTCAGCTGGACTGATATTTAAAATGACAGCAGATTCCACTACCATACCGATAGGTCAGCTGCGTCATGTTGGTGTTAATTGTCTTGAACTCAAGTTGTCTCTTTGCATATACATTGAAATTACTGTCCATCAGAATTGTTGAGAAAAAGGAGCCTGTTATTTCCAATCATACAGGAGATAGGCATTAATCAGATTTTGCTAGGGAGGAAGATAGGATGTGAGATGCAAAGTGTCTCAGAAAAATGCCTGCTGGTGGATGCTGCTTAAGCTGAAGTAACATAGGTAGTTTTTTAATTACCAGTACAGCCAAATAGTCTCATCAAACTGTTCTCTTTCATTGGCTCTGTTGGAAGATTATTTTCCTCAATTTATTTCCTTCAAAATAGTCAGTAGTTCCCTGGAGTTGAATTTTGTGGTTTCTTTTTTAATATTTGAAGAAAATAATATTTTCTCTGCAAGTTTTAAAGTGTGGTAAGTTTTAAATTAAGGCTTATTTTCTATTTAATGAAAACATAAAACTTTGGTCAGCTGAAGATAATTCTTTAAGACAATTGGATGATTCTTTGGCTATTTTTGGGATATGTTCCAGTAAAGAGAAATAAAGACCTTTTTTATTTTCATCATATGTCAACAGTGAAGAATGGTAAGATTTGAAATATCAGGAATTGATTCCATTGCTGGAATTAAAAATAGTTATTAAGCTCCAGCAAAAGAGAAGCAAACTGAAATTTTAGAATAGACCCAAAATGCATTTAAATGCATAAACTAAAGTAAAGCATAAAGGAAAAATTTGATGCTGAAGGAAAAAGACATAGAATCATAGATTGTTTAGGTTAGAAAGGACCTTTAGGATCACAGAATCCAACCAATAACCCGGTATTGCCAAGTCCACCATTAAATCGTGTCCCTAAGTGCTGCATCTATGTGTCTTTCAAATGCCTCCAGGGATGGTGACTCAACCAGCAGTCTGTTCCAACACCTGACCACCCTTTGGGGGAAGAAATTTTCCCTAATATCGATATAAACCTCCTCTGGTACAACTTGATACCGTTTCTTATTGTCTTTTGCTTGTTAGTTGCCAGAAGAGACTGAATCTAAGTAAGAGAAGGAAACAGAGGGTATTCTCCTCTCTTGTGGGGGATAAGGGTGGTCTTCTCTGTGATGCTCCAGGATATGCCCATTTCAGTCCCTTTCTTCATTCTCTCCCTTCTTTGATGTGATGAAACTGGTTAAATTTACTTATAATTGCTATTATTCAAACAATACTTTATGCTATTTGCAATGCAGCTTGCTGCTATGAGCAGTTTTACTACAGCATATTAGTTGGTCCCTGATTGTTTACACTACCTTTTTCAGAAAAAAAAATTACTGTGATCTGACATCCACTTCTCAGGATGTACTGCTGAATACAAATCTCCAGATGTCTTTCCAAAACAATTGTCAAAAAAAACATACCAGCACTCACAGTCTAGTCCCCAATATTGAGTTATTGAAAGGGCTAAAATTGTGACAGGGGGTGATGTTTTCACACAAAAATAATTGGGTTTTTTAGCTGAAAATATGATTGAAGATTACACAGCAAAGCAAAGTGAATGAAAGTTTTTAGTAGGCAGATTGCCCAGAATGGAGCCTCAGGAGATATTTAAAAGAAAAAAAAATTGGATCTAAGCCTGACAAACATGAAGTATATTTTAAGATCTTATTACTAGAAATAAATATGTAACTGATTTTTATCACAGCTGTAAATACCAGCATGATTGCCAAAAGATCCACCTCAGGACATCCTCATTAGAGCTCTTAATTTTAGCTCATCTTAAATGAACTAACCTTGTTATTGAAAGCAGTCCAAGGGCAGCAACAGAGGTTCCCATGCACTGCTGAGAACTGCTGAGCTGAGAAGCCATGCACCATCCTGCACAGTTCTCCATGCTATCACTTGCTTCTAGTACACAAATAGCATTTTTTAAGGAATACCTATAATATACAGCATAATAGTGACTGCTGCCTGATATAAAGTGTTGCTTTCTCTATAATAATATGACTAATTTAAGAGATGATGATAATTTTGTGCAGTGCCATCTCTCCTCTTCTGTCCTGACAGGTTTGAAACAAAGGTAATAATGAAAATCAGGTGATTTCCCTGAGAATAAGATGTTGCAGGTTGACTGCCCACTTCCCTTATTGATGGTGTATGAAAGCAGCAGAAAATTAGGAAAAGAACCATAGTTTCAGTAGCAAACTCTGCTTGTGTTAACTCTCTGCAGCAACATCTCCTCCCAAGGTTTCTTAAGGAAGGAGGTTACTCAAAAAGTAACCCATAGATTAATGGCATGGTGGAACCAATCACCAAGAGTGATTGAATTCAAGGTATGAGAGTTCAAATTAGCAATTAGCCAATGTCCAGACACATGATACCAATAAAAGAAAAGATTAGAAATCTTTGTCCACCCTGTTTCTACTGGGTATGTGAGCAGCATGAAGAGACATGCACAAGCTGGTTAATCCAGTAAGCAGCAGTAAAACAGCAGTCAAGATCTGGCAGTACAGTGTGGGCCAGTAAGGAATATATTTGATATTCAATGGATAGCCCTGGTGACTTCTGATTATCTGTGGTTGTCTGAGCTACCCAGGGCACAGCCACATAGTGGTTCTTACCAGTGCTGCTGCTGTCCATCCCATTTGTGGGTGAGCATGGGGAGAGGCCAGTGGAGGCAGTGGGTTATGCTATGCAAAGCATTGCTCTTGGTTGCCTGCCAAGGTAACTCCAGGCTCATTGGAAGGGCTGACCTACATGTGGTAGTCTTGCAGCAACACTTGTTTACATCATGCACAGAATAGATACCCAGAGGTAAGACAAGACAAAACAAAATTTCTTTTTAAAAGTAAGGCCATGAATAAACAGTTATCCCATACCTAGACTGCATCACAAGAGGATTTGTCCCCAGGGAGAAAAATACAAGGGTAATTGAAGGTGAACACTTCTGATGCTGTGTAGCAGACAAACCCCATCAGTTGTCCAGTTTATTACCTTATGCCCTGGGAGAGCTGAAATTCAAGATTATGACACTTTAGAAGACCTTAAGACAATTGTCTTAAGCAAGCAAATGTTCTTGACATTGCTCATATTATATCCTTCAAAACTGGAGTAACAGTCACATGTAGGCAAGGTTGCTGACATTTTGACCCTACCTGGTATGTATTCCATATATACTAGGAAAACTTGATTATTGGCTACAGTAATTACTTTGTGCAATTACATGGGCACTTAGCCTCATTCTTATTGAAGAGGTTCTGTAGCCATGTGGTGTTCCACTGTATGAGCATGAAAACTAGTTTGAAAAACCTGTGCCTGTTTGCAGTGGTGAGAAGAGAATTTAATTATGACCAAATGAAATGTCTAGATTTTCAAAAAGGAAGATCCGTTACACCAAGAAGCAATGCAAGGGCTGTCTTCCAAATAAAGAAACCTGACAGGAACCCTTCAAGCTTAACACTGTTTGAAGGGTTATGTTGGAAACTTTAGGCTATTAGTGTCTTAAATCCCAGTAGATGTTTAGAAAGTACTGAGCCCATTGAAGATGGCCTGAGTTTTTAATAAGGTAGCAGATCAAGGACTGAGCTAGCATAAAGAAAAAGTGTGCAAAGGAGATACTGGAATATGTTAGAATTAGCAATTAATATGAACTGTCAATGAGTAATGCAAAGGAAATCTACTGTACAGATGTTGAAAATGGTTTCAGCAGATGATCTCTATCATTTCTGTAAAGCCTAGATCCTGAGTGTTTAGAGGTGCTCCTGCTTGCCCAGCCACTAACCAATACAGGCATATATCATGCCTCAGTACCAACTCTTTCATACAAAAATGTAATCTAACACTTTCAGGATGCCTTAGAAAAACAGGTTACAAATAGGAGTTGTCTTATACACCAGAGTTATTACTCCAAAAATAAATTAAAACTCAAGATAATAGAAGTTAAATTTTAACCTCTTATTAGAGCAGTAGTGAATTGTTCACTGTAGTGTGGAATTCAACATAATCTAAATGGATAGGAAGGAAGATTTTTTTTCTCCATGTTAACCTGAAAGAAGCAAGCATTCATGGTTGAACAAATCCAGTTCCTTATAGCTTATGCTGCTCTGTGAGCACTCTAGAAAAAGACAAGTCATCGAATCTCATTTTGTCCAAAAAAGTGCTTGCTGTCTCTCTGAAGTCATGATATCTGAGTCCCTGATTTATTTCATTTCTTCACTAAAAAGACCCACAAAGCATTTTAAAAAAGTCTGCCTAGTTCTCACTCATCATTAGGCAGACACAGCGAATTTTTCTCACATATGAAACCATTACACTTAATTTTGATTTTTTCATTGGAATGTGAATTCCCAGGTCCAAAAGTACCATAATGCTTTATACTAGCTGGCCAGAAGACTGGTAGAGCAGCCAATAACATCAGATCTGGTTTTTCACTAGTCTTTATCTTGCATGTCTTCCGATAAGAAACCACATGTGGTCACACATTTATACCATGAAGGTACATTGAAGAGAGGAACATATCAGCCAGTTACTGTGGGCTAAGGTAGGGTCTGAATTTAGCTTAATTGTCCATGTTACCATGCACTTCTTTCTGGTTTAACCTCCAAAGAATATGGTCAACATGTCACCTCTCAGTGAGCTCACTTTTACCACAAGGTGAGAGTAGACACAGAGGGAGATACTGATGAGTTGCTGATATGTGAAGGCTTCAGATCCCTAGATTACTGCTTGCCATCTGCCCCCTTGCTGTTCTCCTAAGTTTGATTGCTTGCAGGTCAGGGACAGTCACTGCAATCAAGAAGAATAACTATTTCCATTCAGGAAGCCCACAGCATCTAGCTTAAAGGCATATTTCAATATTTCTCCACAAAGCAAAATACATCCCTGTTTATTTACAGAGATGGCATATTAAACTATGGTTTTGTGAATGCTGCTACATAGTAAAGATAATAGGATCTGATTACTTTAAATTAAATATTTTCTAATACTATCATGGAATGATTTCCTGGTTTGGTTTTTGTTGGTTTGTTTTGTTTTGTTTTGTTGTTTTTTGGTTTTTTTTAATATAAAATACACCTTTTCTGAGAAAATATGTTGCAGAATACCTTGTAAAGCCCAGAAAAGACATTTTCTAGGATTGCTTTGGATGTTTAAAGAGAGAACCATTTTCTCTGAAATTTGATTTCTTATGGTCTTCAGTTATCTACCCCAGTTGCCATGACTTTCCAAAGACAATTGAGTGTCTTTTCAATTACATTGGCCATTACTTGTGGGTGTATCCCATCGGGTCCAGTGTGTATGTCCAGTTTATTTAAATAGTCCCTAACATTATCCTCATCCACCAAGAAAATGTCTTTCTTGTTCCAGAACCTTGATGTATCTTGGGAAACTTTGAGATTTATATGAGAGGATTTTAAGGACAGAAAACTTAAAACTATGATGGCATTGCAAAACCAAATTATTCCATTCTCATGTATAAAAATCATGTGATTAGTGAGTAGGGGCTCAGACACGATCTTATTTTCACATGTGGTGCTGGGGAGTCTCAAATTAGTCAACAGCAAATGACTCATTTCCAAAAAACCAAGTCATGAAATACACAAAAAGTCACAAAAATACCTCAGAGTTGAACAAAAAGCCTTTATTATTTAAGGAATAAAAGAAAAAGGTGTTTGAGACATAACTTGATTGCTGTTAATCTTTGCTGGGAGAAAAATGTGGGTATTACAGTGGTCTCTAATTTAGTGGGAGAAATTTCCAAGGAGCCAGTGTTTGGATGATAAAACTGGAGACAAAGCACAGCACTGAGCATAAGCACTGACATAAAGCTTTTAAGAGGATTTGTGAATAATCATCTTTGAATCAAATTTCCTCTGAAAGAATTTTTTTTGTCAGAAGTTTCTTTGTCTCAATACAAATGTAATGCAATGAAATGCAGTGAGTCTTATATATCAACACAGATGTTAATTTCATGGTCCTGTCTGACTTAAAACTATTACAACTATTCCAGAGGTCCTGAGAGTCAGTTTGAGGCCAAAACCAATGTCAGACTTCAAAAGTACTGCCTGTGCTGAAGGGTATGGTTGATGCTGTACATCTAAAGAATACCAGTCAGGCTGAGGTATCTCTGATCACTGTTGAGGCATGAACACCAAAATTAGATGGGAATTAAAAACACACAATACATGGAAGATAGAAAAAAACTAGTAGAACATGAGATCATTTTATCAGAAAGATAAGAGATCCCACTAAACAGTGAACATTTTGAAACTTCTACTTAACAGTGTTTCAGTATATTTTTTGTACTAATGGAAGTTTCTATGGAATTACATCCATTTTTTGTCATCATGGACTAATCATTTGAGTGTGTACATTACTGTGCATTCTTAACAACTTTGCAGCATTGACTATGGTGTTGTTCTAGATAAATATGCCAGAACTACCAAATGCATTGTTATGTTTGTTTTATACTTTTTAGTTACTTTTTGCTTCCTAAATGATGTACTGTATGCTGAGTGACTGGGTTGCATAGCTGTATAGGAGGTGTAATTCGTATGACATGAATATTTTGTGGAACTCTTTCTTGCATCAGGGTTTTTACCCTTATGCATTTTAGTCTTATCTCTTCTCTACTCCATCTGTTGAAATGGCGAATTTATTAAAGATGGTTTTAAAATTAGACTTCTGAGAGATGGTTGTCTCAGATGTGACATTTATGCTGAACAGGGAATGCATAATTGTTGCAAGACTTATATAGCTTTTTGTGGAATTATAAATTTTCAAAATTTTGCATCATAAGAAGCAAAAAGAAAGAAGAAAATAAGCTCCATTAGAGAACTGAAGAATTTGGGAACAGTTCTGAAGGAATAACCTGAGCATTCAGGTACAATCAGTTTTAAATATACTTCTAAGAAAGGTGGTTGTATTGTACTCATAAGAGAAGCTACAGTTAGATTTACATGTGCACTGCCTCTCTGATGGAATGATTTTGGTTGTACTATATTTATGTCCTCTTCAACAATCCCATCCTCTTCGAGAGAATTCCTTTTGAAGTCTACACTGTAAAAGTACACTCTTACTCTCTCTGTCTTCACATAATTTTTCCCAAGCAGAAAGGCTCATCTGCTTCCTCACCTACATCTATCATATCTGCATCCAGATGCTGCTGTACTGCTGCATGTTTCACTCCTGTTTCAGGAGACACCCTACCAGCTGGATTGGTGCTGGAGCCAGGACTGGTCAGTCCCTTCCTTCCTTCCTTCCTTCCTTCCTTCCTTCCTTCCTTCCTTCCTTCCTTCCTTCCTTCCTTCCTTCCTTCCTTCCCTCCCTCCCTCCCTCCCTCCCTCCCTCCCTCCCTTTAGTCTTTCCCTCTCTCTTCTCCTTCACTCTACTCCTTATTCAAATTCCACCAGTGTTTGTTTATAGTAGAAGATAAGAGATGAACTCATATCAAGCTCCAAGTGTATAATTTGCTAATAAAACTTGGTAAGTTTTTGAAGACCCTCTAAATTCTGTTGTTCTTTTCTGACCACAAGTATCTATCACTGCTCCCTTTCCCTAAGAGTGTGTGGGAAATGGATTTGTAGAGAATTCTCAAAGCCTGACAGAAGGCTCACATTGTATGCATATGTATGCAAATTTTGAGATAAAGTATGCTGACTTAGAAATGCCATGGAATAGGACAGACATTGTTGAGAGAGAAGTTGAATTAGAATCAAGTTTCAAATTATGACCTTGGAAATAGACTAGATATTTTGGGGAAATAGAACTATGAAAGATGTATTGTAGTAGGTCCCACATGGGGTATTTTTAGATTATTGGCTTAGAAGCATTGGCAGCATTGTATGGCAAAAGCTGATAGGCCAAAAACAGCTTATAATGTATTGTAATGAGGACATAGTTTGGCTTCTGATTGTACTGTAACATCTGTACTGTCTCACCCTTCTCATGAGACTGAAATGGAATAAAAATCTTTAAAACACTCAGGGGCTCTCAGGACCTCCATCTCTGGGTCAGAATAAGGTTTAGTCTGACAGGAGTGGGTCACCACACATACAAAAGCAGGCCTTGAAATGATACCTCTAGGTTATAGGAAAATTTTGCAAATATCCCTGAAATAACAGCTGTCTGGAATGGGACTTTCCAAGTGTCAGTAAGATCATTAGTGGTACTCAAACACATGTTATTTATCCATTAAATAAACACATGGAAACTGAATTGCTGAGGCTGCTATTCCATCATTCTCAAATGGTACTCAGCATGAGGATGTGTATGTGTCACAGAATCATAGAATCATGGAGTGGTTTGGATTGGAAGGGGACCTTGAAAATCATTTAGTTTCACCCCCCTGCCATGGGCAGGGACACCTTCCACTAGACCAGGTTCAGGTTGCTCAGAGCCCCATCTAACCTGGCCTCAAACACCTCCGGGGATGTAACAAAGGTATGTGTTGTGACATTGTTAAAGAGTTAGGATGTTTGCTCTTTGGGACAAGAGAGATTTCAGTCTCTTACTGGTAAGGTCATTATAAAGCATGTGATTTCACAGTAGCTGCAAGGAGTCCCACTGACCTGCTCCTACCATGGTGCCAATTGCAGGATGATGAAAGAATGTGCAGGCTGCAGTGAAAACATCAGTGTGTAGGGAAACACCTGGGATGCAGTCCTGGCCATGTCTTTGCAGAATGCCAAGCTTACAGCAAGAACTTTCTCACTATACATGTTACCTTTTCATTACCTGAGCAGATAATGGCAGGCTCTGGTTGCATACATAATCCCCATACACACTCAGCTGGTGAATGTGGCACACACAAACAGAAATTCTATCCCCTCCCTCTAAGTCTAAGGGGAAGCAATCAGAGAAAATGAGGGATGCCTCTTGCTCCCACATCCCTTATTGCACAGCTTAGGAATGAAGGAATGCCAGGCAACTCTGTGTCATGTCATGTGTTGCGCACTGGTGTGGTATGAACATCCACTCTGCTGTTATGGACTGGTTTATGTTGTGCATCAGAGACTTTTGGGTTTATAGACTCTACCTACATTAAATGTTTTTGGTGAGACAACGTTTCCCCTTCAATTTCCAAGTACATAATACCATTTTTAGGGTACCCAGCCATTATGTACAAAAGCAAACGTATGTGTAGAACAACAGAAAATATTTTTAATAGAAGAGGTGGAAAATGTTCTCCTCTTAATCTAAGCAAATAAAGCCTTGTTAGGAAGTATTATCAACGTGACATTCATCTAGTCCCATTTGAAATGATGTGCATTTGGAAGCCTGCTCTGAAACAGTCTGGGGAAAAATAAACAGAGGGCTCTGTTAAGAATTTATTTTTCTTTATTAACTAGTAGAACCTTTTAATAACTGGGAAAATGTAAGGAGGATTTGCTAGGGAAAATAATAATATAACATGTATGACATCATGGTCGTGTTACCAGAAATGGTTTCACTATTGCTTCGTACTTGGTAGGTCCTGGAACACATTAGTAGCAGAGACTGAAAACAAGCAAACTATGGAAAGATAAGCATAATTCCATCTGTTAATGCAAAGGAAATTTCTTCATTACCTGGTGACTCGATAGTGTATTATGGATTGCAGCATGTGTTAGTTACGAAGTTGCCATTGAAAACAGTCACTAGCATGTCACTGACCACTAAATTTCTGGGGGTATGGTGGTCTGAGGTGTCCCTTGACAGCTATAGGGAAAATTTAGACAAGCATGAAAAGAAGCTGAACAATGAGAGGAGTTCCAAAAAGGCACATGTTTCACAAGCCTTTCTATATCCCTCTCAGTCAGAAAAAGCTTGCTAAAAAATGGCACAAGCCAAAGACTGTAAGTGTACCGAGTTCCACACTCCATCCATTTGAGATAATTTTTCAGTGTTAGTTAATTTTTCTAAGTCTACTGCTATATTAGAGCTACAAAAATGTTGGAAAAGATGGGTACTCTTGCTTAGTATACCTATATTTCTTATATTTCTGCAAATTGCAAAGACAAATTGAAAGAGGCCCTAGCTGTAAGCTTAAATTGCTTCCCTTCCTTCTCCATAGTTTACCAGGTACAGGAAAAAAAAAAGTGGTGCAAGAGAAATGCTCTTTTCCCCTCTTGACACAAAGACAAACACAAACCATAGCTGCAAACCAGCAATTAACTCAGTGCATAAACCTGGATACTGTAGCAAAATTCAGGAGTCTCTTCTTGTTCTGTTACAACTTACTCATGACAACAGTAAAAAGGATCAGTGGACCTTTTCCCTGTCATAGATTCTCTAAGCTTTTACTTACAGTTCAGTGCCTGTAGCATTCAGCAGATCATCTTCTAGTTCACACACTGCCAGAAGCTGACCTTGAGGTTCATGGTCATCATGGTCTCTTCTCCTACCTCTCTGCTGAATTAACATTCAGCCTCTCAGTTACCTTCACCGGTATCCTGCAGGGAAAGGTTGAGAGAGCCTCTGTTCAAAGTTATGTCACAGCAGATGATGGTGGCTTAAATAGTTGGCTGTTGGCTGCTCACACCAGCAGCTAACCCAAACCATACCATGACCCAGATAGCAGCAGGAAAAGTGACTTGGCATTGTGTTATATGGCATAACTGTGATGAACTGTGTAGCAAATGTAGAGGGACACACAGAAAAGGAAAGTGAAACATCATGCAAATGTCAACTCATTAAGAAGTTGTCTAGTACATGGAAGAGTGAAAAGGGAAAAAGCAGGGAAAATAAAGACGTGAAGAGAATTATATGAATAATACTTTGAAACTAGTTTAGTTTCAAAAAATGTGTTTGCTTCTTTCATTCAGCAAAGCAGGAAGTTAACTGCACAGGATTTCTCCTGCAGCTCTGGTGATACACACTGATGAGTTGAACTGTAACTCAGTACAGTTACAATCTTTGGCTTGTGCCATTTCTCACACTGATGACAGGTTTAGACATACAAATAAGTGCTGGGACAAGAATGGCAATAGAGGAATGAAGCCAGGAGGGGAGTGCTGTGGGGGAAAAATACACAGCAAACCTGTATTGAAGACAAGCTCATATGTATGTCAAGCCCACTGAAGGTATGAACAAAACCTGGCATCAATAGATACCTATGTCTGTCGCAGTTCGGCAGGAAAGAAATGACACTCACACACTGAGATGTCCCAGGCAAAAAAGGGGCAGTTCATTTACAGACCTCGACATTCATAGAATTCCAACAGTGACCATGGATTGGAGAAAGAAAATTGTACTCTCCAACAACACTGGTCAACCCAACGGTTTATCAATTCTTTCATCCTCCAGAAAGGAATGCAAAAACAATCATTATTTACATGAAAAGTGCGTGAGAAACTTCATTGCAAAAATGCAAATACAGAAGGGTGAAATGAGCTTTAGAAAAACAGAGAAGAACAGGGCGATATATGTCCCCCAAAATAAATTGGCAGCAGGGAATGTTCATGATCCTGAAATGAAATTAGTTGCACTAGCAAACTCCTAAAACACTCTCTGTCTTGTTTTCAGCCTAAACCAGCTAGGCTTCTTCCCAGCTGTTCTGAAGATTTGTCCAGGGAGTAGGACTCAAACACTGTCAGCCTGTCTTCATAGGAAAGGTGCTCCACCCTTTTGATCACTTTTATGGCCTTCCTGTGCTAATTGCTCCTGTGCTAAGGACCCCAGAGCTAGACACAGGTGGGGTCTCATCAGAGCAGAGCAGAGGGACAGAATCACCTCCCTTGACTGTCTTGGCACACTTTTTTTTGATACAGCCAAGGATATGGTTGATCTTTTGGGCTGCAAGTACACATTTCCAGCTCATGTCCAGCCTCTCATCCATCAGTACCCCCAGGCTTTCTCATCAGAGCTATCGAATTGTTTCTTTGCTGAAAGATTGGATTTCACAGAATCAAAATAAATGAATCATACAGACACACAAATATGTCAAGTATGTAGAACAGGTATTTGACCCTTGCCCTGTTGCTCTGTCCTCAGTCTGGCTATATCTGTACCAAGTTTAGTGTATGACTGATGTGAACTCATCAGGAATTACCTTGTGCACACCACACCTCAACCTATTTACTTTGAATAGGCCGGAAGCAAGGATCTTATTACACTGTTTGTATTGATTTGGGAACCACACCTTATGATTACCTTATCTTTGGGCTATGATTGTGAGGCATCCTCTTGTATTTACATTTCTGTCACTGGTTTTCTGTGCAACTGGGGACAACTTATTTAAATATGCTATGGCTCCATTTCTTCATCTCTAAATTCTTCATCTCTTTCCTCATGAGATTGTTATGAAGACATATTAATTAATGTTGATAAACAGAGGATATCCTGGGGTAAATGAGAGAGATACATGAAAAGTATTCTTATTATTCATATTATGACAGCACATTCTGCTTGTATGTGCACAGGGAATATGCACACCGGCTCAGAATGGGTGAAGTTTACCTAAAATATACATAAGGGAGGGATTAATTTTCTTTAGTCACCTAACACCTACTAGTTACTGTTGTAGGTTTTTTATAGTATTGATTGAGACAGAAAACATCAGGCAACGACTTTTTTATCTAAGACTGATAGAAAACATCTTCTTCTGCAAATATCTATTTCTCCCCACTGGCTATGGAACCTGGAGCAGCTCATAGAAAATTTGCAGGTGCACAAAGGAAAGTGAGATTAAGCACGAACTTGCCATTTTAGTCAAGCAACTGCTACTGTTTATTACTTATTCATGAGAATGATAAGGCTAAAATATCACCTATATTGTACCCACCATGTCCTTTAAAGTTAAGTTGGACAGCCGCATAACAAAACTTATACAAGTGTGTACCCAGCTTTATTATTGCACATGTGGGTTCTCCTGACACTGTGTTTCTAAGCACACAGATGCAACACTGGAGAATCACCTGGAAACTCTGGAAACTCCAAGTTCTGCAGGCATGAGCTCAGGTTTCTTCATTGAATGCATGGCAAGTCCTAGCCCCAGAAATTGAATATGCAGTCAGAATCCATTTAAATTTAACATCAAAGCTGAGCTCACATTTGGAAGAAGGAAAGGAGGAGTAGCAAGAAGTGAAGGAGGTGAACCCATCTCAGGTACCCATTTAAACATCAGTAAGATCAGTGAGTCATTGTTATAGGTTACTATACCTATGTAGGAATATTATCTTGGCAGCCTCTAACCATAACATGGACCAGATGCTCTATTCCCTAGCCTTCCCTCCTATGGCCAAAGCATTCTTCATGCAGCCATGGCACAGTGTTTTAAAACTGCCAATATCCGACTTGCCTGCAAGGTATTTTTGTCTAAGTTTATTTTGCAAGGCCTTTATGGTAAGGGCTCTGTTCCTGCTGTAGGTGTGATTTCTAGAATAAATGTTCCACTTCTAGTCACTATGGCATTACAGGTAAACTATTACTATTTGCAATTAATAGAATATTTTCTCAACCTTCTGTACGCCATAATTGTTATACAGTGGATGTATTCCACTCATAGATAAAATACCATTTATACATATGTTAGACATACAGAACATTCACATTTTAGGATATAGTGCAAGATAGTCTAACAGGTTTACTATTGCCATGCAAGAAAAATCTCTCTATATTCATAGGGAATCTGAGCCCAAGTGGCAATAAAAGTTGCAGTAAGTGCTATATATAGTTTAGTGTTTGATTTTTCTAGGTAAAATGGTCTTCCAAAAACTATACAGTAGCATAGTTATGATTATTATTACACCTGTACATTCACAAATATTCTTTTACAGTATGATTTAATCTGTATCATTCATAAATGTGAGTAAATTTGGGATTATAAACATTACCTGTTCATAAATGCTGTATGATGTACTGTGAGGTAGCATATACTGAAAGTACAGCTCAGGACATGTCACATTGTGACCTGTGCCCTAGGATACTTTTGCACATATCACAAAAAAAAAAAAAAAAAATCTAGGGATAGATTTCATTTTTACTTGTCATGCAAAGACTCTTCTGTCAAATCTAACACATTAAATGCAGTACACACGGAGTAGAGTACAATTTGCATCCCACCTAGCCACTTCACAAGTCACCAAGTAAAGCTATCCCATTTGAAACACTTGAGCTAATATTATAATTTAATGGATGCAGATCTTTAATTATATTGGTTATATTAAAAAAAAAAAACAAACAAAACCAAATAGCACAGAAATGGAAAACTCAGAGTCCAAAAGTATTGAAACATTAAAATATTTGGCCAAATGTCTCCCTTAAATATTAAAGTTGATTTTTCTCTAATCTTGAAACACTCATTAATTTAATGTGCATTAGAGAAAACATGTTCAAATATTAAATTGGTTGATTTCACAAACTTGTAACTCATTAACATGATTCAGGTTCAGGACTCAATTAAAAAGGCAGAGATTGGATTTCATTAGAACAAAAATAAAATGTGTAAGCAATTAATGGCCACCAACCATGTATTATGAAATACAGATTTTTTTAGATAGGCTTACTATTTGAAGATCAGAAGTCTGACCAATTAAGGTAATGATACTAGCCTATAAAATAAAGCTTATGCAAACATCTGGATTATGTGAGTTTAAAAACTTAGAGGTGTAAAAACTAATTAATTTAATTTATATGGATTAACAAGTAGCTAAGTGAAAGTCAGGGTAACTGCAAATGGACCATAAGCTGTATGGAGTTCAATAATTTCTGAGATAATATTGACAGATCTGGCATTCACATTTCCACAAAAATACTGAAAACTTGCAAAAACTTTGGTGAACAATATAACATCTGGAATGTGCCTAACACTAATCATCAAAATATGACTAATCTGGTTTGCAGTCCAACACAAAATCAAGAAGTTACTAAATGAAGAAATATGAATTGAATACCTACACAGAGAAGAGATTACTGACAATAGACTGATCTGTACAGTAGGGCTGAGTAGGTATAAAAGCTGCAACTGGAAATTCTGACAAGAAAATATTATGGTAGGCAACAACTTATAAGTAATTAATTCAGTAAAAGAGAGAAATTGAAACTCTTGCATGCCACAGATATGACTTCTTTTTCTTTGCTGCAGAAAGTTACGTGGAGGCTATTTGATAGGCAGCCAGTCTGGGCTGAAAACAGAGCAGAGATGGTGACAGCAGCCAAGAAGGATGTTTCATCTGCTTCTTTACACAATAACCAACAGGTCTGAGGACCGTGTTGTCTGCGCCGTGGCCACTAAGCAGCTGTGGGCTGGCACTGGGTTATGCATGGACCTGCACCTTGGCAGAAGTTTCTGGTGCACTCCCTTACCCTTGTGTCAGCAAAGTACAGGAGAGAGGTTCTCTTATAGTCAGGTGCTGTCTTGCATTGCATTTTTCTTTAGGTACCAGTATTGTACTGTGTAAAAATGTAAAAAAATTAAAAGTATCATTTCCCTTCTGTAGTTCAATAGCCTCTGTGGAGTTTGAATACAGCCCTGGAGCTAGTTCTGTACCTACAGATACCCTTCCTAGAGCATGCTGGTATAATGAATGCTACCATATATCATATATACTGTATAGATACCAGTACTGTTGCATTTTGTTATTCTGTCCAAGATGCAGGATGGCATTTGTTGAATTTCACAAAATGTTTGTCAGCCCGTTTCTTCAGCTTCTCAAGGTGACTCTAAAAGCAGACATATCATCCAGCACAATGACTGCTCCCTAAATCTGGATATTATCTGTGAACTTGTGGCAGATACAAGCTATTCCATTGTCAAAGCCATGAATGGAGATGTTAAATAATACTGCTCCCAATAAGAATGCCCAAGGAATACCACTTGTAAACAGACACCACATCATTTTCAGCCTCTTGCTCCAGCCTTTTTTTTAACTCATTTTAATTCACCCAGCTAATGAATTAAACTAATGGGTAAACCCACCTACTCTGTCTGTCTAGTTATCTCCAAAGATGCTATAAGAGCAGGGACAAATGTGTGCCAAAGCGAAGGGCATCCACTTCTCTGCCCTCGTCTTCAAATCCAGTCATTACAACGATGAATGTAATTAGGTTAGTCAAGAACAATTTGCAATTGGTAAATCCATACTTTTTTTTTTCTTCTCAATCACTTTCTTCTCTTATGTGTCTGTACCTGGCTTACGCAAGGATTTGTTCCTTAACCTCCATAAAGATGAAAGTAAAGCCAGGTAATCTCTTCTTGTTGTCCTGGAAGATGAGTGTGACATTTGCTTCTGCAGTCATTGGGAACTTCTGATCACTGTAACCTCTTGAAGAGACAGAGAATAGCCTTGCAGTGATATCAGTCAGGCTTCCTACTTGGGTCTGTGTTCAAGTTGCTTGAGTAATCCCCAACTCAGTCTTCCTCTAACACTGGTTATATTCCATCAAATATATGGAAAGCCTGAGAACAAATTTTGCCAATAAAAAATGGGATGTAAAAACCTCCACCTTTCTGACTCCTTCATTACTAGGCTGCCTGTTCACTTGGCCTTATTCTTCCTCTTGCTGCTTCCTTCATGTACTTCATCAATTTTTACTCTGGCTAGCCTTTAGTTTTTTTAATTCAATCATTTCAGACTTGGACATTCCTTCTGTATTTATCCTGAGCAACCTGTGCCTTCTTCTGTGTCCCATAGGATCCCTTTTTCCTATCTAAGCTCTGTCAGGAGTTCCCCCATTGAGATACTCTGGCTGCCTCACATCCTCAGCCTGTCCTGCAGACAGAAGTTGATGCTTCTCACAGTTTGAGACTCACTCTCCTGGGCTCCTTTTTCTTTCAAAGGAGCAGCTCCCAGGAACTTGCACAACAATAATCTCCCTGAGGTCCTCTTCTTTTAAGTTCAGTTGATATAATTTCTTGCTTCTTTTGCTTTCCATTTTCAAATTGTATGGCTTACCAGGTCTAGACCAAACAATCCTGGTTCTTTTGTTATTAGAATCAGCTAGGCAGAAATATAAACAAATTTTATTATCCAACAAGCTTATTTAAAAAGAATACAATTCTTTTCATCTTGACATGTATCAATAAATTGATCCTCAGAATATACTAGAGTAAATATTTCATTGTATTCTTATAATCCAGCATCCTTGGCCTTCCCCATACTGGCCACTTCCCCAATGAAAAGGCAAGCAGTATACTTCTCTTGGTGTTTTTGCTGTAAGCAATATAAAATTTGGTGTCTGTAAAGACTCTATCGACTTCAGCAGAGTCCTGTTCATTTACACAAGATCTACTCCAAGTAGTGATTCATGAACTCTTGAAACAATTCAGATACAGAGCTATCCTTTTGTGTACGTGTGCCTCTCATTACCTCTGATTTTTTGGTAGGTGTTACAGTATGTGATTGGCCTTTGTCATTTGGACATATTTTAATATTGCCTCTAACAGATAGACTCTATTCCAATGTCAGGCTTCCCAGGTTTCAGTTTTAAGGATCCTGCTCCATTACATAGATAAGACCTAATATTTTGAGACAAGACCTGAGGCAAAATAAAGATTTGTGGGTAGATGCAGAGTTCATAAAATGTACACACAGATAAAATGTGCACTTAGATAAAATGTACTTATTTTGTGCACCTACTCACAGGCAATAATTGTCTTTTAAAAAACACGACGGTTTAAGGTGTTCCCTTTTGAGAGTCCATTTATCTGCCACGTGGAGCTGTGACTCTTACCTTGGGGACAGGTGACTTCATTCCCACCAGAGCTTTGTAATCCTGGTAAAATCTTCCTGAGTATTAATTGCCTCTTGCGCTAAGAATGGATGGCTCAGAGGCTAACACCAAGCCCAGTGCCACAACACCCTGTAATGGGCAGTGCAAATCCCAGCAGGAAGCACAGTGTGCCTGCAGAGCAGCCCTCCCAGGGGATTTCCCTGCCTACCACCAGGCAGGAGAGATGCATGCATGGAGACTTGGGCTGAGTGTGAACAGGATGTGGTTAAAGATGATTTCAAAGCCCTTCACAAGGTAATGACTGATTTCAACACCTAAATATTCATATGTTCTATTATCTTTTTCTGCTCTTGCTATTTTCCCTGGAAACACTATTTTGTTATACACACAACTACTACAAAATTTTCTACTGCAAATCCTGACAACTAAAAGATTTACAGTAGTCACTGCACAAAACTTGGAGCAAAACCTCATATGTTTAGTAACAATTTTGGAATTTCACTATACAAGCACAGGAAGTGTTATGTTATGTATGTGTCTGACTTGCCTTCAACTACCTGGTGGATCTTCAGGTTCTTTCCAACTAGTGTCCTGAGGCTTATGCCCATGCCCACATACGGCACTGGAAAGACCAGTGAACCACGGCTTATACCAGGCAGTGGCCAAGACATAGCTAGTTTAAGGAACTAAAAAATGCCAAAAATTTCTGCTCTGTTCCATTCCAAATGGCTGGAACAGGCATCACTTTTCTCTAGGTTTGGTTTCCTCATACATAAAATGAAATTATTAATGCCAGATTACCTCAGTAGGGCTATATGGCTAACCCACTGTTTATAAAATGTGTAAGCCTGTGGCAAATACTTTCACATGATTTTCTGAGGATAAGACAACACGCCTATAATAAGGACTGGCACTCAGGCTTGTCCATCCAGAGCATGCAGATCCACAGCGTATCCCCCTGGCAGAGTGAAAGGCAGAGCGTGGGCCAGGTCACACCAGTTCAGAGGCCCAGAGGCTGACACAGCCTTTATGTAACTCCTTCACCACAATTCTGTCCTCCACACACTGCACAGATAAAGGCTATGAGCAGCACCATCATTACCACCCATACTCACACAGCTACAGCTGGAGACAGCACAATGGCACCCAGCTTGCATAACCAACGCCCTTCCACCTGACTACATTGCTATAAGCAGCTTCTGCAGGGGACTATGCCCTACATTTCAGGCCATTACTAGCGCAGAAGCAAAGGTGCAAGATCATCCCTACAAACAGCTAGACGCCTTCAGGAGGCTGACACACCCAGTGAAGTGGGTGCAGTAGCAGTGACACACACCTATGGAAAAGGCTGGATTTGGTAGTTAGCGACTTGCTGCAGATCTGACTATACATGTTGCTGTCATTTCAACACAGTGCCCTCAAAACATCAGCCCATAGTTTAGCATCGTCCCTCTCCAGCATGTACACATATGAAGCCCTCATTGCAAAAGCGTGCTTGCCACACCTCACAAATGATAGATGCTGTGACAGATATCCCTGTAGATAAAAATCTTAGCTGTGTAAAAGTATGAGAAACCATAAAGAAAAGTATCATTAAGGCAAAGCAAGATAGTATATATACAGGTTTTTACCATCCTGTGTCTGTTGAACACTAATTTTTAAAAGGAAGCTGTAACACGGGTAAAGCTACGAACGTATGTGTACCTGCTGGGTACACAGCACATCTCATATACTGGATGCAGCATTAGCTTCATGGCTAGTGACATCTCCCACATGGGAATCAATTATAAGTTAATCTCTCACAATGGCACTGGGAAACACTGGACTAATGGCTCCTCTTCGGAACCAGAACTAAACAGCAGCAGTTTAAGCCAAATGCAGCCCAGCACTGCAGGCCAACACTTCCAGTCTCTGCCTAGACTGCAGTAAATGGGGTTATAGTTCTACAGTTTAGAAAAAACTCTAAATATAATGATCCTGAGTCAAACCACAGTTAAATTTACTTGAGAGTAAAGCCTGATATGGCTTGGGAGAAAGCAGCCCACCACTTCCATCATCATCTTCTTGGAACCAATTTTTTATGCAGAAAGATGAAGAAATGTCAGTATGCATGGAGAGCCCTTTGGAAACAAAACTTGCATTTACTTCACTGGAAGTGTTCAATCTGGCCCTTGACCATTTAAGCCAGGAGTTTAAACATACTTCAATTCTCATATTTCTGTTAGAGCCACAGTAAAATGGCTGATGTTCAAAACATGAAGTTGACACATATGAGGAATCCAATTCAGTGCTGGTGACAAGAGCGAGATGGAACTTTGTGGGAACTCACATCAAAGGTAAGTTTGGCCAAAGCCTGCACTGAGAATTAGCATCTCTGGACACTTTCTGATGCATCACGCCAACATATTTGGTTTGGAAAAAATCTTTTGATGCAGTTAAACGTATGAAAGGACAGATGGCATCTAGCAGATGGTTTAGAAAACAAAAAGCAGGATCTGTTCAGATCCCATGGAAGACTCTCTGTGCCGTGGAATACCTGTGTGCAGAGTTACCCCACCTCAAATTATGGAATTAAGAGTATGTTACGTAATAAACAAAAAAAATTAATTAGTGCTGAAAGACACATTGTTGGGTTTAATGTTATTATTTTTAAAAATTATGGTTGTATGAAAGCAGCTTCTTTTAAGCTTTTATAGTTAAAAGGTGCCTGAAATCAGCTTCTCTATTAAAGCAGATAGCAATTGTACTATTGCATGAACACTTGAGCCTGTACTTGTTGATTCAAAGATCAAATGAGCTTATTTTGGCTCAGCTAGCAGTCTTTATAAGGCATATCAATTTGAAAGTTTTAATACAAGGAGCATATCAGTTGGACAGGCTGTGCAAGAAAATCCCATGCACTGCAAATTAATGTGCTAATTTATTTAATCATTTTCCCTTCTAAGACATTGATGGAATCAAATGAAAAAACCATGAGAATTCAATAATTAAAGTAATTAAAACACACACCCAAAGTTCAATGTGTTTTCAACATTTAAATTTGGTCATGCTCAACATATAATACTTTATGAGCCCTCTTTACTGATAAGTGAATAGATTGTCCCTTACCACACGTCATGTAACATTTAGATCTGTCAAATGTGTTTATTCAAGCAATTTTATGCTTTCCCACCAGGTAAGTTCCTGGTTGTGGTGATTCTCTTTGTAGAAAGGCAGAGTTCTTTTACTGCTGTTTTTGTCTTTTACTGAACTGCCAAGGGATCACTGTCAGCAACAAGCAAAGCTCTGACTGCTTTCTTCCTAATACCCTTCATAAATATTACCAAATATACCTGCATTACATTTTTTTCTTACAGCAATTTCATTGCTAACCTGAAGCAAAACCTGAGTGAGAATATTTTCAACTAGTGCAGAAACATCTGCTGATTCATCAGTCATTATGATAGCATATGCTTCACTGAAATTAATGAATAAATGCATTTTTACAAGCACAAATAGAGGCACAGATCATTGGAAACTTGTAACATTTCTATCCCTACTTGTTTCATGAAGAAGCAGAAAATGGCTTGAAACAGTTCTGAAATGAGACATCAGTGGGGTGTTTTTTTACAAAAATATCTGGAAGAAATATAAACGGTTTGTATCTGGAATGGAAACTGGGAGGAGACCTTCCTAGAACCACCTGTCCCACGACTTCTTGTTACCTTCTGCACCCTCCCCAAAGCACACAATTGCCTGCTGCCAACACAAGCACCCTGGAGCACTGGGCAAATGGCTGGAGCACAGCTGGGAATTCATGTATGCTCCTCTGGCATCAGCTGCCACAGATCTGCCTTTTCCTGGCAGAAATTTGCCCATCTGAGATGTCCAGGTTTTAGGAACACGTAGATTACTAAGTAGAAGATAACAACACTGGCTAACCAATGATATTGAAAACCATCATTTTCTGTCTACCATGCTGGAGATTTCTTTGGAGGGTATTTTGATACTATGCCTTTGGGTGCCTTCCTACTTCTACTCTTTTAAAGTGGAAAACATGGTCTCAACATACTTAAGGCAGCATATCCTGGTGGGTGCACAAATGTAGAAAACTAACTGGGATGTGTTTGGAAGCCCCAGACACAAACCTAATCTTAAAAGCACGTTCACATATCTGTGGGCTGAAACTAATGAAAATAGTCATAAATTTCAGCGTGTTTTTTAAAGGCAATCACAAAGCACAGAGGATGTTACTCTGGTTAGATAGTTCGTCTTCTCCCTGTTGTTCAAACTCTGCAACTCAGTTGTGGCTCCTCTCAAGCCTTAATGGCTCAGTAAAATTATCTATGTACAATCATATTGCTAATATAAAGGATTTAATTGCCATCAAGAAAAGTTATCCAATTGAAAATAGATTAAACAGTAAATTGGATGATATAAACATCTTATAAATAAAAATTATTGGTGTCAGTTGTGCAAAAAAGACTTCCACAGCAAAAATAGGCATTCTAATAAACAAGTAAGCGTATGTAGACTATAATATAAATAATTATTAACATAAATATGTATTCATATTGCTAGTATGTCTTGTTCCTTTTTTGTTCTTTGGTAGACTGTGTATCTTCACTCCTTGTGTTGGCGGCACTCTCCTAAGTCCACACCTTGACCAACAGGGCAGGGGAGTGCAAACCTTTGTCATATTGATCCACACAGTAGCCCAAGTGGTCAACACAAATGGCCACATACCAGTTTGAGGATTACGACTCAATCTCCTGGTTTCCTTTTGATTTAAATGATGTTACCAAAAGTTCTGAAGCTGTGCTTTAGACAAGGCTAACCACATATCAAGATGCTAAATGTCCAGCAATACCCTCCAGTGGTTTCTCCTGTTGGAGGCACAGGAAACACAGCTAACTCTACACTGTCTGCCTCTCAAGAAACAGTTTGGTGATTACCTTGCCCTACCCAGTGACAGATCCATTTCAGAGCTCTCACCAGACCTTCTGTCATAAACAGTGCCATCAAAATAAGGCATAATTCAAGTCACTGTAATTCGTGAAGAATTTTGATTGACTCTTCTCAAGTGAGAGAAGTAACAGCTGTCCATACATCTGCATGCGGTAACCTTGCTTTGCTCCAGCTTTCAGCCAGCACTGGGATAAGCTGGACTTCTCTGTCCATCGAGGCCTCCAGGTGTTGATATGGCTCCTCTTCGTTTTCCCAGCATAGGTGATCCCTACTGCCAGCCACCTGGTTTTGGTGCAGTGTCTGCTTCCAGTCAAGTAACTAGTGATGGCCAGTGTGCCTCTCCTGTTCATAGGGCTGGGATGGCAGCAGCCAGAGCAGTGCGGGAGCTAAGCCAGGGGTGACTCACCCAGGAGGAGGAGTGCGAGCTGTGCTCACCAAGACCCAGTGACAAAAAGTGACAGAGGTGCTGCTGCACTGGAGGAGGGAGAGGCAGACACCATCTGATCTGCTGCCTGCTAGGAGGAAAGCTTGCAGCTTGGGTGGAGCAGGTCCCCTCCTGCCCCTCACTCCCGAGGGTGTCATACAGCCAACCTGCACTATGTAAGATCATGGGACAGACAAGCTGGCAAGGAGGAGATAAGGGTGTGAGGAGCAGCTGGTGCCCTCACACCAGACAGAGGGTTTGTGGGACTGAAATACAGGGTACAGAATGGATGCTTCTCCTGCAGCGCCCAGCAACACCCCGGGCAGCTGAATGTCTCTGTTCCATGAAGAGACCATAGAGGCTTTGTCCAGGAGATAAGGGGAGGTGTGCGAAGGGCAGCTGGGTGGCGCCTGGAGAAAAGTGGCCAGGCAAGTGCCACCAGGTGGTGGGGCAGGGAGGTAGCGAGGTCCCCTTGCGGTTGCTGGTGTCACCCGGAGGAGAAGGGCTCTTAGCGGAGGCTCCTGGAAGCGGCAGAAGAGCCTCGATACGCATAGACGGAGGTAAAGCCAACACCGCTCACGTCGGATCCTAGGCATGTCTGTCAAGGGTAGCAGGAGGGGAAGAAAGAAGAAAAATCCAAACCGCTACAAAAAGAAAGAAATTAAATAGGAGTTGGCTGAAATATTAATCCACACACACACACCTTCTGGTAAAAAAAATAAAAATAAATCCTATTTGATCATAGAAAGTCAGACTGAGATAACAAGCGCCTCCTCGCCGGCCCGCACGCCCTCCGAGGGAGGAGGAGCGGGGTCCCCGCACCTGCCCGTGCCGGGGCCGCCGGGCGCCTGCGCGGCCGGGCCGGTCCGCGGGGCCGCGCTCCGCGGGCGCCGCCGGCGGGCAGCGGGACGGCGGCCACGTGACGCCCCCGCCCCGCACCGCGCCGGGCGCTGCGCACCGAGCCGGGAGCACCGAGCTGCGGAGCCGCGGCCGCCGCCGCGCCGCCCCCCGCCTCCGCGCCCTCCACCCTGCCCGCGGGGCACGGGAGCCGGTGACGGGAGCGAGGCGGAGTCTGGAGGGAAGATACGGAGAGATAGAGATTTAAATCACATCCCCGGCTGTAGAAGGGGCAGCAGCAGCAGCAGCCCCGGCGCAGAGGCACGGACGCACGCGCCGAGACAGGTCTGCCGGCTCCGCCGCTGCTGCTGCTGCTCACCATGGGTGCCGCCGCCGCCGAGCCCCCCAGCGCCATGGGCCTGGTGTCCAGCGTGGTGAACGACACCCTCGAGTTCTACCGCTGGACCTGGAGCATCCGAGGTAACGCGCCAGGGCGGCCGCGGCCCCGCCATCGCCGTGCCCGGCGCCCCCCGCCCGCTGCCGCTGATGCGCAGCGGCTCAAAATGGCTCCGTCTCCCGGGAGACGCGGAGCGCGCTCCGGCTCCCGGGATGGGGCCGCGGCGGAGCCGGATCCCCCCGCTCCCGCCTGCCCTCCTCGCCCCTCCGGGTGCGCTCGGTGCAGTGTTTGTTTATCTGCCGTAATCCCGTGTAGCGGCCCGGGGCGTGCGGGGCATCGATCCGCGGCAAGGTGAGCGCGTCCCCCGGGCGCCCGCGGGCGGACGTAGCGAAATCCGCTTCCCGGGGCCGTGGTTCCTCCGGTTCTCTGCCGCCGCGGCGTGCTTTGGGGTGGTCCTACGGGGATCTGATTGTCGGAGGTAAGCGAGGCCCTCCGGTAAGTCGTGCCGGAGCTCAGGCGGTGTTTGGCTTCTGCGGCAGGTGGGAGCTCCGCGTCGGCATCGCGTAGAGTTCAGCAAAAGAAATGAGGAAATGGTTGTTTCCGCCAGTGCAGCAGCTTTTCATTTTATATTAAATGTGTTTGGGTCAGTTCTGCTGTTTTCCGTTTTCAATATGCTCCCCTCCTGTGTTGGCGCTCCACGACTGCAGTGTGGCAGATGCTGAAGGAAGAGTAAATGTCTTGGAATACGGAGAGATGTGCAAAAGCAGCTTTCAGTGCTGGGACAGCAAATGAGGTGGTGTCTTGCTGCAGTGACCGGTAGCTCTGGAAGTGTTATTGGTCAGCGTGAATGGTTCTGTCTCGTGTGTCAAATGAAAGGAGTCGCAGCTTTCACAGTTGCTATTGTGAGTAGCCACGGACAGCTGACAGAAGGATCATTTACTCCTCTGGATGTTTTCTTCATTTTTTCGTTGTCCACGCAGTGATGAGGTTTAGCTATTTTGAAACGCATAGAGCAGAACTGGAGTGCATGCAACTGTGGATGTATTTCACAGCAGTGTGATAACTGGGAATGTGGGGCCTTCATTACAGACGGGAAGCTCACTGCATCAGCAGTCTCTGCTTTTCCGCCCCCCTCCCTTCTGCCATCTGTCAGATAATAAATTAATCTTATGTTATAGATGGAAGGAGCTCACTTTTTTCACAATTTGCCTTTCCATAACTTCTGTGTTTTGCAATATTTTAAAAATTGAGCCTGCATGCTTATTTTTCTCTTCTGTTTAAAAAAAAAACCTGCTAGAATATGAGAGCAAATAAAAATGCTTGCAGCAGCACTGCATTGTAATCTACCAGTGTTTGCTCTCTTTCTCTGGCTCTTGCAATATACAATTGTTCATAGACTGCCAGGTAACACATGAAAGAGATGCTATTCTAGTCAATCAATAGCATTTTCAGATGGATATAAAAATAGATCTGGGTACAAAGTTAATAACCTTATAGATTACTTGGTTTAGTTGAAAAAAATACTTCAAGTTCTGATTTCCTGAACTTCAAAAATGTTTGTTTAGGTCTGTCAATAGACCATGTCTATTGTAAGCAAAAATGATTGGGGGCGGGGGGAAAGAAGAAGAAAAAGCAAGTAAATGTAAAGAATGTAATGATAAGTAACTGACAGTGATACTACAATAGAGTTAACTTTTTTCTTCTGCTCCTTTGGAGGATGTTAAGCAGTAGTAGGATGGCGTTGTTATTGCCCCTAAAATTTGTGTAAGTCTTACTGATCTACTGATGGAATTTTTAAAATTTTTGCTTTAAGTTCAGTAGCACTGCTGTTAAAGCAGGATTCCATCGTAATTAAGTAATCAGTCCTATTTTTTGGAGAGTTTCTTGTTCAGATTCTGGATTTCAGCAGGTCCCTGCAAGATTAGTTTTGGGTAGACCTAAGTCACATGAAAAATACATTAGAGTTCTTATTTATACCCCGTAGTATGTGAAACAAGATTCTCCCGTAGTTTTTACAGTTAGGTAGGGATAGGTGAAACATGTACTATGTCACATTGTAGTTACAAGATAGCTCAGGATAAGAGAGTGTTATTCGTGGGGCAATGCTGTGTGGCTGTTCAGTAAAGTAATTTTTAATGCCCTAAGTTCTGCAAAAATAGCTGCTCAGTTTGCTGCTTTTCTGGATGTTTCTTTGTTCAGACAAAAATAATAGTTTCCATTTTCCATCTCTGAGTGAACATAGAGCATCCTTCCAGTACCTAAAGGGGATACGACGAGAGCAGGAGAGGGACCTTTTACAAGGACATGTAGTGATAGAACAAGGTAATGATTTCAGACTGAAAGAGAGTAAGTTTAGATTAGATATTACGAAAAAATTCTCCCCTGCAAGGGTGATGAGGCCCAGAAACATGTTGCCCAGAGAACTTGTGGGTGCCCCATCCCTGGAATTGTACAAGACCAGGGTGGATGGGGCTCTGAAGTTCTAGTGGAAGATGGAAATGATCTCTGCCCATGGCAGGGTAGTTGGAAGTAGATGATCTTTAAGGTCCCTTCAAACCCAGACCATTCTGTAATATGTTAAAATTGTGAATTCAGCACTGTTATGAATTCATGCAATTCACCTTTGTGTTAAGAGCTATGACGGTGATGTTGCTCAACAGAAAACACAAATTATGGCATGCAAGACCATTGCCTAATGTTCAATATCATTAAATAAAAAACTATACCACGCAGCAAAGTTGCTCAACAAATGATGCTATGCAATAGCATTACACAATAAATCATACTGAAACACTACTACACAGCAAAATTACACAACAAAATGTGAAGAAATTTGATTCCCACTACTACTCCTACACTTATTCTCTCCATTTCCCACTTCCATTTTTTATTGAACACCTGTGCGTCTTTAGCCCTGTTCTCTGTATTCAGCAAGATTGTCTTGCCAGCAGGTGTTTTCTCCTGCTGCCTTGAACTCCTGTGATGAGACTTGTATAGAACTGTGCCAGAACATCCCACTGAGTCTTGTGCTGCTTTATTTTTGCACATTAAAGATTTGATCATTTTCCTCCCCTGCTTTGTGCTATTTAAAAAGCAACTGACCTTTTCTGAGACCAAAAAAACCCCAAAAGACCAAGTATATGATGAGCCTAAATGGATTTTGAGTTGATATTACAATTTCTTTTAGCATTAAGCTGATTTGTTTGTGGTTTTGGTTTTTTAAGTCATGCATTTGGGAATAATAGCAGTGTTCTGTGACTTTTCCCCCATATATATTATCAGATACCTTTTCAGCATTAGCTTAATGCTTTTGCTTGTTCATTTGTTGAAAAGCTAGTTTTTTCCTCTCCTCCATTGACTACTGCTCATGAAAGCTACCCCTTTCATGAAAGCCCCAAATCCAGTGTAACCATATATTCACCTAGAAGGCTGAAGGACATAATTTAGGAAGCCATAGATTTCAAGAAGAGATAAAAAGGCCAAAAACATCTTCTTAGTGGTCATCAAGAGGGGAAACAAAAAAAGAAAAAAAAAAAAAGTGGTCAGAGTAACAGTTACTATCAGGAGATACAATCTAGGAATTCCATGCCCTTATTTCTGTAAGGGCATGGGACCAGTTCCATTGTAATTGCTAGGGCAGGGCTTCCTTCTTTCTCTCTAGCTGGTTGGGGTTGGATTTGCCAGGAAGGATTAAGGGTATGATTAGATGACTGAGCAAGTGACTTAAAGGGAGGTTCCAGGCTGAGTCCCGGGGAACTATTAAGATGAATAACTCAGGACACAATCCAGGAAAGAAGAGTGTAGAAATCTCAAAATGTGGGTGAAGAGACCATTGTTGGTTGTGGAGGGGGAATAGGAAACTGTGGATTGAAAAGAAGATCTGTGAAACACTGTACAAAAAGATTTCTTTGAGGAACTAGTTAATTTGAATGTACTGTGCTAAGCAGCAGAAGGCTTTACTGACTTTGGGTGAGAATGGTTGTTCTTGGAGCTCAAGAGTTTAAAGGAGGCAGGGCCATCCCAGGCCATGTGGATATTTACAGCTGTTACAGTTAATAAGATTACAGACTTTTTCCATCAATAGGAAAAGAGAGATGCAAACTTTCACTTTAGTGATAGGGTAGAGTTCTACGTAGCATCTCGTTCAGGGGCAACATCAACTGTAGCTTTTATCAGTTGGGTCAGAAGTGTAAGGCAGTGAGGATGGAAAAGATGGGAAACTTACAGGTGCTTGCCTAAAAAGTGAGCCAGTGGAGCAGATTCCTTGAGAAAACTGATTGCCATAAATGCTTTTGCCACATCTTGGGACTAATTTAAAAATGCCCAAGAAGTTCAGGTTAATTTTCCTTTTCAGTCCAGGGAACAGAACCAGAGCAAAACACGTTTCTTCCCTTACCTTCCCCAGTGGAGAACACAAGTATGACCAAAGAATCCTGGGTATTTATGCTTGAGAAAAAGTTCACTGGGATGCTTAGCAGAACACTCTTGAGTGCAAGTAGTCCTTTGTAGCTGAGGATTTGTGCCAAAGGTGGAGGCAAGTAGAACCCCAGTGAAAGTGTTTCAGAGGGTGATGGTGGGGAAAGAGAATGAAGGGTGAGATTAAGGTTCATGAAGTCTGTTTCACAAAAACAAAGCAGAACATGTTCCTAAACTTTTAGAGGGCTGGCTGAGCATCAGATTTGGTCATTTGGCACAATACTTATCTTGCAGATACAATTTTCTTCTCAAGGGAACAGATTTTTTTTCAGTCTGTGACCATGGCTGAGTAAAACACAAGGATTAGACAGGAGAAATGCACTAGAAATGGAGAAGTTGTCTAACTGGGCTGGCTGTCTTGTGGCAGAAACACAAAGAAAAAACCTGTGGCATAAGCAGCACTTGGAGAAATTGATTACGAAAGTAATGAATGTTAATGCCTAAATCATATTAGACTACTGTCAACTAAACTGAGCAATAGGAGCATCCCAGTTTACTTGATTCATTTGACATTTAATTGCCAGTTAGTGAAGGGAGGGAATTTATTAGTGAAGAAAAAAAATCATGATTGGTATTGAAGGCAATTACCTGGGTGTTTGAGGGAAATTCTACCCCTATTTCATCATCAGGAGATTTTATCAGATTGTACAACTCAAAAGACATAATCAGAACTATACAGATACCAAGCATTTTTGGAAATGAAAACACCATTCAGAAAAGTACATTAGTGAGGAGGAAATGTCTGCTTAGAGATCTTGGGTCACTGAGCTTCAAGACCTTGGTCATGAGGGAGTAATATCAAGCCAAATGAGCTTTATTGATGAGAAGCTGAGTTAATAGTGGAAGACTTCTCTTTCCTAAAATGAAGGAGGAGAAGTTGTAGGGATGATATCAGTTCCAGTAAAGAAATGAAACAGAAAAAACCTTCAAAGAGCACCAGCAAGAATGTGATACAAACTTCTGTTCCTATCAGCATATTCTAGAAGAAAAGGGAAATGTGTAGACAAAATGACAAGAACATAACTGAATGTTTGAAAATTCATTCTAAAACTGTGTAGGTAGCATGTCTTGAAATCTTTGAAGGAAATAAGTTGTTTTGAATACTCTTAAACAGGAATCCATGGGAAAAGGATCAGGAAACAGCTGTCTACAGAGTTTAACCAAGATGATTGCATGACCTTAGTGCCTGCTGCAGAAGGCCAGATGACTAGATGTTTAAAATTTGGCACATGGTAAATTGCTGTTGTGGAGTTCTCAGCAAATCATGTTCCTCAGCTGAGGCATCATGAGGTGTAAATCAGTGTGGTCTTGGAGCTCCATACTGCAACCAGAGGTGAAGAATTCTTGAGAAGTTGAAATATCCTTGCTATAAAGCAGATGCAGTCATCCTGGAGACTCCGCTGGTAACGTAGATTTATCAAGGATAGTGGCTGAACTCTTGTTCATAGCTAGCTGTCTCTAGTTGGAGTATCTTGACTAGGAGTGTTTGTAGTTGTCACCCTGCATTTATGCTGTGCTCAGAGTGAGGAGGCATGTAGCCACAGGGCTGTGGTTATACATACGAACAGCCAGAAGAGGTTGTGTTCAAGGCAGCTGTGCTGTGCTGTCCTGTGCAACCAGGGAAGAATGTCAAAGGCTGCATAAAGAGAGGTAGTAGAGGAAGCTTAGGAAACACAGGATGTAGTTCCTTTTAAGGTCTTGCACATCAGGAGTCATGAGGAGTGGGTGAGGCAAGAGTCCACTTTTTCCTCTGCCAGTCCAGACAGGTTTTTTGGAGTTACTTGATTCAGATGGATTAGGAGACCATTTAGATAAAAGGTGAATGAATGAAAAGACTCCAAACAGATATGGAGAGGCCTTTGAGAGGAGGAATTTGCTAGGATGCAAGGCTAGGGGAGGAGAAGAGGCTGTTTTGTGTACTGAAGAGTTTTTTGAGGTAAGGCAAGTGGGGTTGAAGGAATGCCTGAATGGCCTGAAAAATTGGAGCTAAATGAGAGTTCATTTATCTGAAAAGGATTGACCATTAAGAGAATGACAGCTTTGGCTTTTAAAGAGTGTTGATATGAGTGGAGTGTTCCCAGAGTACAGAAGTCATGACAGAATGATTTTAAGGACAGATCTGATCCATAAAACAGGATTTCTCTGACTAGTGAATGACAAGGCTTCGCTTTCTCAAGCTGTATTTGGAAACCGAGTTGGAGCTACCACTGCACTTGCTAAGCAACTCTTTGAGTGGGACTGTCTGACTGACACCTCATTTAGGAGGATGCAGATGCAGAACACAGTTACTGGATCTTGTGTGGTGACAAGTGGGTACTACTGTGCTCAGTGTTGTCAGACTCAAGTACTTCTCAGTGTATGAACTTCAAAGTCTTGTGGAATTTTAAGGATGTAAATGAAAGCAGCTCTGAAATTCAGGCTTGGAAATACTTAGGTGTTAGCTTACTTAGCAACTTAGCCCTGTTGGGGTTTTGAGTACTGCACCCTAGCTTGTAGGCAAAGCAATAAGTAGCTGCAAGGCAAGCCTAGAGATGAATAGAGTGTGAAGTGGTTTGTATTAACTCCCTTTCTGTGTGCTTGGATCTCGAGATAAGCATGAGCTAGATTACCTTTCTTTCATGGAAGGTGAGGGAAAATAAGCTACCTCAGTTTGGCTTGCATTTGATGTAAGATAGTGACATGCCTGTGGGCATCAATTGCTCTTGGTTTTGTTTTGCTTATGTGCCTACAACTCAACTTCTTTCTTTAGGTACTCAAATAATTTCAGTGGTTTGATCCTTAACTCCTGTCCTGCAGTGTTCACTCTCTGTGGCATTGTGTCTGCTTGTACCATGGGATTCTGCCCTTATATTGTGTTTGCATGGCAAGGTTTTGGTACTAGGAGGGCTATGGTGGAAGCTTTCTCCGTGTCCAACAGAGCCAATGCCAACCCATTCCAAGGTGGGCCCACTGCTGGTCAAGGCTGAGCCCATCAGTGATGGCAGTAAAATCTCGGTGACAACAATCACACCATCAAAAGCAGCATGGCCAGCAGATTGAGGCAAATGAGTCTGTTCCTCTACTCCATTCTTGTGAGGCCTTGAGTACAGCTTTCACCTCTGGGGTCCCCAGCACAAAAAGGACAATGACCTATTGGAGCAAATCTAGAGTAGGGCCACCAAGTTGATTAGAGGGGTGAAGCACCTCTCCTATGAGGAAAGGCTAGGAGAATTGGAATTGTTCAGCCTGGAAAAGAGAAGGCTTTGGAGTGACCTAATTTTGTCCTTCCAGTATCTAAAAGGAGCCTACAAGAAAAATGGAAAGAAACTTTTGACAAGGACGTGTAGTGAGAGGATAGGGCGGAATGGCTTCAAACTGACAGAGTGGAGGTTTAGATTAGAAATGTTAGGAAAAAATTCTTTGCTCTGAGGATGGTGAGATGCTGGAACATGTTGCCCAGAGAAGCTGTGGATACCCCATCCTTGGGAATGTTTAGAGCCAGGTTGGATGGAGCACTAAGCAACCCAGTCTAGTGGAAGATGTCCCTGCTCATGACAGAGTTGTTTGAAGTGGATGATCTTTAATGTCCCTTTCCAAAGCAAGCCATTCTATGATTCTACAATAGTATATTTAAGAAGAGGGATGGAAAAATGGCACAGAATTAATTACAGCCAGAAAAGAGAGGAGTGAGAATATGTGAGACAAACCACTCTGCAGATATGGAGGTCAGGGAAGGAAGGTGAGGAGGTGCTCCAGGCACTGGGGCAGAGATTCCCCTGCAGCTCATGAGAAAGACCATGATGAGATACCTGTGCCCCTGATGCCTATGGAGGTCCATAGGGCTGCAGAGATACATCTGCAGCCTGTGGAGGAGCCTCACACCAGAGCAGGTAGATGCCATAAGAAGGCTGTCACCCTATGGGAAGCCTGTGCTGGAGCAGGCTCCTGGCAGGAAGGATCCCACGCTGGATCCGTTTGTGAAGAGCTGCAGTCTGTGAGAAGGACTCAGGCTGGAGAATTTCATGGAGGACTGTCTCCTGTGGGAGCAACCTGATGCTGGAGCAAGGGAAAGACTCCTCCTCCTAAGGAGGAAGCAGCATCAGAAATGTGTTGAACTGACTGTAATCCCTATTCTCCATCTCCCATTGCCACTGGATCAGTGCCACTGGATCACTGAATCAGGAGTGAAGTTGAGCCTGGGAAGGAGGGAGGGTTTTTTAGAAAGGTGCTTTTCAGGTTTGTTCTACTTCTCATTATACAACTCAGATTTTTCTTGGTAATAAATTCAAGTAATTTCCCCAAGTTACGTCTGTTTTGTCCATGACAGTAATTGGTTTGTGACCTCTCCCTGTCCTTATCACTCTCTACAACTTTCTGAAAGGTGGTTGTAGTCAGGTGGGGGCTGATCTCTTTCTCCAGGCAACAACTGACAGAAGAAGAGGACACAGTCTTAAGCTGCATCAAGTGAAATATAGGTTGGGTGTCAGGAAAAAGTTTTTTACAGAAAGGGTGACAAAGTATTGGAATGGTCTCCCTGGGGAGGTGGTGGAGTCACCATCCCTGGATGTGTTTAAAGAAAGACTGGGTGTGGCACTCGGTGCCATGGTTTAGTTGAGGTGTTAGGGCCTGGTTGGACTAAATGATCCTGAAGGTCTCATCCAACCTAGTGATTCTGTGATTCTGATTAACTCGTGAGCCTTTTCTTATATTTTCTCTACCCTCTCCAGCTGAGAGGGGAGTGATAGAGCAGCTCTGGTGGGTACCTGGCCTTCAGACAGGGTCAAACCATCACATCCCTAGTTTCACTTTCTGTTTCAGTGTAATCATGAACTCTTGACTGTTTGGTTTGTTTCCATCACATTTTCCTATTCCTCTTATCTATTTCTGCTGTATCTAAAAAGTGTCTTCTTCCAGCTCTTGCACATGTTGTGCTTAGTTTACATGCTTAACAATGGTGTTCTTCTATTTTCGTTTTTTTTATCTGCTTATAGGTATTATGTCCTTGATTCCTTCTCCCAATTATGACCAATAGGAAAAAAAATTGTTTTATTGTTTTCTAAATGTTCCTAAAGTGTTGCTGGAAGAAGTGAATTTATAACCCATATCTTTCACTTTTTCTGTTGAGCCAGTGAATCTGCTCTCCGACATGATTTTATGTCCTTCTATTCTTGGAATATCATTGTAGCACCTTGTTTTTAAATGGTTTGAGGTAGCATAAAGAAAAAATGAAAGTAGTTAGTAGTTAAATTGACTACCTTGGCTACAAATAGGAGACTTCGTAATCATATTTTCTACAGTTTAATATTTAGTGGTTTACCAGGAACAGATGTGCCCAATAGAAATACTCACAGAGTACCCCAAAATACTTTGCTAATTAGATCAGGTTTTTTCTGCTCTGTCCCATCTCCCTTTCAGTGATCCCTGAATTTTTTACCAAGACTGAGAAACTTTTATTGCAAAAACCATTAGAGAAGCTTGAGGGCCACGTGTTACCATGGAAGGTAACACAACTGTAGCAGTGAAAGACTTAGTTGTAGCAGTCATTTGGACATGAATATTATGTAGCTTTCAAACTGATGGTTTTGCTGCTGTGTACTTAGTGAATGAAAGATTCAGACGCTGATCATTCTTTTCATCATTTTTGGGTTAAGAACATTTTGTTATTCAGTTCATATTTTGAAAATCCGCAGTTCAAAATTAGTAATTTTCTTGGTGTTTGGTTCCTCACCCTTGATTTGACTTTTTCTGATGTTAAAGGGATGTTGAGGAATTAACTTCTAAATGTTTTAGTATTTTGTTTTTCCTTGGAGGCTTTGACTGATGTATTTGTGTTAAGCTAACAGAAAACCTAATGTATCTCACAACTGTAAATTTACTTCTGCCTCTGAACTTTGAAGAGCTAATGCATTTCAGTAACTCCTTTTGTAGTTCTTAATCAAAACAAAATTCTCATCTCATTCACCCTTCTGTAAAACCAAAGTGATGAGGAGCATCCTCGTGATAATGCAAACAGGAAAAACAGGTAGTTTATCAAAGAGCTTTCTGTGCAGCTTCTTGCAATTTTTCTTGTAGCTTTCTGGTATTTTCTTAGGTAGATTTCACTTCCCATTGCTGGTTTTCATACATGCTTAAGCACTGCATTTAGAACTCTCTAAATGTTCATCTGCACATAACTGTTGCAAGAGCAGCAGTGCAAGTTGCTTACATTTGCTATGTAGTTAAGCATCACTGTCCTTCTGGTGTGTTAGCACATTAGACATGTGTCAGTGCTGAATTTACTGTCCCGTGTATGCTGAGTATGTAACACTTGACTCTACAGTGGATAAGACCTTGCAGAGTTATTATTGAACTGATGTTAATAATCTTTCACATTTTTCAAAGGCCTTATGTTTAAACTGAGGGAATCTGTCTGTGGAGAAGATCATCATATCCTCTGATCATCCCCTTCAGCATTATAAAATTCTGGGTGGGCCAATAGAATCTGTTATTGCAACACTGAATGTGCATAAATCCTGTGTTTGTATTGCTGCTTACTGATACCCCTACAACTATTTTCATAGTGCCAAACCCCAGTGCTTTTGTGTGAAGTAATAACATATCCAGTCTGAGCTCTGAGAAACAGTTTTGGCAAAAACCACAAAAGTTTGAATAAAAGTTTCAGTAGAAGAAAAGCTTTGTGAAGTGTGTTTTGTGCAGTGCTTTTATTGCTTTAAAAATACAGAGACATAGACTGGATCATAAAGTTTGCAGCTAGTTTATAAAATTACATTGTGTGGTAGGGTTGGGGGTTTTGTTTGCTTTCATCTGTTTCCTCCATCACTTAGAATATTTAAGAAAAGGCATGCAGGTATCACTGCACTGGGAATGCATCTTGCATTTATGATGTTTGGAAAAGAATATTTGGCAACCAGAAGAATGCTTCATGCCTTGAGGACTTGTATCTTGCAAATCTTGTGTAAGCTTCAGTGAGGATTATATTTTTATTATTCCTTGAAGCAGAGCATTTGTACTCTCTCCACAAGTAATCATAATCAACGGAGAAG
This sequence comes from Phylloscopus trochilus trochilus, assembly GCA_016584745.2. Taxonomy (NCBI): domain Eukaryota; kingdom Metazoa; phylum Chordata; class Aves; order Passeriformes; family Phylloscopidae; genus Phylloscopus; species Phylloscopus trochilus. The sequence continues at coordinate 31,491,653 of WQNJ02000062.1, read as the reverse complement.
ATAAATCAAATAAAATTTGGGCAAGGTAATCTCTTTGGACTTGAAAATCCTGAGACTTGATGGTAAGTTGTCATGTATCCTGAACTTCATAGTAATTCAGTTACTATCCTTTTCTTGAACCACGTGTAGCATGCAGTTGCTGTACATAGGCAGAAAGACAATATGGCATTAATGACTGAGTGATAGGAGCCCTGAGAGGACTAGAATGCTGGTCAGAATAACGGGAAGGCTAGTTAAAATACATCTGACCTTTTAACAGCAAACTGGGATTAGGCCTTCCTGTTACTTTAATGGGAGTTTATGAAACACATGCACATTACACAGGTGTTCATTAGCTGCAGAGGTGTTGCCTTTAGCTGTGTAGCATTTTGATTTCATGTTGCTGTGTACAGCTTTCCAGAAGACTAAGCAGTCAATTACAAAGCCCTGAAATTCAAAACAAAGCCACAACTGGTTATGGGGTGGTCCCTGTTTGTCTTGCCTTTTAGTCCTCTTGGTTCTGGGGCAGGCATCTCTCATTTCTGACCACAACAGGATTTTGTACAGCAAACTTAGAATATGTGGGTTTCATTGCTTTGATTGTCGGGGTATGCGCTCTCATTATTTGTTATGCTTGAGGCTGAATACTCTTATTCTTGCACCTTAGTTTTAGGTTTTATGGCTTGTTAAAATGACAGTGCTTTGTCATAAAATTTTGATGTCTCTCGTTCTTGACCCTAACAAATTTGTTTGTTCTTGACTATTGTAAAGCTTAAGGATATACAAAATACCTAACTCAGATGGTTAGATTTATTGTCAAAGATTAAAAAAGCCCCAAAACTTGCTTTCTCTCTACTATTCTACTAAATAAATTTTAAAAAAGAATATTACTAAAATCAGATCAGCTGTTGTGCTTTTTTTTTGCTGGGTTTTGGGAACCTTTGTCCATATAGTATCCTGTGCAGGTCATCCTTAGGTTTACCAATACCATACATGGGAAGAAATTCTTTACTATGAGAGTTGTGAGGCACCGGAACAGGATGCCCAGGACAGCTGTGGATGCCCCATCCCTGGAAGTGTTCAAGACCACATTGTATGGGGCTCTGAGCTCCCACCTCTAGTGGGAGGCGTCCCAGCTCATGACAGGGTGGTTTGAAGTGGATGATCTTTGAGGTCTCTTCCAACCCAAGCCATTCTATGATTCTTTGATGGTCACATCTTTGTTTTCTTGCCAGTCATTACCACCACTGAAACTGTGACATTATGATAATACAAAATTTTTTATGAGATAAAGCAGCAGGGACTTGACTGGTTCCTGAGAAACCAGTGCTAGGGCAGTTTAAATGTTTATAGAGAATCCAGAGATGAGCCATGAAGGTGATTCTTTGATTGGAAAATATGCCTTCAGGTGAATGAGATAAAGTGTTTCTTTAAGGAAAATTTTAAAAGGAAAAGAAAAAGTGGGAACTAGTGAGTGATTTGATAACTGTTCAAAACTACCCAAATGAGAAAGGAAAAAAATGGTGGGTCTAGGAAAGAAAATTATAATGAAGTAGTTAAAGTTTAATCCTAACTTCTTTGTCTGTAGAAAACAACTGTATGCAGTGGGTCTAGTTAACGTTTTGCAGCAAGCTGCTTTATGTTCTACCAGCCTTGCTGCCTCTGAAAAGACAAACCCTGTATTAAAATGGGAAATTCTTCTAAGAAAGATCTCTTAGCTTATACATGTGTTAATGGAAGCTTCATGGCCTTTGCTTTGTAGATGGTACTGGATTCTTTCTGAGTTAGGCACAGGTATCTTTGACCCTGTCAAACTCCTTAGAAATACCCATAATGCCAGAAGACTGCAGACATTGCCAAGTATGATAGATAAGAAAGAAGCATAAACTGGACATTTTTTTTTGTCCCATTCATTTTGCTTTTATACAGCAATTTGTCTGCACAATCCCTCCTAAGAAGACATGAACTTTTCTTTTGCCTGAAACATGGATGAGGCTAGCAGGGATATATTTTTAGTTCATGCAATTGCTTCAATCTGCCATTACAGGATTTCTCATTAAAAAACTTTGTAAACTGAGATTATTAGCAACCGGACAAGAAGAAATAGCCTCAGGCTGTGTGGGGGGAGGTTCAGGTTGGGCATAGGGAAAAATTTCTTCACTGGAAGAGTGGTTAGACAATGAAATGGGCTGCCCCAGGAAGTGGTGGAGTCACCATCCCTGGAGGTGTTCAAGAAATGACTGGACACGACTCTTAGGTGCTATGGTTTAATTGACATGGTGGTGTTCAGTCATAGGTTGGACTTGATGATCCTGAAGGTCTTTTCCAACTTTAATGATTCAGTAATTCCACGAATTGAGGATTAGAGTGCAATTTGTGAAGTGAATAATGGATAGCAAAGCAGTTAAGTTAATTCAAGCAATGATGACCTAAAAGAAAATACCATTTGGGGCCATATGAACAGCTGTATTAAAATAATAGTAATTGAATAAATTGTTTTAAATTCTATAGATTTTTAGTCCAAAAATAAATGGCCTCTCAATTTTCATTTTGCAATGCTGCTTCATTATCAGTGTCAAACTGTGCAGCCCATGTAGTCATGAACTGTTTTAAAGGCTAAGTTTATAGCTTTAGCTGTTGTTCTGAGGTGTTAGTTAGTCAAAGACTGAGCTTTTTTCTTGGAATTTCTACAAACTGCTAATAGTAAATCTACTTTTAAATTATTCTGATGTATTGCTCAGTTTAAAAGCATAGGGTCTAATCAGGTAGATGCTTATTCAAGTTTACTTTCAATGGATCCAGTCTGCAGTGGTTGTGTAGCCAGAGTGAATCTTATATTCACTTGTAAATATTTACATGATTGTATTTCTAATAAAAATGTTGGAGAGAAGTATACTGTGTATTTATCTGTAGCCAGAAAGAAAAGGGGGAGGGAGGGGAGCACTAAGGCATTAAAATCACAGAAGGGATCTAGTGTGAAAACTCTGTAAACATTTTAAGGTGTCTGAAGATATGTTTCTCACCTCTTTTTTTATATGGTATGTGCTTTCATTTTGTAATTGTTTCAATTATAGTGGTGGTGAACTAACAAGATGTGGGAAATTCTTAGATAATTAGAACACTGATTCATGGAACAGTACTCCAATTAGGTAATGCTGCTTTGCCTTCCTTATATTGTGGAGTTAAAATCTGACTTGTTTAAGGAAATCTTTCTTAAACTTGGGGTTTGCTTTGAGAGTACTTTTGTTAAAATAAAGGTGATCTACAGAGAGCTCTCACAGAACCACTTTTAAATGCTCACTGTCATTTCTGCAGTGTCTTTAGAAATGTAATCAGACAGATGGATGTGCTGGATTGGCACTGTAAGTGTCTTTGCGCTGAGAATAGTATCAATAGCTATTAATAACTTTGAAAGTCTCTCCAGATAAATTAGTTAGTAGTGACCTTATAGCTAAGGAATACATATGTTAAACTAACAAAAAAAGAAAAGATTTTTAAAGTATTTATTTTGAACCGAACACAAACACAGGGAATTGCAATAATCATGTATTTTAGTAATGTAATATTTTCTCTAAAATGGATTTTAAAAGCAGAGATAATCACCACTGTATTGTTTCAGGATTTTTCCAGGTGAATATAAAAGTGACTGTGTTATGCATTTGTTTGCTTATTTTTAAGGTTTGTACTTCTTGGGGAAAGAAAAAAATTGATCATAGGCTAAATAAAATGTAGGAAATTGAACCTTTTAAAATTTTCTCTATCAGAAAGGAAATGCTGAACCATGCTTAACAGAAATGCTTGCATATTAAAGCAATTACAGTATGTTTCTCAAAAGTTCCTTGTGGTTTTTAATGCTAGAACACCATTACGGCAGCCTTACTTATTGAGATTCATCTTCACTTTCCATTCATATTTCAGTATAGGTTAAATATGTCCTCTTTGGACATTGCCAGGCAGGATATTCAGTCCTTTTCACTGGTCCTGCTCTTGTTCTTGCTTTGAAGGAAGAAATCAAAGGGTTTTATGTGTGTATTTCTTGTTAATTTCACTACAAAAAGTATTTCCTGCAAAGGTAGGTACCTCAGGGCAATTTCAATTATTTTTATATATAAATAATAACATATATACTTACATACTATATATATATATATACATATAAATATATAGATGTAAGTTCTTCTGGGTTTTGTCTTTGCAAGGTGAAACATTAGAATGTATATACACAAAATGACAGGAAAGCCTTCTGTGTATGCATATTTCCTACTGTTTCCTTACATAACAGTAATTTTCTATCAGGAACATGTTAGCAGATGCCTTAGTCTAGGCTGGTTTCATTTTTGCTATAAAGTGCAACCCTAAGTGTTTGTTCTAAAACTTTTCCCACCTTAGCAGAAGAGCAGTGTACTACAGGCTGTGTCATCACAGCAGACATTTTATTTCTGATCGAATTAGAATCTGGGTCTTGGGATTTGAAAGACAAACGCATTAATCCCCTGAAAGAGTCAGTCAATCTCTGTCAATTCTAATCAGGTAAAGGCACTGGTCTTTTTGCTTCACAGCAGTTGGAGGGATTTTTTTTTTTTTTAATTCAGGGAGCTGGCCTTTTTATTTCAAGCTTATTTCATCTTTGAGGTAAAAATGTCCCTGTTCCATGTGAAATACTGCAGGATTTAATGCATTCATATATCCCCTTAAGCTATCACAGTTCTCTGTAATTTGCAGAAATCTTTTGTGGTCATCAGCACCAGCTAGTAAGTAGGACACAAAAATATGCTGGTTTTGCTAAAACAGGTTCGGGGATGGAGGGAGGAAGGTGTTGGAGTAGCTTGGAATATTTGTCACTTGAGCAGATGACTTAAGATAGTGAATTTATCTTGGTTTGAAAGAGAGCACCTGAAAAGAAGTTTGGAGCAAGGGTCTGCATTTTATGGGGTTTTCTGTGTAGAATATGGACAAGCAGGCTTGCCAGGTATACTGAAATGAAATTGGTTTTGTAATTGCACCTTCAGTGCAATAAGAATGTACATGGAGTTGACTTAGGATGCAACAAGTTACTTTGTATTATCCAGGAGAGATCCTGTGATGAAAAAGTTCTGGGATTAATAGTATCATGTTTTCTGATGCCACAGTACTAGTTAAAAATAATCATATGCAAAGGCTCCTAGGTGCCCTCAAAATAAACGTAAGGTGGTGTTTGTAGTTAGCACAGTAGAATAGACTCTTCTACTGTTTTGGCCAGGATGTCCTCCAGAACAGAATTGCCTACTGTGTTCCCTCTCATAGAAGAATTTTGTGTTTGAAGTGTAGTTACTTGTCCCAGGACAGGTCAGCTCCCCAAAATGGCAATGTTAGATTCCCTGGGCAGTGTGTTACAAGATCTGTACCAGTAATGTATGTTTTTTCCTGTGAATACTTGAAGACTTCTCTGAGATGTGGTGGCTCACTGTCCAAAAACCCTTTGCAGAGGGAAAGTAACGGGCTGAAATCATGGTATGGAAGAGCAGTGGCAGCTTCTCAGGTGCTCTTAAGTAGTTGTCAGAGTTAATGAAATATATCTCTTGGTTTTCTCCAGTGAAGTTTTTCAGTTTGTATTATTTGTGGAAAGTAGGTGGAAGAATTGTTTACAGTGCTGATGAGGTGTGAGGGAAAGCCTACTTGCAGCTGGGTTTTAATATCAGTTGTGCCTTTGTTTTTCCTTTCACTTTCTAGAGAATCCTCATTGTTCCGTCTAGAAGTCTAGAAATCTTTATCTCCTGACACAAAAAGAAATCTGGAATAGGCCATGGTTTCCTATTTTCAGCAGTGGGTGGTAACATTCACCTCCTGGCTAAAATTCAAACCTTCCTCTTTCACATTTCTTTGTGTTGCCACTTTAGTGTGTAAGATATCATGAAACACTGCTAGAAAACAGCAGACAGATTCTCTAACGTGTCTTCCTCTTTATCCTCTTTATATTGCTTATTGCAAGAAACCTGGGAAAGCAACTGTGTCCCTTTCCTCACCTGCTCTTAACTCTTTGTACACTACAGCAAAGGGAGATCTGGATTTGATTAAAGCATGTCACTCATTGACTATTCTGGGAATAGTCTCTTAACTGGCACGTTTCTTCTTGTTTCATGATGAGTCCTTGCCTGCTACTTGGTACCAGGTAGATGATGAGGTTCTCTTTTTGTGTTACCTTTTGTTTTTAAATTCAGATTGGTAAAGTGATCACTAAAGGCAAGAAAGAAATAAAAGTGTAAAGGATGTAAGAGTGTAATAATTGCAATGCAGTAGTGGTTTCAACTTTGGTAGGTGGTATTCTGTGTGGTTTCAGGAGCTTGCCAAAAAGTTAAGTGGTAACGGTCTTCTCTCACTCTGTTCAGGTCCTCTTTTATTGCCTGTGTTTCTACAGTTGATCTGAGTTTGTGACACTCCTTCCTGTAGTCTTTGCCCTGTCTTGCCCTTGGCTTCTTTTGGTGGCTGTGGCCACAGGGCTGAATCCCATCATTTTGGCAGCATCAGTGTCCTTTCTTGAAGTTTCCACACATTAGGGTGAGTTTTCTCTTCTGGTATTAACAGCCAAAATTGAAGCAGTTAGGCTTCTCTTTCTTCTTTTCCATTTCTTTTTAGGCCTTCTAGCATCTTGGAATGTGCAGCTCAATTGTTAAATTATCTGGAAGTAAGAAGAATCCATGTCCTACATGCTCTCTTTCCCTAGATTACAATACTTGTTGTTTATTAGAAATAGAGGGCCTCATGAAATTTGTTTTAAAGTTAGGTTCTAATTTGTGGCCTGAAGTCCAACAAAGGAAACAAGAATTAAGTGTAGAAGTAATGACAGCACTGTTCTGTACTTTCCTCATTTTCTTGATAAGAAGGGTTTTCTAACTTGCTGGTTGTATGCCTGGGATCAGGAATTGATTTATGGTGTAGCGATTTTTCATGGTCTGTGTCTTACAGTTCTCTGAAAGAAACTTGTCCTCTAGGTAAATCTCTGGGCAGCTGTATTTGTGAGTTTGTCCACACCTGACTGAAGGCAGGTGTTTCAGATGTTTGAGCTTCCCAAGGAGCCGTGTGATGTGATTTCCATATGAACTGTAACTGGCCAAAGCATTTGGAAAATAATCCAGTTAGTATCATAGAGCTGTGCAGTATCTGAAGTTCTGATAGTTACAAAGTAGTTACCTTTCATCTCTTGCTACAACTTGATATTAGCCTACAGGGCAGGGGTGGACATGTGACACATGGGACAACACAAGCACTGAGTAAGGAGTGTCACTGCTGTCTTGCTTCCCTCCTCTAGCAGGGAGGGATCTCTAATCCTAGATGTCACTGGTTCATCAGGCTAAGACTGCTTTTTTCATACTGATCCAGAACTTAACTTAGCATATTTTCAGCTCTGAAATATGTGTAATGTGACTGGATCCTGTGAGTGACTGAAGGAGACAGTAAATAAAACCTTTGTTTCTCATAATATGGCAGCACAGATTGACTAGAACCATCCCTTTAGAACTCTTATTTGGTTGTTTTCAGGTAACATTGTTGGTATTCTCTGAAACATGAGACTGACCTACATCAAATGGCAAAGGTTATCATTATACAACCTATATAAAATTGATAGGAGACTTTCTAGTGCCTAATTTTAAATGAATAAAAGCTATGGGTTTTATCAGTATTTTGCCAAATTTGTGTATCTTTCATTTGCAGCGGTATTGAACATTTGGTTATACTGCCACTGCAGTCACTATTCAATATAAGCAAAATTTGTTTGGGGTGATTAGTGTGTTGATTTGTGTTTGGGCTCATGATTGTTTGCTTTATTGTTTTGGATTGTAGAACTGGACAATAGAGCTTGAGTGACATAATGAATCTCTCTGTGAGGTAATGTGATATAGTGGGGTTTTTTTTAAGGACTGTTTTCTTTAACCTTCCTAGAAAGAATGATTGCATTGTGTTTCTACTATCTGATGCAGCTATTCCAGGAGAAAATAATACTTAACAGATTCAATGCAGTGGTGATGAAATATATTTAATTCAGACCTTGTTGACTTCTTCTGTTTGCTTCACTCCCCCAGACAAACGTGTTGATGATTGGCCCTTGATGCAGTCTCCATTTCCAACACTGACTATAAGCACTATTTATCTCCTCACTGTCTGGCTGGGCCCCAAATGGATGAAGACGAGAGAGCCCTTCCAGTTACGCTTCCTGTTGGTTGTTTACAACTTTGGAATGGTTCTGCTCAACTTCTTCATTTTCAAAGAGGTGTGTATGCCCTTTTGCAAGAGGGAATTCTTACTGAGGTTTGAGGATGATGAAATGAAAATGTTGCATATTTTTGATATCTATTGAAAGTGAATGTTTTGCCCAGACTTTTAAAGATGAGTTTGCCTTTGAGGTGAGTATTTCTATAAATAGATAGTTTCTGTTTGAGAATAATTGCACTAAATGAAGCTATAGAGAGAATTTGTGTTTGAGGTATTCCAAGTTCTTCCTAGATTTATGTTAGTCTAAGTACGGGAGAGAATAAAATCTATAGATTGACACCTGTAACTGATACTTTTTTTAATCTTAATAATCCTAAAGAGTATCAGAATGTATCTTGTTAGAAATTGAGCTGTTTGTTTACACTTTCAGTGTGTTTATAATATTTAGAAATTCAGATGTCCGTTGTCTGTAGTGAGGAAAACTATCTTGTCAGTAAGTTATCTTTTAAGAATAAAAATGAAGTGAACTATTTAAAAGGACACAGACTTCTAACATTTGATTTGCAGTGTTCTGAGTGTGTTACATGTAATAAATTTCAGTGTTGCTGGGTTTTTCCTTTGTTGGATTTTCTGGACAGAGGAAATGAATAGTAACACTGCAGTGGATGAGCTGTGTAGCAGTAGCTAACTGGGATTACTTAATAGTTTGGTAATTATTATTCAAGGATAGCTGTACAGAATATGGCTGATGCTGAGTTTATGCTGCTGTGACTGCTTCTGTGGATCAGAAGTTGTCTTCCTGGAAGACCTCTGATCACAGATTTGCAAAATCTGTTTCCAGAAGTAAGCAAATGAACAGAGCAGTTAAAATTACAGAACTATCTGGTCTGTTCTGTACTTTCGCCAAGAAAAAATGGCATATCTGATGATAATCTGCATTCTGACCTTTTTCCAGAGCTCCTAGTATAAAATCAATAATCTTAAAATTATTTCAGCCTCTCTTTAAGACACGGATTAAAATTTTAGCCATCACACCTTAGTCATCATTTTGTCTAAATTGTTTTCTTGGATGTTCAACTAAGTAATAAAGTTCAACAGGTACAAAAGAATTTAATGCTGACATGAAAGCATAGTTGAAGGAAGAGATTAAATCCATTCATCTTGGCAGGTTAAAACTGAAACTCCTGAAATTAATTCTGCAGTGTTACTGCCATGCCCGTCTTTTTCACATATTCTTTTAAATTCGTTGTTTTATCCATAAGCTGAATTATACCAAACTTGCAGTCAAATAATTTTCAGACCTGTGCTCCTTATAGGATATGTGTTTGTAGCATTTCCAAGTCACTGAATTAACTTAAAAATGAGTGGGACTGCAAATACATATTCGTTATTGATGTGCTGGAAGCTTTTAACTGTATACACAGAGGTTCTAGTTTCCTGCTCTCTCCTATTGTTAGGTTGTTATTCAGTGGGTGTTGAGGCAATGGATACAGCACTTCCAGCAAGTGTCTTCTCTTGATTGTAGAGCCTGATAGGAGGAAGGTGTTCAAGTTTCAGTTGTTCCCTGTAACAAGGCAATTTCTGCTTCTAAAGTTTACAATACCACTGGGCCACTATTGTAATTCACACGAGTTTTAATGTAGTTGTTGTAAATATAATGATAGTGTTTGTATTTTGTGATCAATTGTAAAGTTTCTAGGCACTCCTAATAACAGAACTTGAATCTGAAATGCCTTTAAAAGTTATTTAAATAACTATCCTGATGGCATGCTTCTTTGTTCATTTGTGGTAGCATATGTTAAATAGTAAGTCACAAAGCACTGCAAGTCTACTGCAGGACTCATATGCTGAATTCAAATTCACGTCCAAATTTCAACCAAATTTTGCTTAGAACATGCAGCAGTCACAATGGAATAGACCCTGTTTTGCCACAAAATCATGGATTTCTTATTCTACTTCAGTGCAGTCTGGTGAAGTCAATTTACTGCCTTTACCAAGGGAATCTTGGTTGAGTTATCCAGTAGGTCACAGCAGAGATTGCTTGATTTCTGTAACAGTGCAAACTAAACATGCCCTGCTCTTCTCTATTAGTACTGGTGTGCTGGCCTGTGTGGTACCACACTCGAATTCCAGTTAGTTACAGCAGTTTGTAAATGGACTTAGATGATGCAGAAATAGTTCAGTTTCTTTTCTAGGATAATTTCTGTGGACAGTTCTTTCATTTACCTCTTTTAACACATGTGCAGCAGGTAAGTCCAGAGATTCACAAGGTTTGGCATGTTGTTGGGTTTTTTTCCCTGCATAATATTTGTTTTTGCATTTGACTGCACTCCTAGTGCTGTGTGCAAGATGATACACCAAAGTATACTCAAGTTCAGTCTAAGTAAGATGTAAGTCAGGTTAGTGGTAAGAGCAGTCAGTGCCTATCCATGACAGGATTTTTTGAGATCTTTTTCTATCACCTCAATTTGTGTCTGCTCCACTGCTGTCTCTCTTTGATCCTTAATAGAGTGGGATTGCTTGGCCTTAAACAGTCTTGGATCATAACATTTATGAATGCCAAAATTAGAAGTATTATTTGAACTTAGTACAGCTCTAGACAAGTGTACTTCTTTCCAATGGGAACTTGCTCAAATATCAATTTTATGTTCTCCTGTCCAGGTTTTTGCAATGTGCTTAGTTTGGAGAGGCCCTACAGAAGCACTTCAATTGCTTTAGGCCATTTTTGTTGGCACAAAATGGGGAACTTTTCTCCATCCTTTTTCCCTCACTGTGTTTAGTGGGTATTCAGCTTTGGCTGTTCAAAGTTGGGTGGGTGGGGAGGGGGGGATGTTCTGCATTTTGATTGTTACTGTGTTAAGAATTGTAGATCCAAATTATCTAATCCCTATCTCTTGAGTAGTGTTCTCTTGAATCCATACTGGAAATAGCATTTCTGTCAATTGTAGTGAAAGCAATTGGGTATTTTCTGTTTCTGAAGCTAGAGCCATCAGAAAGAATATTCATATCTTGAGGTCAATACTGGAATTTGACCAGTAACTTAAGCTTAAGGTCATACTGGAATTTGTTGTACAAGGCTCTAATTATCTGGGCAGATACATGCAGGGAAAAATGAGTACTTTAATTTTTAAGAAAAAATAAATAGTCTGTAGCAATAGGTTGTTAGTATTAAATATTGGCTTTCTTCAATAGTATTCTCAGGACTAATAAGCATATTTTAAGTATTTCTGTTCAGGTAAGTTTGATGTAAGAAATTTGCTGGTAATTGTTGTAAATGTGCTTTGTGTATTATATTTCCCCTCATGTATGGCTTTAATATTTTCAGTTGTTCTTGTCATCAAGAGCTCGAGGGTACAGCTATGTCTGCCAGACTGTGGACTATTCAGATAATGTTTATGAAGTTAGGGTGAGTATTTCTTTTTTGTATTTGTATGTGAATATGTGTAGTATGTAGCACTACAGGATGGTTTGAGCCTTTTCTGCAAACAGTGTTTCCACAGCTGCTGTCAGCCATGACTGTATCCCGTTACATCCTCACAGGCCACTTCAGGTTTCACTACATCATACACAGCAGGTTTCATCATAGTGCATCAGCATATTTGTGCTAACTTTCATCTGACTGCCACAAGGGAAGGGAGTGTTAAAGATACCATCCTTGGCTTCATCCACAGTTGTACAATCCAGGGTAAACAAAGTGTACACACTTTGGTTCCTAGATTTGCTGAAGTTTGGGATACCAGGGTAACCACAGGAAAGGTGGTGTGTTCTAGCTAGATCAAAGCAAGTGAGATTTGTCGTCTTATCTTGTGGTTCTACTTCACCCATACTGGTGAGGCAACTCTTTGTCTCCTTTACCCATGTTTGGCTTTATGAGATCTTGTTGGCATTTGGCATATGTACTATCAGTATATTTCATTGTATAATCTTAGATTTCAAATATCTGGGTTTTGGAAAACATCCAAATTAAAAGCCAAGTGCAGATCCTTGTTCATTTTCATAATGCTGTTGATTAGCTCATGTACTAAACCTTATCTTCCAGCAGAGCTGACACTTGAGAATCTCTCAGCTGTTCTTGCAAGTTTCATGTACCAATTAGGGCACCTTCCTGAAAATGCAGGGAAAGTCTGCATTATGTTTGTAGTAGTTTGAAAAATGTTTGTCTGGGAGGTGGCTCTTCATGGTGTTAGTCAAAAGCTTGTGCATTTGGCACGGGTGGTAGTGAGAATGAAAGTTTTGAGACTTACACCTTATTTATAATGGCTGGTATTGCAGAACAGCTCTGTGTGTGGATTTTTATTGGCTTTATTGTAGCTGCCAATCTTTCACCTTTGCCAATACAGTGCTCCCACTGTGTCAGTCACTAGAATGATTCTGTTAAAAATTTCGTTGAAAAACAAGATCTAGCAAAGTTTAGCAAGTGCTTGACAAGTTTGGGGTTTTTAATAGATACGCAAAATAGAATGCCCTTGTACTTCGCTGAATGACGTTGAAGACTGGTGTAGTATATATTGAAAGAATTTTCCTATTAGCTAAATACAAGCAGTACTCTGTCTCACAGCCTCATTGCAGGTGCACCTGTTTGTGGGAGGCAGTGGAGAGGTCAGACCTGCTCAAAAGAATTACCATCTCTTTTGTTTGTTATGACAAGCACAGCATCATGATACAATAAAAGAGGCAAAATGACCTGAAAATGTATTTATACTATATCATATGTCCAGAAAGGAAGGGTTGCTCTAGCAATATATAGACTTTTGACTTCCTGACCTTTTTATTATTTTTTTGATTTTTTTTCAAAATTATTTCCCAGATTTGTGGATTTGCATAAAACTTATCCCTGAAGTTTAAAGTTGTAGTATGTTCAGTTTGCAACTGAGGGATTGAGGAAGGAGGGAAAATGGAGTCCTCTCAAGTTGGTGCAGCAGCTGTATAGTATGCCATCAGTCAAGATTCTTATCTTCCTGGTAGTTCTTTTGAATGAATTCTCAGTTCAGGTAAATAAGTTGCAAGTAGGAAATTATACTTTCCACAAGTGTGCTTTGTCTAACTGAGGATTCTGGGATGCATTTCTGTCGTGCTTTACAGTGTATCATGCTCTGGATTTAAAAGGTTTGCTGTTTTTTGACACTGTCAGACCAAAATACCCAAGCAAACCAAAAAACCAAACCACTACCAACAACAAAAATAAATCCGAACATCCTCAAGATCTCTTTCACCATCATTTTTCATTATATAGACGTGCAAAAGCAATTTTAAAATGTTTTTGCAGTTTTGAGTATAGAACTGGTAAGCATTTTAGCACATCTCTCACACCCTTTTAATAGATCTAGATACTAAATGTCTAGCATTTATTGGCACCAGGTTTGCTCTGCAGAGAAATGCTGCACTGCAACAGTAGAATCAATTACAAATGCAATGGCCATATTTGCAAGGGAATGAGTAAATAAATCCTGTGTTGCTCAGATAAAGAGGACTGGGACTAACTCATATGGAAACAGCACTGAGCCCAGAAGGCATTATGGAACATGCTCTGAAAAGCAGAGCTTTGTCTATGACTTTAATCTGGGGCATTGAAATTTGGGACAAATATTGAGAAATGTGAAACTAATTGTATATAGTGGTTTAAATGGCAACACAGGAACCTTGGCAGGGCCTCTGTTCCTGGCTTTTTGGGAACGTGCCGCTGTGATATTGCCATCACATTGAGTGGCCTCTTTTGTGTAAAGCTCTTGATCAAAATAAGGGGTCAAGAAGCCATCCTTTGTCCTTCAAGAGAGTACTGAGAGCTCCCAGAAAACAGTTCCCCCCCAAAATTTTGGCTATCCTGGATACCAGAGAATGTCTTTCTCTGCCTCTCCAACCCACATCATGTATCAAGACAGCCAGTGATTTTAAGGGAACAGTGTAAGGGCATGTGGTGGCACTTCCCCTGTACAGTTTAGCAACACAGCAACCTGTAGCTCAGAGACCTCCTCAGACACAGCCTCTTTGGTTTTGTCAGTCTTTAGGGGGATATTTTTCCATGTATTTATCTGTATATTTTCTTCAACTTTATTGATCTTCCAGCTTTCACTGATGGTTAATTGTGTAGGTAGTTTACACAAAATTTGAAGATGCAGGTCCTCCTGCTTATTGTTTTGAACCAACCTACACATGTTATTCTCCTTCAGTCTTCCCTGGCTGTTCTACAAGAAGCAATGGATAACTGGAGCAACCAGGAATGAATGAAGGACTTATCTGATGAATGTAGTAGGTAGCCACCGTAGTGACTGCTGGCAGGAAGTTGAGTGGTTTTGTTATGAAAAAAAATAAAATGTTCGTCATAGACAAGAAAGAAAAGGGGGAAGAAACCTCTATTAATGTATTTAGAGGAATCTACAGATGTATCTTGGCAAAACCTTTTTGGTTATAGCTTAAGAGTCAAAACAATAAATGCAAAGGGCTGAGATGTTAAATCCATGATTTGTAGTACTCCTTTGGGAGCTTCAGTATTTGAAGTGAACAATTTCATTACACTGTTGAACTTAATGTGTGCTGGTGTCTGTGAGCAGTCATTTCCCCTTCTGCTTACATTTGTGTGTCCTTGTTTCCCAGGTCAAAGTTCATCTATTTTATTAGCATTTCTGAAGAATTGAGAGTATGGGGCTGTGTGAATTAGTTCTTATTTTAAGTGTGCTGATTGTAATCATGAAGCCAAGCAATGGTTATTTTCGATATTGTAATTGTAATCTGCCTTGTTAGTTTTTATGTCTAGAGCATGAGTGGTTTCCTCTTATGAAAAGACATCATATACTTTTTAACTTCAGTAAACTTGACTTCACAAATTCTTTAAGCAAAATTCTATAACTGAAAGAGGGATAAGAGTTAATTAAAATTAAAAGCCATTTTAATTTTTCACATTTCTTTGACCTTCCAAGAAGTACCTGTCCCTTCATACTCCTTAATGGATAAATATCTCCAACCCAAAATGAGGAAGAGTGATGCAGAAACAGAGTCCTGTAATAAAAGAGCCCTCCAGTCAAAAAGCCCTGCAGCAGGCAGAGAACATGGGATTGAACCTCTTGTTGACCCCCTTAATCCTAGGCTGTAATGTAATCTTTCAGTGCCATCTGGTGTTTTTCACAAATTTCGATTGGCACATATGAAAATGACCAGAAAATATATAGTTGTGACTAGTATTGTTCATTACAAGAATGTGCCTTTTAAATGCATGTTTCCTTTACTTTTCAACTAAGTCTTTCTTGCATGCAGTGTCCAAAGGTTACAGGTCAGGTCGTCATTTTTGATGCTTTGCAAAAGAAGTTTAATAGTAGCCACCTGCTCCTGGCATAGCTTACATATCAGTGTACTGTTCTCCTCTATTTCTGCCCTTTTTTACTGATTTTATGCATGGCCTCAGGCAAACAACTTGACATCTGTTTCATTTTTTTCTATAAGCTAATGATGAAAACATCTGCAGAAGTCACTGGAAGTACTGAAATAAATCAAAAGTAGACAAAACCAGTCAGGTTTGAGAGTAAATGGTAGAAAATTTGATGATAGTAAGACAGCAAAGAAGCTGACAGGCAAAAAAATATACAGGAACACAAAATCAGCAGGTATATCCTTCAAAGAATCCTGTTGTTTTTCTTAAGTAATGGGAAACATTTTGATCAAAGGTTCAGATTATTTTTACCCGTGGACTGTAATTCCTTTCTCTGCTAGGTGGAATTCAAGAGAGGAGCAATGAGATGTGTTATGTGACTTGTTCAAGAACATATACCCAAAGTGCCACAAGTTCAGTATGAGACAGAAGTATTTTTGTAGGATTTTTATATTTTGCTCTCTGTCATAATAAATTGGCTATTTGCTTATTGGGTATTTGACTTATTGTTCCCCTATTTCATTTACAAAAATGTCCATTTACTTTATAAAAGATTTTATGGCAGCTTGCTTGTAACTGACCTACTGGTTCTCTAAAAGTTGCTTTGAAGAGAGGACCTCCAAAAAGCTAAAGTATTGCAGTGCTGGATTGTCATTTTATGGATATACAGTCCAAGGTGTTTATTGTTAACTTATGAAATGAAAAGATGCTTATCTTAATTTATTTAAGAGATGCAGCTTTAGCAAAGACCTGTAAAAGATGCTGGACTGTTATGCTAACCCATTGGGTGTGAGACAAACCTCGATGTGGGTGTTATTAAATGCCTGACTACCTGTCCCAGAAGCAGTACTGGATATTGAGCAATATATGCATATATATATATATATATATGTATGATTCTTGCAGCTTGCCTGTGTGCCTGGGAACTCTTAAGATCTGTGGGAGTCACTTTTCTATCATTAAGCCTCTCTCCAGCTTTAGATATTAATATCTGTTTGTATAAAAGTGAAAAAATCTGCCTCCTCTTCCTAAGATCTGAAGTGAGCTAAATCACATCCAGAGAGTAAAAGGGTGTTCATTAATGGATACAGAGAAGGCTGCAGTTTGGCATCAGCAAGATGTGCAGTCCCTCTGGGAAACTGCAGAGCCTGCAATGCAGATATGCAGCACTCTTCTCCTATGCTGCATTTTTGCTTCTGCTGTAATTTCTCCTAAACTGTTCACCAGACCAATTATAGCTATTACAAACTTAGTCTGTGGAGAGATGTCCTTTCCCATTGGTTCGGAGAGGTGGAGGAAAACATCATGCAGGGCTGTAGCATTGCTCTCTACAGCTCTTTATGATTCTCCTTTATCTCACCTAGAAGTATGCTTGTAGTTGGGATGGGAAGCTACCCTGTGTTAACTCCTTTTTCCTATGTCTTCCGTGGGGACTGAGGGGGTGGTGGGGTTATTTCACACCATGGTAAGTTAAGAAAGTCTGGTTTGCTATCAACTGAGTCCTGAAAGACAAGGCCAACTTCTTACAAATAGGTGTGTTGTGACATTGCCTGCTTTCCTTGCTGGTGGTACCAATTCCAAAAAGCTCTTCTTTTTTTCACTCTCTGTGTGAGTCACCATCTGGTCCCACCCTTGCATAACAAGCTAGATGACTTACAATGCCAAAACTAGACCTGTTGCTATGTTTTGGGATCTGGGAGGGAATCCCTACCACCACCATACTCCCATATCATAGCATTAGCATATTGCTACACAGAGCTTCTGGGCTTTACTTGCTTTGACAATATCCTAATTTCAGCAGGAAGCCCTGTTTATGTTGCATCCTGGGCAAGATGCGCTGTGATGGGTGGATTAGAAAAAGAATTTTGGGTGTGTAGCATTTCCCTGTTGAGTAGATTATCTGTTCAGTTTTTATGGTTTCTCTGGTCTGAATAGCAGAGAGCCACTGGGGGAAGTGCTGCTTTACAGAGGAAGTTACTGAGCAGGCTAGAAGAAGCTGAGGGAATATACACATAAGGAATGTGATATCTGTACTGCATCTGACTTTTTTTGATACCTTTCCGTGCATATGCTTGTGGTACTGAAGGTTTCACCTTTGCAACTTCATTTTACCATAATGTTTCTGCCTCATTGTTCTGACCACATCAAAGTGTTGCCTCATTAGAAGGGGAAGCCCTGTGGGAGACAACTTCTGCAAAGCTTAGGAGAGAATGAGGACACAAACTTCCCGTGTTTAACTGGTAAATTGTTCAGATGTGGCAAAGCTTTTAACTACATCAGCTCTTGTTTGCAGATGTGATTTGTGAGCAATAGGCTCAGAATAATCTTCTTCCATAATCTTCTTCCATGTCCAGAATAGATGAAAGGAGTATTTCTTTTGTTGTTCTCATACTGTCAGATGTTTGATTCCCCTAAATCCTGGTTAAATGTTGAGGTGAAGGAAGAGGTATCCTTCATCCAGCAGATAGATGGTGAGAACTTTATTCCATTCAGCTTGGAGTCACTAAAACTTATGTATTCTCTGTTTTTCATTGCAGATAGCTGCTGCTTTATGGTGGTATTATGTCTCTAAAGGAATTGAATATTTGGATACAGTATTCTTCATCCTGAGGAAGAAATTTAACCAAATTAGTTTCCTTCATGTCTATCACCATTTCACCATGTTCACCTTGTGGTGGATTGGTATTAAGTGGGTTGCAGGTGGACAAGGTGAGTTCCCTTCCTCTCATATGTTTTTGACTGGGCAGAAGGGAGAATTATTATTGTTTGGGAGCAATAGAAGAAAATTTTATAGATTTGACTTTATAATGTACAAAACTGTATATTAATGCATACAATCTCCCTCTGTGGGAAATATGGGGGAGGAAAAGATAGCAGGGCAATGACCTAATGAATTGCAAAACTTCTTTTCTTTTCCTCATGGGCATCAGTTGCAAGCCTGAGGTTCTGCCTTCAAAATATCTGTTTGAAACAGAAAGATGTATGTCTTGCTTAACTTTAATTTTTGCAGATACAGAGAACTGCAAAATCCAGTTGTGGGCCACATTCTGTGTGCAAATTTAATGAAGTCAATGGAGATGTTATTTTGGCATTGTATATGACTTTGAGTTTTGCTTTTATTTTTATAAAGAGGCATGTATAAAATTCTGAAACCTTCCCTTGGAGGTGAGCCAATAAATCTGTCAGTTCACTTTTGAAACCTATTCATAATGGCACAAGTCTAAATTCATTATCAGCCTTTTTTTTTCCTTGCTTCCTTTCTAAAGCCTCCATCAAATAATTTTGTTATTGTTTATTGCACTTGCCACACCCTTCATTGCTTACATTGTACTCTTGTTCCTGTTGTTTAGCCTTGCCTCTCTCAAATTGAAAGCTCTGCAGAGCTGAGGGTACAGGGAAAATGCCCTGTTTTTTTGATGTGTGCTTTGTAGGCTTACAACACTGAAAATACCATATAGTAAACACAAAAATACCATATTAGGAACACCAAATTAATATTTTGAGTTTGGTGTTTTGTTTTTGGTTTTTTTTCTTTTTTTTTTTTTTGAATCACACTAATACTTAATGCATGAGGAGTTTAAGCTCCCATTTGCTGTAGATATTTTGTAATGAGTGGCTGCTTGCATTGCAAAGAAGAAATATGTAAATTTAGTGCCTATGACTACCTTTTAATTTCTCTCACATAATATGCAGGAAGCAGATACTCAACTAGATGTTTCATTATCTTTTTTTGCAACTGCACCTATAAAATAAGATTATTGGAGACTGGGTGGATACTTGTAGTCTTGCTTAGAAATTCCCTGGATATCTCAAAAAGCCCACTCCCTTGTTGCCTTTTTAGAATTTTCATGCTAAATATCAGCAGTTTGTAATACAACAGTTGCAACTATTTCCAAATTTCTTTCAAGTTTTGGTGTTCTAGCTCTGCCTCTTAGTTCCTAGAGCCTGCAAAAGGAAAAGCAGCAGCTGCTTTTCTGCATTTATGTAGCACCACTGCATAAATGTGGATGGACCTGTGTTCTTCTATTTTCTAGTTGATAGCACATTGCTTACATAGACAGGTCTATTATAAACTACACCCTATTTGAACAACTGGGTCCAGACCACACGGGCATCTGAGCTGTTTGATGTCAGCAGTTATTGTCTGTATTGCCCTAATCTTACACATTAGAACATTTTTGAGCCTCTCTGTCAGTGTAAGAGTACCCTAACAAGATATAACATGTTTCTATTAAATGGCTGCTAATCTTGACAAAGAAAAGAGATCTTAATGCAAATGAAACTGTCAACATGGATCTAACGTGGATCGTTCTGGAAAGTGTTATATTATACACTGACATATTTAAGAATGCTGGATCTTTTAAATCATAAACAAAGAAACTAAAGATTATTAATTTAGACAAACTCACCTGGCAATGCCTTAAAGTTCTTATAAACAAGTTTTGTTTTGTGCAGGCTTTTTTTGGCCTTTTTAATCAGACTCCTTGTGAGTTTTTTGACTTCTTGCTGAGAAGTGAACCTTTTGCTTTTAAATGCAGTTTAAAAGATTTAAGTTCAGAGCTTGGTACTTTGTACTTTATTGTCAAATAAAGCTTTTAATAATCCCTTAGAAAAACAGTTACAATTACACTATAGCAACTAATGTGGAATAGATGTCATTTATGTCTGTTCAGCAAAAATCATATAAAAAGCTTTGGCATAAGTAGTTATATGGAAGATGTGACATACTACTTGCATTAACATCTGTTTGAGTCAGCACATATTGACAGCCAAGTCTGTATTATACTACTCAGTGTTTTGGAGGTGGAATCCTGACAATGTCCTGTGCTTTGTAATTTTTACTATTAAAAATAATGATACAAATGTCTTGGGTTGTGGAACCAAAAAATGTGTATATCTTTTTCCAAAATTACATGATGCTCTTCCCTTCTGTTCCTGGACAGCTTTTTTCGGAGCTCAAATGAACGCATTTATTCATGTCATTATGTACATGTATTATGGATTAGCAGCTTGTGGCCCTAAATTTCAGAAATACCTGTGGTGGAAACGATATTTGACCATATTGCAATTGGTAAGTAAAATTCCTCCTTTTGGGATAAAAGGTGTTGCCTCTGCGTGGATTTGCATTTGCAGAGCTTTGGATCAGATGCTGCTCCTTCCAAAAGTTATTCTCTGCCTGACACTCCTGAATTAGAATACTTCCTGGAGATGGAAGCATTTATTCAACTTTGAAAAAAAAAAAATCAGCATAGATAAGAGTTGTGTGTGTTAAAGTCTAATGCTTCCTTGCTGGTTGCTTCAACTGAATAACAAAAACATGTTCAAAATACCCATTTTCCTGTTTCTGAAAATTGATGCCAGATACATCAAATAAATTTGATGTTCCTGGTCAAACACAGCTGTGCCCGCATGAATGTGACAGCCAAATACAGCTTCCCTATCACCTCCCAATTCAGCAGTTTTCATTACTTAATGAATTGGTATAAATTGATGCACTCAGACCTACAGAATATATCCAGATGTTTTTGATTCTACATTTTCTGTCTTTCAGGTGCAGTTCCATGTGACTATTGGCCACACAGCCTTGTCTATTTATATTGATTGTCCTTTCCCTAAATGGATGCACTGGGGTGTCATTTTCTATGCTGTCACCTTTATTTTCCTGTTTGGTAACTTCTACTATCGGACATACAAGCTGCCCAAGGAACCTGTAAAGAATGGCAAAATAGCAAATGGTGCTGTTGCAAATGGAGTAAGCAAACCAGAAAATAATGTGGTGGTGGAAAATGGAAAAAAGCAGAAAAAGGGAAAAGCAAAAGGAGAGTAACTTGATCCAGGCCTTAACCATTGTTGGCAGTGAGGAACCTCCAGTTTGGTTTATAAAAGGAAGAAACAAAAAAACACTATCTGTACCAATTAACCTTAGGTTACTGAAGAGCTAGAACACAGATATTTTCATTATTTATGAAGATTGTTTTAAGAACAACACTAAAGTTGAATTTCTATTGTAATTATGTAATTATCATGCATATGGTCTCTGTGTAAACTTGTAGACTGCTGGTGTTGGTGAATGTGAGGAAGAATTGCAGTTGATTCCATGTTTAGCAGTCCAGAAGTTAATACTACCATTGATACGGGCACCCACATTTCTCAGGGGGGGTGGGAGGGAGGGGAAGGAAGTAGCATTTGAATACTTGTGCTTTCTTTCCAGAAAATTATTAAATTTCAAATTATGACATATTATTTAATCAGAATGTGCAACTTTTCTTGTTCTCCTTGGAGATTACCTTCAGACAAAATATGTGCTGTCAGAATAGTGTTTGACTTTTCAGACATTACTTGATTTAATTGAGTATCTGTTACAGTTTGGTTTTTGTTTTATTATTTTTTCTTGTGTGGAAATATACCTACCTCTTCATCTGCTGAAAAGAATATTGAGCATTAAATAACTGGTTTCTGAAATATGGAGTCCTCTAATCTAAATATCTGTTAACACTAATTCAGGAGAACGTGTGTTTCCCTGTGGGAGTCAAAGGGATTTTTGGTGGTATCCTTTGATCAAGTCATCATTTTAATGTAAACTGAAATTTTGGAGTGGTACTTTTAGTAGAGCCAAGTCAAGAATACATTTTTAAAATGTGGAAATATGAATGAATATATTGGTTGAAGCAAGCAAGTAAAAATAGGCTTGTTGTCCATGACCTGCATTAAATCTATGACGCTGACTGATACTCAAAATGGTAAGAAAATGCTATGGTGGAGAGAAAATAGCATGTAATTCCATTTAGAAATGTTGTGTGCATGGGTAGTCATGTTAACTAAGACCAACCATCACTTTATTGGGAGTGAGAATTTGGTTTAAAAGTACTAAACACAGCAAACATAAAATGTTGGAAATGTTGCTATTGCTTTATACCTGTCAAAACTTGATTGGTTAGACACTTGCAGGCAAAGTATTGCTGATAGATAGGCCATCATCAAAACTCAAAACTGCTAAAATAAGTAGAAACTTTTAGATGGATTTTCATTTACATGTTACATAAAGGACTTTTTGCCATTCCTTTTGTGAAGAAAATGTTTAAAGATTTTTACTCAGTCTGAATAATGTGATTACTAAGAGATATATTTTGAGCTGCTTAGCATGCAATGAGTAGAAGATGGGTGGAATTAGAAACTAACTATATCCTGAATTACTGTGTTCCTTGGCCATCACTGCAAGAGCTGCATTGTCCAAACACAATCCCCCTCAGCTCTGGTCAAAAACATATCCAGAGGTAGCAGCAGACATATATCTGGCAAGTGGCACCATTGGTGCAGAAGGAGCACACAGAACTGTGAGTGTAAAGTGAGTGACACGTTTAATAGATTTTTGCATCTCAATCATCCATTGACCATTTATAATATTCAAGCAGGTCACATATTCAGTATCTCGGGATTGTCTTGTCTCTATAAAGAAAAAAAATCTTAACCCAAAACAGGTCCTGGGATAAAAAGTTTTGGATATAGTCTGTTGTATCAAAAAATAATTCCTAATGCTGGAATTGGTTCAGCCGGAGGGTAATTCATCCCTAATCACCACCACTGTGGATTTTTGGGCAGAATATAGAATTGTGAAAAATTGTCTCTGCTGAACTCAAATGCATGTGACCATTAAGTTTCTTATCTACTAATGTCTTCTGATTCTTCCAGCCTTTGTAATGATGCTTTTTGCATTTGCATAACTGCGTGTTTATGTAGTGTGGCATGGGGAAGAGGGGTGGTGATTGACCCTTCCTCCTTGAGCAAATGTCACTACCCTTAACCAAGCCAAAATGCTGGCTGACTCAGTAAATTTGGAATGGCTAAAGGAGTAAATAACTACAAAGCAGATTTACAGCACACCTGCTACTCCAAGGCAGTAACTGGTGTGAATACACTCACCCTGCTGTAATTTCAAGGTCATTTACCCCACTTTGATTAAAGGGTAGCTTCTTTCTATTTGCCATGGCATGTGGGCAGCTAACTTCTAAATCTGTATCACTCCTTGAATTGTGTTAAATTGGTTGTTTGCTCTGTTGTTCATTCAATAAGCCAGATCAGCTGAACTGATACTCTTAATGTGACCTAGCTCTGAAACAGCACACCGGGGAGTATTCCAGGGCAGGTTCAATTGTGTCTTTGCTCCACTTTCTGAGTTAAGAATTATGTCTTGTATGATGGTAAATATTTAAATAACTGAAAGTCAAAATTTTTCCCCCTCATCATGCATGGAAGTGGGTTAAAGTTGACTGTAACTTGAACCTTGTTGATGGAACTTGAATAGAAGCCTACTGTCAAATTCTGGGGTAATTGTTAAATTCTAAAAAAAAAGTGAAAAAATAATTGTGAGAATGCACATGTACATACACATCGTGCTGTCTGATCCTGTGCATAAAACCAGTTTGAGAGATTGCCATTTCATGGGAAAGAAAAACCCAGTTATTAAATTACTGGAACATTGCTGTTTTGAGTACATCTTTTGCAGTATGACTTTCCTAGGTCTATTTATGATATATTTGATTGTTCATGTAATTCAAGTCCCATAAAAATCTTGAATATAATGGCCTTATTAAATGTGCATTTTTGTAGGCATGGTCTTGAGTGCAATATTTCTGTTTCTGACTATGCAGCCAGACTCATAGAATACAGGGCTGAACTTGTATGCAGCTTTTTGTTTTTCAAAATATGAGGCAATAATGCACATGGGAAATACTGACAGATTCATTCAAGTCATCTTTGAGTCTAAGGAACCTTAAAATTTTGCCATGAAAGTATGTATAAATATGTGTATTTTCTATACATAGTACTGGAATTCAAATTACACAATCTTTTGCAGTACAGTTATTCTTTACAGGCTTATTGGGGTTTTGTTCTTCTAAATCCTTTCAATTTATTGAAAAATTAAATTCAAACCATTTGAAACTTTTTTTTTTTTTTTGCCAATGAATGGTAATTTTTATGCTAAGAGTTCTGAAGCTCTTGGACCAGAGTCTCTAAATATTTGATGCCATATAAGTAATATCATTTCATTTAGCCTCATCTTTAGCAGTGACAGTTGTTGGACTACTTTAGCACTTTTTCAGTGTAAAATTAAATACAAATTATCTATACATGTGTGTATATATGTGTACACATACATAGTGTATGTGTGTGTATATATGTATGGGTTCTTAGCAGATTCTTTCAATATATGTGAAGTAAATTATATTTCTTGAATGTGAATTTGGCAGGAGCTAATAGAATGATTCCTACAGCTCCAGCAGTAAAATGAAACTATTTTTGTTCCACAGATCCAGTATCAGTCTTGCAAACATAAATAGTATTTGTCAGTCATTTTGGACGTAGTATGGCAAACAGGACAGAGCCATTTCTACCAGCATAATGAATATATTGAGGTATCAGTTGTAGATTCTGAGGGGAGGGATCTCACCTCAGGGTAGCTGGGGAATTATGCTGTATTATAGTAGGGATCATTTTAGTATGAGTAACTTGCTTCAGGTGAATTTTTGAAATCATTGCAATCACATTCTCTGTTTAACAGGAACCTTCTAAAAATAAATCATAGAATCATAAAACCATTTAGGTTGGTGAAGACCATTAAGATGACTGAGTCCAACCATTAAACAAATGTTTCTCTGTAAGTTCAAGAGCATGGCCTATTTGATTACAGGACCATCAATTACTTCCAGCTCCAGATCAGGAGAAGAAGGTGAAGGCAAAATGAAAATGCTGCACATTCTTTTCAGGTTAACCTAAAGGCACATTTCTTCAGAGTAAGCACTTGAACTTCATGTGCTGGGAAGGGAGGTAAGAAAGGAAAAATAGCTTTTGTGATGCAAGATCTCAATCCTGAAATAGCTTACAAGCACTGGCTCTCTCTTAAAAACTTGAATAAAACTGTTCATGGTGCATAAAGTTAAACCTTGCATGAAGCTAGTATGGGCTGAGAGTCATATTTAAAATGAGATCTATTTCAGTTAAAATTGAAGAGAATGGAGAGCTAATTAACTATCTGGATAGTGTATTTATCTTGGTTAGAAACACAGACTTATCTAATTTGATACTTAAAGCAAGACACCCATATGACATCTCATTGCACTGCAGTCTGATGCACCGGCCCCTTTGCTGGTGTAAGCAGAGGGAGCTCCATGGAAATGAGTGGGTTGGTTCCCATTTACCTCAGCAGAGTATGCTGAGCACTAAAGAGCAGAGAAAATACTTGCTTTCTGCCAATATCCCAGGAGGATTGAGGGAAATGTATGGTTCAGGGTGCTGCTTTTGCATAAGGTGTTCATGCTTTTGTAAACATTAAAAATAAACATTACTTTTTTCATGCTGTTTGAGTTTGGTTTTATACATTCTGTATTATGTTCTTCTGTGTCCCATCTGGCCTCAAGATGCCTGCTAATTTTAGTGTTGTGCACATCATGTGATGTAATCTGTTTTGCTGCCCAAAATTTGAGAAAATCATTTTTGTGACACATTTTCCCATTTTAAGGTAACAGGAACTTTCTAATTTTGAATATTGTCCCCAAATAATAGCAGCATGACTTTGAAATCACCTTTATGGAACTGACTAATAGGATGCCCACTTAAAACAAACAAACAAAAAAATCCCCTAAGTTTCCTTATTTTGTCTTGGAAATGCTAACAATTAGGAATACAATTAGCCATGAAATTTGGCTTTTGTTGGACACTGTGTGTCTCTCATCCTGGACAATCTGGAATACTTTTGGCATTAGGTACAATTCATGGTTACATGTGCTGGGTACAGTAAGTTCCTCCATTGTCTGCCAAGTATGATCTCTGTAATCAAACTTATAATATCAAGTTCCACCCATGTTGCATTCCTAGAACCTCAGTGCACATAGCTACTCCGGATGTCAAGTAGTAGAGAATCAAGTCTGCCATCATAGCAAAATATGGTGTGGTCAATTATGTCTTGCACAATTCTCAGCTGTTGCTTCAATCCACTGCTTACATCCTCCCTGGAATCAGAAAACACAGCAAGTGTTCAGAACAAGATTTATCCCTTAGATGATTAACATGTGCTGGGGTAGGCTCTCTCTGCAGGCATCTTTCTCATAACTCTTATTCCCCACCAGTTATTAAAAATAAGAGCGTGATCAAATCAGATTCTTCAGATGATTGGATAGAATAGACTGGATCCTCTGATGTTCCATTTTCTGTTTTGTATCACTTGCCTCAGCGTCTGGGAACTTTGGGTTCAGCAGGGGAAGGGTTTTATTACCTGTTTTCTGGCTCAGCTCAAAGCCCTGGGTGAACGTGGGCTTCTCTCAGACACACACATGAGGCATGTACTCAAAGACAGCTTTGAAGGCAGTGCCTTTATGGACTAGTGGCTTTCAGCATCTTTCTGTGCTTGGGACTTCTCGGTCACCTCATGAATGCAGGCACACTTTTCTGCTCACTGCCTGACATGTCGGTGACATCACATGGACTTAATGGCAAAGATACTTATTGATGGGTAAGTTTATGTCTCTTGATCATCCAGACCCTAAGTAGTGCACACTATAAAACAGTGCTGGCAGTTCCTGCCAGAGCACCACACAGTGCTGCTTTGAGGGAAAAAGCTATTTGCATTTTGATTCAGTAGGTGTGAATTGATACAAGCTCGTATGGTATTGCTGCTACCTGTCAAATCAATATCAGGTAGGTTTTAGTCTGCTAAACAAAAAGAAATCTTGGATTATTGAAATGATTCAAAGTGCTTTCTGTCCTTATCTTTAGCTAAAGAGTTATTGTTCTTGCAGTAGTATAACCTTAATTTGTTTGACAAGGAAACCACTGTTAAGCTAGTACTTTTGGAGTGTGTTTATGAAAGAAAACTAGAGAAATGCAAGAAACAACTTGGGCCAAAAGCTAGAGAACATGATGTAATTGCTTCTCTAGTTTTTTGCTGTTTCCCCTAGATGTTGCAGGAGTTAAGTGACTGTAACTGTTACTGCTGTGTATTCATTACAAATGCTGTAATGGTATACAAGTAGTACATAAAGTACATAAAAGTTTGCTTTGTCTTGAATGACAATCAAGAGAGTGATTTATCTAACTACAAATGCTTGGAGTGAAAGTAATGACGAACATCATACTCCTGCATTGGCAGGACTCACTCTGTATTTCCTCATTAATAATCTTCAGAGCTTCTGAATAGCTTCTTGCAGTAGCACAAAGCCCTCCAAAGCTGATAATTGCTGTGTAAGTGCTAAAAACCTATTTTTGTGGAACATCTCTTACTTCTTTGTTTCTTTTTTGTACGTATATCTTCAGGTCAGGTGCTTGCTTACTAAATTATTCCAGACTGGGATGTATGTCACAGATACTGTAGTAGCTGCAAGTGAGTGAAATGTTAAAATAAATTTTGGGGTGGTTTACAGTCAAGGGTTTCAAGTCCATGGCATCATTTGGTACACTGGCTTCACCTCAAATGCTGCTCTTGGGCACAAGGTACGGCAGTCTGTGTCTACCCAGCCTGATAGGAATTTTTCTTACTGAACAACAGATTCTCACCTGGAAATTGGTATCTGACTTGGTTTCAACACTTTTGGCAGATGGCACAGAAGGCGGCTCTGGGCCAAGCTGGAATGGGGGTTTTTTTGTAGTTCTACCTATTCTCAAAACATCAAACTTGGCAGGGGATGTTGGAACATTTTCTGCTGACAGCATGAGGTATGGATTTTGAAGAAAATGTGTCCCTGGATTCAGTACTTGTAGAGAGCCTAGCATGCTTTTCACTTCTTAGTTGCTTGACATAAACCAAATATGCTGGAAATGCTCCAATTAAGTAGAAAAAAACCCCACCACATTGTTAAGATTTACTCAGAAAATGAGATTTTAGGTAATAGCTAGTTCTTTACTGAAAAATTCCCCTTTTTTTTCCTCTCTGCCCTCTTCAATCACTGTGCATGCCTTTTTGCTCTGCTAGAGTGGCTCCTTGGATGAAGACTGTGATGTGTGTTCAGGGAATAGTTTACTGCTGTGATTTGTCACTGGGGCATGGGAAGTGACTTTTCTTGCAGACTGAAATGCCAAATGGAGGCTGCACAGTCTGAGTAGGTTGAGTAGTAGCAATATTTTTCATTTAATGATCTCAAAACCTGGTGTTCTGGATACAATAAACTAATAGAAGGAATAGCTTTTATTAAATTTTGTCTTCCTGCTTAACAAATATGGGGCTACAAGGGCAAACTCCAGTTTTGTATTCTATAATATGAAGACACACTGTACAGTCATAACCAGAGCTTTTGGCTGTGAGAAACAGAGAGTTGACTGTGCTATAAAATCACCTTGTTAGAGATTTTATACTGAGCTCTTCTGTGATGACAATTTAATAAATACCAGATATTTATATAAATCTGGCTTTCGGGTATTTTTATTTTAAAGTCAGGTAAGTTTTCTTGCACAGGTAAAATCCCTCATTATGACTTTTGCTACTTTCTGGTACTCTCTAGGTGAAGTTTCACTTGTTTCAGGGAGAATTTTCACTAAGGACAGTCCATGATGCTAACAGAATTTATAAAAGTTTATTTACCATCTAGACCTCACATTGCACACTAGGAAATTTGGAGTATAATAGAAAAATAAGAATCAAAACCTTTTTTTTCCACTTTGGTTTTTGGGTTTTGTTTTGGTTTGGTTTTTGGGTTTTTTTTAAGGCTTTACAATGAAGGTATAGTTACTTTAGTATAATACTGGAAGTGGCAATGTATTTTGAACTAACACTGTGTTGGTTGTGGCAGAATTCTTACTGAGAAAACTCTGCTTTGTGCTGCAGACCAGTGCATGGATCTGCAGATTTTTTTTTTCTTGCTTTGTTGCACTTATTAAATCTGCTTTTGATAAGGGATGAGATATGAGACTTTTATGTGCAATGCTTGTAACTCAAGCTCTCCTTAATGCCTCTAGTTGCACCAGCACTATGGAATACACCGTAGTACCATCTTGATAAGCAGTTGGCATAAGCTGCCTGTCTCACAGGTCTTTAAAATCTCTTGGATTCAGAAGGTGTTGTCTGAAGCCTGTTGAAAGCTACAGAAGGATTGATTTACTAAAATCCT
The DNA here is from genome assembly GCA_016584745.2 of Phylloscopus trochilus trochilus. Classification (NCBI taxonomy): domain Eukaryota; kingdom Metazoa; phylum Chordata; class Aves; order Passeriformes; family Phylloscopidae; genus Phylloscopus; species Phylloscopus trochilus. Next base: position 31,462,034 of record WQNJ02000062.1, on the reverse strand, counting down.
TGAGCTGAGCCATTAGAACAACAATTTCAATTCCAAATTAATCAAGCCTGTAATTTTTTTCGTACTCAGACTCACAGGATGCCTTTCAAAATATATTTTAGCATATTTTTGGCAGTGAGACAACTTTTCACTCTTTCAGCACCTTGAGTCTGACTTTGCCAGCCTCTGGTCCAGCCACTGGCTACCAGGGAGCAGCACTGGGCTCTCTGCTATTCATGGCAAGTATTAGAAGATGGCTGCTCAGCTCAGTAGGAGATGCACTGAGTAGAAAGAAATCCATTTATTTTGTAATGTGCTTTGTTAGGAATTTTAGCTGACTGGGGAACAAGTGGGTATTTTAATCTGACCAAAATATTCTTGATATTTTCTTCACATTATCTCTTGATGCATGTTTTCATGGGGAGTAGGAACATGTACTGTAGGAACAAAGAGATGCACAAAGCATTAGTGGTTTGCTTGCTTTTGCATTGCAAGGATGCTGAAAATAACACGGTGTTTTAGCCAGACAAAGGATTTGAGACTCTGTTCTCAATTTAATTTTTGGTGTGGCAATTTTGGCAGCATGACATCTTGAGGCAATGTAATTCTTTGTTAAAACAGCATCAGAATGCTGTGCAGTGTCTCCTTCACTGAGCAAATTTCCTATTATAAGCATAACGCCAGACACCAAGATTAGTTCTCAACAACACTGTGACCTGGTGAGAAGAGCATTCTGGATCTAAATTACAAATTTAAAAGAATTCCATAATCTGCCACAAAATCAATATAGTCAACAGCTTTTTTTTTCAGCACTGTGACTAGGCCAGGATATAGAGATTATTAGCTGCAAAAGCTATATTTAGGAAATAGGAATTCAGAAAAAGAAATGAAAAAAATTCAACAGATTGTTTGTTTTCTATTTCCTTGATTTAAATAAGTTTTAAAAGTCATTGTATTCAATACAACTTTCTCATGTCTTTCTTCAGCATTGAGAAATAAGGTAAAGAAAAGAAAAATACCTGAACTGTGCTCATCGAGGTTATTACTTACTGTTCTTTCTGTGCCCTCTTCTATTTCATTAGCTAAAACAACCAAATTAAGAAATGCCCTCGTTTTTGCTTATTAATGCTATTTATTTTAAGAAAATCAGTATCAGGTTTTAAATCCCCAGCTGGAGCCTGTTTCTCTTTGATGCTTAGATAAAATAGCCATTACAGTTGACAAGAATGCTTTAGAGAAGAGGTTGATGATACACTCAATCAGAGGTGGGGGTGGGCTAGTTAACTATATTAGTTAATTTTTTTTCAACTGTTATAATGCAATCTGAATCTTTATGCCAGAATTTCAGGTCTTGAAACTGGAATTTCCAAAACAAAAGGAGCATTTTGTGTTAACAAGGAGGAATTCATCCACGCCCAGTGGGATGGCCCTGCTGCCCTATGGAAGTTGAAAGAATAAAAAAGCATAGCAATATTTGGCCCTGACCTGCTTTTAAAATTACAACATTCTCATCACTGGTCAATCCTATTTCTTGGGACTGGTTTACCTTTGAGGACTTATGGGATTGACTGAGCAGCAATTTAAGTATGTAAATGAATAAAATAACAGATGCAGAACATCTGTTCCAAGTGATTTAGTGGGAAAAGTGAAAATTCCCACAGCTGGAAAGCACATCCTCTTGCAAAATATTTTTTGGGTGGCACTTGAATTTAACAGGTTTGCACAACCTGCGAGCTGTCACCAGATTGCAGGATGAAGGGATGGATACAGGTAAGTGGTGGTGAAGGCACAGATAGCTGGATGATGCATTTCATTACAGTGTTTCCTTGGGAAAACTTGGCGCCCTTCCTAACTGCTGATGTTTTTTAAGGAAGAGCTAAATAGTGTTCTGGCATCAATAGGAAGGGCGTTTCTGCAGCTCCACCTCCACAGCTTTAGCGCTTTAACTGATGGGCAATCTTAAAATGGCTTTTCTGGCATGTACCTACCACAAAAGTTGCTCTTTCCAGAGCTCCTCAACATTGGTAAAAGACCATACTTGGTTGGTAAGCTTTGGGGTATTCCTTACCTTAACAGGGGAAGGAAACCAAAAGAAGACTTACAGTTTACCTTGAATGTCTACTGTAAAAACTGTGAGAGGTTTGTACATTTTCCAGTGGTTTACAGGCAAGGACAAAAGGACTAAACAAGTTTTTAGCAGACACCCTTTCTGCAATGTGGTGTCATGCCTTAACAATAGTGTTATCCCTCCTGGCAGGGCTATAAAGAGATTTTAATTTAACAATAGAAAGCAGAGGAGGTAATTTGTGTTAGTCCTAGGTCTTTGTTAATATTTTTTTTCTAATGAAGAAAAAAAAAGAGACGTACAAAGTGGAATTCCTGGTTGGAATACCTGGTAAACAACCAGAAACAAGACTTGCAAGGACTTGGGAAAGGATGACTCTCTCCTTTGATCCTGTTCCTTCTGCAGTGTGGCAGGCTAATACAGGGCTGGTGCTGCATCTGCAAGCTCAGTGCAGGACCTGTCACTCTGTGGGGCTGTAAATAAGTTCCTGCAGCCACTGCTGCCTCCTGGGACATGGTGGTGTGGAGAAACACCGAGAACTGGCAGAGCTTTTGCTCTCCTGCCCATCCCCAGAGCACCCTGAATCTTCTGCAGTGAATGTGCCGCAACGCGTGATTTGTACTGTCACGGCTTTTGTACTTTCTGCTCTGGGATAAGACTGAATTAGTTTGCACAGCATTAAACAGGAATTGTGCTGAATGCTGAAATCAAATGCCAAATCCCAGTATCTTATTCATTAATAAGGTCTTTTTTAATTTGGGATGTAATTAGCTTACGTCATAAAAAACTCTAGATAAGCATTTTCTAACAAACAGCTGAAAAGCAGTTACATGGAAATATTCATAATTGCTTGAAATAGAACTAAAACCATTTTGCTTAAAAAACCTCTAGCATAACAGTAGTTGTGTTAGCCAGAAAATCAAAATGTTTTTATTTTTCCTACGTATGTCTAGATATACACACATGGACATCCATCTTCCCAATCACGTTGCTGCACTTTTTACTTTTTCTACTGCTCTTGCAAAGTAAACTGTAAAATGCCCGCCACCTTTCTGATGTTATTCATGAGCATTCCCAGATACACCAGCTCACCTGCCTGTGTGCAAGCCCTAAACCCTTTGTCAGCTGCATAACAGCTCTTTGACTTAGCTTTGTCTCTGAGCCACAGGAGGGAGATTTTTATAACGTCACAGAACTCCTCTGTCCTGAAACTCCAGAGCACTTGGAGTAGCACAGTGCCAATGATCAGCTGGTTTTATGAGATGTTTTTATATAAGTATTTTATCACCCTCTAATGAGGACTAATGATGTGACAGTACCACAGGCAGCAACAAAAAATACTACATATGGAAGTGTTTGAAAAGCCAGCAACAGCTCAGGGATGAGACTGGTGGCTTCCCCCAAAAGGGTCATCAGCATGTGGGGTCCAACCCCTTCACCTTGTCCAGGGGATGAGTGTCCCCACAGGACTGGCAGTCACCTCTCTACTTCACCCATTCTCTGCATTTCCTCATTTCCAACCTAACCCTCAGCTCATGCCCATTGCTTACAGGAAGGATCAACCAGTCTGGCTCCTGCTGCAGCAGCACTGGCTCAGACGGGAAAACATGCCAAAACCTCGCCAAGCAACAGGGAAACATGAGCAGGTTTGGTCTTGGTGTCGCCCAGGCTGCCTCTGAAGAGCACTGGCTGTGCAAGGCAGGCCTGCCCCTTGCCTGCTGACAGCCTTGCATTATCTCCCCTGCCATCCTTCCCATCAGCTCATTCTGCTTGGCTCTACCAGTGACTCAGTCTATTAAATGGGCGTCATATTTTATTACAAACCTGAGCTGATTAATTATATGCTGTTAGGCAAAAAAAAATGCAGGGCAGCTGTAGAGGGGAGTGGTGATGCAATGGAGGTGCAAACAGAAAAGTTGTCACTACTGGAAAGGGAGAGAAAAGGATTAAAGAGCTAAACATAATGAGAAGAGCTGCTTTCCTAAGTGGATCAGTCACAGGAGGCATTGGGAAAGCATGGCTTCACAGGGCTGCCTCCATGGGAAGCACTGCCACCCACCATGCCAGTGCCTTGCAGCTTCACTTGCAGGTCTGGAGAGATGGGGAGCTCCTTGTGCCTTTTCAAAAGTCATTGCCATCAGTGCTAATTAAAACAAAAAGTGATGATACATTTTAGAAAAGACTTTGCTTTAAATGGAGACCATCTGAGCTAGTATGGAGGGATCCAGGAAAAGGAGAGTTTGGAAACATAGTGCTTCCCTCCTCTGCCTGGTAGTAAAGCAGGAGGAGGAAGTGCCCACTCATCCTGGCTTTCTGTTTGGGTCAGCATCATAAGTATGCAGTCTAATCAGGAAAGGGCAAGGCACCTCTTCCCAGGAAGAGATGGAAAGTTCCTGGCAGCTCTGTGTCTCAACTGGCGCCTGTGGGTAGGGAGGACACACTCCATAAATTCAAGGGGAAAAGCAAGCATGAGGAAGATGAGTAAGGCCAGGGAGGATGGTGACTTTCCACTGCCAGATCTGTCTCTTGGGGCACAGGCTGGGATTGCCTGTCTTTCAGAAGAAGGCTCACACACACACACGCACACACACACACATGCACACAAGCACCATTCAAAAACAGTTCGGAAATTTTGGGTCCAAGGAAAAGGGTTAGTGGTGTGGTTTAAGAAGTCAGGAACATCAGTAGATGAGAGCATGAATCATTCAAGAGACCTTTTGCAAAGGGGAAGTCGGCAGGTATCACACTGAAATTACCATGGGTGGCAGCTCACACCCTTTGAAGCGCTGGCTAAGCCAATTTAATTTTTGCTATATGTTTGTTGCTCCTGCTTGAAATCACACAGAAAAAAAGCACTTCTGCTTGCTCTGTAAAATAGCCTGGCTGCTTAGTGCTTAAGCTGGCACATCCCTGGGTGGTGGGTTCACCCTGGCTGGATGCACGGTGCCCACCAAAGCCACTCTATCACTCCCCTCCTTCACTGGGGCAGGGGAGAGAAAATACAACAAACAGCTCAGGGGTCAAGATAAGGGCAGGGAGGGATCACTCATTAATTGCTGGCATGGGCAAAATAGACTGAGCTTTGGGAAATTAATTTAGTTTATTGCCAATTAACACCAGAGTAGAGTAATGCAAAATACAAACAAATTTGAAAACACTTCTTCCCACCCCTCCCTTCCTCCAGGCTAAACTTCACTCCTGATTTCTCTGCCTCCTTCCTCCCAGTGGCACAGGGGCACAGGCAATGGGGGCTGCATTCAATTTATCACATGGTTTTTACCTCTCCTTCCTCCTCAAAAGGGAGCTCTTTACACTCTTCCCCTGCTCCAGTGTGGGATCTTCCAGGGGCTGCAGGTGGATCTTTGCTTCAACCATGGACTTCCATGAGCAGCAGGGACACAGTTACCTCACCAGTCTGCACTATAGGCTGCAGGGGAATCTCTGCTCTGGCACCTGGAGCGCCTCCTCCCCCCTTCTACACTAACCTTGGTGTCTGCAGAATTGTTCTTTTCCCATATTCTTACTCCTCTTTGGCCAAAATTTGCTCCTGGGCAGTAAATTTTCTGCCTCCTTAAATGTGTTATCTCAGCAGAGCTACCACTGTCACCAAGAGTCTCAGTTTGGCTCCAGGTCCGTCCTGGAGCTGGCTGCCATTGGCTCTGTTGGGCATGGGGAAAGCTTCTAGCAACTTCTCACAGAAGCCACGCTGTAGACTCCTGCTACCAAAACCTTGCTGTGCAAACACAATACACCCTGTTTTCCAATGCCACAGGAAAGCAGAAAAAGTGAAAGAAAAAAAAAAACCAACAAAAAAACCCCTCCATCATTCACCAGTACACTCTCAAAGCCAAACCTGTGGACTCACTAACTCTGGAGAGGCAGCACAAGCCTCCTGTGTGGTAGATATGCACCTGCAGAGCTCTCTGACAAGGCAAGGCTATGTGCACCTTGGGGGTAGTTCCTCAGAAAACCACCTTTATCATTTACTGGCGCTGGATAACTTCCTCCTGTGCCCCCCACTGTCTGGTAGGTCTTTCAGAGCCCAGCTAAAACACAGCCAGAAATGGCACAGATTTTTTGAATGTATTATTAGCAAATGTAGGTGACTCACCGCTTTCAAAACAGCAGTGTTATCACTGTCTCTCTTACCAGAGAGGAAAGGTTCTGTGTAACAGAGGATCCCACAAAGAAATGTACATCATCATGTGCTGGGTGCATCCCCGGGCACTAGCACTGCAGACTGTCATCAGTTGAAAACCTTCAAAGCAATTAAAAATATCATTGGATTAGGAAATATTAAATTTTTAAAGAATGGTTACACACTTCCTGTAGACTTTTTTACTTCAGGAAATAAAATTTAAAATAATAAAGTTTTTTCAACAATGTAATTATGTCATGCGTCTTGTCCTGTACCCTATCTTTGCCTCTTCAATACTTTCAGCCAGCTTGCTAAGTGACACACCATATTTTTTGCATAGAACTGTAGAACAATTTAGCCTAGGAGGTCTCTCTGGCGACCTTCTGACCCAATTTCCTGCTCAGGTCAGGACCAACTTCCAATGACCAAGAAGCTCCTCAGATAACCCCTTCCCATTACTGAAAATGTGCCTTTACAAACACTCACTTTTTGAACACCTTGACTAACCCTGGGACCAGTCAGAAGGGGGTTGGAGGTGTCTCAGCTGTAAATGGAGAGAGTGAACCATGGAGAATCTGAAATAAGAGCTATGGGAGAGGGTTTGAGGCTCAACTGGCCCATCTCTTACCTACTTGCACATAGAGACATTCTGGTTTTCTTTGAAAACAAGATAAACCGAGAGCCAGCTTCTTTCTGGAAATAATGCGATTCCCAGCAAAACAAAGCAAAACCTCACCCACTAGTACGGGTCAGAAATTGGAAATTCAGAATCTTGCATAAGAACAGGGCATGTGAGGCCCAACCTCAGGAGCCAAAAGCTCCACAAGAAAAGATGGTAAAAAAGGAGGTGAACTTACAACATACCACCAGGAGAGGTCCTGAAGCCTTTCAAGCTGTGTATGCTGACATCTGTATTTTTTATGAAATACCCAACAGACCAGCACAGAACTTGTGCTCCAGAAGGGAAATATGACAAGGGGAAAGCCTGATAGAAACCTGAAAAACAGCAGGCAGCAATGACATCCTACTAAAGAGAAGGGTAAGAAAAGGTAGACAGACAAACAGATTTCTCTTACACATTTAGAAAGAAACAGGATGGTATTTTCAAGCATAGTGAAAGAAGTGATTTTTTTTTTTTTAGCTACTAAGTTATAAGTGAGGACATTAAGAACCTGTAGTAGACATTAACAGGCTTAAGTCTTACTACATACTCAGAAGGCCTTGAAAAGCTGCCAACGATATAATTGACCTACTCATCCTCATTTTGAAAACATCCTGATGTACCAGGGAAATTCCTGAAGTCTTACAGAGCGTTAGCATTAAGCCACTGATAAAAGGCATAAAGATGTGCATGCTAATGGCACAACATTTAGTCTGACATCAACTCAAAACAAACTGACAAGACCACTGACTGACAAGATGGGACTGACACACGATGGGAATGGAAACTAATGCTGCTCAACACTTCAGTGAATATGTTATTGGTAAGTTGTATCAGAAAGCAGAAAACTCTGGATGGGCAGGGGAGGAGAAGCAGCAGAGGGGACACCAAGGGCAGAGGAGGAGAAGGAAGGGGTAGGGGAGGAGCACATATCCACTATACTGAGAGGATCCGCACCAGAGGAGGTTTATCCTGAAGAACTGCAGCCCAGGGAGGAGCCCATGCTTGAGCAGGGGAAAAGCACGAGAAGGAAAGAGCAGCAGTTAGGGACTGACCTCAACCTCCATTCCCACATCTCCCCTGGGGGTAAAAGGATGTAGAAGAGTTGGGGATGAAGCTGAGCCTGTGAGAAGTGTGAGAAGAAAGGTATTGTTTTAATATTTATCTTTGTTTTTCACTACCTGAATCTATTTTAATTGGCAACAACTTAAAATATTTCCTCCTACCTCCATTGAGTCCAGTCTGCCTGGGATGCTAACTGACAATTCACCAAGCCCCCTGTCCTTCCTGTGACACAAGACCTTTCTCACACATTTCTGAGGATGGGAGTGTGAGTGAGTGAGCATCTGGGGGGGAATTTAGGCTGTTTGGGAAGATGGACCCACCGCATACAGATCACAGGAAGCAAAAAACAAATACATTGGCTAATTTAGGAAAAATCCCAAATTATTATTAAAGCTAATAAATAAAGGGTAAAGAGGCCAATCATAGGGATAAATTCTTGCTTCTCCCCAGGCCTGTCCTTGGATGCCATGTGTAGGGGGCCTATTGCCATCTCAGGCCGTTCCAAAAACTGAAATTGAATGCTATTGGCAGACTGATTTTCCTTACAGGTGTTTTTGGCCTCGTACAAATCTACTAGATAAAAAAAAAAAAAGCAAGCAGTTTGTCTTGAAGTATTGATTTTTAATCTTGTTTGCCCTTCATGTTTGATTTAACTGAAGAGAAGGAGCTCTTGTGAGGGTTTGCAACAGTTTGCATGTGCTGTGCTTACTGTAATCCATCCCCTGTGCACCTTAACTATAAACACAAGGCTTTCCAGAGAGCTGCTGCCAAGGCTCCAGGGGCCAATAAAGAGCTGAGATATGTTTTCCAAAATATCCACTAGAGGGTACTCAATGACCTCCTAGCGGAGACAGGTTTGCAGTCTAGCGACTGGGAGAGGAAGCCAAAAGAAAATGTCCCTGATCGTCGCATTAACAATAGCAGAGCACAGTGCAGCACCGGAAAGCACACTAAATAGGATTTTAGAGGAAAGAAATGTTGGACGAGCATAAATCCAGCAGGACCGTATCTGTAACACAGCCCCAGTGGCCCCAAGATGGAAATGGGGCAATGGGAAATGGGGGGTTGTTGCCCTTTCCTGGGAAGTGGGAGCCTGTATCCAGCCCCACTGTACTGGATGTGGGACTGGCTGCAGCCTAATTCACATGCCTGTGACAGCACATTAATGGGATTGCTTCCTTTCTTTCCTTCTTTTGCTGTCTGACCTGAATTTGGGGTGACCTCTGTGCAAGTTGGTTTTCCAGGTTTCCTGGAAAAAAAAAAAGTGCTTTTTTTCATACTGCTGGCCATTGAGAGAGTTGATGTGGGATACTGTGGTATAATCACCCATCTCATAAAATAGCAGTGGTTATTATTCCACAATGATCTATTTTTTTGTTAATCAGTCATGATCAGATTAAATGGGCAGCCGATGATTGCATTTTTTGCTAGAAAATGCGATCATTTTGCCATGCAAGTAAGACACAAACAGAGCCTTACTAAACCTACCAAATCCCCTGGTCACAAATTTATGCTTGCCTTATTCCAGGCTTTTATTTCCCCATTAAGTGCTACAAAGGACATGTAAAATGCTAAGCATGGCCTCAGAATGCTGGCCCTGCAAGGATATGCCATTCATCCTTTACCTTCTGCTTCCAACAAATCAATAATAAGCATCTTATTTCAGTGTTGAAAGGGAAGATTTTTACTATCCAGCAGGACATCTGAGTTATTGACCTTGAACGCTAATCAGTACGTTTGAATGTTCTCACCAGGTTTAGAGCTGAGGCAAAAAAAAAATAATTAAATCAGCAGGGGGCACAATTTCTTCAAAATATCACAGGATTATCCAGCCATGTGCTGAGTATTCTTTCTGTTTCACAGAGCAGAGCTGCCCACCAATGCTATTTCGAAAGATCTAAGATGTTTTTTTCTGAGTTAACCTGTTCAGGCCCTGAACTTGCCCACAGGGAAACCTCAGGTCTTACCCTGAGGTAAGAGGATCCCCTGCAAAGGGACCCTCTGCCCTAGCAATGGGTCAGCCCTCCAAACATTGCTTGAATCATCCTGGCTTCCTTTTTCTCTTCCTTTCCCAAAAGTCCAAATTTCCTGGGCACAGCCCAAGCCTTGGCTGCTTTACCATTAGCCTGCAGAATGCTGAACAAGTGTTGGTTGGTTCCCATGGGTCAAGGGGACCAAGCCCAAAGGTCCTGGTGGGATGCAGGAGGCTTGCCTGCACTCCTGAAATCTTTCTTAGCAATAAGCAAACAGGAAATCCTTCCCTCGCCCCCTGCCTCCAGTATTTAGCTTGCTCCCCATTATGTCCATTGCAAATGCTCTATTGAAACACACCTTCAGGTCAGATTCAAAACTCAGGGATAAAGCAAAGGTATGGTCAAGAGTAATGGTGGGTGAACAGACTTTATCTATTTTTCATTCAGGATAATGAAATTTCCCCATTTCTCTAGCACGCTGGCTGTGTGTACTTGCCATTTCTTTATCAGTTACATCTCTGGATGATTTTCACCTGCTGAACAGGCAGGGAAAAACCAGTGGACATCCAGAAGGTGGTTAGTGGGATGGTGCTCTAAGGTGGAACACCATCAGGTCTGATGCCCATAGCAGTATGGACAGATAACAAAAGAAGTTATCTATTAGAGATGTATCCTTATTTTCTGTATGCCACCTTGCATACTTGATCCAAAGGCTCATGCCATTTTCATTGGAAATTCTCATTCAGACTGTCTCAAGTTCTTGGAAATGCAAGTTCACCTTCAGTCTTTGATCAATAGAGAAGAGGATTCTCTCCGTGTCATCAATGATTGTACATAGATGTGGAGGCTCAGATTGGCTGAATTTGCTTTGTCTTGCTATAAAAATTGGCAATAAAGACACAACTGTGTGAGTCAATCAAAGTTCAGAATACAGAATAACCCTGAGTGAGTGGCTCGTCATGGTTTAAAAAGCAACATATTGGTTATTTTATTAATTACACGGTGTCTTTTTGTTTCATGCAGATTCCCTGCCTGCACTCTAATTAGGTCCCTTTGCTTCAGCATTAAGTCGCCTTTCATGTGCATCTCCCTCCTTCTGGCTTTTTGATGCCTCAGAAAATGAACTGGGGCTGGTAAGGAGCCTGCTTGGGCTTTGTTGCACAAGTCTGAGTGACAATACAGTATTTCGACTTCTGCTAAGATTCTGGCAGGAGGAAATCTGCACAATCAAGAAAAAATATACAAACAAGTATTTTCCACTTAGGAAATGTTTTCCAACCATGTTTAATGAAAAGGCAGAGGAGATAGAACAAGGGCTACAAAAATCTCTTTTTACTTTGTCCCCAGTGCCCCCAGCAAATGCACATGTAACTCCCCTCCCACAAATGTATGTGCCAACAACTTCCTTGGGACAGGTCTCTATCTCCTGACTAGTTGAGACCTGTAGATCAGGCAGAGGGATGCTTATGCCTTCCCACAGCCCCTCTGGCACTTCATTGCAGACGTTTGTGCTAAATAGGCTGACAGTACTGGATTGCTCAGTAATGTGGTGCGAGAGAACTGAAGAAGCAATGGCCACAGGAGGAGTCAGTTGTCCCATCAGCCAACATTGGCAACTTACTGAGTACTTCCAAGAGGGGAATAAATGAGGACAACAAACAAAACACAAAACAAACAAAACACAAACAAAACCCTGATTTTTTAGCTTCATGGTTAAGGAGAGAAACAGATAGTCCATATTTGCCCACATTAAAATCCTTCCCTCTCAAACAATGGACATAACATAAGGGCAGGCACTGATCACTTTTCTGTAGTGACAGAATGACAGGACCCAAGGGAATGTCCTCAAGTTTTTTCAGGGGAGGTTTAGGTGGTACAAAGTTCTTCCCACAGAGGGTAGTTGGGCACTGGAAAAGGATCTCCAGGCAAGTGGTCACAGCACCAAGCCTGACAGAGTCTAAGAAGCGTTTGGACAATACTCTTGGGCACATGGTGTTACTCTTAGGGATGGTGCAGGGCCAGGAGTTGGACTCAGTGATCCTCATGGGTCCCCTCCAATTCAGCACATTCCACGATTCTGTGAATATCTGGGTGTTCTTGGTAGCTTTTGGATATTTCCTTATATCTAGTGCATTGCAGTTTCTGATCTGAGATGGTTTCTAGGAGTGCACAATCTTACCAAAGGCTGCACAAGCATTTAAACCCCTTTTTGCCCCTGGCTGTGGTAGCTGGCTGATCTGTGTTGGTGTACTTCTTGGGAGGCTGCTCAGGGGAGTCATACATCTGCAAAGATGGAAGAAAAGTCACTTTGTGCTCTGCAGGGTCTCCATGACATGGAACAAGTGTTGAAAGCTGGACTGTTCTTTCAAAATGAATGGAAAGCCTCCAGCTACTTGTACCTCAAGGTAGTAGCAAGAAGAGATTTTCCCTGTGTTCATTTGTTTGCTGACACTTCTCTGAAGACCATCAGTTTCAACCCCATGTTTAAAGATAAGGTGACCAAAATTGTCTAAAGCATTTGAATACAGGAGTGCTACTGACTCATGAAGTGGCATTTTCTCATTTCTCTATCCCAACCCTTTCTATGTTTTGCTAAAGGTGCCTAGATCAGAGCCTGCTGTTGGATTATAGTCCCAAAGAATGCCCACATATTGTCCAAAAAAGGCAGATTCACAAAAAGATGAAAAAGGGGACAGGACAGCTCAACATATTTCTGTGAAGGCTCATTATCTCATACTGACAACAGCCAATTTTCTCTTTTATCTTGTTTCATAAATGCCTTTCTTTTGCTAGTTTTCCTGGAGTTTCCCTAGGTCAGGAAAGACAGATTTACCTAAAAAATTATTTCCATTTCTGCTTTTACTAATACGTGTGTCACCTTCTTTGTTTTCTTCAGTTTTGTTTTCCCCCTGTAAAAAGCTGGAGAAGTCCCTTCTACGTAGCCCCTGATCCTTAGCCAAAATCATAACTGGTATGTGATGTGTGGGTGGATACGCAAACTCTTGACAGACTCTGTAATTTATATCATGTGAACCACTTCCCATTTTACTCTTTATTTAGCAAAATTTAATAGCGTTGCTTGTTTTTCAGTGTTTCAATATGTTTCTCAGTAAATGTTATGTACAAGATGATCATCACGTAAAATACTTAAGAAAGTCCAGGTCTGTGCTTAAAACATGTCTGGCACCAGCCTTTGTCATAAATGTATACATACGTATATTTACACACACACACTTTATATACACAAAAAGACAACCACTGCATCCAAGCTGTCCGCAGGAGTGATGCCGTTGGGAGCAGCAGAGATTTGCTGAGGTATTTCCTGGCAATGTCCTTATTTTTGGGGGAGAACAAGCTTGTTGAGCTGGAGCAAACCCCAGACTTTATACCATGGTACTCACACCTTTTTCACACCACTCTTAGGTGTCACCCACACCTGGGATTGCTACATCTTAGCCACCAATTTGGCAGTTCAGGGCCAGAGCTCCAGGATCTGGAAACAAAAAGGAGAAGCAGCACAGTGGGGAGGGGAGTTGGGGAGGCTGAATCTCATGGGGACTCCTCTTGGTTTTGGAACCCTGCAGTAGAACAACATTCCCTTAGATAGATTTTGTCCCAATTTTAAAACCTGGTTCTCATCCTATGCACCCATTGCGCTAAATTTTTGAAGCAAAACAAGTGATATTACAGCAGAGATGGGTTTCTTGCTCTACCAGATTATGTCATCATATTGATGTATGGACACACAGGAACACATCTGTCTTGATTTACTCATTCCTAGTGGGCAATGCTCTCTTTGTTTTCCAACTTCTCAGTAATGCAGGCCATTAATTAAAATGTATGGCTCTCTCAAGTGCTATTTTAATTGCATTTCAAGTCCAACCTAAAGGGCTGGCAAATAATAAAACGGGGTATTATGTTCATTTTGAAATGCTGAAAGATGTAGGGAGAACAGACAACTTCTGCAATTAATCTGCAGCCCCACACTGCTCCATTCCAGAGAGTGCCATTTGTTTGATTAATGGATGTTATTTTTTTTCTGTAAAAATCAACAATTTTAATATCGTTTTCCATCAGAAACTATTTGTGCCTTTCTTGTGGATTAAAGAGAAACTTATTTAGCATGTTTCCCACATGCTGGTGAAACCATTACTCAGAGCAGCCTCTCCAGACCTGGAAGGAGAGGAGCTGTTGCAGGCACTTTGCTTGCATGTGGCTCGGTTGCCTGCTGGTTTGTAACTGTATTGCTCCATTGCCTGCCCTGCTCTTCCTCCCCTAGGAATCTCTCCTGGTCTTCTCATCTTCCTTCCCCCTTCACTTCTCCTCCTCCCACCCATTTTGATTGGATGGGCAGTGTGGAAAGCCCCTGTGCCCACCCAGGGCAGGCTGATGTGCTGCAGGGGAGCTCAGACAGCCAGCAGATGGCAAAGGCTCAGTGTCCCGTCAGCCACAGCAACAGGGTAGAGGGTGACACCTCAAGCTCCCAAACCTGGTAGGACTATTAATACCTTCACTTTCATATTCAAACAGCTGTGATCAAACCCCACATTTTCAATGGTCCTCCTGCCACCACCTCTTGCCCCACAGATGCCAGGACCCACTGCAGAGGGGACATCTCTACACGGAGATAAGAAGTCCCCAGAGGCGTGTAGCAAGACCTGGATGTCACTGTCACCTCATGTGGCCCCTTCCATGGGGATCTCCAAGCAGCTTGTCTCATTCTCACTCCCCATTCATCAGTATTGTCTTGTAGCAGGGTTTTCTCTTGATAAAGAGATTAAGTAATTATGTTGTGATTGAGCAGCTGCATCCTACTTCCAATCACCACTGACTCCATCAGAACCACCTCTCATCAGCATTTCTTCTTATATGCCACTTTTCTCTCCTAGCAGGAAAATCAGGAGGAAGTTGAGGTACTGAAAGCTCTTTTTAAATCTCACTCTACCTTTTCTTACTAGAGAGAGGTGCTGAATATATACACACATATTAAAAATAAAGGAAGAGTTTTCCTTTAGAAAGTAAGTCTAAATAAGAAAGTCTACTTCTTGCTCTTTGTGCCACTTGATTCTCCATCCTCGCTCATTTTGGCTTGGCTGGTGCAAAGCAGCTGGAAACCACCCTCAGTCTCAGCCCATCCTTGAAGAAATGTTTCCAGGACTGGGGCAAAGCTGTACAATCTGCTTGCAAATGCAGCAGAGGAACACTTGCCAAACAGTTTGCTTTCTGCCAAGGAAGTGCTTCTGGCTTCAGGAAGCTCCTGATTGTTTCTGTAACCTGGGACATGACACGGGTGCTGCTGGCAGGATCAGCAGTTGTGTTTCAGCTCCAGCTTACCTCTTACCCATCTCCAAAAGGTCACTGACAGCATTTTACAGCTTTGCAAAGGGCTAGTGACTCACAGAGTTTCAAGAGGCTAAAGGCTGTAGAGCTTGAAGAGGCACATCCATTTATTTTAAAGTCAGTATACTGATACATATTTGTGGGAGCTGTAGTTTCAACAGAAGTCACCGTAGTCATCCCTTTCCTGCTTATTTGTCCTGAGCATAGCAGATATAGCTGCCTACTGATTTCATACTCATATATATAAATATTCGGGTTCTTGAATCATGGTTGTAGAGGAAATGTTTTTCTTTATTAACTATTAGCCTGAGTGGTCCATTTGGATGCACCTCACTCTGCATCCTCATGAATTTTATAACACTCCTAGGAATAAATAGATTAGTCCTGGGTTTAAGAGTGCAGCTGGTATCAAAAATGATGAGCAGATGAAGAGAGGCCATTGACTTTGTCAAGAGGAATCTGTGTGACACACATATGAGCAGCTGAAATGGGGAGATCCTGATGCCTGCTGTGACATCCCATTACCAAGTGTCTGCCATGCCTATCACACAAAACGAGGTGGGGTTAAGAGGGTTTCCTGTCAAACCCTGGAATTCTCTTACTGGGTCTTCCCATTCTCCATTTCAATTATAGACCTTTAGACCATTTTGACAGACACAATTATTATTCTTTTTAAATCCTGTTGCAACTGATACTTTTTTGGTTTGCACTGTACAATAGCTTTGCTGCCAATTTCATTGTTTGTTTCATAATATTTGGTCTGACCTGACACCTATCTGTTACCTGGTAAAGCTTGTCCCCTTCATTGGAGAAGAATGTTCCTGACTTAGACGGTAGCAGACTCCTGATTTATTGAGTTTTCCTCACCATCTTTTATCAAGATGAACAAGAGTTAGCTAATATAGAGAAGAGCACGCCCAGTACTTACCAGGCAATTTGAATTTGTCTAGTATTCCTTTAAATATTTTAATCAGATGAGTGTGAGGGGGAAGCTTGGTCTCATTAATCGGTACACTGAAAATGTTCATGGATAAGCTCCTGGGGGAAGAATTGCAGGATGGGGGTTATTTTAAGCAGCATTTGCCTGCCTGTGCAGAACTAAAAATGCTTGTGATCTACAACACTTGACAAATAAAAATTTGAGCAATTATGTGGAGACAAGAAAACCTGTGTATTCTGTGCTGAATTATAAATCACACTGCATGGACAGGTGCAAGGGAGCAATTGCACTGGCTAACAAAAGGCCAAACAAGTCTAATTACATAACAATGGCCTCAAATCCAACTTTTAATCTCCTCTCAGACCCTTCTCGCTATGAGAAAGGGAAAATCTTTGAATGTTTAATTCATCATCAAGCATTTAAAATGTATTAAATAAATTAAACACTCAGGAGCGTTAAGATCTTAAAACCTGTACTTTTTTGGACAAATTAAAGTTGGCTCTGAATAAATGTTAGCTTCCCTTTCATGTGTTGCCTCTTAACTTGGTGACCTGTAATCCCAAATCCTTTCCCAGTGCAATGCACCTTGGCAGACTTGGTTGCACCAGTCAGATGCTGATGTGGGGGTACAGTCAAATCACTTGAGCATGTACTAGATAGAGCTGTAGGGTTACTGAAAGCACATCTGAGGTCAGTGATAATCATGACCTGCCAGCTGATTTACTCACTAACGACATCAGCTGTCTTGTGTGCCAGGCTGTGATTGGATGAAAGTTCCCTTTGATGGCTCCTGCTCTGCCTTGACTCTCAGTGATCCCAGCCCCATGTTACCTCCTCAGTGTTGCCTCCACAGCTTTTGTGGGACCATAAAATGATGCTTATATAGGCCTTAGGTGAACCTTCTTTGATGGATTCTCTTAGGCAGATCGATTCCTCAGTATGGCTCACTGTATGGCCCCAGATGCAGAAGTACTGCTGTGATTTTCCCACTAGCTGTAAGATTTGGGCTGGCCCTCACCACTTCGTCTTCCCCTATGTTGCCTAAGGGATCCTGAACATTGGTTACAACCCACAAGAGTCCATGTTAGAGGTTTTCTCAGCTGGAATTTCCGTCCCGATTTAGAGGAACTTGAAAGAGGCTCCTTGGGATGTGCTTATGGAAAGGAGCAGCTTTGGGACAGCTTCTTCTCACCAAAACCAGGACACCCTGGGATAATGAACTGCAGAGTACCATCGGTCCCAGCAGAGTCCCTGTAGTCTTCATCCCACAGAGCCAATGATGGGATGGGCTGACAGACAAGAGCCACTGGATCTGAGAGTCACTGGAAAATGCTCCCAATTTCCCACAAGATTGGTATGAGAACATACACACCTACTCACTTACACCTCCATGTCCACAATTAAAACAGCAAGTTCACATCAGCTTCAAAGAGAAGGGAAGGAGACTGAGAGACCTTTTTTTAATGCTCTGGTGCTGTATTTTATCTGTTTATTTCTTTTGAACACCTCCACACCTTCACTGCAGGCTGCAGAAAGGAATTTATCCATGAGCAATAGGGAATTAGTGTCAAGGAATGACACTATTTCAAAACAGTTGATTGGGTCTTATGACAAGAGCTAGTATTACCTATCTCTGAGAATGTTAATTTTTAAGCTTCTAAAATTTGCTGTACATGCTGGGCAGTGATAAAATGGGCAACAAAACCACAGCTGAAATGTTTGGGCAGATGAGCCTCTATGATGTACAGCTTTAATGATGAATTTGGAGGTTGGCAATACAGTTAAAATTAATGAATTTAAGTAAAGTACTAGATTTCTACTTAAATCCCAAGGATTTGTTAAAAAGAAATATTTGAAATCTCCTGTAGCCTCTTCAAAAATCTGTCATAGTCTGACTGTTTATGCATAGGTATTTTTTTCATGATGATGCAGGTACCTTAGTGTTTAGAGACACCAGATTCGTGAGAGACATTGTACATACTGCAGAAAAATTAATTCCCAGAGATTTTGCATGAACTGTGGGGACAGAGGGGATGAAAATAATTGTGAGACAGTGTAAAGTGGCACAAAAGTAAAAGCCATGTTCTGCAGCTGCAAAAAAACATTTTAATTATTACTTTGGAGATATCTTGATACTGCAGTTATGACCGTGAAATCAGTTGAGGTTTAGAAGAGAATCACACGGTAGAAGGATAAGAGGATTTTGTGGGCTGCAATTTATTTATTTGAACATTTCATTGCTCAGAATTTACCTCCAGAGCAATCTAATATTGCATGGAATAATGGTCCACGTAGACTCATCTCAGCTCCATTGTATACTATGATTTAAAGAACAAAGACAGCATCTTAAAGGATATTTTTTCACTGCAGCTCTAACAGAGCTAAAAAATAGTATTAGAGAGGTTAGAGATGCTGATTGATAAAATGGCTTTAGCCTCAAAGAGGGTAGATTTAGATTTGAAATACTGAAGAAATTATTTTCTGTGAGGGTTGTAAGGCAATGGAACAGGCTGCACATAGAAGCTGTGGACACCTCATCTCTGGAAGTGTTCAAGGCCAGGTTGGATGGGGCTTTGAAAAACGTGGTCTAGTGAAAGGCATCACTGCCCACAGCAGGGGGGTAGAATTAGGTGGTGTTTAAGGTTCTTTCCAACTCAGACCATTCCAGGATTCTATGACAAAGCAATCCTCCAAGTTTACCTGCGGTACAAATGAAGTTAGTGATGTAATTGCAAAAGTCATCAAGTTTGGTTAAGTGTTAGAAAAATGACAAATTTAATTAAGAAAAGAAATAATCCTAAAAGACATTTTGTCAAGGTATTGTTTATTAAATGTACGGTGATTGTATGTAAACTATATTGAGTGAGAAACTTTGAAACACCTGAAAGGGATCTTTGATTAGTGGCAGCTAATGGATACTCTAAGACAAGACAGAAAAAATGAAATGGGATATTTTGAGTTATTGTATGGCCCTTTTTCTCAGCATAACGAGCCAAAATATATAAAGAAGTGGCCAAAAAAACCTTTCTACCCCTTCTCTCCTCCAAAAAAAGGTAAACCTATTTTTTTCCAGCTAGCAGAAAAATTGTGTGATAATTGTAACATCTGTAATCTTGAAATGACCAAAACCACCAATTACTACAGCAAGACATTTCAAA
This sequence comes from Phylloscopus trochilus trochilus, assembly GCA_016584745.2. Taxonomy (NCBI): domain Eukaryota; kingdom Metazoa; phylum Chordata; class Aves; order Passeriformes; family Phylloscopidae; genus Phylloscopus; species Phylloscopus trochilus. The sequence continues at coordinate 31,442,715 of WQNJ02000062.1, read as the reverse complement.
TGCCATCTTTTGGGAAACACTATGTTTCTAAATAGGGAGGTATAATTAGAGGCTGACTGTCACTATGCATCTGTGCACATAGAAATAAATATTGGGAGCAGTGAAGTGTCTAGAGTCCAAATGTGAGAAGAACTGTAAGCCAAAGATGGGGTTCTGCTAAGCACAGCATTACAGAGCAGGAGCACACCACCACACCTTTGCTGATTTCAGGGTTGTTTCTTTCCATTTGCAGTGTCCTTCCCATTATTCCTCACATATATTCCCTTTACAGAGAGGTGGTGGTTTGCACCGTGTCTCTGATAATATCATGCCATAGTCAAGCTGTCTGCTGCACCACAAAGGTGAAGCTTTCATATATCCCACACCAGAAAGCACTGAGTGGATCAGACCCACAAAAACCCAGGGTGGACACACCTTGATCTCTGCAGTTCAGAGACAAAGGGATCATGTCACACAGCTCTTGCCTAGATGTCTAACCCAACTTTCCCTGCCCCCTCTCTAGGGTAGCATATGGTAATAGAGTCTACATCACCCATTGCTGAACTTGCTCCTTTATGACTACTGGCTGCTTCATATTTATTTATCTACTAATTAATAAAGCAAGATACTTGAAAACATAAAGTTAGGATGTCAGCTGTCTGTAGTTTTGCTTTTGTTCTGTTGTTTGGGGTTTCATTTCAGGCAATGGAGAAGCCATCTTCTGCCACCAAAAATCTAGTTCACTGTGCTCATGCCTCTGAGCAGGCTGCAGGATTTACAAGGAGGGTGGAGATGTCACCTTTTGTTTCACTGGAATACTGAACCCAAGGTACCAGAAGCCATGGTGCCAGTCCAGTGCCTTGGATGTCAGAAAGAACGGGGAATTATACCCAGATAGAGCATCTCCTTCTGACTTCAGATAGTGACTTTGTCACTACCTAAGGGGTTCAGGGGGGAGCTCTTAAATACATACACACTTGAGCCAGACTCCTCCTTTCTCCTGCCCTCGCAGCAAACTTGCCTCAGGCCAGCCCGTGGTGGGATGCTCAAACACTCTGTGCCTCAGAAAGGCTGGAAGCAAGGCCATCAGTGCCTCTCTGCTGCTGCAGGCACGTTGTGAAGATAAGTTAATTAATGTTCGTCAAGGAGGCACATTATGAGATAAGGAATGCCATAGGAAAAAAAAAGGGTATTGGGAAATTAGCATTTGAGAACAGGGCTTGGCTGGCATGCAGTAAATAGGGCCTGGAGCCACACATTCAACAGAAAGGAAAAACAAAATACTCAGCAGCTGGGTCCCAAAGCAGGGCTGGTGCTTCCTCAGTTCAGAACCAGGCAGCAGCCCAGTGGGAAAAGCAAGCAGGAGAAGTGAGGGCCTGGCACAGGCAGCAGCACTGCCCCAGAGGGGCCACTGCTTCTCCTTGGAGTGCTTTTAATGCAGCTCAGGCACTCTGTGTGAATGTGTGTGTGATGGAATTACACATGGAGAGGTAAAGCAAAGCATGCTGAGAGGAAGCTGCAACCTCCCACTCCCCATGAGCCAGGGTACAGTGCCAGATGGTGCTGGAGGTCCACAGCAAGATCTGGCCCTGGGATTCTCTGTATTCCCGTGCACATCAGGGCTGTCACACGGCCTTAAGCACTGCTGGAAACTTATACAAGAGAGGGTAATTTCAGCCTTCATACTGTAAGTAGTGTTTTGTTTGCTGAAGGACCTGAGTGGGGAAATGAATTCCAGCATAGAAATGTATTTCTGTGATGACAAGAGCTCACAGTGAGTTAATCATGCCAGCAGCATACTTTGCACTATTACCCAGCAGCCCATGTCTAACTACCATGGCATTTTATTAGACTAGGAGTTCTCCCTTGGAAATACTGTTTGTATGAAGAAAGGAGGGGGGGGGGGGGAGGGGCGGGAAGAAAAATGTTGTGACTGCAGTGAGTCAGTTGTCCTGATTTACATCTCATAGAAACTTGGATATCTACAACAGTCAAGGAAATATTATACAGGTGCCTCCAAGATTTATTTAGAAGTTTAATGTGAAAACAACATTTCAAATCAGAGAGGGGAGGAAGGGAGAAGTGCTCTAATTTCAGTCATGAAAGAACACAGATGTGTTTCTATGTGAATCTCACATGCAGGGGGACACATCTTCCCACTGGCACCTCAATGCCACCATGGAGTGGATGTTAAAGGCACATAAATACCTTCTTGGCAAAAGCGCCCACTGGATTTAAATCCAGTGAAGCTTCCAAGAGGAGTGCTGAGAGGGCAATAACAAATGATTCTATTAGCATTAATGCAGTCAGCTTGTGCTATTTATAATGTAAATATCATCTGAGTATAAAAATTGCCTCATTGGCGGAACAGAGGTAAAATTCCCATTCATCACATTTTAAAATAGCCTAATCACACAATATGTACTCAGTAACTGTAAATGAACAATGTTCTTAACATAAAGATGATTAATATTGGGCAGATATCTGTTATGTGTTTTTCTGCTGATGGAAAACATAAATATTTTGGCCCAAACATAAAAACTCTGAGTGCATAAAGAAGTGTGTACATTAATCCACCAAATAATTTCTTTTATTCCTTCAGGGATTAGGGCCTTTAAAAACACATAAGGGAAATATGGTTATATCTTATTTATTTGACTTTTGAAACATACTGCAAAAGCCATACATACACTTATATTTTCACACTGCTGCAGCAAACAACCCCAGCTGCTTGAACTATGCACTGGTCCAAGCATGACCCCTATCTCCAATCCTCAAATACATTGTTTTGGTTTGGGATACTCAGATACTTTTATTATTCAGATGATGCTCTTCCAATGTAGTCAGCAGAAGAGCCGCCACAAGGTGAAGGAAAGACCTTTTTCTAGAGCAATTATGTGAAATAATAAAAAAAAAAAATCTCCTTCTCAAAGGTTGTTTGAATGTAGGACTTTGCAGCAGATGTAACCCCCAAAAAGAGATGTCCAACCTCTTGTCCCCACCACATTTGGCGCAGGCAGTCTCGCAGTCACCGTTATCCCCACAGCAAATGTGTCTTCTCTGGGGACCTCATGCACAGCTGGAAAGAGCCTGATGTCACTATGCTACTCAGAGCTTTATGTCCCATCTCATCAGTGGGAGGATTTTCAAACCAGCTATTTCCCCACCTGCCTTGTCTTCAAGATCTTACAAACCCAAAACCTCTCTGCTGAGCCAAACAGAAGACACAGGTGTTCACCCAACCTACAGAAGCATGGTTTTAAAACCCTTGCTTCCCCAGTTCAACCTAGAACACTCATTCTTAAAAACTACCTTATTCCCTGGTCATTGACGAGGGTGAACGTCCCCACCAGAGCACATGCTGCTCTGCTTTTGGGATCACTGACACAGAATGTATCCACCAGGAGGAAACTGTGTGATGTGTTTGTTACATCATGACTCGGACTATGGAAAGAAAAATCAATTTCAACACATTGTGTCATTGAAAGTAGGGCAGCTGGTGTACCTACTTACCCTATCTCATCCCACCCCTACATTTTTAAAATACCTCTTTGAAAGCAGATGGCTTTCTGCATTCAGCTGGAAGTTATGCCAGAATTGATACCACACATGGTTAGAAAGCAGTGTAAGTTTATTCATGGCCGGTTTGCATCACTTACTCTCGTGCCCATGTAGTCTGTGCTTGAATAACTCCATTCAGGAAGTCCCAGGAGAGATGAGAGCCCCATCAGGGATTCTTTCTCTCCCATTCTAACTCATTATTCTCATAAGTAGGGAACAAAGTTTGACAGATACCATGACTATCACACAAAACCAGATCCCTCACACAAATCACTTGGAATTATTTAGATCTTGAATAATGCTCAAGAACAGTGGACTATTGTTCTGAAATTCATGTCAGAATAAAATAGTCCTTAACACCACTGTACTGCTCTAGACAGTGACACTTAGAGGTACTTTCTCTACAAACTACCATGCCTTGTAGTTCTGCCTTCTGTGCCACTGAGTCTCCCATTAATTCAAAGGACTCCACACAACTCAGCAGGATAAGCAAGGCAGGCTGGTAATGATGTAAGTAAAATGAGCAGTGAGTGATGCCTCATCTCCACACCCTTGCTCCCCTGCTCAGTTCTCAGAGGTGGTTGAAAGCCATCCACTGCCAGGCACCATACCTGCTTTTCAAAAATGCAGCATGTCACCTTCCCCCTTGAACCAACAGTGGTGTGCAGAGCCCAGACCCACTGCCCCCTTCAGACAGCACACGGATGTGCCTGGTGATGCTACCACATAGCTGAAGAGAGGACAGGACCCTGGAGGCACCTGAGCCTCCCTTTGTTGCATCAGCTCCCCAGAGGTCTTCCAGGGAACCATTACTGATACCGGAGTTTGTCATGGATCTGCTGCAGTTTCCAACCCAAAGGTTTCCAAAATCTACTTTATCATGAGGCTCACCATTATGGAAACAAAAGATAGTTTCAGACTAGTTGCTTTTTTTCATGCAACCATGTCATCCAACACTTCAGATTTTCTACAAGAAGGTTGGCTGGGTTTTCTTTGTTTTCATTCTCAGATTACATTATATTTTTTGTAACAAAAATGTTCTTAATTAAGAGCTTTATATGCAATATCCGTATGCAAAGGACTCTACCTCGCCATGTTTGACAAAGCTGCTGACAGTAGGCAATAAAAGGAGATTACAGAGTTACAAAGGACAGAACTGTCACTGCAAGCACTTTTTGGGAATATGTGAATGCATAGCCAAAGCCTTACTCTTCAATAATCTCTCTGAAACAGAATCTAATCTATTGTGTAGCCTAGAAAAATTAACTGTGTTTTTAATGTAACTTGTGGAGACACTAGAAGGATCATCCTCTGCTGCCTGGGGATTCCTCCACACTTCATAGCCATTTGTGCCAGTAATGCCTACTGCAGGGATGGGGGAGTAAAAAAGAAGTGTTAGAATATTAGGAGGTTCAGATAAACATATTCCTGGGTAGGCTTTTCTTATCACTATGGTCTGACAGAATAAATTTTGCAAATGAGAGAGAGAATGGAGGGAGAAAGTCAGACCATGACCCCTATCACCCACACCCCCATAACTAGAGATATAAGGGATATAATTTTCAAGAGAGCATGAATAAGTATGGTGCAAAAAAATATAACTTTCAGTTTGGCTGAGTTTGTTGTTTGTAAGGATACTCATAAACACTGCGTAACCTCCAACAGATACAGCTTTCCTGTAAATATTTTACTGCTGAGACACTTGTGCACATGGCTCTGCCACCTGATTTGAGACACTCTGATGTCTGTACCTTTGTCTCTGCTAATAACTCTTGGCAACACTTCAGGTGTGTTCCTGACTGAGGCTGGAGAAGCTCCCAGACACCCACTGCCTTGGCAGATGGGGGATTCACTTGCTATTTCACCTGCTAGGCCTGGCCCTGAGGCATTTTGGAGAACACCAGCTGCTTTGAGCCTCTGCAAAACCCCACTGCAGAAGGGTTGCAGAGGAAATAACTTTTTCCCATGCTCGGTTCCCCTTATGAATGAAAAGGACCTGAAAAGCCATAGGTAGGTATATTCACTCTTTGGTAAAACTCTGCTTGAACCAGAACATGTCCCAAATTGTCTCTCTGGGTCAAAACTGCATAGTGGTGCACATCTTACCTCCAGCAGTTATTTAAGGGGAAGGTGAAACACACATCCTCAATGCCTCAGCTGCACATCTAAGGTATCATACCCTCTGTCTCCTCTTTAGCTAGATGGGTGGCTGTCACTTGATTTGCTACTCTTCACATAAGCAGCAAAGAATATTTATCGTGTAAACAAAATTGTATGTACCACTGCCCTGCTTTCCAAAGGTGGTCCTGTATGTACTGTGATTTATTCCATTTATCTGTAATTCGAAAAACTAGAGTTGAGTTGTGAAATTTATCCAAAGGAAAGAGAAAAAACACTGAGGATATTACCAACAATTAGTTGGGTTGGTAAGGACAGACAGATTTAGCTACAAGTTTTCTAGGCAAAGGCCAATGCTCTTCTGAAATGCTCAAATCTTTATTTTGTTTCTCTCATTATAAAAGCAAAAGAAAACATGAGAATTCAAGAAGTGCATCTAAATTCAGAGTGAAGTGAAATTCAGAATTGCCTCATTTAAAACTGATTGCTGGAAAATAAGCTGAAATAACAATATCTGGAATAAAAATAAGTATTGAAATAGGCACTATAGAGTAAATTTTCCCTTTTTTCTAACTACCTCAGAAATAAGATACTTTACAAGGTGGTTGTTGCCTTTCAAGGAAAATCAGGTTCCAGCATTGCCATTTCTTTGTGACTCAGCAGAAAAAACCCTCACAGGAGCACTTGGAGAAGCAATTGACTGTTTTCCAGCAGAGATAACACATGCTAATGAGGCAGTGCTCTCAGTGAAATGCTGAGAGCAGGTTGTATCCCTGGCTTTTATGAAAGATGCCTTTCAATCAAAGAGCTTACTTTCATGCTGGTTTGGCCATGGCAGTCAATAGAAAAGCATGCCAAATGGATTAGAAGAATAGAGTGACATAGATCTAACCTGAGATGTGACTTTTTAAGCTATTTGACAAGAAATTGAAGGTAGGACTGTAAAGATAACTGAATTTAATATTTCAAAGTTGTAATTATAAATGATGAGTGCATTTGGAAAATGGAAAATACTTTGGAAGAATAATCTCTCAAAGGAGGAAGAGTGAACCAGCAAGAGCACAGGTGAGTTACCCAAAAACAAAGTGTAAGAGGATACAAATAACAAATATCTAAAAGACACTGATAAAGAGAAAGGGAATTACTCTTTCTCATTTGTCCTTGTTGCTCCCATCTAATTGCCTTTTTACATTGACTTGCTTGCTGGGCTGTCTCCTTTCTTGGCCAATGTGCCCAGGTGGCCAATAGCATCCTGGTATGTGTCAGCAATAGTGTGGCCAGCAGCAACAGGGCAGGGATTGTTCCCCTCTGGCAATGGTGAGGCCACACCTCAAATCCTGTGTCCACTTCTAGCCCCTCACTTCAGGAAGGACATTGAGGTACTGGAGTGAGTCCAGAGAAGGGCAGTGGAGCACAAGTGCTATGAGGAGCAGCTGAGGGAGCTGGGGTTGTTTAGCCAGGAGAAAAGGAGGCTCAGGGGTGACCTTATCACTCCCTACAACTCCCTGAAAGGAGGTTGTAGCCAGGTGTGCGTCAATCTCTGCTCCATCTCTGCTCCAAGTAACAAGGAATAGGACAAGATAAAATGGACTCAAGATGTGCCAGTGGAGGTTTAGGTTGAATATTAGGAAAAAATTATTTGAAAGGGTTGTCCAGAGTTGGAACAGGTTGCCAAGGGAAGTTTCGGAGTCACCGTCCCAGACGACATTTGGAAACTGTGCATATGTGGCAGCTCAGGACATGGTTTAATAGTGGACTTGGTAGTGCTGGATAAATGAATAAATGGACTGAATGGTCATATGTGTCTTTTCCAACCAAAGTGATTATATGATTCTAACTATCTGATTTATTTTTTTTTGGCTGTTGCTTTTCCTCTTGATGCCAGGAAAATAAAATATAGAAATACGAGAGACTAAAATCATGCCAGAAATACAAATCTAGTAAATAGTCTGATGAGACTAGAAGAGAAGTGAAAACACAAACATATAAATAATGTAGTATATATGTAACATTATGTAGACAATAGAAATTATAGACGGTATAAAAACAGATATATATGTGTAGTTTTGGTTAAATTCTGGATTAGAAATAACAAATTGTTGAAGTGAAGCTATTATCAGAATTCAAATGAACCAGAATCACAAATGTATAAAGCCATCTTTCCAATGGATATTTAAGAAGAATTTCACTAAATACGTAAGAACTGTGAGGTGCCTGCAAGCAAAGGCCCATTTATCATGGTAGACTTAGAAACCAGAATATCAGTGACAACTTCTGGAGACAGTTCAAAATAAATGAATAAACAGAACCAATCCATTTGCTTTTGTACAAATGTGAATCATTTGTACCTGAACAAACTGAGGCATTCCTGAGTTCCAACACAAGGAAATTTGTCCTTGTTCTCCACTACCCACACATACTGGTTTCTCATTTTAGTGTAAAATGAGAAATGGAGTATGATTTCATTTCACAAGAGCATTATTTTTTCTTAGGAAAAACCGAGACACATCAGAAAAACCAAATAGGATAAAAATAACAATCCTTCAAAAAGTCTTAGATTTGTGGCAACTTCTCTACTCTCTTAAGTAGTAGTTGACACCCAAAATCAGAATTGCACAATAGATTGGCTTCATACAAAGCTGGATCAATTAGTTCTGATCAAATCAGGAGCTACTACTCTGTTCCATTATTCCCGTTCTCCAGTTCATTTTCTGACTTCCATTCTGCCATTGTTCACTGAGGGACTGGGGAGATGAGGAACAGCAACACTCCCGCAGTGTCAACAAACTGCAGTGCCTGGGGATGGAAAGCCATGGATGGAAACGAGTGGTCTCTTCCCACACCATTTGTGTGGGGGAGTTTGTAGAGCTAGCATCACAGTGAACAGCAAGGCTTTGTGTAGGAAACTCTATGAGATGGCAAAAAACTCCAGAGGATCCTTCAAGACACAGAAGTGTGGTGGTCGTCCATGCCTGGTCACTGCAACACAGACATAGCTGATGGTCTCATTCTGCTGATCTCCTACAAGTGTGAAATTCATTACTCTGTAATAATGGGTGTTCTCTGCAGAAAATTATAAGAAATATAAATGTTTAAATGCTAGAATGTTTAATTTTGTTTTGCTTTTTACTTTACTTGCAGAGGCAATACCACTTCAAAACGAGGATAAAAAAGTTAAGGCACAGGTGGAAAGAGATGTGGATAGTTAAAACTCTCCAAAGCTGAATCGAGTGAGGGACATAATGCAACAGGCTTCTTGTACTGCATCACCAGAAAAAGAAAGGCAGGAGATATATGGGTCTGCAGAGGAATTGTGCAGGAGAGCTGGTGACAGAGGAAATGGGAAAAACCAAGCTTGATGCCCCTTTCTTTGGTCTTTATGGGTAAAACCAGTCTTCAGGAATCCCAGGTTCCCAGGGCCAGTGGGAAAGTCTAAAGCAAGGAAGAGCAGGTTAGGTATAATTCCAAGGAACTGAGCACACTCAAGTCCATGGGATCCATTGCACCCATCAGCACTGAGGGCACTGGCCAGTGTCAATGTAAGGTCAACCCTGATCATCATGGCAAATGGGAGAGGATCCTGAGGACTAGAAGAAAACAAATGTGAGTCCTGTCTTCAGGCAAGGTAAGAAGGAGGATTCAGAGAATTACAGGCTGGTCAGACCCACCTTCATCTCTGGAAGGTGATGAAAAAAGCCAGTGTCCTTAATACCTTCTTTGTCTTGATCTTTTCCAGTAAAACCAGACCTTAGAAATACCTGGGACTGAATGTGGCTTCCTCCTTGAAGGGACAAGGAACTATAAAAGACCTAATGTTACACCAAGTAAATGGTCACTATTAGTGTCCTTGTCTGAAGTATAGATAAATATTTAAATTGAAGAAACAAAAGGTTGTATAATGAATATTTTTAAAGATAACTTGAACAAGTATGAAAATGCATCATATCACACTGAATTTTCAAGATAGAGGCATAGTTCTCCTCCACTCTACCCAGTCTATCCCTTAGAATTTACACTCATATGTTTGTTTATTTATTTGGTTTTTAAAAATCTAAATGTAATATAATATACAAGAAACTTTGTGCTTTACAGCATTGTAAGTATCATGGAAAAGAAATCCCTGGCCTTTACCTGAATTTAAGTGTTATTAGTTCTGTTGAAAAATGGACATTTGATTTTTCCTGTAACCATTTTTGTCTTTTGTCAATTTTGTCAAACTCTCCAAATTAGAGCAGATTATCATCCCTATCACACCCTTATTTCTTCTAAATGCTCATGCAGACAAAACAAGACCACACATCTCTGATGCAGCAGCAATAATTTTGAGCAGGGCCAGCATGCTGCCTTTGCAGTCTGAGACCCTCTGAAGTTTGTGTGGACCGAGATGACCCCTTGGGCAAGGTCAGCAGAATCTCTTCCCAACCAGCTTAGCCAGTAAGCAGATTATGGATGCACTCCGAGAGTTTCTAAGTGCTTAACCCAATGAGAGCCCTTCTGTGTTTTGCACTCCCAGGCCCATGAAGATGTGCAAGGCTGCAGAGGCTGTTCCATTCTTGATATGACAGTGCTTGGCACTGAACTATTATCTGCCAGAACAGCTGGTTAATAGGGAACAGTCCAGCATTATTTGTTTATAAACCAGCTCATAAATGATGAGCACTACTCTGTCACTTTTCATTTTGTCATCATTCATTGTAAAGAGGAAAAGCCAAGTTAACGATGTATCTGTCAACGTTTCCTCTCACCTGCCCCTGCATTAACACTTATTGAACGCTAAGATTTTTTTTCTTTTCACAAACAGAAACGGTGTTCAAAGCATTGTGCAATGCTCATTTTCTTTTGTTTTAGAGTAGACAATATGAATTTTATTATATTTATATTTAAGATGGGTAATAACACTGTGATTTTTTCCATTGGATGACTGCAGTTTTATCTACCTGTTTATGAGGCTGACAAACGTAATGGAAAATTCTAACAGACTGACAGATCACACCTGGGTAATTTCCAAGGTGCTCCAGCTCTGCTACTCCTCCCTGTGCCCTCCCACTCCACTTGTCACTTCCACCCTGCTCTAACCTCCCACACAAATCCTTTTGACTGATGGGGAGTCCAATGGATCATCCAAGGTGTTTCCTTCAGCATCCTGGTGGGCTTCAGATGTGCCCATCAGCTTCCGCACTGCCTGTAGTGTCCATGTTCCTTCCAGTGAATATCCTACCTCCTGATGTTCACAGAAAGGTTTTTTGCCACCTTCTCCATTCCCCACCCCCCTCCATTTCTGCTCTTCTTTTCACAACTCCTGCCTATCTTTCTCCACCCAGTCTCCTCCCAAACAAACCACCTGGTTATCCCTGTTGGGCTACAATTATTTCCAAAGGCCTGACACCACTACATGTGCAATCTCAGGTTTAAATGTCACTAATGATACAGTTTCCTGGGCACAGCTGTCCTTACAAGGCTCAATCCCCAAAAGATCCTGAATTCCCCTTGAGTTACCTGGTTCTTACTAGTTTCACCTGGCTTGTCTTGTATGCCTTCTGAGACACGATGTCTTGCCTATATCTTGATTCCCCTATTCAGCTTCAAGTAAACTCAAGCACTGTCTTGTCCCACATGAAGCTTCTCCTGTAACATGTTTTTTCTCACCCTGTCTTTTTTGGGTTCACAGCATTGATCTCCCTTCCCAGTCACAAGTCATTAACCTGAACATGTCCTTGGGACACTATCCTGCTTCCTGCAAAGGCACCCTCTCAACACCACCCTTATCCTCCACAACCCACAAGGCTTTCCTGGTGTTGGAGGGACACCCAGTCTGAGCACACCAGTCTGGGCACTGCAGCAGGGGCAGGACAAGGGACACATACAACCTCCTATTGACTGGAGGCTGCACAAAATGTCTCTGGGCTCAGGTCTGCCTGGATCTGTCACTGCTGGGGGTGGGTTTATCTATCTCAAGGTTTGTGCTTGAAAAGACATGCACACTGCTGCTTTGTTTCAGAGAGGAAACAAATTTTCTGGGTTATTGGAAACGCGCTGGTGGTGTCCGATGAGAGAGATGATCTGAAGACCAGGATACTTTTTGGGACACGTGGTTTATTGGTCGTGGGAAGGCAGCCTAACTGGGGAAGGGTCCATAAGTCTAAGGGGACAGGGATCCAGCAGAGTAAGAGAGCGATTTACCTGTTACATTCCATTTTAACCCTTTCTATCATGAATATTCTAATGAGCATCAACCAATCACCTCAAGATACAAAACCTACAGAATCTACATATAGCCTATGGGAACTACAACATTACAATACTACTCTACATATCAAAATCCTGAAAATCTACCTTATCCCTGATACCTGAGAAGGTCCAACCCCTTATTCATCCTTTTGTCTTGGCAGGGGTGTCACTGAAACACCCAGCCCAGTCTTTTCAGCTAACCTAATCACCCTCTTCCTTCCCAGCACCCTACAGTTCAAATCTTGCTTTAAATTCTATTCCTCTTGTAGGTTTCATACTCTTAGAATCTTTTACTAATAAATCATCTCTGCAGGGCCTGCAGCTACTTCATCCTCTCCAACACTGGGTGATACAGCTTTACTGAGAATTGACCAAACCTGGGTTTGGCTAAAAAGAGGAGAAAGCATTTTGCCACATTACTTGACACCTGATGGGATAATGCAATTTTCCGTTCTAAGTATCTGGGAAAAGTATTTTCTATTGGCAGATATTTTGCTTAGAGGTAGTAAATAATTTATTGTAATAATTTTAGTAGGAATACAAATTTTGGGAGACCTCTCTTATCCCTGAGTTCCCCTCTCAGGCACTGGTTGCAAATTCAAGACAAGTAATTTTGTGAACACAGAAATTGGATGTTATAATCAGGACACCTGATGAAAGGGTAAAGGAAAACAGAAGAAATCTGGGCTTCCTTTGAAACAAGTGCAACAATTAAAAACAGAGGATGATGTTTTACTACAAAAGCACAGGTGAACAGGACTTTACTTTTATTTGTATAATTTATAAAATATTTTGTGAAGACATCTGGCCAGTGTGAAAGGAGTCACTTGCACTATTGATTGATCTTCCTTCCCAACACCTAAACTAGATGAAATGCCAGTTGAGCAGAACAGCCAGAGGAAGCATTTTCCATGTAAGAGGGCTTTTTGTATTATCTGGTATCAATAAAGACCTGATTATGTTCTTACCTGGTATCAGTAAAGATCTGATTATATTCTTTCCTGATCTCTACTCCATAGGAAACATTTTTAAAGGTTATCATTGCTTGTGTCAGTGACGTTTCTGCTAAGCTCTGTGCCACTCCTGCTCCTTCCTTTGCTGTCACAGATGCATCCCCTGTCATCTTATCTAAACAGTCCTTGTCCATAATGTGTTGTTTCTAGTTCAGTAATCTACTGCAGTAACAAACCATGGACAATGGCAGTATTTGTAGAGGTAGTTGGAGGAAGGAGATTAATTAAAGGCCATTTTGAAAGGAAGATGGTCCCATTCCTTAAAAAAAAAAAAAAAAGATATGAACACCATGCAGCTGTAACTGCTTTGGAAGATTTACTTTTGCTTTTTAAGCAGATGTCTCTGTTGTGATTTAATTATGAATAAACTGGAATAGCTGGATGCTATGGGAAATCTGCTGCAAAAGCAGATGTCAGCCAGGCTGTTTTAGTTCATACAAAGCACTTGTAAACTCCAGAGGGTTATGGCCTCTTTTAGTTAAACCACAGAGCCTGCAACTTATAGTGCTTATTGTTTATTTAATGCAGTTTGTGAAAAGCAACTTATTAGGGTATGTTGAGATTGTCCCATTCCCTGACTTGTCTTGTCTTTCCCTGAAGAACAATTCAAGGATGTTCTGCTCTTTTTTGATATGTAAAATCAGGCAAAACCAGGTTAGTACCTTATTAGCACTAAGCGCATTTTCAGTCAAAAAGAAAGGCAAAGCAAACATTCAGTTTGAAGAAAATCTTAAGCACAGCTGAGACCTTCAAAGTTCTTGTAAGACCAAATTGCTTTGGCTGGCCTATCATTTTATGCTGAAATGAGTATTTTTTCACTTAAAGATGAAACTTCTAAAATTACTCTAAGCAGACTTTTTCTGGTTTCCCTCCATCCCCAAAATCTTGCCTTACAGTGACTACAGAAAAGTTCTGGGCAATTGTACTAGAACAAGGAGGAGGAAAGTGTGTCCCTGGAGGTCTGGGAGCTGTGACACTAATACATTAGAGATGAATATGGGATAAAAGATGGAGATCTCTTATCTTTTCCACAGAAGACAGGATTTGGGTCCAGGATTAGATAGCCAAATGCCTGCATTCAAGTAGCCCTCTGTAAACATCCATTTGTGGTAATGACAACTTTGATGCCTTTTTCATGTAAGAACACTCATTTACTTATCTTAAACTAAGCTAAGCTACATCCCACCATTAATATGTTTTCTAAACTGAATAAAAGGCTAAAGGATGAATTTAGTTTTTGTAACAGCAGCTGATGAGGTGGGGGCATCTAAGAGTTTTATGATTATGATGGAATACTTAACAATGCAGGGTTATAACCAATATTTAAGCAATTGAGAACAGTGCTGTTTATGTCTTGTGGCTGTTTTGACCATGGTTTGCTTTAACAGGGCTTGTGCTTCAGGTGGTTTGGGTTGTGAGCAGTTTTTGGAAACAGCTAATTGCTGTTTCCAAGATATGCCTGTCCATCTCTTGGTCCTTCTGCACACACAGCCAAGCAAGCATGCAGGAGCATCATTGATGGCAAGCTTCTGCTTCCTGCAAGTGCATCTCTGAACCCAGCAATGAGGAGTGCTAACTTTACCCCAGGAATTTTGGTGAACTTGTGTCTTTCTACATAATTTTGGTCTGGCTGCTCAGTAATGTGTGTAGGAGAAACAACAGAGATTCACAGGACCTGTCCAATTGCAGTCTAATTTTCTGACTTGACAGCAGCAGCGCCGAAATTCGCTGAGGGGTTTTTCCCATTTCTGTGTGCCTGTGCAAAGACAGGCATTTCACCTCTCCCCTAGCAGTGCAGAGCTCCTGTCAGCCTCAGCAAAACAGCTGCTGCCCTGGAGAAACCCCTCCTAGGCAAGCACATAGTGCTGTGGAGTAATGAGGCAATTGGCTTAAAACTGCATTTTTTAACTTGAAAAATGTATGTGGTTAATATTTCATTCTGCATATAATTATTAATCTGTATTTCAGCTTTTCTTTAATCTATTTCTAGGCAAAGTAGGGATGAAAACAGGACTTTATATAACCCTGATGAAAGCATCTGTCAAGTAACAAGAAAAAAATAAGTACAGGAGACTTGTTAATAAAACAGTAAAACTATCTGGAGACATAGCATTAAAACGAGGGAGCTTAGTGCTCTAATTAAACCATCTGCTTTTAAAATTGATTTCCTTTAGCAACTGGCTTGATTGCTGGGGCATCCCTGTGTGGCACTGAGCTGAGCCCCTGGACTTGCCTCAATCAGTCTTCCCTGGCCATGGAGGCACTGTCCTCCACCCCAGCTGTCTCTCTTTTTTTTGGTGCAAAACGGCCCCCAAAGCCATCGTTCTCATGCAGGACTGCTCCAAAGAGGTGGCTCCTGTCCCAGTGGGGTGATGTCACCTAAGATAGGGCCATTTCTACCTCATCCATACACCTCCTTCACCAGGTTCTATGCTGAAATAGTAAATGACAGCCCTACCATTTGGGGGAACAGGGCAGAGGTATAAAGTAACCTTTCTCCATCCACTGAAGAAATTTCCTTGTTTGAGGATAGTGACTACTGACTGCAGGGCATAACTGGAACAACTTTGCAATTTTAAGGCTTTGTGAAGAAGTCAGAGCCCATGTCATTCAGCTCTACTGAAAGCACCATCAGGTGTCCACTGCCCAATTTATTTTCCTCACATAACATGCTTTCACTGCAGATGACCAGGTTTTCCTACTTTCTTGTTGCATTTCCTTTTCCTGACATGGAGTGCAGAAGGAGAAATGCCATTTCTATCACCACAGGCACGAGGACCATGCTCACCCTTGACTTCTTTTTACTGGAGATCTTTCATCAGTCTAATGAAAGGAAATAAGTACCTGCAAATGTTCGCCACTGGGATCCAATGCTTGCAAAAAAAAAAAGTGCAGGAGCCTCCCCAGCAGGAAAATAGGCAGCAATGGGGGTGGCTGGCTGGAGACAATGCGCAGAGCTGCTGGGAAGCAGTGGCACAGGTTACACATACTGCCTTACCTGCCCTCACTGAACTCAACCTTGTAAATCCAGATAGCAAAGCTGAAAGCATGGGAAAAGCTAATTAAATGCAGCACTCAATTAAAATCCCTTTAAAAAATTTTATTAGTTTTGTGCAAAACAATTTACTCATCCTTTTATTATTCTTCTCAGTTTCTTTACAAGGAAAGACTGTCCAGGGGAGTTAAAAACCAAGGTGGTTTTTAACACCCTACACAGTAGGGTAATCTGTGAGCCTGGGAAACTAACCCTTTGTGTGCCAGTTTGATGTGGTCTAAGCAGAGTGCTGAGCTGCTGCCTGCATGCTCAGCTACCCTGAGAGGAATCATAGAACCATAGAATATTGGGTTGGAAGGGACCTCATGGAAAATCTGGTCCAACCTTTCTTGGCAAAAAGCATGGTCTAGGTAAGATGGCCCAGGACACTGTCCAGCCAAATCTTTAAATTGTCTAATGCTGGACAATCCACCATTACACTGGGGAGATTATTCCAATGGCTGATTGTTCTCATTGTGAAATATTTTTCCTCCTGTCTCTGGTCAGAATCTCCCCAGGAGTAACTTTTAGTCCTTACCCCTAGTATTTTCAATGTGACTCCTTGTAAAAAGGGAGTCTCCATCTTCTTTATAGTCACGCTATAAATACTGGAGCATGGTAATAGTGTCCTCCTTCTCTTCTCAAGGTTGAACAAACCCCTTTCCCCATGTGGAGCCTTTCTAGTCCTTATATTATATTTGTGGCCCTTCTCTGCACCTTCTCCAGCCTGTCCACATCTCTTTTTGTCTCGAGGGGACCAAAACTGAACACAGCATTCCAAGTGTGGCCTCACAAGTGGGATAATGACTCCTTTATCATTGCTGATGCTGCCCTTGTTGATGCAGGAGCAGCTCCTTGGCTTGAAATGATTACTGACCACCTCCTGGGGAGAAAGAATCGAGCCTACTCCAAAGAGCAACAAGCAGTTAAAAATAATCCCTCTAAAGCTTCCTGGAAATGGCAGAAATTGCTGTTTGAGCCTTTTCTGTTTTCTACATCTGCAAAAGCTTGGTGCCGGCAGAAAGACACAGAAATGTGGTCTGTCTGTAACAACTTTTATTTTCTTCCTCTTCAGCTGTGCCAAGAAGAAGAGCCTACTGTGAAAATGTCTCTAAAATTAAAGCTAATTTATCAGGAGCACCCCTACTTATTTTCTTTAATTTTAAAAGCTGCCTTATCTTGCATTAACATAGACTTGAACAATATGTTCTTTATAGGCAAGTGTAAAGTGCTCATAATGCAAATGGATGACAAAAGGATCACACAAACTCCTGGTTGCTCCTCCAAGCAGACAGATCCTGTCCAGCCCCCAGCCAGAGTCCAGCGGGGCAGGAAACACACTTTGGGGTAGGGTTTGTACCCTACAGCACCCAGCAGCACCCCATAGCCGCCTACTGACACTGCAGTCAGCACAGGGTGCCAGCCAGATGCCCATGGACCCTGGCATTAGAGACAGAGTGCTCTGCCAGCCCCTGACCTCCCTCACCTGGCTGAGTAAAGCCCATGGGCTTCACAGCCACAGTGGGGGATGGCTCTGCCAGCGTGTTCCCCATGATGAGACTTCTGTTGCTGTGAACTGGTTTGATCAGTCTCGAATTTTGTGTTTGCTGGGGAGAGGAAGAAGAAGGTACCCACAGAAGACAGCTGGTGCCTCACAGACAACAAAAGATGCCATGTCAGTGTTCAAACTGGGTAAAATACTTCAAGGTGGCATGAGTATGGAAAGCCAGCAAGTCTCAGCTGCAAGGATCTCTGTACCTGTGAGTACAGAGAATGGGTATGGAAAGGCTCACTATACTCGGGGTTTAGTTACCTACTGTTTCACAACGTACAGACTGTCTCTGCTGTCCTCTAGATGTCAGTGACAGACAGCACATGCCAGCTTCCTGCTTCCACCCACACCCCGTCCTGGCTGGGCCAGGCTCTTGCCTCCTTCCCTTTCCCTGGCCTCATTGTCTCTGATACAGGACTGACACTTAGTGGCAGCACCAAAGGAATTCATCCTTCAAAGCAAGCCAAGATGCAAATCCATGACTTCCATTTTTTTGAAAATGCTGGTTTCCAGTTTTCCCATGGGTAAACTGGAACATGGCCCCTTGGTGTCTCACCATGGTGTCTCACCATGTGCTGGGGGACCATCTGGATGTCCATGAAAGCATGGCTGTGCTTTCCCAAAGCAGGTCTGCTCTCCTCAGAGGTTATCAGGTGATCCCTGATTGAGATGGAGAATGCCACACCAGGGTGTGCTGATGGTGTTACAGCAGGACTTTCCAACAATGGATAGCTAAGGAGGTGCAGGAGAAAGAGAAGGCTAATCAACAACCTCCTGCACTAATTTATATGAAATGAACTTATTATTAATGGAACTGCTGGTAAAATAGTTTTCCATCAAAGCCGTTCTTGATGAAAAATGAGGTAATTGAAAGTGCACATAAAAAAAAAGTCTACGTACCAGCTCTCTTTGGGGCTTCTATCTATCAAGAAAAATGAAAAAAATAATTATTACATTGGCTTTTTTTCCATCTCTTGGTTCTACAAGGAAAGTGAGTGACGTTTTTCCAAAGAATCCTAATGTAAATATCTTCAGTCAGCACATTGTGAAGACCATATTCACTAGAGACCTCATTCTCTAACTTCACCTTTTTTCAGCAGCCACCTCCCTTTTTATTCCCCAGGATGTGAAAAAGGTCTTCAGAAAGGTACAACAATTACATAGTTTGCC
Source organism: Phylloscopus trochilus trochilus (assembly GCA_016584745.2). NCBI lineage: Eukaryota > Metazoa > Chordata > Aves > Passeriformes > Phylloscopidae > Phylloscopus > Phylloscopus trochilus. The sequence goes on along the minus strand of WQNJ02000062.1, from coordinate 31,424,060 downwards.
TTTATTGATCCTCTGTAGTGCTAAGTCTCTAAGAGCATCTTTTATAAGGACTGCTGCTGATTGGTTGAAGAAATTGCTAAAATACTGTAACGTGCTTGGGTGGGAGAGAGAAAGCTAGGAACACCTGAAATGTTTTTCTAATTTCAACTATTGCCATCCCTGAAGACAGTTTAATATAAATTTTAGGTCATCCTAATCCTGAGATGATATTGAGCAGGTCTTCATGGTAAAGAAGGTCCTGTAAAGTTACAGTGATCAAAACTCTCCCCAGCCTTTAGCTGGGAAAAGCTGCTGGAGCAGTCACCATTTCACGTTTCATTCTCCATGGTTTTAGGACATATGAAACAGTGGTTTTCTTCCTATTATTATTATTAAACATAAGAGCATATGTCCCATTGGGGTTTGGAGAGCATGAACTCCACAGCACCATCTTGATGCATCTACTCTGGGAGCTTTTGGCTGCCACAGTGAGAGGTGTTTTCTGGTGAGTTGTAGATTGCAATGGCAATTGATTACCCTGGGAAGAAGATAATCAGTATGTTTGTTACATTTCCCCTCATAAAATATCCCAAAACTTCTCATTCATCTTCATAACCTCTCAGCTGGTGACACAAGGCAGAAGACTGATGTGAAGCTGGGGGTGGTGGCAAAGAGAAGACACAGCTGCCCAGAGATTGCATTTGAAGGTACAAAAAGGTGTAAAGCAAGGAAAGAAGACTGAAAATTACTCTGATTCATGTGTTGGAAGTCTAGGTAGGATGGTACAGCAAGGGGTGAGGGATTCAGTTGTGGGAGCCTGCTGAGTGATGCATGCAGGAAGCAGGTTGGAGCAAACACACAAGAGTGACTTTTTGTTGAAACAAATGCAGTGATTTTGCTTTGACATTAGGAAATCCTGGCAGCAGCACTGTGCTGGGGGTGAATGAGAAGCAGGAGCAAGAACTGCCAGAGAAGGGGAAAGGGGGAGAGACTGAGCCCTGTGCAGACAGAGCAGGCAGCATTCAGCAGCTGAAAGGAAGGAGACAGATTGTGTACATGCTTAGGGAAAAGTGGCCATTGCCTTTGCCTTGCTCAGCACAGCCCACAAACAGAGCTATGACCACAGCAGATCTCAGGCCCCTCACATGCAGGATCTTATGCTGGAGGTGCTGCTGTCTGCCCAGGATAGTCATGTTCCTTGTTCAAACTAGTGGAGAATTAGGATCTGCCTTTACAAACATTTTTTTAATATGTCTGTCTATTAAACGGAAATAAAATTTTAGAAGTTTTAAAAGGTGATTGGCTACCCATGGTCTTTTCCAGGTCTGTATTTCACTCCTGCAAGCTGTTGTAAGTTCAAGGAGCACATCCCTGGCTATTGATTTTTCTGACACCTTTGAATTAGCTGAAGGTTAAAGTCTGTCAAGAGAATGTTTAATTTGTGTATTTAGCAAGCACAGTTCTTTCATCTGCCCACACAATATGCCAAGAAATATGCTAAATTGGAGCAATAGCTCTATCAGGGCTAAAATGAAAAACTGTTAAACAGCAACACTTCTGCCAAGACACTGAGAGCAAGTATCAAGATCACCTCTAATTACAAATCCTGCTAGCTGAAGTAATTAAAGAGTTCATTCTGGACTTGCTTCATGGAACTACTCCATGCTATTGACTAGTGGGATTCTCCTCATCCTGGGGATCTCAACTGGCCCTGGATATCAGTGGTGTCATCAGGAAAACTGGACTCTGCACTGGCTCAGCCGCTTCTTCTACCTGACAAAAGCATAGCTAAGGCAGAAGAAACCAACTCAGGTAATTCCTGAAAGGGAGACTTATTCAAATGAAAGAACAACCAGGATGATGAAGACAAGCTGGTCACAAAGTTGAGTTGGAATTTGGAAGAAAGTTTCTTTTTTGCTATAAGAGAAGCAGGATTTTGAGACAACTTTCCAACTAGCACAGCAGAGCCAAACAAAACCACAGGGAAAATATCAACCCAGATCCAATGCTGTGCTTTTAGTTGGAGTTGTGTAGTTTTATGACATAGACTCTGTGGCAACAGAAACAGCAGAAGACTTGTCTCTGTAACCCAAGAATCTTCTCTAGGCTGATTATTTAATGCAGACCATGAAATATGTTGCACTGAAATGCCATCCCCTCTGCAGGTTTCAGTAGGATGAATGGGTTTGATGGATACTCACACTTTGCTCTGAGCACAAATGTTCCAAAAGACATGAAACGGACACTTAGGCCTTAAGTATTATAGTCCAGCTGGAGCAGCACTGATGCTACAGCAATTTACCTTAATGACTCAAGACTGTATTTCACAGCAATGCTGTATAGCTCTTCTGACCTAAAAGCCCTTTCATGGCTTAAACTCAAATTTATGCCATTCATGGAATATATCTAAAAGAAAAAAAAGTGTATAAAAGAAAAAAAAAGGTATCAAAACCAGAAAGAAAAACAGAGGATTTGAAGCTATGAAAACCCAGAGATTAAAGTGTGCTGAGGGGAAAATTATACCAAGAGTGCCAATGATTATGGAAGTCTCATAGTAGGAAGACCATTACCTTGGGGATCAGCAGTGGAAGCCATTAAGCAGACATTACCAGGTGCAGCGTGGGAGGGCAGCAGCAGGATGACCAGACTCTGCAGCAGCAGTCAGAGGCAGTGCTTGTGGGACCACAGCCATCTCAGCAAGCGGTGTTCCTGTCTCTTGGAGAGGGCACATGGCTGTGTCACTGCTCCAGGCAGGTGGCATCACCAAAGGACTCTGCAAGGGCTATTCCCAGCAGACAGCCTTTAGGCAATAGCTGAAAGAGGACAATACGAGTGTATGGGCAAAGAAAACTGAAGCAGAAAAAGCTGGAGCCCCATCCAAATACAGCTTTAATTAGAAAATCCACAATTAAATGATAGTGTATCTGAACACATTAGTGTGCTGCTTGTATCATGCTCAAGAGTGATTCAGCTTTCTCAATTCTCACACCTGAAAGGCTGACTTCTTCACACCCATATTCTTCCTACCTCCCTCCATTAAGTGTGTAAAACTGTGAAATTCAGAGAATCTAAAGAAAAAGGAAGGGAAGAGCTGTTAGCTTTAGCATCAGACTCCATGGGATGGATTTTGCAAATGAAGGATGGACTGGCACTTATGTGCTGCAGACAGGAGCCCCACAGCAACAGCACCCACGCCATATCCAGCACTGTGTGTGCTTTCCTTCCAGCTTTGCCCTGTGAAAGAGAAGCTGACACACAAATTGACAGGAAAGAAGGAAAATTGGCTGAGGCTATCTTGAGGCAGAAACCATCAAATCTGATAATTACCCTTTTCCTATTGGGAAGGTGTGAACTGGAACTATTTAATGAAGAGGAATAATAGGGTAGCAGCAGCTGGAGAAGCAGAATGGGACAAACCTGAGCTGTTATCTTCAGAAAACCTCACCTGCTACAGCTCCATATTATTTGCCTGGCCTTGCCCCTGGACTCCTGATCACCTTCTGCAGGTTTGTCTCCATGCCAGCACTGATCTGCTCTTCACTGCTTTAGTCGCACGTTGGTGAAACAAATCCCTCATGCCTAGGTGCAGTGCTGGTCTGGTGCCTGTGGGAGTCAGACACGCAGTGACGGCTTTTGCTTTGCATCTGGGGCTAGAAGTCCTCTATACCCTCAACTCTGGCACTTCACAGTGACATGTTTGCAAAATCTTGCTGATACCAGAAATGCCTCGCCCAAAGAAACAAGGCAAAAAAAGGCTACTACATTTTTTTTCCCTGGGTTCCCAGCAGAGTAACTCAATCTGCCAGGTTTATACATGGAAGGTGCTGTAACACAGAGAGATGCTGTCTCGGTTCTTATTTGTCACATTTTGATATTCATTGATTGCAGTGGAATTGATCTTGATCTCCAAAGAGGTGCAAAGGAAAGATAAGCACAGTTTCTGTGTGGCATGGCTGAAGGAGATATAACCCCTGGACCTGGAAGTGTGTGCTTTCCCTGGAGGGTGAGGTTCCTCTCCTGAACTAGATGTATGTACTGTGGACAGCTAAACTGGACGGAGCAACCAAGCAGCTAGAGACTGGCACACATTTCTCAAGGTCTCACCTCAACTCCCTGTTTCCAAATCAGAATATAACAATTCCTTTCTTGTCTTCTGAACACAATTTTTCAAGACTCCAGCTGACATTTTCTTTAGAGTGCTAATTCCTTAAATCCCCATTTTTCTGTTTCCCAAATTTTTCAGGGGATTGAATCACATAAAGTGGTCACCTTTAAAGAAATCATATAGAGGACTTGCACCCAAAGTGTTTGTGCTGCACCGTGCAGCCTGAGGAGGTAACTTCAGATGAAACCATCAAGGCACTTTCAGTGACAGCTTGGTTGAAGTCTAAGAAATGAACTAGGCAAGTCCATCTGGCACCTAAAAAGCAAATCAAGCAAATCAAGCAAATGAGAGTTCAGTAGGACCTTGTTACAGCCCAGACTGACTGCCTGGGGTAGGAATGAGATGCAGACAGACTGGCACACACATGCTTGCATGTGAACAAACACAGCGATGTCTTTCAAGCACTTTTTTTGCACTGATGCTGCCCTGGCACAGGGAGCAGATGCAGAGCTGGGATGCATGGAAGGGCGACAGCCAGTGGCAAGGCATGCCACTCCATGTGACCTTTGTCTGCTTTCTGCTCTCTGAGTGTGGTCTCTGGCAGCCAGGTAGGAGGAATGGCAGTGTCACTGGTTTCCACACAGAGTGCAGGCTGTGATGCAACATGAGCAAAGTGACACAGAACATCGCTCCCTCTGCAAACCAAGAAGATCCTGCCCACTCATGTGGCAAAATCTGCTTCTGCCCACCATGACATAAGATCTGAGCTACTACAGCTCCACTCACTTCAGAGCAATGCTACTGATCCTGCATCAGCTGAGGATCCCACTGCAGGCATTTCAGGCTTGCCTCTTCCATCTGTACCTCTTTTATGCATCCTGCCTAAAGCAGATGGCACAGAGCCTTGCTCTAGGGTGCAGCAAAAGTCACAAATGGAATTTTCATGGCAGCAACCCCAATAGATAGTGGGCAAGTTTTAGACAGGAATGATAAGGTATTAAAACCTATTTACTAGACTGAGAATCAAAGGAAGACTGTAATTATGCAACCTGTACCTTTGGTTAGCCACTTAACTGGTAAAATGTATTCAGTTACCTTCTATGGATTGGCAAAGTGGATAGGCAAACCAGGAACTCACATTCCTTTCAGAAGTAAAAAGCAGTGAAGCTTTTAGCCCTAGGAACAAAACTTCATTTTGTGAAAACTTCCTGTCCCCAGTGCCCAAGCCACCCAGAAAGACCTGCCCTTTATTTCCAGGTAACCCAAGTATAAAAAATAGAAGACAATTCCTTTTTTCTTTTTTTTTTTTCTTTACTACTATTTACCTGGGGAGACCCCAAACCAGCAGGTATTCTGGTCACATTGCAATTCCCATGCAGTCACTGGGGTTCAAAGGCAATTCACATCTTACAGAATCAGGTTCACCCATCCCAGGTGAAAAGTTCTGCAGAGGCTGCCCAAACCAAAGCACCAGACTGCCACCAGAGCAAGCCACAGCAAGAATAAACTCATAGTTTTTCATTGTTTCTTTTAGTACATACAACACAGTGCAAATTCCTTTTTTGAATTGCAGTTTTTTTATTAGATGAACACAATTTAATACATAACATGTACACAACCTAGGATGCAACATGCTCCCTCCCCTACCGAGTTACAAAACACTGACACCGTGAAGAGGAACACCAGCTCTGCGTTCGTGACCCCACAGGGATGTTACAGATGGCCAGGAGTGGAAGCTTTGCACACAGGTAGGTTTACACAGGACAGGATGACACACATGAGGAAGAGGTAAAGATTAGAAAGAAGGGAGTAAATTGGATCTGCCCTGGCTGAAGGACTGCTCTCAAGAAGATGTTCTCTGTTTTCCCTCCCAAATTCCTTAGGGAGCAGGAGGGTGAAGCATAGGCCATGATGCAGCTGGAGTTGTGTGTAAAGCAGTGGTGTGTGGTGTCACATGTGTCACTGCCAGCCAAGGGTCCCTGTGAGAACCACTGCTCAGGGTGCCAGAGCAAGCTGTGGGCCATTCTGCACTGGGTCTTCCACTCGGGCCCTCTGTGAATGGTGAATATATGGGGCTCCATCCTCTTCCCACTGTTCATGCCAAGGTGTAGAGAAATCAGTGAATAAGTTACTGAAAACGAATGGGATTTGGCATTTGCCTGGTGACCACCCCACTCCTGCACTCCTGTGAAGGGCCACAAGGCAATTTCAGGGTCCTACTTCTGAACCATGGTATTGGCTGAATAGGACACCTCAAATAAATGGCCTGATGGTGGAAAAGGACAGGGAGGGATAACCAAGAAATCCACTGAGAGCTTGGCAGCTGCTCTTCATTTCAGTGATAGCACTTGGGCTGCTCAACACTAGAATCAGACACTATTCTAAAGAAAGTGTAAACATGAATTTATGGGCTTTACTCCAGGTTCACTTCCCTTGGAAGGTTTGATTCAACAACAAAAATTCAGACAATCAACAAAAAGAAAAGAAAATTAAAAAACAAAGTCATCTAGGAAAAATCAAGAGTTTGGAAGACTCATCAAAAACTGTTTCAGTCTTATAAAGCATGTGCCTTTTGACTCAGGCCTCAAAATAAATTTACTGCATTATTAAAAAAATAGCAATATAGAAACTACGCCTTTCTCAGTTCAAAGTTTAAGCACATCTAAGAAGACCCCACAGAAACAGTCCCCCTTCTGGCAAGGCACTATCCAGCAGTGTGTGGCACAAACAAAAACACCTCTATCAAAGCCACTGATACAGTGAATGTGCACGTGCACGTCAGCCCACACAGCAACTTTAGCTAGGTAAAAGGATTCAGTTTCACTCACACCGCTCTCCATTCTAAAAAGTGGGGCAGTTATAAGTATTAGCTAAAAATTGGGATCATTTGGTTCTTAAGCATAACTTTATATGCCAAAATTTTAAACAGAATTAAGAATTTCCTATTTCTTTCAATAAGTGTCTCTAGTTTCCCCAGACCTTTTCAGTTACCTGATAGCTACATTTCATTACTATAAAACTGATTTAAAAAATTCCAGATCATCTTGTGTAACAAACTAGAAGTCTACTTGCTTTAATTACAAAAATAAGGCTGTCATACAACAGACAAAATTCACATCCAAACATATATACCTTTTTTTTTTTTTAACTAGCTATTTATAATTCAAAAACACAGATTCTAAGGGACTTACACTGCCAATCCATGCAGGCAAGCAGGATATCTTTGGAGCTAGTGTTGTCCTCCATATAACTGACTATGCCCACACGCATGCTCTGAAAAGCCAGGTTTACTTAACATCTGAAACAAGACTAGCTCTCCACTAAATGAGAGCCTTCTATTCTACAGTTATCAAATTCAAAAGCAGCTCCATGGAACTAATTTCACCCCTGGAGAAAACAGTGTGGTTTTTCCATTCACATCAGTAAGCCTGGGATTTCACCCAGGATTACTCATGTGTATATGCTTACACACTTCGCAATTTTTTCAAACCTGGGACTTCAGGCAGTTCTCAAAGTTTACAACGTATCAAGTACACGATAAATCCAGGATGGCTTCTCAACTGCAAGTAATCAACTGCAAAATTACATAAATTTATATCTCTATTCATTTACAAAGTTAAATATTTAACTTCTTTTTAGGAATAGTTATATTGAACGTGGTGAAGTTAACAATGTGCAGCTCCACCTCATGTCATATTCCCTTCCTATAGTGAGGTTCAAGTCTCATGAAAATATGGGATTGGTTACAAGAATGTCACAGTAGCTTGACCAAGACAACATAATTCTTAAAAATGCATGTACAAACATCAATGCCCTTTCAAGATTCCTCTAAAGAAGGTGCTGTGGCAAAGATTTTGACCAGCAAACACAACTACAGACTTCAAACCTGTGTGTGCTCTTGCTCCATCTAGCTCTTTAGCTCAGCTGAGCAGCCACGTTTATTCAGTCTGGTAAGAAGAAGGCTAAGAGGTGACCCAATGGTAGCTAAAACTAACTATGTCAAGGGCCATTAAAAAAAGAATGGTGCCAATCTCTTCTTGTGAGTGCCAAAAAAACCCAGCAAAGGCAGCAGCCTCAAATTAAAGCCTAGGAATCAAAGCTGGACTTTAAAGTTTTCACTAGGAAAGCACTGCAGCAATGTCACAGGTTTCCTAGAGAGTTACAGATCTTCATTGCTGGATATTCTTAATACTCTGCTAGACAAACCCATATCTGATCTGAGCTAGTGTGGTTCTTTGGCCTGATTTTGAGACTGCTGGACCAGATGACCTTCAGTTGTCTCTTCCAGCTGATAAGTTTGGTATGCCATGATTACTGATGCCAACAGAAGAGTGATTTGTTTCACAGTGTTGCTTTTGTTGTGATATTGTTGCTTTCTGACACTTTTTAAAATTCTGGCTTCCTTCAAACCACACAGTCTGAGTGATGCTTTGATTGCAAAGTAGCTTTTCTACATAGTGGTTGTCCTTCATTTACCCAAAGACAAAAGGACATTCACTGTGATGGCACTACCTTGCCACTATGAAATCACTTGAGTAAAAGCTACATTACAGCATAGCTGTTATTTATGTATCCACATTTGATTCAGGATATACGATGCAATTTTACTTCTGTCTAGAATGCATTTTGTAAAGGTTATTGGTAAGTCATGGGCCTAAGTTTTGCTATGTGCATCAATGCAGTCCCACTGGAATAATCTCCACTTCCTTTACTGGCTCCTGTTCCTCAGCTGAACAACCTCTCTGGCCTCATTTGGTAAAGCAAATGTCTTTGAGGCACTTCCACACTACCACGACCATATCTGGGGATATAACCAGGACAACAGCTAGGCAAGTTAGGCATACTCTTGGACCCTGGTGGAGTGTTTAACCATCATGGGACTGAAACCTGGCTCTCAAACTATCCCCCTGACTCTCATGTGGCTTGTGGTGGAGCTGTGTTACCAAAGGTAAACTGAAGTTTTGGCAAAATTTTATTTTAAGACAGTCCAACTATAGAGGTCCAGCCTTGGGTGTTAAGACTTTCTCAGTTAAGAGATAACTTCATATTATCAGTAGTTATTAGAGTCCCTTTAGCTCTTCTGAACTCCCCCGTATTGCCACCAAGTGTTTAACTGAGCATTTCACCTGCATTTGGAAACATGTCAAAATATTTCACTTTGGCACCTCCTTCATGATAGTAACTTGTTTTAAATAGTCAGTTGCAATGTGCATCATTAGACAAATCAAGTCTTCATTAAAGAGATTAGCAGCCCATGTCTCTTAAAATAACCATGATCTAGAATAAACATCACAATAAATAAACGTAGAGCAAAAATATGGCAGTTATTGGCTTAGACTAAGACCTCAATGATGCTTTTTACCTTCTGGATCATAGCCAGCACAAACATCATAATAACCACCAGCACTTCAACTATCACAATGACCTAATTTGAACTACAGTAGTGGGAAGAATTAAAAAAGGTAAGGAATATGACTACATAAGTATACCCATGAATTATACAAGCCCTACCCTTCCACTCCTTATTCTGAAACATACATGCCTGTTAGAACATCAGGGCCAGTTCCAAAATCCAAAGACAAAAGTGAAACATCAACAGTGAGCATTTTTACAACGGAAGATGAGTAGCCCAGCCTTATTCCTATTTCATAGGTGTGTTATTAGCTCCACATTATTGGAGAGCACCATCTCATGGCAAGCAGACTACTACTAATGACACGTGTTTGCTCTATCACAGTGATCCATTAGGGAAGCTGTTATGTGCTGAAGAATAGAGTCACTCATTCAGGAATGTGCTTGTTGATACTTCATATGGGCTTTCTATGGTTCTGACTCCTATTGAAAAGAGAAAAAATGAAGAGCATTATTAATTATTATTAACATAATACTAATATTACAAATACGTTCTCATCTCTCATACCTATGACCTCGGCATATAAGGTGACCCTAACCCCAGACCACTTAGGAGCTGAGGATGCATCTCCCTGAAGTACTGCCAGACTGAAGCAGGAAGTTTATAGACCCCCCTCCAGGCCTCCAACACCATATTTTCTAGGAACAGAGCTGCATAGAAGCTGCTATTTCAGATTGTGTCAGAACATCATCTTTTTCCTAGGACAAGTTCTCCAAGCTACAAAGTGAGGCAGGCTGCCAAAATGACCTGCTTCTGTGGTTCTGTCTTGGGTTATGGAACCAAAAATGTGTATTCTATTTCATCTGCTGAAAGCAGTTGGGGAGATGTTCTTCTTTATCTCTTGTAATTCTGGAAGGAGGGGGGTGGATGCCTTCTGATAATGAATGGGCCAACTGTTGAAACCAGGTGGGGCAGTGTTTCTTATCTCTTTCACTGCTGTCCTCCCTCCAGGGGAATATTTTCTGCTAATGGACCATTAAGACTCCCCAAGCAGTCATCCCCGAGCAGACATCCACATTCCATCACCCCATGGTGAGATGCTCCACCCAGTGGGGGGAGCCAACCATTCCTACCTGGATAAAAACTGAGATGTAGGAATACAAGGTATCCAGCTTCACTCGATTCCTGGAGGAAGACTGGACCCCTTCTCACCATCACTGGACCCTTTTCTACAGGACCATCTCTGCCCCAACAGAACCACATCTGCCACTCCAGGAGGACTCACTTTTGGGCTGCTTCCAACACCCTGACCAACAGGGTGTCAGGTTGTAGCTCTGACTCTGTCAGGGTTTTCCAGGGTTGTTGTTCGTTTGTTTCCTTGTTTGTTTGATTGGTTTTGTTTTCTATTACATTTGTATTGTTAATATTTCTAGTAAAGAACTGTTATTCCTATTCCCAAATCTTTGCCTGAAAGCCCTTAATTGCAAAATTATAATTTGGAAGGGGTGAGGGGTTTACATTCTCCATTCTAAGGGAAACTCCAGCTTTCCCTGGCAGATACCTGTCTTTTCCAAACCAAGACAGGTTCTCTGATGAGGTTCCTTCCTACTCCTGTCCCTGAAGGGGTCCAGAAATAAATTAATTCCTGGCAGAAGAACTCTGTAAATACCCAAGAGCTACCACCCAGGCCTGAAACAGTACTAGCACCAAATATATCTATATCTACACTATCCAAGGAAAGAAAAATCCTCCCCTCTGTCTCTGATCTACTGCCAAAAGGTGCATCACACAGTCTGTTTGAACAAGTGTCCAGACTTCATATGGCAATAAAATTTCCTCTGTTATACTGCTCTCAACAGAAAGATGTTACCTGGCTTTGTGTTTTGACCTCTAGATATGTGTTTGCTAAAACTGAATTCAAAAAATTTAATATAAGTTCTGATTGCTCCAGCCTTTCAGCATTAAAAAAAATACTAATGCCTAATGAATAAATACTGAGCCATTACCCCAGGCTTCAGAAAGTCCAGTGATTAAGATCCTAGTTCTGTCTCCTGTTATAATTAAGTCAGTTGCTTACAATTTAGATTGATAATATGAAGGAGAATATAAATTTTAAACTTAATTTATCTGCTGCCCCAAATTACTCCCATGTATATGCTTGCTTTCATTTAAAACGCTTTACTTTTCCTTACAACTATCTTGATTACTTCATTAGCATTAAGGTGATATGGACAATGTATGGATCACAGCAAGGAGGCTTTCGAACACCGAGTTCCATCCCACACAGGTATCAGAGAAAATTCAATCTCAACATCTCAAGAATTCCATGAAAAGTCTGCAATACTACACTAACCTTTGATGCCAAAGTAGGTTTCAGTCCAAGAAAGGAGAATACAGTGTTGCTCTCCTTTGATTCAAAAAAGCCATCATAATCCTAGAGAATTAAAAGAAGAAAAGATGAGTCAACATTTGTATTTCTATTTTCCTGATTGATATTACCACACCTTGTATCAGACTAGAGTGATGTGTAATAATGCTTAGAAAAATATTGATACTTTCCCCTATTCTCCTACCCAAACCTACAACCTAAACTGCAACAATATCACAAACTACACTGGTGAAGAAAAACACATCAATTCTCTAACTTCAACATCTCTCACTACTTTGACAGGAAAGTACAAGCATATACTTGCATCAAAAGAAACTCTATTGTAGGTATATTTTAAACATATTTAAGTGCAGAATTTCTCCTAAAACCTTTATGGTGCACTAGATGAAGATACTTTACCAGCATTTCCATAATGTTATACTGCTATATCAGTGTGAACTGGGATACTTTGCAGTTGCATAGTTATTTAAACAGCCTCACTCAGCCCTCCCAAAACCACAACCCATAGGTGCACAAGGGCAATTTCTCAGCCTGACCCTCTATACTAAAAGCACCTGTGAAAGACACCAAGAGGGCATCAGGAGTGTATAATGGCCCTCAGGCCTCAGATATATTAGCTGACATAAGTAGAAAGAGTAAACCTTCTTAAGATGACTTTTTTTTGTTTTCTTCTTAAAACATGACATGTGCTAACTTAGGAATTAACAAAAATTTACAATTAATTGCCAAAAAGTAAATCCAAGTAAAACAGGCAAACAACTAAGCCATGGTGTAAATTCAAAGATTACTGAAAGGATTCCCAACAGTGCCATGGATTAAAAAGGGACAATGTAATCACTGAATACCTAGAGAAGCAATAAGTAATACTGAAGCTCTGCAGAAGGATGTTTGATTAAGCCCTTGACCTCTAAGAATGAGAATTCAAAAGCTGCATGGACACTATTAAACCTTAAAAAGATCTGTTCTGACTCTTCTAAAGCAGATGAAAACTCATGAGGGGCACAGGCTACATAAGCAACACAGGAGAGGACAGCGCGTGATCTACCCGAGAAACAACCTTCATTTGCTCCAGGGGGCTCATCGACAAGTGAGTCACACTGCCTCTGAAGGTAGGGCAGCAGGGGATGAGTACAGCCTACAGTGAGCAGGACCCTTCCTTTAATATCAGGGCTGGTCTAAATTGCCTGAAAATGCCCATTACAGCCCTGCAAACTACCAGCAGCCAACCTGCAGGCACACAGCTGTTTCAGCAGCCACCTTTTTGGGTCCCCACCAGGAATACTCTCCCTCCTAAGCACCACAGGCAGTCTTCACTAACCCCCAGACACTTCTTTGTCTCAGCAGTTTGTCCAAAGAAGGTTCTGTGTTTGTTTGGACGAGTCATCTCTCAGCACCATTTCCAAGTTCTGGGGTTCTCTTGAAGTCTCTTAATCCCTTCAATATTAGCTACAGAAGTATCACTTCTCTAAGACCATGGTTTTTTCACTCTTTGTTAATAAACTGGTAAGAGAATAAAGAAGGGAAGGACTAAGAGACTGAAAATAATGTCATAAGAAAAAAGGCTGTACTCCTGGCTCTGACACTCAGCTAATCCACCAACATCTGTGAAAATCTGTTAATACCTGTTTAACCTAAACTCTGTAAAGTAATTTAATACTTAATAATAAAAAACTGTCTTCATGTACTAGTTATCATTTTACTTTCAGAATTATCAAGTTCTGACTTAGTTTAGCTCATCTTTTAACCTTCACAGTCTTTTCAGTAAGTGAATGAAGTTTGTTGATCAGTTAAAATGTGGAAAAAACATACTAGGTCTGTATTTAAAAGAGTACAAAACCCAGCGGATTGATTCATTTTAAAGGGACCTGAATATTTAAGAACCACAAGAGATTATCCACCAGAAGCAATCTCCCTGATGTTTTGAAATATCTGCATTGCAAAATGTATTTAAATGCTATTGACACTTACTTTCATGGGCAGTGGGGGATAAAAAGCATCATACATTTAGATAAAGTAGAAGTAAATTTTAAATGGGAGAATTTTCCTAGTGATGTCTGCAATTACAACATATGATCTCAAAATATTCAAATGTGAAACAAAAAATGTTACAAAAATGCATAATAGTCCTATAAAAACTTTAAGAAATCACTTTAGTATGGTAGTTTCTTAAAAGATTATCGAGAAGTATGATCTCAATGACTCAATGGCTCTGTCCTGAGTGGGCATCCCTGGCTTCTCCTGTAACACAAGCAAGAGAAATGATACTCCAAAATCACCCTGTCTTTGATCTTACCATTAGAAGGAGAGGAACTCTATGCAATTTGGGTCATATGTAAAGACATTAAATCCATGGGTGAGGACATAAAAATTCTTATCTCCGTAAAGAAGGTCACATTGCTACCAGCAGATGCAGAGGCTAAAGAAGGAAAACATCACAAGCTCAGTGAAAATGAGAATTTCATAGCCAGGTGGGAGCCTAACTCACTGGTTACCCAACAAGCTCCATTTGGAAAAGCTCTGTGGGACATTCTGCCTTTCACAGAGGAAGAATGCCACCATTCACTGGTTTTGGCAAGGCAAGTTGCTACCCACTGCCCCACTTCAAAAGGCAACTATGTGTACAAATATAATTTTGATTGTAGCATTTTAAATTATGAAACTTGGTGCTTTCCAGAGCTGCTAATCACACTTCATTAATGCATGGAATTCTGGCAATATCAGTAGATTAAAACTGACTAAAAGCTGAGTACTAAAATGAGTAGGACATGGAGTGGATATGAATCATCAGCAATGCAGAGACGCTCAATCCCTCTGGAGAAGTTGAAAAGCCAAAAATACAGATGATAACTCCCATGACTGAGGGTATGAAATGCTACCAAGAAAGACAAATGCCAGTTAGGAGGAAAAAATATATCTCAGAGTGGTTTAAAGGGATGAAGAAGGGACAGGAGAATAACTAGGTAAAAGAAGGTAAGTAAAAAGCTATTTCAAGGCAGAAAGGGCTTTTTAACAGGGTAACAACTAGCTTTAGGCATGGTTCCTCACCTTTAAAGTTGGTGGCAGGTCCATCACGCACCATGTAACCTGCGCAGGATACAGTCTTTCTGGTTTAACACCACAACAGTTACAGCACTCAATATGCTCAACGAGCTGCTAGGGAGTGGATTAGCTGACCTAATAAGCTTTTGCTTTGTTGAAAATAAACTGAAGCCAGTGTAGGTGAGCTACTTGCCTGTAGCTCACCTATAAACAAACAAAATCTTGTTGGCCTTATGTGGCCTAAAGCTCTGTTTTGCTTTCACAGCTCTTGCTGAGTGACTTTTAACTGGGATATAGAGACAAGCTGTGGCTGCAAAGGTTTTCAAGACCAAAGTTACCCCAGAGGGTAATGGGAGGAAGGCTAGGAAGGCTGTGAAGCTCACTGTGGTGGCAGGATGCTTGGTACTAAATGTGTTAATGGACACATAGAATGCATTTCCAGAGCACACTTGTCTTGGGTTTTGTAACCAAAAAATGTTTATTCTATTTTTCCATCTGTTGAAAACGGTTAGGGAGACACTTTCTTTATCTCCTGTATAACCCATTCCTCAAACTCCAGGGGGGAGAGGGTGGGTGCCTTCTGTTTATGAGCTAGCTGTTAAAACCAGGTGGGGCAATGTTCCTTATCTCTTCCACCACCCGTCCTCCCGCCGGGGGGATATCTTCTGCTAATGGGCCACTAAGGCTCACCAAGGACATGACACATTCCATCATCCCATTGTGAGATGCTCCACCCAGTAGGGGGAGCCAACCATTCCTACCTGGATAGAAACTGAGACTCAGGAACACCAGGTATCCTGTTTTCTACTGTATTTCTGACTCTGTCAGGGATTCTAGGATTTGTTTGTTTGCTTGGTTTTTTTTGTACTACTACATTTGTATGTTAATATTCCTAGTAAAGAACTGTTATTCCCATTCCCAAACCTTTGCCTGAAAGCCCTTAATTGCAAAATTATAATAATTTGGAGGAAGGGGGTTTACATTCTCCATTCCAAGGGAAACTCCAGCTTTCCCTGGCAGATACCTGCCTTCCCAATCCAAGACAGTACTGAAGATACTAAAGGTTTCCACCAGAAGGTACAAGTTCATGAAAGAAAAATGTAGTAAGGATTACTAAATATGTTAAAGTGACATTTATTTCAGAAAAATAACTAGAGACAAGGAAAATACTCAACCATTTTATATCTTGACTTGTTTGTGGTCTTTCCTAGGCTTATGGCCACAAAACTGGGCTTGATGGACCTTCAGTCTCAGAAATGTAAGGCCATTTATGCTAATCTTAAGGTGTATGATACACTAAGTTTTAAAGTGATTACAGAATCATAGAATGACTTGGGCTGGAAGGGGCCTCAAAGATCACCTGGTTCCAACCCCCAAATAATCAGCAAAGCCATGTGATGTTCATTAAGTATGACGGTTAAGGGGAAAAAAAGAAACCAAAACACAAAACAACCCAAGTCTCCAAGCCTCATACTTCCGTGGCTTTGTTTTTAAAATTTGAATCTTGGCAGCTTATCCTGGAAATAAAAGGTGCTGTGGCTGCTTTGCACCTCTTTGAAACCAGATTAATCAAAGACAGGAGAACTTTGTTAAAGTCTACATTATTCAGTAATCCCCAGAACCATCCATTGCCTGCCCAAATGCTACAGAAAACTAACATCAGTCTTAGTCTTTGAGACACTAGACATGCATTCAGGAAATCTGACACAGATGTCTTAGGTTCTTTTGGCCCTCATGTGGGTTTTATGCCAATTTACTCCAGTAGGAAAACCACCGATCCTCGGGAACTCTCTCCTCTTTAGAAATCCCACTTCCAGAGTAGGTTCTTCTCTCAACAGCAACAGCCAAGTTCACAAAACTCAAGCTGGCTACAGCATTAGCTGTATCCCAGCTGTGATGATCACAAGACCTTAAGTGTGATGTATTCCTGGTGCTGGGAAACCAGATCACTGCAGTGATGTGATTACAGACACTGCCATAATTAATTTGGCTCAGGATTTTGTTAAGCAGGTATACTCAGGATTGTTTAAATAAATACTGTCACTACTGAGAGAAACTATTTACTGCACACCAAAGTTAAAATTGGCAGTACTGCAGATCAGCATAAATAATTATTTGGGCTTCAAGGAACATAACAGAAGTGTGAAGGTGTTGGGTCAAAGTAAAACATTAACACAAAGTAGATTTACAATTAGCAATTTTACCTTCACTACTGCACTGAGATTAGGAGAACATCACATCTAATGAACTTTCAAAGACAGCAACTGTAAATAAAATTCTTTCCTGTAAGTTTCTTTAAACAAGCGAGTTGGTTTTGTTGCTGTTTGCTTTTAATTGGCAACAAGAGAGAGCTTGTAAAAACATCTCAGACAAATCTTTATTGCTTACCACACCAAGAAGCAGAAAAACAAGAAACCCACCCAAATGTAGCTTGCATAGCTTTTCCTAAAGATTTTTAAAGTGCAATGATTATTGGACAACACTTATAGATTACTCCATTGGCATGCTGTTCAAATTTATTCCTCTTTGTCAATATTTTTAATATAAGATTATGATCTCTCTGTTCTTCTAAAAGGGGCGACATAATTGCTCCTTCAAGTAACAGTGAGGAACTCATAATTTAAACACATTGAATCAGCACTTTGCTGCTGACTGAGTTAATACTGTAGGCCATTGAGAATGAGCTGATAACATCCTCCCCGAAAAGGGCAGTTCAGCTCTCCAGAACAGATGACATTCATTTACTGATCTGATTAGGATTACAATGGAAAACTCTTACACAGCACAGCTCTCCTTGGCGAATGTGTGTGCATGTGTGAGCCTCTTCTAATATTATATAAATACACAAATAAAAGAAGATCTTGTCTGTACAACACAGGACAAGATAAACATGACAGTTTTCATTACCTAACCTTCTGATAATATCTCTGCATAGGATTTTTAAAGAGCTTATAGAATTGACTCTACAAAGCAACTTGTTACTCCTCTGCTAAAGGCCAGATGTTTATTTTGGTAATCTGTTTAGCTGTGGCCTTCCAGAAACAAAGGCTTTAATAAAAGGGAGCAGATGTCAGCCACAGCTCTATTGTTTGGACAGTACAGGACAAACTCAGGCTGATGTGATGTTTGCCATTCATGCAGCAATGGTGCCAGGGTACACAGACATCAACTATCTGAAAACTGATATCCCTCATCTCCAAGGCAGGGAGTCCAACTGCAGCAGGGCTTCCCTTAGACAAGCACAGAAGTGCACCTCAAGCCTAGTGCCCACCTGGGGTAGGGGAATATTCAGGGGAGTTAGTGGCAGAATCCGTAAGTATTATGGACGGTAAGAGCCGTCACCTCCACCTTATGTACACCTTCCAGCTCATTGTGTCATTTTACAAATTGCTTCGATAATAATATTATCAAATCAAACCACAACAGGATTTTGAGAAAGGGAGAGATGGAAATATCAGGGAGTTAACTATGGTAGTCAGCCTGTTACATGAGGAAATGACTAAAAGATACAAAATGACCATGTTGCACAGAAGCTCTGCATGCACATATTTTAATTTGGACAAAAGTGGAATAGTAGTGGACTCAATTACTTATTTTATGCTGGTTGTTCTCTGACAACAGCCCTGGCCTTTTCTAGATATTGTTCCAAAGTACTGCTACATGTGTATTCTGGGCAATACTATGTGACTTCAAAGTATAATTCCCACTTATTAAGATTTCTTAGCCTTTTCTCATATATAATTTATCCTCTATCTTAGAACTGGCCTTTTAAAAAGACTTTAGTTAAAGTAGTCCAACATCTTCAATAATAAAACCTGTTTTTTCAAGAAAGAATGGCACAACTGGAAGTTTCTGTTCCATGGAAAGGAAAATTAGGATTCCAAACAAAATTTTTAACAATTATGTCATACTTGCTCATAAGTTTTGCAGAATATCAGTGTAATAAATATAAAAATTAAAAAGATATGTGCAGTGTTTTCTACTATATTCTGTAAAAGTAACAATTCTAATTTTACATCAGTCCCTTTTACATGTTCTAAAATACACAAACACCCTACATTATTATATTTAGGAAATAAAAAGCCTGCAGAGTAAAGTATCTCCAGAGATGTTTTTGATGCCTATCATCTTTATGTAAAGCAATGGTTTTCAAAATATCTGCTACTTCACTTTGGAACAGCTACTAATGAAGTTTATTTAGTCCAAATAAAAACTGTGGTGCTCCACAGGACTGAACTTTCTCCACTACAGGGTAAACAGCAGCAATATAATACATTACTGAAATGAGTCCTGACTTCTCTGAGGAAGATAAAATTCTTGGTCTGTTTTATTTTTACTTAGTTGCTGAGGTTTATTTTTTAAGCCTTGGGACTGGGCAAGCTGGCTATTCTACACTCTGCCTCTGGTACCACATTTCCCTTTAAAAAGTACATATTACACAGAACTAAAGCTCCTCAGGACACAGAAAAGCAACGGAGAAGTGGATGGCAAAAGCATAGGCATACACTGAAGGTTATAACTAGCCCTTGTGAATGATCTGAACAGAATCCTCCCAAAATGGAGAACTCCTCTTGGGCTTTAAAATATTGCTTTACAAAACCAGCTCTGTCTTCTATATTGCTTTCTTGAGACAAGGCCTTAATCAGGAAGATAAACAGTGCACATCACTGGCCTCAAGTCACATTCAGCCTAGGGTTTGTGGATGCCTGTGAGCCAAAAACTGCTCCAATACAATTGCAAAAGGTAATTAAGAACAATTTCACACACAGAGCTTAAATTTGCCATATAGGAAACTCTACTTCTGATGGCAAAAATAATTAGTCAACAAAGTTCTAGTATCATTAACCATTAACAATTGTTACATGGCCTCTGAGCAATTCAAATCAACTTCTACCTGGCAAAATTATCCCTCTTCTAAAAGCAGACCCGGACCAAAAAAATGCTTAGTGAATCAAATAAGATAGCTCCAAGGGTGTAGAGAATCAAATGTAGACTCACTGGATACCAAATTAGCCTCACAACTCCTCTAGCTCCTAAAGTGAACATACTATAGCAGGCATGCTAAGGTGAATTCTGCCACGTTGTTTAAAGATCTAGAGACAGAGTTCAAGCTCTCTGCACCTATAGGCACAAGAATAATAACAAACTCCCCCAAAACAGGCCAGGGCAGAAAATCTGACGTGGCCTCTAGCCAGTTTTGTTAAATTCTCTTCTTTCTTTTATCAATGAGCAGTTACTTATTTGTAATGTGACACCTATAAGAAAGGTATGTATGCATCTTTTCACAATCATAATAAAACCCGGAACAGAATGATACACAATAGTGCAAAGAAATCAGGGCTACAATAATTGTCTGTGCACTGAATAGTTTCCCAAGAACACTGCACCCCTTTCAGCAGCCTATTTTATTTCTTTCTTATCTACATGCTTTTGCTGTTTTGTTGGAGTTGACACCCATACATTACATTTCAGGGAGGGACAATAAATATCACCTATCTCTGTCTCTACTGCTGCCCACTAGGCACTCTATCAGGACATACCATAAACTATAAAAATAGCTTCACAGGAAAAGAAAAAAGAAAAAGGGGAAAAAAAGAGTCAGCCTGCTATGTAAATATTTTCCCTTTGGCTCAAATTCCCACCTGGAGACAGATTTCCTTTTAATTTTGGTTGGCCTAAATTTCAGGCAATTCCCCTTCCGTGGCAGATTTGTGCATATAAAACTGTCACTGTTCAAAGTGTTAACTTGCAGCTTCACAAGAGTGCAGTTTCACTGGGAAGTGGATATTTCCAGTCTTCTGAAAGATCCAGGAATCACCTCTAGTCTAAGAAGAGTTGTGTACTCGGCTGTGGAGAACTCAAGAGGGAGATGTGAGGCACAGGCCTAATTTCAGATGTTCAATATTCCAGCATTCCTGACTTTCTGCTTAAATATCTGGGCTGCTGCAGGGCACTGCTGCCTGGGTAGAGAACCTTGTAAAAGGATATTATGTAGATACTCACATACCTCAGAGCCATGTCATTGAAGAGCATGGAAACAAGGAACAGGTAGACCAGGCTGCCAGAACTGCAATTGGCTGCAGTGGACCTGGATTGGGAATGTAAGGGCAAGGTGACCAAAGCTCAGTGGGTCCGTGACACATCAGGACACCTAGGAGGACATGCAACATAGAGACAGGCTCATGATCAAGGGGTGGAGCTGACCACTGAAGTCACTGAACAGGTTATCCATGACTGTGAAACATGTGCCACGATCAAGCAAATCAGGAGGGTAAAGGCCCTCTGCCGTGGAGAACAGTGGCTGGGAAAGACAGTATGGGATTATTTTCTTGGGGGAACATAATCCACAATTTGAGTTGCATTTCATAGCTGTAGGTCAAAGTACTATAGCAGGAGCCACTAAATGTTCACTAAATGTTACTGAAGATGAGATCTGTGAGGAACTGGGCAAGACAGAACTGATTCCAGTGCCCAAAAATACAATACAACCTACCAGATCCTATTAAGGCTCTCCTCCAAAATAACCCCACTTTACTTTTCTTTTTGCAAAGTGCATGAGTTTTCTCCAGAAACATGCATTAGACACTAACATCTCCTCACTCTTACAGAGCACTAACTAGAGCAAGATAACTGTACTTATTTCAGATTTACACTACTGCAAATTTGAAAAGCAGGATCATGTGTATCATGCAGCTGATTTGTCTGAAAGGTAGACTCTGTTCTCACACATAATTTTATAGCAACATCACTAAGATGAAACAACAGACTGTAGTCATGAAAATATGTAAATTATCATATTGTTGCTGCTATAACCTAGCACTTGATTATCAGTCAAATTATTTGTGTTTTCATGTGCTTGCAGCTTTTATCTTGTTCACAGGAAATAAAAATTGTTCTTGCCAAATACTTTATTTCAAAATCTCTTAGCATAACTTGTTACTGAAAAATGGGGAGTGCATCTCAGAAGACTGAGAAAAGGAGAGGATAGATTAATGATTAACGATTGATGATTGCATCTGCAATTACTCAGAAAAACCACAAGGTCTTGCTCACACTTCAAACCATTGAGTTTGTCTCATGGTACTAGAAGAATCCCTCCCTCTGTGGTACAAGACACTCTGTGAACCAGTAAACACTGATCATCTTTTTGTACCTTTCTCCCCTCCTACATGAGCTGCCAGATGTTCAACTGGTTGACACAAATTCATTTTGGATACTTACTGAAAGCATTAAAGACAAACTTCCTCTAGCCTGCAGTTACATCCTGAGAAGTGATTATTTCAAATGGTGGTGTCCTAGCCAGGAAAATCTAGTCTAAGATAAACCTCTTGTGAACATTGCTGAAGTTTTTTTACTACAAGAAAATAGTGACAAAAATATCCCCAAACTATTAATGCTAATAAACACAGAAAAACCAGCATAGCTATGAATGTAACGCTGTGTCATGGACATCAATATGCCTTTGAAGTTCTATTGAAATAACACGACCAAAATAAAAAGTGTACCTATTTTGCTGTCTAGCCCTCATACCTTTAGAGGAACAACAATGAACTGGACCAGTTTGTATCACAAGGAAGTGTGAATTGTCAGCAACAATGCATAAGCCAGAATAAGTATATAGACAGTTTCCTGATAAGACTGTAGAATGCAGAAAAAGAGAGTTTTTTAATAGAGAAAACTGGATTTAAAATTGCCTGGACACAAATCAGAAATTATAAGCTACAAATTTCACTAACTCAACTAACAGAAAACCCAGTATTTTTTCAGTTTAAGTTACTTAGTAGAGATTATGCTTTAGTTATTTATGTCAAGATAAACACATTAAAACACTCACTGTGGAAATGACAGAGAGACAAGATGTGCAAGGTTTGCTGACTTTTACCTAATTGTAATATTTTACCCCCCTTTCCAGCACTGACCTCTTTTGCCTTCTGCATAATGTTTCACCTCCATTGTATTACCTAAGAACTTCATTCACTAATGCAGCAGGTTAACTCATGGCTGTTGGAGATCCTGCACATCCTTTCTCCTTCATCCTAGAAAGTATAGTTTCTTTCTAAGCATGTTTGCTCTTTAAAGATGTTCATGCAGACAGTGAGGTCTAGTAATAGGATTAAGTCTGCTCAACCAAAATGGCCATCAGCTCAGCAGACAGATTAATGAGATCATCTCACATGTTGCATGACATCTTCTGCCTTGCTAATTCCAAATAGCAACATCTAAGACTAGGTTAAAACACTCTACTAAGGCAATCTGAAAGAGTAAGAAACAACAGCTTAAAATGTTGTATTTCCCAGGCAAACTAAAATCAAACAGAACAATGTACAGGTTGTTATTTGTGAGGGGCTGATTCATAAGCGAGGGTAATAATCCTTTCCACGTCCCAGATACATTTCTTTGATTGACTTACCTTACCTGGAAGTAAGAAGATAAGAGTTATACTGAGGTAAACAAGTAAGGCCAATACAAAGCACATGGGAAGGATGTTTCTTGCTTCAAGAAACCAGTTAGCTGCTGCATCATACCCAATCTCTTTGTTGCAGTGGATCCTAAATCATCTTTTATATGCTTCCTGCATGAAGCTAACAATTGCACTGCAGTCAACAGGCTCTCATCAGACCTGAGCAGCACAGCTGAATCTGGTAGAGACTAAGTCAGAACCACTTTGGATGTACATATCAAAGGGTACTGCTTCAGCTTGCACTGGTGGATGGAGAAGCTTACACCAAAAAAACAGCCCACCCATCAACCTGTGGTCAGATTTACAGCAAATAGTGCTCATTTATCCTAAACACTCTGATTGCATAAAGACACTCTGAGCATAAATGAAATTTATACCGTGACAGTAGCAGAGAAGGAGCTTAATTACAATAACAATAAAACTCAATCTACCCAGTGTTCTCATTTACTGTGCCAAAGACAGACTTCCTACTGAATTTTTGTGCTTGGACTAGACCCAAGCAGCAAGATTACCACAAATTTCCAGCTTACAGTGGTCTCACCTGGCACTTTACCATCAACAGGTTGTGCATGAAGCTTGTGACATTTCTGATTTTTACATTCCTGGAGGGAATCCCCTAGACAGTCCTCGGATTTACAGAAGAATGACCTGAACTTTCCCTGTATGATTATTACCTGATCTTATTGCCCCACCAATTCAGATTCTAGTAGAGAAAGCTCAACAGCAAGCCCAATGTTTAAATGGCCAGCTGAGTGTACTAATACATTGTCCACTGACAACCATAACAGCTACTTACCCCACAGTACCGATCATCACTGAATATCTGTGGTGGCAGTGGATTGCCTTGTGCAGGCTGCCTGTCCTCAGGAATATTTTTATACATCCATTGTCTCTTCTCCTCTGACATGGTGATATCCACTTCTTCAAATTCGATGCGATTGGCTTCTAGAAACCTCACCACATCCTGTTGCCTCTTCTTTATCTGGATGGAAGAAGGAAAATTAAAAAACCTAGAGTCAGAGCAAGTCCTCCGTAACACAGACATGCTTACAAATCTGAGAACATTCCTGCTCTCCCATCCCAGTCACAAACACAGAAAGACAAAAGAGAAAATATTTTTTTTAGTTTTAAATTCATAAAAGTTAAGCATTGATGTTTCTTTACATGTTGGCATAGGTTATACTTCTTCACTGTATAAGGCTGTCTGTTTAATTTGCCTTTGATAATTTCAGCCTTTACTCTTTAAAGATATTTTTTAAAAGCAAACTATAAGGGTCTCTTCAGAAGTAGAAGTTAAAAGAGGCAGTCGGATTTCAAAGACACTAGAGGCTACATTTTTAAAGTACACAGGCACCTAAAAATGCAAGGTAAATAACCTGTCAAGTCCCAGAAGAATTTAATCCTAAAAGTGTTGATTGAGATGAACATGTCAGTACATCTGAAAAAATACCCACCCCAGCTACACACATTTTTGTTTCTCTAGACACCTACACATTTTTTAAAATGCAGTTCAACAGTTTCCTGAACAAGGCTTGTTGAATATTTAGCTAAGACTGTCTGTCAGCATAATACACATGCCTGAAAGTAAGCATGATGTCATCTCTTGAAAATGAACTTCTTTGCAAAAAAAGAAAAAGCACAAGGTTTGTATTAAATGTATGGGGTTTCTGCCCCTCAAAGAGAGTATCATCTTTATACAAAGAGGCAGAACACTGGCAGGTTTTATTTCACTGTAGTTAAGATTGGTTGGACTTAATGATCTCAGAGGTCTTTTCCAACCTTAGCAATTCTATGATACTAAGATCAGCCCTTAAGAGCTAGCTGGGCTTCAAGAAGATACACTCAGGTAAAGACAACCTCTGCCTCAAATAAGACTTTACATCAGGACAGCAACCTTTGAAATGAAAGCCTGTGTACTTTTTGCATCAACCTAATGAAATTAATGCTTTCAGAAAGGAACTATAAATTATGTGCCATATTTTTTACAGCTATCATCACAGTGTTATTTGAAAAAAAATTCAGCTTTAATAATTTTACAGTATTCATGGAGTGTCATATCCATGCAGTTGCTGGCTGGCATAAAGCCCAGGTGGATGAATCATGCCTGTGGGTATCATACGACCTAGATACTATTTGGAAATCAGAGGATTTTCAAAATGCATGTGCTTCTTGTTCCTGTCACATAACCAAGTCTATCTATCTAAATGCCTCACAGAAATACATAATTTTGAAAGCAATACTGATGGAATTCTTCTTTCCTTGAAATGTGGCAGCCGTTCCAAGAAACTACAATATACAAAATACAAAGCTTTGAAGCAATTACTGTCTTTCTTAAGAAGTGGACTGCACAGTAAATTTGTGTCACGGGATCTGATTCTTTTTCCTTTATTTGCACTCACTGGTACAGTTTTTTAGGTATATGTGAAAGAATCACTTTTTCATAGAGAAGGCAGCTCCTAAACTTGTATGCAAGTAATGCATTACCAATAACAGCAAAATTACTGCATTGTCATCACTGGTGGTACCAAAGGCAACATGCCTTTTACTACATCCCTAAAAATTCAAAGTGTAGAAGTGAAAGACAGAAACATTTTCCTCTGTCTTTCAACAAAAAAAGAAGCTGCAAAAGAACACAAAGGGACAGACTGAGGTAGTCTTAATGCAAATATTAAATATGTGGTTAAACAGAAAGGAGATGTCTAAAATCACATGTGGGAGAGGTCATTTCCTTATAGTGAAGTGCTGCTAAAACTCACATGAAATGCCCTCCTGCACTGGTCAGAGCAATGAGCAAACTCCAGAGTGACTGGGCCAGCCCTCTGGCCCCAAGGCCAATTGGCATCCTCTGGCCAAAGCTATTGCACCTGCAGCCTCTCAAAGCTGCTGCTTGGAAACTGCATGCTGGGAATGGTCCCTGGCACGCTGTAACATCTAAATCACAGCCACGGGCTGCTTGTGAGACTCTAAGTTAGCCTTGGCCAAAGCTGACTGTGTCAGCAACCACTCTTCAAATAGTTCCAGAGTACCAGAGTGCTCCACTCTCAGGGCCAGGACATGCACCAGTACAGCTGTATTCACATGGACCCATTTTCATCTGCTGTCTCCCAGCAGCCTGTAAACTGAGCAACTTAGATCTAGTCAGATTCCTATTATTTTACAGTTCACACCATTATAATTCTCCCACAAGCACAGATTTCCTAATGTCTCATTTTATTTTTATAAAACTAATTAAGATGTTGAAGTGAAGTAAATTGGGGTTTTGGGTTTTTTTTAGCCATAAGCGTTACAATTCTCCACATGACATCTGTATGAGTTATCAGCTGTGTAAGTACCAGCTGCATAAGCCCAAACAAAATAACCTGAAAATTTCAGGCAAAAAAAATAGCATTTTCTCCTCCCCAATTTATTCGATTCAGGCCTATAAACTGAAACAAGAGCATTAGTTGTATTTAAAATCCTATTAAATTACGCCTTGTTGTTTAAGATGGATGCTCAGAGCATCTGCCACAACAGAAGCCAGCTGATTATTCCCCAAGAAAACCACAGGACCTTTGTCTCTCTCTCTACAACTGGATCTGTGCCGCAGTAGTGCGTCAGCCTCACCCATCCTGCCTGCAACTCTCATCTGTGCTTGCCCGGAGCCCGAAAATCTCCCCGAGTTTGGCCACAGGAAGCACAGAGCAAAGGCAACACAGCACAAAGAGCAGTGCCAGTCCTCGCTTCCGCCTTAGCCTGTCAAGAGCCCAGTGGAGAAAAATGCATCCTCATTTGACAAACCACAGAGGTGGATAATACTCTTTGTAAAGTATCTCACTGCTTCCAAGGTTTCTCGAGTTTGATGCAACTGAAAGGAATCTGAAAAAAATAATTCCATTGGCAGAGGTACCATGTTCAGAAAAACTTGGTTTGTGGCTATTCATACACCGCTTTGGGAAAGCGTTTGTAGTCTTACATGACAGACTGCTTCAGCATCAAAATAGTTTGGGTGAAAATAGACACTGTAAAATGCACCTTCAAAACAAATATCCACTGTGAAGTTTCAGAGGGAAGTCTTTATGTAATATGATCCTAATCTATCTTTAAATGCAGTGCGAAAACTTTGATGGAGTTAATGGTTGGCTATTATAGTCCAACGTTTGCATCCCCTATTTTTAGCAGGGTAATTCTTTTCTGAACATCATTTATCTAGGTTTAGTTTTACTGTCAATCTATATTTCTATTCATCAAACTAAGACAGGAAAAAATCCCCAGAGACAAGCCAATTTTATCCTTGTATTCAGAGCTGGTATCTTTATTAGGATTA
The DNA here is from genome assembly GCA_016584745.2 of Phylloscopus trochilus trochilus. Classification (NCBI taxonomy): domain Eukaryota; kingdom Metazoa; phylum Chordata; class Aves; order Passeriformes; family Phylloscopidae; genus Phylloscopus; species Phylloscopus trochilus. The sequence goes on along the minus strand of WQNJ02000062.1, from coordinate 31,396,431 downwards.
AAAAGCAGCAAAAATAGGATGTCCATTGTGATACATAAAACTGCTAAAATGAGCTAATCACTTAATCAGTAACCCGATTTATGAAGGAAGTCTATTGTAGCTCAAGTATTCTGTCTTTCTGTCCTAGTTTTCGTTTCTTTATACTGATTTGCAACAGGTAACAGGAGGATACATTTTCAGACTGCTATGGAGAGATATTTCAAAGACATACTCAGGCCAGTCCAGGGGGGACCACTGGGATTATCTGTTCTGACTTTCAGCATGCCTGATTTAACTCCTCTTAGGAGTAAAGGGTTTCTTCAGACTTCTTTTCCCCTCTAAGCTCCATTCCAAAACTGATAACAACAGAGAGCTGGTCTCTGCAAACTGTTCCCTGTCTGTCAACTGACTGTCTTTACTTGAAATATTTGCTTGCTTCTGTTCAGAATCCACCTAACTTCAGCCACCTCACTTTAGCCACTTCACTTTCCACATTTTTGCTCAGACTAAAAACTGTTCTGTTCTAAGCTTTCTGTTTCCCACACAACTAATATCAGATCTCCCAGCTAAGCTGAACAGTGATCTCCAGTAGCAATAGAAATCTTATTGCTCATTTAGCAGCAGAATGAGAAAATGTAGATGTCACCATTATAAATTACATCCAGGTTGGAGCAGAAATTTAGAAAAATCAGATTACATTCTCTATCTAAAGTTCCCTGGAAGCTTCTCATCACTTCCAGGAGGTGACAGTTTCCTTGTTTTTTGGTCTGTCTAGGCTTCCTGAACCGTTTTTCAGAAGTTCTCGTGTCCTAGAAAGACTTCCCTACTGATAGCTGCTGAACCAGAGGAGCATAGCATGTGGTCTCTTCATTACTAAAAGTCAGCTGCATTTCATACCATTTCTATACTATTTTAACCAAGATATCCAATACCTTGCAAAAATCTCAGTAGTCCAGGATTTACCTAACTCAGACAGGATAAACAAACATTACTTCTACTCCACCATATGCAAGATGACTCCAGTTGCAATGTTAGTAGGAACAATACCATGATTAAAGAGAATTTCTCTGCCTTTTATCATTAGCCCAGTCAATACAAATGGGATAAACCAGACACGTCCTCAGTTTCAAGTTTTTTCACCGTGTCAGTAGAAGGAATGTTGCTGAGTGTCTGGTGCTCACAACGTGGGTGTGAAGGTTGGTCCTCTACTGCAGACTCTACCCCACACCTTCTGGAGATAAGGCACTCCCTGGGTTTCTGTCCTCCTGCCTGCAAGTGGAGGGAATGACAGCAGGTACCGCTCTGTGCATTGGCTGAGATGGGCAGCACTGACTGTTTTACAGTCTCATCCTCTTGGAACTGAAGGAACTGAAAGCCCAGCCCAAACTGTCCACTCATTCCAGACAGATCCCAAGAACAAATAGCCATCTTTCTGACACAAAATGCCACCCCAAAAAATATTCAGACCACACATGGTGAGTGAGGACAAAGCCTTATGAGGTTATCCTCTAAGCTGTTTTGTCAGGCCACAAGCACATTTTAGAAGCCTGACATTTAAAAAACAAAAATTGAATGCATGTCTAAGTTTACCTCAAATACTTGTTTCATAGCCTGGCACACCTGTGCCTCTAAAGATAGAGATGGTCCTGCTAATTTTCTTCCTTCCTTTTTAATTTGGTTACTCTTTCCACACATCTGCCCTCACTCCAGTACTGCATCACCCACGTTATCCACCCACTGACTCAGCCAAAAATTGAATGCATTGCATTTGGCAGGGGCACCTTTATGGCGCAGTTTGATGATACAACTCAGCAGATCTCACTGCTGGCTGTCACTGAGATGACACAATGTTCCTCCCTCCTGCCAAGTAGCTCCTGCAGCTTCCCTCACACAAGCATAATGCAGGAACCAGGGGAACAAGGGAAGGAGCATCAATAATGTCAGCACTACAATCTCATCAGTTTATATCAGGAACAAAATTGCATCCTAAGAAAATGGCTCAGCAGTAGCTGAAGCATGACCAGGTACAGGTATTTGAAATATGAACTGCATAAGCAGCATTTGTGTTACATAAACACAAGCTCAACTCACTCCCACAACTGAAAATATTATATGTGAGCCTCTGCCTTTACAAGTCATGCAAGAAGGGACTATTGCAGTGTAAAATGCAGACGTAATACAGCTACTGCAGAGGATTACTTATCTTCACTTCTTACACAGATGTGGCTTAACATATACTCCCAGATAATAAGGAGATACGATGCTCTAACAGATACAAGTCCTAAACATATTAAAGGAACAGAATTTTAAACTGTGTTAACACATTCTCTTCTTATGTTTCCACTCTGTTTCTGATCTCATAAAGAAGCAATAAAAACTATCCCATGCATTCACAAGCTTGAAATGCAAACCTTCATGGTCCTGTTACATTTGAGACCAGTAGTGACAGGGATTTTCTGCCAAATTTCTCTTTTCTTTGCCTGACTTAGGAAAGGAGAACATAACTGACCCCTGGAAATTTTTAGTGCAGTGAAATGGCAGCACTGTGACAGAACTTTGCAAATGTTCATGTGATTAATTCTTTGTTCTTGGCACAGGAAAATACAATTCACCTATGTACATATGAAAAAAAGGATGAGAAGCTGGGATGAAGAGAAGAAGGTTAATAGAGAAGAAAATTTTAATATAAAAATAAACAAAAATCAGCTCTGCATAACTATTTCTGAAAGAAAAGTGAGTGGCTCTCTGCCATAGCAAATACCGCATTGCATCTGACAGAAGGAAAACACTGTCTTCTCATAACTGGCCTCCAAGAGCTAAAAACACATGAATGCTTCATCCTCAAAAAAATAAAAGTTTCAATTTCCTAAAAATTAACCACAGAACTTTTCAACCTGAAGAGAAACAGAACAGTGTGTGAACAGTGGCCACATGCAGCCAGCACTGTCCTGGTCTCCTGCTGGGAGCAACCTTCCGCTTGCACACAGAGACATAATTAAGGACACACAATATGAAATGCTATTAAACTGGGAGGGCAATCTGTTCAGCTTTATGCAAAATCAGTCTGCAGGTCTCTGGAGCTACTGAGATACTGCTTAGCCAAGGGCTCTGCACACCTTTGCCTCTCGGCAGTGTTTGTATGGTAACTTTGAAAAGAATCCAGTATTTAAGAAATGCAATTAAAATTTGAGACAGGTTTGGTTTTTAAGAGATTCTTAATCACAAGCAGTCAGCAAAGGAAAACATTTTTCTATAAAGCTACAAAGACAGTTTAACTGCTCCATTCCCAATGCCTCCTAGCCCCATATTTTCCTAGCCAGATGTTGCACTCTGATAAATGCATTTAAATCTATTTCTGTGTGCACAAACGTTTATCACAAGGTGAGGGGAAAAGTTTATTATTTAAGGCAGTTTGTCTGAAATCATTGCTCTCTGTGCAAGTAACAGAGTAACATTCTGAAATACAAAGAATCCTTTAGCAAGTATAAATACAACTATCACTGCTAAAAACGAGAAGATGGAAGTTCGCTCATGAGTGAACTAGGTATGGTTTCAGTAAACACAAAGGGAAAAGGAGAAACAAAAACGGAAGAAACAGAAAAAGGGGGAAGACCAAGAAAGGAAAAAGACAATATTCTACAGAAGAATCACCTAGTGACAGTGCCATGCAGGGTGCCTTTGAGATATGTGCAGCTGAAAAAGCCTCTGAAGTCATCCCCGAGTCTACTTCTTTTGAATCCTTCTGTATTTTGGGAAACAAGACTTACCACCAATGTACACAAATAAAGTAAGCGATTCTATAATTTTCTTCTTGCAGTAGAAACAATGTGTTCTTTTCAACAGTGTTGAAAATCCATTTACACAGGAAACTCTGATGGACTGAAGAAAACAGATGTTTTGAACCCCAAAGTTTGGCTCACTGCTTCCTCATCAAAAGAATAAGAATGCCATTGATGCTGGATCTACCTGCCAATTAAGGGTATGATTTTTTTTTCTATTGTGTCAATGTTAAACTAAAAAATACTGCATTGCTGTGGAAATAAAAAATGGCTAAAACAAAGTGGAACCTGTAGATTGCGCAGCAGGAATTGAACCAGAACCTGGAAGTCTCACTGAGGGTACAGGCAGCTCCAAATTAGTGAGACAGACTAAGAGCCAAAGGACTCCATGCAGACTGAATAACATAGCCAGAAGATTCCCTGCACAGCCTGGCAAGCAGCAGGTGACTGCCAGATTAAAGGTCAGGATGCAAAGCTGGTTGTTCTAGTAGGGGAGCTTGCAAAGCCTGCTGCCAGTTTAGATTGTAACCTACAGGAAGAATCTTTGGAATTACACTATCTGAAAACATTTCTATTTGAAAAAATGCATGCTTGAAATGGTGATCTTTCCATGTCATAGGTATTTTCTTGTGAGGAAATGAATGACGGGATGTTTCCTAGTCATGGATATTTTCTTGTGAGGACACTGGGAAAGTGTGTTGGTTCTTCAAGGCTTCTTCACCTCTAACTAAAACAGAAGGCAGATTACCAGAGCTTGCCCATAACTTCATCTTATTTTAAAAATGTCTCAGCCAACAGTGAACCAAAAAGTCAAAATTATTAGAATTACGTGTTAGGATCTTTTTTTCCTTTTAAACAAAGTTGAGGATCTTGGTGGCTAGCACAAGAGACAGGAGAAACTTCGACCAGCCTGGAAGATCTCAGGGATCCATAAAATACATCCTCAGCTCTCAAGAACTTCTCCTGATGGAACCATCCTGCAGGGCTAGACTACTGTTTCACAAGGCTAACAATTCAAATCTTAGCTGGCAGCTAACTTCTTTCAATAGATAGATGTTTTTGTTTGCAATTTACCATATGTTTCAGCAGTTCAAGAGACTGGTTTAAAAGAGTTATTTTCATGCATTTTTCCAGCAGAAACCTTTTAAAGATGCCAGAGAATAATTTAAATCTCCTGCTTGGCATTCTACATTTAACTCCTCCTCGTACTACTCCCTTTTGTCAAAGTGGCATATTTATAGCAAATATTTTGCATCACAAAAGAAACCCTTTCAACAAGCAGCATATATCCTCCTTTTCAAAAGACATACACATAAATACAAGTATGATAACTGCAATCCTTATCTTTTCAACTACTTTTCAGTACCTACTAACTAAATGCAAGTTGTTCTGTGATCTCCATGCTATATTACATTTATTCGTGTTTATTCCTTTTGATTTCTCCAAGTTATTCTGAGGAATATTCTTTGCTCCCCAGCAAAGTTCCAGTTCAGCAAAGTAGATGAGAACTGTCAAGTCCGAACTATTGGAAATTCAGTCCTGCATAGATGAACAGAAAGTTGATCTTTCTGCATAGATGATCAGAAAGTCTCACAGTTGTGCAGAGTAAGCAGGGGGGTGGGATAGTTTCCACATCGGAGCCCAAAACTGCTACACCTAAAAATCTACAGGGATTTAGAGATGTTGCTTTGTTGTGTGCATCAGCTTGCGTGGTAGAATTATGATTTTGGGAAGTAAAACATGATTAATCCATTTTGTTTCTGTATTTTCCTAAAACATTTAATATTTGGTAACTGATTAAATTTGACTGAAATAGCACCAAAGAGAGAGCAGTCTTATAAGGAGGTGTTGGAAAGTAAGAAAATGCTCTGATACTCAGCAGTGTGCCCTGGCAGCCAAGAGGGTAACCCACATCCTTGGGTTCACCAAGCACAGCATCACCAGCCACTCCAGAGGGGTGATTATACCACTGCATTCTGCTTTGGTGCTGCTTCACCTCAATGAGCAGTTCTGGGCTCCACAGTTTAGGAAGAATGTGAAGGTTCTTGAATGCATCGAGAGGAAGGCAGCAAAGCTGGTGGTGGAGCTGGAAGGAATGTTCTGTAGGGAGCACCTGAGGGCCCTGGGCTTGTCTAGTATGGAGAAAGGGAGGCTGAGGAGTGACTTCATGACTCCCTACAGTTTGCTGAGGAGGGGAAGCGGAGGTGCTGATCTCTTCTCCCTGGTGTCCAGTGATGTGTAATGCCTTTGTCAGGGGAGGTTCAGACTTGTCATAAAGAAGCCTTTCTTCACAGGTAGTCAAACACTGGAACAGGCTTCTTAGCTGGTTATTGTTTAAGACACATTTAGACAATGTCATTAATAACATGCTTTAATTAACTTCTGGTGAGCCCTGATGTGGTCAAGCAGTTGGATTAGATGATCATTGTAGGTTACTTCCATCTGAAATATTCCATTCTACTATAAATTCTGTGAAGAAAAATAAAAGTTTAAAAACAAAAAAAATCCCCCTAACAAGACATTCACACACATTTTCTATTATGTAACATGTTTATCACCTGAACTTTTAAGAGGAAAACAGAGAATTGACTTTTTTTTTTGTGATGAGGTGAGTCAGCAGAACACAGAAAGTATTTGAGCTAGTTCTCTGTATTTATCAGTCACATTGTTTTGTCACAATGAATAAAGCACTCCCAGCTGTATTTTCAGCATTTATTGCAAATGAGATATAAAAGAAAATTTTCAGCACTAAAAAAAGTAGGTCATGTTTCTTCCTTTTCATCAGCTTTAAGCAGCAAATCCCAGTGGCATAGGAGTATTTCTCTCTCAGAATGGATAAGAACACCTAGCAGGAGAACATCAGGAGACAGAATAAGCAGTTAGCCTTGTTTCATCTGGGTGGGGTCTTAGTTCTGTCAGCTCAAGATACAATTCTGGCCATCTCCTGCCATAACCATGAGCTGCACCCTCTCTATTTGGCACTCAGGGCCCATAGCCCAATACCCAGGTACAACCAACTCTAGTTGCTCCAGTTACTTCTGAAACAAAGCCAGTGGATGCAGAAGGTGGATCTGTAAGATACCACGTGCAGCAGTCTCCTGACAGCAAGGCAGAGAATTTAAGGCAAGCTTGAGGACTGCAGTACTGTCTAGCCCAGCAGTGGCATGCTGGATTTAATGCAGAATCCTGTTCCTACATAAACACAGGTCACAGCCATATCATTCCCACATGGGTACTGATCCTCCTTCATGAATTTGGGAGAATAAGTCCCCTTGGCCACTTAGAAAAAACATCTACCTTTTCCTTAAGAAGGACTACGCTTGCATAGACTTGTTTTCTCACCTTAAAGGAGCAGAGATACTAAGATTCCAACATGCCCCCAGCGTTTCAAACACAAGCTTGTGAAATAAAGCTGTCCATGCTGCAGCTACTTTCCACTGACAGTTACTATCCACACAGCACAGATGTGTCACTCTGCCAACTACAGATACACACACCCCTGACAATGCACTTTAAAATAACAGCAGTGCAAGTTTTCCAGAATTCGTTGTGCTAAGTTTTTACAGATATTTACAGGTTTTCTCAGCACTGTATGAAACTGCAACAGAAAAATGCACTTGTGGCTCGAGACAAATTTCATATTTCAGATAAAATTGGACTATATTACTGCAACATTTTCTCATGGCTTTTGTAAGGCTAGGAGGATAGATTTTCTAAACCAGGGCTGACTGCCACTGCTATTATTCAGATCAGTAACAAAATTATCTTTGACTCAATTGAGCAGAACAAGATTTCTAACCTTATTAATAAATGTCAACATTATTTCTCTTCCAACAAATGCAACTGTATCTGCGTAGCTTGTGTGTTTTTGCAGCTCTGTATCTGTAAATTCTCTTTTCTTTTATAGTCCTACAGAACCATTTCTTAGTGACAAGGTGAATCCCCAAACACAGCAGCCATCTGATTACTCTCCCATAAACTGCGGACACATCTCCTGTAATGTCAACAGGAGTCACCTCCACATAGCCAAAGGAATTGCTGAACACCACACTGCATAAACACACTGACTTTCAGACCTCCCTGGGGCCTCACGCTGGGAACCTTTACTAGAAAACAGACCTTGCTGCAGGCAAGCCAGTTTGACTGAGCAGGAAGAGACTGCTTGCACATCAGGGCCTTCGTAGCAGCTGTCTTCTTTGATCAAAGACTAGTTTTGTGTCTCTTTTTCTAACTAATTTTAGCTTCCTAGTTGGTTTCTACTGAAGAATGTGATGCTATCTGCATCCTTCAAATGCCATTCCTGTCACTGTTTCTACATAAACCTATCAGATCACTCAATTAGAGATGTTTCAGAAAGACTATCTGACCTTAGGAGATGCAGATCCAGATCAAAGGTTTAATGCATACTTGAATTGCATTTCTTTAGATTGGACAGGGATGATAATTTCACTAACCCTGCAGCAATTTAATGGCAGGTTTCAGTTGCTGATGCTCTATTGTTCATCAGATCAAAGGAAGCCTCCTTTCAAATGAAGGCACACAAAAATTCACTTGATTTTCTCTGAAAAACACAGATTAAGAATCCAGTCTTTGATTTGTAATGTCACTATTAAATTGTTCCAAATAATCACATGTAAAGGTTTTAATAGCACAGATAATATTCAATATCATCCTCTGCAGTATATGAAAATGCCAGGAAACAAAACAAACTCTGAAAGCCTTAATAGAATTTCCACTGTTAAATTCTGAATAATTTTTTTTTCTGAGTCACTTTCTCTTGCTTCAAGTGGGATCTCTGCAGTGAATTCAGAGGACCTGTGCTACATGGACTGGTGAAAAGAAGCACAAAAGCCACACCTCCCAATATATGAAGGTAAACAATATTCTACCCTTTTGTAACAGCATGAAAATCTAAAAGCCAATGAGAAAGCATGTTAGCATGTGTGAATGGAACATACCAATCATGTTTTGATTTGCATTTAATATGAAGTACAAGTTCATGATTTCAGGCCTCCTCTCACAAACAAAAGCTCTGAGGGTAACCCTGCTGGCAAAGTTTGCAACAGAACAACCCCATGAGATGGGACATTCAGAAAGCCAGAAAGTGTGGCTGTTCAGGGCTCTGCCACAAGCAGAAGCTTGCCATGAGTTATCCTTACCCCTGTGACAGTGGCACAGCCAGACATTGCCTGGTGCTGCAGACACTCGGTTCCATGGGCCAATGTATCACCCACCCACCTGAGCACCCAAGGAGGCAAATGCTCACAGCTGTGAGGGAGGAGGCCAGAATACAGCCAGGTATTCAGTCCTGGAGCTCTGAAACAGGCAGAAGAGCAACTTTGAAGCTATCAGCACTAAGGTCTTCAAATGCCCCTGCCATCCCTGTCAGACAGCAATCTTTTATAAGATTGTTTACACCAATGTTACCTTTTTCCTAGGTAGGAAGGGAATGATTTTACTCCACTGTGTGTCCCCATTAGCCAGCACAATCATATTGGTGGGTATCTTATGTTGGTATAACTATTCTGATATTCTGCAAAACAACTCATTAGCTGAAGTAAAGTACATAAATAAAGCTTTTAAGTACAGACCAGACACATGGAATAACATAGAATAATAGAGATGGGTGAGCAAGCACCAGGATTTCAGCACTCTAGCTTACACTGGAGATAGACATCCACAGCTGCAATAAAGGAGTAGGCATTTTTGACATGGCCCCAACAGGTGCTGACATATCTTGAATATCCTAAAAGCACCAGGACGTTATTTCTCTTCTGGGAATGCTAAAATCAGTGGTTTATTTTTACTGAGGGATAATTAGCATCTATCAGTGATTCAAAGGTTCAAGTATGTATACATAAACATATCCATATCCACATATATATATGGATATTTGCATCTCTCCATATTTTTGTGTGCATGCAAAAGTACATATCTACAAATGCATATTCAAACAAAATGCAAGTTGATGCATATGCAAATGTCACTCTGCAAATGCATTAACTTCAGCAAGTTTATTCCCTGCAGTAAAATTACAAACACCTTGTGTTTTCCCATTTCGTCTTAGTAGGAATGATGCAGATTAGTTATCCAGGGACAGAACAGCAAAACCAACAATAACAAATCCTGGAACTCTTAACTCTGATGACAAGGTCTGTCTTACCCAAGGCAGATGGGCAGGAACAGAAGGGCATACTGTCACTGATGATTCACTTGACCCCCTGAACAACCTGCATCTCCTAAGAACTTCTCTTCAGAAATCAGCTAGCAAGACAGTTACCTCCTTTTCTTTGTACCAAATTCAATTACAGTGAAGTATAATATTAAATCTAGACTAAATAAGCTTGTTTACTGATGTAAATCAAATTGATTTTCCCTTCCCCCACTAATGAGATAGAAATTACTTGTTTTGAGTAGGTTCCTCATCACTGTAGCTCTTATGACCACAAAACGACCCACATGCTCTAGAGTCAGCCCCCTCAGAATGGTGATAAATATCTTACATTAAAGTAGCACACCTATGGAAGGACTGCCACAGCATTAAACCAAAGAATTAAAAGATTTCATCCCAAAATACTTCACAGATGGAGGTCTACAGCCCATGTAAGACAAGAAAGGAAGTTTTGTGTCTGTATTCTCTTGCAAGAAGACAAACTATGTCAAATGAATTGCCTGTACAGCGTTTGTATCTCAGTCACTGCTTCTGCTCAGTCACCAACAACTTTGAGACATTCCTTGAAAGATCAGGTCGCCCTTTGCTCATCCACATGAGACACACTGAAATCTGATGTTTTCAGAAATGACAGGCAACAGTGACTTAGGTCTCTGAACTGAATCCATCTGCCCACTCAATGGGTGCCAACTAAATAACGCATCAGCCCCAGGAGAGAAGATTATGGAAACAGTATCTTGGCTACTGAGGAACTCAGAAGCTCTTCTGAGCTTTGGCAGCTATCTGCAGACCAATTTCATCGACAGTCACAGTCAAGAAATGCCACCACTGCTTCTACATTTCCCCTCACCTTGCCAAGGAATAAAATTTGCTAACTTAAGGGACTTGTGAAATGTTAACTATCTTCTGTAAAACTTATTAAAAAAATCAAGCTGTTAAAAAACACTGACATACTTGAACACAGTCATGCTTTTTTTGGATAGAGTAGATTTCAACTAGGAATATATTCCACAGAGTAGTACGTTTCTGTGTTTATTACTCTTCTTAGCAAGTTTCCACATTGTAAGGAAAACAAAGACTGCAGCATTTCCTTTTGGACAGACTCCCTGAGGGGGCCAACACTCGAGGCTGCAGGTGGGGAAGCTGCTGCCCTTAGAGTACTTGCTAGTAAAGAGATACATTCTGAATTACCAGCTCAGTGACAATTCTCTATCTCCAAGTAGCACTCAGATTGATAAACACAAAAATGATACCGATTTTATACAATGAAGAACTTCCTTAAATGCTATTTTCTCACAGCTCCCGATTTCTGAACATTCTTAAGTAATTTGTACTAATAAATTGCATGCAAGTTAGCTTTTACTTTAATATTCATTTGTTATAATCAAATTCAGTTATATGCAACATCCAGCAATCCCTGCCACTATGACCAGTTAGCAAAAAGAATTTCTAGACTTTAACAATATGGGTGGAAGATTAAGGAGAACATGTCACCATCAGTAAAGTATGTCCATTTGGGAACTTGCACCTTCATATGGTTGTACTCTATAGAAAAACAAAGGGGAAAAGTTTTCACCTCAGTCAGAACAATACCTCCTTTGAAGTTTTATTACAGCTAATTGTAATCAAAGGTTGGTAACCAACCTCCTGCACAGGACACTTTGTAGTCCGAAGCATGTTCTTTAAAGTAGCATTATTTCTGACATGATCTGTCTGCCAAGAAGAAATGTAAATATTTGAAAAGCACTAGAGCATACAAGAATGGTGCAACAGTTAGGTACTAAATACCATACACAAATTCAACCTGCATCCTTGTGGCTAGAGTTCACACTCAGCTCCCTCCTGAACACATTCCTTAAGCGATCTGAACTGCTGTTCACAGGCTCACAGCTCTCTCCATCACAAGGCAGGAGAATGGAACTAGAGTTTAGACTTATTTGGAATACAGACCTGAAACCTAGATGCACAGACAGTGAGTCCTTAAGGTGAAAACCAGCTAAAGCCTTCGACATTGACCTCTCTGCCTCACAGAATTCAGTCATGAGTGAAGTTCTCGGGCTCTCTCTGCCACAACCCCGCAAAATAGGACTGGCAGAAGCCAGCAAAGATGAAAATGAGTCACCTGACCTGATAATAAGAAACTTGAGGAAGAATGAAGGAACTAATTTTGTTTGTCAAAGGGACTAGATCCAGAAAGTCCCCAGATCTCTCCCATGTACCTAATATAATTGCTAATGTCCAAGATATGGATACACATGATGTGTCCAGTAACTGAGCTAGGATCCAGCTTTTTTCTTCCAGTATCCAGTGCTCTGTAGGTGCACAGTCAAAAGCAAGTGACACAGTATGATGTTTATGTGGGTGGGATTCATGAATCAGGCATTGAGGATCCAATCCAACAGGTATATCCTCAGCATGCTGACAGATGTAGACAATACTGTGGTTAAGCACTTAAAATACTGCCACTTCCCAAGTCACTTCCAACTATAAAGATTATTGTTTCATTTCTGAAAAGCTACCTTATCTGCTGCTCTGATCTGATTTTATGAAATTCAAATATTAAAAAATCATAATATTTATAATTTGCAAAACTTTTTTTTTGAACTTACATGAATCATATGCAACAAGTTGTAAATCCCTCCAAATGACCACCATAACTAACACTGTTTTCTCAAAAGGCATTTGTATCACTCAACCAAATGACTTTCAGTTTTGACTGGTGCCTTTGGGATGCAGAGAGGCAAAAAAAAAAAAAAAAAAAAAAAAAAAAAAAAAAAAAAAAAAGTTAAGATAGTGGATATTCTGGAAGTGACATATTCTAAGTTAGCTTATTCCACAACTCCAACAAGAAGCACAATCTTTCTGAGAAGTGCTATGAGAAAGGTTGAGTTACAATGACTTTTTACAAACAAGGGTGGAGTTGAAATCCATCATCCATCAGAAAACAGCTTAGACTTAAGAATGCTAGCACTGTATTTGTCTCCATTAGATTACCCAACAACACGTGAACCAAACAAACATGACTATAATTATTCTGACATTCCAATGTTTTATAATGTGATTTAAAGTCATTCCAGGAAACAAAAAATCCAACTCATTTGACCCCCATAATACGCTTAATCAAAAGGAGAGCTTTAGTCTCATAAAACCAATATTTGCTATAGAAACAATTTAACTATAACTGCAGATATCTTATCAAGCTTCCTAGTAAAAAAATCCATAATCCTCTTCAGTTGCAAGAGTCAAAGTCCAGCTTCTGGTCATTTAAAAAAGTCTATTCTTTTCAGGTTGTTGCTGTTCCTCCCTAAACTTTCCTGTCCTCCCAAACATGTTCTCCTGAAGAATGTGGCTGAGCAGCACTTACCTTTGTGCACTAAAAGGAATTCATTTCAGTGACCTGTTTTTCTTATCTTGTGAACATACAAAAACTACAATGGGAAAGTGTTTTACATATCTCACTACTCACACAGAGTAGATTGTACCAGCTGTGCCATTATTTCACTAATTCCCCTATCCCTTCAGCTCAAGAGATGAAGCTTCAGTAAATTAATACCACAAAGGAAAAAGTGCAAGTGAGGCAGTTGTTTGAAGGTTCTCCATTATTTAACAGCTCTTCAATATTCCCCCTGCCTGATCTTCAGCCTTTTAACTCCAAGACTGAAGTCTTCTCTGGTTTGGCTTTTCTAGATAACTGTAGGAATTGTAAACTTAAAGTTACTTAGCTCATACTACCAGCTTCCTGACAAAGGTAAAGCTGCTTTAAAACACTGAAAACCATTTATCTATGAGTCTGTATGTAGTACAGTTGCACAAGTGTAAAATTCTATTGATAAACTGGAGAAAGTGAAGCAGAGAAAATTACAGTCACCTTGGAATGATTTGGTAAAAAAAATGGGCATAAACTATTTCCTGAAAACAGTCAAGCACTGCTGAGGGAGAAAAGTAAAGGCTACTTTTAAAGTAACATTTCTCTTAGGCACAAAAGAACATTGATTGTCCTTATCAGGGAGGAGCAGCAAAGCCTGCCTCCCCAGCCCTACAAAGAAGTGCTTGGAATTCGAGACAAAGCTTACCAACACAAGTAGAAATTCAGGTCAGAAAGAGCAGGAGACACTAAGGCTTGTAGAAACATGCCTGTCTGCCTATTCAAAGGCTTCGCATTGCAATTCAATTGAATCTGCCTAATGCATGCTTAAAACAACACGAGGTGATTTAGAAATGTACCCGCACGCACAATGCCTCCCTCTTCCCACAAGAAGGTTTCAGAAGCTTCTCTACAGCGTCCCTACAGGCTAAACCCACTGTCCAGCTTCCCTAAACACTGAAGATCAATGTTTCCACTCATTCAACAACTGCATTTTGGGATCTGTGAATTATTTTAAGCTCACGAAGCATTTATAGTCACAGGTTTTATTAAACAAACAAAAAGCAATTACAACAATTTACCTCTTGGGGGTCTAAGAACTTTCAGATGTGTGGAAGATGCTGCAGGGAGAACTCCAAAACCAAATGAAGGAAAAATTCACATTACTCTTAGCTCCTTCTCATTCGCTTCGATTACTTCCATTTCTCATTCTTTGGAATGACCCTCAAAATATTTTATGCACTAGACTCTTAGAATTACGTGTGACAATTACATATTTTTATCTTCTTCAGCACAAAACAAATTAAACCAAGTATCGAGACCAATAAATACTCTAGTAATTTCCAGATAAAGTTATATTTATGGAAACTAAAGCCTTTTCTGAGTATACAATCAGTGTATTTCTCAGGAATGTTTCAGCCAAATGCCTATCATTTGACCTGGGTATTCTGAAGATTTCAACAGGAGTCATACACAAAGAGTTTAGCTCATTATATTTGCCAAACCAAAAGCTTACTCTAGAGACTACATGGACCTTCCATTTTAAAATAAAGAGTAATTTAACAAATTATGTCTAGAGAGATTGGAAAAATAATTATGTCACAATGACACTGCTTTTTGTTTGTTTGTTTGTTGGGGTTTTCTGTTGGTTTTTGTTTTGTTTTGTTTTGTCAGTCAGTATTACATATAGAAGTTTCTGGTCAATTACAGCAGGTCAGATACTAATCTGAGAAACATCCATTCTTACAAGCAGCTAGCCTACAATTTGACCCAAACTGAATTACAGGTAGAAATCAATGTATTCTGACACCGTTTTTAGAAGCAGACAGGGTAGGATCTATATGGGGTACTCCTTATTCTCAATGGGGAAATAATTCTGTCTCATGGATTCTCAGGATCCCAAAAAATAGCTGATGTAGTGCTAAAGGCTGGAGGAGATGGCAGTTGTATGACTCAAACACTTTTTCTTTCCTTTCACTAATGTTTAGTTCCAGAAGGACGATAATAAGTTTAAAACTTTCTGTAAGACTGTTTAGAGACATGAAATACAGTAACCACCCTCTTCTCTAGATGCAGATTCCCACATAACTAGCTAATAATAGTGTTTCCTTTGTCACTTTCCTCCATCCTTAGCATGGATCTAAGGACACCCCCTGCAAAGCCTACAGAAAAAAGAAAAGCCTCTGTGATGCAACACTGAGAACAGCAGGAACCTACCCCATAATTAAAGTTCTTAAATGCTGTGATAACACATATTAAAAAAAAAAAAAAAAAACTGACAGGAAAGAGATGTCACAGCTCTGGCCCTTTATAACAGTACCTTCAATCATTGAATCATCTGTTCTGCTCTAGTTAGGATGCACTCAGATGTACTGCTGACTAGATGAAGAAAGTTGAGTATCACCAGCATGCAAACCGTTACCCATAACCTGTCATCTTCTTGTTGGCCAACCCAGAAAAAAAAGTCAACAGAGAAGACATGTGCAATTTAAATTGCTTGTCAAACTCAGATTTGGTTTGCTGGGTTAATAGATAGTTGTGAGGATTATATTGCTCTGCTAACTGCATATGTACCTTGCAGGCAGACAGGGTAAGGAGAGAGCAGAATCAAAAACTCCTATTGGTAACCTCCTTGCAGACTGGAGATGGGGGTGAGTGAACTGTATGTCCCTCTCTACCTCTCAAAAAAAAAAAAAAAAAAAAAAACAAAAAAAAAAAACAAACCCAAAATACAAAACTGTATATTGTTCAGCCCATGGGGCACGAAACAGAAACTAAAACCAGCAATGCTACACTACCACAGCGTGAACCAACTGCCCATGCAGGGAAGATGATGTTTCTCTTATGCATGCTAAATGGACACGGATTACGGAGTTCTGAAGATGCTGTGTTTACTCAGTTGGCTGCTGAAATGGATAATTAGTTTTTATTAGCTGCAATGCAGCCACTAAGCATTTTGAACTCTTCATGCCGAAACATATCAGAACGCATACCTGTCATCATGTTACTGATCTGAAAACTAGATCCATATAGTATAAGGCTAAAGGAACAGAATACACAATAAACCTTCAGATAGGAATGTACTACCTCCTTCTGCAACACAGAAAGTGCTGCTGCCCTCACTGCTGAAGCATAAAGAATATCAATTATACCTAAATCCTTTTGATGTTTCTTTTTAAAGAACGAATTCAGTAGGACGTTTATGCCCAGATTTCCTTAACAAAAAGCTGTCACTTTATATGAAAATATGGAAATTCATAGGTCACACGCATAATTAATTTAACAACAGAATGATGTACAAGCTTCAGTCAAACAGAGTGCAGTGATACCTTCCAAAAGCGAGTCTGAGAAGAGCTGTACCTATTCCAGAGTATTTCTTAATGCAGAGAGGTGCTGTTGGCCTCAAGGCTGTCCCTAGGCTCTCCTTGTATTTATCTGTCCAGCCTGCCGTGGGTGGCAGCACCGCGGCACCGCACCTGCCCGGGCTCGGCTCCCCTCGGGATGGTCTCCCCTGCACCGCGGCGCTGATCGCGTCCCAACAGGGAAAGTTTAGCCCCACTTAACAGCCTCTGAGACCCTTTAAACACACCCAAGATTTGTCCCCTACAAAGGCTTCGGGGTGCTTGGTTTGCAAAAGGCAATTTACGAAGTAGTTAAGCTTCAGCAGCCTTGCGGAGGAGAGTTGTCTCTCCCGCCTCCATCGCACACGCAACCGCGGCAAATTCAGCCCCACGTCCCAGGGCAGCCCACGGACGGCCTGGGGTCCGCGCCGGCGTGCGGGGACAAGGCTCGGAGCCGAGGGCAGGCTGGGCAGCGCGGGAAGGACGAGCTGCCAGCCCCGCGCAGTGCCCGGCCCCGCAGGCTGAGCCCTGCCCGCGGCGGCCGCGCTCCTCTCCTGTCCCCGCCGCTCGCCCCCACTCACCGCCACCGAGCCCGAGGAGGAGGCGACGAAGACGCGGATCACCATCTTCACCTCATGAGCCGCGGCGACAGGAGCGGTCGGGACGGGGCAGCGAGGCTGCCAGGAGCCGCTCCCCCGCACGGGACGGGGCCGGGGCCGGGGCCGCCCAGCTCCGCCCCGCCGCCGCCCCCGAGCGTGGCCACCGCCCGCAGCGCCCCGTGCCCTGCCCTGCCCTGCCCTGCCTGCCCTGGGAGCGCAGCCCCTCTCGGGCGAGCCGGGTCCGGCTCCCGGCTGGCAGGAGGCAGCGCTAGCGGCGAGAGGCGGGGGTGTGTGGGCGGCGCGCAGGGACCGACGGGCGCTGTAGTCCTCCCCGGGCGGGGACAGCCCTAGCGCGGAGCCAGGAGCGAGCGAGCAAGGAGCCCGCCCGCCCCCAGCCGCCGGGGAAACCCAGGCATGCGGCAGCCTGCCCGCCCCAGCTGCCCCCGTGCGCCTGCGAGAGGCTGAGAGGGGCTTGTGCCGCCCTCCAGGTGCGCTGCCCGCAGGTCGAGGTGAACAACGCCTGAAATTGCTCCCCCCGCCACCAGGGCCGCTCCTCGCTCCAGCTCAGGCTGCTCCTGGTCCGCCTACCCCATACGGAGCCCTCAAATCTGACCCGCTGGGGCCGGGTCTGGCCCCTTGGTCGCCTCTTACTGCGGCAAAGGGGTGGAAAATGAGCCGGTTTGGACAGGCATTCCTGTCAAGGCAAGTAACAGGGACAACGCAGGAGAGGGCAACGCTGGGTGAGAGAGCTGTCCTACGCCATATATCCCGAAGAAGTTAAACAGTGCTGCCCATTTTCCATCCATCCTGGTATGGATGCCCAGTTCCCAGTATTATCAGCTGTGGAACAGATGTTATTAATCATCAGGATAAGCAGATAACCCCAAATAACCCCTCTTCAGTCAGCTCATCTGCAAGTCACCAAGGGGAACTCAGTCATCATCAGCTTTTGGGTCTGTGAGGGTGCAGCCTGCCTTTAAATAAAGTCAAGAACCACACAGCTGACAACCTTATACATGTTACTACAGTCGTAGCCCTCATCCTCTTACTTCCCTGCACGCAGCCAGATGGTTGCTCATTCCCTCTGTCTAAATTTCCCCTTCACATCATTTCACCCCAATGATCAAGTGTGCTGTGTCATCCTCCTTCACACCTTTGCGTTGCCACTGCCCTCAGTGAATTTCCACTGTTCAGACTAAGCACAGACCTCAGCTTGCTGCTAAATAGATCTTTAAAGCTTGCTGTACATTTTAATATTGATTGTTTATTTTGAAATCCTGAATTTCTTGAGGAAGGTACCTAGCAAGAGCCATAAAACTCTCAGTGCTCTCTTAGAGCTTCATTTATCTTGTGGGAGTCATTGGGAAGCTTTCTACTGATTTCACTGTCCTCTGGACCGGAGCTTAATGCCAGGAATATAAAGTCCTAAAATGGGAATTCAAGTACCAGTCTTGCAGAGATGTGTGCATTACTTTGCTTTCGTTAAAGTGCTTGTTGAAAGAAAAAAAGAGTAGACTTTATTGGAGTGCACTTAGGTACAAAGGTTAAGATTTTCTGGCTTCAGTGCTCCTGTCTTCACTTGAGCATAACTTTTACTATGGGAACCACAAACAGGGGAACGACAAGTGTTTATTGTTTAATTGCTGCTGAATGACCAGGGAAAGCATCAAAGGAGACAAACTTGGTTTTATGTTGGTTTGTAAGGCAACACCAAGCAACTACTTAAAATTTTGTGATAGGTAAATATAGGAATTTGTTGAAAAATTCTCGTTACCTTACTCAGTGAATTTCCTTCACGCTGCAGGATTATTTCTGACAACAATTTTTCCTGCATTTCTCAAAGTTTTCTTTAAAAGATGGAGGTGCTTACTTCTGCTTATTTGTCTATTTACTGACTACTAGAAAATACTTGGTTTAATATTCTGTTTTGGCCATACTCTCATTTTATGAAATGAATAAAATCAGGGCAACTCATGGCAGCTGCTTATACCTGATTCACTCACAGCACTAATACATGGATTTAAACTATAATAAGTTCTGCTTGCTAATATATTTCATAAATACTGCAAAGCAGATAAAAAGCAAGATTTTGAAGGGTGCTGGACATCTTTATCTCTCACTAAATAGAAGAAGAGAATGCTTCTAAATCTCAGAGACAGGCTTGACACATAACCAATAACCCAGAGAAGGCATGTGGCAATGGCATTGTATGGAAAAAACATGAGCTGTAAATAAAAAAATTAAGAATTCTAATGGAACTGTAAAAACTGTAACTAAGGTATTTTTTTAAGATTCTTTCCTCTTCCTATAAGAATCTTCTTTTTTGTTAGCTCCAGAAGCCACAGATACAGTCTCCTTTCCAATCTGGAAAACAAATTTCATTTCAGTTCATTTGAAAATGTTTATAAGCATAAATTGTCAAAAGCTATGGGGTAAAAACGACAGACAAGACACTTCACATTTTTCTTTTTTGTTGTTTTTAGAGTCTCCCTTTTGTTCTTACAGCCCTAGGGTTCATAGGTTCCTACAGTTGGAACATCAAAACAGAGTCTGAACCCCTAAACTCATGGCCAAAGTTGATAGACTTAAATTGAACTAAAGTACCAGAGCTCATGAAGATCTTTCCTCTATCACACTTGGCACAGGTTTAGCCAAAGCTTCAGCTTTCATCTTTATTCCACACATATTTAGAGAAACCCTCAAAGAGTAGGGGGCTCCATGCCCACATTCAACTTGATAATGAATGCAACAAATCAATGAAAACATCTTTTCAAACACTCTTTGTATTACATTTTGAAAAATCTCAGCCTGTATTTCAATGAATTTTCTTGTAAATCTCAATTTTTAAAGTATATTCATAATATTTTGGGCTAAAAATTCTGCACCTAGGCCTTTTTGGTATCAACTTTGATGCAACATGGGAATTGAAAAATTCAGACAGCTTTCTCATGTCTCTCTTTTGCGAACCTTTCCATACACATAATGAAGTGAGTTCATTATGGGAGTGATCCAGAAAGTTAGGAAAAATAAACACTACACTGAGAAGCTGAAGATTTTAAAGCCTGTAGAGCATCATCTTCCTTTATGTGGCTCCTAAGCAGAGAATCACTCCTCTGTGGAGTGTAAAACCTATTGGACATCACCCTGTGATGTTTTGCATTTTCAAGTGGTGTACAGGTCAAGACTGGATATCACCCTTTGTCCTGCAGCTGCTGCTGGTAAATGTCCTGAGGCCACACCTTTAACTCCATTTCTATTGTACAGTTCTGGATGCTTGAAAACAAAATGGTATGAACTTTTAGTTAAGTTGAAGAAATGTAATAAATTAAAAACAATGCTGAAGTGAGTTATGAGCAGTTTCCCATGTTTACAGGAGGTACAGAAAGACTGGAGTAGACAATGTGAATTTATGGGGGGCAGAGGTAGTTTCTAAAGATTTCATGGTAAGAGTGATTCATTGTTATGCCAGATCTTCATGGAAGATTAAACAGAACTTTACTGCTGCTAAGGTAACAAAGTACACACAAACCCAAGGCTCATGACTATGTGGAAACAGAAGTATAAAAGAACAACTTTGCACAAAGAACATTCTAGTTATGATAAAAGTTGATTGTATAGTAAGATGCAACAGGCATACAATAAAAATATGGGAGACACAGAAAATTATGTTCAGGGCTGAAAGAATTGTTAAGGTGGCTTTATTTCCACATGAAAGAAGCAGTCTGTCTGAGGCATTTTAGTTTTCTGGTCTGTGGGTTGTTGGTACCAATCAATTATTTCTCTAGGTTCCGTGAAACATTTTTAAGAAGCAGTGAAGTCTCATGGACTCTGCAACAGTCTACATGAATTTCTAAAGAGGTCTTTATCACTTTTTAAAAATTCCAAGTACCAAAACATGTTGAAAATAACAGATTTAGAATGCCATTAAAAGCTCTGACAGTTCAGATCAATCTTTTCTGGTAGAAATGTGACTGTCATGGTAGGGAGCAGAAAATGAAGTTAAAGGGTAGCAAAAGCAGCTTCAATACAGCTCCAGAGTATCATCAGCTGCTCTTGCACTGCAGAACACCAGAGAAAGATAACTTAAAGGCTCTAAACCTTACAAAATGGCCAAGATAATGTAATGTAAGTACAAGACTGTTTCACTTGTTGAGTAATGGCACTCTGTGGTGGCTGATAACTGTCTTGGCCAGACACAGCTTGAAAACACGTAAGATAGTGCAGCTTGGAGCCCAACTCTCTGCATACATCCTAGAAACTACTGTATTTTTAAGGTATCATTGTATTCACAGAAACTACCTCCGGGGCACATTTTCTCCATTGCTCTTAAATGCTTGCAGCTGTGGGCTGTGCATATTCTTGTGAATCCTCTTCTATATGCACAACAGGTCAAGCAGCTCCTCATCAGAATCACTCTATCACTCACAAAATTTTTTGGATGTTTTATTAATCATTGATATTTCTCAATAACAAACTCAGTTTCATCCAAGACTCTGTTCTTTCTAGAACCTTCACTGTAGCCAGAGCATTTCTTAGATTTACATTGAGAGCATTTCTCAGTTTTTCCCACAATCAGATTTTAGAGATAACATCCCAAGATAGAGCTCTTTCTCTTTTGACTTGAATTACTCTGAAGCTATGACAAAGCCCATGTGTAAAGCAGGCTCTTGGGAAGAGACAGAGCTGGAACAATTTTGAGAAAACTTTTGATTCTCGCGTTTACAAATTTGTGGCATGTTGAGGAGAGCAGAGAGGTACAGATGTTGTCCATTTCAGAATTATTTCTGTACCATCTCTTTATAACTGACAGAATAAAATAAACCTAAACAAACAAACAAAAGTTAAAAATTCCAGAGATCTTAAGTAAACCTTCCTTCATGCCACTTAAATCTAAATGAACTTTGATAATTACAAAGCTGTATGAGTCCATTCTTCTCAGTGGCTGCTCTTTAGTTGAAATCACAATCTCATGTTCTTTAGTTAAAATGTGATTTGTTTTAGTATCTGTGCCTGCTTTGATTCCCTCCATGAATTCCCAATACTAAGGACCTTTGAAAAGAAAAACAGTTTCCTGTGAAATTCCACATCTGATACAGGTCAGTCATCTGACTTGCTCAGTCAACTGAACCTGGAGATTAAAACATCTTTCATGTTCTATATAAACCAGTCATCATTCCTTAAACTTCCAGCTACATTATGTAAGAAGTTCTAGAGTTAATTTTCTACTTGTGTCTTTAACAATCCACTGTTACTGAAGGTGGTGGCTCTGACTGAGGAGCAGGAATCCAGGCAGGTTTCAGTCAGTGTCAAGCCTTCTACTCTGTCTACACTTTCAGCACAAGATACTGCAAGCAAATCAGGCCCAACAATGTCAAGTCCAGTAGATTACTAAAGGTTGTTCAAATCTAGATTACTAGATTACATTACTGCAGAGGGATGAGGGATGAAATCCCCTACAAATTTCGTTTCCCCATCTGCAGTTCCAATGAAACCTAAATTAGCAAGTACTCAAGATGTAAAGTGCACTCCAAGAGCAGCCATGGAACCTTACATTCCTGCCAGCCCTTTCCGGGAGGGACCTTCTGCCAAGCCCTTGGAAAAACAATCTACCACATTCATTTTGGCTTTTTTTCAGCTCTTTTCCCAGATCTGTTCACTTCCACTCTGACAAGGCACTTTAGAAGACTAATTTCTTGCAGGATGCAAGATGAGACGATTTTTAGGAACCATTAGAAAAAAATCTTTGGCCATCTTTAATTCTCATCTCAGAGGCCAAAGGTGTCCCCACCTGCAGCAAGGGTGGCCTGTAGTGGTCTGCCAGCCCCTATCCTGTCTCAGGTGCAGCCCATCTCTCTGCAGAAGATCACACAGAGCCCTTCCCCACAGACAGGAGGCACAAGCAGCATGCATTTAACTCCATAGAAGCACTGCAGACAACTGCAGACAACCTGCTGGCACTCCTCTGGACCAGGGAGTGATGCCCTGACATTGGATATCGCTGGCTTCTTGGGCAGAGGCCAAGGAGAATGAAAGAGTGGAGAAATCACATGGGTCCTGTTTCCCAAACTGGAGATGGGATGGCCCAGTCTGGAGGGGACTAGCAAGTGGGAGCTGAAGCTGGTAGAGGGAGAAGGCAGAAAAGGAGAGTGGCAGCAGTAATTAGGCCTGTGCTGCAGACAGGCTGTATTGAACTACATGGGAAGTGATTGCAATACCATAGGCTGTTTGAACCAAGATGACCCTTTACTGCCTGGACAGAAGCTGAAGAGATGTGGATTCAGAACAGGAGCACACAGAATAGAAACAAGGTGCCTGGCCTGGCACCATCAAGTTAGCATAGATACAATCTGTGCAACCAATACACTGAACAAAGGAACATGTAGGAGGCAATGTAAGGCAAACAAAAAGACAGCCAAATAAATGAGAAACCACACAGTATGTCAGGTGATGGGTAGAGAAATCACTCATGTCCTTCCATGCATCGCCTCACAAGTCTCAACCCAAACTGTTTTGAACTAAACACGGACCTGCCTGTCAAAGTAGATATACATTTTATATTCTTTGGTAATGTAACCCTGCAAAATTTGCTAATGTTTGTTTATTCCTTTTAGATTTGTAGAATAAAGTTTGTTACATTTTGCATTTCTGTGTCCTGTGTTCTGCACAATGTTTTCCCTGATCAAATCTTTGGTGCAGCTGCTACTCTGTCTCAGAGCTACCTAAGATTTATTTTCCTCTGCTATAAAGGTACTGTGGAGGTAGCAGTTGGAAAGTAGTGTTTTCCACAGAGGGCTAATTAACCTGCAACTGTTGTTCAGTTGTAAAATGTAAAGTGATGAAAATGCTAAGTGGAATTTTTATCACTTCCCAAAAGTCAACTACAAAACTCAGTACTGCTACCCCTGGCCACATTTGATCTTACCATCTCTTCATTGCAGAAAAAGAACGACATTCTTTGCATCCATGTTTTTCCACTGGGAGAACTGCTGGTTCACACAATAAGTATGTATGGATTTTGTGAGCCTTCAGTGAAGGCTCAGCTTAGGCCAGCTTCCAGACTAGTCAGAGCATGAATTGGATGGTAAGAACAAAAATCTAATACAGCCCCATTTGTTTGGGGCTTTTTGATTAACTAGAAAAGGATGATGAAAGACACACAACTGGTCTTCATAGGAAATCTGTAAAACAAGCATGACTTGATCAAAATGAGAAGCTATGAGAGGTTAGCAAAATTAATCTTGCTGCAAGAAATATTATTTTGTCAATTCATCAAAACCATCTTCTCAAGATACATACTTTCTATTTCACTAAGCAACAGACATCATGCAGCCAGCAGGGTCAAGTCTGCTGCTCTGCTAATGGCACGGCAAGGGTAAGCCTGTCAAAGCTGCCATTGATTTTTTCTAAATGCAGCTAGACTGAACTAAAATTACTTTCAGAATAGCAGATACAAAATAACTAATGAAGGTATGACCAAGGAACTATGCTGCTAAACCTATTTTGACAGCAGACCTGTCTCAGTCATAACCTATTTTAGTCATGGTCAGCATAGGCTGCTTTTAGATAATTCCTGAAAAAGAAGCTACAGTATTTTAAAAACCTTACTTGTCGAAATTTCCTTATTTGTATACAGAAAGTTGTCTTTTGACCACAACTTCTCCACAAATGGACAAATATGATAAAACAGCTCTATCAGACACTAAGTGGGTGAATATATGTGATGTCTACTTGCAACGTGTAAACCTCCTCCACCCCCCAACCAGTCCTATTTAAAACAACAGGAGAGAACTTTGACTTTTTAATGATGATAACTAAAGTTTAGGAAAATCTGAGGAATATTAAACTCAACACAATAGTGTCATAATTGGATGCAAAAAATTTAAATGGAGTCTAGATAATAGGACATATAACAGACCCATCCTCTGAGTTTTTGAAGTGCATAATAGGCTGACCTGGAGGCCAACGGGAGGGGTTCCTCCTCATATCATCAGTGGTTCAAAGACTACCAAGGGTTCAGCAAAGACCTCATGGGAGGCTTGGCTGAAGAGAAAAATATTGTTCCATATACCCACAGAGCCAGTCCAAATCTTTCATTTCAGATTCCCATTGAGTCACTAAAGCCTGCAGCTGCAGTCCTTATTCCCATTGAGTAGATCCCACTCAGACAAGTAGTATTCAGTGAAATAAATGGGACTGTCTGCATGAAAGACAGATACTCCACAAGATGGGTTGCAGATTCAAGCTGTGAGACAACTGTGAATCATCACAAAAGCAAGACCAGACTTCTTTTTGAAGAAGAATCTGACAGGCAAAGGCCTTACAAGCCCTTTTTTGCATGACCCAGTGGTGAGACATGGGCCTAGAGAAATCTGTCTTAGTTCTGATTTTAGCAGCCAACCTAGCTGCAGCAGGCAGAAAATCAGAGAATCATATGAATCTTGCATATCTTCTTGAAAGCAACTTTTAGAGACAGTCTCTCTTGCAATATTTCTTTTAAGATCTTTCAATTTTGTCACTTTCTGCAATGTAGCCATTAAGCATGACAAGCAGTAAATAAATGTTAAGCATGGTCTTCATACCAACAGATATCTCCATCTTACTTGGATTCAGCTTTATCTGTGGTATCTTCACACTGTCTCCATGTTGCTGCCACTCCCAAGGCTGGGTTACACTACCTCTTAGTCTGGAATTGCATCTTGTTCAACACAGATGTTGAACCAATGAGAATGATTTTTATGGGACTAGGATATAATGAAGGTCATGGCTGAAGATACAGTTTCTCTCACAGGCTGGAATTCATGTATTAAGAATAAACCCTTAAAGTATTCAGAGTAAATTTCTCATGAGACTGATCAAAAACCATGCTGTGAGCTTCCCCAGGAACTCGGGGCTATTTATATTTCTTGGTACAAGTTACACTAACAAATAAAACCAAGTAAACTGGGTTATAATATTTCTCCTATGTCTGGAACTTGCTGAATTCCAACACAGATAGGAACCTTTGTCGGTGAAGCAAATATTTTTTTGTTTGTCACATGGATATTCATGACTTGCTTTAATATGGAAAAGACCATTTCTAAATGGGTTTAGTGCCATAGAGATGGTTCTTGCACAGAAGCATCTCTCTTATCTACAGAATATTAGTATGGACTTACTAAATTCAAGTTACATCCACCGACATAATATATTTTATGATATTTATATTCTTCATGAATTCAGGAGACTGGAGGAAGAAAAAACAACGGCAAGAAAAGCAGTCCCGCATACAGTCTTAATCTCAGCTCCCCACTCTCTGTTTCCTTCTGTGACCTTGGAGTTTTTTGCAGTATTGATCTGTAGCCTTTCCTAAAATAATAGTTCTTTTCTAAAGGTTTTGCTGTCCTTCTGCTATTTTTTTGCAAAGAAAAAAAAAGATTGTTTTAGTAATAATGAATGATTCATAGCTCCTGCAGATCATTCAGGGACACCATTCATAGTTAATGATTGAAATGCAGTAATAAAACATGAAATGTTTGAAAGTCGAGAGTGATGCCTCTGAAAGTATATCTTTGACAGAAATTGCTGACAGCATCAGCAATCTCCCTTTATAAATATATATCCAAAATTAATAATTTTGCTCTTTATTTTTTTCTCCTTTTGCCTTCTCTTCCTTGCAGGAACCTTTTGTATTTGCAGTTTCAGGTCAATATTCTAGCAAGGTGGCAGTTTGTCTATAATTTAATTTAGTATTTTTCTCTCTTCATTTAAATTTTTACTCATTTTTAGCCGGCAATGATTATTTGAATGGATAGAAATTGTCTTCAAAGTCTATATTTAGCCTGATATATCGGATTAGAAATGTAAGCCAATCATCCAATGAGGTTAATTTTAAATCCTGTGGAAATTGTGCCAGTCTATTCAGTTTTCTCAGCACTGGCACCCATCTTGTGTGAGGTCATATGACCTTTAACTCCAATGTTGAATGTAATTTCCCACCAAAAGGAGTACATGCAATGCCCTTAAAATAGCCATTCTATAATTTATAAGGAGAAGAAGCCTGAGTAGCAGCCTTATTTTTAAATTGATGAACTGAGGGCTGTAATTGTGTTTTAAAATATGCAAAGAATGAACAGAAATGTCAAGATAAAAAAGCAGAAACTTCTTTAAAAAGCTTTTCAAAAAAAAAAAGCTCATTCTACTTTTCCTACTACAAGCAGTGTTAGCCAATTCTTAGTTCAGGGTCACCTACCAGTATTGGTAGACCTGTATTTTAGCCAATGCTGTATTTATTATATTTAGTTAACAAGAATATCAGTTAATACTATTTTTAAGCTCTACATCTGCCTTAACTGCTGCTTTCTGGCTCAGTTTGTCCCCATTCTGCCCCTCCAAAAAAGCCAAACATTTTGGATTTTTTTTTAATAATACTGCGGTTTTCTTGGCAGTGATTTTCTAGGGATGACTATCACATTCATCATCTCCATCAAATCTATTTATATCTATTGGTTAAAATCCAGCTTGTGATCACTGAGCTGCAGATGGAGCTCCCTGAACAGCTAAGGAGTCCATGCACCCATGCCAGGAACACTTGGAGTCACTCTGGAGAAAGGGCTGAGAGGACCTGTCATTATACAGTCGTTATCTCATCAACCTCAGAGAGGTAGCAAAAAAAGGCAAAGGCTGCTAACTTACCTATGTATTACTGTCAGGACTTTCAGCAGGCTTCAGGGATTTTTTCGAGGTGACATGAATTTTACAAGTAATTAAAGACAATATAGGGAGTAGACATGATGTCAAACTTTCAATGAACTATTAACAAAATATTAAACAGATGTAATTATAAAGTATGGAAAATGCAGGGTAGGAGTTCTTTTTAAAACATATTTTTCCAGCAGAGCTTGTTAAACGAGATCAAGGCAGTTATAACCTATAAACTTCTGGATGATCTGCGACAGGGATATTTTTGTTTTCTAGGGCATGGGCTCACTTGAATATTTCATTCCTCAAAGTGCATGAACAGGAACTGAAGAAAGGATTTTAGAAAAGAAGGAAGACAGAATATTCTCTTTCAAGGCCATGAGCTATGGAAGAGGGTCTCATCCCTGTGCAGAGCTGCATTGGCTTCAAAAGGGTTCCACTCCAGGTGGACATTAGTGTGTCTCCTCATGGAGTGCTGCAGAATTAGGCTAAACCGAACATATTTAATATGATCTCAGAGAGCTAAGCTGCTTATCGCTGTGTGACAGATAATACATTATACAGCTGAGTGGCTAATAGATTAAACAGAGAAAGGCTGATGGCAGGGCGTTTTCACTTCCTTTGCTTTACATTCTCCCCACTGTGAACTTGGAAGGTGCAGGAAAGATTCTTGGCTTCCTCAGTTTCTCCAGAAAACCTGCTTAAAAATACATATAAAGTAAATACTGTCTTCTGAATGTGAAAAACTGAGAAATCCTCAAAGTCATTATGTTTCATAAATCTTGATACTAATGGATCTTAAACATGAATAAGGAATTAATAATTAGCTACATGTTTTATTACAGGAAATCAGTCAAATGTTAAGAACTTAAGTTCGGTTCTGAAATTTCAATTTCCTGAGAAGAGGTTTTAATCTACAAAAGTACAAAGGAAATATCTCTGCTTATGAAAAGATATCTGTATTTAGTTGTACTGATGTGTACAAACCACGAATGATTCCTGTCCAGAATACAGCCTGAGAAGGATCAGGATTTCACATTTGTAACTATTGTCATTAATCAGATTAACAGAATGAACAAGGTAACAGCACTTGCATGAAAATAAAGAGGTGTTTTTATTTTCTGAATTTATATTTTAGGAAACTATATTTACTTATTCAAACGATTTCAAAACTGTAACTCCGTCTCCTTCCCTGTGAAAATGTGACCACAGCCAGTGCCATGGTGCTCATGGTTCAGCTAGCACTCTCCACAATGATCCCTGTGCATGCTTAGGGAGGCAGCACAGGCCAGGGCACACTCCTGGCTTGGAAACAGCAACACAATTTCAGAATGCACTACAGACTAACATGTTTTGAAGGGACTTATGGAGGCCATCAGTCAGACAAGCTGCTCAAAGTAGGGGCAGCTACACTGGGTTGCCTGGGGCTGCGTCCAATTAAGGTCTTAATATCTCCAAAGCTGAAGACTCTAAAACCTTTCTGGTTATCCTTCTTCAGTGTTTGACCAACCTCGTGGTGAACAATTTTTTCCTACCATCTGGTCAGAATTCCCCATGTTGCAATGTGCACTCTGCTGCCTCTCATCCTTCCACTGGGCACCTCAGGAAGAGTGTGGATAAATATTCCTCACACCCTCCCAGCAGGTAACAGCAGACAGCACTAAGTTCTCCCTGTAGCATCTCTTCTGCAGGCTGAGCAAACTCAGCAGCCTCAGCCTCCCGTAAAATATCCTGTGTTCCAGCTCCTCACTGGCTTGCTCAATCCAGGTTTTAAATGTTTTTCTTGTCCTAGAAGTCCCAAGACACATTGCTGAGTCATGCTCATCACTAGGATCCCAGGGCTTTTTCTGGCGAACTGCAACCTGGCCAACACTTGCCTCATGGGGTTACTGTGTCCCCAAGCGTGACAGTGGAGTCTGCAGAGTCCCACCGGCTGAGGCCAGCGCTGCAGCGCCTGCAGAGCCAGCAGGGCCGGGCTGGGGCGGCGATGGCTTCAGCCCAGACGCCGCGGTCACCAGGCTGCTCCACAGCCACGGTGCTGCCCGTGCATGAGCTGAGGTCCCATCTGCGGGGCAGTGCCCTCGGCACAAAACATGCAGCTGAAAGCAGCTGCCAATGGCAAAGGCTTGGCCCCGGCTGCACTCCCTTCACAGCACTCTTGTCTGCACAGGCACGGAATGTGCCCCCAACCCACGAGCCAAACCTCAGGAGTGGGAATATAAACACAAAGACCCAACAAACTCCGCGCCCTGGCCAGCTCAATAATAAAGACATTAAACAACACTGGCTCCAGCTTCCATCCTTTAGGGATGCCTCTAGTTACTAGCAAGCCCTTGTGAAAAAAGGCAGTTGGATGAAAGGAAGAAGGACGAATTTAAAGGCGGGACGGGGCTGTTTCCAACCTCTCCATCGCCTTTTAGGGCCGGTTTTACTCTCTCCCTCCGCCGGTGCTGAAGCCCCACCTAGAGCATCGCCGCGCTATTGCGCCCGCCGGGACCGGGCGCCCGCAGCTCCGGCTCGGCGAGCCAGGGAGAGAGACAAAAATCCTTCGTCGCCCTTAAAGAGATGGAGAAGGGTTAAGAAACCGAAGAAAAAAATGGCCTGCTCGGCAATCCTGTGCTTCTGCTGTAAGGGCCCTTGGCAATGGCATCGTGGTAATTTGAATTTCAGACCTTGTACAGAAAAAGTTAATGTTGAACCAGCCTTTTCAGGCAATAAATATAATCACTTGGGTAACTACAGGCAGCTTTAGCTAGCAAGTGTCATCAAGCAAACGAACAGAAATGCTGATGTGGGATACTAATGAAGGAATTAACAGATTACAGGTTTATTAACGTCAGTTAACACAATTTCCCAGGAACACAGCCTGTCAAACAAATTCGATACTGTTTTAATGAGATTAACCACTAGACTGATAATGAAGATTGTGGCTGAAATAGTGTCTTTGCCAAATATTTGACATAATCTTGCATTAAAAAACAACAATAAACAAAATCAATGTAGCATAATACATATTAATTTTTAAAACTGGTTAACAACTAGGTCTTAAAAATACACTATAGCTGAAGTGTTTTCATTTCAAGGGATTGCGTATTTCTCAAACTTACAGAAGAATCTTTTGGGTACAAATTTTTTCATACATTTATCAATGCCCTTGATGAGAACTGCATCACTGTACATAAAGTATGCAATACGTCACACAAATTGCTGCTAATGTGAAAAACATTAAAGGTAACAGTTCTATTATACAGACTGACTGATCAATTATTGACATTAAAAAATCATTCAGTTTTGTTTATTCAGATGTGATCACAAACGCAAGCTCATGCACCTGAAAACCAAAACCAGAACCAAATATCTAGATCTGTGACTGAGTCCTGAAATGCAATAGGGCATGACAAAAGAAGCTCATAAGAAGTAAAGGGGCTAATCAACAGCTGTTGAGTGTTGATGCCACACTAAAAGTCCTAATGCAAATATACATACATGAGATATGCATACATGAGAATTTAAATGACATGCTGTCTTTATAGGACCAGTGTCATCAGCTCCAGCATTCTTTGTCTATAATATGTATTCTGATATTGCAGAATCACAGAATATCTGAGGTCCCAGGGACCTCTCAATATTGTCTGAGCCAATACCCACTTGCTCAAGCAGGGTCAGCTAGGGTAAGTTGTTCAGGACCCTGTTGTCTTGGCTTGGAAAAACAGGTATCTGCCAGGGAAAGCTGGAGTTTCCCTTAGAATGGAGAATGTAAACCCTTCACCCCCGCCAAATTATAATTTTGCATTTAAGGGCTTTTAGGCAAAGATTTGGGAATAGGAATAACAGTTCTTTACTAGGAATATTAACAATACAAATATAGTAGAAAAACAAAACCACCCAACCAAACCAGCAAACAAACAATTTTGGAAAACCCTGACAGAGTCAGAGCTATAACCTGACACCCTGTTGGTCAGGGTGTTGGAAGCAGTCCAAAAGTGAGTCCTTCTGGAGTGGCAGAGGTGGTTCTGGTGGAGTAGAGATGGTCCTGTAGAACAAGGGTCCAGGTAGTGATGAGAAGGGGTCCAGTGACGGTGAGAAGGGGTCCAGTCTTCCTCCAGGAATCTGGTGAAGCTGGATCCTTTCTTGTTCCTGTGTTTCAGTTTTATCCAGGTAGGAATGGTTGGCTCCCCCCACTGGGTGGAGCATCTCACACTAGGATGATGTAATGTGGACAGTCTATTTTGTGTGCTTTTAGGGGTGTCTTAATGGTCCATTAGCAGAAAATATTCCCCAGGTGGTGAAAGAGATAAGAAACAACACCCTACCTGGTTTGAACAGCTGGCCTATTATCAAAAGGCACCCACCCCCCTCCTCCCAGAGTAAAGGAGAACAATTCTCCAACTGATTTCAGCAAATGAAATAGAATACACATTTTTGGTTCCATAACCCAAGACACCTGTCCAGTCACATTTTAGAGCATCTCCAAGGATGGAGATTTCTCAGCCTCCCTGGGCAAACTTCTTGTCTTTGATTGTCTGCACAGTAACAAGTCTTTTCTTATGTTTAAATGCAATTTCCTGTATTTCAGAGTGTGTCCACTGCTTCTTGTCAGGCCACTGGGCAATGCTGAGAAACACCTGATTCCTTTGCCCTTACTCCCCTCATCAGGTATTTACAACCTCTCATACAGCAAATGCCTCAATACCTTCACGGTCCTTCACTGGACTCATTCCAGTATATCCATGCCTCCCTTCTACTGGGGTGTCCAGAACAGGTGCCAGCACTCCCAAAGTGTGCCACCAGTGCTGAACAGAGAGGAGGGTCCCTTCCCTCACCAGCTGACAGCACTCCTCCTCACAGCCCCAGGTGGCATTGGTTGCAAGAGTGCACTGCTGGCTTGTGTTAATGTTCATACATCACACATGATGCATCCCAGCACAACCTTACCTACATCTTGTGTTCAACCAATCTGTACCTAATTATCTCCCTGGCACAGGTACCCAGCTTTCCTTGTCAATGTCAACTGTTCCAGACTGGAAGTGACCTTGGAGCTGGGATCCAGTTAAAAACCTGAGGTTAGCTAAACTCAACATCCTGCCCCTGAGAACCCCTCCAGTCTGCTTAGTCACAATTATTTCTCCAAGTGACAGGTAGTCAGTGTCAACCAGGTCTTACAGGTTGTACTTTCAGAGCACTGAGGAGACAATCCACCAGCTCTGGCAAATATTGTTAGGGTAATTTATCATTATAAAATTTCCACTTCCCTGGAAAGGCAGCTACAGCCATGAGTGAAGATGAGTTTGACTCAAAAAACCAGATTTACTCCAGGATACCTGAGATACAGCCACTCACCTCCTTCTGCAGGCTCTCATAAGAGCAGGCTTTAAAACTTAACTTAAACATAAAATAACTTAAAACTCCCACCTCTCTCCCATTCAATTCATCTGGGTAGAAGCACTTCCTTCCACTACTAAAAAGCACATTTTCTTGCTTGGAACTAGTTCCAGCTTCTCACCACTAAGGTTTATTACACCTTTTTACCTCTGGACTAAAAGTCCTCTACCAAGAGGAGCAATAGAGCTCACCATCAAACAATCTCTCAACCTTTATTGGTATTGAATCTTCTCTTGGGTGTCTCTCCCTGTAACACTGAGTTTTATGGACCACTGGTGATTCTTGAAATGTGTTTGTGAAGCCTTTTTTCATTTTTCAACATCTTTCTCCAAATGTGGACACCACAAGCGCCTACCTTTATTTCAGCTGACAGGTTTCACTTGTGGCACAGAGAGATACGATGCCAGTTTTCTCTCCAAACTGTTATCTCCTGGCAGTATCCAGGGAATGAACTGGACTAAATCTCCAACAATCAGTACTTCTTATCAGGTTTTTATTACTTTAACCACATGGTGGCCAGAATAAGGTAAGGCAAGTGAGAGTAAAGCCTATTTCACCCACTTTGCTTGGATGGACGTATCTCCTTTTTCATTGTTGATATGAGTTGTCAGAGGACTAGGTCCTCGAATCCAGCATTAGATTTTGCAAACATCCCTAGAGTCCTTCAATCTGTCTAAGCAGACCCAGGATTTTTCTTTGATTATATGAAATATCCCTTCCCTGCATTCCAGGTTAGTTCAGTCACTGTCCTTGCATTTCTGACAATTTCACAGTGACTGATCTCATTAGTTACTAAGTTTTAGAAGAGGATTGATAGTTTTGGTTATAAAAGAGAAGGGGGGAAAAAAATCCAGAAAGCAGTCTCCATCAATCTAAGCATCCTTGAAGCACAGTACGGAGACACAACATGAACAGTATAATATTCTAGCATTGGGGGGTGGGGGGGTGGAGTTAAGCTACTTAAAATCCTGAAAAGACAAAAGGATGTTCATAGAATCATAGAATATCCTGAGTTGGAAGGGACCCACAAGGATGACTGAAGCCAGTGTTATTTAATAGTAATAAGGAGTATTCCAGTAAGTTGGTGAATACGTTGCAAGAGTTTATGCACTACAAGCTGTAAAGGCTCAAATGCACCCTACAAAGGATTTTAACAAATCAAGGATATGAAATCAAAAGCGCTGTCACCAAGCTGCTGTCCTACTCAGTGGTGCCCAAAGTCCCAAGGCACATGTTCGGCTCAGAACATCTAAGCCTTCACAGTGATGGGCAGCTCTGGACATATTTCATGGATAATTTCAGACTGCCTACAGAAACAAGCTTGACTTGGGGCACACCCAAAAATCCAAGGACCCAAGTTTCAACCCTCTCCTATGAATGGACTCAAATCCCTATCTCCTGCTTGCCCAAAGTCTGTGATACACAAGATTGTGGGCTGAGATGCTGGCACTTGCTCCTCATGGGAAGCATTCCATTTTGCATTAAAAAAAGCCAAACAAAATTTGTTGACATGATTAGGTATCTAGAAGTGGTATGAGTTGCTTAGATCTCTTTTTGGGTTTAACACTACTAATCAAGGTGCGTCTATGTTCTGAAAAAAATATTTTTTAAGGGGACAGTTTTTCTGTGTAACTGAAGCAATAAAACTGTTTCAAAGCAGTTCACATTAAACACTGAGCAAAACTGATATAACATCCATCCTTTTTCCTGGTATCCAAGATGCATTTGACCTGATTCCTCTACAACTTAATGTATATCACAAAATTATACAGAGACAGAGGAAAATTAATTTTCTATCCTAGCAATGAAAATTAATTTTAAAGCCAAAGGAGATGGATAATCAGAAGCAACATACATTGCTTATGATTAAAGAACTTATCAAAACTATTTGGTCACTGCTTTGCCATGGTACTCTTCTTTATGGGGGTGCAACACAAACTCCCAGGGCCCTGTGTGTCCCAGGCAGTCACTGGCAGATCTGTGTAAAATATGTAAGATGGGCCTCTCGCAGCTCCAAAATTCGTTTATTATAAAAGCATAATATAAAAAGCAGCCAACTCAAAGACATAGCAGAGGCTAGGACCTAAAATCTCTAAACGAAGACTGAAAGCAAAAGATCTAACTAAAAGAGAAAATGAAAGCAAAATGTCTGTCCCTAGGGCAGGACAGTGGCTTTTAAGGAACGCTTTTGGGGGTCAGGTTCAGGGTGAGGATCCAATAGGGAGAGGGGAACAAGGCGGGGATTACAATACTGAAACTAATAAAGAAGCATAACAATCTGAACAACTAATAAGGCATCAAAGATTGGGAGATTGATAGGGAGCAGTCTGGAAGAAAGGCAGGGTTAGAGAAGGATTGACAGCTACATAGGTGAATGCAACCTGGACAGTACTAACTATACAGAGAAGGAAGGGGGTGCAATTGAGGACTAAGTTATTAATATAGGGGACAACAAAACAACACATTTAACATAAAAACACATCACAACACTGATTTTTTTTTTTTTGTCAAAGACTAACATACATATTGTGAATATAAAAATGTGATTATGAAAAAGCATCAGAAACAAATCCACAGATGACACGTTTGTCCTTCGAAAAGTGGTTTTCTGGAAAACTGTTACTAAAACCTCCCAATAACAAATTCAGCATTTAACATAGAACTGAATAATATGTGTGAAATTTTCCTCCCAGTAGCACCTCTTCATGAAAAGATGTCCTTAAATGAAATGTCTTCTTTAAATAATATTTTTCCCTGATAAAACATTCAATATTTGCTTGGCATTTTCTCCACCTTCCCAGGCTTTACTGGGCATTTTTGTAATTTAAATTGCTTATGAAACACCTGTTGCTAAACCATTGGAAATAATTACCTTGATTTAATTTGTGTCTCTGCTAAAACACACCTGCATTCACAACGTGAGCAGTTAAAACTTTGCATTATAGTAATGGAGCACCTTATTTTATTATGTGGAAGTGCTAACTCATCACATTGTAAATTGTATCCCTGTGATTCACCAGCAATCACTTTATGTTATTCACTTAGTATTTCTCCACAAGGCAGCTGTGAGCTCAAAATTCAAGCAGGTATACTAGTACAATGAATTCTGATAAATTTGTAAAACCTCTGGAATCAGCTACTGCTGTGAAGTATACACAAATGTTTCTTTCATTGCACTATATCTGCCCTTTTAATATTTCATTATTTCACAGCCTTGGAAATTTGTATTGTTAAAAACAAAACCCCATGAACAATGCCCAGTGTGCTTGTTTTATACATTCTCAAGTTCAGCTGAGTTCACAGGAGCCCTTTCTCCAGTGCCTGTCAGACACACAAAAGTGGTGTCAGGAGTGCTGAAGCAGCTCCAATACAAGCACAGTCAGAGAATGCTCAAGAAAATCCTCTTGAGGGGGTTGAAAGCAGCCATAGTATGAGAAGTGACACCAAAAGACATTCTTTCAAAGATTTATAACACTAAGTTGTCAAAGGTGAGCTGTCACTTCTCACCAATGACTCAGGGGCACTCATGAAAAGAAAGAGTGGAGAGGTCTTGGGCCACTTCAGAGCCCAGGACATGGGAGGCAAGCTCTGAAAGTGATCGTGTGTTTTTGATTTCTCAAGGTAGGTGAGCATGAAGTAAGAAAAAAAGCTGACCTCCAACAAAACCAGAGCTAATTTTGACACACGCATTAAAAATTATAAGGACATCATGAATATTGAAAATGTCAAAAGAAAACAACATTTATTTTTGTTAAAATTTGAAATATTTTGATTATATAATTGCAGCGAGCTCAGAGCATGGGAAGTATGTGCTCATAAAAAAGGTATGTTGTACTCGGGACAATATTCCAACATATATTAAGGGAAAAAACCTTCAGCTAGACCCTAGAGAGGTCAATATTCATCCTCTAGTACAGAGATCTTAAGCACCTCATATACCATGATTATAGCACTGGACAGAGGGGATGATTTCCAGTGGGCAACTCCCACTGCCAACAGAGCACAGTGTTCTGCATGTCCAACAAGCTCATTTTTACAGTGCCAAAGCCCTGGAGAGTGTCTGGGATGAGCAGCAACTTCATTGTCTCCCCAGGGAACACAAGGAGGCCCAGCAGCAGCAGCGGTGCCTCTTGCTTGGCCCCTGCCCAGCCAGAGCTGCCAGGCAGTTTCAGAGCCCATGTGAAATGGCCAGCATGGCCTGAGAGTGCAAGGGGAACCCAGGGCAAAAATCATCTTTGTAGCCACCATGGTCTTCAGTGCCGCTATACAATAATATGTAAATAATATATACAGGGTCAGTCAAGGGGTCCCACAAGCCCAGCTCTGTGCACGAGGATCTCTTTCAACAGCCGTGGATCAGCAGCCATTGGAGCCGATGTAGCAGGCGAGCGTACTCCCAGCACAGCCTTCGTGTGGGCATCCGCACTGCTGGCCAGGAGCTGAAAGAGGCTGGGTGGTTCAGCCAACAGGAAGCTGGAGGGTGTAATGGTTTAGGGCAAATTTAGGAGGAAACCTCCTAAGGAGCCCTCCCTCACCTCTCCTGAACCGGCTCAGGAAAGACCTCCTCAGAGAGAAGTGGAAAGAAACTTGTTTATTAAACCAGCAAAGCACTCCCCAGCACAATAAATTGAACAATACCAGATAACAAGAACTTCGTGCCCCTCTGGAGAGATAACAAATTTAGAAAAGAAGTCCCTCCTGTAGGTGGTTGCTCTGCTCTCAGTCCCTCTGGCGCTGGGAAAAGTTGCTGCACAGAGTAGATCTTGGTGCATCTCAGGTGCAAGCTGCCCGTGCTCCCCCGCGTCCTCGGTGGGTACTGGATGAGGCCTTGCACAAGCTAGAGGAGGAATGTAATGGCAAGCAGGGCCTAAGGAGGTGAGCAGGGCTTGAGTGGGAATGGGAGGGAGGTACAGATAGGGGAAGTGGGGACAGGAGTCCCAGGGACCTGAAGACAGGAAGGAGGGGGCCAGGCAGCTGGCAGTCTCCAAGGCTTGTGCCACTGCCCCAGCAGCAGCAGCAGCAGCAGCAGCAGCACCAGGCCCTGCCAAAGGCACTCCCGCCAGGGCCTGGCCTCTGGGTGCCCAGTGAGAAGCTCCCCGGGTACTGGCGCTTCTGCTGGGCCCTCGCTCAGCGCTCAGCACAGCCTCCTGTCCGAGTGCACACTCACTGCTCGCCAAGGCTGCACTGGGCTGGTGTTACCTGCTGCTCCTGTTGATAGCTGCCCCCAGTGTGACACTGGTGCTGTGATGTCACAGGTGCCAGAGTGCATCTCGGCTAGGGATAAATAATGGGTGGACTTACTGATTGTAAAAGTCTTTTCAAAGCTAAATTATTCTCTGATTCTATTCCAGAAATATCTCCCTTGCTACTGTACACTGAACAAGCACTCCTGTCTACCCAGACCTGCTTTGAGCCAAAACCTCTATAGTACAAACTCCTCAATTCTGAATAAAGATGTTTCTGCAAGTCTGTATGCACGGTACTCCTTTGGTGTAAATGTGCGGAGGTGTATATAAAGGTTTTTGCTTTTACAATGCATTATCATATGGCCTATTCTGATGGAAAACATCAGAGAATGTGAAGGCTGATGGAGCCAAAAGAGGTCTTATTTGGTACTTCATACATTGTCTGATATCTTTAACCAGCTTTGACCTTTTGCCAGAAACTGATTGTCTAAGTCCTAATCTCACAGTGAATTTTCACATCATGTGTTCTGGTTAAAGCAAGCAGCACATCACTTTGGCTCCCTCATTTGTATGACTATGCATTCTTTAAGTCCACACTCCTTATAGAAATTGTGGTTTTGAAAGCAATACTAGAAAGATTCTCCCTTTTCAAGTTTGAACATTATCTTTGCTCGGTCAGATTGAGGAATCTGTTTTACCCATCACAATCGGTGCAGTTACTGTAACAGTTCCCACCCTGTTTACCATGGCCATTTCTGTGGTGCAGTGGAAATCAATAACATTTTTTCTATGCATCAGGGATTTCCCATCAATGTTTATTTACAACAATTAAATGAGCACAGGTTCCACTCATCTGAATAAGCCTGGTGGATTTATCCCTTTTGGAATCTCTGGAAGTAGCAAACTGTGACATTATGACCTGATTTAAGCAAGCAGTTAAGACATCAGATTTGCTTTACAGAGACTGAAGAAAACTGCAAAATTTTATGTCTTTCTCAGGTGATTTATCTATTTGTCCTGTCCAAGGGGACATGAAATACAGCACCATCAATTATCTGCTGTATATCAACTGATAGGTTTTTAGGACAGTATCTAAAATACATTATTTGTAGTTTCTAGACTAACAAATTTCTATCAATTAATCCCTATGCCAACATTTCACAATATCTGAATTTATTCCAGGTCAGCAGCTGATTGGCATTATTCTGGATGGAGCATTTGATGGAGAAATCAGATGTCATTTGTTATGAACAAGAAGCCTGCTTTCATTATGACTCAATACCTGTATTCCACATACACACTGCCTAAATTCAATACCTGTGTTACCCATATTCAGTAAGTAATTACTAGTTAGTCACTAACCAGGCCTCAAATTGTTAGCCATGGCAATTAGTCCATAAATTATCAACACACACACAAAAAAAAAAAGGTCTCTCCCACGTATTTTAATGCTTTCTCATGTTGGTTTGTTTTTTTAATTGCTTTTTCTGCTTACAATTTTCCTAGCTACGGTGGGCATGGAGATGGATTATGAATCCTTTTCATCCTATTTACAGCAGCAGCAGCATCTCAGATTCTGGCCTGGCTTGCTGCCAGATACAAGCAATACATTTCCTCCAGTTGCAAGCAATAAAATTATTCCATCTTTGTCATTCTCTGGATCTTTTTGAAGGACATCAATGATTCTCTGCCAGCGTTGCTGTGATGAATTATATGCTTTTGCTGTTTAGCACAAGGGTGAGCTACACAAAGCCACAGAGGATGAATTTTAAAAAGATCCACATGAGTTTTTATTGTTTATTGAAACCAATTTCATAATAGCAAAGCAAGTACAGCAAAAATATTAAGTGTAATTAGGGAGACAATCAAAATTAGGAAATTAGACTGG
Source organism: Phylloscopus trochilus trochilus (assembly GCA_016584745.2). Classification (NCBI taxonomy): domain Eukaryota; kingdom Metazoa; phylum Chordata; class Aves; order Passeriformes; family Phylloscopidae; genus Phylloscopus; species Phylloscopus trochilus. The sequence goes on along the minus strand of WQNJ02000062.1, from coordinate 31,356,064 downwards.
TTGTTGGGTTTTTTTGTATGCTTCATGCCTGTTTTCTTGGATATTAGGATCAAAAAATGAAAAGCTCCATTCTGCTTGGGAAACTCCATGTCAGGTTTATGCCACACAGCTACTTCTGTGTTTCTGCAACACCAGTATACATCTCCTCTCCTTTTACAGGAGTTTATGCTGACATATTTCTGATTGCATTCTAGCCTACTCACTAAATTACATTTTCCAGTAATTTAATTAAACATATTCAGAGTTCTTGTGCACAATACACATAATTTTTGAGAATCTCTCAAGTCTTCCATAACCATGTACAGGTTTTTTTTTCTTTTTCCTCCTGAAATTTATAGTCAGGGAGGAGGGAATAGCAACATTCTAATTTCAAGCGCATATTTTCCTCACATATTTCCTTATTTTTATTGTGAAGTGACAGGTTGTGCCTGAAAATATTGCCTTGGTAAACAAAAACTGGTAAACAAAACCAAAACTTTGTCCTGTTTCCTCCGTTCTTATTATTTTCTTTTAATGGTCACTGAGCATTCATTTTGAACATTCAGAATTGTGGAGACACAGTTCTGCCAAGGGCAAATATGTCTCCCTCTCGAGAATGTCCCATTTATGCTTTCCCATACAGGCAAATTATAATCTTCGTCTGAAATGTTCTACTTTATCCTGCTCCACCCAAATTCTTGTGCCACATTCATCACTGTGCTATCACAACATACTCCATCAGCAAATGAAGCAAGCAAGATCTCCTGTTTCCTTTTCCCTTCCTCTCTCCAGAAAGAAATTTGCTTAACTATGTTTGTTAATAAAGATTAGCATTAAGGAAGAAAAATAGCAGTAACTAGGAGTAATAAAAGCCAAGGTTTAGAAATCCTCTTTGTGGAATTAATCACAACCGTTTCATTATATTGGGCCTGCCTTTGAATTCAAGCCTTTTTGCCAGCTTTAGGCAACGCTTTCATCTTTTTGTCAGTACAATCCATTCCTGTTCCCTGCTTTTGCTCTCATCCCTGACCCATCATCATCCTCAGGTGCTACCCTGACCCAAAGCCTTGTATTCAAACTGACAATGCCAGAATGTGCCCAAAGCTCCCCAAAGGCTTCCTTGGTCCCACTGCCCAGAGGGGTTGTGAGGGGACACGATGGGTCCCAGCACTGAGGTGGGCTGCTCTGCTACCCTTGTGCCCCTGACAGCTCTCTGAACAGAATCAGAGAAATAATTAGGTTGGAAAAGACCTCTGAGATCATCAAGTCCAACCTATAACTGGACACCACCATGTCAATTAGACTATGGCACTAAGTGCCACATCCTTCCTTAAACACTCCAGGGATGGTGACTCCTCCACCTCCCTGGGTAGTCCATTCCAATAACTAATATCCCTTTCTGTTAAGAAATGCCTCCTGATGTCCAACCTAAACCTCCCCTGGAGCAGCTTGAAGGAAGCTATGTCCTCTAGTCTTGTAACTAGCTGCCTGGAAGAAAAGGCTGGTGCCCACCTGGCTACAACCTCCTTTCACAGAGTTGTAGAAAGCCAAAAAGCCTCCCCTGAGACACCTCTTCTCCAAGCTAAACACCTCCAGCTCCCTCAGCCACTCTTCACAGGACTTGTGCTCCAGGCCCATCACCAGCTCCACTGCTCTTCTCTGGACTCACTCCAGCACCTCAGTGTCCTTCTCGTAGTGAGGGGCCCAGAACTGGACAGAGCACTCATGGTGTGGTCTCACCAGTGCTGAGCACAGGGACACAATCCCTGCCCTGCTCCTGCTGGCCACACTACTGCTGATACAGGCCGGACGTCATTGGCCTTCCTGGCCACCTGGGCACAGCTGGCTCTTTACCTGGCTGTCAACTAGCACCCCAAGTGCTTTTCCACGGGCTGCTTTCCCTCGATTTCCTTCCTTTCCACGCGCCCAAGAGAACCAAGATGATGCGGGCAGGGCAGGGTTCCGGAGCCTGCCGGTCTCGGGGCACAGCTCCGGGGAGGCCGCCGTGTCCCCCCTGGGGCGGCAGCGCGGCGGAGCTCACCGGGCCCGGGCCCGGCCCGCAGCGCCCCCTGCAGGCGCCGCCAGGGCACCGCGGAGCGCAGAGGCAGAGCCGCAGGGTTCAGCCCCTCCGCACCCCCTTAGCAGCCCTCAGCCAATCAGCAGCGGGAGCTCATCCTCCCACCAATGGAAAGGCCGGTTGTCGCCGAGCTGGCAGGGCAGACAGCCAATGGCTGGCGAGGAGAGCCCGCCCCTGCCCCGCCGCCCGTTGCCGGGCAGCCGCTGTCAATGGCCGCCGCGCGGCCCCTTTAAGCGTAACGGGGCAACCGCCGGCGCGTCCTCCGGGCGGGCCGAGGGGCCGGGCAGGTACCGCCGGGACGGGCCGGGGGCGGCGGGGACGTCGTGGACATCGCGGGGCAGAGGGAACTGCACACGGGGGGACAAGACCGCCGCGGGGCCGTGTTTTCCTGGGGGCTGTGGGGACTGGGAACGGGCCCGGGCCTAGGCCTAGGGTTGGCCTCCGAAAGGTGTCGGGCCTCTGGTGTTCAGTTCCTTTCCAACGAAGTAATTGAGTGTATGTAGGTTTTGGTGATTGCATTTAAAATGTGTCATCGCGAAGTGCTGCTTGAAAATAACATTCGGTATGTTCTTTAAGGAGGTCTCGGCGGAGTGAAGGAGAGCTGGCTGACTGCGCTGCGGGAAGCGGAGCGTTTGTTTCGCTCGGGCTGGCTGAGCTGCGCTGGGTAAGCCCGCACGCACCGCGGTGTGGGTGGGAATGTGAGCCACGGCGCGGGCCTCCGTGATGCAGTCTGATTTAGAAACATAATCTCTTCTCCCGGTTGGAGGACTGGCCTGCATGTGCTCTGTTTGAAGTGCCGTTTCCTCATTTCAGACCTGGGATTTACAGCAGCTTCTTCTTCATTTTGAGATCTGACACAAGTAACGTTGTGGTTTACTGGGATAGAGTCAGGTAAATGTAACATTGGCTTTAAAAACCGTACAGCGTTTTAACTCAGCAAAATGCAGGACAAGGCAACAGTCTTAAGCTGTGCCAGGGGAGATTTATGTTGGAGCAATTTCTTCACAGAAAGGGTGATTAAACATAGGAATGGGCTACTCAGGGTGGTGGAGTCATCATCCCTGGAAGTGTTTAAGGAAAGATTGGACATGGCACTTTGTCCCCTGATTTAATTGATGTGCTGATGTCCAGTCGTAGGTTGGACTTGATGATCTCAGAGGTCTTTTCCTACCTAATTGATTCTATTATTTTGTAAAAAGCTAGTAAACCTAGAAAAACTGTGTAAAGCTAAGTCAGCAGCTGCAGTACCTAATGAAGTTATACTTAGTCCTCACTAAGGCTCATCACTCAGTATGTTTTGATATCATAAAAGTAAATTATTTTGCTCCTCTCTCTTCTGGAAAACCTACAGTATTTGGATATGAAAAAGATGAATACAGGTAGAGGAGGGAGACGAATTTCTTTGGAAATTATTCTTTACTGTAAAGTTCAGCACTTCAATAACTTGGATTGGTGCTTTTGTACTTGTCTGAAGCTGGCTTTCATGCACTGTCCCTGTCTCAGGGTAGGTGGAGGAGCGGAGCGGGCCGTTAGAGGTCAGTGTTTGTACGGGGGAAGTGCCATTCGGTGACCAGCAAAAGCACTGGGCTTCCCCTGCTCTGGGAAGGGTGTTAATACTGAAAAGGACATAAAAAGTTTTATGAATCTTGCACTGCAGAACTAAGCTCTGGGTGCACTGCAGAAAAAGAATTGCTAAGTAATTTTCCTTTCTGTCTGTTGCATAATATCTGTAATCCCGTGGTTCAATTTCTGTTTGTGTGATTTACTTAGGAGTAATAAGGAATCTCCTGTCGCTATTGCAGTTGTTTTGTGATCTCTGTTTTGTTTGTCATGTCCTTTGCGGTGACCTGGTGCTTGATTTTTTTTTTTTTTTTTTTTTTTTTTTTTTGTTTTTTTTTTTTGTAACTGAACATGGTTTTGATACAAAATATGTAAATAATAGCAATAGATAGAAGTAGCAGAAGTGAAGGAGTATGAAATCCTGGAAACAGAAGTCTTTCTAAAGTTCATGGAAGTCCCAGATTTCCTTCAGGCACTCTGTATTGATGTGATTTCAACTCATGCCTTGAGCTTTTGAGGGAAGAGGATGGGATTTTGGTGGTGGAGCTTAGTAGACCCACTGCTAATCCACAGTGTTTCACTCCTCACAACTTATTAAACACACAGGGGAGAATAGATATCTTTGTGGATCTTATTCACATGAGTTAAACTTACTTTATAATCAACTCGAACTAGTTTGTAACAATTGGAAAGTCAGGGAACTAAAACATTTCTTAATTAAACAGTCCTTAGGCTCACTGAAGTAAAACTCAAATATCCTAGTTATTCTTTTGTTCTCAAGATAAACTGAGCATTTTTTTGTTAACCAAATTGTATTATAAACTATTGGAAAAATTAATCTGGCAAGACTTGACAGATTAAGGAGTTTTTTTGTTTTGTGTGGAAAATATGATAATATTACCAGTTTACAAAACTGAAAACCATTTGAAGATGTTTTTGGGGATTCCTCAAGGGATCTTTGTTTTACCTTTTTCAATTTGTTTGCATTCCATTGCTTTTCAAGTACTTCCAGAATGCATTGAAAATTCCTGTTCATTTATGTCGCTGTATGTCAAAATGATACTTGGCAAAATGTTCTCAGGAGTGGGGAATATCCAGTACAGGAGTGATGGATAATTCTAATCCTCCAGTTCTTACAATCTGTTTGTTTTAAATACACTGAGTTATGAAAAGCATTCTTCAAAAAGATTATTGCCTCTTCAGTGAACTCTTGTGAGGATATAAAATAACTGATCAGCTTCAAGTCGGCACGTGAAAGTAAGTGCTCTTGTTTTATATATATAATTAGACATGAACTGCAGGCATTTATGCTTTCCCTAAATGTAAGAATATGAGGTCTGTGCCTCCAGAGTACTATTTTTATATCTTATATTATTTTAGTACTTTAATATAAATATATTAGTTTCTTTTTTCTTTTTTTCTTTTTTTTTTCTTTTCTTTTTTTTTTTCTTTTTTTTTTGCATTTCCTGAAATGCTGTCCTGTAGAGTCAGACCTGATACAGTCTTGCCTGTGCATCCTCTAGAGAACAGATTGTCCCCAAAACACTGCCTGTTGGGGCTTGTTTTGCTCTTCAAGGAGCAAAATAACATCCTTTCTGCACAGGTGTTTGTGGGGCTAGGAGTTAGGAAAGGAAGTGTTTGGGAGTAGGGAAGCACCCTGATATCTTCTAATATTCTTACATGATTTTATTTACAGTTATGATTAGGTACATCCTTTCAAAATAATTTTAATAACTCTTTTATCTTGTAAGGAAAAAGAACAATAATTCCTGATTATTTGAATGTTCGCAATAATGATACCTTCCAGCATGTGTTTAGCAAGCTCTAGGATCTCTAGGTGATCTCAAAGATAGCTTATTTAACTTGCTAGTCTTTGCAAGTGAAATTTTTGTTTTCCTCAGAATCTTTTGACATAAGTTTTCAACAACTAATTCTTTGGATCACTTTGAAAATATTTAGGTGTTCAAAAAACATTATTTTGGAAAGTTACTTCCTAAATAACAAAAGTATTCTTTTCCAGGTAATTCAGTATTTATTTCCAAGTACCTTCCCAGTTTAGAAACCAGATGGGATATTTATTCTTCTAATTCTTTCTGTATAGATTATGAGGCCAAATGAATTCCAGTCACTGGAGACAAAGTTGTGCTAACAGTGCATTGAGCCAGAAAGCTTGAATTTGTAGTGAAAGCTGTCTTGGCAGCTGACATTTCTGTTCTGCTTGGCTCTGCAATAATGTATGTATAGGCAGTGAAGGCTGAGAAGCAGGCCAAGTTTGTTTTATTGGGAAATAATATAGTGAAAAATTTACAGTTCATTTACAGGTATGTTGAATGTCTTGCAGCATAGAGCAATTTTGACTGAAAGCAGCTCAATGTTTTGGTGTGTAATTTGCTTTGCCATTTAGAAATCAGCTAGGAGGTTATGTCATTCAACAGGTGGAACTGATGGGCTCTGATGCAGGTCCTATTTATTCACCTACTAGAGGCTTGATACCTCAAAGTTGGATTGAAAATAAGGAGATGGTGAAATTAAGCTTGAAAGCTGCTAAGAGTGTTGAGAGAGGCAAAAGACAAGGGAAGCTGAGCATAGCCAGTAAAACGCTTCCTAAACTGTCAAGAAAATTTTTTTGACTGAGAAGGTGAAGAAAATTTGAATATATTTGCTCCATTACATTCTCAGGAAGTGTCTCCAAATACAAATGGGATGATTTCACCTTGAGATTATGGGATTTTTCAGTTTGCATCAGGCTGGCCCTTCTTATTTTATACCTGTTGCAGGTGTAATGTTTATCATGTACTGGTGGTGTGGTCTCTCTTACCAGATGTAAAAAAGTATAAATATAGATATAGATATACAGAAACACACGACACAAACATGTGTGTCCTGGCCAGTCCTTGAAGGCATGAAGCACCAGATGTTGTAGGGTATGGAAGTACTTTCCAGGGTGAAGATTGGGATATATAAGTACAGTCTCATTTGGGGACTGGGTGTTTTCCAGACACATGGGACAATTGATTCTCAAGCCCATTATTTAACATCGTTGGAATGTCAAAAATTCAGAAATGGAAGATGTAGTCAAATTCTACAGGTATCTCAATTCTAGTCACACAAATAAGTTGTTAATTCATTTGGTTAAAATGTTTTAAAACATGTCTAAATTAGCTTCCTCAATATCAACAAGCTTTCCCTTGTGTTGTGTTCTGTTTTCCAAATTATTCTTTTCCCTTCTCTAACTTGAGAGTAGCTTCTTATTCTAGATTTAGCTGTGTTAATATTCTGATTTCTCTTTTGGGTTTGAAATACCTCAGACTATTGAATGTAATATTAGTAGCGTTCCTAGAGTGATGCCTGTCATATTTAATATAAAAAGTTAATATAAATATAATTACTAATATAAACAATAGATAACACAGTGTCTGGCATAAGGTTATAGGAATCATGAATAATTTTACAGCTTTTTTTACCTTTCTTAAACAATTTTCTTTCTTAGCAAAACCATTCTCACTGTTTTTTTCTCTCTCTAAATTGTTGCAGAAAAAATGCATTTGGAATGATAACTGCTGCTTGCTGAACTGAACTGCAGAGACCTCGTGCTTGGAGATGAGGATGATAAACCAGAGGAAATAATCCAACTGCTGCCATTGTGACAACTAAAAGATCCTTTGTGCCAAAATGAGCAGTCTTTAAGAAAAAACTGGAAAGCCATTAAATCTGAAAAATGGGAGAAAGAGTAAGGAGCCCAGATTCTGAACAGGAGAGGAAATCAGATGAGGATAAAAATAGTGACTCCTATTATTCAGATGAAGATAATACATCTCGTTCATCAAGCCAGTCACCAGCACTAAGCTCTCCATCTACAAGCCAAGAAAAAAGACACCACAAAACACAGACTTCAAACAGCCTGTTGCACTACCAAGGTAGGTAGGTCGCAGAAATTGCTGCTTTGTAACTGCTCCAAAGAGTTATTTATCTTTGAAAACTCAAAAAAGATATACTACCATTATGAGCATCTGCAAGTACAGCTCATGTGAATTATGCTACGGATGGCAAGTAGACAGTAGCTGCTCCATTGAAAACTAAAATTAACCTACTCCTGCATAAGGAGGAGTTTCAGTGATTTTCAGAATTCTTCATAATTTTCTTAACAAGTGAATATGACTTTTATACTAGCCTTCTATTGAATCATGCTGATGTTTTCTTTTTGTCATTGACAAAAGCTCAAGGCAAAAAACCCAAGGCAAGTCCTTGCTATGCAGACTGTAAAAAGGAGAGAATTGATAAGATTTCCCTGACCAAATAAACTAAGATACCTGTCTTGTGGAATTCTAGTGGACTAAGCTTTATGGGATAATACTGTGACTTTAAATAAACAAAAGACCACTAATGTGGCAAAAAAAAAGAAAAAAAAAAAAAGAAAACATTTTGATACAAGTTAGGTCCAGATGGAGATTCAAAAGAAAGTTTTTTCCTGCTTCTTCTCTGAGGGTAAAATATTTCCAATTTGACATGACACAACTCCACTTTGAGATCCCTCACAGACATAGGCTGCTTTTTTGATGGAGTTTGTAGAAGAGTAGAATGGTTATGCAGGCCCTGGACTGAAGTAGAGCTGTGAAGAGTTTCTGCCACACTTTGACAGCTTGTTCTAAATAATTGTATCCATTTTTGGTGAAGTCATGGCACATCCTACCTTTCTTAGGCAGGTGTTTATATTCATTGATAAATGCTTGATACTGTGTGAATCATTTGGTTTGTGTTACAATCTAGCCTGTGCCAGAAGGTCTGACCTTCAGTGTTTCATTTGCTCAGGGAATGTATCTCTTCAGACAGTGTGGGTGTGCTGGTGCTACTGGTGTTTCCCTGAGCTTCTCTGTGTTCAGAAGTGGCATCTCCTCTGGTAGTCATGGGTTATCTGTCTGGGAACCAAAAACTGCAGTTCCACCATGCTATTTCATTTGGAGGGGCAAGTGTGTGACCAGTTGTTTACATATCCAGAATTGAATATAACTATTACATGAAGATATTGTGAATATCATGTTACATTGTCTTGAAATACACTATTCCCCAATGTAACTATATGATCAAAAGTACAATATTGGTAGTGGAATTTTATGTGTGCCCTAAATAAAGAGAAATTCTTACAGGGACTGCAAGTCTAGGGTTAATGGGAACTCCTTTAGTTGGTGATAGGAGTGGCATCATTCCTGCAGTGCATGTATTAGATAATCCTTTCATACTTGAATGTGATATAAGTGAATAAGTGTTCTTTGTAAAGGAAAAAAACATACCTTCTTTTGTTTGCCCAAGCTGTGGAAAAAATGAGCACCAAGCAGAAAACAAATGAGTATTTTTGCAAAATTTCTAGAGGAAATTATAAGAAGGTATTTTTAAGCTATTATTTTTGCTGAGAAGTATTCTCAGTAGAATAGAAACATGGTGAGTGGCAAAGGGGAGGAAGAATTTCCTGTCACACACACTGTCTGTGTGCATGTAACTGGACTACTGCTGTATCCCAGCTTTCAATCCAGAATTGCAAACTGCTGCTGCTCAATGTACTTCTTTCAAACACTGATGTACCTTAAGGAATTATGCACTCTCTATTAATTCAGTTGTTTCAAGAGATTTTTTTTAGTGGGTTATATGATCATTCTTTGAGCTCGGCATGAGAGGCACGTAAGATAGAAACAGAATGTTCAGCTTGTATGTGTGGGGATGACAATAATAATAGTGATAAATAGGAATGTGAACAGTGCATACAAGTAATCAAATGAGAATACTGTGTGGAAAATTACTTATGATACAAGAATGAATTATTCAGGGAGAACTGAATTTTTGTGGGATTTATAATTTTGCTTTGGAGGCTTTTTGCATTGAGCTTGAGAAATCTGCTGTTTTGTCTGTAAGCATGGCAGCTGGATTTGAAAATACTACTGCATTTGTCTGGGAGAATTACATTTTGCATAATATATAGCTAGCTAATGCTCAGATAATTGTTGCCATTTTAAAAGCATGTGATAATTTTGTATGCATTTAGAGTATAGTATTTCTAAACTATTTTAATAAACAATATCAAATAGTAACAAAATATGACCCTTATTTCTGATACCATTTGCAGATGATTACTTTACAACGGTCCTATATTAATGGCTGCAGATATTACCTCCTACAGCAGATCACAGACATAAATCTCCATTTTTCAGCTATCAAAAGGAGCATAACTCTATCATATATATACCTTTTATTGTCTGGTTTGAAAGCTGCCATCTCTGCTAGCTTTTGTATGATTGTTTCAGGCAGAGCTTGGTTCCAAGGATGTCTGAATAGACAAACTGCATTGTCTAATAGTAAACATGCTTTTTATTTTTCCTCTCTCAGCCACAAAGAAATTGGATTCCAAATATGCACCGAGCAAAAGAGGGACACGGTGGGGTTTCCGTTCTCAGAGCCTCACTAGGGATTCTCCTGCAAAAGATATAGATCTTGTTACAAAAAGAGTTCTTTCTGCTAGGCTGCTGAAAATCAATGAGCTCCGAAATGAACTGACTGAACTCCACATCAAACTGGATGAGCTGCAGAAGGAAAACAGGGCACTGAAGAGGCTCCAGCACAGGCAGGAGAAAGCCTTGAATAAGTTTGAAGATACAGAAAACGAAATCTCTCAGCTCCTTGCTCGGCACAACAATGAGATTAGAATATTAAGGGAGCGCCTACGAAAATCTCAGGAGAGAGAACGTGCAACTGAGAGACGGCTGAAAGATACGGAAGATGAACTGTACAGGAAAAAAACTGTCTTGCAGAAACTGAAAAAGCTGTCTGCAGATAAGCACCTTGCTGAGAGAGATGACCTGGCAAAGAAACTAGCCTTAGCAGAGAGCAAACTGGAAGACAGGGAAAAAAGAATTAAGGTGGGATGACTTTCTTTTTGTAAGAAATTCTTGTACAGATATTTCTTTCCACAATGAATTGTAATTTTACACGGCTGTGGAGCAAATAGAAAATTAGTATTTTTTTGTTTTACCCATAAGCAGAATCAAGTAAATTGTTTTTAAGGTGATTATATAGTTACATATGAGGTGGTTGTGCATTCAGATTTCTGTGTACAAATTAAGTGTATTTTGTCAGAATATATCCTGTGGATTTGTGCTTTTAAGTGCTTTTATACCTAGCAGTAACATTTCAGAAGTGCGTACAGGTGTAATACAACTTTATGCAATCTAGTTTCTCCTTTTGGAGGGAAACAGTTTGTAAAAATATTCTGGGTATTTAGGGAACTTTACACTAACATTCTAAAAAAAAACCCCTAAATTATATAATAATTCTTTTCCAGTTTTTGAAGAGCATTCATACAGAGTTTGATTGTCCACTCTTCTGCACATCTAAGAGCTCAGCTGAAAAAGAATTCCATCATATTTTTTAAATACTGAAATAATCTTTAGACCTTTTTATGAGTATCCATTTTAAGAAATCTGTCCAATTTTTTTTTATTTCATCCAGCAAAAATCTTCTTGTTTTTGTAAACATGTCTAAGCATATCTGCACTGTAAATATGTCTATAAACTCATCTTACTTAAAAATTGTGTTAACACTATTAAATATGTTGGTAGTTGTACTATTTCAATAGTAGATATATTTTATATATAGTATATAAATTTTATACTATTCTTAGTGTAAATTATGTCATTGAGATGGCATTAAGGTTTAGTGTCTATATTAGTAATTATACCTAAGTTACATTACAGAGATAATAGATCTGGAAATCCAAGGATTAAGCTGGAAACTAAGCTTTCATAAAGTAAATCCAGAAGTACCAAGATATAAATGGTTGAGTTAGTCAAACCACCTCATCCTGTAGTGTCACCATCTGTCATCTGTACTTTTATGATTAGGTATTTCAGCAATTGTAATACTGGATCATGTTAAAAGGAATCATGCTTTTAAAAGTAAGGGATTTTCTTCTAGTTTTTTTCCTGTTTTTATCAACAGCTTCACTTAAAACAGCTATTACAGGATGAGGGCATGTAAATGAAATCATAATCACAAGCTAGTTTCTAGTAGAAAGGTTAAAAATTCCTTCTTGTTTTTTTCCTTCTAATGTTGCACTTTCAGGGAAGGATTCTCTCCCTTACCCATCAGTAGACTTGTCTTAGAGGTCTGGAGGTCCACTGTGGCAAGAGCCTTGCAGGAAGTAGTGTGAGTTTCTATTATGTCCTCAAATCACTTCCTAATATTCAAAAGGATGAGCTGCAGCATCTGCAGGTGCTTTGCCCCCTCGAAGTTAGGATTAAAGATTTAAATGTATTCAGTGTTACAGCAATGGTTGAGCCCATATCTAAACTCAAGACACTGGTTTACTGTGACTTCATTTAAGTAATTTGACTACAAAAATTACCTCAGTTATTAAAAATATCATTTTGTTTTAATTGAAGGATCTGGAAAGAAACCTTGAATTAAGTGGTAGCAGTTTTCAACGAGAGTTACATTCAAAGAAAAAAAAGTTGTATGAGGCTCAAGAAGAAAACAGAATTCTCCAAGAAGAGCTTAATCAGCTAAATCAGAAGCTGAAGGTAAAATGTGAAAGGAATAGAAGTTGCTAACCACGTTCTGGGATTTTATCTTTGGAAGTATCTGTAATCAGGTTTGAATAGTTTACCAGTGGCTGCACTCTCTGATGTGTACTTAATTATATTCCACATGTGAGTTCTTTTCCTGCATTAAATTGAAATGTGCTGTGCTCTGACCCTACAGTGTTTATAACAGGAATGTCTCTGTGTTAATCATTATTGTTAGCATTAGTTAAGAAAAGCAAGATCGAGTACATAGCCAAGCATTGAGAATAAACCACAAAAGCTATGGAAAATTAGGTTTTGAAGGCTTGAATTTAAAATTAAATCTACAGGTGCAAATAGTGCTTCATTACTAATATACTTGCATTACAGTAGGTTTGCATGAAGATGAATGTAATGTATTTGTGATCTACATGTGTTGCTGAATTTGTGCAAATGTTTATTTGGACCCCACACCACTATCATTGCTGTCCAAATTCTCAATAAAAGTACTTAAAATATTGTTCTAGTCTACTTAGTTTATCTTTAGAAAAAAAATAGGTAAGATTCGAGCTAAAGTGGTTAGTTCTGGGAGAATTTTCCTGAAACTCCAAGTCTCAATATGTTGGAGATGCACCAATTCACCATGTTCCCAGCTATCCAGCAGGTAGCAGTAGTGTTAGTAGCTCTGAAATGTTTAGAGTAAGAGATTTAAGCTTGATTTGTTAGGGGAGAGTTTACGGTTTGAAAACCTTTTCATTGTCAGATGAATTCGGATAACTCCCTGTTCATTTCTGTATTTTATTCAGTAAATGTGCTAAAAGAGAAGTATGCCTCTATCTCTATAGAGATTTAAGTATAATCTTAAATTATACTTAGATATAATGGGCCTCTGCTAACTGATACTGGCATGCTCTGTGACAAGTATCATTCCTTCCTTTAAAATGTTTAGCTCTTCACAACACTTAAAATTCAGTTGTGTGATCTATACACATGGTGTAAGTTTTGTTCATGTTTATGGAAGCACTGGCATTTAGTTTTATTTTCACTGCAGAGATGGGTTCTTTTCCTCCATGGTATTTTGCTAAGGAGTTTTTTTGTGGGGGAGAAAGTTGTCTGCTTTCTCACAGCATAAACAGAGTTAGGAGTGTGATTGTTATCCTTAAAACAGTGGATGAAACAATTGTTTATTCTGAAACAAATTTATTACCATATCTATTTTTAATTTCATTTACAGCTTTGCTAGTGACTGGTAAATTAAATAAATACTAGTAACTCTTTCTTATACCTACCTCTTTCATTCACAGGAAAAAGAAAGAGAGCTTGAAGCAAAAAATATATATGCTAATCGTATGTTGAAGCCATCACCTAGAAGAGACACGGATATTGTACAAAGAAAAAGAGGTAACTTTGTATAAAGCAATAAAAGCAGAAAAATAATTAGCATCACTTTGAAATGTCTCAGCTGGGTTATACCTTTCATGCCACTCAGTGCTCAACCCTGACACTGCTGTTCAAGCACATTTACCTTTTTGCACTTCTTTCACCACAGCACTGGCTACAAAGCGTTGGTTTTTTGACTGTTCTGTAACTGCAGCAAAGCCAAAACACAGAATGTCACCAAACAGCAGTTTTAACTCCTTTCATACATGAAATTCCTGGGTAAAGGAAGGGGATGTTGGTAGTAAAATCTCCAGTAGGTGATAGATAATATTTAGTTGACAATAATTTAGAGAGGCTTTAAAAATATGTATCTTCACTGCTAAGAATGTTTTGGTGATCTGTTTTATTTATTTTTTACTAATTCAAATGTATTGTCTGTCAGATGAGCTGCACTCATTTTTTCCTCAGAGTATATGTGTCCCAGAACATAATCTTCTAAAAGTATCAGTACAGTGATTTCTTCTGGTGTGACAAGACTCAAACCTTATCCTACCCACATAAATATGTGTGTCTGTGTGTATGCTTAGGCTGTTTTCACTGGATCAGTAGAATCTACTTGTCAGAAGAAGTAGAAATTTATGGGACGGTTTTAAATATTTAATGCCAGTATTTCAAACAGTTTGTCTGCTGCTCGTTTTATTATAGATGCTCTACCATTATTCCATTTTAGATTCAGATTTTTTTTAATGTCATTCCATAGAGATAAGTATATGTGTTTCAAAGATTCAAGTAAGTGAATTTTAATTTTACGAGTTTGATTCTCTGACAAGCAGTAAGATGAGTGAGATATTTTGTGGAGCTTTTTAATTTTATTCACTGCACTGTAATGGCCCTATAAGTAGCATTAAGGTGGGGCTTAAGTTATTTTTTCAGTAGAATTTTTGCATGCATATTTTTTATGATTAGGTTTTACAGATGCTGAAAGCAACTGGGTGAAACACATCAATACTTTCCACTTCCACTGACTTCAATACAGTCTTTGTTTGCTGCAAATCATGAAGAATGAGAGACAGGTATATAGTGGGATATTTTCAAGTGAAAACACAATTTAATTAGTTTGTATTTTCTACAGCCAACAACCAAAATATTAAAAAGGGACCACAGCTCACAAAAGCTGTACAAACCAGTGGATGCTTCTCGCCAGCAGAACTTCTTCCAGAATCAGAACTTGTCTGTGGTGACACAGCAGACAAGAAAGAAGGAATCCTTCCTAAAATAGTAAGTTCCATAAAAATTTGGGACCCAGTCCAGACAATTCACCTGTCAGATTGTAAAATGCAGAGCTTATATTTTAGAAAAAGTGTAAATATACATGTGTAAATTTATAGAAAATGCAATTTCAAAAACATTCTCTTTTTTTAATACAAGATCTGCCTTTCTAGAAATATACTCCATTTTTGGGAGAGTTTATCATACTCTCTGTCTTACTGAAAGCCATCAGTTCAATTTATTTTTTTTTCTGCCGGTGTTACTTCTTTGAAGTTTTTAAGACTTCATTTTTGGTTTCAGCCTTTTTCTTTGTTTCTAATGCTTATTTAAGCAATCTGTTAAGCAGTGATGGTTGCCTTCTCTGTGTTTTCTCTTTGGTCTTAATTATGGTTTCTTTTACTTTCCAGAACGATTTCACAATGCATAAATCTAACGCTTCCTCTTATTGTCACAGTGCTGGTATTTCTTCTGGTTTCCAGCTTTGTCAATATGCTTGGGATTTTGTTTTTTCAGTTCCCTTTTTAGTACAAAATAGTACTAATTAGAGATATTGCTAACACTTTTGTGACCCCAGGCTAAAATCAGAGATTTGTAAGGTATTATGAATCAGAATGACACAGGTTCTGGTACAAATTGTACAAATTCTGATTACATGAGGCTAGGATCTTTTTTCAGGAATAATGCTCTGAGGATGGTCTTGGCTTGCTTCCTGTTAGGGCTGAAGCATTTTTCATGGCAGTTTCATTTGTATCTCATTGTTCTCTCTTCCCAAACCCTTTCTTTAGCTATGGATGTAGTTTAATGTATTCTTCCAGTATATACTTGTGTGTGTGTTACAGAACCACACAGTTGATACAAGTGCAGCTTATGGAGTCCAGCTCTGTTACAATATGGCTATTGTTTTAAATAATGTAAATTAGATTTGAGTAGTCTATGCTTTCATCAGTTTTTTAAAGTCAAGCATGTTAAATACCTGGCCACCATCTCCTTATGTAGTTTATATTTTTTAATATAACAATCATAACCTTGTACATGAAGGAAAAATACTTGAAGGTTTTTGGGCTAACAGTCATCTTTTCTTTGTTCATTAAGTAGTAGCTATTTCTCTTAGAAGGGTCTTTTTAATCTTGAAGTTTATTTTGTTTTAAAATAAGCACAGCCTACAAAGTTAACTCCCATGTGTTGGATTATGCTGACTTTCTCTTCACCTCATTGCTGCTACATTTCTGTGTTAGTGATTTTTACTGCTGCTGTTAATATCCTTTCTGCAGGTTCTTACCTTTTACATATGTATAGTCACGAGCTAAAATTGTCGTCTGAGACTAAACATTTCTCTTTGTTTGTTACTTAATACTTCATAAATTTAAGTACCAAAATGAAATTGTCTGAATCTACAACCAACTCACTTGTGAAAAGGGGTCAGATTGTGCAAGTAGAGGACAACTAATTGCTTCTTAAGAGAATATGATAGTGAAGTGTGGCCTTCTATTAAGCTCCTTGAAGAAGACAATTTCTGGTTCTAAGGAGAATCACCCTTTGAGCGATAATTTTGCTTTATGGCATTGGAGCTGCAACTTCCCTGAAATGTGCAATACAAAATAGAGTTGATTGTCTATTCATTTTGTTTCAGGTGTATAAAAGTATACTAGAGGTGATAATATTTTGGGGGCAAAGCCCTGGGTCGTCAAAGCTGGTTTGGTTTAAGGTGACCTACTCATTTTATGTTTAGCAGTAAGAATCTGATCTCAGAATGACATAGACGTTCTTATTATTTTGTTAGGCTGTTTGTTTTATTGACTGTTTTCCCCTATCAGCTTCAATTTTCTGTTATTTTACTTCAGGAAAAAGAAACTCAAGACAAAAGATGGAAAGAACAAACAGAACTCCTAAGACAAGACCAAGACAGGGAGAGGGAAGAGAAACTAAAGCATTTTCAGGAAATACAGTCCTTAGAGGAGAGAGTTCCAAAACTTCCTGATGGTAAGGAAATGGGCAGCTGAAGGCTGAAAAATGCACCGTAGAATACTAATCAAGTGAGGCTGCTGGTTTCTGGTGAGAAGAGCAAAATGATTTTGCAGAGATTACTACAGTGGAAAATTATTTTCAGTTATATTATGCAAAGAAGAATCATAAAGAAATACAGGATGTAGAATAATCTGTGGCCTGTACTCAGCTGTTATTAAGTATGCAGCAGCAAAAAATGCTGTCCACAAAAATTATTGGAGTTTGAGAGATTGTGCTTTACTAAACAAGAGTGAAATAGAAGGTAAATGCTGATGTTATCTCTGACTTGCTAAATGTTATTGAGGTAGGAAATAGATTTTTACTATTGTAGAACAAATCTGTTTTCCTTAATATAGGCTTTTTTCAGTACTTTCTACTGCCTTATATAATTTGAAATTTTAGTTTCTCTTTTTGGGTCTGATTATCTGAATTATTTGGTGTGACTATTTGAGAAATGTCAGTTTCTATCATGATATATTAATATTGCTTTTTTATTCATTTGGTTTTCACAGCAACTTAATGACTTAAATACACAAATCAATCTCAAGTATTTTAGATGGACTGCACGCTGTCACGTTAAAGAACTCCTTCAGTGATTGCAGTTAATGAACAGTAGTACTTATTCTATATGACAAGAATTCTAAAATTCTATATCTGCTTTCAGAGGTAAAATCTGTGAAAAATCTTCTATTCCAACTCACATAAGCCAAGAATCTGATTTTATGTCTCTGAATAAGATGATTTAACCACCTTACCCATCATATGGCATAAGCTTATAATTTCCCCCACCTTACAGACAGAAACATGGCTCTTTACTTAACTTGTATAATGATCTGCTATTGAAAAAAGATCTATGTTAAATATATTAATTGAAATATTGCAATTGTCTCTGAAAGCCTGAGCCTAAGTACAGTAGATAACATGGAACCTTGTGAAAACCTAAGTCAGAAATTTGAGTAAAGTGTTCAAAGGAGAATGCCACTGTGTTGGAGGGGCCAAGTAGTCATATTCACCTTTTGCCCAAATACACATCTGTTACCTTGGGAAAAATATTTTTAAGAGAGAAATATTTGAGAAGCTTCCTCCTTCTTCTACACATAAGCATTTCCAAGTTCTGTCCAAAAGTTGCTGTTTTGTACCTTTGGTCCCTTCATAGCTGTGCACAGTCACTCTGAGTCCACACAGTGATGCACAGAACACTCATGTAAAGGTCTTATTTTTTATGCAGCTGATGGCAGGGTATTTTAAATCATTCACTGCTTGAAACAGGTGATAACTCCTATGACTTTGAGGCCTGATAGCTTCACAGAAATAGTTCCTTTTATGAAAAAAAAAAAAAAAAAAAAAAGAAAAGAACACACACATACATCCCAGGACTGTCCTAATGGCAGTGGTAATGACAAATAAAGTACTGTGCAAGTAAGAACTGTTAGAATCAGTAAAGTTGTATTCATTTTCATTCAAACTCAGGAAATGGAAAGGCAATTGGCAGAAATTGAATTGCTTTGAAAATTCTAAAACATGGGTAGTGTCCCAATGCCTTTGAAAAATGACAGTAAACTTTTATATCTTATCAGAGAACCAGGAGTAGATTTAGTTGCAATTTTTGAATAATTTATTTTTGCAGCAGGAAAATGACATCGTGCATAGAAGAGCATGTTGAAAACTCAATTACTTTTGCTTGCATTATTTTCAAAATCTTATAAGGGTATTTTAAAATTAAAATATTTTAAATATTGTTCAAACATTTTTTGCAGAATGGCAAAGGAAAGAATATGACAAAATTAAAAAAGAGAGCAACTTTTTATTGGATAAAGAAGAGAAAATAAAGATGGAGACAGAAATCCACAGGCCTGAAGTAGAGAGAGAAAGCATTGAAACATTGGAAGAGCGGCAAAAAAGAGAGTTCCTGCTTGCTAAAATGCAAGAAATTGATAGAGAAATTCAAAATACAACAAACATGAAACCAGCTTCCCAAGCACCACTCATAAATACAGCAAGAAAATCTGATTCCCTGGAGAAAAAAGAGAAAACTAATCCATTCTTTGAGATTCCTGGGAAGGTTACTAATGGATTTACTGTAAAGGACAGCCAGGATGATGGCATAAGAGCACAAGGGCAGAAGCAACGAAGTGTTAGGACTGTAGATTTAACCAGTGAGTTAGCTTTTGGTAGTTATGTACCCTCCTTTGGGAAGGGATCAGGGAGACCAAGTTGGCTCACTCAAAAAAGTGACAAAGTAGAGGAAAATGTTAAGGAAAATGCAGATTTAGATAGTAAGAGAGAAAAAAAGTCCAATTTAATGGAACAACTTTTTGGAAGCAGTGTCAGTACCATTGTTCTTTCTAAAAATAACAATACACCACCTTTGGACATAGATTGGGACTCTAATAATAAGCCTTTTGTTGATAAAAACAGTAAAGTCAAAGTAAAAGAAGACAATGGGCTTTTTGGTGAAGGAAGAAGCCTAAACAGACACCGTCTGCAGTACACTACACATAAACCAGGAGTTAATACCCTTGGTTCTTTAGAAGATGAAATTGAGGAAGTAGTCTTACAGTGATCGTGTTTTATATGTTTCATATGTAAATACTAAAAAACTATTTTCTTGTAATATTTATTAGATATAGATTTGAAATATTTCAGATTTATTGTAAAGCCTTATGAAGGAATAATTTACATAAACGTGTATGTGTATAGGGGAGAGATGCAGAGGAGAGATGCTCGGGGTTTTTTTTTTAAAAGCCTGTAAGCTGCTCACAGTACACTGCTTTTCATTTGGAGTATTTCTTTTAGGTCTCAGATACTTTCTTTCTCAGGCATTTGGAGAACCTCTTCACTGTGCCAGGAGAAGGCATGTGTAATATCAGTCATGAAATGAGTAGAAGAGTCATTTTTAGCACTAATTCTCTTAGAAAGAGGATATTTTACGTTACTGTCATGTTATCTCAGAAGAATATCAACAGAAGCACAATTAACTCAGGAACAGCTGCTCTCTCCTTTTGCATAGGTTTTTTGTGGACCTTACTACCAAATGTGTCTAACTCTTCTCAGATTTATTTGTTATACAATGCCATCTTTTGTAATTTCTGAATTTTTTATGTAAAATTCCAATCATTACTAAGTAATTTTTTAACAAAATGGTTTTATTAAATGAGTTGAGTAAATTTCTTGTGTGTAGATCATCTTTAACACAAAGTTCTGACTTTTTATATCATATTATTGATATTGGGGGGGAATTGGTTGCAATTTTGCTCGTGATGTTATTTACTGGTTGGTGCTGTGTACACAAATTAAAAAGATAGGCAATGAATAATTTAGTAGAAGCATTCCAGGAAATAAGCTGAAGGTCATTCCTTACTAGAGCAAGAAATTTTGAAACACCTCTCTGATTCGCTCCCTCTCAGCCTGATTCAAAACCCACTAAAATACAGAGAATTCTTACGATTTAAAGATGCATTGAGTCAAGATTTTTCTGAACACAGTGGCTCTTCTGAAGAGAAAGGTTGGTGTCTTTATTATGCAGTAACTCTCTTTGCTCCTCCCATTCAGAAAGAAAATTAGTCACAGGACCGGATTCAAGGTGTGGGACAGTTCTCACCAGGTGCTCAGTAGTGAAGAGCAGCTTGTTCACCTGCTTGCTTACAATCCCAATTACATTAATTGTAATACTATAAAATTTACCTGGCTCATTTTGCCTGCAGATGGTCAGAAAAATTTTAACCAACAACAGTGAATTTAACTGTTATTTTCCTGCTATGACTTTTTGTTGTGAATACTGTGGTGTAAGAGGTAGGAGAGGGCTGTGGGTAAACACTCTGGGTGTTTGTGACTGGGTAGTTACTTGTCCTACCTGTGGGTGGTGCAGCCCTTCTGGAAGCAGGTGCTTTGTGCCTGAAGATGACATTGAGGTGGATTATTTTTATTTCCTGTGGTTGAGGATTCTAAGGCATGAAACAATAATGTATCTGCTGCAGTTGTAAATGATCATGTAGTGTATAGAGGGGGCTATTGGTTTTGTTTCTTTGCAAGTCAACTCATTAACATCTGGCAAATTCCAACTATCGTGCCGAACTGATGTGCCCTGCTGTTTCAATTACAAGTGTTTCATTTCTAAGCTTTTATTATCAGCCTGTTCTTAAGTTCACAAATATTCGCATCTTGTTACCAGCCTCTTCCTAAAAGCAGATACTGTGGTGATTCACACCAAAAATAAAAGGTGTATCCGCATTAGGAAGGTGAAAATAAATTGATCTGCTGGAAACAGTGTCACAGGTATAGTTTCCCTTTTCCTCTTCATAGCTGTCCATCTCTACAGCTTATTCTTTTCTCTTGCTGCGCTTTCTACTGGCACAAGTACCACTGCAGATAAAATGTGTAAAAGCAGAGGTAATCTTCTGATTGTGGGAGGAAACATCTGTGTCCTTGTAACATCTGTAAGTAGCATTTCTGCTGTGGAGTAGCAGTTTTCTACTCACTGGAAGAAACTTTTGCAAGGTCTTAGAAGGCTCTGTAGACCTTACAAATGGGCACATTGATCCCCTGTAGTCCTCTGGACCCCTGGTGTCAGCTGCTGTATCTGGGCTTTTGTGGTGTATGTTGCTTTTAGTGGTGGCACTTGATTGCAAAAAATTCCAGCTTTTGCAGTAAAAAGCATGTCATGACAGTTATGGTGATGATTTGTGTATGATTTGATGTTTTTGTCCAGTTGTAGGTTCTGTTTGATGTTTAGACCATATGACTATTACACCTGTTCTTGCTTGCCTTCTGAACCACCAAAGGCAATGGCAGAAATTCCTCCATTCCAACAAGGAAGGATCATTAAAGTTTGGTTAAAAGTTTTAGTGGAATATCCAGGGACATCATTACTGCCCTAGGAAAAAAATGGTCTTACAGTTCTGATCCCCAAGAGAGTGGTCATCAAACAAAAGTGTCTGAGGAACATCTGATGAGGGTAGTCAGGTGCCAGGGCTCACCTGACAGAGAAAACAGGAAGTTTTAAGACGGAATATTTTTCTCTTTGAAAGAGGAGATGAACTGTTGAGTGTGTTGGGGGGAGTATAAAAGATGTTCTGTAATCCAGAAGAAACGTGAACTGCTGGAGGAGAACTTAGGAGACCCTTCACAACTCTGAACTGAAGCCTCTCAGCTGAGGGAAGAAAAGGGAAGTGGGAAATGCTTAAACATCTTGAATATTTTTCCCAGATCTGTGGTATCTTTGGGCTAGCTAAAAAGTGAAGGGCAGGTGGGGAGGGGGGAGGAGTGATTTTCCATAACCTTACGGGATCCTATGTTTGTGATTTTGCTTTTTCTATTGCACCCATGCATAAAGAGGTGAATTGCAAATCTATGATGCTTCCAAAATGAGAACACTTAGAAAGGATGAGCTTAGGCTACTTGGTAGCCTCAGGTTCGTTGCTGGTCCAGAGACAGAAGACCTTATCCAGCCAGGCCTGAGCCTATTTGCACTGTCAGGAGATGGGACAGAGTATCTAATCTGGCATGTTAGGAGTATGAATTTGTTCTTGGGACAGGTGACTACAAGGGCATCAGCAGGGCTTTCACTACCTGTGCTCTAGAAAGTGCTTTGGGTGAGCCTTTGCTATTCAAAAGAATAGTAATAAATTCTGCATAGTGCTCTGAAGCAGAGACCAGCACAAACCAGCACAGCAGACACAAGTGCCTGCAGGAGAGTCATGGTTGCAGGAAGGGAGGTTTTGTTCCCAGCGTTGCACGGCTTCGCTAAGCCTGACCTACTCTTGTTCCAAGATGACAACTTTAAGCATAGGAGATGCCCCGGGTGACATTGCTCATTTATAAAATTCCCTTTTGTTGGATCAAATTTAACGTGGTCTCCTGTTTCGAATTATCTCTTTGATTAGTTGCAAAGTTTTGATGTCTGCAGGAGGAGAACAATTGCATCAGTGTGCGCTGTCAGCCGGGACTTGTGGCTGCTGGGGAGTTGCTAGGATACCTCTCTAAAAGGTACGATTCACTTGATTAACCACCAACCCAGTTTGCATGAGAAATATTTTTCCTATCTTTGTTTTGTGCTAGCATCAACCGTGCATTAGATGTGCATGTGTGTTTAGAGCAGGCTACAGGTTGACTTTCATGTGTGTCCGTTTCCTCCTTTTGATATGCAATAAAACCGTCTCTGCTTCACAGCAAAGAATCCAGAGCGGTTATAGTAGGAATACCAGTAATCTGTAAAATGAGCTTTGTTTCCAGAGGGGAACATCAACCTAGAGAACCAAGGGAAGGTTTGACTTTGGATATGTATTTTTGGCATTATAGCTAATGCTTCACTTTATATCTGTGAAAATGGAAGGGAATTTTTTCATCTCCTGTGTATTATTTTCTTTCCCCACTCTGAGCAGGGGGTTGGACCAGATGACCTGCCAAGGTCCCAACCAAAACTATTCTATAGTTCTGTCATCCTTGCCACATTCCTCTGGTATTAATGCTCCCTTGTAGTGGAAATGCCTTGGACAAAGCTGCTTCGTTCTACTTGCACAAAGTTGTCTTGGAACACCTCCTGTGTGCCCATCTGTTCCTAAATACGGGAGCATTGTATTCAGGGTGCAAATCCTAACTCAAGTCTTGCCCCAGTAGCTGCTTCCTACGTGCTTATCTAATGCCTTCTTTTTACCTCCATTTTCCTATCTTCTGAAACATTTTGTTCAAACATCAGAACATCTTGCCATCATTTCTGTGAATCCTCCTTTGTCCCACAACTCTCTGCACTTTCTCTCAGACTTCCATAAACTCCTTTTGCTGCTTTCTTCATGCCTTTCCTCCAATGGGCCATCATTCATTCCCTCTGTCTGAACTGACTTCTGCTTTCCATCCCCTAGGCATGACAGCTATCCTCTCCCTACATTCCCTTTATCTCCTCTCCCACCGTTTCATTCCTCACTCTCAAGCTCCCTACCAGCTGTGTTGTGCTGTGTTCCTTCTCACCTGTGGGTGGAAGTAGTGTTGCAAGAAGGTAGGAAAGACACCGGAAAGGGATGTGACCTTGTTTTGGAGCTGAGCTGCCCACACATGAGCACTAAGATGCAGGTACTGGGGCACTCTGTCCAGTGAGCAGGCACCGAGATAAGTGTACCCAGCTGGCCTGGGTAGCCAGAGCACAAGGCTTGCCTGCTCAGAAGCTCTCCTCGATTTTCTCTTCACTCTTTTAATTCGGGAGAGTGGCTGGCTTTGGAAGTGCCATTTGTGTCCTTTAGGAGCTGCCCATCTTATCCCACCTCTGCAAGTCATTAGGATTTCCTCACTGTCCTTTCTCACCTTCTTGAAACTGCCAAGTGCTCCAGGCTGTTATTCCCAACATCCTCTCCCAATGGTGTGTCTGCTTTAAGCTGTGTATAGATCACCCCTGCTATTCCAGGTAACCTAAAAAGCTGCACATTGCTGTGCTAGGATCTTGATGACCTGCTAATCTGAGTGCCTCTGACAGCCCTGCTGCCGATCCTCCTGCTGCTCCCACATCCCGGCCTTCCCAGCCGTTTTCCCTTTATGCAGTCTTCTGGCTTCCATGCTGTTCCCCATGCTGTGATATATTGGGAGTCATGGGACTTGGGCTATGTGCTGCTGTGTTGTGCAGAGCTTCTAACGAGCTGTGAGCTTCACAGTTTGCTGCTTAATAATTCTCATGATAGCAAGGATGGATAACGCAGGTGCTGTAATTCACTAGAGATCACTTAATTACTAGTACTCAGCATGAAAAAATCGTGTTCAGATTGGCAAAGGGCACACACTGAACTCCCATACCTGACCTTCCTCTTGCTGTAAAGCTAACTCTGGCTTTGAATTCTCAGTTGAAACCTCTTAAACTGCCTGTGTGAACCAAGAACCTGAGCCTTGGGGAATGATCTTTGTTTAACAAGTAAGCATTAGTTTGACTGGTACATGGTTTTCCTTGTCTCATAACGCATCATGGACAGTAACAACAAGAGCACCTGTGTTTCAGAGACATTTTTGACTCAACATGCTCTCTAAACCTACAACTCTCATGCCACCCATGTGAAAACCCTGAGGAAATAGGAGGTGAAAGTGGCCTTGTCCAAGTCACAGTGGCCAGTGGTGGAAGTTAGACTAGGAATTTCCATATTGTCATGCATTATAAGGCACTGCCTCAAATTTTGTTTGTGTATGGGCATCCTCTATTCAAGTCTCAGTATAGTGCAGTTCTGGAATGAGTTGTGTGCAATTTTTTTCATTGCAGAAAAGCATAAATCCAAGATGAAAATGTTCCCAGGATTATTCTAATGTCTTCTGAATATCATGGCTCTCTGATATTTTGTTTGTTTCTAGTGACTGCACCACAAATGCTGGCACAGTAACGTGTGAGCAAAGGAGTGAGCTTCACTTTATGTGGTATGCCACAGCATCCTCCTGATACTATACCTGAAATCCAGTGGGAAAAAAAAAAACAAAAAACCAACATGATTAAAGCTTGAGCAACATTTACAAGATTCACTGGAAATACTTAATTTTAAGTAATATTAATATTTTTATCTTCTCATCAGTTATAAATTACACTCAGGGTCTAGAGTTTCTCCAAAATGTAATCAAGTAAATCCTGATTTTAATGAGTGGCAATCACTAAACCTGGGAATAATTGTCTTGACTTTCTTAGCAGCAAAGCATTGCAGTGCCTCTTGAATTCAATACAAGATTAATCTTCCTGGCAAAGCAGGCTCTTGTCCTGAAATAATGTACACCCATGTATAAGATCTGCACATCAGTACATTGGAGATCAATAGCTCTTTTCCTGATTTGGCCAAATGATGGTGCAATCAGCCAGAGCTCAACTGGAAGATTGAAACAAAGTGTGTGTTGCTGTTCAAGGTACTTCATACTTCTTGGAAGGGGACATGTTGAATCTTATAAGTGAATCACAAAGTAATTGCAGGCTCCTAGTGGCTAAGGCTGAGACAAAGCACTGCTTACCGTGCTCTGGTTGCTCTCTGGTGCTTGTTCACTCACATGCTTCATTCCTGAGTAGCTCTTGTACTCATGTCTGTGTACCTGCTGCTGTGCTCTGTTATCACACACTCACACAATGGGCAAGGTTGGAAAGCACCACAGAGGGTCACCTGGTCCAGCCTCCCTGCTCAGGCTGGGTCATCCTACATCATTGTGCAGGATTGCATCCAGATGGTTCTCAAGGAAGGCTCCCCAATCTCTCTGTGCAGGAATTACTCAGCTCAGATTTAAGTTTTATGAAATATATCATGGCCCACTTTCACTTGTGCAGAGTGTCCTGCTAGTTCGATGTACCTTTCTTTCCTTAGCCATGATCTGAGGTCTTGGTCCCAACATTTACGTTGTTTGGGACAAGGATGCCTTCTCACCATAAGCAATAAACGTTTGAAATAAGATTTTTGCAGGCTTCTTTCCCAAATTCAGAAGAGATGTTAATGACTCTGCATTTTATCATCTTATGGATTATTTAAGTTATTGCACATAGACTGTTGCTGGGCTGTTCCATGGCTGCAGGGGCAGCGGGTCCCACAGCTGTGAAGCTTTCCTGTGTATCAGATGAGTTCCCTTTAGAGGGCACCATTGACTTCCCTGAAGCCTTGTGCTTGCTGTTAATGAGGCTTGTTACCCCTCTGAGGTATGTTTCAGTATTTTTTTGCTCTAAATATTTTGGATGCTTTAGGCTACTGCACATTATCTACTATGTGCAAATAACTGACATAAAATGCACCCTGTAATAGACTTCTGAGGCCTTGGCTGTGATAATTTTCTTAGCCACCAAGCAAAATGCTGGAAGGAACATACACTCCAGGATGCTGAACTGTATCTTCTCACCAAGGCTATAAGAGAACTGGAAGGCTCAGCTTCAAAACGTAGAAGCCAGCGCAAAAGTGAGTCTTCACTTCTGTTGTGTGGTCTGGGAGATACAGGTTCTCCCATCCTTTGTGACTGGATCTGCAGAGATGTAGTGGGTTCCCTTTCCCTGTAAATGTAGCTGTTTTATAGCAGATGGGATGTTTGTGCAGTCAGACGTTTCATTTCATCTTCCTCTCTCCCACGCTCAGTTTCTGTCTCTGTGTGCTGACCCTAAGGGGGGCAGGACATGGCTGCATGGTCATCTTACTTCTTAAAGTGGTACCAAATGAGCACAGCTTTAGGAGGTTGTTTATGACATGAGTTACTCTCCAGAATGAAGGAAGTTGCTTTTAGATTTTTTAATCGACATTTCTGCTTCTCATCTTTAATGAAGAAGTAGAGATATTAGGGATGTATAGGAAGTGCCTACTGTAGTCTCACAGCTTCAGGCAATGCACGGTTCAAGGGAAGTCCACAGTGATGTAAGCAGGATAATTGTGAAAATAAATGTCTGCTCTGCAACAAAAAATGAGATTTAATTTTCGAATTGAACACTCAAAAGGATGTAACTCATTTTTCCAGACAATTATTGTAATTTTATGAAGAACATCCAACAAAATAGTCCTTCAGATGCTTACCTGGTCTCTCACTCCTTATTATTGCTTATATCCTCTTCTGTGCAATTGCATCAACATTGTCCTCATACTGTAGGTTTATATTTTCTATTTATGCAGTTAATTAACTGCAGGGCTGCCTGAGCCTTTCTCTAATATTGCAGATGACTGAGGACTGTTCAGTGTTTGCAGCACCTGAGCCGGATTTTTGATCATGTTCGTAATGTTGTCTTCTTCATTGGCTTGAGGGATGCCCATGGCCCACAGTGGGAGCAGCTGACTGGGACAGGCAGGGGGCAGGACTGGGTTGAAGGATGAAGCAAAGCCTGGGTGAGGGTGTAAAAGCCATCCTCTGGAGGATTGCAAGGGGGTATGGCAAGCACCGTGGAGCCCTCACAGGGCAGAAGCAGAAGCTGGAAGGCAGCCCAGAAGATGTCCCTAGGTGTGTAATCCTGTGAATCTCTCCAACCCATCATTTACCTCTTCTTCCACCCCTGTCACGGGTGGATTTAACCTGCTGGGTGATTTTTGTAACACCCAGCAGATTAAACCTTCTATTCAGAGAACTCAAATTTATCTTGCGTTAGTGGCACTTCCTGTTACAGTGTTGCACCTCTATCCCCAAGAGCTCTCCAACCTCACTCTTGCAACACACTGAAAACATCAAATCTCTTCTGAAATGCTACAAAATATCTTTTTCCCCTCTATTTAAATCAGCAGACGCAAGTTGGAAAAAAAAATATCTAGTTCTACCAAACTTCTAGTTTATTTATGTAGTCATTGATGGCAGGCATGTTTACATCTCTGTGATCCTAAACCTTAGGGAATTGCATTTCATTTCAGGGCTGCTGGGTCTGCAAATCCCATGGGATTTTTAGCTTTGATTTAAAAATAAACAGGGTGGTTTTTTTCCTATGGTTATGGAGCAAGCCTTGAAACATAGAAGTTGGAGACCTCAAAGAAAAAGGAAAGAAAGCACATTTAAGAGATAAAAAATACATGATTAAATAATAAAAGTTTCCAAGTGCATATTTCATCTTGTGTTTAAAAAAAAATCATTTTCATGACAGAAGGTGACAATTCATGGTTTGGGATTTCCTTAGAAAAATGTTTCTTTAAGTTCCCATCAAGATGATCACAAGTTTCAAGCTGGAATACACCATTACACTGAATGCTGTGCTCTTCCTATGTAGGAGAGGATGCATCCAGTTAAATAAATACATATTATTGTTATCTCTACCTTACAGGAGGAGAACAAATACACAGAATCTGACTCTTCCACAGCTCCTGGCTCCCAGGTACCTTAAGGAAGCCATGCAGTTACTACACCCACTTTGTCTAGTTTCAGACTTGAAGGATCATATTTTAATCTTAGCCCACATGGGAGCAAGTGGAGTTGGTGACAACTTTACTGAAATCACACAATCTTTGTATATTTATTCATCCCTCTTCAAAAAGGTGAGAACACTGGTGTGTCTCAAAGTACTACCAGTTAACTTAGATGTAATTGTAACCCTTTCTGAGATCTCCCTCCTCTCACACTTCAATGGTCTGAGACGCCTCAGAGTTGAAAGCATTCCAGGTTGTACAATCCAAATTCAAATGCAATCAGTCACCTGGTGATCTCAGGTGTTTTGCCTGCTCTGTTTCAAAACCATTTATAAAACACTTGACTCTCAAACCAAGTTTAAGAGCACCCAGGCACCTGATCTGCAGGGAAAGCCGTGGACAGTAGGTCCTGAAACACTCCTGAGGCCACAAGTGTGGAGCACTTCTGAGTGAGCAAGGCCCAGCAGGCTGCAGCAGTGTGTGGGTGGAACACGGATGCTGTATGTGATATCTTATGTTTATCTCATTACCTTGCTGCTCATATTGATCCTTTGTAGGATGAGCTGCTTCCCTGCTGTCAAAAAACAGAACTAGCAAAGCAGAAGGTGGCCCCAGACACAAACTAAACCTCAGCCTGGTGTTGGCTCTTGCCCCTTCTGAGCAGTTCCCTGCCACAGGCTCAGCTATAGCATAAAAAAGAAAAATACTTGGGACCCTGGGTACCTTGTAGCCTCCATATTCACCTTTCTACTGCAAAAATGCATAGGTAACTCTAGCGTTCAAGTGAGTTCACCTAGCAGCTGAGAGAAAGGCTTTCAGCAGCAGAGGAGGATGCTTCTCTTCTCACAAGTACAGTCTTGGCTCTCATCTTTCTGGAGGCTTGTCCCAAACAGAGCAGCTGCGTCAGCCTGAGAGATGTTTTCTACAAAAGGTGTGTTCTCCTGATCTTGCTGTTCTGAAGCTACTGTCAGTGCTGCCCCTGGATGGTCTGCAGCCATTGATGCAAAAATTATGAAATTGTTCCTCTGTCACTATGTCTATAAGGGGTTCTGCTTGAATTTTAAGCTAGACTTACCTTTCAAAAACACAATTGGCTTACTCCCTGGAAAGTCCAAATTCATTAGTATTTTATTTATTTAAAGGGAGACTGTAGTTAATACAGTAATAGAGTTGCCTTTCACTTTTTTCTAAAGATTTTCTTTTTACTCCGTTTTATGGTCCTTTATAACTTTCATGCAATGTTTAGATGACCAACACCTGGACCTCTATTTCACTGTAACAGCAGAGAAGCAAAAGGCATCTCTTCATCATAAAACCCAGTCCTGCAGCCAGACAAAGGAACATGTCACCTAGTCCTTAGGTTAAGCTGAATTATCTGTCTTAAGACTGAGCTGTCTCTGTTGCTTGTGCTGCCTTCTAGAACGCTGTTCTAACAGCGTTAGTGATGAGAAAGCCTCTGATTATCAAAATTACTTCAATGGTACTCCTCTGTTTTCCCACTGACTCTAAGGTATTTCTGAAAGAAGCTACTCTTGCTTTGCTTTGTGATGCTAAGAAAGTCAGGTTCCCCTTATGACCTCTAGAAACACAGCTCTCTATCCCCTTTACTGTTCATATACCCTCCAAATTTGTATGAATCCTTTCCCTATAAGCTTCTCAGGCAGAGGTAAATTGGTGCAGGTGTCTGCTAGAATCTTTATTAAATATTATTTTGAGTTGAATTTGATACATGGATGTGACCAGCTTCAAAAGTAAGGGAGCTAAAACCCAGGCATGTGATTTGTGCTTCTTCTCTTAATAATGAGTAATTATTATGTATTATTGATTTCTTAGCAGTTATTGTAGTTTACAGTATTTTGCTCAAAACACTAATGAAAATGTGGCTGCAGCTACACTAAAATTCTGTGACAGTTATTCAAATATAATGAAATTTGTCATGCAATGTATTGGTGATAACTGATGGGACACAATCCCTGTAATTTTCAGCTTTGTGGGCTAACTGCCTTTCACACCTAGCAATCATGAAGACAAAGGACAGTTATGACGATGGACAATTTCCCATTGTTTTTGTTCAGGACAGGAATGTTCTTATTTAAGCAACTGGTGTTAAATACAAAAGGGATAGAAGCTCTTGCTCCTACTCAGTGTGGCATGCCTTACACATTTAAAGACAGCGTTAATCTTTTAAGCCATCACTTTGCACTGAAGCTTCAGGATTAGCTCACCATCTAGTGTGACTCTTCAATTCCTTTTCCTTTCCCCAGGATGCAATCTCTGCTCCCATAAGCACAAATGCTCTTTTTCCAAGTATGTAACTATTTGGCTTCACTGTAAATTAATTCTGTTTGCTTGTTTGTGCTCAGTTTATTGCATCTGCTAGAGGGAACACCAGTCATTTTTTTCTTTTAGTTTAACAATTCTCCTGGTTTTGTTTTATGTACGAACTTTATGAACAGTATTATATATGCTCCCAGTTCACTGATACAAGTTAAATAATGGGAAGACACAGGGCAATGCACTAAAAACATGCTTCCTTTGTAAGGATTTCCCAGGAACACTCATCTTTGAGATCAGTCAGTTGACTGGCTTTATCATCTACAGCCTTAATGATGATTCAGCAAAGATGTAAGCTACAAGAATCAAAATTTCCTATATTTGATACATTGTATTGGCATTTAGACGTTTAGCAACCAAATCTGTGACATGACTAAAAGGATATTAAGTTACTTTGGAAAAAGACTTTGTTTTCTTATTTTCTTACTGTTATTGATTGTACACATCTTCTGTAATTTGTTTAATAATGAAATCCCATATGTACCCTTCTGTCAAATTTGCTAGAACTAGTATTAAGCTGACAGAAGAATGGTTAATTTTGTAATCCTTTCAATGCTTTTGACATACAAAAACACACTGAGAGCAGCCCTGTGGAGTAAGATTTAGTGGTTCTCATGAATGAAAAACAGGACACAAGCCAACAACAGTGTGGACTCTCAACCCAGAAAGCCAACCACATCCTGGCTGCATCCAAAGAGTGGCCAGCAGGTCGAGGGAGGTGATTCTCCCCCTCTACTTTTGAGACCTTACCTGGAGTGCTGCATCCAGGTCTGAAGTCCTCAGCACAGCACAGACATGGACCTGTTAGAGCAGGTTCATAGACGGGCCACAAAGATGCTCAAAGGCCTGGAACTTCTGTGCAGACAGGCTGAGAGATCGTAATGTTTGGCCTTGAAAAGAGAAGGTTTTAGGGGCACTTTATAGCAGCCTTCCAGTACCTAAAGGGGGCTTATACCAAAGACTGAGAGTGACTTTTTACACCGGCAGTTAGGACAAGTGGGAAAAGTTTTAAGCTGAAGGAGAAGAGATTTAGGTTAGATGTTAGAAATAAATTTTTGACTGTGAGGGTAGTGATGCCCTGGCACAGGTTGCCTGGTGAAGCTGCGAATGCCCCATCCCTGGAAGTGTTCAAGGCCAGGTTAGACAGGGCTTGGAGCAACCTGGTCTAGTGGAAGGTGTCCCTGCCCATGGCAGGGGGGTTGGAACCAGATGGTCTTTGAGGTCCCTCCCAACCCAGACCATTGTATCATTTTATGATACATTTTTGTATGTAGCTACATTTTCTTTCTTCTTTCTTGTCTTACTTTAAAGACAAAAATATTTTTCAATA
Organism: Phylloscopus trochilus trochilus; assembly: GCA_016584745.2. Lineage (NCBI taxonomy): Eukaryota > Metazoa > Chordata > Aves > Passeriformes > Phylloscopidae > Phylloscopus > Phylloscopus trochilus. The sequence continues at coordinate 31,323,796 of WQNJ02000062.1, read as the reverse complement.
TATAGTTGCTGTTGGCACAAACCAGTGTATTTCCTATTGCTGCCTTTTCAGTTTGGGAGGGGATGAGACTATCAAAGTGTTTTTGTAAAATCAGACGCAAAAATATAAATTAATTATCCAGAACAGAAAGAGGAATATGTATTTGTATAGCAAGTCCATCTATTTCCAGGTAGCATCCTTTAGTGATGAGAGAATTAGTTCCTTTTTCTTTTCTTCATTTTGTGGGTACAATTGTTACTGCTGTGCTTTTACACTGATGCTTCTCCACCGTGACACACTCTTCTTTCTTCATTAATTTCAGGCGACTGCTGCTCTTGTCTCTGTTCTCGGCATCTTTTGTAGCTGTTTACAGACTGGGAAGGTTGGTTTGCTCTCTTCAGACTTACTTTGGTTAGTCTTGGCAAGACCCCATATTTGTTTATCTGAGGAAGTTGCTGCGATCTCATTGCTTTTCTCATCAAACCATAGTGAGGTTTCCTTTTCACATATAAATGTCTCAGACACCTGAGAAGCTGAGAACTAGAGAAGGGTAGAAGACAGTTTTCCCTTACTGCAAAATTATTTCAGATTTCAAAAGCTGTCCTATCCTATTCTGGGACAAATATTTCTCCAGATACTTTATGTTTACAGCCAGGTTGAAAGAGCTGGAGGTGGTTTGGGGTATGGCACATGTATGCAGACTCTGCCACCCTCATCCAGGGCAGGAACTGGGTCTGTCCTCTGCAAGGCCCACAAGGCAGCTCTGAGGACATGGAGGTATAGGTTAAGAAACCTAAGTTTAGGAATCTGACTGTAGATTGTAGAAGCATGTCAGACATCTCAGCTTCTTCAACTGGTGGGTATCAATGGAGCCAGTTCAACTCTGTCTGAAGCAGGTGCCCTGTGCCAAGTCAGTGTTGATCCACTGCTTGATTTATTCACCTACACATGGGGCTTTGAAATGCTCTGCGTTGCTTTGCCTAGCTTTGCAACATGCACATCTCCCCTACCTCTTGTGTCAGGTCTACAAGCTCTGTGTAACTCTTGCATTAAGTAAACATCCCCAAGTGGCATTGGGCAGGGACTTTGACCAGAATCCTTCACCTCTAAGTCAAGTAAAGAACAGATTTCTTTCTCTGGTTGGTAGATATGTCATTTATACGAAGCAGAGCAGCCTGGATAGCTGAGGAGAATTTGTTAGACTGGGAGAAGAGGAAGGATCAGAGTGAGCAATGCCTGCATCCCAAAAGATATTGAATATTGCTAGAGGAGCCATTGCCATAGTTATTAATAGTAGAATATTTGGGTGGGGGGTGGGGGTGGAAATGTTCGATAGCAGACACATTCTGGAAAAAAAAATTAAAAAAAGAAAATTCACGACCTGATGTTCCTGATCAACACCCTTGGAGTACAGTTCTTGCTCAGAGCAGTGCTGAGAGTCTGGTTTCCTTTCAGCCACCTGGCTGTTCTCATGGCATGTGAGGTTGAAGAGCTGGGCTTGCATTTATCTGCCTGCCTGGACCTCAGCTCTGCCTCTGGGGGAATTGCTGAGCTGAGTCCCTTCCTGCCTCTATCCACTGCAGCTGGCCCGGCAGCAGGAAACTCTCCTGCAGAGGAGACCCTCCAGGCAGGCAGCACTTAAACCTCCCCAAAGGAAGAGCACATACAGACAGTGGAGGATGAGGTGAGTCTGCTGTGGCACACAGGTGCTCTGTCAAGGAGATAAGAAGGCTCCTTTTGAAAAACAAAATTGAACTGCTCACCCCGGTGTCCCTTACAGCTCCTTGGCTGGCACCTTTGCAGAGACCATTTGAAGCCTCTCTCTGCTTTCTGTCTCCATTTTATTACTTCAGATGCAATTTTGGAGATAAGTCTTATACTTCTAAAATCCCACTTTATGTATTGTCATTCTTAGAAACACTGGTGTGTTTTCTCTGGCTTAGTTAACTATGAAATGCACATGACCACTTCTCCTCATGTCCTCTTACCAAGCATGACCTTTTTTTAATGGACAAGGAGAAAATGCAAACACTTTGCTTGGATTGACAGGGTGTTCAAGTAATCTCAGATTTTCTCTGTTGTGATTCTTTATTAATTAAGCAGTGATTTCTGTATGTAATTCCTCAAGTTCAACATGATTCTTCATCCTCTGTTGAAATTACTCTCTTTTTGAGGCTTCTGAGCCCAAAATTGCCTGGGTGCTGCAGGTTAGGATACATCTTTTTTCTTCTTTTTTTTTTTTTCCCTCTCCTTTCTTGCTGTCTGGGATGAAAAGTTTTGGATAAAAATGTCTAGGATGGATAAAAATCAGCCCAAATACACTGCTATTATATCCACCTACTCCAGTGCATGTCCTTTCAATATTACTATTTGGCTTCTGTTAACCATAAGGACAGTTTTGGTTTTGTGTTTTTGAGGGTTGAGTAAACCCATCATCTTCCTACATCTATCCCCCAGCAAATCTGGAGTTTCTACTTTCAGAAATTCTTTTGAGATACCTTGACTAACGAAACTGCTTATTTCTGATTTTATTAACAGGGAATATTTACAGAATGCCAAATCTCTTCCAAGGTCCTTCATTAATATTGAGGTTTGGAAGAGTGCATGTGTTCCAGATCACCCAGTGTTCAGAGTAATTGATAGCCTTTGAGAACTAGAAATTCAGGGGCTGTCAGTCAACGTTTCTAACAGAAGTATGAGCATCTTTTCATACACAGACACTACTTGTTAAAATGACTCCTGGGAGGTATTCTCTTTTGGGTTGTGGGTGGCTGATAAGAAGGTAGTATGGTTTTGGCAACTGTTTTCTGCATGCATCTTTTTCCCCTCTCATTTAAGAAGTATGCTATCTAGATACAGCCTAAGGGTATATCCTCTGTACAGAAATTAGTTGAATTTTTCCAATTGCTTTGTTCTTCCCTGACCCCATTCTATATATACCTTATCTTAAGGGCAGTAACCATCTGGACTGTCCCCTATTGGTGGAGCCAGCCCATAATGATAAGGACAAACCAGCACCCCTGCAGATCCACTGGGAAAAGGGAGAATCGTACATTAGAGTCAGGCACAAATACCTGGAAGCTGATTCAGCAGCTGCAGGATGCAAACAACTCTCTTTGCAGAACAAATACTTCCTTCCACAAAGAGAGAGAGAGAGAAACTTTTCTTGTTCTCTCCCACCTTCCAGACCTATTCCTAACTGCCTCTCCATCTGCTTCTCAAAAACCTTAACATAATTTCAGGCTTGTCTTCTTCACCCACTTCTCTTTCTGGGATGCCCCAATGGAGCTCCACTTCTGCTTCTTTTCTCTCCTTGTGTAACTGCTGGCTGATCCCTTATACAGCAAATGTGTCTATGCAGGTGATAGAAGTGATTTAACTTCTGCACCTCTCTCCTGTGTTCAATCCTGTCCTGCTGGCAGCTCTTGAATAACTATCAGCTCCCAGAGTGACTAACACAGATCTCAGCCAAGTTTTCTCCCAGGCTCCTTTCTTTGTGGGGGAAGACTCTGCTGGTCATCCCATACTGCTGGCATTAAGGGCCCTGGAACCAGGAATATGCTGTGAGTCACACCTCTCCTCTTCAGACTCTTTCTGTGACTTTCATAAATATAGATGTGCACATGCCAAACATCATATGTATCAAATATATTTATTTGTGGCTTTACTCTTCTAGGAGATGCAGTTTCACTATCCACCAGCTGGTAGAGAAGTCACTAGCAAGTGCCAAATGTGACTGCCCTTTCTTCCTAAGGCCATTACAGACAACCAGATACCTTGGTGTTTTCTTACCACTTACAAACACTGCATGGACCAGGCAAGGCTGGGAGATGCTCATTGCTCTCCAGGGATAGGGAGGCTGTGAGATTCACAGGCAGAAGAGCACCTGGGGACTGACACTGCTGTGAGATGGGGAGTGATAGGGGTCCCTCAGCTGAGTGGGAGTGGCTGCTCCAACGGCACTGACTCCACACAGATGTTGCAAGTTCAGTTTGAACACTTACTGGAGAGCCCAGTGGACTGGTCAAAGAGCATTGCCCAAGTTTTGGAAAGGTGAAAATTCAAAGTCAGGCCCTACTCAAGCCACGCCACTAAGGATCTCTGATTTGTAACAGTTATGGCCTTTTTGCTCTGGCTTTGTGCATCATGCAATGAGGTCATGGTCCATGACTACAACTCCTATGCAATAACATCATAGAAATAATTAATAGTAATAGTAATAATAATAGTAATAGTAATAATGAGTTGAGTTTTATTATGTGTCTTGCACTGCTTAAAATCCACTGTGAGCTGTTACTGTTGGTGAGAATATTTATTATCTTAATGCAATTCAAAAATGTAATGCAAATGACAATGTAATAAAACAAAGAACTTCATCAACTTCTAATTGAAATTAATGAGGAGTGAACTTCTACTTTGTGCATAAAAGAAGAGACTTTTCCCCCCAGCCTTAGAAGCTGTTGGCTCCAGGAGTGGTATGACTCAATTTGAATTATCTTTTTTTTCTACCTCAAAAAGATTTGACTGCAGAAAGCTAGTCTTATGTCAGACAAACAGTAGATATCATACAGATGAAAAAGTTAGACTTCTCTCTCAATTTCTGCAGAAATGTTTTCCCTATATATTAGCAGATCTGTAAGAAATCACAGCCATCTGTATTTTGTGAGACTAGAAGCTGAAAATACATTCCTTATCTAAGAGACTATTTTCTACAATACTATTTCAGAAATCTATACATGGACCAAATCTTAACAAAAAAGACTCTGTTATTTCAAGGTCATTTTAAATCTCTGTGGCAGAGGTATGAAGATTAGAACCATCATCAGGCAAAAGCACAATGCACTGGGGCATGCCAGCGTGTTTGACAAAATGGCTGTGGAAGCCCTTTTCCCATCCCCTGGCAGCAGAAGGGAATAACAGAGATGGCTGGAACTGGCCATTGCATTTTATTACCATGCAATAAGACAGGCAAATATAATTCTCCATGCTAACATTTGGCACTGGTACAATTTCACAGACCCCTAATGACTGCAATGGAGCACAGTTCAAGCCACTCAGCTCCAGGTAACTGAAGTGTTCCCTGTTTTCTAAGTTATATGTAATATTCACTTTTCTTGTAAGGTTTTTTGCTATAAAACTTGCTAAACCAAGAGTTAATATTTTCTTTTTCCTTTTTTTTTTTTCCTTTACTAGTTTGCACAGCTTTGCAGATCTTAAAGAATGTCTAAATTGCTGCAAGCTTTAGCACAGCCATTTAGGTCGTTCCACATTGCCATACTGCAGCTGTTTGCATTACGTCTTGTGGGTCACTCGTGAAGGGAAGAGTTCTTGTGATGTACTGTACTTGCCAACAGCAGGCACAAATCAGGAGAATTGTACTTGGAGACATATCATTAAATTTCAACAAACAGGTTTACTGGAGAAGTCATTCTTCCTGTGAGATCACTAAAGCTGCCATTGTCCATAAACTATTTAGAAGACCTGAATAAAGGGCTACTTAAAGTCTTCAGCTGATAAGGCTTAATGCTGTGTTTTCTCATTCCTTTGTTTATGATTCTCCTACTTAGCAGGGGTTTCTTCTCAGTGCCTGAATAATTTGTGTTCACGGATTGTTGGAAAGACAGGATATTTAAATACTAGCTCCATCTAGTATCTACAGAGAGACTTAAAGGTCTGTAAGATTTTTGGTGCCACAACATATATGTATGGTTAGCTTGTGACAAAAACATGCCACACAAGCCCCTAAGAAGGTGAATTCAAGTGACAGTTTTTACCTCAGATCCTGTTGGTTTATTTCTTTTCATAGCAGTTACATACACTGCTTCTAAAAATAACTATTTTCATATACCATCAGCCAGCACTCTGGGTCTAACTCAGAGACTGTGAAGAAAATGAAGATTATTCTAAGCAAAGATAAAAAAAACCCCTCTCTATAAATAAGATAGAACTTGTGGTATTTTGTTCTATTTTACTTTAACCAAATGTGAAGATATAAAAACTGTAACTTCTGTTTTCTGAAAATGTGATTAGTCTGCGCCTTCCAGAGATACAGGAAGCGGTGTCCAGAATCCACAAACTTTTATCCAAAATGGTTACCCCCTTGGAACAAGAAACAGCTTGTCAAAATCCTATCTTTCCTACTGGAATTTGTTACTTCTTGATGGAGAAGGATGCTTTCTGCAGCAGTATTATACACTTACAAGGCACGAATCAATTTACATTTTAATCATGGGGGGCCCATACCATCAGTTGGTGAGAGTGCTTTTTATTTACCTGGACTCAGTCATTGGGTTGATCCCAGCAGATTTGCCTCTACAGCAACACTGACTTTTATCATGACATCTCTTGATTATTCGGCCTCCATAAAAAAAATTAAATTCTCCTGAAACTGTGCTAAATTCCTTACCAATGAATCTTCTTTCACTATATGAAATTCTAAATAAAAAAAGACAGGTTTATTTTAAGGTTTTCACAGACTGTTGTAGTTAATCGTATATATCAGGCAAGAGGCTTGGTTGCTAAGAAAATCTTTGGCATGTTTCCATGAGATTTGTGTGTTATTGACAGAAAAAGTACCAAATGATAGGAAATGCATCTGCTAATTTGAATAGTGAAACAAATGGAAAAAAAAAAAAAAAGAATAGAACAATTTTCTGCCCAACTTTTGAGTTAATGCAAGCTCAGGCCAAAAATAACATACTTCTCATCAATTTACAGATAAGAATTTTGGCTTCAAAGACTAGACTAAGATTATAAAAAATAAAATCTCCATTTCTTTGTGGATAGAACATATGGGTCTCTGGTTGTCAGTGGTTGCCCTTACACTGCTGCACAGAGGTTCCTAGGATGAGCTCAAAGCTAGAGTATGTTCTGGAGGTAATCTGCAGAAACACCTGGTGTGTTTGGTACTTCCTGAAGAAATATCAATTGTATTTACATTGAATGCTCTCCCATGTGCAGTTGTCTGTCATGTGATCAGGCAGACCTTTCTCCATAGTTTTTCCAGCTGTCCCAATTATCATGGTTCTGGAAGAGAGAGAGAAGAACAGCCAGAGATGGGGAAGACACAGTGGGGCCACCCTTAAAAATCCCTGACAGTGCTTGCCTCGGGAAAGGACAGGCATCCAGGGCTTTAGCAGAACAAAGCCTGCCTAGAGGAACAGATGCCTAGTACTGGGTCATAGCCTGAGGCTCAAAATGCTGCCAGAGAAGTTTTGCCAGGTACTGGAGTAGCCAGTGGCAGAGAAAGCCAGCAATCCCAGCGTGGAGATGGAGTCCTGCAAAGGCCAAGTTTTAAAGGCTGGCTGACCATGAAAAACGTCCTTATTCCACTTCAAAACTTTTTCTTCTCCTCTGGAAGTCAAGAGTCAAAGCAATGGGATTAGATCTTATATTCTCAGAAATCACCATTTTAGGTGCTCTGTATTTAGACCCCTGGCTATGTTCCATATTCAGTGCATAACCCCATAATTTAGGATCTTGGAAAAGGAATGAGTCCCTCAGGTCTACAAGCCAAACAAAACAGTGGATGTATATTGTGGGAGGATATATTGTTTAGCAGGGTAACATAGTTCAAAAAAGTAGCGTGGTGGCCAAGGAGAACAAACTTCCTGGGCACACTGAAAACATTGATCTACAGTGCAAAGTTCATAAAATCTTGTGGAAAGTAAGTTATTCTGTGGGATGATGATTTTTTTTTTTTTTTTTTTTGATTTCTTGAACTCCTGTTGTTTTTAGGCATCATTTTTATTCCTGGGCAAGGAAAATCAACCATTTAGCTGAAGCCTATAGCCACATAAGGAATGTGTGGGGCTCAGTAGTTGCCTCCTACAGTGTTCTTTTACCTCATGAAAGAACCCTGGATTTGTTGTTCTCTCTCATTTAAATAATTGTTTATTTCAATTTAAACATGAGAGGATTTTAAAGGCCAAGGAACAGGGTTCCTGCCTCTGATTACCATTGAGCTGATTAAGCAGCAAAGCAGTACTGGACAAGGAGGGAATGCTTGATTGGGAAATATAAAATAGGGAATATAAGACGCTCTGTTACAATTCAGTAATAACACTGGAGAGAATGATTCATTTGTTGTGGAAGATAAGCAGGCAGGGATCTTATCTGTTTTCTTTCCCTTTCTGTTTTTCATCCATTCTGTGACTTTGGGCAAATCCTCCCAACTTCTTGGTCCCTCCGTTTTCCCTTTCTGCAAAACAACGGATCAAACTACCTTGCTAGAATTTTGGAGGAATGGATATAATGCTTTATAAATATGTAGTGAGTTCTATTTTTGCTCGAAGGCAAAATGGACTAATATATATATATAAATTTAATGTTTGCCACTGGGTTTGGAATTTTTTCAAGACATGCCAGTAAGAGAATAGACTTAGAAGCTACTCTGGCATATCTCATTGAGTGTCAAAGGTTTGCATCAAATATTTGATCCGAGCTTCTCTATGAGTCTGTTTTTAAAACAGCACAGGAGCAAGGCACATTTGCTTAGCCTGCATATTCCTAGAAAGAAACGAGATATGTATTTTTAAACCATCTTCATTTACTTATGAGAAAAATATCTATCTCCAATACTTCGCAGAGTGTATGTGCAGAGCATATGTTTTAATTTTAGTTCAGTACAATATTTCAAATTTAAACAAATTAGCCCAAGGCATAAAGTACTACCAATCTTTTTTTCTGTTTTTAATACAAGCCAGATTGTAGAGAAGCAATACTAATGAAAACAGCAACCATAAACCTGAACATATTTTACTTAACCCTCATTAATAACACAATATACCTCTTTTTAAATTTAGATTTTCATGTAGTGAAAGAAAATTAATTGGTAATGACCTTATCTTGCTATTTCTTCACAGACTTTTGTCATCACTATTATAAGGAATTTTGAATTGATGATACCATTAAAACACTGTTATTTAGGGCTATCTGCCTTCAGCTTGTTCAGTTTCCATGTTCAGTAACCAGGGAACATGGACACCATGATCTCTGAATTCTAAGATAACTGCTGATGATATCTAGGAAAAGCAAGTCAGAAGGTTTAAATTTACTGTTCAGGTGTCCACATATTTAATCCTGAGAAATGGTATCTATTATGTATATTAGATGTACTCCAGTAAATCCTCTCTCCCACAGAAGGCTTAGCTTAACAAATAGGATTCTATTTTTCCAGTTACAAATATTCTATGGTAACACCATAGGCAGTTGCATTGCTAGTTATATAAAATTTTATGGTGAAGTCTCTTTAACTTTATTCAGTACCCTCTTGAGAATCCTCTCTCTGAAGGGGAATTCAATAGTTAATATTATTGCATGTTATTGAATACTCAGCTATCGCAAACAATTTTGTTAAGTCATTTGAATAGAGACAATGAATAGAATTTTTTTTTCTTTCCTGTGCAGCAAATGGGGCATTGTTACAGAAAAAGATTATAGACCAGGCTTAAAGTCCATGTGAAGCAATTCATTTAAATCTCCTACCAAAATTTATTTGGATGTTCCTTCCTTCTGTTCACAGGAATTCTTTTATCAGACAGGTTTCCTACAGGATCCTCATTTTTGGAATCTATCTGTCTGAATTTCTCATATGAACCCTCCTCATTGGTCTTAAATGAAGTTATCTGGGATGGCTTGAGCAGAATTCATGTAGGTCTTTGACACCCTCTCAGGAATGATTTATAAGTAGCTCAGCTGGGAGGCTGAGGAGGATGGAGCTCTCTAGTGCAAAGAGGCAGAGAAAAAGGGAGAAAGAGAGATGTGTCTGTGGAAAGGGCACCCAAAGGAGAATGAGGGTAGGAGGAGTGGAGTGAAAACTCTCCCGTTGGCTCAGGTAGAACTGGAGGAAGGTGTGCCCATGGCAGGGTGGGTCAGAAAGGGATCCAAAGGATGAATTTGGTGTAAGTTGCTTTCAGGCACTCAGTTACAGCTGTCACACTCAGTGCAGCACCAGTAGCACTAACACACAGGAGATGATGAGTGCAGCATGTGCAGCTGTGATCCCACCCTGACCCTGGTTCCCATGCCACACACAGAGATGCAGGCACCCACAGATAACCCTCTGCAGCGACACTCCTACACCCCTTACACTCACAATTCTCTCCCCGTTTCTCATCCAGAAAGGAGAAGGCTGAGGGACTCACTTTTTACAATTACTGGAGTGAGAAACCTAAACTAAGGTCTGGTTCCAGATCTCTCTCCAGCTTGAGAGAATTTAAACTGCAGTCACTCCTCTGAGGAACTTCCAGCCCTGTATGTACCATTTAACTTGATGTACCATTTTCTGGAAATCTTCAATTTTTTATTTTTTATTTTTTTATTTTTTAATTTTTTTTTTTTCTTTATAGCACCACCTAAGTACCACTCTGAAGGGTTTATATTTCAACAGTGAGTACAGTGGGGTTCTGTAGGGAGCCCAGTCTTGTCAGCATGCATTCCATGTGTGCTGACAATGCCTGCCAGACACACTCCCCCTTGGGGACAAACTGCCTCTTTCCTGGACAGTCCTATAGTTGAGCAGACACCAGACTACTCAGCCTTGTTTGAGGTAGGGCTGCCCTACAACGGGAGTGTGGTTTAGATGTATAAGGAATGAAAAAGCATTCCCAGGATTAAGCTGAACAGATCCAGATTCTAATTTCTGTATTCATCTTGTTTTAATTTCTCTTTTTTTTCTCTCTCTCTGAGATCTGGTCCTAAAAGTCTTGCCTGGCATCATATAAAGATGCTGCAATGGAGCAAGAAGTGGAATTCTGTGTCCAGCTCTCAGATTACTTGAATACCTAATTTGTGTTTCAGCACAGCCACAAGTATTCATTTATTTATTGAGAGATGCACCAGTGCAACAAAATAAACTTTTCACATGAGTTCCCACAGACCTATTCTTGATTTATGGCATTATACTAGAAGCTCAGTCAAGCTAATTTTGTTCACCAGATATCGAGGGAACAAATTTTAAGTGCTCTGCTGAAGCGCTTTTCTAGTTTGAATTTTATGTGAAAACCAACAGAGTCTACTTCAACTTATTCCAGTGCAGATGAGAAGAAACTCTACTGCAACTATGGTACATGAAAAGCAGCTTGTGTTTCATTTCTTAACATGGTAGTCACTGCCTCATTTCTCTTTGTTCCTTGATTACCATAAATCTTTAAAAGAAGGAAGGTTCAAAATTTAAATTAACTATGAAATCTATAAAAACATAAAATGAAGTATCTGAATCCAGGCCTTTGACAATTACATTTATTACTGCACACTGACTGAACAAGGTTCTGCCTTAGATACAGAAGGACAATTTGACATCAAAGAGGCACTCAACATAAAGTGCAACAATATCTATTAGACAGAAAAGGCATCTGTGGGGCATTTGATTAATGTACTTTTAATTGGACTTTCCTGCCTCATTGGTTTTATTCTTTCAATTTAGTTCAAGCTGCTCAAATACATAAATAGGCAAAGAACCTACTATAATTAACACAATGCATTGTTTTCAAATTAGCATATTTCTCAGATTGTGTATGCACAAATAGGATATTGTGTAAATATTGCTGAACTTCTACAGAAATATAAACAGACAAAGCAAGTCCATTACTGACCAGAAAAAAATCCAACCAACCAAAGAAAAATAATACCAACATCCTCCTCTTTGAAAGCTGTCACTTGATCTTTGTGATTTGTTTTCAACAGCAATTTTAACTTTAGTTCTCTATTTCAGTAAAAATTCATAGGATGTTCTGTCGATACCATTCGAGCTTGAATTTGAGTGCACTACTACTAAGTTTTGTTCCCCATGTGATGCTGTCTAATCATATAAAGAATGTGTGAGACCATACTTGCATAACCAAATTCAAGAAACAACACTGAAAAGCAAGCATATACTGCATAAAGGATGCCTAGAGTGTAGAAACCCAACAGAAAATGCTGTCCTATTGCTATTTATAATGCTGAAAATATTCCAGGATTTTTAATATCGCATTGCAGGTGCTATTAATCTAGGATGTAATTAAAAAAGAATATTTAAGTTGCACAATTGCCAATAAAACACATTAAACATTTAACAACTGAAAATCATATAGGTAATTTGGATTTGATACTTACATTCTCAGAAAATGTGAATGGCATCTGGGCAATAAAGCACATGGACAGAAATTCCATAGCCAGGATATAAGCTGAGTGAGCCATTTGTTGTGTGAATATTTGGAAGAAAAAGAACAGACTGAAAACTGCACATCTTTCATGTTTGAAAGTCATCTAGTTTTACATGTTTTAAAAATTAGAGTTAGTATAATATTTAATATATTTTTAGAGGTTTTACACTTTAAATACTCTTCAGTTGCTACATTAAAACCCCCAGGGTTCTACTTCCTCAATAAACACTATTTAATTTTCATTTTGGACTATGATTTACCTTGGGAGCACCACCTTCTGTTGAACACTTATATATACAGAGTGCAGGGGGAACACCTACAAAATTGATGGTTCTGGTCAAATACGCCTTAGAAAAATACACAGTGTTTCATTTAAAATAAACATAGACAATTAAAGACACAAGTTCCAAAAGTTACTTGTATAGGATATTAGCCAATAGGGAAAGATATGATTCTTTTCCTCACAGATTAGGTAAACATAGTTCAGGAGAAATCAAATATTGGATTTATTTTATATATTTACTACTCTCCATCCCTTTTTCCCTAAACTTTGCCACATAATAGTGTAAAATTCTTATTTTCTTTTTCTTTATAATAGGAAAAGTTTTTACCATTTCACCTACATATTTAATCAAATAGGCTTGACTAATTATTAAAATTAATATAGTTTCCCTCAATAAGTACTCACAAATGACTTTACAGATATTATTGAAGTCCATATATGTTCTTTACTTATAGTTATGAAAAGCTAATATTGTTACTATTAAGTAACACTATTAGATGTGTTAGAAGCTAGAATGTTACTATTTTGTCATTGGCAAGGAGGATTTTTGAACTTATACTGTGTTTGTGGTGCCCCCAGGTATTTCTGGGGAATATCTAGGTGTCTTCCAGACTGACAGGGCACTGGGTGCTCATTATTGCCTAAAACAAAAGGTTCTGTAATGTACACACTTAGCTAAACAGTTCATTTTATGGGGGAAGGAATTTAAATTGAATCTCCCTATCTGTGTTGCAATCTTTTGTGCTGAGCAAAACAGTAGCAAAGAAAAGTAAATGTCCATTAGGAGGTAATAGCTGGAGTATGCTCCACTAGTGCTGTTTCTGCACTGATTATGTAAAACAGCTGTCAGTCAGGAAATTCCTTTGGGAAATCTGCACTTCCTTCTTTCCAAATTAATTACATTAAATGTGGTGAATTACATTAGGGAACGGGAACATGCAGGAATGGTTGTAGGAAGTTTGCTTCCATGCCATCAGAAAGTTTCAATCAGCTGTTTTCATGGAGGTGCACAGTGTAACTGAACTGTCCATATTAGTTTCTTCTGCAGCTGGGATAAATATAGAACAGGCTTGGAGTTTTTATTTTAAATGCATGCAGTGTTGCTGTATTTTGAAGAGAAAAATTCTCACCTGCTTCCTTCTCATAAGCTATGTAATGATACATATTTCTGAATAATTGCCTGTAATATGCTTCCAAAACACATATCAGAGTTGATGTTCCTCTTATTTGTTTTTAAAACTTCTTCAGACCCACAGTCTTTCAACAGAATTCCTTCCGTACCTCTAAGAAATATGCTTCTCAATGGCCCAGCATTCTTTTAACTGAGGACAACAACGAATAGATACAACTGTTGACAAAATATTTCAAAATCTGAATGCTGATGAATGGCTCTCTTATCTCTACGTCTAGTTGTCTATAGAATAATTTCCTTTAGTATTCTCTGTCCTCTTTATTGCCACATCTTGTGTCTGAGACACGAGGAAGACATTATAAACTAGTTTTACTTGTGTCTACAAATTTTTCCAAACAGATTCTCAAGGCCTTCTAAAAAACCACATAATTCTGATTGCTTAGATGTGGGGTTTTTTTTCAATGTACATGTTTGTTTTGAATTCAGGTTGCCATAGCTATTTTCTATTACCAATAACCACTTTTATCATTAAAACTTCCCATGAATTTACTTGCTGCTTCACTTTGTGGTGCATGTAGTTCAATAACCACTGAATAACTCTGATTGTATATTTATATTTTTTTTAAGTTAGACATTATTTTCTGATCCCTGAATGACAAGAGGCTGGATATAAAGATGCAATTGAAATGTGTGTCACTGTAGTTATTTAGCAATATCATTGTAGCATAGTCTCCACATGTGGGTTGAATCAACTCAGTCAAGTCTGAGGCCAAAATGGGTAGAATTTCACAATGTTTATCACTATATTTTAAGCTTCATCATTTTCCCAGTCAGTCATAAGTTATGGCCTTAATTTAACATCATGAGATTTTCTTCTGAAGTTAGTGAATATTCAAGAGCAAGAAATGGAATTAAATACTTCAAATATACCTTCAATACATTTAGAACAGTCTGAAATCAGATTCTTCCTGCTAAAAGAGTTTTTTATAGTATTCTAGCACTAACAGTTTTCTTGACAACCCTGAGCAAGCTCTGCAAATATTCCCTTGTTAAAATCTCCAGTTTCTCCACATATAGGTTCCACCCAACAAGCACGAGCAAGTATTACTACCGTGTTCAGTGTCATTATCCAAAGTTCATAAAATTCAGAAATAGTGGAAAGAGTGGATGAAAATTCACCTTCACTGAAGATAATGTATTGATATCAGCAAGAGAGGATTTCACTCAAAATGCAAGAAATAGAGGGTTTTCATTTCTTCACTATATGGTTTGTGCACCTGCAGTACCCTTGAGGAAAAGCAACACTCTAACCTTAGAGCTAATTTAAGCAATCAGAAATATTTAAAGAAAATTAGTATTTCAGCTAGTGAATTGTAATAACTATACACAGCTGTTAAAATTGTTTATGCTGCACCACCACCAAACTCACAATGCCTCTGTGATGAGAGATCAATCATTTCCTGGTATTTATCAAGACATAGGCCATTAGAACAATAAATAGGATCAGACACATTTTTGTGTTATGTCATTAATTCATCTTTTACAATATATGGCTTTGATTGCAACCAACATTTGTTTTGCTGAATTCTGTCTAAATGTTCTCTTGGCTTCTCAATTCAAATCCCCTTTAATGCATTTCTTCTAAAAATGTTCAAGTTTTCCTTTTTCTACTGCTAAACTCACTCAAGCCCTTGAAAGTAATTTGCAGCGTGTTAGCTTCTGTAATGCATTATACTTGTCCTTCACATCATATGGTGAGTGCTTGTGGTACAAAGTGTATTAATTTCAATATTGTAAATTCTTTTGGTCTGAAGGGTCACAGACAGCTCCAGGGAACACAGATGACCACTCCAAACCATTTTAATGAGTATTGTCATTTTATCTTGACTAGAAAGAAATCTTAATCAATTTCAGTGCCAGGTAGTCCAACCACCATTCAGATTCAAAAGGATTTGTGGTCTCTAAGTATATCTAAAATGCTGGCTATCAACAAGGTTGATATTTAAGTTTTATTCAGTTTTAGCTCTCTAATAGAAGGAAGAGGCTTAGTCTATGCTAGTTTCCAGATTTCATCTTCTCTTGGTGAAGAGAGATGGGCTCCTCCAGAAGCTGCAGAAAGAGTCCAGCACTGCTGAGACTGCTAAGGGTAAAAGAGATTCACTCCACAAAGAGCAAGCAGAGGAAGGCACATTACAGAAACACTATTTCTACACTTTTTCTACAGAAGTAAAATCAAGAAATCAAGGGAGACTATGCAGTGCAGCAATGATACTTGAGCCTTCTCACTAGTTTGCAACACCTGTTACAACTGGACACAGTCAGACTTTGCAGTTACATCTTTCCAACAAACTTCTATTCACAACCACTGCCCAACATGACAGATTCCTCCATTCTCAAGCATTACCTACATTTCTTTTGTCCCACAGCTGTACAGTTTCCCTCAGACTGTCCTGAAGTGCGTGTTCAGCACATTTAAAGAACAATCCATGCTGCTGTCTCTCTCATTCTATTACTTATTGCTTTCACACCCTCTTGTGTCTTCTTCAAATAGTATCAGCATCAGAATTTTGTTGCAAGTCTGGGCCCCTCAGCTGAACCCTGTGGGACCAGTTAGAACCACCAGGCCATTGGTGATTCCAAATTTTTGACTACATTTGGAGACACTGCCAGTGAAAGAGTTTATCCTTCTTTTACTCCATATCAAAGAAATATCATTCAACTTTATACATGCGTATATTTTGGTTGTGGTATACCAGGTCGTGCATTTTTTACTTACTCTATTATCTTTACAGATTAAACATTAAATGTCATTTAAAAAATCAGCACAGCAGAATTAAATCTATTTTCAGTAAAGTCCTGTTAGCTGGTATTAATTATATTCCTTGCTTTTAATTCTTGATGAATCAAGTCCCATATCAGTCATTTCATTAATTTGTCCAGGATTGATATCAGAATGTCAGAACTATAATTAGCTGGGTTATCCTGTTTGACTTTAGTGTAAAAACTGGTCATACTCTTCTCAAGTTGTCATAACTAGATTATGCTCACTCTCTTCAATTGAAAAAACAATTCATTAGCTATGTGATTATTGCTGTAAATCAGAATTTCTTCAAAGTAATCTTCCAAAGCAGGGCTGTATAGTATTAAAGTATCACATTAATTCACAGTTTTCTCATGTCCAAGGGAAGTATTCAGGAAGGATGTTCTCCATGCTTAGACTGACATGGACTTGGCTCTAGCTTCCCTTCACAGCCCTTTTAAACATAATCACATGTGGCTGTTTGTGAAGCTGTTCAGGCAACCTCATCAAGCAGAGAGACTTGTCTCTTCAGTCTAATGAGAGAAGGGACAACTTCCACAGATACATTTCCAAACTGCAATCCAACTACTGCCCCAGCTATTCTTGGCTGCCAGGTAGAAATCAGAAATTATCTCAGACTCGTGGTCTTGAATAGACAATACTTGCAATATCATAGAATCATTGGACCATTTAGGTTGGAAAGACCTCTAAGGTCATCAAGTCCAACAGCTAACTCAGAACTGCCAAATCCAACACTAAACCATGTCCTCAAGTTTCTTTTAAATCTCCTCCAGGGACGGAGGTAATCTGCATAATCCACACTCATTTTATCATAGGATACATGTCTGCTCATTTTCTTTACTATCTAAATCATGGAGTCACAGAATCATGATATGGCTGTCAGATCTTTGGCCCTAATTTGTCCAGCCTCATTTGAAGCTGCTGATACCATCTGCCACACAGCCCCCTGTGGCAACAGAACTTCGCTACCCAAATGAGTAAAGATGCACTTTTTTATATATGGGCTTTAAGATGCTCTATCACTTGTTTCAGTGAACTTCCCTGGTTCTAGTATTACAGGTTTCAGTGATCAGCAGCTCAGTTTAACTAACACCTACAAGATTTTTAAAATCCACCTTAATTTCCTTCTCTCCAGATGGAAGAGCCCTGTATTTTCACAGTATCTTTAGCCTCTGGAAAGGGAAGAATAGGAGATTTTAAGCCTGTCACTCTTTTTTTTTGTCCCATTTCCCACTCCAGGATGGTCATCCTTTCATTCCATGTGTGATGGAAAACCAGAGAGCACTGAAGCTACTGGGGGAAGCAGGAGGCAGGGGTTGATAAAAGAGGTTTGGCTTTGCCTGTGGTTGTGGGACAGCTCACAGCCTTGTTATGCACAAGCACCTTGTTGTTGACAAGGCTCCTGTGCATATCCCAAGCTCTGTTCCTAATCCCTGCAGACAACTATCCCCCCAGGACTGCTGTTCTCACAGGATTTGTGAAAAGGTGGTTCATTAAACCCAGAATGTTGACACAGGTATGAATGAGAGCCTCAGTGCACGCCTTCCCCATGCCCACTCTGGCTGCTGGGACTGAAGCTACTCATGATGGTGCCAGGGGAGAGCAGCTTCTTCAAGGGTGACAAGTGAGACTCCTCACAACAGATCATCCTTTGAAAATCCATCAGTTGAAGACAGATATACCTCTTTGTCTTTACTTTTTCTTTTAAACTGCTAGTGCTTAATGCTGTCTAGCATGTGCTTCATAATATATTTTTGGCCAATTTTCCGCTTGCCAGTCTGGAAAATCAGCATACAGTCATCTTTCAATATTGAGCTTTGTACACAGCTAATGTTAATGGAAAACAGGGGACTGTTAACAAAGACAAAGAGCATGAGCTGACATTATTTCCTTCAAGCTTCATTCAGCAGGAATGCCCTGTCAAGTGGAGCACATTACTCCCAAAAACATTGTGAGAATGAGTGGGTGAACATCCTCTATCATTCTGTAATACTTGTCAAATATCAACTGTGCTGCTGGGAGGGATATACAGCATTAAGTGTGTGGCTCGAGGACTGACACTCCTGAGCAAAAAGCAGCACAATACCTGTAATTTTTTGTTAGCCCTTTGTAAAATAAATAAAGAATCATTTGAGTGAGTGAAAAGCCGGACAGAGCCTGGCTCAAGTCTACAGCTGAAAAGTATGCACAGGGAAAACAGAGGAGAGAGTCCTCTGTAAGAAAAAGAACATGTAAGAAAAATGATCTGCCTGTATTTGTCATTGGATCAGCAGTAAATCATTTACAAAACCAAGGGTCTTACAAATGTTTCCTTAATAGTTTCCTAATTATTCTAATTAACGAGTTTCTAGTAGGTTCCATCAGTCATTGGTGAACTCATGTGATGTGTTTCTGCTGCTGCCTTGTCTTCAGAAATTCTGTAAAACAAGAAGTCAAGAATACAAAATAGTGATGAGGAAGAATCCAGTGACTAGAACTTGACAGAAAATAATAAATAAAAAGAATTACCATGATTCAAAATGTAGCTACAGTGCTAGAAAAAAAGCAAAACCTGAGGGGAAATGGTGTACTGTCATACCAACTGGCATGATTAGCTGTGCTGTGGAATACTTCCCTTTTCTGCTGGTCACAGTGGCAACAGAACAAAGACTTGACAGAGCTTTTTCATTCTGTATATATTAAGCTATAATCTCACATTTTGAAAACAGCAAAGAATAACATATTACTTGGCAATCTAATATCAAAAGATGAGCAAACAATTCAGGAATAAATTAAAGTCCCACTGAACTCAAATTGCTGCTTAAGCTGAACAAGCCATGAAAATATAATTATGTTTTGGGAGTTCATCTCATCTTTCTGAGTAACTCTAAATATGCATTTCACAAATCAGTTCATAGATTGTTTTATTTTCCTTCTTTTTAAAAACTTTCCTTAGTCAATTAATGCAATAGAACATGACAATATGGACAAGTGTAACAGTACCATGACACAGAGACACAAGTTCATGGGTTTTTTCTTTATGTCATTCTAGAAAGAATACTCTAAGATGTTATAGATTACTAGGGCACCATTGCTTTGTCATGAAATCCTGATTGTCTGAATCAGTTAGGTGACTCTAAGGATTAGCTGAAGGCTAATCAAGGATTTCCAGCTAAATGCAAATCAATACAAAAGGGGAAGATGATAGTGGAAGAAGTAGTTTGTTAGAGGGAGAAGTTTGAGACACAGCCTTTCAGATACTGAGGTTCTATTGGATAATTAATCTTCATCTTCCCAATGCACAGCAGAAATCTGCTGTAAAATAATACTACCCATTTTTTCTTTAGGAAGAAAAGTATTCATGGTAGAAGCCAAAAGAAGCAGGGAAGTCATTAGGAGATGCTAACAAGGTGGTTCAATGGGATCTATTCAGAACAAACCAGCAGTAATTTTTTTTTTTTTTGCTTGAAAAGAGAAATGCATTTTTCCTACTGACATCTGAGTCCCTGAATATTATAGAACCTAATTGTACAATCTGATCCATATTAATAGTGTTACATGAATGAAATATGCTCCTGAAATTCATTCTGTTAACAAGGATCCAATATGCTGATCACCTTAGACAACCTGGTCACCAAGGTTAATTTCCAATTGACCAGCTTAGGCGTGAAAAAATGATTACATCTGCAGTCAGCCTGAAACATTAGCAACACCAATACCATTAATTCAAAATGAAGTTATTTGTAAACAAATGTAGAGTCTCTATGATTTGATCACTGGTGTCAAGGGGACACAGTAAGCATAGCTGAAATTTTAGAGCAGGCAATAACTCTGTACAGCTCACTAGCTGAATTATTTTCCTCTTAATGTCAAACTTAATGTGCTTCTAGAGGGTGTTCAACACAGCAACACCGAGCATTGCATTAAGGATTTGCTTAGCAAAGGCTGAGCTTCCCAAGAAAGGTGGATAGCAATAACCAATTTCATCCCAGTGAAATATTTCTATCTGTTTCTCTCCACTTCAGCAAGAGCTTTTGAATTTTTATCTCTTGGTCTGAATCTCACACATTTCTTTTTTAGGTTTAGTGCAGGACATGCAGTATGCAGGCTGCACATGGCTCATTCTGAACCCCAGAATGGTATAATCCATGGTCTTAGAGACCCAAGACATTTCTCTCTTTTCTTTCCATAATTACCAGTGAAACAATATAATGATCCTAGGAATAGACAGAATAAAGCACTTGAATTCTGCAAGAGCACAGAAGGAAACACTCAACAGTCTCCTATCCTCTTCTCAGGCTTATATGTACCCATTGCCAAAGCTGAAGAATTTCTGTGGGGCATCAACTTCTAGGACTGTACTAAGATGCTACAGTTCTTCTTTTTTGCTTCGTTTGTTTGTTTTGGGGATTGTTTTGTTGTTGTTGTTGTTGTTTTTGTAATGTACATTTCTCATATTTTTACAGTCTCTACTCTTGAGAACTAGACCTGACTACATCTAGCCATTCTAGAAGCCATAAATGGTTTTGTAATTTAATCTCTGAATGCCTCAGACTGGTAAAATTTTACATGTATTTGTTTAGAATTAATTGCAGCTTAAATGTATGATTCTTGTTCCAAACAATGACTTCACAAAATATTCCCTAAATCCTCAGATTTCTCCTGTCCACACTGGTGAGGTCACTGCAGACAGAAACTTATTTAGATAATACAGGAAAATTTTCTCCTAGCCAAAAATGCTAAAACTGATTCTACAAAAATCAAAATCAAGGAGGGAAAGGGACATCCTGCATCTCCAAGTTCAACAGAGAGGACAGGCTGATGTATATGGGTGTGTTAAGCAGAAGAAAGACTTCAGGGATGACCAGGGGCTTACAGAGAAGACAGTTTTCTTCTACATAGTCAGAAATAAAGATTACAGGCAACAGGTACAAAGAGTTACAGAGAAAATCTGATTGAATAAAAGGAGAAAGAAACCCAAACAATTCAACAGGAGAATGGTCAAATGCCAAATGAAGTCACCCAAAGTGGCTGTGGAATCTCACTTCCTGGAGATACTTTCAATTCAAGTGCAAAAAACCCTGAGCAACTTAATCTAACTTTGAATTTAGGTCTGCCTTTGAGAAGGAGGTTGAACTGAGGGACCTCCAGAGATCTATTCCAATCTGAATTATGGTACATTTCTTCTTATTTTGCTAAGCTACCCAAGCCAATTTTTTATGTCCCCTCTCATAAAAAAAGAACCTCAAACTCATTATTATCTACCATCAAAACAGTAGATTATTTTCCTGTGTCAGTTGATAATTTATAAAGAATGGGCTGTATTAAACTAATATAAATGCTTTAATGTAAAAGTACATTATCCTGTTTGCAGGTTGATATAAAATAGAAGCTCAGTAGGTGGAGACACTTCACACTGAAATGTATGTAATAGGGTCATGACAAAGGAAGATGTTTTATTACATGTGAAGTCAAAGTTAGCCTAGTATGGATGACACCTGCTCTGGCAGAGTGACATTTCCAGCCTTGAAAAGGTGAATCTATTCCTAAATCACCAGGACAAAGATCATCTCTTGTATAACTGAGAAAATTTTGGTCAGGATTTCGGAATCTGAATGGATTCCCTGGAAACTTTTAAAGAAACAGTGGCTGCAGGAGTTAGGATGGTGTACTAGTAGGTGGTTCCCACTGTGGAACATAATATGTGAGAAGAGCAAAGAGAAAGAATCAGTGAAGAGAGGGGTACATCTATGCTGGTAAAAAAGGAAGGACTGTGACCAGTGTTTGACCTTGAGGATAGATATTATGGATGAGCAAAAGAGCAAAAATCCCCAGTGTTTAGGTCCAGTCCCCTCTAGAGGAATCAATCATGTACAAACTACAGACTGCTTGGCATTGAGTCTCGTCTGTACTTTACATATCGCCCACAAGATCCTATGACATAATTATTATCTTTTGTCTTTTTAAAATTTTAATCACAATGTCTCTGAAATAACTTCAGGACTATATGCCTGTCACTTTCATGTCATTAGAGTGTGAAACTGGAGGGTTTGTATCATGTTCTCCAGGAAGCAAAAGGGTACAAAGCCTATTTGAGGACTTTCTGGGAGTTAAACCTGATGCTCTCATCCTAAGTGACTGCTAGATTGTTTGCTGGATTGAGTTACTCCCCAAACTGTGTCTGGGTTTTTATCTTACAGAGAATGAGATAAAGTGGTCAAACACAGAGCCCAGGGTAAGCTGACAAACAATTACATATCCACATAGGCACCTTCCCCTTAGTTTCCCTAAAACTTTTAACAGGACAGCCACAGGGTTTAGTGTTAGTGCACACTCCCTGGCCCTGTGTGTTTGCCAGAGTAGAGGGGTGCCTATGAGACCCAGTGTGTTTGCAAAGTAGACTGTAGAAAAGAGATTTTTTTTTCTTAGATGTTTAATTGCTACCAGTAGATTAGACATTGTTTTTTGTTTCTATACACACTTGCAATTATGACATCTACTTTACAATTGGAACTAATAATTTATCTCTTTCTTTTGACTTAAGTCTGATAAACAAACAAACAAACAAACCTGGCTAGTCAGTGTTCCCACACCTCTTTTATTTTGCAAGACATTCCTTTAGATTGGTAATAGGGAAACTGTTGGAGTAAATTGTTTACTTAGGATTTCAGCAACTGTCCAGCCTTCCTAGGATAGCCAAAGGAAAAAGGACTGTATCCCCACAGTAGCTGCAAGAGCTGCTTTGAGAGTTTGCATTACTGTGCTGGAACTGTGCAGGCACAGAGGAAGCCTGTAGCAGCTCCTCACAGAGAATTACTTCCCTGCCTGGATTTTTCCCTCTTTATCAAAAATCTATCAAAGCAAAACCAGCACATTTACAAAAATTTGGAAGGGAAATCGTGTGTTCCAGTCACAGCTAGAAAAATTGCCTAGATCGTAGCAGGGTAGTAGATGCTGGTCCTGGATGTCCATGGGCAGCTTGTGTCCGTGCTTGTGTCTGCAGGCATCCTCCCAGAGAACCTTCAGATCAGTGGAGCGTCCACGCTGCCCAGTGAAAGCTCCTCAAGCACTGGCTGCTCATGCACACACTGCTCAGCACTTGAGCTGGGTCTCCATGGGGACAGCACAGTGACACTGTGAGTCTAAAACATCGCCTCTGTGTGTGTGTGTCTGTGGTGGGATGAGGTTTTAGCTCCAAGCGTAAGAATTATGCTGAATAGAGCCTACCAGAGTGTTGGTTTTATAACAGGATTGTGAAAGTACCTATTGCCTGTTCTGGGACTTGGTGGAGCCCAGTGGAGTTTAGGGATGTCTTGAGCTTCCTGGGATAGTGTTGGAAGAATGTGAAAGCTCAAGGAAGGGAAGCCTGGCAAATGTCTGCAGGGAACAACTTCTGGGACAAATGATCACCAGAATTACCCCAAAGAATGGTAGTCCATCCAAAATAATCCAGGGGCAGCTTTGCTGTGTGGTGCTCACACTTCCTGGAATCACGTTTGCCTATTCCGTGGTCATATCATTTATGTACCATGTAGTCCTGTGGTCACCTGATGAACACTTATGTAACAACAGAGATTCCTGCTCTTTTTTCCCAAGCCTATTGCTTTGCATGTCATATTGCCATGTGCCATTCCATCCTCAAACTCTTCTCCAGTTCTCTCTTATATCCTCAGATTCTGTTTTATACAGTCAATACCCAAATCCTTTTCTATGTTAATGTTGCCTCTAAATTTTGCTGCATCATCATCAACATCATCATCTTTCATTAGGACATGCACATTTTCCCATGACAATACACACTACATGAAAATATTAAATTAGAGGTTGATATGGACTAACACAGCTCCTGTAGGAAAATTTCCACATATTTCTCTCTAGTATTATGACTGTTTTCAGCACAAACTCCTGTGATCTGTGTTCTAACTATCCTTTCATTTCTTATACATAACCCTCTCTTCATAAACTGATGATTCTCTGAGTGGAATAGAAAGTAAGTAAACAACATCCAAGTGGATTAAAGCTATCGCATTTCAAGAGAAAGATAACACAGAGAAAATATTTTTGTCCCCAAAAAATTGTGTTGTCATCATATAATCTACTTCTGGTGAACACAAACCACGTTTTGTTCCATTTATCCCAGACACACTGGCAAAAAAACAAGATCAGCTTTGCTACAAAGATCTGCTGCTTTCTTTACTGTTTCTCTTTTTGTTTATAACGATATATGTTAAATCTCCTATTTTAATTGCTTTTATGGGATCTTATTCATCTGAACATCCAGCAATTTTTAATTTAGTCTACATTTTTTGGTCTCCAGGGAATTATTCAATTTGTTTTTTGTGTTTCACTAAGAGTGTCTAGTTTTATTCCTGATATACTTTTGATGTGGTTAATTGTCCGCTTTGATTCTGAACATTTTCATACCAGTTTCTGGATAAAAAATTCATGCTAGTTTTTCAGCTTTGACTTCAGAAAAATATAGTTTAAGCCTTCCCTTCTCTTAAGCACTTCAGTCTATCTTGCCTCACTGTATAGTTTTCTCAGCTTATGAAACTTTGCCCGTTCAAAATCCTCACTGCATGTACAGATCACTTTTGTTAATCCTTCCATTTCATCACCAGTCTTTGCCAAAAAACAATGAGCTCCTTGGTGAATTCTCTTAGCCCAAAGGATTATAAGCTTTGTTAGCTGGGCTGTGTTTTACATGTCCAGATGAATGAGTCTGAATGAAGTTGTTTTACCTGAGGCACCTGACCTGCATTTGTTTGCAGAGAAGACAAATGCAGTGCCCCCAGCTTTCTTGTCCTGCATGTATAGACATTTGTTTTAAAATACAAGGTCCTGCGAAGGGAATCATGTAAATGACTCTGTCTGAGCCAGTCACTGCAGGCTGCTCTTCGAGTTCCTGAAGAGAAGCAGACATTTTAAGGCTGCAAACCAGAAATAAATGTTTCCAGTCCTTTCGATGACTAATTTTGCATAGAGAGGCTAGAGAGTTATCTCAGAAGTAGGTTCTGCCCGGCACATAACTGCTGTTGAAGGAAATGAATCAAAATACTGCCCTGCTTTAACCAGTTGCTTCTGAAACAAACTATTGCACCCATTTTTGTGCTAATGAGGTTGTGGACTCTCTCTGCTACCTATTAACACTGCTGGAGACAGGATACTGGTTACTGGGGCCTCTGATACAGTGTGGCTTGTTCTTATTGCAGACATTTTTCAAGATAATTATGTCACTTAGATTTTGGTACACTGATAATTAATAATAGTGAGATTCACTTGCTAGATAATAATTAGTATTATCCCTCAATAGTCTTTATAAATTAAGTAGAAAAGACAATGCTTTCTCAAAATGAAGTGCTGGTCTGAATACTTGCCTTAAATTATATATTAGATGTAGTATTTTCTGAAGACCTCTATAAGAGGTAGTGCATATAAGATGGTGTATATTTATAGAAGGTTATCTACTAAAGACAAGTGGATGTGCTAATAAACATAAACATATTTGTCTAAAACTTTACATTCACTTGAATTTGCATGGCCATAAAAAGGCTCCCAATTGCTTTCTTCACTCTGGGTCATTCTGACTAACCCTGTTTTCTTATATTCCTAGTTCAGTAGCCAATAAAAATTGGAAATTTAACAAGTTTTCATTCAAGGCAGGAATGGCTTTTCCTCTGATCATCCATACAAAAACTTACTACTGAAAATATTATTCTAAGAGAAAATAACGCACTTAGGTATTGGCTTTCGTTTGGTTATTTAATCGTTAGGTCCAACGTATCTTTTCTGTTAATGTATGTGCTGATTTGTCATTAATCAGATATGTAAAGTAATGAATTATTTCTGAAGAAATATGTCCCCCTTTACTGTAAGGATAAGGAGAGCAGAGCAAACTGCGCTGAACTATTAGATAGTAATGAAACACCTTGACATCTGAACCACTTTATGATACTCTTATATCTTCAGGCTGACATATAGAAGAACAATAATACCAATATTAAGCAGTATAAAAGTACCAAGTGCTACTGACATTTTGACAAAAGAAAGCTTAAGGTGATATACAGACACTCAGTGCCAAAAGATTACCTGATTTCCACAAGCTCAGCTGAGGCAAAAGTCTGGTGGAGGTGCAGGTGAATTTCCCCAGCAGGTGACATGCAATGATGAAAGGAAGGAGGACCACTTCCATTTCAGAAACAGGAATTTCTGCAGCAGAAAAGTTCCTCACAGACTACTGAGCTGTACAGTCATGACACTTTTCAGGTAATATTTTTTGATCAGTTTAAGCCCTTCTTATACTTGTGAATATTTTAGCAATATTCAGGACAACATTTAGGTTGCAAAATTTGCAGAGGTGAGTCTTTTAAAATATTGATAGATTTTTTTTTTTTCACCAAAACTGTGTCTCTGTTTTTCCATTCTATTCTCTGGTTTTCACCTGTGATGGGTAAGTCTTTGCATACTTTCTAATTATTTATTAGAGAGAAAACTTACAAAACAGCTAGGTAGGAAATAATGGATAGTAAATACTATTTGGGAAGAAACAGACTCTTTTTTTATGAACACAAAGCTACATCCATGAGGAATACTCTAACAATTGTGATGAGCATTTCAAACCCCATTTCTTAAAAGAAACATTTAGATTACAAGCACAATTGTACAAGGCAATTAATTGGAATTCAAAGGTTCATAAATGTCCCTTTCTGTAGCTTTTGGTATAAAACTGTCATGAACTTGAACATTACATGGAACGAAAGTAGTCAAAACAGATTAGATTTTATATTGGTTATACCAAAAAAGAGTTTAGCCTGAATTACCCAGCATTAACAAACAAAACTCAGAGCTATTTAACATAAATGTGCAGCAATTCTATTACACACATTACATGGTATTTGTCAGTAAGTGATCTTTGAAGATTAGCAGCTAGGGAACTTAACAATCAGATGCATTAAATTCAGCTGTCAAGTAATACAGTGACTCACAAGAACTTAGAACAAATTTAGGATAAAAAGTCCCAAGTAATTCCAGTTCAGTACATGTGTGAGAAAGAGCAGACTTCTGCTTGTTGTGGGTTTGGTCTCAAGTGCTAATCTGCAAAACAAGTGAAAGTACTTTACAAGGCTCCTGGTTGAGAACACAAGATGCTGAGAGGAAAGAAAATTAAACTATTCTATTATTTTTTCCCCTCTTTGGTTTTTCTCTGTCTTAAAACATAGCAGTAGTGCCCCAGGCCTTTGAGCATTCTGTCAATTATCTTGATTTTTAACAAAATCAAATAGTACAATCAGTTCATGCTTTACTACCAGGTAGCTCTATGCATCTGTCTGCATGTTATTCCTCCCACCACTCTTCAAGGGGCAGCTAACAAAAACAGGTGCTGACTGGGGGGCAGGAGGCAGCATCCCAAACTCTGCACAGAGAATACAATCCTGACCCATCTCTTCCAGTTCTGCTGCACTTGAGCTAACACAGCATGTCTCCAGGTTGCAATCTAGGCTCTCCTAGGTATTGCACATAAAGATATCCTAGGACATACTTGGCTCATGCTACTTTTAATTTATCTCACTATGCTGGTTTAGGAGAGTTTTACTGAAGCAGACTCATGTGGATTTACCCCTAGCTGCTTGAAGACAGAAAATAATAATGGAATTCATAATTAGACAAATGCCAGTTTCATTACTTCTGACCTCCACATCTCAGTTCCAGATAAAAGAACAACTGCTCCATACTCTTAGATGAAAAACTATTTAGATCAAGGCTCAGCAAGAAGCCTTGGACAAACCTGATATATCTATTTAGAGCCATGACAGAGAGGAGCAATTTATCAACATCAGTAAATCCTGATGAATGCCAAGACACCGAGGCCTCCTAAATCAAATGAGGGCTTCAACCAGGTTTTGTCTAATAATTGGTTGCTGAAAGCTGAATGCGAGGTAGGACATAATTAATTGGATTCTCCCTCTTCACAGCATAGCAAAGCCCTAAAGTGCAGGCTGTGAAGGTTTAGGATGTCAAGCAGGAAGAGGAAATTAACTTGCAGAAGATATAGGAATGGAATTCTCACCTTCTCCAGCAGGTAGGATCCTGTGAGACATGATTTTTTTGGATTGACTTTTCCGAGCCCCAAAACTTATTTTGAAAGTGAGGAATTCTGCACTTCACCTGATAATCCTGATTGTCCATTTTAGCCCAAATACTGTGAAATTTTTATATCTACTTGGCAGACATGAGAAATCCATATTTGCTTTAGGTACTATATGATAGTTAATTCCACCATAACAATGTACTGATCTAGAGATTAAAGGGCTAAGGGACAATTTGGGGCTTATTAAATGAATTGATGCACTATTTTAACCTGTGGAAAAAAAAAACAGCCTTGCTCTGCCAGGGAACAAATGTCATTTTCCATGACCATGGGTATATGTGATGTTGGGCAAGTCATTCACACTTTCTATCTGCTCGCTTTCTTTAAATGGGAATACCATCATTGCCTGACTGCAATGAATTTATGGACAATATATTTGTTAAAAACTAAGAGTATGCTGTAAGAATGGACCTATGCAATTATCTTCCAAATAGAGCAGTGACACTTTTATTTCTCTCACATTTAACCAATTTACAGAGCATGTGGATGAACCTCCAGGACCTGTGGCACCCAGCAGGTAACAGGAATAAGTGAATAATGGAAAGTTATCTTTATGTTCCTGATGTTTCCTTGGGACATAGGAAAAAAAGAAAATGATGGGGTCTGCACCTGATGTGTTTGGGTTTTGCCATCAGGATAAAAATATTACACACAAATACACACACATATCTAGAGGAAGAATTCAGAGAAATAAGTGAGCTGGTTTTCTCTTATATCACTTTCTCCTCTGCAGAGAGAAATGGAATCCTAAGAAACTCATTTTCCTTTAATTTGCCAGAAGACAGCTTTGCCTGAGAAACAAGCTTTCAAGCTAGAAAGTAGACCAGTTCTAATATTCACCCATGAATAATCCCCTGTAAGGATTATACATTTAAGGGAGAAAGGTGTATATTCTGTGATGACCCTTTTACTTCTCCGCATTTTTCGTAGTTGTTCGGTCAAAAAGTACTGCTTCTCTGAGAACACAGTCCTCCTAGAAATATGTTGCTGACCAAGATTGTTGATGATTTTACCCACTGGTAAAAATCCCCAGGTCTCAGAAAAACTGAATCCCAGGCATCCAAGGCAATGATAGTCAAGATGCAGCTTATGTAGCTCTGGTGCCTAAAATGGATGACTTCCTGTTGTAAGATTGTTAGTAAGACAGTTACTGTCATTCTTCAAAGCAGTCATCTTGGGGGGAAAAAAAAGAGAGATGTGGTGTACAGGCAATACAGTCAAACCTTAATGAATGTTGAATTTCCACTGACTTGTGCCAGCATGTTGCTTGTGCCAGAAAAATGGCAGAAGATGATGTACAACACAATTAGTGCCTAGCTAGTGGAAGAAAAGAGGGATTAAAAGAAAATTTAGAGCAAGAGTAACCTGTTTCTTATTTTGTGCACAAGAAAGGCCCATGGAACCTGGGTCTTGTAGCCACATATAAAGTCACTCAAAATTTGTGTATCATTGGCTGCTTCTGTCAATAACAAGACAGGCTTCTACTGATATTTCTGCAGCCAGAGTCTGTGCTGTGAGAGGACACTGACATCCTGCCATCATAGCCTAAGTGAAACTTAGGATGAGTCTGTCCCCTCTGAGTGGGGAACTCCCCAAAAAGTGTTTGGAGCTCAGCATTGTGGCTTCCCCTCCAGGATTTACATTACCCTTTTCTGTGTTCAGTCAGCTGTACAAGGCAAAAATGAACACTTCATAAGTTGAGTAAAACCTTCTTGAAAGGGACGAATATTACACCTACCCTGTGTTCAAGTTCATAGTAAGGAATTGCACAAGGGGCCTCATACCAAAGCACTGCCACACGCTACCACTCTAAACAAACGTGTGCCCTGTGAGGTCCCACTCAGGAATTCGAACTATCTGGGTGGAGGGCTTATATAGATTGAGTTTCTGTGAGTATTCTTGTGGATGTGTGTGGGTGGGACAGAGAGAAAGAAAAAAGGAGATGGAAAGAGAAAGGCAGGGGGAGGAAGCAGAAAAAGAACAGAGAGAATTTTTTTTTTTTTTTCCTAAGCAGATGTGAGCTTGTTTTGGTTGTGCTCCAAGCAGGCACAACTTCTTGTGCCCACGCTATCAGCAAAGGCTTAGTAGCTCAGGCTTACTAACCATGGCTACACTGTTTATGGTTTGGAGCTGACTCATACCCATCCAGAGTAAAGGCTGACAGCACTGCAGTGAAAACCATAAGAGACCTGAAAAACAATTCCAGACACAGGCAGAATAAGTAAGCTGTGTCTACTCAGAAAAGCATATAGGTCTTAGACTTTCAGCAGGGCATTGTCCATATGTTAAATTAATCTTAGCACTGAGCTACAGGAATTTGTCTTGCAGTTCTATCCAGTAACTTAGCTGCATTTACATCCTGGCAAAACTTCTCTTCTTAGTTTTGAAACTGGAGCACACTCTTCAGTTATCTGCTCCATAAGTGATCTAATCCTTATCATTAACTGGTTTTGTTGACTTCAGCTTTCAGCCATGAGATTGTGTTAGTCTCATTTTTCTGCTCTCTGACATTTCATCCATATTGTGTGACACTGGCTAAATTCAGCTGATGTGCATCAAATCAAATACTGACATACTCAAAAAAAAAAAGAAAAAAAAAGAAAAAAAAAAAAAAAAAAGAAAAAAAATCAATTATTTCAGGCCTCAAACTTAGATACGTCCGAGGCTAAAATGAAAATCTGAAGCAAGTCTTCCAGCTTTCTTTTGAAAGTGTATGTGACTCTCAGTGCCTATGTCACATCTGCACCAGCTGAATTAGAAAAATCATGAAGTGTCTTAATCTCTCCAAGACAAAAGAGGGAGCATAGTCAGAAGCCCAACTGGCCTTAGAGAAACCTCTGGGATCTGAGCTCTGCTTTGACAATTTCTGCATTTTATAAGAAATATTCAGTGAAGAAAATTCATTAAGAGTTCTTGGAGCAGAAACCAAAATCCTAGATCTTTCCCTCTCCTGGGTAATGCACCTAAGGCCCTGAAGCCTAGGATCCCATCTTCTTTTCCACTGGGTAGAACTCAAAGGCTTTTTTCATTTCTCTGGTGCTGATAAATTACTGGCAGCTGCAACTCCAACAGGTGGCAGATGTTCAGAAAACACAGCTAAAAGACCATTGATTTCAAGCTTGTCAACCAGCTCCCGTTTTTAAGAAGACTTTTCAGCCACGTGTCCTGAAGAGAGGAGACATCCCTCTTAAACTGTTGAGTGCCGAAGTGCTAGAGCAGAGCTGGAATTATCATCAGCACTGGTTAGGTGTAGGCAAGCCAAAACCATAGAGCAAGCTGACTGTAACTCCTAGTGCTACCTCCCTCTGACCACACATAGTGCAGGAGCCTGACGTGACTCCACCCAGACATTTCACAAGTCCTGCACAAGATAAAGGGATTACAACTTTCAATCCTGTGATGCTCACTTACAGATACAGATGCAAGGTCTCAAGAAAAATACTGATTTCCCAGTGATGGTGGTTGTATTGCATTTGCCATGAGAATATGTATCATTTCAAGGGCAAACACTACAGGTCTTTCCATGTTTTGATATGTCTTATGAATGTCTCTGAACTCTACACTGCAACAACCCTCTCCAAGGACAAAGGGATAATAATTCTGTATCTTGTGCTTTGAAAATTTGAGCCTAAATAATTCAATGAGAGGTGTGTCTTTTACCCTTAGTTTTAATAAGGATAGAATTTCCCTCTTCATACATATCCCTTCTCCATGTCTCAGAGTGTAATGGCCAAACCTGGCAATGTTTTTAGTCAGTGATGGAGAGCCTGTCTATGTGTTCCCCACACAATGAGGAGTCTTATATTAGGCTAACAAGCAGAGCTGACTGAAAGCTAGTTGCTTCCTGCTGAAGCATGGGGGATACACTGTGTGTTACACCATTGTTCAGGCACATTGATTCCACAACAGAAGTATTACCTCTGCATTACAAGGTAACAGTGATAATAGCAAATTTCTTTTTCATAATCTAGCTGCATATGTAGCTGTGTATAAGATATTTAAAGGGAAATAAAGAAGCAGACAAAGCTGCAGAACTGGGCTTAAAGCTGTGGGCTTGAAGCTTGACCCCATTAATTTCCTTTCCAAGACAAACTTTCAGCTAAGAAGCCAGAGAAACCTTAAATCAACAACGTAACTTTTTAGCATATATCTTATTCTGTAGCTAAAGTACAATATTGTCATATGCAGCATGTATTACAATACATACAATACATACAATTACAATAACATCCTACAATATATGTGAGGTAATATATATTACTTTACATTTTCTATTACATGTTGTACATTTTGTAGAGATGTGCATTTATAGATAATTTTATATTTAAATATAAAATCAAGGTTTACATCCTAATTTAAGGAAAGTTTTAAAGATAAATGGCACTCAGTATAGCTGAACAATCTAACCTCCCCTTCCCTTCAAGTACATGTCTCTGGCATATAGAGGTACTATAGCAAAACACTGAGGCAGTTTGACTACAAAGTGCAATGCCAAAGTGTTTTCAGAATTCATTAGCATAGTGGACTCCAGCAACTTTTATTTCATCTCACAAGAGTTAAGAAGAAATTCACATAATCAGTATAGCTAGACTCAGTTTCCCAATTTCTTTCAATACTTTAACATCTTTTTTGGAAACTACACTTTGAACCCTCAAAATCAATCATCACAACTTCTGTTGGCAATTAGGATTAAGGAAATTAAGCCCAGGAGACTCACTAGTTGTATATACAAAGCTGATTCCCGTGGGGGAGGCTGCTTCACCTACTAGAACATGCCAGAAACACCTCTTAAGGCTTTATATCACCACCACACTGGAAAAAACCCCAACACTATAAAGTGGCAGTATGATATACGTTGATATATATTGTAGGCCTCTGTAATTTTCAGTTAGAGAGCTCTGACTTTAGCACTGCTTACATCAGTAAAGCCCATACCAAGTACATTGCTTCAGCTGTGGTACCTGTCTGTTAAACAAAAATGAACCAAACAAAAAGAGATAATCAGTCAACTCCAGATAACTCTCTTCTCACTAAAGTTCTCCAGAGTTTAAATTCCAGATGTCTAAATTACCAAATACAGGAATCCCTTCAGCTCATCACTGGGAACACTTGTTACTGTATTTGCTGAATTTCACTCTTCACCCAGCTGTACAAGTTCCCCCAGGATAACAATGCCTGCGATGGATAATAGTTTAGCATTTGGGGAACAGAAGAAGCAATATGAATTTTCAGGAAGACTGGGATCTTTTTAGTTCTAGTTTAGTTTAGCTAGTTTCAAGTCCTTAACGGAATGAGTCAGGCAGGTTTGGAAACATTTTAGGTATCATTCCTATTTTCAAATGGTTTATGTGTTTGCAGTTGTGAGGGAAAAGATTTATTGAAGGGCTTGGCTTTGGCCTCACTTTGCTTCTATCAAAGGTAATGGTTTCAATGCTTTCAGTGGCAGCAGATAGTTGACACCAAATCTTTGAGAAATCCCACCAATGATGTCTCCTGGGTCTCCTGGGAAGACAATGTAAATTGTAAAGTTTTGTGGGTTTGTGGGATGACAGTGTTTGTTTCACTTCTGTTTGGTTTTACTTATCTCAGGGTGTTAGGAGCAATGTCACAGAAAAAGGATGGAGTAATTATATTCTCATACTTATTTTTACTAGAAGAGATAATTATAAGACTAATTCAGGAAAAAAAAAGATCTGTACATAACTAAAAAAGAATGTATGCAATCATGCTTAAAGAAAAAAGGTTTGTAAAGACAGTATTATCTAAAATGCCAAAATTGTTATAAATGTATCTGGTTAAACTTTACCATGCCTGCATGCATATACAGGGGTTTTTGTTTGGGGTTTTTTTTTTATATTGACAAAATTTCACCAACAAATGCTTTTTCAGTGCAATGACTGTATGCTGTTTACTATACAGAGCCATGCATTCCTGCAGTAATGGTTTTCAATGATGATTCTAAAGCAGCACTCGTGAAATTTATTTTTTTAAAAATAAATGTTTAAAAGCTTCAATTTATAAAGCTCCATAAAATTACCCATTATCTTTATTTCCTGGGTTTCCTTCACTGTTCCTTGAGTGCTATGACTAGACTTTGATATATCAACAAACACAATTTATGACATAATTTGTGTCTGTTTGATGTGTTTACTTACAGGTTAATATGTTTACTAACTACATTATATAGCAGTTGATTTAGGATTTCCCATTTAAATTACCCTGTCTATTTAGAGGCCTTATTTGACAACATTTCCCATTGCCCTGTCTTTTTCTTCCTGTCAGGTGAATCAATAACTTATTGATAAATTTCTCATTAAATAAACATAAAAACTGATAAGCATGGTTAGCCCAGGAGAACACATGCAAGAAAAATAAAAATACTTATTATATATTTACAGTACTTCCTTGCTACAAAATAACCAGTAAACTAACCTCTACATCCCTAGTGCAGCCTTACAAAAGACTGATTCATATTTAAAATCTAACAGCAGATTCTTACCCAGAAGCAGATACAGCTTCAGTGTAAAGGTAAGAAAAGAGAAATTTCATTGCTGCAAACTCAGGAGCTCTGAGCCAGACCAGTGTAGCTACAGCCTGTGTTCTTTTTGCATTCTCTCCATGTTGTTAGCTTGAGTCTTAGTTTTTAGTTTGAGGCAGATGAAGATGATTGCAGAGAAACTCTAAGCAAAGGCAGAAGAGGGCTAGTAAGCAAGGATGTAGAGAAACTGTTTGTTGTGTTTAGCTGGTCCAGAATTTCAAGAGAACTTTAGGAGCATTGACTTGAGCTGTTCAAAGTGTCATTAAATGACAAGCTCAGAAAACATTGTTCCTCTGTTGTAGCAGCATTTTGTCATTAGACAAGGTGGACTCCTCACATTTTCAATTAAGATGAGCTTTATACAGTGTCTGTACAAAAAAAAAAAACCCAACCAAAAAAAAACCCAAACAAACAAACAAACAAAAAAACCACAAAAACACCACAAAAAAACCCAACAAAAACCAAAACCAAAACCAAACCAAACCAAACCAAACCAAACCAAAAAAACCCTATCGCCTTATATTTTAGGAACATAAATAAATGTATACATATCACATTTAGAAAAAAAATTAGCAACTATTAAATTTTAGCTGATCTAATTTGGCTTTTTCTAGTAGTAGTCCCTACATTCAAATTCTTACAGATTATTGACAGCAGGGTTTAAAGCTGTGGGACAGAAACAACTCACTAGTTTGACTTTTTTCTCACTGTATGTTAAGAAAGGACCTACCATTAACCTAAAATTGTCTTAAAATTCCTTCATTTTAAAGCTTGAAAAAAACCTTTTCCCTATTTTTGTTAATCAGATGTATTATTTCAGAGAACTGTGATGGAAATGCTTCTCTATCCTATCAGAAAAAATAATAACCTAGATCTATGAATCACTTTCTTCTATTTATATGGGTTTTACAATTTCAGAGGGTGATTCAGAACCTTAGCAGGATGAAGTATGTCTCACAGCCACCCAACTCTCTCCATGAATGAAAGAGGATGCTAGAGATGCTGGTTTTCTGTGTACACACAGATAGTTCTGGCTGTAGCTAGGCTACCAGAAGTAGGGAACCCTTAGCTGCTCGTTACCACCCCCACCATAGATTTCCTCCTCCCAGGTTCTGCCAGTGTAACTTGTCTGGTTGCTCCACAGCCTGTGTTGAAATGAGCCAGGCCCACTCACTTTCAGTGGCAGGTCTTTGCAGGTCCATTTTGGTTTGCCCAAACCGAAATAGAGAGTGACTTTTTGAAAGACTGGGCCAGCAGAATTGGGGGCAGCACTTTCCAGAGGATTTTTATGGTCAAGAGGGTGGAGGAATCCCTTGACCTAGCAACACTGTCACTGAAATGGGGCAGCACTGCAGGTGCCTTCTTGTCAGACAGCGAGAAGGCAGGACAAGTGCTGTACTCCAAGTGCAGCAAGTTCCAGCAGAAGCTAAATGAGATCTACTGCCCCAGCTATTGCCTTGTCTCATAAAATAGAGCTCAGCATTTCCCCAAACTCCACACTGTACCTGTGATTGCTCTTAGCCTCATTTTTAGTGTGGTTTGATTAATTAAATACCTCCAAATACTTGTGTTTCTAACCTAACCCACTTTCATAAGTAGTGAACTAGGGTGTGGCCACATAAATTGATATATTGATGGACCTGACAAGGATCTCTAGTTTCACCTGGTTTAGTGGTAGGTGAAGCAACACCTGAGACCTTTGTTAAAGGCTTCTGAAGAGCAGTCATGTCTTCTGCCTGCTTGATATAAACCCCCAAGTAAAAATCACTTCAGGGTGCTTCTCTTTTCTAGTTTTTTTCCTACTTCATTCTAGAAGTAATTGGACATGCTAGGAAAAAATGTGGAAAGCTGAGTATTCCAGGTAAGTTTCCTGCATTCATAAACCAAATATTAACATCACACTGGAAACATGAGCATATACTTTAAGAAAAGGCTGACATTGAACTGAAGGCAGGGCTACTGCAAGTAGAATTACTCAACAGAAGTTTTAAGATGATAGAATCACTTCTCTGAAATTCTTGTGTAACTGAAATGAGACTCTTTCCCTGTCCACGTAGATGAATTCAAGGTTTTACTGCTTTTAATGCTACGTTATCTCAAAAGGTGGAATCTTTCTTGGATCAGCTTTTGTACGGAAGGAAAATAGAAGGCAAGACTTTAAACAAGGGAGAGAAAAACCATTGTGATAATGATATTTGTCCCAGCTTAGTGTTCATATTAGTACTTAGAATGCCTCGGCTGGTGGTGCTGCTGAAGCTGAGATAGGTGAAGGCCTTTGCTCTTGCTTCAGCAAATCATGCAGACCAATGAGCTTGTATATAATAGGTGATAAGTTGCCTCATGGAACTATGTAATAGAGTAAGAGAGCTTGAATGCTGGTGCATCAAGGCCTGACAGACTTGTTAATCACTGAACTCCGATTCTCTGATGAAATTCCACCTGAATGTAAAAAGCCCACTTATTGTGAGAGTGGTCAGAGACTGGAATAGGTTGCAGAGGGAGGCTGTGGAGTCTTCATCCTTGAAGATATCCCAAATCCAATTGGACACAGCTCTGAGCAACCTGCAATATCTGACCCTGCTTTCAACACAGGGTTGGATTAGACAATCTGCAGAGGTCCCTTCCCACTTCAATCATTCTGTGACCTTTAAAGTTCTGTGAGTCTGTGATCCTGAATGTTAACTCATCAGCTGATCATACCATGAAAGTGCCCAAAGCAATCCAAGTTCTATGGTGCATATGGTGTTAGCCCATTTCTACTCCAGACTTCATTGATCTGATTCCTCTTGACTTGTATGGAAACTGTGTATACCAGATGCTCTGTTTCTGCTAATAATCAGGAGAAATTAATGGCAAAAAAAAAATAGATTTCTAAATTTAACTGCCTTTCTAATACATGTGTGAAACTGATTGCACTTTTATTGATTAGTACAGTAGAAAAGTTGACTTTGTTTTCTGTTTTGTAGTAACTAACTACTAAATATCTGTTTTCTGCTATTCCCTGCAGTATTTGTGCAGAAGACCAGTGAATGAAAGTTCAATAAGTTTAGTGTGGTTGTAGTGCTTCAAGGTGGTAGAGATGTCCCCTAAATAGTGGTAGAAGCAGCTTTGCTGAATCCTATGACATGTTCCAAAACCTTGATAGCTTGAAAATCATCATGATAGTAGTGTGGAGTGCATGAACACTTTTCTTATTTGAAGATAAAATGTAAAGCTGTTCTGAAATTTATTTTAAATGGCTTACGTTTCTTCCTACCAATTGAATTACATTACAGGTTTCTTTTCAAAGGTAACTGTCATAGATTATTTTTGCTTACAAATAACAATTCTGAAGTAACAGAAATTTCTACACAGCACCAGACATTGATAATGATAATAAAATAGTTACCAGACTTCAGAGTGCCTAAATTTGAAAGAGTGGAACAAGAAGTGCGTTGAGACTGCTTAGTTTGTACATCTGTAGCCCCTTATCATCACCTTTTGGAATTATTTGCCTACAGCCACATACTCTCAAGGAACTGATGACAATAATGTCATTTTTGACAGTTCCAAGGCTACAGTTCAGGGTGGCTCTGTAGGGCAACCAGCACACCTTGGACACAAAATGTGATGTAGAGCTACGTTACTTTGATCTGTGCCCTTCCTAAACGTTGTTATAGAAAAGTGGCAGTGTGTTATAGTTGCATCCCCTAATTACTTAAAAATAGAAACAGTTGTGAAGTTAAGCTATAAACTAATTTCTATGACAATGAAAAATATGATCAAAGCATGGCTTTTCTAGCACTGCCTACATCTGTGGTACAGAAGTTTTCACCACGTACTGGAAAGGAGCATTTTTGCCTTTTTCCTCTGAAATCCTACAGACCAGTGTTTCTCTTGTTAGTATCAGAGCTTTTCAGACAAGAGGCATCTTTCAACACCAGCGGATCAGGTATGATGGAAAAAGACAACAGCTACAGAAAGATAAAGCTACCAGATAATTCCTGTGCTTTTTAACTGAAAGCTGCAGCAGCAGGCCAGCCAGCCTGAACATAAATTGTGCTACAGAGAAAGTGTCACACAGACACAAAGGGATGAGTATTTGGGTAGTATAAAAACAACTTGCTGCTATTTTTATGCTTCCAGGAATTTCACCTACAACCTGCCACTGTCCAGAGATCTGATAGGACTTGCAAGAGACAGAAAACAAACAGAAAAAAACTGTATTGACACAAAATACTGAGGGAGTGAAGAAGATGACCGACTGGGCTCTTCTACCCATCATCAACTTTCCTGAATGATTTCACCCTGAGGTGCAGTGTTTCCACTGAACCTGAATTTGGTTCAATTGAGGAAAAAGGGCATCTGCAAACAAGTTATTGGCTTTACCAGTTTTCTCTTGCTTCCTCGCTGCTATAATTTTGCTTTTCCTTTGTACTGCTTATTAGTTGTAGGTAACCATAAATTAAGTGTCAACAGGATTGCTTCTCCACTTCCCATAAATCCAGGGAAAATTACCTCTTCAAGTCTACTGGACTTCCTCTCTGCCTGTTACAAGGCTCCTACAGCTCTCATGGAATTGTTGTTGCTGTCTTCTAGCAGCAAATTGAAAGAAGCTGGAGTGACTGTGGAAATAGGGTGGGGACAGTTTTAGAACTGAGCTTATGCACATGCAGGGAAAGAACCAGCAAAGGGTGCCTGGGAAGATGATGGAATCTGTGTTTGCAGAGACATTCTGAACTTGACAAAGTCTTCAGCTGCCTGCCTTAATGGAGCAGAGGGTTTTATTTGATGACCTCCTGAGATTCTTTTCAACTTGAATTATCCTGCAA
The DNA here is from genome assembly GCA_016584745.2 of Phylloscopus trochilus trochilus. Classification (NCBI taxonomy): domain Eukaryota; kingdom Metazoa; phylum Chordata; class Aves; order Passeriformes; family Phylloscopidae; genus Phylloscopus; species Phylloscopus trochilus. Next base: position 31,283,959 of record WQNJ02000062.1, on the reverse strand, counting down.
GTCTAAAAGTAAGGAGAAAAAATGGAAAAGGAATATATAATCAAATGAGGTAGGTAGCAATAGACCTAATCAAAAATTCTAATCCTCTAGCTGCCTCCCCCCCCAAATTTTGGTTTGGAATGAGATGTAGGATTAATCCAAACTTTTTGGATGGCATAGGAATAAATTACTGCACATGTGTATAATTCTCCTGTGGATGACATTTCATTTGTATTAATGGAGGGCTAACTCTGTTTTCTCCTTCTGAATGGATGGTACACAGTGAAGTTGTCATGGGTTGCTCCCATCATCCATTAATGACTAAAGACATGTGGGAAAAATGCTGGAGGACAGGTGGGAAAAGAAACAGGGAAACGTTAAGTAATTCTGACCTGTTCCTTCCTATGTTACTCAGCCCAGGCAATATACTATGTAAGGTGGGCCTGAATTTCTGATTAACACAGGCATCTCCTGTTAAAGGCCAGATTTCCAGTCTTTCCATGTGGAATTATACCACTTTGTACAAACTATTTAAATATACATGAATAGCATGTAAACAAGCGGGTGTGACTCCCTAATTTGGTGGTTTACACATGTAACCGGGAGCAAACCCAGCTGAGTTCCTGCCCTGGTGAATTATTAGGATAAATGATTTAATTAGTACAAATTGTTTAAGCTCAACAAAGCTCTTGAAACTGTATCAGGAGTGGAATCTAACCTCTCCTGCTCCAGAGATATCTTAGTTTGTTGTCAAAACAATGTTGTGGGAGAACAAGAGGTATGAGTTCAAATGCCCCCAGGTAAAGAGAGAAAATGAGGCCTGTGGCTGCCTATGGTGCTCCATGCACATCCTAACCACAGCTCTTGGCTAAAAGGCAGGTGGCCAACGCCTTGGAAAACCTTTGGTTTTCATTCTGCTTCTTCTGCAGGTACTTGAGAGGGATTGCTTAGTTTCAAGCTGTTAACAAGTCAACCACTTTTATTTTTCTCATTAAAACTATAAGAAAAAAAAAAAGAAGGTAGGTGGTATTTGAACTTCAAATGACGAATTGATTACTCCACCTTGTAATGAGGTGTTTCTCTCAGCAGCACAGGTTTGTCTCGCTAGTGATTTATCAGGGTAATGTAATGAGGAGACCTGATACAACAGCATGCTTGCATCTGGAGAATGAATGGATTTACACGGCAAAACAAACCCCCGGGTTGAAAAAGGAGGAACAGTAGCGATGGAGAAAGACTGCGGCTGATTTCAGTCGAGGAGGGGAAACCGGAACAGAGGAGAAAACGAAGGTACATTTAAACAGGCTGAAATAATGCACCTGTAAAAGGACCACTGCAGAGGTTTGCGAGCGGATGTCGTTCGCCGCTCACCGCACGCAACTTGCCCGACGCGGCCAGACCTTCGCCGGGTTCGCCTTCCCGACGGCTGATGGAGAATCCCGGGCCCGTGATTAGCGGCTGCCGCCGGGGCGGGGGGCGCGGCGCCGCCGGGGGAGCCAATCGGGAGCCTGGGCCGCCCCGCTCCGCCCGCCCCGTCGGCGAGGCGGGCGCTGGCGGCGGGGGCTGCCGGGGCGCCGGGGGCGGCGGGGCGGCGCGGCGGGCACCGGGCGCGGGCACAGCTGCGGGCACCAGCCACGCCGGTGTCGCCGCCGCCGCCGCCACCACCACCGCCACCACCGGGCGGATCCCGCGCTTCTGCCGGTGCTTCTTTCGGTCGCTTTACTTTGGCGGCCCGGAGCGGGGACATTATGCCGAAGAGAAAGGTGAGGCGCCCCGGGTGTGCGGCGGGTCCTGCCTCCCCGGGTGGGGTCGGGGGGGCCGAGCGGCGGCCGGCGGCTGAAACGCGCCTCGGGGGCCGTGGGCGCCCGCTGCCCTCCTGCCGCTCTCCCGCCGCCGCTCCGTGCTGGGGTTCGCGGATGGCTCCCGAGCCCGGGCATTTTGCTGCCTGTTGCAAGCCCCCTCCACCCCGCCCCGCCGCTCCCCGCCGCCTGTTTACTTTCCCGGTGCCGCGCGGGGCGGTGTCGCCCCCCTCCCCGGGGGGTGAAGTCGCTATCACAACTCCAGCCCCCACCTTCCTCATCCTCCTCCCCCTTCGCCGCCGGGGAGAAGCGCTGCAGCAGCTGCGGCTTCGCCCCTGGCCCCCGCGGGAGGAGTTTCCTGCTCGCAAACTCCGTCTCCGCGGCGGGGAGGAGGCAGCCCCCACCCGGGGCGGCCGGATCCCGCCCCGCCGCTTCCCGCCGCGCCGGAGCGATGGCTCCGAGGTAGAAGGGAGGAGGGGAGAGGCAAGCCATGTTTAAAACAAACTACACCCTTCTCCTCGCCTCCCGCGGCAGACCCGTATGTACCAACTCCGGTGCCCATCCGGGCAGGGCCCCCGGGGGCGGGGGGCGGCGCCTCCCGCGGGAGCGCCCGCCGCGCCGGGGGAGCCGTGCGGGGCCGAGGGGCCCCCGCCGCCCTCCGATCCCTGCTCTGCGGGCACCGCGGGGCGGGCAGCCTCCTCCTCGGGAGGGAGCCGGCGGTGAGACCGCCTTCCCCCAGAGAGAGAAACTTGGGCGGCCGGGCTCGCTGCCGTGGGGGTTTCTCTGTGCCTGCCGTGCCCGCTGGAAGCGGAGCCGTGGCTGCGCGGTCGCCGGCAGCGCTCCGGCGCTGGCAGAAGGCGGGCTGAGCCCGGAGGGTGGCAGCCGGCCCCCTCCCGCCCCTGCAGGGCCCCGGCGGTGGGCGGCCGAGGGAGGCCCTGCTGCTGGAGATCCTCGTCGAGAACTTGCTGCCTGCCTTCCTAGACGCTAACAGAGTGCAGCAAGAGACTTGACACTAATACATGCAATGACAAAAAAAAAAAAAAAAAAAAAAAAGATAGCTGCAGTCCTTTAATTTTAACTAGGTCAGCCAAGGCAAGGCAATTTGTGTTTTTCCCAAATGTCACCTGTGACCTCCTGATACACCATTTCTCGGCTGAGGCTGCAATTTGTTTTAATAAAGTTACAGGTAGATGATGCCTTCCAGGTAACTTGGTGTTTACTTGTCCTTTGCTTATTCCTTGTGGAAGGTGTCAAATTGTCAAGTATGCTACTGAATTATTTAATTCGTAGTTGAGGGCCTGATTCCGGTTCTGAAAATGGATACAACTGTGGGGCTGACTGGTCTTGAAGTCAGTGAGTGATGGGCCTTTTTTCGTCTTGCTCTTCTGCCGTTGCACCGTCACGTGCTTCTGTGCTTTTAGTGCTCGCTGTTGCTTGTCACCAGGAGAAACTTGAAAATTATCCTGTGTCTGTAGGACTCCCCAGCTTTTGAAACCTTGTGAACTTCCTACCCTGTTTACTTTGCTCTTCTACGTTCTTGCACGACAGATGTTTCAGGCCATCCTTCCTAAGTGGGGGTAAAGATACTCCTGTAGGTTTTTGTGGTCTGTTGTGAAATGTTTATTAAAGGAAACTACCTTTGAGTAGTAAGTCCATAGGAACATGTCTCATTTCCTAGAAGATTATTTTTAAAAAGTAGTAAAAACATTGCATATGAAATGAGAGCAATGGAGATGAATTTTAACAGGATAATGAATTTTATTTTGGTTACTATTGTTTGGGTAAAGATTTACATTTAAAGAGTATATACAAATTGTGGGGTTTGGGAAGCACTGGTTCCAGGAAAATTGTATGATTAATGGCTTTGCTTTATAAGAAAAGTGTAATTGTAATATTTTACAATAGTCAAGTTTTACTCCAGAATAACATCTGCAGAGTGAGAAGTTGGTGATGCAGCAGTAACTGAATAATTGCACCAGCCAGTTTCGACATGGAGACAAAACCATCACATGCAACTCATAGTCAATTCTTCTGTTAAAATTTCTAGCTTGTAAGAAGGCTTCTAACAGGGAATATTTTGTAAGGAAATAAACATAGAAAGTCAAAAATGAGAAATTTTCACTGTTACAAGAGTAAATAATAAGAATAAATAATATTGCAGAAAGGGCTTAAATCCACCTGTATCTATTTTTGTGTATTTGTAGTTATCTAAGCTGGCTGGTTCTTTTTTGTTTACTTTTCTTTTCATCTCTGATGTTTCTCATCTCTGTGTAAACTCAAGGCACTTGCTAAGTCCCTAGCCCTATGTTCATTATGAATATTATGAACAAAAAAGTGTAAGCAGCCTCCCCTTCTCTGGAGGACTGTGGCATAGGATATTGGGATATCATTACTCATTGCTTGAGGGTCACAGAGAAAAGGAAGAACTTACTCTCTGATGAGATGGTGTTAAATACTGTGCTAAAACAAAAAGGGTTTGAACTCCGGACTTCTCCTGTCAGATTTCTGTATCCTTCATCTGTTGTAATAACAGGTTGTGGTGTGAACATGGCCTTTCTCAAGAAGAATGGTATGCCAGTGTGGGATAAACCAGAATTCTTGTGGTATTGATAGAAAGAACACCTTGAAATGGATTGGGGTGTTTTGCTTTTCACTTGTCTTTGTGGAATTAGCTCATGGGTCATATTGACAAGCTCCTTGACCTTGAAACAGCCCCAATAAAAATATCTCAGTGTTCTCCATAAAAGAATGAAGAACCATTCTGTACCTGATGACAAGGAGAATCGTGGTATGGTCACATACAAGTGCGTAAGCATACCTCAAGATGAATGACACTTTGCATCATGAATGTGCATCATGTCTGAGGGACATTAATAGGTCGAGTGGGAACTTGTCCAGTATTGGATGGGGACCCTGTCATTTAGTTGGGATTGCACTCTGAAACGACCCAACGTGTTCTTTAATCTGAATATCTGAATCTGTGCAATACCACCTGCATCTCACTTGTTGTTTTGAAAACACTTGGAGTTGAATCAGATGTGAGGACTAAAGGCAACTTAAATAATCTCTTTTTTTAATCATTTATATACATTGTCATATTTGAATATTGATATTGTTTCAGAGCAAATAAAAATTATTGTGACCTAATTAGCCATTTCAGTTGGTTGTTTGCTGGATTCTTGTAGTCAGGAATGTAATTTCTGCAGTACAATTGATGGTGTGAGAATATGCTGGAGACCATCTGGGACAGGTTCCCGTTCTGCTATGCAAAATCACTTTCTTTAAAGTCAAAGGTACTTAGTTATATTTATTGCTGAAAAACAAACCTGCTGAGTGTTTTGCTTGTAATGCTGCTTCTTTAGCAGAAGTTGGAAGGGACCAACTTGTCCTATCATAGTGCAGTTAGTTACATGGTCACACGATTATTTTGTGAGCTCCTTACTGATTGTTTTGCCAACCAAGGTATCTAATCAATGTATTTTCTAATCTTTGGGGTTAATGCATGTTCTTGCAGGTACTAACCTGGAGCTGCCAAATTATCCTTATGTTCTTTTGTCTGGACCTAAACCAAATTCTCTTTGTGAAATTCTTTTGTGTGTTTAAGTTTTTATTTCTGAAGTGTCATGAATATTCAAAGAGAATATCTACCATATTCATCCACCATTTGGGGAAATGAGGCACAGAAGTAAATTGGTTATTTGTTGGAATGATCCCTTTATCTTGAATTCTTAGGTTGAGCTGTCAGTCCTGATATTTTATTCCCACTAATAAGCACGTCCTGCACTTTTGAGTGGTGCATTTGTTGTTACTTTGCCAAATTTCTTTTCTTGCTTTGTGCTTTGTACATAGAAACTGAGGAACTTGCAATAGTAACCAGTTCTCTAAAATTTTGTTGGAGCAACTTGTATGTGATTAATGAAGCTGACGTCCTGCAGGTGACAGCTTTTTTTTTTGCTGTATCTCTGAAAGATCTTGCTCTTGCTCTTTGGTCTGTGGAAGGAAGTCTAGGTTTGTGCAAAGCATAGTAGCAGGTGAGTTTGTGTTCATGCTGCAGCAGTATGAAGTGTACTCAAGTTCTGTTCAGCTCCATTTCACATTGCTTTCCATGTCTTGATACTTCAGCTGTGATTCAGTCTGCATCAGTGTGATATACTGTATGCAACATAGTGGGGTTTTTTTCAGAGGTTCTCTTCATTTTGAAGCTATTTGGCAGGAAAGAAGCTCCAGTGATGTTGTGGGGACCTGCATCTTCCCAATAAATTATTTCAGCACTGGGGTTGGAAGCTCTTTCTCTGTAGCAAAGCCACTCTTCATCCTAGAACATAAGGGACTCTCTGTTAGCAGTGAGACATGGAAATGGGGGAGGTTCTGTATTTCATTTCACGGTCTGTAGGTGATTATAGACTAGAAAGGAAAAGGGAGTCAGTACTAGATTCAGATGTCTTGGCTGCTGCCCTCTCCCCACTCCACTTCTTTCTACAGATTTTTACTTGGACTCACTCTGTCTTCCTGCTGACTGCTTTCTTCTTTCTCCTGGTCCATGAGCATTAAAAACAAAAGTCAGAGCTCTGAAAAAGGTAGTTTCTCTTTCCACATTTTCTGGTAGGTCACTCCTAGACCATTCAGTAACTACTGGAAAACAGTCTAAGCAGCAGCAGAAGATGCCCTTTTTTTGAATTTGTCACTGACACCCCTGACTTTGACAAATTTCTGTCTAATGTCTCAGCAGAGTCCTCAGGTGGACTTCCACCTTCAGCATGCCTTGCAGGGACAGGTAAAATGATTGCTATGCAGAGATGCACTTTAAATTGAAGCAAGACAAACAGAACAGATGTGTCAGAGCATCTTAAAAGATTGCAGGAGCCTTCTAGTAGAAAGGAGAAGGATGTTTTTCCACTAACAACTGTTGCAGAATTTTAAACCTTGAGGTGTTTAAAAGCAATTGAAAACTGCCTAGTTGGCCTACTTCATGAAGGCAAACAAAATCAGTTGACCAGACTGACTCAAAGGATCTACATCGTTTGTAGAAAAATCCAGCAGAAAAGATCAAAAACTTTTATCTGCACATGAAATGCTTGGATATAAAGCAATGTAGCAGTGATCAGTGGCACTGAAGAAAAAACCTGCTTGAGCAATGCTGCTATGCCACGTTGCAGTAAATGAAGTTTACAGGGCTATTAAACATGCAGCAAATATTTGTTGATGTTTTATATTAGAGACTCTTGAACTTAGAGCTAATTATATAATTTTAGCTATTATTGTTGTTGTTGTTGTTATTGAGTTATGGAGATTAAAAGGTTGCTGACCAAGGATTTAGTGATTTAAAACATTTCTGATAATTTTATACCAGTCTGTAAAGATCTGACTCATTTATTAGCAATGGATGGCAATTTATATAAATTTTCTTCTTAGACTACACTAAAATACAATTGAACTTAATGAATGGGCAACCTAAAAATTCCAAGGTTTTCATTGAATTGTCAATTAAAAATTATTCTTCGTGCTTCTTCGGCACATTAAAGCATAGTAGTACAACCTTTGTAAGTTATCAACTCTGACTTCAAAATTGACTAGGTGCATGTAATCTTTATATGATAGTTCAACACTCAAATATGGGTAGTGTTCTTTTGTGTGGTGGAGTATCAGTATTGTTAAGTTTAAAAAATAAAAAAGCCCCGTGTGTAAATGGAATGTATATATGTTATATATGTAAGTAGAATATACCTATGTGTTATTTAGTTTAAGGTTGCTTTTCTTCTGTGCTACTTGGAAAACTTCACTTTCTCTGCTGTTTTATACCCAAACTGTAGCTGTGTATAAGAATGGTGTGTTCCAAGGTGTATCATTCCTTTAGAGAAGTTGTATGAAGTTGAATTTTGCTTGACAGGATTGTGATATTGTCTTTTGCCTAGAATGTAAGTATACCAGATCTAGAGATTTTTCTTGGAAGTTGGCACTTGGTATGATCATCATGGCCACCATCTACTTCCTACTCTTTACTAGCACTAAGCTAGCACTGTGATTTATACCATGGTCCAGTAGCCAGAAAGCTGCTTCAATATGCTGGAATTGCCTTTCAGGCCATGACTCTTAGAGCTTGTCTGCTGAACAGGTTTGAACATGATTTGGATTTATTTTTTTTTTTTAATTCCGGGTCATTTTACTGATCCAAGTTAGAGATGCTGCACAGTGGCACAATGAATACACACATTCCTATTAGAATAATAGGTAACCTAATAAAAAGGAGTAGGCTGGGAATGAGCAGCTGGCTGCATGCAAGAAAGAAGTAGGGTGCTCTTATACCAGTTTTATTGTCAGCAAAATTGGCAGTATGGGACTTCACAGTTGGGACAGCAGTTCAACAGAGACTTCAGGCTGGCATATACAGGCTCGAAGCAGAAATTCCAGATGCCCATTCCTATCCTTATTTTGATTTAACCTGTGGGATATGATATTTATTTGAGGTAATTTTTGGGCAGACCTGCCTGTTGATCTAGTTTCCCATACCTTGACACAAAGAGTTAAGCTGGAATTGATTAGGTGGGGAAGGGCAGAATGCTTCTTAGCAGCAGCCAGGCATTCATCTTTGATTTGATTGTCCCTAACTCAGAATTTTTAGAGGAATATTCTTTAATTCATTAGAATAATCAGAACTACTCAGTGCTCAAATTGTATCCTTATAGATCTGGAGGGTGGAGGCATCGGGCTTGGTTTTTATTTTGTGAGTTTTCACCCCCTTGGTGTCTTTGGAAATTACTGGTTTTTGGAGATACAGTTCCTGTCTTCCCATAGTAAAGAGGGGGTATTCTTGGTAATGGTGAAAGCTGCAAATAAAAAATGCTGTGTTCCCTAAGAATGCTGGAATCTATCTGCAGAAAAGAATTGTGTATGTTCCCATCTCTGCCAGCTTTCTTGGGATTGTTGGTATGTTTGCTCATCCCACATAACTTTCTCCATTGACCTGATGCTGCCTGAGTTAGTAGTAGCTTCCATTATTGAAAATGAAGGACATTTTTACCTCTGCAGTGTTTTGCTCCTCTCAAGCAGAGTTGGTTTGTGTCAGTGGTCTAGTTGTAGAAGGAAATCATCCTTTACCTCTGCTGCATCATCTCTTCCTTATCCCACCTGTGCCCACTTGGAGACATTTTAATTTATTCTTCTCTTGAATCTGCATTTTGGTTGCCTGTGAAGCTCTTCATTCTGGCTGTTGTAGTAGAGCAGTACTTCTTTTAACCACATCTGCAATTATTACTGGGATGTGAGAGATGGGTGTATCCAAGGCTTTGTACCAGTTCTGGTTTTGGTACCTGCTGTCATCACCTCAGAGGTTTGATGTTCTGTAGTACCAGTTAGTTGAAACAACAACAAAAAAAAGTCCTTTTTCTAGATTATTGTGGGTTTTGTTTCTGTAATTTCCTCTGGCAGAAATTAAACACCTCTTTTCAGTCCTTCACAGTATTTTTGTTTGTCAGAGGTGGCTATTTTAGGGAATCAGTTGTTATTGAAAGTAGTTATCTAAATGTAATTTCTATTCTTAGATTTTTTTTTTCCAAAGTACTATGTGCTAGTTTTACTTTGCAAATCTGATCAGTTCTATTTAAATACAGTTTTTGGAACATAATCTTGAAGGTTTTAAAAAAATTGTCTCTATATGTAGACTTGGATGATTTCAGCAGCTTCATCTCACTTGCAGAACTGTCATCAGCTTTGAAAGTTAGAGAAGTAATATTAAGGACTGGATGTCATCCATTATATTTTTTTAATCTGCCTTTGTATTTTATGGTGGCATTAAAGTGGTTAAGCAAATATAGAGACAAGAATTTACTCACTACCTAGCTAAATTTTCACATCTGGTGTTCAGGGGAAGCTGAACAATTTCAAATGCTCAGTGCTCTCTGCTCCCATGGCTGATCTGCATTTTTCAAAACGCAGCTGATTACTTCACTTCTGAAAAGGGAACCGTCTGTCTAATTTTAAATTACAATGCTATATTTTTGTGTCTGAGCCTCTAAAAACTGCTCTTTTTCACTTTGCCATAGGTAGATGTCATGTTCAAAAACTGACTACAAGGAGGAGAAACTTGGAAGGAAAAATAAAAGCCAAACCAGTTGTGAGATTTTTAAAAATGTCTTATCAAATATAAATGCATTTTCAATTATATTTGTCCATCTTTGACCCTCTTTTCAGTGGGAATAGCAAACTCTCAATCTACAATGAAGGAATTTCCTCTTCTGGAAAAGCACTGTCTGGTTTTGGTTATCTATAAATATCCAAATTCTCACTTGATTTGCTGTCTTGTCTAGAAGAGCATAAAGCTCACAGAAGTCACCTGTCTTAAGAATTAAGGAATTTAATAAAATACATTTTCTGCATCTACTGATTTTATTTATGGCCAGGTTTTTTATATTCTTATTTTCTTGTATATTCTTTGAAAATGCATTACATGTCAACAAGTCACTCTGCTTGGCTTGAATCTTTAAAAAAGAGTGGAAATCTTGATCAGGAAGTGTTTTCCCTTCTTTTTCCTAATTAATATGTAATTAGCATATTAATACAAGGGATGTTAATGCTTATCTTTAATTTTAAACCTTTAAGTACCATTCATCTTTTCAGAGCTTTATGATCTTGACATTCTCCCCCGAAGAATTAGAAAATTAGGTATTCTACTCATAATAGATGCAAGATGGAGGGATTTAAATTCTAAAAATGACATTTTATAGTATTGTAATACTTAATAACAAAACTATTAAAATATTATGAACTTTAAAAATAGATAATTAAGCAGGATGGGGTTTTGTGTAATTGGTTGTGTTTTGGTGGTTTTGTTTTGTTTTTGGTGGAGGATGTATTTATATATATATATACAAGAAAACCCAACCTCAGTTCATGGAAGAGAGCAAGACAGATATAATTTTGGATAAGTATTTAAAAAATCTAGCCTGCCACTAAGCAGTTTTAATCTGTACTTCCCTTGTGGTTCTGGCAGAAATATTTTATTTTTTTTTTTTTGAGTAGCAGCATGCATACTTTTTTTCCTCATCCAGGATTAGACTCTTGGTAGAAAAAAAGAAATGAAGCTGTGTAGTAGGAAGAATATCTGATTTTTTAAAGCATTTATTAGGGGGAATTAATTTTACTTGCAAAGCTAATTCACATTGGCTTGACAGTGGGCACTAGTCTGTCCACTGAAAACAGATTAAAGAACTAGTTGTAAACAAAGGTTAATGATAAGATGCTGGAGGAGCTAAATGAGGAAGTTAGAATAGTTAGAAGGGTATTGCAGGAGTTGGTGTTAAATTAGTCTACATGTAGTCTTCATTAATCTAAACCAAGAAATAAATAGCGTTTTAATTACATTTATGAACTAGCTCAAAATTCAGAGCTGCTCTGAGGATAAATAATTACAAGATATAGCATGTATAAGGAAACCATTCCTGGCATTAAATTTAGTCTAATGCATACTTCTACTCAAAAGGAAGTGAGAGGTAGAAAAATTTTAGAGAAAGAGTGCAATAAACCCTGAAAAATACTTGGGACTTGATACATCTGCTCCTCTTGCAATGTGCTTTTTTCGCAAGCTTTTACCTTATCTTAGTTGGTGAAAAAAATTATAGGAGGAATGACCAAAAACATTACATCATGGAAATTGCAGCTGCAAGAGTGAGCTAGGAAATCTATGGGCAAATCCCCTTGAAGGCAGTGTATCAAGATGTGGCTGAACCAAACAGCTTGCAAAGAAGGGAGGAAATGCTATTCAGAATGCTCATGTGCTAGGACAGTTAAGGCTTTCTGCCTTTCTAATTTCTAACTTAATGTGGTAGTTAGAATAAAATTTGCATCTGCTTTTTTTGTTTCGTTTTTTTTTTTTTTATGTGGGTATGAAAGGACTAATTCCTCTCCCATCAGAGCCAAGGTGTTGAGTTTCGGCTTGTAATAAAATCCTTCAGAGAATGAACCATCTATTTAATTTTATACTGACCTTCTACTGATTGTTACTTCTGACATACTTGTATTCTCATTTTTCAGACCTTTTAATGTACTTCTGTGTAATAAATCTATTCACTTATTATTTATTAGTGCAAACAAAATATTTATCCAGGAGCTGGACATTGCAAGTTCAAATGTGTATCTTTGGATCTCTCAAAAGACATCAGTGACTTCACTGTTTTGAGTTACTGTACTCTCATTATATGCCACTTATATTTCAGGGTTTTGGTTTAAAAAAATGAAGCTTTATGTTTCTTTTGTGGTGCACCTCTATCAAGTAGCCTTGCCTTAAGAACAGTAAAACAGGAAATTGACCTGTATTTTTTATTAAATGCTTACTTAAAACAGTTGTCTAGTTTTCTGTTTTCAACCTAACAGTTCTGTAATGATGTTGGCATTGCAAATACTGCAGTATTGCTTTGATGTGTGGAAACACTGGTTCTTATGTATACTTCACAGCTGGTGAAAGAGCTGTGTATACAAATAAGCTCAAGGTTAATATTCTTTCAGGAGTTTTTTAATATTCTCTACTATCTATTAATATTCCTTTGTTTTTTTCTAGTGCAATCAAAGTAATTTTCTAGGTTGCTCTGTAAAGTAGCTGGGGTAAAAGCAATTGGAAAAAAAGAAGCCCGTTGCTGTTATATAGTCTTACGGTTTGAAACTTAGGCAGCTGTGACAGATCTTGCAAAGCTTAGCTACAGCTTAAGTTGCAATCTTATTGCCCATATCTAGTGCTAATTGAGATGTGACACAATGTGTGGTCATCTGAACCTAAAATTTGCTAGTAGTTCAAATGTCAAAAGCATATTTAGACATAGCCAGTCATCTTCTTTCCTTATGTGTACCTCTATGAGGAAAAAAAAAATCCCTGTTGTCTGTGTCCTTATTTGCTTTTCTAAAATATTTTGTCTCTTGTAGGCATCCATATCACACACAGCAGGCCTATAGGGACTACTTTATAGATATAATACAGGCATATGATGGAGTAGAGCTGAAGAATTACTGAGGCTGGAGTGCTGCCCTTGTCAAGTGATTCAGTGCTTGTGTTGGTCTCTGGTTTTGCAGCACAGAACTGGCAGTGTGGGTATCCCTGCTCCTGACTGGTTTACGATGTACAGCACAGTATTCAGGGTGCATTTTAATGTGGCTGGGGTGTCATGTGAGATATGGTGAGCCATTGCATTACGTCATGGGGAAAAATCTGCCAAGGGGAGGTGTTACTTAGTACATTTTGTTGCTTTGAAACCAGAGGTTCTTTGGTAGTTTGTCACTAGGACAAAAAATGGGGGAAGGGTTCCTGTGGAAGAGTTAAGAGCAAAGGCTTTAAGGTTTTCATGGTATCTACATAAAAGTCCTGTGACTTCAGATAGTAGTGCAGACAGTCTCTGCTTGTGGCGTGCCAAGTTCTTTGGGAACTATGCTTGGCACAAATCCATTTGTGTATAAATCTCTCTTTTCCCCAGGGACAGGCGAAAGTTTTGCAAAAACTGGTATGAAGAACCACATCAGCTGGGACTCATCAGAGCTCATAGAGGGGAAAACAAGTTTCTGTTCCTCTTTTAATAAATACATTGTAGCCATATCTGACATCTATATTATTTGGTGGGTCTATCAGCTGCAATAGACAGACAGAGTAGATGGAGTCCCAGGCTGCCTGCAGCTGCCCCATGCCATTGCATTCTTGTCCATTGCACTGACTCAATTGTTTGTGCAGCTGTGCGGTAAAATGATTCAGCTGGAGCAGGGAAGACTATATAATCTATAATTTGCCTATACATTATAATATTTATTCATTTGTTTAGGCAGGAGGCTATTTTTCAGGTGGATCAGTTAGCTCATGACGTGGCCTCCCACACAGCTCTGCCAGTGTACTGGGAAGCCAAGGCCGGGAGGATGAGCCCAGCTGCCAAACACCTGGACTTGCAGTGATTGCAGAGAGGAGGGAGTGGGTCAGAAATGGAAATGAGAGTATGTCAGAGCCCCTTGCTGTTTATTCACACCTCTGAAATTACTGTTATTCTCCGTGTCCCCCCATGGAGAAAAGTTATATGGCCTTCCAAATTGCTGTTGGATTTTCTAACTTGAGAGGGAGTGCTGAGCTAATTAATTATCTAACTTAATTGAAGTATGTTGTGTAATATATCACAGTAGTTACCATACAGAGGTTGTGGTTGCATTAAGAGTATTTTAATATGATTTTTTCCCCTGTGGTTAGCCTCACAAACTTTTTTTTTTTTTTTAATTTGTTGTCTAGCAGTAGTATTGGTGTCTAAAATCAGACTACCTTGTCTATCAGAAATGTGGGAGACTTCTCTTTCATAAGTGCTAAAGAGAATGGGGTAAATGACTATGTGTTAACTGTGCAGTATTACAGGTGGAGAGTTAGCTCTCGTGCAATTCCTGCAAGGCTACTGGCACGTGGCAGTGCCATCTTGGGATAGTTTAGCCCTCTCTCAGAGCTCTATGATTCTTAAAGGTGAACAGTCTGATTGTGGAGTGTCAGTCAACTTTGTCTAGCTTATGATGAGTTTTTTTAGCTTGGCTTCTAGAGGAAATGGATCATGCCATCTTTCTGTCCCTTCCCCTGTAAATCTAAAGTCTCTTCACGACTGCGAGGAAAAGATTATAAAATCTCAGAGAACTTCTGTATAAATAGGTCCTGCCCAGGACAGGAAGGATGCTACTTGAGTTTCCTCTCGGGGAAAGAGTGCAGCACAAGTTTGTTAGAAATGAGAAAATTCATATTGGAGAAACATATCTTATGAACTCATGGACATCAGAAAAGCTATACCCAGAGCATATCCTATATTGTGAGTCAAAGAGGAAAGTTGTAGGACACAGGACTTTATTACTGACAGGAATAGTGGAATAGCTTGGTTTTGTTTTCTTTCTGACTTCTGATGCTCCCAGCATCACAACATCAAGCTGCAGTAACTCCTTGGTAACCAAACTGCAAGACTTTTAGAAATGCAAACCTGAAATGATCCTGCAGGTGACTGGTGAGGCTGCAATCGTGTAGGGAAGAGTCAGGCTCCATTTTGGATGCCTGCCTGTTGCTATTCTGAGTGGCTCTACGCTGTGCGATGCTGCGTTACTTCCTGCTGTTTTCAAGCTACTTACATGATCAGTCCTCGGCTTTTTTTTAAAGCAGCTGCTCCTGTGGCATGCTTCCTTTCTGTCGGGAGAGTGCACAGTAACAAAGCCACGTTTTATTCGTGGTGGGGGGATGTCTTTCTGTAAGTATGTTAAAGCCCAGGATGCCAGGAGAAGGCCCTGGTCAACTGCTGCAATCTAGCCGGTCATTTTCTCTGCTCCAAACCATAGCTCTCTAACTCCCAGACATTTTGTGTCAAAATCTATGAGGAAGTTTGAATTAAGATTGAAATGGAAGGAAAAGGGGAAAGATAACCAGCCTGCTTCCTTACTGATTGTAAAATAAAACAACAACCAAATTGCCTTATCTTCTGCCTGGAAAATGCATTTTTGAAATATGCCATTCTTGTAGTTCTCCTCTACCTGCTGCTGCTCGCTCTTTATCCAGGAATTGCTCGCTCCTACCTGGGAAACACAAATGTTTGCAAAATATGAAGTAACACATCTTGAGTTGTGAACAAAGAGAAGCTTGATTTCACCTGCCCTGCCTTCTTTAATTTAACCGACTTTTTTCAAGTTCCTATGCAAGATAAGTTCTACAATGTTCAAGTTGATACTTTGTTCTTGAGAAGATACATGTTTGTCTCAAGCTTTCATGTCAATGTCTCAGTGTTTTACTGACTGATTCTCTTCTGATGGAGGAGGTGAGGTATAATGTAAGGATACTTTTAAAACTTCAAGCTGAGTGAGACAGAGAAGAAAGGAGTAAAGGAGGTAAAGAAATCATTCATGTCAGTGATGCTGTGTTTTTTTTTACTTCATCTCATTGCATCTCATAACAGGTTAAGTTCACATTTGGGAAAAGTGTGTTAAATTTCTTGGGGATTTCAAAAGCCATCATAGAGCAAACCTCAGATTTCCAGTTCCTTACTGTTGTGCTACCAACAGCTGATTAGATGGAGCTTCCAGTGGAGCTTGTGGATGCTTTAGTTGGTTGGCTAGAGGGACTCTGAGGGGTGGTGTGTGATATGTTATGTATGTACCTGGTGCTCAGTCCTCGGGTTCTTACTTGGTTTTGGTAAAGTTTTGGTTTGAGTACAATGCTGCTTGTACATACTAATGCAGATTTGTCAGGCTGCTTTAAGTTGTTGCAAATGAAGGAGCAGTCAGTCTTCACCATAATTTTTGTTTTGCTGTTGTCTGCATGCTTTTAAGTCTGTAGAAAAAAAAAAGTGATTTAATATTTTCTTTCAGTCTCCAGAGGGTGCTGAAGGCAAGGATGCAGCAAAAGTAACTAAACAAGAGGCAAGTATATATATGTATTTAATTTGTTTTGGCATGTAATTCTTTAATAGGAGATTTGCAATCGTGTATATCAGAAGATTATGCGTTTCTCTGGCACTTCTGGTGAGCTGTTCTCAGTGGGAATAAAGGCAGTAAACCACACGTGTACCCTCTCTGGCTTGACTTCATCTTGGTGTACTGAGGATTTACACAACTTACTAGTACACCACATAAGTTTGAAAAAGTTGTAGGGCTTTCCTAGACAAGCTCTGGTGGATCATGTGGTAATAGTGTAGTATGTTACTGCCTGGAACTGTTGCTCTGTCTCTAGTGAGTTGGCAGAAGAGGGTTAATGCACACACCTCAGCCAGTGTACTTCAAAACTATTCTTAGCTTAAGTGACTGATGGGAGGGTGTCTTGAATTAAGATACCAGACTCTAAACTGGAGCAGCTGACACATTTGTGTGTTTTCTTTGACTGGATTTGTTTAAAGGACACAGTCCATTCTGCTAGAGAAGGCAAGAAGACAGCTGGTAATATCTTGGTATCTATAATAAATTTCTCTAGTTTGTTTTCCACAGCCCTTAATGTGAATTTAAAAAACAGGTCAAGAATTATGAGAATTTGTTTTCTTAGATTGCCTTCTTTTGTGGCAGACAAATTTAAATCAGGATCTTGAGAAGAATGGGGGAATATTTAATTGCTCTCTTTGTAAATCTTGGAGAATATTTGATCAAGAAAATAGCAAGTAAACTATTGGCATGTGGTATAGTTTACTTGCATGTAAAGAGCACTTTTTCATAAGGTTCCCCAAGTAGGTTCTTAAGGAAACTCACTAGCATTGAAGGTCTTTCTTAGAATTTCTAACATATAAAGTAATGAGAAGAAAATGGAGGAGTGAAAGTTAATTTTCATAAAGGAGGAGATTATTAGTGGAGTACTGGATTTTTTGGGGACTTTTGCTGCTGAATATATTTGTTAATGGTCTCTAGGAGAAAAGGTACTAAAGAAATTAAAAAGTTTGCTGAAGTTTACAAAAATTGTCAGGGTAGTCAGAAGTGAGAGAGGCTGAGAAGGCTGTTATGTCACTGATAAATAACCAAGTGATAAAATATCAAAAGAAATTCAATATGGAGAAATGTACATTAATACACAGGGGGAGAGGAAGACCCAGTGGTGGTCACCAAGCTGTTAATCAGGGGAGAGATCATAAAATCACAGTGAATAGTTACTAGAAAATGTCAGTAGTTCTAAACAGAAAGTAACTAGAATATAGGAAAAAATGCTAGAGGACAGAGTAAGCATCAGTGTATCACAGGATTAATTTGTTCTGCTCTCAGATGTGGGAGTAATAAATTAAGCTCTCCTGATAGAGGCCATGATAGAATTAAAAGGATAGCAAGTACAGTGGGACAAATAGAGGATGTAGAGCCACTTTTAAAAAAACAACGCAGACTAGAAAAACCAAACAAAACAGTTTTTCTAGGATTCTTCATCACTTTATGTAATGGAATTGTGATAAAATAATTAGTAACACAAAGAAAGGCACTTAGGGAATTACTCTTCATGAAAGCTGTAAACAAGAGGAATCTAATGAAAGTAAGAGGCAAGAAGTTAAAAGGAGAGACAGCAAAAGGGGAAGGTTTTGCTTTTTATTTTCCACACGGTACATAATCCCATTATGGAACTCATTGACATAGGATGTTAGGGAAACTGAAGGTGTAAATGTGTACTATATTATTAAACAGATTTGTCTAGAAAATAACCCTTGGGGACTACTTAAACACATGATGTGTATATGATATCCAGGTTGGAAAGTTGGCAACTTCAGATTGTCAGAAGCTGGTGCAGTAGAGAGTTCAGAGTTGTTCTCTCTGCTCCTTTTTGTAGACTCTTTCTGTAGATGTTTGCTAGCAGGCTAGTGGCAGACTCTTGGGTGAGCTGCTAATTTCTGGGTTAGTACAGCTGTTTGGAGGGGACAAAGGTTCCCAATGCACATGAAAATATGACCTTTGCTGACTTGGCTGTAGTTCCCTCCTTATAATCAGATCACACAAAAATACATACAAACTCCAAATGAGAATTAAAATTACTTAGCTGTCAAGCATTTTTGAAGAACTTATGGTTCAGGCTGACTTTGTTATGGAAAACAAGTCAAGGAACAGGAGGTAGGGGAGAGAATTGTAACTTATCTATATCAACGTATTATCCTTTAAGAAGTAGATGCTAGCAAAACATTTCAGTTCCTAAATGTTAAAGGTATAGAAATAATTGGTTAAGAAAGCAGATTTGTAAAAGATGATACCTTGAGTTAGAAGTTCTTTGATTACCTGACCAACTGAAATGCTTTGTTTATCCTATTGTAAAATAATGCTAGGCTGCTTCTTAAGCAGTTGATATGCTAAATTGCCAAGAAAAGAGAGGTTTACTTTTTTGCTGTTAATGATGCATAAATATTTCATAGCTGAAAATATCTTTAGGTTTTTTTTTTTGACCTCTATTTTTCTGGATGCAGGTTGGAACTATTCACTACTGCTTTCCACTAAGAATTCTTGAATGGCTCCAATGAACACAAATTACAGCATTCTTCAGATATTAACAAGAGCTTTTTCCTGTTGCAGGATGTGCAGAGCCATGTTTTTTCAGCTCAAATTGAATGCTTAATATGTGATTAGAAGTATTTTTGATTCTCTTTATAAGCTATGTTAGGTATTTGCTGCAGTTTAGTTCTCCCTTTATTTTGGCCATAGGTGTAATTCTAGTTTTATGACGTAGACCAGAGTTTAGCTCAGTTTATTAACCATGCTGTGTAACTAGGTGAATCTGTTTTAATTAATACAAAAATACTGTGGACTACTTAACAAGCTAACAAGTATTTTTAAGACTTCAGTAATAAATTTATGACAAAGAGCAGGATGAAATAAAATTTAATAGGGAAAGCGTGTTGAATTGATAAAGCTGGAGAGAAGCAGAATATCTGTCTCGAGTCTTTCCTTTTGAGATTGGTGTTTAAATAGAAGAAATAATTTCTCTCTCTCATCCTGCAGCTGTCTTTGTGCACCTGGACTCTCAGAGCGAGTGTGTGGAGAACTGAGGAAGTGGAAGGTCTTAGTTTTGTGTTTTGAAATTTTAGTGCACTGATATCCTCTAGAGAAGGATGTTAACTTTATTCAGCTGTTAATCAGATGGTATTTGTGCCCACTATTACAAGTGACATCTGCTAGATTCTGAGAACATCATTCTAAGTGTGTATGAAAAAGGTTCAGTCCTTTGCACAGGTATTCAAGCTTACTGGATTTGTGAGCCTTTCATAGTGCAGGAGGGGACTCAGAAGTAGTTGTAAAAGGAATGTGCGTGTGAGGCATTTAATTGTGTGGAGATTTTGATGCCTTAGGATTTTAGCTTTTATATTTTTCATATATTTGTAATCCTGCAATTCTTTAGTGTATAACTCTAAGCTCCAGATAGCGTGTTAGCTACTGCTTTCCCATTTTGGTCAGAAAAACAATTTCTCTCTAGGCCTGGAAATCAAGGACACCTCACTGTCTCAGGCCCTGAGAAATGTAAACAAAAGTGAGTTGGGGAGGAGCAAACTTAGAGTAAATTACTTCATTACCTGAAGCTGTAATTGGAAGATTAACCCCCAATATACAAATGCACCAGACTGCTAAAAGTATGAAAACCCCTGACCTGTTGTCCATTTCTGGTGTAGCCCCTGGAGGGTCTTTGTCTGGATGAAATGTACCTAAAGGCCTTCAATAAACATAACTGCTTTTTATTCCCTTAATTTTTCTGACTTCTGTTTTTAGGTAGTCCCAAGAAGGCATCAGTTTAGATGGTAATTAATAATTCCTGAACAACTTCTGTTTCTTTCTTTCACATCACTCTGTCCCTTTACAATTTTGAGTGTTCAGGATGAGGAAGATGTGAATTGTGTTTGGCAATAGACACATATTTTGGTAGATGCATATTTTATGCTGTCCTATGGAATGACTGATACTATGTTGCTTTGGATACTTTTTCCTATAAGCATATACAAATATTCTTCTTTTTTTTACTTTTCTTTTTTTTTTTTTTTTTTTTTCCTGTAGCCCACAAGACGATCAGCAAGACTGTCAGCTGTAAGTATGTATAGTACCTCCTGGTATATTCTTTTCTAAGCACATATGGTTTCTCAGACCAAACAAGTTTTTACATTTTGCTTGATTCAATTTTTATTCTTGCTGAGGGGTGTTAAGAACTCTAGCAATGAACTCTTTGTTTTCTTGGTTTCAGGTTTTCAGGTTGTTCTGACAAAATATGTATTTCCCCACTTCAGTGCAAAACTGTCTGTTAGGTGCACTATTGACTTTGTTTCATTTTGGAGGCTGATGTTAGTTGTGGAAATGGAGCTACTTCTCTGGAAAGGAGGAGGAGCTGTGTTTCAAGGACTTCATTTGATGTCAGTGCTAGTGCTTGGTTTTAGTTCCTCTTCTCTGTTAGAATGTAGCTGATGAGGTTTTTTTTAATAGGTACTACCCATCTCCGTGTTTTACTCACAGAATGACCCCCAAATTACTTTCACTTCTAGATGAGTGAACTAATGCAAACAGGTGTGTACAGAGATGAGGTGTATTTGCAGTAAGGTTTTTCAGACTTTTTCTAGATGAATACTATTGAGCAGGAAGTAAGGGAAGGTGTGGGGTGGGGGGGAGGCAGGGTGTGGAGGAGGCTGGCTTCGTCTAACACGTTGTGCAACTAAAAATGTTTTATAGAAACCTGCTCCACCAAAACCTGAACCCAAACCAAGGAAAACAACAAAGGTAAATACTCTTTCTTTTTAGTTACCGTCATTTTAGCCAATAGTAAGCAAGCATACTCCTTCTTTATGTTGCAAACAGTTCAATTCACAGCATTTTTTTTTTTGAGGCATGGGCTTCCCTGCCCTCTTTGCAGCTCCCTGCCCCCCCCCTCCCTGGAAAAAAAAACCACAAATTAGATCATTCTTTTCTTTCTGTTCCACCCCTTCCTGGCCTCATTACTGGCCCAAAGAAAATGTCTTGCCTGTTTAATATGCAGACCATGTTAGTTTGTAGTGGATTGCTAGTTTAAGAAGAATTTTTACCTTTACTACACCTTTCCTGGAAAGTACAGGCTTGGTTGAGTAAAGTCTACCTGAGACTTAGCAATTTCTGCAAAAGCAGAAATTTGAGGTTACCCTGTATCATTGTATTTTCTTCTCTAGAGGTGCAGTACTTCATTTTGTACTGAGAAACTCTTATCTGTTCTTGAAGCCTGGCTGTTGCTGAGAATGCACAATTATAATTAAAGGTGAAATTAAATATATTTAAATTGAATGGTTTGGGTTTTCTGGGCCAGTTACAGTCAAATTAAAATCTTATTAGTGTTTGAAATACCTTTTCAGGATTTTTGCATATGAATCATGTGCTTCAGAAACTGTAGATTTATTTGCACCTAAGGGGAATGTTGAATAAGAGCAATTGCTTTATTGGGGAAAAAAGCCTCCATGCTGGACACTGAGTGTAGCACTCCTCACACTTCCATTTTTCAAGTCCTTTTATTGTCATCTCAGTTGGGCAAGTGCCAGGATACAAAGTTCACATGTGAAAGTAAAAGTCTGACTTTAAACGTTGCATGATTTATCATATAAAATTACCAGTAAAGTCTTGCTGAGTCCATCCTACTTCCCTCTTAAAAAGAGTATTAATAAAGAAGGGAATGTGGTAGCTTCTGTAGCTTCACATGGGATGAGCTCTGTGTCACAGACCCAGTCTAAGTTGCGTGAGAGACATTTGGAGCTTATTTTGGGTGACTCCTTTATGATATTACTGTAACTTTTTAATACAGTAATCTTTTTTTTTTTCCTCCCCAAACCCTAACTGAATCGCATTTTAAGGAGTATATTAATCTTGGCTTTCTCAACAGAAAACAGCGAGTGTGTACTCTGAACTTGCTAGTAAACAATGGAAGATGGTACAGATTTGAGATAATTTTTATTGTTAAAAGCTTGCATGTTATGGATTTCCTTAGTTTGTTCTTTTGTAGGTGAAGAGTTATAACTATGCTCATACCACTTGTAAACTTCCAAATTAAGCTGCTTTGTAACATTGAAGCTGAGGGGTTGAAGGAGTAATTCAGGCTGCCCTGGAACTGGGATTACAGGTGCTCTCTCCTCACTGTCCCACTCCTGTATGAGGATCAGTGGGGAAAGGTAGTAAATGAAGGAAGGCAGACCTTAATATCCCTGTTCACAGCTATTAATGCCATTTTGCATGGAGAATTTGGAGCAAATGACAGCATGAAAGATATCCAGTGTTTATCAGAACTACTTGAAATACTAATGTAAAATAGTAAATGCAATAACATTAAAAGTTTTATCCCATTGCACTTTAAATACTTAACTTGTGTCTCTGCTGACCTTTAGATCATGAACATAAATAAATACTTAGAGAAAGGATTTATAAAAAAAAATAGATTTCAACATAGGAATTAAGAGCAACTCTCAAAATGAACTGTGGCTGTTAGAATTTATCAGAAGGAACTATGCTTTGCTTTGTGTTGCTACAGATGGACTTTTATCAGTGTTTGCCTCCCTAGTGTGTTGGCTGGTTCTTTCATTGACGTGGAGTGACCATCACAGATGTCATCAAAGTAACAGAAGGACAGCCAACAAAACAGCTTAATTTTTAAAATCTAAATTAATATTTTATGTTAATTGAAAGTGTAGTGCTGTAGTTACACAAACAATGTGGTGTTTGTGCTGAATAAGCTTTCAATATACTGTAATTGGATTTGTTCACACAGATATGCTGTACATACTTCGTAGGACAGCTCTACCAAAGTAGTCTGATGTGGTTTTGTGTCCCTGAAAAAATTAGCAGAAAAACCTAAAGTGTCAGACAGCACCATATTCTAGAAGTGTTGAGTCTCTCTGTAACTTATGTGGGTTTACAGTTTCCAGGTAGCCTTTAGACAGTTTTCTGTTTCAGTCCAGCACATGCAGCTTGCCAAGACTTGCTGTTTAGTTCCAGTGAAAGTTGTTTTGATAAAGATGCTGGGTTCTGGCTACTCATACAATGTCTATGGCCATGTTTTTAATCTTCTGTCAGAAGGAACCTGGAACAAAGGCCAGCAAAGGTGCTAAAGGGAAGAAGGATGAAAAGCAAGAAGCTGCAAAGGAAGGTACTACACCATCTGAAAATGGTGAAAATAAAGCTGAAGAGGTACTTTCCACACATACCTCCTGCTGATTGAATCAGTGTTTTTTAATTATCCAGCCTTTCAGACATTGTTAGCATGTTCATAATGTTTCTTTTTATTGCCCATAATGTTATTGCAGATTCGCATCTCGCTCAACTGTTAGTGTTTCAACATCCAGAGGTGCCCCACCCAGCACACTGTCAGTAAAAGGGCAGATTGAAACAATGAAAGTTAAGGGTGCGGTAGAGCATTCAGCATGTGTGCAGTGAATAGAAACAGGTGGTAGTGTGGTGCTTTTCAGTGTGAACGATGGAAGCTGACAGGTAAGGCTTGTATTGCTTTTGAAAAGCTGGGGCCGATGAGTTGAGAAAAGTGTGTGACTGTACCTGTTCCGGTTTTGTAGATGTCCTATGGACACAGGTTTGGAGCTGTTGCAAGTAAGAAATCAAAGGAGTAAGGATAGCTTGGGTATTTAGGTACCTAGTAGTGTTTCACTGTTGTAATTTGATTTCTTTCTTTCTTCTCCACAGGCTCAGAAAACTGAATCTGTAGGTGACAAGAATGAATGAAATATCATGAAAATTTTGGGTTGATTTTATGTACCTCTTGGACAACTTTTAAAAGATATTTTTATCAAGTATTTTGTAAATGCTAATTTTTTTAGGACTATGATAGTTGACATATTAAACTGTATATGAACATTTCCCTTCTCATAACAGTGCTTTTAGAAATTTCCATTGTTGCCAAGTAATATAAATATCAACTTAATATTGCAAGGTATGTGTAAAATTGGATCAGCATTCCATACACTTGCTTTAAGAAATTATGTCTTGTGCATATGGTGATGTTTTTACTGTGTGTATTTGAATTTTTCATGCAGTTTTTCTAGAGCAATAATCAGTGGTGCTTTTGTACTTAGGTTTTATGTGATTTTAATGAAACATGGATAGATGTGGCCACCTGCTGACTATTTTGGGTTCTTTTAATGGATTAAAATAAAAGGTCTCCTTGCCTGCAAAACTAAAGACTCCTAATGTTTTCTCTAAATCAGAGGAATGCCTTACTCACATCTTTGACTGTTACAAGGAAGACTAAATGATTTAGTAACAGTTGTTTTGCATGAGGTGTGTTTGCTTTTTTTGATGATGTCTGATTAAAAGCCACCCACATAGGAGCAGCAAACTGGGATTTTCAGTGGCCTACAATTTAGGAGACTTACAAATAAATTCCTCATAGATACATTCATCAGATACAGTGTCACAGGGTGAGTAGAGTTGCCATGCTCTGACAAGATACTGTGTCTTCAATGAGCTATCAGCACAGAACAAATTGCTTGATTGATAGAGACGTGCAATAATTAAAAAGTAGGTTTGTTTCTCCCCATTCTCTTTTCATTAATATGCATTGTAGTCTATGGAAACATTTATTTCTCTCTTTAGCCTCAATTTTAATATAAATAGTAATTACTGTTCTGCTTCAGCTGAGGACAGTTGTTAATACATTGAAATCGCTGTTAAACAGTGCTATATATTTGGTACCTGGTGGAAGTGGAACAATGAAAGTTGGTTTTGAGGTGATTGTGGTGATGTGGTAGATTAGCTAATGATTTTTTAGTGTCCATGTTTCAACTCTGCAGCTCATTCTAAGTACCTTTTATGATTTTTCTCCTTCTCTTTTCTCTAGGGGTCCTGGTGTTTCTATTGTTACTTCTGGGATGGGAGGGGTGAAAGAAAATATGTTCTCCGTTCTTCACTAGCATTGATTTGTATTGCTCAAGTTGTAGCCATTATGTCTGAGGATACCTTTTGCTTGTTTAAGTCAATAAATAAAAGGCTGTTGTGTGACCTAGCATTCTATTTATTCTTTGGGAAGAAGTCTCTAGTTGACTTTTTTAATTAAAACCAAAAAGAAGCCAAGCATATCTACGCTTAAAAATTGAAGCTTGATTGCCAAGACTCTGTCTGCTAGATAGGAGTTAAGACCTGCATTGATATAAATGTCACTTACATTTCTTTGGTAGGCTTGCTACACCCACAGAAGAGGCTGTTCTCTGCAGCATGAACTTAGTTTTGTTAGAAAATTTAAATCAATGCTTTGCTTTTGGTGATGGAAGGCAGAGGGCTAGAACAGAAACTGTAGACGATAAGAAGTCCTTAATGTTACCCAGTGGTATGTGTTTGGTAATCCTGCACACTACTTCTGATTTCCTTTCTGATGGACCCTGTTGAAAATCTATTAGATGCTATGGTTGTGGGAAGTTGAACCATCTGAACCATTCTCTTTCACAGAATCATCAAAGTGCTATTTGTAAGCATTTTTTCTGTTTATGAGTTTCTTGTTCCTCTGTGTGTGTATATATATACTCTGATCATTTTGTGTGAATCACCAAGAGGTTAGTTGCTTAATCCTATCTAGATACTTGAAGCTCTTGAAATGACCCTTTTAATTTAGATTTTAACTTAGGCATGAGCATCAGAAGACATTTCTCTGGACAGGCTTATTTAAGGAGAGCTCATTTAATAAATGGCTAAAAGGTGGGCAAAATTTGGGTCCTTAAACTAATTGCACAATATCTTGACCTAGTAATTTTGGAACAAAATTCTTCTGTTGTCTCAACCGGATTAGGAGATTGAGCTCAGTGCCAGAATTCCATTGGAAGCATTTAACAAAATATCCACTTGGCTAAAGTGCAGTGAAATACACTACCCTGCTGATTCACTTAACATTTCTGATTTTTCAAAAGTGCTTTGTAAATGTCATGCTTACCTATCTTTTTTTCTCTACGTGTCAAATTCTCAGAGAAATCTTCAAGGCACTGTATCAAGTTCTAGAACATATTTTTAAAATTAGAATGGTCACACATTCAGACATATGTAGCAAGAGTCTTTGTGGGCAGGTGGTGATCTGCAGAGCACCTTCAGGAAGTATGTAAGTATTTTAGTTTTGAAGTGGCAGTTGGAAGTGCCAGGTGTCACATCTCTGCCATAAGGAAACTTGTATCATCAGTATTTAATGACTGACTGCTTCACACTTGAACACAAGGTTTGGGAGGGATCCCTGAAAGCAGTATTTGTCCTTTGTGGGATGTAACAGATGGGTAATTCAAGGTATATTAAAAAAAAATGTGAATGTGTCCAGATTTCAGCCAAGGATGGGGTTAATGTTTTGCAGTAGCTCTGAGGGAGCAGAGCCTGGAGCTGTGTGGGCGTGTCCAAGACCCAAATATTGTTCAATACCATCTTACCTCATGGTCTGGGTCCCAGGGCTGGGGAGAAGGGGCTCTGTCTCCTCCAAAGACAAGGATGTCCCTCTCCAGTGGTGGGCTTAGGGTTTGTCCCTCATTGTTTAGTTATCTCAGGCTTGGTGAACATTTTGTGTGTAAATCACTGGGTATGCTTTTGTCATTAGTGTTGTTGCTGTTACTGTCCCTTATCTCATTGCTGTTTCCAGTAAACTCTTTTATCTGAACCTGTGGTTTTCACCTTTTGTGCCTTCAGTTTTCAACTCCATCCCTGGTGTGGGAAGGACGAGGGGAAGTGAGGAGAGTGAGCAAGTGGCACCTGGCTTGGGAGAGTCTCAGTGGGGGCACTGAATTGCAGAGGACCATTCCTAAACTATAACAGAAGGGTAGACAGGTTTTTTTAAGTTTAAAGGAGGCAAATGCATCAGAAAAAAGACATAATAAATGAAAAAAAAAAAAGTTACTCATGAGTAGTTAAAGATTCCTCTTCCCTTAGCCTTATATAGTTCCCCTTGGTTGTCACTTTCCACTATTTCCCTATCATTCACTGACCTTGGGCTAATTGCATATGTCAGCACAAGGTTAGGTGTGGTATTTTGTCTGTTCGATGGCAAAGGCAGCTTTTTCTGAACTGCAGATAAGCTGCAACCAATTAAAAGCAATCCTAATGGAAAATTAACCCTTGTTCTAAACAGCAGTGAAAATTAAGTTTTGGTGTGTCTTGCTCAACCCTTAAAAGTTTGAGAGTTATTTGCTGTGTCCATAACTGCAAAAAGGAAAAACAGGGAAAGAGAAAAGGACTAGCAAAAAAATAAAGATCACTTACTAGAATAAATAACATGCAAGTTAAATTTCTAGTGGAATTGGAAAAAGTAATAATTTAGCCCACAATGTCCATTCATATTAAATAAGTAAACTTTTATATGTGAATTAAAGCACTAAAAATACAGGAGACTGTCTATAAACAACTCCAATATAGCAAGAACTCTGTCACCCTCCTGGCTCAAGGTTTGTTATCTTTCTTTTATTTGCAGGAAAACATGAAGAATACTTTCACTGTTAGTTAAATTGCTGCATACGTAATGGTCAGGAGAGGCATTAGAATGTTCAGTGCCATTATTTTTTGTAAAACAAGAACTTTCTATTCCTGTTCTCTCTAATATACATACTTTTTGCTTTATTTTAAAATTGAACTTACCATAAAGCTGTTACTTGCCTAACTGTAGCCAAATTGGCTTGCCAAATGGCCAGCAACTGCTTTCTAGAATGTCCAGTTCTGCATTTATAATAGATCAGAATGAAATAGTTAGTTGTTTTCCCAGAGAAAATGGACTGTATAAGAAATAAACTGTTTTGATACTTTATGCCCTTTGTGATGACAGGGACTAATAGGTGTTTGACTAATACAGCAAAATACCCTCACAAGCATCTTCAAAGTGGCTATAAATGACTTCTGGAGAAAACTAACTTAACTAACACTAGATTTTAACTTTGTCTCTTGATGCTAATAATAATATGAGTAGAAAATCATATTTGCATACCTGCTAAGATAAGGATAAAGCTAATAATTCAAATTCATGCTCAAAATTTAAACCTGATTGTGAGAGGCCATTGTGCTTTTTTAGTACTGCATTTATGATATGGTAGTGTAACTTGTAGGAATTGTTTTATCACAGTTTTCATTCTCATTCAGAAATAAATTTCAGACTTGAAGCCCATAAAAACTGAATTTATACTGGACAATTTCAGGTACTAAGCTGTTTGATATGAATCTTCCAATAATGAAAAATTTAATGGAGAGCAATATAATTTACGATGACAATGCAGTGACTGGAAAAAGTGATCTTGTCAAAGTCCTCAGTCTATTTCTAAAATGGCTATAAAGTATAACTGTAGTTCCTTGCAAAATAAAGGTTATAGAACAAGAACTTTAGTCCCATTGTGAGACAAAGCTGGAAGGCCATTCTAAGCTTTCTTTAGAATAGTAATAATAATAATAAATCTAATTTCCAAAAACCAAACCAAAACCCAGATTGGTTTCTGGTGTCATATATATATGTATATGCCAGGCATATTCTGTAAGAAGTTGGAAGATGTGAACTCTTAACACAAAGGGGATCATAACTATTGGAGATGAAGCATGTGATGTATGTCAGGTGCATCTAGAATAACTAAGAAAGGAGTAGCAGTAGTGGAGAATTTTTGTGATTCTGTTCATAGTCATAGATAGCTGCACATTGTTTGCAAGTGGGAGGAGTGCTGCTGCTGCAGCAGCTGGGGGTCATCCCATAATGAGGTTGGAAGAAAGTTCCCTGGTGGCTGAGTGCAGGAGCAATGTCTGAATATTCTGTAGTGACTGCACAGCAGTAATGCTTTGTGGGAGACAATATGGATGGGTGGGGGGCAGGGGGGAGAGCTGGAAATGGCAGGAGGGGGGAAGTAGTCCGATCCTGTAATCTGGGTTATTGGGTGTGGGGGAAGATATCTTGCACAACATAAGAGAAACGTTTTTCTAGGAATTGGAGCAAGAGAGAAAAAGCAAATTTTTTTGCATGTGCAAGCAAGCCTTGAATGTCACTAGATTTATTTTTCCCCCCTCAGGTCCTTTACCAACAATCCAGTTACTGAGGGCACGGAGTTTTTGTTTTGTTCCCTTTGGGATACATTCCTGGTAAAGCTTGTAATTGTAGGAGGTTTTTTTTTCCCTACTTCCTTGAAGGCATTTTTGCACTTAAGTATCATTTGTGCTTCGGTGCCAAATCTCCACCTGCAGGATAACTACTGGTTGTGTTGATGAATTTCTGGAGTCTTTCAGGAAGCTTTACCTTCTTTAGCCCCAAGGGAACTAGGTAAGTAAAGGTTTAAATATATGGTAGATCTGAGCATCAAGAGGCTACTGGGGAGTCTGCTATCTACCTCAGTGACAATAGATACCAGACTTTCAGGTGAGATGGGAGAGGCAGGGGAAGGCCAAGTGAGCATGCCACCTCTACTATTGTTTTGAGACTTGATAGTGGCCATACACAAGATGAGGGTCGCTCAGCAGCCAGAGGGGAGGTGAGGACCTTGGATTCACAAGGTATGTGCAGGGGTAGTTCATGGAAGGCAACAATGTGACTGGTGCAAGTTATTCTGATGCCGAGTGGCACAGAAAAGGCACACTTCCAAATAGTTGCATAAGGATACGTTTGGTCATGACATTCTTGGCAGCTGGTTGTCTTATATGACTATGATGAACCAGAAAGTTGATAATAGCTATTCAAAAATAGTGAATGTGGATAGTGTTAACAGAAATTAATGGCAAGATATGGCTAGTGCTCTGTTAGTACACATGCTGTTAGGACTGTGGGAAGTGTATGAAATTGATTTTAAATACTGAGTTGCAAGTGCCAGTTACAGTAGCAGTTGAATATAATTGTGAAGACATCCCCCCCAAAAAACCAGCAAAAAACAAAATTGTATTTCCAAATAGATGTCACCCTCAGTGATGAAACTGCAAGGTGGATCACGGCCACACATGCTGCAAGCAACTGATGTTAGAGCACTTGTCTTTGGCTCTGTTGAGCCACTGTCCCATTCACACTCAAATGATCACAACTTCACAAATCAGAACTTTTCACATGCTGTCTCCTTTAAGTGAAAACAATAATAATACTCATCATCTGATGAATGCTTCAGCATTAGCATTGGATTCATCCTTTCATGACAGGGTGGTGGTTTAGGTTTATAGATCCTACAATGCATTAGGTAATATACAGAAAGAAGCCAATAGCACAAATATTGCATTCTTACAAAATTCAATGGCCAATTCAGTTCATCACTTATAACAATAGACTTGTTTTATACCAAGCATGGAAAATACTAGCTACCCCTTTATTCATGAAGCAATTAGACAAAGCATTTGGTGTCATATATCTCTTAACAACAGTGCATCTGGCATGTTTAGCAGATTATATTATTGTTGGACCATGAATAAAGGACTCAGTTACATATTACCTCTTTCAAAAAGCGGTGTTCCACCTTCCTCCCCAGTCATATTTTCACCAGATAACAAGCCAGTGGCAAGAAGCTTTATGACCAAACACTGTCTGAGAATTCCTTTCAGTACTTTCCGTGCACTAGTCTTCCTGTTCCCAGTAAGGTCTGACAAAAGTCTTTGGCAAATTAGAGGACTGGGCAATCACCCAACTGTATGAAGTTTAACAAAGGCAAGTGCTGGGTCTGTACCTGGGATGGGGCAACCCTGGATATACAGACAGTCTGAGAATGAGATGCTGGAAAGCAGCACCTGTGGGTCCTGGTCAATGGCACGTTGAACATGAGTCAGCAGCCAGGAGGGCCAGCCCTGTCCTGGGGCACATCAGGCCCAGCATCACCAACCAGGCAAGGGAGGGGATTGTCCCGCTCTGCTCTGCACTGGGGCAGCCTCACCTCCAGTGCTGGGGGCACTTTTGGGTGCCACAATGTAAAAAAGACACTGAACTGTTAGAGAGTGTCCAAAGGAGGGCAATGAAGAGGGTGAAGGGCCTTGAGGGGAAGCTGTGTGAGGAGCAGCTGAGGGCACTGGGTCTGTTCAGCCTGGAGAAGAGGAGACCTCATTGCAGTTACAAATTCCTTGTGAGGGGAAGAGGAGGGGCAGGCACTGATCTCTTCTCTGTGGTGACCAGTGACAGGACCAAGGGAATGGCCTGAAGTTCTGTTAGGGGAGGTTTAGGTTGGATAATAGGAAAAAATTTTCACCCAGGGAGTGGTTGGGCATTGGAATGGGCTCCCCAGGAAAGGGGTCACAGCACCAAGCCTGACAGAGCCCAAGGACTGTTTGGACAATGCTCTTGGGCACATGATGTGATATTTGAGGCTGACCTATGCAAGTCTAGGAGTTGGATTTTCACTTTCCTTGTGGGGCCCTTCCAACTCAAGATATCCTATGATTTTAAGATGTAAGATGTCACAAGGGGCAAGGTGTCTCAAGCACCTTTAAGTAGATTTGTTGGGAGTAACTGCAGCCAGCACTTGACTACCACAAACTGTAGCTAGTAATCAAGTCAGAACACTGTAGCAATAATTGAGACATACTGTCAGTCTCCCTGACAGATGTTTGTTTGTTTACCTCCTTATAATGTTACTTTGTTTTCTTTCAACTCCTCATCAGCTTGAGACTTTGTATTTCCTGGTTTATTTTCCACATCAACTCTTCCTTTAAGGATCTTTAATGTTGCCCTGGAAAGCTTTTATGATCATTTTAAGCATTTCAGCATTTTCTCATTATTTAGTGGGCAGAATAAAGACTCAAGTAATTTGGAGGCTGAGAAAAAGTCAACTGAGCTGTGTTAGGGTTTGTTACAAACTACCTAGGATTTATCTCTGCCTCTAGAACTTCCTAGCAAAGGACAGTGTTGTGGATTGTATTCCTTACTATAAAGATATCTCAGTTGCAGAAGTAAAGCACAATGGCAGTTTCAGTTTTGTTTGTCCCAAAAGTTGTGTCTATGCTAGCAAACCAAAAGGTGCCAGGGCACAGAGCTGCAGACTTGAAGCCCACAGCTTGCACTGTTAAATTGTTGACAGCAGTGTCTGTGGTCCAGGACAAGCGGCATTCTTCAAGCCACCCTTGGCATGGCTCAGAGGGTAGCTCAGGCCCAGCTGACAATGCAGATACAGCTGTCCTGTTTTGGAGGTTGGAAGAGCCCAGTAATGTGGATATGGCCACTGGCATGAGCAACTGGCCAGAAATTGAGTGGGCAGTGGTGCTCTTCAGATTACTAGTATGGGTAAAATTCAAAACTGGGGAGCACAGCAGCAAGAATGCCTTACCTTCTGTGTACTGCAATTTGAAATTTTGTTGTCTGCAATATTCCATGACCTGTCCTCTTACAGAGTCCTATGCTATTAGAATTATCCATCAGTGAATGAACTGAAAGGCATACATACCACACTCCTGGGGTAGTAGAAAATGTTAGCTGCTGAAAATTTTCAGCTGAAAAATCAGGGTTGGGAGTATATGGGAACAACACAACTCAGAGGTACACTTATTGTGGTGAAATCTGGGATGCACCAAGACTGGCATGTTGTTAAAACTGTCAGAAACGGCTATGCAGCATCCAAGGAAAGCACTTCCAAACATATATACAAAGAAATTGATGCACAGAGAAAACAGACATGGCTTTATTATAACTATGTTAAAAATAAAGACCTATGTATTCCTTCAACTGCTCAATCTAGTTTTCATAAGATGTGTTTCTTTACATTACTGATTGACTTCTAGTGTTATTTGGTGCTTTATTTATAAGGCCCTGCCAAGAGACAATTAGTAGTAGTCAAACTTGATGCTGAAAGATGAAGTTCAATTTCTTTTTTATTCAATCTTGGATGCTGGATTAAAAAAAAAAAAATAAAAAATCACACGTGCAGAAAACAGCACTAGGCTTGTGCTCCAGAGCTCATTGCAAGAACACCCATTAGGGAAGAGGTGAGAATGTGTATGACACTAACGATAAAATAATCTTTCCATTATTTTACCATTCAAAATATAGATATTTAATTCTCCAATAGTAAGTTCCTGAGTGTCTAAAAAATTTCTTAGTTTGCTCAACGCTGTCTTTTCCTCACAATCCACAAATCTCTGCTTGTCTTGCTTGTTGTACACCCTACTCATGCTCATTTTCTGAGCATGCTTACCAAACGTGAGCATGCTAGGTCCTAACCAAAGAGCGGGTTGTGCAGTTTTAATTTACTCTAGTGTGCAGCAGGATCCCACTTCAGTTCAAATTCTTCCAGGGAAATCAGTATTTTGTACCTCAGAATAGACTGAGCTCGCCACCTGGGAAAATATCCTCAAGAGAGGATTCTTCTTAATCTCTGTTAAAAAAGCTGCTCCACTCTGCATGACAAAACTAGCGATTAGTCCATCAAGACTGATCACAATCTTTTAATCTTGTGGTAGGGCCTCACCTGGGAAAAGGGAGTCACATGTGCCAGTCTTCATCTTACATTAGTATTGGGTTAAAAACAGGGAAGAAAACAAAAAAATGCAACCAGCATCACGTATATGCAAGGATCATTCACGGTCTGATCACACTTCTTGTCTCTGGTACTCTACAACCTGTAAAATCAAGAGCTTGGTTCAATTATTTTAAATCACCAGTTATCTTAGACAATTTGTATCTCAATTAGTACACCATGCCTATGTGGCTCACCACAGCTGGGCAAACTGAAAATATAAAATAATTATTTCAAGGCACCAAGTAGGTGCTGTACAAGAATACAAAATGTTGAGAAATCTGGATCAGCAGACCAGTATTTTCTCAGAAGACTGAACAATAAATGGAGATCGGAATCTCAGTGATGTGTATTTCATGGATGACTGACAAATCACATATGCTACACAAAGTAGGCACTGTCAGCCAAATGGCTCAATGCTAACAGCCCTGAATTTTTACAGTAAGTGCAAATATTGGTACTACTCACTCTACATCATTGCTATTTTGGGGAAAGTAGATATTTCAACTGCATAGAAATAAAAATACTTGGTAAGTCTAAACTAAAACAGCATTAGAAGGAAACACTTGGGAAAAACTAAGGATTGTCTTTAGGCTGGCAACAGAGCAAGGCTGTGTTGGATCAGACTATAAACGATCTTTATAATTATATATCTGTTCTATCACTCTCTGTTCTTACTGTATCAGTACTTCTGAAGATTGCTAAAATCCTTGCCATTGAGACTTCTGAGGCAAAAAGTGAAGCTAGAATGGCTATATTTTGTTATGAGGAAAAACATAGTTTTTAATTTGAAATCTTTCAAGCGTTTCAATTCTTGAACCATGCCCTGGATTTTATAAAGGGTCTTGCTTTATCTTCTCTGAAACAGAGAAATTTTGTATGCACTGATTAAATATTACTTCGTCCATGTATTTTATTCCTTTTCCTTGGCCTTTAATCCTATTCTTAAAGTGTTTTTCCCTTGATCCTAATTTCCTCCTGAACTCTTAATTTTTTTTGAGATATGGTGAAAGACTTAATGCAGTATTACAGCAGAAGATGTGTTATTGTTTTGTTTCACTGGCTTCATATTAGAGTTCTAGAAAAAAATTACCATATTCTCAGTGTTGAATACATAATAAATACAATGGTCTTCTAAAAAGATTTACTACTGGCTATCAAATAGAGGGGTTTTTTTCTCCCCTTGTATTGGTTTGGAGCCCATAAGGAGCCTGAATGACTCATATAATTTCTTCAATAGATTATTTTGAATGTAACATCATGAAATTTTACGTACATTGTTCTGCTCATCTCTTCTCTCCAAGATAGATCTCACTGATATTTCTTATGGCCTTCTCTACTTTTATCTAAATTGCATATTAGCAAGTTTATCAGACAATATGTGTGATAATAATATGACAGAATCCCTTAAGTTATTACATAGATGTAAATCTATAACAGTCTTTTGTATTAACTCAGAGAAATTCCAGGTCTATACCAAATCTACTGATAGCCAGCAACATTTTGAAAATCAGGCAAATAACCTCTCATCTGTATTTTAAAAAGTTTAATTTCTAACAGGCTACTACAGTAAATGAAAAAATCAAATCCAAACCCCTAACCGGAAATGGCCCTCAAACTTGGTTAAACAGAAATCTAAATTTTCATTTAGAGAAATGGAAAGACAAACAGTAGGCCACTATTAAATTGTGCCTTAATAAATTTTATAATTTACTAATTTCAATAAAATTTGTCACTTAGACCTTCAAGTAAGTCTCCTTAGACTCAGTAGACTAATATGAAACCATTGAAACAAATGAATGTTACACCTTATTTTGAGATCTGCTCAACAAAAATTGCCTTAGCATATTGGAACACTTTACTACAAAGTGAAGTAACAGCAAACATTTTCAAAATTTTTGTAGAAGTAATAATCTAAGCAAATAATTGTCAATATACAAAGCAACATAGCTCCTATTTTCGTTACGGAGCAGCTCTCCTCTAAAATATACCCTGTGTATTATTTTTTTCAAAGCTTCCATTAAAAAAAAAACTTCTACCTAATCCTTAGAAGACTCAGAAAACTTTGGAGACACCAAACAGACGTGAAAATAGATATGGCAAATATCCAAGAGTCTCTGTGAAGAAAAGCCCAATAGCAAACAATTAAGTACTACATTTTAATAATTTTCTCAATATTCTCTAGCTAATTAGGGAATGTATTCAGCACAGAAAGATGAACTGTCAAACTGATCCAGGAAATTTAATTGAAAGTCTTTTACAAAACACAGGAGCACAAATAAATTTGCTTTAAAACAAAACAAACCCAAACAGAATCCCCAGCATGAACCAGTAGAATTCCTCTATTCAGTAGGAATAACATAGGCCTTATTCTTAGTTTCTCTTTGTAAGGGAAGGTTTTGTACTCAGAGATATAACAGTGAAACCAAAAGAATGTCATGGCTGGTGCAATTCATATTTATTCAAGTAACAGCATATTAAAGAGGTTTTTAGGTTTATTGGATGAGCTCCAACAAGGCTCATTTACTGCTCAAAATATAAATGACATATAGATCTACTTTCAAAAGCCCGATAGTAGATTTGCAGCTAATTATTCGTTTTTACACAAAAGTTAATGTTGTCTTCATAAATGTCTTAATTTTGCTTTACTCTTTCAGCTGCACAGGAGGAAAACAGATAAAAACCATTTGTCAGAGGTTAATCTATTTGTGTGCTTTTTAGAAAATGCTAATTTGTCTGTGCTGATGGTGGTTTGGGTAATACAGGTGCCTAATTCTATGCTCCTCTTCACCATCAGTAAGAAGCAAGCAGGAGTAAGAGGAAATATTTTCAAAAATAGTGGAGTGGGAAGACATGCACGTTCTCTGGTAAAGGGCACACTGAAATGAGGAAAAAAAGTAAAAAATAGAAGCATACTGCTCACTATTGAATATCAGATAAGGGCAGAATATAAAGCAGCTAAGCACTGTATTAGAAACTTCACAGTAGAATGTTCAGGTAGGTTACTGATGCAGGGTGGAGAAAAGATATGGATGTACTCTTGGCATGAAGCATGAACAAGTGAGTATTTAACTGAATTTTGATGTGAAGCTACTTAGTTAAGCTCCAAGTTATTGTTTAAAACTACAACAGGAATTTGCTCATAGTCATATTGTATTTTAGCAGGTGTGGTTCTTTCTGCATGAAGTCATTATAAATGATAATAATAAAAAAACTTGCTGGCCTCACAAGCACTCATCACACACTTCTTACCCTTGTAAGGTTTATGGTTGGTTTCAAGAGTAAGAATCAACGAGAAACTAGTGGTGATAATTTTCATTTGAGGTGGAAAAAAAAAGCCCCGTTCAAGTAACCAACCAACCACGCAAACCAGAGGAAAGCTTAGTCACTGCTTTATGTTGCTCTCAGCCACCCCCTGCCAATATCATGCTTCAAATATTTAGCTACATTGTTCAGCTTGACTACTTAGAAACCCTAAATACTTTTCTTTGTCTCTGGAGAAAAGGAGAAGAGCAAATTTCAAAAGAAACAGAAAGGCTTTTCATGTCAAGTACTGCCACTACTAGGGTCCAAATAATGTACTTTCTGGGCACAAGGTAAAAAATCATACTGACACTAAAAAACACTGGCTAAAGTATATCAGTAAAAACAAACAAACAAACAAACAAACAAACAAACAAAAACCCCCAACCCCAAACCCCTCAACCAGCCAATCCCAAAAGTGCAGAAGGAAACCAGAAAACTCAAGAAGAAACCAAAGATGCTACATTCTTATCTGTCAAAGGTAACCAGTAATTCAAGAGAATTCTAATATATCTGTATTTGACACTTACAGAGCTTATAACACTATTTAGGGGGGAAGAGGAGGATGGAAGAAAAAAAAAAGAAAAGAAAAAAAAAAGAAAAAAAAAGGAAAAAAAAGAAAAAAAGAAAAAGGAAAAAAAAAGAAAAAAAGGCCAAATCAGAGTAAAAAGAGACATCCCAAACCAGCAACTGTTGGGATCAGTCCATTGCTTAGTATAGCTGATGTGTAAAATCTACAGCAACAGGAAAAATCGATGAAACTTAATGCTTCCTTTTTTTTTTTTGGTAAAATTAATTTAGCAATTGTGTCTGAATATTAACATTTGAAAGTCACAAACCCAAATAATTCCAATACTTTTTTTTTAAATGAAGATCTTTCAGAGTAATTTCTCCTGAAAACATTAAATCTTGCTGACAAAGCAGGACTGATGTATTTTATTTTGGAATAATGTAAGCTGACAAGATCTCATGAAAGAAAAGGGATTATTAGAAAGCAGAGCAATAAAGATAGTAAAAATTCAGAGATTGTATTTTTCTCCACTTATGTACATTACAAAAAAAAAAAATCTTAATTTTTACTGAAAGAGTGAAAAAACCTTTTAAAATATCTCTGAAATATGAATGGAATATTTATTACTGTTGTAGGAATTCTTAGGACTCATTCTAACATGTATCACCAAATAATAATAATTAGGCATTTTCTCTTATGTGTGACTTTCATGTTGTCCCATACATAAACAAACAAAAATCCCATCAAATTTAATCTGTAAAAGGAAAGTGTAAGTATGTTTGTAAAAGCTGTTTATTAAATATTACTTGTAGTACTGCAGTGCTCAAGTCTGGGACTATGATTTCATTTTGCTTGGTGATCTAAAAAAACTAAATAAAAGACATAATCCTTATTTTATCGTCAAAACACCAAGAACTTTTTGATTATGTGGGCTGTATTTTGAACTGCAATAGGAAAAGTTATGAGTTACCAAAAGAACAAGGAGGGTCAATATATCTAGGAGAGTTTTTCCTCTACTTTCAGACTCCTTAACAGTTAAAATTTTTCTATTGCTTGGTTTACAGTTTCAGTGATGTCATAGGTAAGTGTACCTTCTTTCATGTAAACATCAAGGGAAATTAAAATGTTAATCACATTATTCACGTAGCCCTTTGTTGTGAGAATGACCTATGAAAGATATTACAGCACATATTTTACATTGCTAAGAAAAGATCCAAGTCACTTTATTTTTAAAATCTTTATTAGATGGTAAATATGATTTCATTTCCATTTCAATTATTTGAAGTGTGGATTTAAAATGAAGCCGAGAGTGGTAATTGTTACAAATCTGGGGAAAGGGAGACACACGTACATTTTTAGATATATAGTGATCATAGCTACAGATACAGTGATCAAATCTAGTACATACAGTCTTGCTTTTTTTTTTTTTCTTTTAAAAATCTATCCTACAAAATTCATTTACCCTAATAACAAAATCTAGATTAGGGTTTTATTGATTTTTTTAGGACATGTGATAATTGTATATAAAAAATGCACAGCATCCAGACATCCACTATATAAATATAATTTTTATAATAAGACAATGGAAATAAGTGCTATTTTACCTTTTTTTCTTTAACCTTTCAGGGTAACATCTTATCAGTTAAGCAGAAGGGTGATTGCAGTAAAGCTTTCTCGCTATGTCAAGCACAAAGCTCGAGCTCGTACACTGAGCTTGCAGGCCTTGGAAACACGTATAAAAATGCTCAAGTCCTGTTATCCTTAGCTGCACAGAAACATTATTCAAATTTAATTTTGTTGAAAGTTAGATAGTTGAGAATTTCAGGGGGTTTTATGTATAGGAAAAACCCAGTTCTTTGTCTAGTTTCTATATAATTTTAAATATATTTTTGTCTTTGCTTCAAAAGTTGCCTCAGTTAATAACTGAGGCAAAATAAATATTAAAAAATGACAGCTTCCCCTATTTATATTGATCCCTGTTAAATTAATTTTTATTGTCCACAAACACATTCGTTCTTGCAAGGCCCCAACTCAACCTGAAAAAGCACAGACACGTTGCAAAACATAAAAGACAACCGATCATGCTCCTTTAAATCCCTCATTTGATATGGATTATTTTTAAAAAGCTAATTATCAGCAGACATCTGCTTTGTTTTTATTTTCTTTCTGACTGTAAGCAGCAAAGAAACAGTTACAGCACAAACCGGAACGTTTTATTCAGTATCCTCAAGCCAGCAAACATTAAATAAAGAAACGATTTAACCGGTAAGCGGGCTCCACACAATGTTGCAGCCTTTCAGGAACCTTCGGTAGGTTATCGATCCGCTAGCGAATTACCTCCAGTTCAGCCATAGGTTGCGGGCATCACCATCCATCGCTCGTCCTCGCCTTGACAACACTCCTCTTGCCCGTCGCTCCTGGAAGGCAGAAGATTCGTCAGTCCCGCATGTCTGATCAGGTTGGCGGCAAGAGCAATGAATAAAATCGCTATCACCTGTAGCGGTTTGTTTAGTTGCTTTGGTTTTTTTTTTTTTTTTTTTTTTTTTTTTTAAAGGAAGTTCTCAAAGCGAGCTCCCTGCGAGTCCTTCACCCCCCAGGGGGAGCCGCCAGGGTCGCCCCACGAACAAGGGAGAAAGGCGCCTTTCTGGCTGTATGGGGCTAGCTGGGATCTCCCCCCGCTCCCGACCCCCGGCAGGAACCCGGGCACGATGTTGCAAGAATAAGGACCAACAACGCGTGACACTGTGGCACTTACGCGCAGATGCCAAAGCCCCTGGCAGCGCCCCGAGGTCCCTGGCTGGCTCCGAGGGAGCGGGCTGGGCTACGGGGGAGCCGCGGCGAGCAGGGCGTATGGAAGTGCCGGGCCTCCCCAGCGGGGCCGCGCTCCCTGGGGGCATTTTGGCTTCGCTCGCTTCCCATTCTTGCGACGCTGGAACTCGGGAACTTCCAGCGCCGCCGCCGCGAGTCGCCGCTGCCCCGCCGCCGCCGCAGCCCCTCCTCCTCCCCGTGCGTCGTATCCCTCCGCGCGCCGGCACCGCGCAGAGAAAGCGCCTTTCAGCCGCCCGCCCGCCGCCTTCCCGCCCACCCCGCCGACATCTTCTGCCACAGCCCGCCCGCCTTCCCGCTAATAAACGCGTAGCGCTCGCCCCTCTCTCCCCTCCAGCGCCGGACAGCGCCGGGGGCCGCCGCGGCAGCGGGGCGGCAGCCGGGGGCAGGAGAACCCGGCTCCCCCTTCTTTCCCGCCTGGCCGCCCCCGCCAGGCAGCGCTGGGGAGTGGGGGGGGGGCGCGGGGGGAAGGGGCGGCGCGCGGGGCCGTGGGGGCTGAGGAGGGGGCGCGGAGGAGGAGGGGACTCTTTCTCCGGGCGGAGGGATCGCGCTCGCTCGCGCTGGCTGGCGGCGGTGGCGGCGGCGTTGGCGGCGGGCGGCTGCGAGTTGTTGTTTCCTCCTCCTCCTCCTGCTGCTGCTGCTGCTGCTGCTGCTGCCCGTGGGTTGAATGGTGGAGCCGAGACTCTCCCCGGTGAACGAGCAGTGACAGCGACCGGGCGGGCGCATTTCGCTGGGACCCGACGCTGCCGCGGGAGCGCG
The DNA here is from genome assembly GCA_016584745.2 of Phylloscopus trochilus trochilus. NCBI lineage: Eukaryota > Metazoa > Chordata > Aves > Passeriformes > Phylloscopidae > Phylloscopus > Phylloscopus trochilus. The sequence continues at coordinate 31,242,974 of WQNJ02000062.1, read as the reverse complement.
GCCCGGGCAACCCCCCTTCTCCCCCTTTCCCCCCCTCCCCTCCCCGGTTTTCGCCTCGCCATGTCCGGGGACGGCGGCAGCCGGCACACGGCGGAGCTACGAGCGGGTGAGTGGTGGCCGGGGGAGCCGGAGAGGGGCGGCGGGCAGGGGGAAGAAAGGGAAGCCCGCGGGAAAGGGGCGAGCTCCAGCCCTGACGGCCTCTCCTCTCCCCGCAGAGCTTTACTTCCTCATCGCTCGCTTTTTGGAGGACGGACCATGCCAACAAGCGGCTCAGGTAGGGGATGGAGGGATGGATGGAGGGATGGATGGATGGATGGCGCCGCCGGGCCTGGTGGGGAGGGGGCGGCCGGGCAGGGCGGCTGATCGGGCGGCGCGCTGGCCGCCTCGTCCTCCTTCTCCCATTTTCTCTGTTTTTGAAACCTTTTCTCACGCCCCGCTTTTGTTGTTGCTGCAGGTCCTGATCCGAGAAGTGGCGGAGAAAGAGGTAAGAGCGGCGCCGTGCACCCGGCACTCGCCCCGCCTGCGGCCTCCCTCCCCCTTCCCTCGCTCTCCCGCTTCCCCCGCCCCATCCCGGGCGCTGCCGGGGGGCTCCTCGGGGGAGGGGGGAGCTGCTCACGGGGCGCCCTCTCTTCCCTCCCTCAGCTGCTGCCCAAGCGCACGGACTGGACGGGCAAGGAGCATCCCCGGAGCTACGAGAACCTGGTAAGCGGAGCAGGCGCTGGTAACAGGAGGAGAGCGCTAAGGCGGGCAAAGTTGTTTTTCCCCCTCCCTCACTCTCCCTGAGCAGCCCGGTAAAAAAAATTGAATTTCCCGCAAAAAAAAAAAAAAAAAAAAAAAAAAAAAAAAAGGCAAGTTAGAAAAAAAAGCAGCAAAACTTTGGATTTTTTTTATTTTTTATTTTTCAGTTTTTATAACAGCCTCTGTCCCTCCCCTCCCTGCGCCCGCTCTCAGTGTCCCAGGGCGGACGCGGGCCGGGGTCCGGCCGGTGCCTGTCCGCCCGCCCGAGCGGGGTCAATAACAACGCGCGCGCCGGGCCCGGCCGCGCTCGCTCCGCGACGTCACGGACGAGGTGCGGGCGGGCGCCACAGCCGCGCGCGCGGCGCGGCGCCGGGCGGGGCGGGGCCAGCGGCGGCGGGTGCCGGGCCGCGCGCGGCCGTGCGGGGGCGCTGTGCGCCGGCCGCCCGCGCGCGCACACAATGGCCGCGGCCCGGCCGCCCCGCCGCGCTCCCCGCCGGGATCCGCAGCGGCGCCGCGCCGGGCTGAGGGGCCCGCCGGCTGTCCCCGGGCGTGCCCCGCTGCCGAGGTGCGTTCTGTCGCTTGGAGTTCTTTACATACAGTGTCTCCGGTGCGTGGGAGTAACCGGGCTTGCCCGGGTCACATCACAATATTTGACTTAGGTGGATTTTTGGTTTGCTCTTCTTTGAAATTTCCTAGTGTGTGCTTTTCATCTCGGGTTAGATCACGGATAAAACAAAATGTTACTCGCTGCGATGTAGCTCTGGCTAGCAGAGGGGCCTGGATTTATTTTTTTTTCCCTAGCATGCTGTGAACTGTAGCAATTGAGGAAACAGCAGTTAAGGTGTCTGAATTGTGTGTTAGCGACTTGTTGCTAGTGTTGTTTTCATTGCAGGTACACTATTGTATAATTTAGTCTGAAATTTCTGAAAACGATTTAAGAGAAAGTCTGAGTGCTGTTGTGATGCTCATCAAAGAGAGATTTCCCTTTCTGGTTCCTTATAGTAGTTCTGAACTCCAGTACTTCTGAAACATAGATATGTTGAGAACTTTTGAACTTGCGCAAAAGGAGACAGAACAGTTTCCATCTGCAATGCCTCCAATAAAGACTGTTGCCATATACATTTTCTAAATTCTATAACAAATCTTACAGTACAAAGCATAGGTATTTATTGTAGTTAGAACAGGTTTACTTATAGCATTGCTTTTTTCCTGTAGCAAGAGTTGCATTTTCATGCTTATGGTGTGGAAAAATTGATCACAATTAGCTTGTGAAAAACATAAGAATATGTACCAGTACTTTTGGACTTTCCTGAAATCAAATGTGAAGAAACTCAACTGAGAATTTCAAAGTGCATGATATATATATATATATGTGATATATATATATAATATTATTATTATAGATACATAATATATAATATATATAATATATATATTATATATATATTCTTATTTACTATGCTATTGTGCTATACTTATTTACAGGCTGTGAGGCTGTTTTACCCATTTCAAACAATGCTAGGAGATGCTTAAAAACTTATCAATAACCTTTCTCTTTTATCCTATAAATTATAAAGACTTGGAAGTACAAGTCTTAGTGTTGCATGGATTTAAGTTTCTTCTATATAGTGAGAATATGAAAGGATGTGAAGAAGGAAAAAGCGAGGAAAAAGACATTTAAAAGGTTGAAGTAGGAAGAGTTAGTGAGAAATAAGTTCATTCAGACCCTTTCCAAGAAACTTCTTTTGTTTGTGGAATGCAGGTAAAGGCCGATTTAGTCAGCATAGGTATGTAATGAAATAAGATGTACTTCCTCAAAACTTGGACTTGACGTTGGAAACTTTGGAGAGGTGATGCTGACTAGGTCCTTTCTCTTTTCCTAGTCCTCTGTTCATAACAAAGTTTCTTTAGACTCCTTAATAAACATTTCTAAGTGCTTTCCCACCTTGTCCCTTCCTAAGTATTGGGGGGGAGGGATGTGTGTGTAATTGGTTAGTTTATTCTTGATGCTTCTCTCCATCCTGTATTTGTTCTTGCCTCAGTTGTCAAAGCTGTGTGAACTTTGTATTACTTGACATTTTAGGCATGTGAAAGCTGGCACGGAAGTGTATTTGCAGCATGACAGTTACATTTTGTACAAGACTTTTTCACTGTATCCTGTTTCATGAAACAAAAACTTATTTGTCTCAAACCAGAGGATCATTAGCTTTTGAGAAAGAGAATGATTGCGCTAACATTGTTTCTTTTGTTTTTGTTTTATTTTAAATTTTTCCAGCTTTAAGATGCCAATTCTTCCTACTCAAAATGGCACGTTTTGCCATGTTTTAATACCGTTTCGCAGACATGACTGCCCTGAGCTTTCATTAAACTTTGTAGAAAGGTCTGAAGGGATAAAAGGCTAAAAAATAAAATTACCAGTAAATGTAGGGATAGATGTCTGACTTATACTCTGAGAGGGAATAAGGGCTCTGTGTAACTGGGATGGAATTTAATCCCAAGCTTCTCTTTTGTTGTGTGCAAAATCATGCCTTTTATTATACTTATATTTTTAATAAATAATTCCTTTTTTATATATATATATGTAAATATTTTCAGGAGATGATGCTGCTTCTGATTTTATCCTCATTTGAAAACATTTATTTAAGAATTTTTGTTAGAGTTAACTTTTTGTTATTAAGCTGGAATTCACAGCCCTAGATGTTTTATTTCTGTTACTAAATTTGTGCAAGTAACCCTAAATCTAGTGCAATATTCGTCTTGCAAGTTACTTTTTTTTTTTTTTGTTTGGGCAGTGAAAGTAAATGTTTCCTTTCCTTAAATGAGCTTGTACCATGCTGTGCATGCTTGTAATGCTACAGGTAAATGCATGAGTTTAGAAATGCTATTATAATTGTTTTACATTCTTAAGTGCTTTTTTTTGAATTTCAGTATTCCTATATTATATTTTTCTAGAATCAGCATGTGTGGTATAAATCACTTGAATATGGCTTTGATAGTGTAGGCTCTTGTTTCAGAGTGCTAATCTCATTCTAATATTGCCAGTATTAAGATTTCTGTTTGTGCTGTAACCCAAGACCCTGTGAGAATTGAGTCCCTGGTAGGCTGCTTTCAACGGAGGTCTACCAAGCATGATGGAACTCTTCAGTAACAGATCTCAGGATGTTTTGTGTTCTCTTGCTTTTGTTGTGAAAACTTGCGAATTGGAGATAGCTGCTTTTCTCTCTTTTTGAAAGATTGAGGATTTCTCACTCACAGAAACTGAAGAGTTTTAAGAGTTTGTAACTCATTTAACAGCAGAGCAAAGCAGCCGTGTGAATTGTTTATACGTTGTGGATAAAATATTTAAGTGTTGTGTTGCATTTTTAAGCTTTTCAACACCTTTGTTACATGAGCAAGCTTTGGTGCATCATTTGACTCCAGGGTAATTGTTTTTTTCAAGTTGCTGTTTCCCTGTGGGTGTAACTTCTCTAATTGTACGCTGTGCATGAAAGCTGTGTGTTTCTGCTGCATCCTTTGTGTAGGCACGAGTGCTCATCCAAATGTGTGGTTAGTTGGATGAGGCAGCTGAACTGTCTGAATAATGAACAGTAATTTTAAGATGGCTCAGCTCTTTTTATGTACTACACTGTTGGTCTTACCACCACCATGAGGGAAATGAGAGGAGTGGGTGTGGAGGGGTTAGAGAACGTGTTGCAGTTGCTTCTTTTAGGAGCAGAGTAGACTTCAGTTGAATGAAACCAATTGTTGAGATTCACTTAGACAATTTAGAGCTGCCATAGGAAATGTTGTGATTTGGTTGTTTTTTGGGTTTTTTTAAAGATCTTCTATGGTACAAGCATAACAGTATAGATGATCACAACTATTGTGTAAATTTTCTTATCCAGACTGTTAATGTAATTGTCATTTTCTCTGTTGAATTAGAATTTTATTCATGATGGTGGTGGTTGAGGGAGGAGGGTGGGATGTCACCCCAAATAGGATGGCCCAATATGTTTCATAGGCAGTATGCCTTGGTCTCAGGAACTGTTGATGCTTTTTTTGCTGACATTTGTGCCTTTCTCTTCTCCAGCTCACAATTATTAAATGTGATTTTAAGTGAAAATTACAAACCACTTTTTTCAGGCCATTGGACTGTTCTTTTTTTTTTTGTGGTGCAAACCTACATGAAGTTACGAAGAGTATCTATGGGACTGGGACGCTAAATACATTGATACTGTGTTTCTTTGTTCATGTAGTAGTTAAGTTTTCTAGGCAGAAATGTGGTTACTATTTAGAAATTGTTTCTTAATAAGTAACCAGATAAAAAGTGGTTTGTTTCTTTAGTATAGATTGTTCTTTAAAGATATTCAAAGAAATAGGAAGCAAAATTAAAACTTGAGTTGAATCAGAGAACTGTATTATCACCTAGCTTTTATTAACAGTATTTTTGGGGACACTCTATGCCATATTTTGGAAGGTGTTCTGAAAGACTTGGCACTGTGGCAAAGAAAACCTAAGTATTCTGATGGTTATCCTTAGCCAGATTTTTGGTCTTATTAACAGTGCTTCATATAAGTTGGACATATATCAACTTAAATTATCTCCTGAGTTGTAAAAGACAAGTGCTTCTGCTCTACAGACTATTCCCATGGTTGAGAACTTAGGTGATGTTAAAACCTCTCTGTTCAAACTCTTATATTTTGATATAGGGAAACACTTGTTTGTTGTGGTACCGCCACACATTTCTTTGTTCCACAGATAATCAAGATAATTGGCCAAGCCAACTGTTTCGTGCTAGTACTTTCAAACTGTGACCAAGAAACACTACTGAGAGATGGGATGAAGAGGAATATCAAGTTTCTAAAGTGTAACTTTTGTTTAAAAAACCCCAAACCCAACAACACTTGCAGAACATTATGAGCAAGTTTAAGAAAGGGAAACAGCCACAGATAATTTAATAGTAACAGGCATGGCTGAACATCTTAGTTCATAAGGCAAAAGATGCTGCCTCTGCTCACACCTTCTCATGTGGTAAGCTTGTGGCACACTGTTTATACTAAAGCTTGAGTTTGTCTGCTCTGGCCTCACACCTATTAAAAGCATTACATAGTTGAAAAAATAGTGTGTTCCTGGGATGGCTGGTTTCATACAGATGTATTTAATTAGAGAAAAGAGTAATCTCAAAGTAAAGTGATAGGCATTCTGATTGGAAATATTCATATAGTTTTGTCTCAAGCAAAATTAGAAAGTATACAAGAAATAAGTATGTTCTGGGAAAAACGGTTCTCCCGCCCTGTTATTGGTTGTTCCTGCCCTGTCTCCCCAGACCACCCCTCACCACCCCCCTAAAAAAAAGAAAAAAGGGAATGAGAATTCTTCAGAGAAAACCACGTGCATTTTGTTGCAATTCCTAATCTTAAAGTGATAAGGCAGTGGCTGGTGGTGCACAATACTCTATTAGATTGATGATCTGATATAGTACGAGCATTACTGTAATTCAGTTTGGGGCTTGTTTTGGGTAATATGTTACATAGCAGGATAGTTAAAGTGGGATAGCTGCTGTAAGACTGAGCTCTCACAGCTTGGAGTATAGGTAGCTGACTGATGTAGGTTTTGTTGTTAAATGTCCTTGTGTGGAAATGTGTTTTTCTGAAACATATTTACAGTCAACTTGGTAGTTAAGTGTGTTGACTGTTAGCAGGGTGAGGGGGGGGAACTAACAATTTTTGAGAAAATATTTCAGTGTGCAGAGTATTT